>CM053793.1:857849267-859205517 GCA_028749045.1 Cupressus sempervirens
GATTTTTTCAGATTTGTGAATGCGTATGTGGGTAGTAGGTTTTGACAATATTGTTAATTGATCATATTTTTGAGACTAATCAAGTGTGTTGGAAACAATAAAAGGGTGGTATTCATATGAGTAGTGGTTGTCACAAATTGATTCAAATTTTAATATTACATTAGATAACAACAAAAGTTTCTTGATAGGTTTGATCATAATCAAATTTTAACACTTGTGTAGATTTTGTATTATTGACGCTGATAATTTTTGCTACAAGAATTTTGATTGCTAGAGGAAGTTTCGAGATGAAATATGTATATTTTTCTTACAACCAATATTTTGTATAGAAACAAAGTAACACTCTAAAACAAATATTCTTCTTTGTATTTGAAGGAAGTGGGTAATTCTAAATATGCTATGTGAGGTGGTTTGGTTGTGAGGCCTAAAGAATGCTATGTGAGGCAAAAAAATGCTAAGTGAGGTAGTTTGGCTATGTGAGGCAAAAGAATGCTATGCAAGGACATCTAGTTATGTGAGGCCTAATTGTTGGAAATCTGATTGAAAAGCTCATTTTTCTTGAAGATCAAAGAGGGAGATTGTTGTAAAAGAATGTTTTCAATCATTTTTTTCCATTGATGTCAAAGATGCTATTTATAGGGATGATATTTGTTTATAAGATCCAAGCACTATCACTTAGTTAATTGATGAAGAGGATTTGATCAGAAAGCTGTAACAAGAGCACCTAAAGAAAAGGTTGAGTTATGATGTTGTAATGAAGTGCAAGGATCAATTAAGACAATGGTTAAGTGATGCATTGATGACATACTCAAAGATATAGAGGTTGGTCACACTTAGAAACATTGGAAGAAGAAGTCGTAACAAGGTTGACTGCAAAGCTTTAACTAAGATCATGAATAGGTGTCGAGCAAGTTAGTTGAAGCCAAGAAAATTCTTAGAAGCTAAGTAACAGACATTTCTAGTATGTGCCGAATGATCTTCAAGTGCTGAATGAAGATAAGGTGCCAAGCATCAAAAAAATTTTAGTTGGTGTCGAGTGATCTTTAGGTGCTGAGCATTAGGAAAAACATAGTTGATGCCAAGTAACACAGTATGTGTTGAGCACCAGTATTTCAATAGTGCCGAGCTGCTGCATTATTTCAAATGATGAAGATTCACCAAATCTAAGCCAACATAGTGGTTGCATTGAATTTTTTGAATGAGTTGGAAGATAAGGATGATGAGTTGTTGGCGCAGAATCTTATGTAAACTATTTTTGTACAAATTCTAAAGGATTATTTAAGAAGTTTCTAGAGAAAACATAATATGGGTTAGATATAATGAATCCTACCTAATCCATGCGAATTGAAATTGAAAATGGAAGAATTGAGCAAGAAAAGGAACTCCAAGACTTCTATTTAAGAAGTCATAAACCAAGAAGCAATGAGCTACTGATACTATTGCTGCTGAAGTGCCAAATCTATGAAGTGGTTGAAATGGTGCCAAGAAGGAGACATCTAGGAGAAGGAAGAGCACAAAAGCTCTACTTCTAAAGAGATGATTGCACTGGTACATTGAGTATGGAGACTCAAAGAGACAAAGCTTGAAAGGGAAGGCAAGCTATTAAAAGTTGTAGAGATTGAAGGCCAGGCAAGGGTAATATAAGTTGTATGTTGTAGTCAAGTCAAGATTTTCTAATACTCTATAGCAATTGTATTAGATATAAAAATCCTATGGACTTAGGTTGGCCTAACAACCATTTTATAAACCCTTTAACAAGGTGGCATTCCAAGTGAATGTTCTAAAGTCCTCTAACCAGGCCCACTTCTAATAGGGTGGTTAAATCCTCTAAAAGGGTCACATTTAACAGTGTGTTGTAAGCCTTTAATAGGGCAAGCCTTTCACAGGGCATCACTTTAGAAGGGTGAAAATTGAGTAGCATGTTACTGGTGGTTTTTTCCAAATTTGGTTTCCATGTAAATCACTGTGTCATGTGTTGATTTCTTATGTGTTATACTTGCATGTTGATTTATAGTAACTTTCTGATTAGATAAGTTAAAGTTTGGATGGATGAATGGTTGAATGATTTCACTATACATAGTGAAAAGTTTGAATAGGACATTTGGACCTTGAATAATTGATTCACCTCCCTCCCCCACTTCTTAGTTATTCTAAAAAAATTCTAACAATTGGTATCAGAGCCATCTGCTGATTTAGTTTCAAGGTACTAGAAGCAAGAAGATCAAGATGTCCAAGAGAGAAGTTCCCAAGCTCAACAAAGACAACTTTGTTGCATGGCAGAGTTGATGAAATTGCACCTTTGATGTAGAGCCCTCTTTATTTACCTTCAAGGAATATTAGTTCAACTAAAGGGATTAAAAATAGGCTGGTACACCCTCAAGGAACCAAGAAATCTCAAAGATTTCAACAAAGAACCTTGACATTATACACCAATAAAGACAACATCTTCATTCACACAATCAGATTTCTATGTCTGATTACATCAATTATAAATTTCATTCGTGAACTTTTCTTGCCAAACCCTTTGGATTAATTTTTCTAAATTAGGAATAATAAAAAATATTCAAAGATGATATCCATCCAATCAACCAATTACAAGTTATGGTTTTTGTATCAAGACCCAATTTCTCTGTCATAAACTAGAAGTAAAAATAGTAACCCTGTCTAGGGCATCAAATATATTTCACAAAAAAAATTCAAATAACACCAAACCAATTCCAAAGTATCCATTTGCGAGTCTAGTTTCCAAATATATAATAAATTTATTTTTTCCATTCATAAATCATTGTATAAGATCAAATCTTTGTCTGCAATACCATTGAAGGCATTTAAAAACCAGTTTTCACTCAAATCTTCATAACTTTTACAAATCTAAATGAAAATGATTCCAACCAATTGGAAATAAAATATAGTTATCATATATTTCTAATGAATATTATTAAAGGTTATGATTCTCCAAAATGTGTCCATACCACATGCTGCAATATGACTATATTCAGGGAATCTCAAATTTGCAAATACCCATTTTCACCAAAATGCTCATAATTTATTCATTTCTTTATAAAAGTGAACCAAACCAAAAGTATGAGAAGTAGGATTCATCATTATATCTATTAATTACTATATTACATGGTTTTTAGGTTGTACATGGCCATAAAAGGCCTGGAAAAAACACTAAAAGTAAAACACCAATTAAAACAACAACAATGGAATGCACAAAAAATGTATCAAGTATTTCCTCTTCTCAAAAATTGATTTGGTTCAACCATACAATGGTATTTATATCCATTTTATAGTTATAAACCTTCCTAACTACCCCAAAGACCAACCCTATACCTTTTTACATCATTTTTGTATTATTAGCAACTTTCTCAATGTTGCATTTTACAACTTTTTATGTAACTTTTACATTTTTGACAAAATGGCTTCATACCCTTTACAAATTGACCCAAATACAATATAAATGACTCAAATGGATTTAAATATCTCAAATAAAGAATCTTAACTTTCTCATGTTCTTGTACTTTAGGTTCTCCTACACCAACCTTGGATCAATAGGTGATTATGCACAAACCTCAATTGGAACAGAGCATGTAACTCCAACATGACCCCTCACTACAGATGACTTAAACAAAAAGGAGCATAACCAAGAAATTTTGGAAAAATTGCATTTGCACTTAGCTATACTAAATATGATGACATCAAAGACCGTAACACTACATTCAAAATGTGAAAAACCTTATCAAATATCTATGGAGGTGATCAGAATGTCCAGAGAGCAAAGAGAGAAAGCCTAAGAGGGAAGTTTGATGACATGAAGATGGAGGAAGGTGAAAATGCTTCTCAGTATGCTACAAGAATAAAAGAAGTGGTGAGTGCAATAAGAAGTCTAGGTGGACAACTAGAAGAAGAAACATCCATCAACAAATACTTAAGAACTCTACTCCCTATCTATGCTATAAGAGTTTCAGCCATTCAAGAGCTAAGGTGTGTACAAGGGAACACACTAACCTTTGAAGGAATAGTTGGAAGACTTATTGCATTTGGACTATCCAATTTTGACAACTATAGACCTAAGAACTTTGAATATACTTTTAAAGCCAAGATGACAATAAAAGATACCGAGGACACATCAAGCAAGAGAAGAAGAAAAGGAAAAAATGCATCCAATGATAGTAGCACAGATGTGGAAGATGTGGAACAATTAAAAGCACTACTCTCTAGGAGATTCCATATAGGTAAAGGAAAATTCAAAGGTAAGCTCCCTATCACATGTTTCAATTGCAATAAAGTAGGTCATATAGCTGCAAGATGTCCACAGAAGAAAAACTATAAAGAAGGAAATAAGTTCAACAACAAAAGAGAAGATGACAACAAAGATTACAAGGAGAAAGGCAAGATATGCTACATTGTTGAAGAAGACTCTGATAAAAATGATGATGAAGTTGTCTGTGTAGCCATGAAGGATGAATCAGACAAAGATGAAGATGAAGCAACAACTTTAGTTACTTGTGTGAACAAGAATGACAAGTGGATCATAGACAGTGGATGCTTACATCACATGATAGGAGATAAAAGTAAAATCATTACCTTTACTCAATATGATGGAAATAGTGCTAGATTTGGTAATGATGCTCCATGTCAAATCAAAGGAAAAGCCTCTATCAAACTTATAGAGAAAATTTTATGTGATAATGCATACTATGTTGAAGGATTGAACTACAACTCGGTGAGTGTATCACAATTAGGCAATGTAGGTTGCAAAGTTGAATTTGTAAACAAAACTACCAAGATTTATGACACTGATGGAAATCTGATAAGAAAAGACGAACAAAGTATGAGTAATATATTTTACCTAGATATGGAAGAAGCAACATGTCTTGTTGTTAGACTTGATGATGTGTGGTTATGGAATATAAGGTCGTGTCATGTTAACTTTGATAATTTGATTAGTATCAGCAAGAAAAAGAAAGTCAGAGGATTGCCCAAGTTGAAGAAACCTAAAAACACAATCTGTAAACAATGTTAACTAGGGAAAATGACTAATTGTAGTTTCAAAAGAAAAACATACACTTCCAAAGAAGTACTAGAGTTAGTTCATGAAGACTTATGTGACCCAATAGAAGTGCAAAGCTACCTAGGAGACACATACATAATGATATTTGTAGATGATTATTTCAAGATGATGACTGCTATGCTTTTAAAGAAAAAATCTGATGCATTCCAAATGTTCAAGTGGTGTTTGGCTAGAGTTGAGAAGCAAATGGGAAAGGACCTGAAATGCCTAAGGTCAAACAGAGGAGGTGAGTTCACATCAAGAGAGTTTGAAACATTTTGCAATAACAAAGTTATCAAAAGGAAAACATCAGTACCAAGAACTCCACCACGGAATGGGATTGTTGAAAGGAGAAATAGTTAAGTGATTGGTTGTGATAGAACCTTGGTGATGGAGAAAAATGTTGCACTAAAATACTAGAGAGAAGCTATAAGTACTGCAATTTACACATTGAACAGAGTTCAAGTCATGAAAGGTACAAATGCAACACCCTTTGAATTGTGGTAGGGTCATTCACCTAATGTTAAACATTTCAAAGTGTTTGGTTGTAAATGCTATAATCTAAAAGACACTAGAAATGGCAAGTTTGATGCAAAAATTGATGAAGGTATATATCTTAGATACTCCACCAGAAGTAAGGCATATAAGTGTTTGATTACTAACACTAAAAAAGTTGTGGACAGTGCAAATGTAAATGTTGATGAGCATGTAAAAGTTCAGGTTGATGAGTCAAAACAAACAAAGGATTATAGATCCTTTGTATACTTCTACAATGGAATGACAGTTGAAGAAAATGTTGCAAATCAAGTTGGGAATTGGCAAAAAACTTCAGTATCTACCGAGTCTCAACTAGTGAATGTCGAGTTACATTTAGAAGCTAAGCTGTAGAATGTAGAAAATGCACATAGTGATTCTGAAAATAGTATGCAAAAAAGAAACGATGAAATACCAGATGAAGAAGAACGAAATGACTCTAAAGCTAAAGGATCAAATATGGAAAGAAGGACTGAATCCAGATTAGCCAAGTATGTAAGAAGACATCACCCTATAGATCAAATCACTGGGGATAAAGATGCTAGACCAATGACAAGGAATAGACTGAGGAATGAATCATGTCTACTAAGCAAGGTTGAACCCAAAATAGTCAAAGATGCACTACAAGATGATGACTGGTATAAGGCCATGAAAGAAGAGATAGATCAGATTCAGAAGAACAAAACTTGGTCTCTAGTTCTCAGACTAGCTGATAAGAATGTGATTGGTACTAAGTGGGTGTTTAGAAACAAACTTGATGAGAATGGTGAAATAACAAGAAACAAAGCCAGATTAGTTTGCAAAGGCTATGCATAAGAAGAAGGAATGGATCATGGAGAGAAATTTTCCCCTATTGCAAGGAGTAAGAACATTACTTGCATATGCTACATATAAAAGTTTCAAAGTCTACTAGATGGATGTCAACACTACTTTTTTGAATGGTATACTAAAAGAGGAAGTCTACATAGAACAACTAGAGGGATTTTTTGATGAGAAGAACAAGGACATGGTCTGCAAGCTGCACAAAGCACTTTATGGATTAAAGCAAGCACCTAGAGCATGGTATAAAAGGTTGCACAAATATCTTGTAAAGATAGGATTTGAAAGAACAGATGATAGCAACAACTTATACATCAAAGCTGAGGAAGATAAAGACATTTTGATATTAGAAATCTTTGTTGATGACATAATATTTTGAAGAAAAGATGTTTTATCCAAAGATTTTGCTGATCAAATGAAGCATGAATTTGAGATGTCAATGTTTGAAGAAATCAGATTCTTTGTTGGATTACAAGTACATCAGTCAAAGCATGGCATATTTGTAACTCAATCCAAATACATCAAGAAAGTACTCAAAACCAGTTAGCACACCAATGGAAATAGGTCATAAACTATCAAAGAATGATGAATATGCTAAAGTATATCAAACAATGTATAGGTCAATGATTGGAAAGCTACAATATGTTGTACATAGTAGACCAGACATTGCATTAGCTATTGGAATAGTGGCAAGATTTTTTACCAATCCAAGAGAAAATCACTTAATGGCAGTAAAGAGAATATTTAGATACTTGAAACGAACTAATGACTTTGGTTTATACTACAAGAGGAATGAGAAGTTTGAAATGAAAGTGTACACTAATGTAGATTGGGGAGGTAACATTGATGATAGAAAAAGCACCAATGGAGGAGCACTTTTCTTAAGAAAGAGGTTGATTACATGGACAAGCAAAAAGAAAAGCTGCACCTCATAGTCTACTGCTAAAGCTAAATATGTGGTAGTTGCTATAAACTACACCAATATTGTATGGATCAAACATTTGTAGCAAGGTATGAAGGAAGAAGTAATTGAGCTTGTGACACTTTATTGTGATAATACAAGTGCTATAAATATATCAAAGAACCTAGTAATGCATGCTAGAACTAAGCATATTGCAATCAAATATCACTATGTAAGAGAGTTGGTGGAAGATAGACAAGTGAAGATGGAATACGTTAGCTCAAAGGAACAGATTGTTGATATCTTCACAAAAGCACTACCTAAAGATGCTTTTGAGTATCTTAGAGGTAAGTTAGGGGTGATACCCCTAGCTAAGGCTACTTGAACCAAAAAGCAAGAATGACCTGCATCAAATAAGTAGAATGTTGAAGATTTTACACATTGATGCAGAGGATATTTACTTTGGGATCCATGCCTAAAGTAGTAGAAGTGTGGAAACTTCAAATTAGCCACAAGCAAGGTGATAGAGGGAGATGTTAAATGAACATGTAAGAGCTACATCTACATATTAAGATGCTAATATGTCTTTTCTATTTTTGTCAAAGAGGGAGAAGTGAACAACTGATCAACAACTATTGAAGATAAATGATACAACAACAAAGAGGGAGAAGTGAAATGAAACAATTAGAATAGTAGTAGGAAATGTGATGTCACAATTTATTTTTTGGCATTTGACTTACTGTTCTATCCTAGTAAGCTTTTGGTGGAATAGTTTAGTCTGATTGTTGATCAGTTTGGTTTGCCATCAATGCCAAAGAGGGAGACTGTTGAAAATCTGATTGAAAAGCTCATTGTTGTTGAAGATCAAAGAGGGAGATTGTTGTAAAAGAATGTTTTCAATCATTTTTTTTCCATTGATGTCAAACCTACTATTTTTAGGGATGATATTTGCTTATAAGATCCAAGCACTATCACTTAGTTGATTGATGAAGAGGATTTGATCAACAAGATGTAACAAGAGCACCTAAAAGAAAGGTTGAGTTATGCTGTTGTAATGAAGTGAAAGGATCAATTAAGACAATGGTTAAGTAATGTATTGATGACATCCTCAAAGATACAGAGGTTGGTCACACTTAGAAATATTGGAAGAAGTCGTAACAAGGTTGATTGCAAAGCTTTTACTAAGATCATCAGTAGGTGTCAAGCAAGTTAGTTGAAGTCAAGAAAATTCTTAGTAGAAGCCGAGTAACAGACATTTCTAGTATGTGCCGAGTGATCTTCAAGTGCCGAGTGAAGATCAGGTGCCGAGCATTAGAAAAAATTTAGTTGGTGCAGAGTGATCTTCAGGTGCCGAGCATTAGGAAAAACATAGTTGATGCCGAGTAACATAGTATGTGCTGAGCACCAGTATTTCAATAGTACTGAGTTGCTACATTATTTCAAATGATGAAGATTCACCAAATCTAAGCTGACATAGTGGTTGCATTGAATTTCATGAACAATTTGGAAGATAAGGATGATGAGTTGTTGGCACAAAATCTTATGTAAACCATTTTTGGATGAATTCTAAAGGATTATTTAAGAAGTTTCTAGAGAAAATAGAATATGGGTTAGATACAATGAATCCTACCTAATCCATGCCAATTAAAATTGAAAATAGAAGAATTGAGCAAGAAAAGGAACTCCAAGACTTATATTTAAGAATTCATAAACCAAGAAGCAATGAGCTATTGATACTATTGTTGCTGAAGTGCCAAATCTGTGAAGTAGTTGAAAGGGTGTCAAGAAGGAGACATCTAGGAGAAGGAAGAGCACAGAGGCTCTACTTCTACGAGTGGTCATGAAGAGATGATTGCACTGGTACATTGAGTATGGAGACTCAAGGAGACAAAGCTTGAAAGGAAAGGCAAACTGTTAAGAGTTGTAGAGATTGAAGGCCAGGAAAGGGTATAAGCTAAGAAGTGATCTAAGATCTACAAGATAAGTTGTATGTTGTAGTCAGGTCAACATTTTCTAATACTCTTTAGCAATTGTATTAGATCTAAAAGTCCTATGGACTTAGGTTGGCCTAACAACCATTTGTAAATCTTTTAATAGGGTGGCATTCCAAGTGAATGTTCTCAAGTCCTCTAACTAGGCCCACTTCTAATAGGGTGGTTAAATCCTCTAACAAGGTCACATTTAACAGTGTGTTGTAAGCTTTAATAAGGCAGGCCTTTCATAGGGCATCACTTCAGAAGTGTGAAAATTTAGTAGCATGTTACTAGTGGTTTTTTCCAAATTGGGTTTCCACATAAATCACTATGTCATGTGTTGTTTTGTGTGTGTTATACTTGCATGTTGATTTATAGTAACTTGTTGATCAGATAAGTTAAAGCTTGGATGGATGAATGGTTGAATGATTTCACTATACTTAGTGAAAAGTTTGAATAGGACATTTGGACCTTGAATAATTGATTCACCCCACCCCTCTCTCCCCTCGCCTCAATTATTCTAAAGAAATTCTAACACTAATGTATGCTATGTGTGGCACATTTTCTAAGTGAAGCATAGTAAAAGGATTTGAGAAAGTGGTTTTTGACCCTAGGGGGTTTTCCACTATAAATATGTTGTCCATGATTTGATTTTGTATACTTGCAATGTTGTTAATTTTATCTTTCATCTAAAGGACATATGATCAATGATGTTAAAGGAACAAATGCATATACATCATTAAATATAGTTACAATTTGAAAGTTCTTAATATTATAGATCACTGATTCACCCCCATCCCCTCAATGATCCTAGTATTCCAACAATATTGTAGTGAGGAGATTGGATTGAGGGCCTAGGTCATAGAAATGAGAAAAGTGGGTCTACTAATACTTACAGGTGATTAGTGAGCATATCTAGATGTTTTACTTAATTTTTATGGATCACATGATAGATGGTAATTTACTTGTATGATGTACTTATTTTCCTATGTCTAATGTACACGTCGAC
This sequence comes from Cupressus sempervirens, assembly GCA_028749045.1. Classification (NCBI taxonomy): domain Eukaryota; kingdom Viridiplantae; phylum Streptophyta; class Pinopsida; order Cupressales; family Cupressaceae; genus Cupressus; species Cupressus sempervirens. Next base: position 857,859,560 of record CM053793.1, read on the forward strand.
ATTTTCTATGATGCTCATTAAGGTATGATACTTTAGATAATACTTGATAATCATATGATGGAATGAAGTTTGACATGTAGGTCAACTTATTGATTATATTCATTTATGATATATTCATGTGATGACATGTTGTGTTCAACAGTTTGGTTGATAATTAGTTTATGAAACAAAATTATTAGTGTATCTATCATTTTGACATGTAGGTCAAAAACTAGAATGAAATGGCATAATTAAGTTGAAGATATTTTATTTATTTGTTGATTCGACAATGTGTAGTCAACTTTTGACTTGATTTGGCTTGAATTTTTGGCCCATGTGACAAGTGTATGGAAATGTGGTCTTCTTGTGAGAATGCAAAAAGGTATGTATAGATCTTTATTTTATCTATTTTTTTAAGAATTGGTGTTATTTATATGTCATGATCCACCTTGTGTGACTCCTACTTTACAAAAATTTGTTGACACATTTGAATCAGTCAACATGGTCGATGAACATTGACTGACAATTTGATCATCTTGAGTATTCTATTTGGATTCCTAGTCAATATGTTGTTTGACTTAAACTTTTGGTCAATGTTGCTTGGTTAGATATATTTCATTAATGATGAGATAAATGATACATTATGATGTCAATTTATACAAGAGTTAGTATGCATAATGATGATTAAATGAGTACATTGATGATGCTATTATATTTTAAATTGATAAAATATTTGTAATGTGATATCATTACCTGATTATGTTTTTGTGGACATAGACTTAATGTTGTGAATGCTTATGTTTGAATGATTAGAATAACAAAGTAAGGTGGGCCAGGGGGGGGAGGGGGGGTAGTTATCCTTGGGTATAGATGTACCGATTCAACTTTTAACAACTTCAAACAACTTAATCAAATTCATAAATCCACTTGGTCCATTGAGAAAATCATTACTAACTCAACTTATTCATATCAACACGTAGATTTTTGTTTTAGTGTTAGCTAAATGGTAGAAATATATAACAGTAAATACCATAACATGTGAAAAACACCTAGACAAGTATGACACCAAGATTTAACATGGAAATCCAATTTGGAAACAACCACCAAGTAACATGTTGCCTTTTTTTCACTCTTCTAAAGTGAGCTCGGTTAAAAGCCAACCTAGTTAAGAGTTACAAAGAACACTGTTAGGTGTGATCCTATTATAGGATTTAATCACCCTGTTAGGAGTGTCCTTGTTAAAGGTCTTTACAAATATTCCATCAGAATGTCACCTTGATTAAAGGGTTTACAACATGACTATTAGGTCAACCTTGATTAAAGGATTACCACAATGGTTAAAAATTAACAACTAGGTTAATCTGATAATTTACAACTCACTTTGCATGTTCAGATCTTTATTTAACTCATTCCTAGTTCATTAATTGGTCTTCATCACATTCTCCATCTTTGATCTCTGATCATCTTGGCAACACCTCAACCAATCTCTCTATCTCGAACTTCTCACTTTACCTTTGTAACTCTTGTTCTTCCACTTATTCTTCACAAATTTTCCAGTGAACTTGTAAAACATCTCATATATCTCCTTAAATAGACAGGTTTAATATTTTTCCACTTATACATAACTATAGATCTTAGGGTTTGATTAGATTCATTGAATTTGTTCATCATTTTATCTTTCTACTTCTTTCCTTGAATTGTATGGAAACTCCTCATTGAATCTTTGCCTTAGATTTCTTGACAAACTAAATTCATGCATTAAATATGTCATCTCATTAATCCTTATCTTTAATACATTTTGACTATTTCATAAATTCAACTATGTTGGCCTTAGATCTTGATTCTTTCTAAAATTGTTAATTTGTTGACACTCAGTCATCGCTAAGTAGCTCAGTCACTACTAATCTATCTTACTTGACTTACACTATCTTTCTCAGTCATTACTTTAGTTTCCCTTCATCTTACTCGATCATTACCATCACTCAGAGAATACTTAAGTTCCTTAATCTTCTGTTCGGTAGTGCTTAAATTTTTCATTGATCTAATAACTTGTTGCTCAGTCAAGCTCATGTTTTAATTACCTTCTTGAATTCTATCAATCATCTCTTCTACACTTCAACTCATCTTTCTTGTTTAGTTAAAACAATGATCAAACAACATATTATCTTGTCAAATACTAACTGATCACTTGCTCCTTTTGTAGTTTCACCATACTTACTCCTCTTTACTCAACCATCTTACTAGTTCATCTTGTTAACTCTCTTTTCAAATCCTTTTTATCAATCAAATAATATGGCACTCTACACTGTTAACAAATGTCTTACTACTAATGTTTGACATCAATGGAAACATAGCAATTGCTCCAATTGTAGTTTCCAAAAGCTTTCTTAGTGAACATCACATGTTAGATGGCCCATACGAAGGATTATTTATGTTACTCATGATTCAAACGTGATTAAAGATGAGTTAAGAAATATAAATTTAAAATATTGACTCTTGATACTTAAATTGAAATATTATCTCCTTGAGCTTTTGACATTGTGAATGATCTAAAGGTATTGCGAGTGTATATGTATGAGTATGGCAAGAAGTGAATATAAAGTATCTACTAGTGGGGTCAAATCTATGTGATGCCATGGTATGATAAGTAAGCACATGTATGTGTTTGACATCATGCAACTTTAAGGAATTATGCTATTTAATTTTGAGAATCATTAAGATAAGGAAGCATTTGATTTGATATTTCATTGACTTATTATATAACATGGACTAATATTTTTGTGTTAATCCTATGAAGGAATAGAGGGAATGATACATCATAATAAGAAAGGGGGAATATTATCGCAGAAAAGGTAGACTAACCTTGAAAAACTATAGAGACATAATCAAATTCACACACTCACAAGTAGAAAATGTTCTTTAAATGATTTGTACTTATATATAATGTGTGTTACTTTCTTTTAAATGTGTTTATTTCAAATATGTCTTATCTTTGAAGAATATTGCTTCCCTAAGAGTATGTATTGATTTTCTTACAATTGATTACACTTGAGATTAGGCCTCATTTAAGAAGTTGTATTTGACCTTGTTAAGTAGATGGAAGCCAATTTTGTTGATACAATTGAATGTGGGTGCATGCACTATTCTGAGTAATGAAATTTTGATTGTAATATTGTAAATTTAATTTCCTTGAATATATATATTTGGATATGATTTGGAATTCTTATATTTCAAGCATTGAGGACAATGCATCTTCTAAGAGGGGGAGTATGTCACGCTATGTTACCTCTTTCACCAAATATTTTGGAATTTAATTGCCACCTAGAATTTGTCATACATTTAATTTGAAACTAATCTTGATTGTAAATAAATTATTTTTTAAATGATGAAAAGAAAACAGTTGACATTTGGATGGGTTGATCAAATACTGTGCACACTTGAAACATGATAGCCATTATCCCTACCTATGTTCTAATATTTAGGTTCATCTCTTCGATCACAAAAATATTGAGATAGACTTGCTATCAACATTGGCTTATCTATCAATTGCATTGTCTGTTATAATGATGAAAGCTACATTTTTACAAATTTTCCATCAAACCTTCGAGTCTCGCCATTAACTCTTATGAAGGCTTATTGATTTGGATCCATCAATCGATACACAAATATAAGTTTGTCTTGCCTCCAACAAAAAATGTGAATCTATGAGACAACACAACTAGTTCTTAAAGATATCATGCACTTTTCCATGCTATCCTAAAGTCTTAATACTCTAATAACCTTGTTTACTTGGGATCATCATACAGTAGAAGTAACAAATGTTCAGAGTTTCTCGAGTGCGAGTTCCATGCCTTAAGATTACCAATGCATAAATGAAAGATCATAGAAATATGATTGATCATTAAAATTTTGGAATAGTCATTATGGTGATGGTTGAGTATTAAAATACTCCATATAGTGAAAAATTCCTCAAAATTACGACTGCATTACACAAGCTCGACTACATAAAAATAATATTGGCCATAGTTCATTTGTGCATCATTTCATATTGTAAGACATCGAGTTGGATTATGGCATAAATGATAAAAGAGTAGTTTATTGATCTGAGTGTTATTTATATCTCTTTGATGGAACCGAATCTTTAGAAAGGTTCTAGTAAGAGAAAATATCAGTAAATTAGGCATGACTTTGTCTCATAATTTTTACTCAAAATTATGTTAAAAGTATTTTGAACATTAAAATTATGAGTGGGTTAATTAATAAAAGAAATGATAAATCTATTCTAGTAAAATGGACAATGGTATTGTTTATTACAAGGATTTATTAAGATTCAAAAATCTCATCAACTTGTGTATGTGATCATTAAGATATGTTTCCTTTAAACTTACTCTTCATAGTGTAAATGAATGTGATATGCTATTTGATGTTAAAAGTATATGACAACTTTGGCTACTATGGGAATGAATAAGCTTAATGTTTTTTAGAAAACCATTATTTTCACCATATATATGATGTTGATCACATTGCTATGGAAAATATATAATATATTGTTGATGACTATTTGTTACCCAAACATTTTACAGAGAGTTTAATTATGTTAATTAATTAGAAAGAGAGAGATTAATCTTAAAAAAAAATCAAACTTTCTCTCTCCCTATACTTTTCTCTCTCCACGTACTAAAACTTCTTAGAGAAAAGTACATGGTTTGAGTTTGGGTTTGGGTTTTCTCTCTCTCTTCCAACCTTTCTCTCTCCACGTACTAGCCATACTCTCTCTCCCCATACTCCAACTTTTTAACCTAATTTTAACTTGAACCTCCCAACCCAAACTTCAACTTGAAGGTAACTGTCGGCTGGAGATAAAGTTCACAGATGTTTGGAGTAATTTAAGTATGTTGTTTCATCGGAGGCAGTTTGAAGAAACCTCGAAATTGCAAGAATCCAAACTCCTATATTTTCAAGAGAATGAAATGGTAGTTATAATATACATGCAAACAAAGATGTGGATGCAATCTACAATGGAGTGAAATTGTTAATATCATTAGCAATGAAAGGTGGTGGCTTCTGAATGACAGAAAATAGTTCACATCAAAGTTGTCTCGTGAGTTACTAGAGTATGTGTGCGGGTTTTAAAACTAACATTGACATCCTATTGATGTCTTCGTTGCAGAGAAACTACATGGTCTCAATAAGGATGATACACCATATTATATGCGAACATGTTCAATTGAAAGTTGGCAATCATGGGAAAGCTTGTGGAATCATTACCCCAAAAATGTGAGATTGTTTCTATTGGCAACTCCAATGATGGAAAAGTAGCATGCCAACATTCCATCTATGTATCCTAGCGAAAAGAAGCCGATCCAAATAGCGTAGCTGAAGAGAGAATGATACAAGGATAAAGCCACTGGTATGGGAAGAAGAACATCCCTCCATTCCATAAGCCAAGGTGGCAGAAAGAAATAACCATGATGCCGGTATGAAGAGGAAGTTTAAAATCAGTACACCCTACGAAAGCTTGGCTATGAAAAACCAATACCATCCTTGTCTATGACATCAGAAAAATAGAATCGAAATGCATAAAGCGGAGAGGAAAAACCAAGAAGTGTGATGTACTATGTCTTGAAGCTTGCTCAGGTTGATATTAAGCGCTTAAAAAGAAATGCAGAGGAAGACATAGAACATGATGATTGTAGTGACCATAAACAAGGCATGGGAACTGTTTAACAAAATACTTCACTTCTAGGTTGTGGTACAGTGAGTAGTGTTATTGGATCGATCTTCCATGATCGATGCAAATGAAAGGTTCAAAAAATTTATTAAGTTCTTGTGATGATGAAGCATGCTTCGATTACATGCCCATATTTGATGATACTCCAGGCCTACACCCCATGAAATGTTCAATAGTGTTGAAATATTGAGTTCCAATGACTGGGTTACTTGGCGTAAGAGGAGATGTTGCAGCTATTATGACAAAAGAAGAATTAAGCATGCTTTGTTTTATACTGCACCTGCAAAAACTAGCAGTTGGATATTCAACCAAGCACATGAGCTACTTGAAAGAAATGACAAGATGGCATCGTTGAACAATGAAATGGGCGAGGAGGAGATTTCAGACCCTATGCGTACAGAATTAGTTTGGGTTTTTATAGCCGTGCAAGTCCTTATATATATCAGTTTCCCTTTCATTATGCCAAATATTGATAAGGCTTGGGACAAGGATTATTTGGCTTATTACATGTATTTTAATGGATATTGGTCGAGTTATAGTGGACGATATTGGTTGAATTATAGTGGATGCATGGTTTCAATCGCGACATTGTTTATAGATACAGATCCAAATAGTGATACTGCTATTTTGCATGTCTAGGTACTCTCACGTAGCTTAGTAATGATGAGAATGTTGGCTTTGATTGGAGCAGTTGATTGTTGATGTTGCCTCGACATCAACTTAAATGCCCCTAGCTATACAGCCACGAAAATGCACTTCCTTTACATTGCTTTTTGTAACTTTTTTAAAAATTAACTAAGTCCTCTCCTTCGTATGAAAGTGCATTTTCATGACTATATAGACGTTGCCAACTTAAATGGCTTGCAAACTAAGTTTTCAATTCCACATATGAGTCAGCTGCACAAATGTCAACATCATTGCCGTAGATTGAAGATCATGGAGATCATGTGACAACGTCATAGACATGCATATAGAATGTAGAATCATCATATGTGCCCAATTGCTCAACAAAATGTCATATTCATTCCATGAATCTATGATCAATGGGCTCGGCTGGATTTTTCATTACATGTTTGACAAAATGAGCATGGTAAAGTTTGAACGATCACTCATCAAGCATCCAACAAAGTCTGGCAGATCAAAGATATTCAGACAACATTTACTTAAAATGAAATGATCATTATTGTAAAGCCGAGCTTGATTGAACAAATTACATCACTTGAAGAGTATGAATGTGTCAAGAAAAGGAGGCTATAAATATAGAATGAATGAGATCTAATCTGTCAACCTCTCAAGCTCACAATATCTTAGTATGAGAAGTGTGTGATCTACACATAGAAGTTCCATATAATCTTGTAATTGTTTGATCAATTTTTATGCAAGAAATGGTTGAACCCAAGCTCCCTTCATATAGAAATGAACTCATTCAACTGCCTAATAGAATGGGAATATGAACTTAGTAGCATGGTAATGACAAGGTGCACAAAAAGTTGATTCATCAACTTATCTAGTACTCCTTTACGAGTTTGTAAAGTGAGGACCTCAAAGGGACACATAGCTTATTGGTTTGGTGCATGTTTGGAAGTACAATTGAAAAAAAAATCATTAAACAAGTTGTCAATTCTTGAGGCCATTTTTAATGATATTGGCATGGTACCTCTTCTTCAAGTGGATGCATATTAACTTATCTGTTTGGGTAGCAATGGGGAATTATATTGGAGATTGTCATAAAGTTGCTCAAGTGGATCAATGTAGTCATATGTGTAACTTATTATGTAAAAGTGAACATATCACTTATTGTAACTGGATTTAGGATCTAGAGTTTGTTACGTATGAGTTGGAGTTAGAGTCAATTTTCAAATGCATGCCAAATTCCAAACTCTAACTTTTTGAGTAGTTACAAACCCGAAAGGTTAGTTATTCTAGAATAGCTATAAATTCTTGAAAATCAATGTAATAAGGGACTTTTTGGTTTTAAAAATAAGGGAACGCTATGCTGAAATTTTGATTGAGAGATCAATTTTGGAAAGTATGTACACTTTTTATCTCTGAAATTGAAAATCTCTTTTGTCTTGTTGGTGCAAGGAAATAAAATGAGATGTGCTTTGGGTTCCTTATACTGAAATCAAAATTGTTATGCATTGTCGTAGACATTCTTATGGTACTATGCTAGTGTTTATGATGATAATGAATGTTCTTGATAATACTGGTTGCTTTCAATCATAGTCCTTGATCACCCTTGTTATCAATCTTGTTTACTAAAGAAGGTTGTGAGGGTGTGTGGTGCATTCATCTTGGATGACTTTATCTTGAACTTTGAAGTTTTAAATTCTAAATTTGAAAATCCTTTAAAAATTACATCATACAAGGGAGTTGCCCCTCTAAATGTAGAGGAAGGTCGCATACCAATGGCCTCTCCAACTATTGTGAACGATTTGCCACACACTCCGTTGGAAAAATTCTATTGTGACAAATCTATTTACCAACACTATTATATGTTGAAATAGATGCTTGTGATTATGAGCATCTACTGTGTAAATTTTGATTCCATTTATTGCTATGAGCTTTATGTGAAGTGTTGATAGATTATTCCATAAAACTACTGAATGAACAAAACTAACATTCATCATGTTGGATTGACTTGACACTAAGATGAAATGATATGAAAGCATAAGTTTTTGCTTCTTTCACTTATTCAAGAAATGTGTATTGGCTAGTTAGTCTTCCTCAATGTCAGGTTGGTATCTTTCATGTCAAGAAAGATTTTGAGGAAGCTTAATAGCTTCATGGTAGGGTGGTAAAGAAATCCTACTATAGTTTTTATACTTTACCTAGAAAATACAAGGTTCATGAGAGCATCAACTAATTGCTTCTTTGATCACATAGTGTATTTGTGCAATCGGTCCCACTGAGCCCATCTCTAGTTACTTGCCCATTATTGACCATTTTTTGTTTCCTTTTTTTCTTACCATGACTCTTTCGTTCCCCCTCCTAAATATTCCTACATACTATTTGCTAGAATTGAATTCATAATTCAATTATGCACTGCCTTAAAAGAAGCATTATCATGTGCTCTTCAAAGAAATTCAAAGAAATTGCGGCCAACTTCAATACAAAAGCATAAAACATTTTAAAATATTGCAATTAAGTTCTTTTGTTCCAGGTTTCCAGGCTGAAGTTTTTCACCGTGAGGAGATTTAGGTGTCTAATTCTCTTCCATTATTTCTAGCAATGTAAAAACTATTATTATTATTTTTTCAATTTTACTACATTATCTCTAATTCCCTCTTCATTAGTTTCAATCCTTTGTAAAATTTCAATTTCATGGAAAAGAAATCAAGACACATTTTATTGTGGAGAGGTATTTTTATGTGGCCTGAGATTTTTCATTGTTGACCTGTAGATGCAGTGAACCCACTATTATTTGAGCAATTCCTTAGGATGTAGAAATTTGGGTAAATTGCTCTATATGAATCTCCATAAATTTCCCTTAGTATTATGTACATTTATTGTAACACATGAATATTTGTGGTTTTTGACAGTTGCCTATATCCTCTATTTTATTAATTTTCACTTGTGATTTGGGACATAAATGTCATGTTGATAGAACTGCCTTCTTCTCACGAAAAGAATGGCTGAAATAATCAAATCAAATAGTTAGGAAAGTGCTTTATATTAAAGATGTGAAAAAATAACAGGCATATCCTATGTAGGCTAATTTATTCTGGGAAGTCAATCTTTCTAGTTTTATGTTTTCATCTTGACATTTACAACCACAACAATATATTACAAACTATTTGATGAAATGCATGAGCGGATACTTTGAAGAAATATAAGTTTGCAATTTGTTTAAATGGGAAAACAAGTAATGGGGCACAAACACAAAGTTTTAACAATATGTTTCAAATAAATAGGTTTTCATCAAGAGTGATATAAAATATGAACAATATAGGCTAATTAAAAAGGTAGTATAGACCTCTAGGAAAGTATAAATTGAATTCAATATCATTTCCAGAAACCTATGGTATACCAACATTACAACATTGGAAGAGAGCCCATATAAAAATTCATTGTTGAATAAAAGTGATAGACAATATTGTTAAATATTATAGATGAAATTGCACAATATAATAGCAACAAAAATAAGATAAAGAACATCAAAGACCAAAAAGATTATTGCAATTAAATAACTGAGTAACAATAATACACATAAATCAATTAAAAATTCTCTATTTCAGAACAAATGATGCTCCATTTCTTTTGGACAAAAACTTAAATTTCATCACAACATTAAACTCTGCATTTTTCTATTGCATTCATTTTCAGCTTGCTTAAAGAAACTCATGAATAATTTTAGAAAATCTTTTAGTATATTAATCTATGGCAGTGACAGATACTCTACTGTTCGTAACAAGATTTTAAAAAAATTTGAATTAAAGATAAATAAGGTCTTTGAAACATGATGGTGTTGCACTTACAATGCTACCATGTGTTTGGATTTTATTGAGCAAACTAAGTAAAAAAAGTAAGACTATTATATAATTTTTGAAACCTATTGATGATCATGAACCAATAGATCATGCATTAATGAATTAGAAAAGTAATTCACATGATAATATTATTCTTAACTACTACAAGTTGAATATAACTAGTCAATTCAAATAGTATTCAAATAGTTGATTGAAGGTGCATACAAGATTGACAAGAAAACTAGTAATTTGGTATTCATGAAAAGTTTTATTATTGAACTATATGACTGCTCAACATAATCCAAGCATGTACATGGCTTCCTGAGTATTTGAAAAACTACCAAAAGAAACTCAAAAGAATAGAAAATCATGATTTCTTTGAAGGCATTGAACATTTTTATCATGCTTTAAATTCACTATTGTAACTAGCTACCAAGAATTCTAGCACATAGATGGAAGATTGATGAAAATAATATCAATGTTCCTCACACCTAGCTAAAATGGTAAATTTCTTATAAAAATACATGTTGGATGCTAGAACAATTACAACATCAACTTGTGGGAAAATGCACCAAGTTGTGGTGCCAAAAAGATGACACCCCTATTAGTTTTTCAAAAAGTCCTATAGTGCACACACACTATGGCCTATGCCCCACAAGCCTTGGGCTTGTGGAGACCAAGAGTGTGCATGCGCTATGAAAAATATTATAAAATGACAACAACCCACGACCCATATCATTTTCTCCTATTTCTTTTTTGGGTTGCCTTCTCTACCCCCAATAGTGTGCACACCTTTTCTAGAAGGTGAAATCTTTGCTCTCTCTCCTCCTCAAAATGCCTCCCCATCACTAGAGATCAAGATCAAGTTCATTGAGTATGCCTTCTAACCTTGTTTTTGCACTATTTTACATTTTAAAAAAAAGTTTTTCTTCAAGTTTGTTTAGTTTTCTAAAATTCAATTGGTTTCTTATCATGAAATGTGAATAATCAACCACCAAATCCCTAGCCTAATCAAAAAAATCCTCCACTAAATCAAAATAAAAACCCTCAACAAAATCAAAATGAAAACCCTCCGTAAAATCAAAATGAAAACCCTTGTGAGGAAGAGCAAGAACCTTTGCAACCTCCACAAGGAAAACTTAATTAGAAGCAATCATTGGTAGGTTAAAAGCTTGTGTGGAAACTAATCCTACGATATCACAATTGGTATCCTCCTTTGAGTCCATTATGAGCCAGGTAGCTTATGTTAGTCATCAGTTGGATATTTGACATGTTAAGAGAGAAGAATAAAGAAGATATTATGAAAAAAATTATCCTATGAAGTTATAAAAAATGAGGACATAACAAAAGATGACATATGTGCATTGTTTAAAAAGTCAGGAGAAGTATAAACTGTTAAGACTACATCTAAAAGGTTCCCCATCCATTGGTGCATCCATGATGATATTAGAAATAAATTTTAGGATAGATGGTAGATGGTCTTTGATGTCCCTCCCTACAATAATCACAAGGTTCCAATATATTTCTTAAGGAAATTGTATTGTCAATTTGATCTCAAGGAGAACTCCAAATATTTTGACATGTTAGATTCTCAAGGTAGAGGTGGGGGGTCATCATTTGAGAGGTTGGGGGCACATTATGACCCTAATGCAGTTAAGGCACCTGTTATGAAGCCATAGAGTGATCATGTAATTATTCCTTTAGTTGTGAAGGAACATGTAGAGATCGACACTCTAGGGACTATCAATACTTTGATATAGACCCTCATTCATTGTGTTATTCCATTAGTTGAGGAGAACTCATTGCATTGTGGTCACATGTGCACATCATGTGGATCCTTATTCACATTTGGAAATCATGTTGGAGACACTATGGATGTTGGGTTGGTCATTGATGACTTCCTGACTGAGACATTTGGCATTGACACATAGGTGAATTACAACTATAATAAACTAATTTGATCACATTTCATATGTATAATGAATGACTAATAAATTAGCATGTCTTGACATTGTTCAAAATTTATGGTAAGAGTGTTAATGGCCCTAGTACAGATTCTTTGGCTCTATTTTACGTCCCATTGATAAATCAACATGTATGTATTGATTTAATCATTTCAATTAATACATATATTTATTAAGTAATCATATGAAGGATTGACAATTTTTTTTATATCCATGTGCATTAGTTCTCTACTGGACCATCGACATTTACAAGGAACTATAAGCCTAGGCATAATACAAGCTTCATAGAAGTACATTTTTTCATGTTAATTTAATTCATTTGATTATATTATAGTCTAGAAAAAAAATATAAATTGTACTATATGATTTGCAGTTGTTGACGTCAAAGACTCCTCATCTTTGTCAGTCCATCGATCATGGAGTTACTACCATGATGGCTAGTTTAGAGCCATTGAATGAGGTATGAAAGAGTTTCATAGTTTTACTTATTATTTATAATAGTTAGTAATGAAATTTCAAATGTTATTTATAAGTATGATCGAGAGATTATATTGATTAAATTTTTGTAGGGCCTTGTTACTCTCAATCGTTAGCGAGATTTTGAGGTAAATGTACAAAGTGACTATTTGATAGTAGTAAGAAAATAATTAATTTTGTGCATACAAATATTTGATTTTAATGTATAATAATTATTGGTTTGAACATATATACTTTATTTGTATCAGCTCTAGTTAGAGAGGAGCCTAAAGAAGAAGACGAGCGAGTGTGTGAGGAAGACCCCATTGTCCCCATCATCTCTCTCCACACAATGATTGAAGACCTCTAGGGATTTGTTTCCTTCCCATCGTGGAAAGGAGAAGATATAGGGATGGACACATATAGGAATTAGTGGACATATTCGACATACATTTGATGCATGACATTATTAGACTTGCAACTTTGATGCATCAATTTGTTCATGTATGACATTATTAGTTATCATAATATATATCTTTTTTTCTTGTTTACATTTTATGTATTTCATGTATTCCATTTTAATGTAATTTAGATCCAAAATAAGGGTATGATTCACTATAATAAGCTTTGATAGTATCTTTTGACACATGAATAAGGTTATTAATTTGTGTTCAGATTGTATAAGTTATGAGTATTTTTTATTATGAATAACTTATTTGAAATTTTTGTTGGGATGAAAAAAATAAAAATTGAATTCTTATTATTGTTATACAATTAACATTGAAATTTGAATCTTGAGTTGGCTACATTATGTAAATGTCTAAGCTTAAATCTTAATGTCATCATAAACATGTCAAGATTTTATATATGCTTTATCTTCACAACATGAGAAGACTTGAAATAAAAACTTTAATTTATTCATAGATTTTGATATCAAGATTGCTTTCTTATCCATCTCTTCAAGAGCTTCATTCATGGAAACACATTATATATCCTCTTCTTATGATTCATGTAGCTATAGTTGTTGCATATTTTCTTGCATATATTTTGTGTGTCATTATCTCCTATGAATTGACTACACTATCTTTTTCATTCTTACAAGTATCGGCACACAATATTTAGTGACTCAAAGGGTCAATTTTGTTCGACATGCCCAAGATTGTTTGAGAAATCAACAAAGTGGGGCAAGATTGGAGCTAGGGTTTACCTAGCCACTCAAAGCTAATAGAGTAGACAGTTTGATCTCATGGTGAATGATTAGAGAGATTCACTAGTTGACAACTTTGTACTGAAAAACACAACAAGTTTCAACATCACTTGAGATGGGGCCACAAAATCAAAATGGAATTGAATGTCCAAAAAGAGAGAGAAGTTATTGTAGGTTGAAAAAATAATTTTTTAGCACCCAAGATTGCACAAGCTCCAAGATATGCCTCGTCAAAGATTGCTTCCCTATGGCATTTAGTGACTTGTAGGGTCAATTCCATTCAATGTGCCCAAGAACATTCAAGTGGTCAATAGGATGGAATGATCTTGGGAATAGGATTTACCCAACCACTCAGAGCTAACAAAGTAGATAATTTTCCCAACCACTTAGAGCTAACAGAGTAGATAATTTGATCCCATAACAAAGGGTTAAAGAGATCCACTAGTTGGTGACTTTGGACTGGCAAACACTACAAGTTTCAACATCATCGGAGATGGTGCCACAATATCAAAACAAAATTGAATCTCCAAAAAGAGAGAGATGGTTGTAGGTGTCAAAAAAATGATCCTGAATCACCCAGTGTTGCATCCATACCTTGCATGAGCTTTGAGATATGCCCTGTCAAAGATCACTACCCTATGGTATTTAGTGACTCTTAGGGTCAATTTCATTTAGCATGCATAAGAATGTTTGAATGGCCAATAGGACAGAATGAGATTGGGACTAGGGCTTACCTGCCACTTGGAGATAACAAAGTAGATAGTTTGATCTCATGATGAAGGATTAGAAAGATTCACCTATTGGTGACTTTGTACCAGCCAGTTTTAGCATCACCCAAGATGGGGCCACAAAATCAAAATGAAATGGAATCTACAAAAAGAGAGAAAGGTTATTGTAGGTGTCAACAACAAAATCCTATAGCACCCAACATTGCATCTATACCTCACACAAGCTCTGAGAAATGCATCATCAAAGATCACTACTCTATGGCATTTAGTGACTCTCAAGGTCAATTCCTTTCAGCTTACCCAAAAATGTTTTAGCGGTCAAAGGGATGGAAAGATCTTTGGACTAGGGTTTACCCAACCACTCAGAGATAATAAAGCATGTAGTTTGATCCCATGATGAACAATTAGAGAGATTCACTAGTTGGTGACTTTGTACTGGCCAACACTAAAAGTTTCAGCATCACTTGAGATGGGGCCAAAAAATCAAAATGGAATCAAATATCCAAAAAGAGATAGAGGTTATTATAGGTTTCAACAACACAATCCTATAGCATACAAAATTGCATCGATACCTCGCACGAGCTCTGAGATATGCCTTGTCAAATATTGTTGCCCTATGACATTTAGTGACTTCCAAGGTCAATTTTTTTCAGCATGCTCAAAAAAAAATTTGTGATCAACAAGATGGAACAAGCTCTGGAATAGGGTTTGCCTAGCCATTTAGAGCTAATGGAATAGACAGTTTGATCCCATGATGAACAATTAAAGAGATTCACCAGTTGGCAACTTTGTACTAGCCAACACTACAAGTTTCAACATCACTTGAGATGGGAACACAAAATCAAAATGAGATTGAATCTCCAAAAGTGAGCCAGGTCATTGTAGGTGTCAACAACATGATCCTGTAGCACCCAAAATTGCATTCATATCTCCCATGAGCTTCGAGATATGCCCCATAAAATATTGTTGCTCTATGGCATTTAGTGACTCTTAGAGTCAATTTTGTTCAACATGACTGAGAACATTCAAGTGGCCAACAAGAAGGAATGAGATTGGGACTAGGAGTTACCTAGCCACATGGAGATAATGAAGTAGATAGTTTGATCCCATGACAAATAGTTAGAGAGATTCACCAATTGACGACTTTGTACTAGCCAACACTACAAGTTTCAACATCACTCAAGATGGGGATGCAAAATCAAAATGGAATCAAATCTCCAAAAAGAGATAGAGGTTATTATAGGTGTCAACAACACAATTCTATAGCACAAAAAATTGCATTGATACCTTACACAAGCTTCGAGATATGCCTTGTAAAAGATCAATGCCCTATGACATTTAGTGACTTTCAAGGTCAATTTTGTTCAGCATGACCAAGAATGTTTGAGTGGTCAACAAGATGGAATAAGCTTGGGAATAGTTTACCCAACCATTTAGAGCTAATGGAGTAGATAGTTTAATCCCACGATGAATGGTTAAAGAGATTCACCAGTTGGAAAATTTGTACTAGCCAACACTACAAGTTTCAACATCACTCAAGATGGGAACACAAAATCAAAATGGAATTGAATCTCCAAAAAGTGAGAGAGGTTATTGTAGGTGTCAACAAAAAGATCCTATAACACCCAAAATTTCATTCATATCTCACATGAGCTCTGAGATATGCCCCATCAAATATTGTTGCCCTATGGAATTTAGTGACTCTTAGGATCAATTTTGTTTAGCATGCCTAAGAATGTTCGAGCGGCCAACAAGATGGAACAAGCTTGGGAGGAGTTGCCTAGCCACTTGGAGATAATCAAGTAGACAGTTTGATCGTATAACAAATAATTAGAGAGATTTACCAATTAATGACTTTGTACTGGCAAACACTACAAGTTTCAACATCACCCAAGATGGGGCCACAAAATCAAAATATAATTGAATGTTAAAAAAGAGAGAGAGGTTATTATAGGTGTCAACAATGCAATCCTTTAGAACATAACATGTCATCCATACCTCGCATGAGTGTTGAGATATGCCCTATCAAAGATCACTTCCTTGTGGCATTAATGTTCAAGCTGTCAATAGGATGGAATGATATTGGGACTAGGTTTTATTTGTCCACTTAAAATTCATTCTTATCTCCAAAATATGGTAATTCAATCTGTAATTCAGCACAAAAATGGTTTACATAGTTGTTAGTGTCATTATAAAAAAATATGAAAAAACTATCTCGCTCAGCATCTAAAGTCTCTGACGCTTGACATATACTATCTTCTATACTATGACTCAACATCTATATTAGTCAACATGCACTGGTTGCTTGGGGATCCTAAATCAATTAGCATACATTGTCTACTCGGCACTTGAGTGACTCAACACATGAGTGGCTCAACACTCATTGTGGACTTAGCATGCTGTATTATATCACTAGTACATTTGCATCCATTTTTCTACCAAAATTTTTGACCAACGCTATGAATCCTCTTTATTTTTTGTTTTCATTCCCACATTGGTTGCAAAAAAAAAAAATTTCCCCCCCTTTGGTCAAAATTTTGACCAACACCAAATTACACAAAGTCGATGCAAAGACTAGAAACGCCAAATATTTGCTCGCATTTTCTAAACTTTGGTGAGTGCATGCCAAATGTGTTTACTCGCATTTTTTGATCTTGGATATGATTGAGAAGGCGGGATGAAATTGTGTGTCTTTTTTGCTCGCATTTTATGAAGTTTGGTGAGTGCAAATGTTGGATTGGGATTTCTCATAGGGTTTTCCCATGAAAAAATTTTCTTGCAGGTGCCTATGTCGACTTGGGTGAGAGTGAATAGCATTCAGGTTGTTGACCATAGCCTGCGTCGGATACTTTTTTCTCATTCTCATCAACATGGCACACATCAGATTAGGATAACTGGTCCTCAAGCTGCAGTGCATTTTCTTTCGAATGAGAATGAATTAGGCCATTAGGCATTCTTTTCTGATATAGAGGCCCTTGCATGTCCACATACATGAGTATTGCATCTACTTTCACTTTTATTAAAAGGTAAAATAGTATAGTTGCTATGTTTTCATCATCCATTTAATGGGAAAACTCCTTGTTTGGAAGCAATCTATTTAGCTTTAAAAAGATCTGACATAAACTCTTCCAATATTGTATACAAAGCTGGATAAGTTGCTTCAAGATAGTTCAAAAAGTATAAACATAATTCATAAAGTTGAGCCGGTCAATAAGTTCTTGAATCAGATACAAACAAACAAAATTATTTTCCTAAATTGGAAGTAGCAGTCTAGAACAGTAGTTGAACAAAGCATAACTTAATAGGTGTTTGTAAATTGATTATTACAAGGTTTACCAGGCAATATTAAAAAGTGGGTCATTTATCTTAAAGGAGAAATTTTGCATTTTTAGGGCACACGACTCTTACTAACCTAGTTAAGTATTCGTGAGCCATCAAAGATCGTTATTCAACATAAAACAAGCAAGGCTTTGGCGTGGGCTTGTTGGATAAGGTATGCATTGTTGGAAGACAAGGAGCTCTTTTTATACTTTTTGATTTATGATTTCCTTCAATAATCCATATTAATTACAACGACATAATCAAGTGAACATACCATCCTACAACATAGTTTGTAAATATACTTTTTTATACATTTCCTAAACACTAGCATAATACCAAAAAATTATCAATTGCTTTTATCAATGTTTCAAATACGTATCTAGCTCATTTCAAACATATTCTTATCATATTGTTCTTTTGGAACCTCTGGTAACATGTGCTGGTATTGATAATCATCCTTTCTGCAGTTAGCAAACACAAAAGCAATTAACTATTAAGGTCACTCAATAGTCATTCTTTGAACATTTAACAAGAAATGGACTTTTCATAAGCTTCCCTGATAAATAACTTGACCGGTTCTTGAGAATAGTGCATACTAAATACAGAATGAGTAGTCCAATCTCTTGAACTCCATTGTTAAAAATTACTATCAAGATCACAAATAAAATCCTAACCATTCCAATGTGAATTTAACATATGTGCACTTGCATTATTCTTGCAAATATAGTATTATTCACAGGATTGCCTCTTATTCCAGGAGCAATTTTCTATTTTGATTTGACATTATTTGATTGCACCTTTGGACATTTTGTTGTCTTTCACTTCCATCATTTTGACACCATTAGGATTCTTGGCATTTTCATGAGACTCTTTAACAAAAATACTACCAATTCTCCCTTGATCTTGTTTCAAATTCTTTTGTCTCAAACTATAATTATTTCTTACCCGACAAACAACTATTACAATAAGATGGCCTCCTCAAAGTATTTTGTCTTCCATATGAATCAAGAATATTTATGGAAGCAGTCTGCTAAATTTCTTCATAATAAATGAGAACTTGTAGGGGGCAACCCCTAGCACACATGTTAGATGTATAGGCTTGAAGTCGTGGGTCACCCTCATGGTCTTGAGTTTGATTCCACCTCCGGGTTCAAATGGCGAGAGTGGCTTGCCTACAGCTACTCTGCACCCATGTGGGACTAGTCTCACCCTAAGCTCGCACCGGCCACTGGTCATCGCTGGGCTAAGGTCACGGGGACACCACCATGTAAAAAAAAATTAAAAAATTAATGAGAACTTGCTATTCTTAAATATCCTCATGTTGTCTGTGCGATCTGCTATATCATTATCAATATGATCTTTTGAAGAAGAATGCCCTCCCTTTACAAAGTGTGATGTAGTAGAAAACATATTGTATTTACATCTTCTCTTATTTATAGTTTGTAGTATTGGGATAATCTCCCCTCTAAATTTCATTTGAACAAAATGAATGTTCAAAGAACACCGTTTTATACTTTTTTGGATCTTTAAGTTACCAAGGGATCAAGTAAGCAATGTAAAAATGCATTTAAGGCACCTACCTACAACTTATCCCAATAAATGTGTAGTCAACCTACCATTTGAGGATTACTAAGGTCAAGAAAGATGAGTACTAAAATGTATGAGGTGGAAAACATTTCATACACTTAGTAGCTAAATCTGAGGTCCTACTCAGAAACAATGGTTCAAAAAACTGTCACAAAATTATCTTCAAATCTAGGAAATTGCTTTATGTAAGGAAACTCAGGTGCGAAAATAGCTTCCTACACTAATCTCATAAGGAAAGTATGGTGCAAATCCTTTTAAAATCTTCTACACTTACAGATTCAGTATCATGTAAACAACAATATTGCAGCCAACCATGCATACAGAAAATAGATAGAGAAAGAAACATATAACACAAAGATTTGTCGATGGGGAAAAACCTTTTGGTAAAACAACCCCACCCCTCCAGAACCTGCACAATATATTATCTTCAACACAATATTACAATACACTTACAATGCAAGTTCAACATCAACAATAGAAGACTCCAGCAGCACCTCAGTACCTGTAAACCTTCATCTATCACACTATTGCATTACAACATGCAATACCCATT
The DNA here is from genome assembly GCA_028749045.1 of Cupressus sempervirens. NCBI lineage: Eukaryota > Viridiplantae > Streptophyta > Pinopsida > Cupressales > Cupressaceae > Cupressus > Cupressus sempervirens. Next base: position 857,879,555 of record CM053793.1, read on the forward strand.
TTATGAACATCTTAAGACCCAACAAAATGCCCATAATGGAGTTGGGAATTTTTCATGGCTCAACCACCAAGAAACATGCACAATGTCACATGTACATCCAATACCAAGAAAAGGGTGTCCATCCCTTGAATAGACAATGATAGCTTGTCATATAATCCGCCAAAAATAGCGATCACAAGAGAAGTGTAAGGGAATCTGTCATACCAACCTATTTTTGGCATATTATCTTACACACACCAACCACTTATTCTTGGGTGCCCAAATAGGCCTCATATCATAAGATGCTCTTACACCTATCATAGCTTATTCCTTAAATAGCTCTTATGTGTCATAGGAATCCGTCATAACCATTTTAGCCATGATCTCCTTCACACACTTCAAGATGTCGACACATGTAAGTGATCAACATGCCAACTAGAAATGTACACTCATATTTACATATTATTTGAAAAAATACATTTTATAAAACAAATAATAATAAGAATAGGAATTATACAAGGTTGAGACACCTTATTCCTAACATTCTCCCACTTGTCGAACACCTTGTAAGAGCAATAGGAACATAACAAGAACTAACCGCTATAGGTCGAAAGGCCCATAGACTCTGAACACCATTTGAACTTCTCAGTGCCCACTGGTTTCGTTAATGCATCTGCAACATTCTTCACAGTATCTACCTTCTCCAAATTTACCTTTCCATCTTCCACCATATCTCTCATAAAGTGAAAGTGCACATCAATGTGCTTCGTTCTGGCATGGAAAGTTGGATTCTTCGCAAGGCAAATAGCACTCTGACTATCACACCAAATAGTAATCTATTTTGCATCAACACCAACATCAAAACACAATCTCTTAAGCCAAATGGCTTCCTTACAAGCATGAGTAACAACCATGTACTCAGCTTCTGTAGTAGACAAAGCAACCACAGGTTGTTGCTTACTCATCCAACTGATGGCACCACCAAACATAGTGAACACATAACCACTGGTGGATTTCCTGTGATCAATATCACCTGCCCAATCTAAATCCACAAACCCATGAATACAAATTGAATGAGGAGATCCAGAAGAGTTACCATGATAACATATGGAGTAATCTAATGTACCCCTCAAATATCTAAATACTCGCTTAACTGCATCCCAATGTATCCGTCCAGGATTAGCCATAAATCGACTCAGGACTCCCACTGCTTGGGCAATGTCTGGTCTAGTACAGACCATAGCATACATAAGACTGCCAACTACACTAGCATAAGGTATTCTACTCATGTCCTCCACCTCACTAGGAGATTTTGGACAATCATCTACAGATAGCTTTGTTCCCATAGAAATAGGAACACATAGTGGTCTACAATCTGCCATGCTAAACCTGTCCAACACAGACTTCACATACTTACTCTGACTCAACCAAAGTTTTCTGTTAGACCTGTCTCTACTGATTTCCATACCCAAGATGTACCTAGCTACCCCAAGATCTTTCATCTCAAACTGTGCTGACAACTGAGATTTAAAATCAGAAATCATACCCTTACCCTTCCCAAACAGCAACATATCATCAACATATAATGCAACAATAAGAAGGTGATCATTTTCAACTTTGAAATAAACACAATGATCTGATTTCGATCTTACAAATCTAATTGACAACACAAAGACATCAAACTTAAGGTACCACATCCTAGGAGATTGCTTCAAACCATATAGAGATTTCTTCAATCTGCAAACAAAAGATTCTTTACCTTTAACAATGTAGTGCTCAGGCTGTGACATATAAATCGCTTCCTCCAAATCACCATGAAGGAAAGTTGTCTTCACATCCATCTGCTCTATCTCTAAATCATATGATGTAGCAAGAGATAACAGAAATCTAATGGATGTCAACTTTGCAACATGAGAGAATATTTCACCATAATCTATTCCCTCTACCTGTGAATACCCCTTTGCAACCAATCTAGCTTTTTACCTTTCAACACTGCCATCTACACATAATTTCTTCTTGAACACCCATTTACAGCCAACAGATTTTCTCCCTTTAGGCAAAGGTACAAAGTCCCAAGTTTTGTTTTTCTCTAATGAAGCCATCTCATCATCCATAGCCTCAATCCAGGAACCTGCATCTTCCATGCCCAAAACCTCTTTCATAGATCTAGGCTCATTAGTGTTAGTAATCAAAGCAAAAGCACAACTAGAATCTAACATAGAATAATCAAACCTTTCTGGTTGCTTTCTTTCTCTCGTGGATCTCCTCAAGGGATGAGGTTGAGGTTGTTCTTCCTCTTCTTCTGAACTGTCAGAGCTGCTAGAGCTCTCCTCATCATTAGACCCAACATGGTCTCTCTGTTCAGTCTTCTCAGGGGTAGGAGGCAACTGAACAACATCGTTTTCTTTTTCTTTTTCATCTTGTTGTAGCACAATAGGAAAAGATGTTATCTCTCTAAAAATAACATTTCTGCTATACAACACCTTACTAGTCACAGGATCCCAAAGCTTGTATCCTTTCACACCAGCACTATACCCGATGAAAATACATTTAATAGCTTTGTTTTCCAAATTAGATCTTCTCTCCTTTGGAACATATGCATAAGCTTCACAACCAAAAACATGAAGATGTCTAATTGAAGGCTTCTTACCAGACCACACCTCCATGGGTGTCTTACCAACAAGAGCTGATGTAGGAGATCTGTTAACCAGATAGCAAGTAGTGGCCACAGCTTTGGCCCAAAACCTTTGTTCTAAACTAGCTCCACTAAGCATACTCCTAGCCTTCTCCATCAGTGTCTTGTTCATTCTCTCTGCAACTCCATTTTTCTCTGGGGTATAAGGAGTTGTCTTATGCCTCTCGATACCTTGTTCTTTACAGAACTATTCAAACTCTGCTGAGCAAAACTCACCACCATTGTCAGTTCTCACACACTTAATCTTCTTACTAGTCTGATTCTCTACAAGGGCTTTAGATTCCTTGAATCGACTAAAGACTTGTGTCTTAATTTTAAGGAAATAAATCCATGTCCTTCTACTGTAATCATCTATAAAAGATACAAAAAATACAGACTTGGGGATTGAAGGAACTTTTGCAGGACCAAATACATCAGAATGAATAAGATCCAAAACATCAAAAGATTTGTGAGAACTAGAGTAAAATTGAACATGATTTTGTTTACCATATACACAGTGTTCACAATAGTCAAACTCGAGATTGCAATCATTTAACCCCTCAATGAGATTTTTGTTTTTCAGGGTTCTGAGACCCTTCTCACCAATGTGGCCAAATCTCATATGCCACAACATTGTCTTTTCTGTAGGAAGCTTTCCTTCCAAAGTTTTTGCATTTCCATCAGAACCAATAACCACAGAATTCTTTACTACTCATTCAGATGGTGAAGATGAAGAAATGTATCATACAGGAATACATGCATCTAGCTGAAACAAAGTACCTCTCCTAGTACCCTTAGCAAGCACCATTGATCCTCTAATCATCTTACATCCTTCTTTCGAAAAAACAACTTGCACACCTACATCATTCATCACACTTACAGATAATAGGTTTTGTGCCAAACCTAGAATGTACATAACTCCATTGATTCCCTTTACTCGTCCATCAGGAAATTTGATAGTGACCCTTCTGCGTCCAACTACCTTCAGGTGAGAATCATCACCCAAGTATACCTTTCCACCATCAAACTCTTCATATCTTGAGAACTAGTTTCGATGAGAGGTCATGTGAAAAGATGCACCCGAGTCAACCAACCACACATCATCAGATGCATGGGCTGCCAAAGCTATGATGAATGCATCCCCATCTTCTTGAGATTTTTCAGAACTAGAATCTGAGGCTTTCTTCTTCTTCATAGGCTCTTTATAGTCTTTACGGAAATGCCCAGTCTTATCATAGTTCCAACATTTTTCCTTGGACTTATTGGAAGTCTTTGACTACCCATGGGATTTGGATCTACCCTTATTGTTAGACTTATTGTCATTTTTCTTTCCTCTTTTCGTGGATCTCCCATGAACAGCAAGGGCTTCTTTTTTTGAAACGGAAGCCTTTCTCCGCATCTCCTCTGATAGCAGTGAAGACACCACATCATCCATTTTGAAGGTGACTAATGTGCTTCCGAGAGCCATCACAAGATGGTCCCATGAATCCGGTAAAGAACACAAAAGTGTGTAGCAATGATCCTCCTCCTCTAACTTGACACCAGCTAATGTCAACTATGCAGCCAGTAGATTAAATGCATTTAAATGATCCATTAAGGATCCACCTTCCTCTATTCACAGAGAATACAACTTCTTCCTCAGGAACAACTTGTTCACTAGAGATTTGGCCCAATACATAGCCCCTAGTCTTTCCCACAAACTATATGCAGTTTTCTCATCTAGAACATTTAGAAGGACTGCATCGGTTAAATAGAGTCTTATGAGACCCTTAGCTTTACGGTATTTGATATCCCAATCTCCTTGAGTTATAGTTGCTGGTCTTGTAGCACTTGTAGTCGCTTCCCATAGGTCACGATCTTCCAACATGTCTTCCATCTTGAGTTTCCACAACTCAAAATTAGTGCCATTAAATTTCTCCACCTCCATTCTTCCATATGATGAATTCACCATCTCAATCTGCAAATAAGATTTAGGATACTCTGCACAAGACTCCCACTCAACTAGAGATTAGTTCAAAAAACCCTACCCAACAACTAGGATCAAAAGTTGATCAAGCTTTGATACCACTTATAAGGAAACTCAGGTGCGGAAACAACTTCCTACACTAATCTCATAAGGAAAGTATGGTGCAAATCCTTTTAAAATCTTCTACATTTATAGATTCAATATCATGTAAACAACAATATTGCAGCCAACCATGCACACAAAAAATAGATAGAGAAAGAAACATATAACACAAAGATTTTCCAGTGGGGAAAAACCTTTCGGTAAAACAACCCCACCCCTCTAGAACCTGCACAATGTATTATCTTCAACACAAGATTACATACACTTGCAATGCAAGTTCAACATCAACAATAGAAGACTCTAGCAGCACCTCAGTACCTGCAAACCTTCATCTATCACACTATTGCATTACAACATGCAATACCCATTTTATGAACATCTTAAGACCCAACAAAATGCCCATAATGGAGTTGGGCATTTTTCATGGCTCAACCACCAAGAAACATGCACAATGTCACATGTACATCCAATACCAAGAAAAGGGTGTCCATCCCTTGAATAGACAATGATAGCTTGTCATATAATCCGCCAAAAATAGCGATCACAAGAGAAGTGTAAGGGAATCTGTCATACCAACCTATTTTTGGCATATTCTCTTACACACACCAACCACTCATTCTTGGGCGCCCAAATAGGCCTCATGTCATAAGATGCTCTTACACCTGTCATAGCTTATTCCTTAAATAGCTCTTACGCATCATAGGAATTCGTCATAACCATTTCAGCCATGATCTCCTTCACACACCTCAAGATGCCAACACATGTAAGTGATCAACATGCCAACTAGACATGTACACTCATATTTGCATATTATTTGCAAAAATACATTTTACAAAAAAAATAATAATAAGAATAGGAATTATACAAGGTTGAGACACCTTATTCCTAACACTTTATTATTTTGACTTCAGATATACGACTTCAACACCACCCATGAATAGTTTCAAAACTTCAGGAACAATTACAGACCCATCTTCCTACTGAAAATTTTCAAGTATGGATATAATCATTCTAGGTATAGCACAAGCTATTGCATTTAACGTATGTACTAACTGCAATGGTGGCAATAGGGTTTTCCCTTTCTTGGGCTCTAACCCAACTGAAAGAGTTAATTTTGCACTTACAGGTCAAAATTGAATATTAAGTCAATGACTTTGGTGATCTGTGTAGTTTGATGCACTGGATATCTGAAAATAAGAAAATTTGTATAATTATTACACGGATATTTGTAGAGGCATATTTTTTTTTCCTATCTACCAATCAAATATTGTCCTTGCTAAATGGCATTATAGTTTAGGGTATACCTCACCATACCACCCTAGACCTAGCATCCATGCCTCCACATCATACTTACGATATGCTAGTGCACCTAAGTCTTCAGAAGGCATGTCTAGAGTCCTACAAAAAATCAAAAATTGTAAAACAAAAAAACAAAAAAAATATGCCGTATAATCAATTAAACAACCAAAGATTTCCAACTCACTTGAAGTGTAATCCAAGTGAAGAAAAGAGATCTTCCTCAATGCTAATTGGCTCCTCAAGGAATAATTCACTTTCCTCTGGATTACATATCACAAACATTTCAACCTTACTAAATTGATGGACACGATACAAACCCCTACCCAACAACCTAGAAAAAATAGCTATACTTTAGGCAATAGAAATTTTTAAAAAAACTCAGTTCACTAATCACTCACTAGAAAGAGCTGAGGAATCTATATAACATAGATCTATTATTATCAGTTATGAAGCATTTCAAACAACAAAGTAGTGTACAACCATGGTATCTTTTCATCATTATGGCTTGGAGTCTCGATCATCTTTCACCAATATTCTATTTGTGGATAGTGGGCACAAATTAGTATATAAAGAAATAAGAATGAAGGCATAAAACATAGGTATGTTTGATTATAAAAATAATTGTTTTCCCTAAAATTGAATGACTCGTATATCCAGATAGGTTAAGGGAAAGTGATGAATGAAGAAATCCTTTTGCACTTTTAACTACTTATAATTGCAAGAGAGGATCGGGCTCAAACTAAATGAATGCACCTACCATGTGTATGCATGAATATGTGGCCTATGCTAACACACACACTTCAACATGGTCTTTATTTGTGGATTCATCTCGGAATGAATATTGGATTGTTCATCCAAAAATTAGCCGGCAAGGCGACCTATTGCCTTCTATCTAAAGGGAATTGCTTGTTAGATATCCTCAAATTTGAGGTGTTAAGCAAATAGACCCTCTACAAACAAAGGATTTAAAAGAAAATGCGACTAATCTATATGAGAATGCAGATTAATCTAGAATGGAGTATGCACGTTTAATCTAAGAACATGTAAAAGAAGATTATGCTAAAATGTATGCATATTATGCTAAATGAGATTAAACTAGAAAATGAATATCTTATGAAAGTAATGAGCTCAAATGAATGTACGATCCAGTAGCAATTCGATGCAAATTCTCATTCAACCTCCCAAAATGAAGAGATGAGGCTCTCTTAAATAGACTTTCTTGGAATCCATCAATGGTTGAGATTGATTTCAATCAACGGTCAGGATTGAAGATGAAGTTCAGTCATAAAGGAAGATTCCCAAATTAAAGGGAGTTAACTAACTCAAATCTGAGTGTAAGAGTCAGTCAAATCAGATAGACTTTAGTGTACGAGCAAGTGATCTGGGTCACTTTTAATTTGATCAGCAGTGAACTGGGAATTTCCTTTTTTGAACTTAAGAGAGATTTTGGTGAGATATTTAATTTAATAAAATGATATATGCTCTCATAATTACTTTTTCTATTTAATTAAATAATTCTATTTAATTAATTAGAGGCACTTTTCTTATTTAATTAAATAACTTCATTTAATTAATTAGGAATGGTTTCCCATTTATTTAAATAACTTTGTTTAATTAATTAGAAGTAAGTTCTCCATTTAATTAAATAATTTTGTTTAATTAATTAAAATAGGCACATTTATTAAATTAAATAAATTTAATTCCATAGTACATTAGCTTTAGGATATAATTTAATTTAATTAAAGTATAAATACTTAGTAATTAAATTAAATATTAATCAATAGGTTTAATGTGACTAATATGAGTCAATACTATAGAAATTAAATAATAAGCATGATGAATGTAGATTAGGGTTTTTTGTATCTAACAATTAAGTCAAGTAGCGAGTAGCCAAATAAGAATTTGCCTAATGGAATAGAACTTTAGGATCGGTCAGAAATAGACCAGAATTGGTAATCATTGCAATGAGCAAATTTTGGGGTATTACACCATGTAACTATAAGAGAGCTAGAACACACTGGTGCTCTCATCCAAGCACTACTATTTTAGTATTGTGGAGTAGAGGCAAGTGAATGGAATCAAGAAGTTTCACTTCACAGGCTAAGAATCCATTTCCATTGCCTTTGTCCACACATTAAAGAAGCTACAGGGGGAACCATGTGTGGGGGATGAGTTAACAATGACATGCACACAACGATGTAACCATAAAAAATCCTACCCCACTACAAGATAATAAGTCATGGTAGAAAAAAAAGAATAACAATTCAGACCAAAATGATTGCATTAGTATATAACAATTAATGCCTTATTCCAAATGTTTCCATTTACAATGCAAGTGATATAGGGAGGGTCTTTCATAAATGTTCCCTTTCTATGATAGCATTAGTACCATTTTAAGGACCAATAGTTGTTAATTAAAACCTAACCATTGCATTTAAAATGTATAGTCATCTGATAAAATACCTTAGCCAACAATTAAAATAATAAAACTAGTCGGCACAACATGTATTAACATAACAAAAGTCACTCTTGAAATTGAGTGAATATTTTTGAAAACCTTAATGACCAATGAAATACACACATCAGAGCGATATACTCCTCAAATAATGAGCCCAAAGCTTAACTTGAAAACAAAGATTATTGACACTAATCCAAAAGTACTACCAACCTCCATTAAAGTATGCATGTAAGGGTTCATGAGGAGGGAATCAAGTCCCTTACAAGAACTAGCGACCTCAACCTATCTTGCCAAGAGAGATCAAACCTTCAACTAGGGAGGTTTATTGACATTTACTAACTTGAAAGCATGTTCTATTTTCCAATATGAAATATAGTTTCTTTTGAGCATGCATTTGTTTTCAACTTGACATAGTTGCAAGATATTAGTAGAATATAAGTTGACCCCATACATTTTATGTGGTATTATACAAATCAAAGTACTCAAGAAATTGTTGATTTTACATGTTCAATGGTCTCCATTATCTAGATAATAATGATTTTACCAAACATTTTGTACACCATTCCACATAGCGTTATCAATCCTAAGTAGCATTAATGAGTATCTTGTAACATACTGAATCTAAACATTGGCCCTTTCAAGAACCTCAAACCGTGTTTTTTATTAGTATGGAGTGCATACAAGTTATAGACATTTGTTTAGTTGAACATTTTTTTTATATTTCAAGAAACGTATGTTGGATGGAATAGATTACCTTTTATTTAATGCAATCATAGTTTCCAATGTTGATGTAATGCAATAAAAATTAATATAGCAGAAAACATGTGCACTTCCATTTACTCAAGAGAGTGACACTTCCATAAAAAAAATGCAATCATACCTTGTTGCATAGCCTACAGCACCAGCCTCTATGTGAAAGCAATGTGAAAAAGCAACATGTTTTATTGGCAAGACCGTGTCAGCTACAATGTGATCCATGTACATTCCCCATACTGGGATCTCTGAGGTTCCTACTAGACACTGGTCTATTCCATATATAGAATATACTTGCTCAAAACAAAATTAGTAAATTTGTATCATGGTGGTTCAAATTTTCAAATGCACCATCTTATCTTTAAACCTTTGATCTTCTTGTAACTCCAATGATTTATGACTTGAACCTTGGAACATATAAAAAGGACAACTATGATAATAAATTATTAATGATAGAAATTGTTCTGTCAATCAAATTTTGTATCATAAAAGGACTTAACACCTGGGTATTCTCTGCCCAGGGTTGAAAGCCACACTTTTCAAGAACAGATGCCCGAACAATATTAGGGGTAATCAAAGGCACATATCCTCTTCTTGTGAGTTCTGACAGAGCCCAGTTAATGAGTCCCATCTCCAATAAAATAGCCTCATTTTTTAGGTAATAGAACTTTGAGCCACTAACTTGCACCATAAATGCATGGTCAGCAAAAGTTCCATTTTCTTTCTAAGCTATTGCTAGATATTTGAGGGATCTGAAAATTACAAGCTTGAAAACCCACCTACTTGTTAATGAATGATCTGAGAAATTCTATAATCAATGTTTCATAGGACACAACACTTTATCAAGGTTTTGCAAATGAGGCAGCAAGCTAAGTTGGCTTGTTAATTGCACTTGAATCAGAGTAGCATTGTCACAGTTGAGCTCTCAAGAAGTCATAACATTTCATTTCTATGAGCATCACCTAGATGCAGTGAGTGCTAAGTGGATTATTCAGGCTTGTGAGAGATGGGTATTCTTAACCACTCCTATTTGAAACTACATGATTAAAAATCTTGATAAGGACCAAAATTTTTAGACCAAAATTTTTGACCATCTATTAAAATATTTTAGATTGGTCAAAATTTGCAAGGAGAAATAGATCTTTTTTTAAAATCCATGCCCGTGTTGGTTGAAATTTTGACCAACATGGGCTTCATATGTTAAAATGTAAAACGGTCAATTTCGTGCCCTACTTCATTGTTATGAGAAACTTGTACAAAAATGTGAGAGGGACGCTCAAGACTTGGGAATCTGTTGTGTATGGTCATTGTGGATGAGCCAAAATATGGTAAGGGTAGGGATGATGGTTTGCTTTGCTAATGTTGGGATCTCTTCTAGTTGTTTCAGTGCCAATTTTTGTGGCTATACTAGACATTGTTGTTCCGTCTGTTTTGCTTAGGGTTTTCAAATCATGCCATGGATTGAAGATGGACTGGAATACCTACAGTTTTGTTCTTCTTTGGTCAATATTCCTTTCATTTCTTTGATTCGGTCCATCATTATAATCTTTAAATTTGTCTCCGCATTTCTCCTGCAAGTCCTCACAATTGATTTCTTTTTGTATTCTGCGAAAAAAAATGAACATTTTGGAGCCCATTTTGGGACTACAAAAGGCTTCAAATTTAATTTGCTAAAAATTTGGGAAAAATAGTTTTTGGACAAGGTTTAATGATTATTGAGATACTCTAAATGATTTACAGCTTCGTCGAAGGGTTTGATTTCTTGACAAATTCAGATACAACTAACAAAGCGCCAACTTTGGATTCCAAAAACTTCCAAATTCCTTTCAAGCTTATTTTGTATGTTATTAGAATAGGGTTACAACAATATCAAGATCTAACATCAAAAATAATCATGCCCAAAGATAAAGTAAGGGGTTATACACATTAAAAAATACCTACTTTGGAGATGTAAAACATATCCACTGACAATTCTACCATAATTGTAGGCATCACTGGTCATTTAAATATGTTAGACTCAAAATATTGCAATGGCCTGTGTGCTAGTCTTAGCCTAACATAATTAATATTCTAGAGCTACCATCATGCACTGTCACAAAGAACTAAAAAATAATTCTTTTGAATCCATGTCAACACATATGTGCATTCTAAAGGTTGATCAAGGCTTAAGTTTGGGCTTAGCTTTGTCTTTTTGCTTGAAAATTTTTCATCTAGTTATTTATTTTATAGTTCTATAGCATTGGCGTTTGGTACAAAAAGCATTTAGTTGGAGTTTCATGCAAGGTAATTCTTTGATTCTCTTTTCTTTGGTATCAAATCAGTTCTGAATGGCTTTGGTTGACTCGTTTAGGTGTTTAAGTTTGATATCTTCCACGATATTATTTTCTTGAATAGCTCTGACTTGATTCCTTATAAGAAGCTTGAATAGGCCCGAATGCTTCCACAATGCTATCAAATCAGTTAAGCCTTGCATTTCCTTAACTATTATTCCTCTTTGGGAGACAAGCTTATTGTTCCTTATCAAGTTGTTGCTTTGAGTTGATTCGAGCAGGTGTTTTCTTCACATCCAATCTCCTTTGAATTATCTTGATAGTAAGGACCATTTAAAAATCTGTATCAATAGCACATAAATGAATAGTTGGAACACCTAGTTTATTATTGAATTTTAAGGTAGTAATGTAATCCTCATGGCTCCATTTCTCATGATAGGCAAATTTTGCAAGTATTCACTTAATTAGAGAGGCAAGGGAGGACATGAAAGGTTCCATCTACTAAAGCGGGAACAACATTTGTTGAGTTCTCTTGGAATTTGAAGCAGGACACAAGTGTTTCTTGAATACATTTCTTCGTTGGTTCAACTAAATTCCTTATTTGAATACATAGAAAGAGCAATATTTTATTTGTTGCAATCAATCAATTGAACATTGGAAGATCCCGTGTGCAACTTAATATAGGGAATAACCATCATTTATCCTATATTTCTTCAAGATTAGCTAACCCCCTTAATGAAACCACTAGTTAACACTGCACACCAAAAGACAATGAAGCATTTCCAACTTGGAGGATCCTGTGTGCAACTTAATATAGGGAATCACCATCATTGATCCTATATTTCTTCTAGATTAGCTAAACCTCCCCAATGGAGCCAATAATTAACACTACACACCAAAAGACAATGAAGCATTTCCAACTTGGTCAAAAATAACTTTGTTACTATCCCATTACACTTATTACATCAACTGTTCTACAATTAAATAAGATTTGCTCTTGAAGTTGTGGAAGTAGTTTTTGATGAAATTGATGTAGAGCATGTGGGAATTCAGATTTCTCCTTTCTCGGCTTATGACTCAAATCATGATCTTGATGCTTACAAAACCAGTGATCTTTCTCTCATATCGTACAGATCTTTCTGGCTTGTGAGGAATTTGGTTATTGTCCACACACTTTAGGAGCAGATGGAAAATATTCAATGCTTGAGAGCATGCATGTTCTTCCCAATTCAATTGATCATGGAAACCCCCATTTCAGGTATGTGCATTTTCATTCACCACCTTTCAATACTAGCTATGTTGCACACAAAGAACATTGCAATGAAATAGTTGGATTATTATCAGTCTATGCTTTCAGCATTGTACAAAGAATATTGCAATGAAACACTAAATTCAAATACAAATGGTCAATCAAAGGCCTCTTTGATTATTCTCAACTGTACTCCCTCTTCTTTTCAGTACACATAAATTGCAGCTACAGGAGCTGACAATTTAAGAAAATATGAAATTCAATTTTAGCCCAAATTAAAAATCATATTTCTAAGTACAATAATAGAACCAAAGATCTTTAAAAACATTTCCAGCAATTATCTCAGTAGCATTTCAGTTTTGATAAATTTTGACCAATAATCTCATTAGCCCAAAACATTATCAAAAGTCTCATCACTTTTCCTCTGTACTTGGTATATCTCTTTTATTCACTTGTTTTTGATATCGATCAATTTAGACTTTTTTTTATTCCTGTTCAAATCTTGTAGGTAAAGGGCTATTTTTGAGTTTAGATTTATCTATCATTAATATATTTTAGATTTTGTTTTTTGTAAAATTTTGTCATAAATGTTCTGCATAAAATAGTGATTTATAATCAGTATATGGAAACAAGAAAGAGAAGTCTGAATTAAAAATTAAAAAATTCTTGGCTAGGCATCAATATATGAAATGTTGCACATAATATAGGTGTTAAAGACAGACTTGGAAAAATATATAGTTTGATTTCAATCTGATAATGGTCTATAGCCAATAAATCTTTAAATGCATTGGTTGTCTGAATGCATTTCAATCACTTTGCATCAATTACTTTAACAAATGGTTGGAATGTTCAATTTTTTCTTTATTCTATTTTATTTTTATTTGCTTGTAGTTATATTTGTAATTTTTGTATTTATTTTTTTCATTTTATAACTTGTTCAAAATTAACTTTGTGCGTTTAAGTCCATTTTACACTTTGTTGATGTAGAATAAAAATATTGTAGAGTCGTGGCAGTTCAACAGATGTGTGGCCATGCACAAAATCTTCAAATGCTACTGCCAAGAACATAATTTGATGCTGCAGGTTCTCACTGATTCAAAACTATGGTATGGATGATTGTGGGTTTTGCGCCAACTCCCATGGCTTCAGAGCTTAAACTAGTAGATGTTTCTATTGTCCACACAATCATTACATCCTGATCTGCTCTATTCATTGGCATTTTCTTTTCCAATCTTCTTCATCACATTAAATCTTTAGTTATATTTGTTTTCAAGTGAGATTCTGTACTCATTTATTATTCTCTTTCAATTCCTAACCTTGTCCCATTTTTATTCACTTTCAATTCTAAATAGGTTCAATAAGCCTCCTAAAGCAGCTATGAGCTATTAAAACTTCTAAATAGACCATCCTTTGTTTTGGCATTGTTTTATCTCTTTTCTGATGCCTATTCATTTAGTTTTAGTTAAAATGGTTTGAGCCAATAGTGATAATGATTTGAGCCAAGAGCATATTCTCCATGTTTTTCTTTTTTAAAAATAAAGACAGTGCAATAAAATCTAAAGTCATTATGCCCTAAATATTATAGAGCGTTGAAGCATTTGCACATTGAAATCATAAAATGTTCTCCTTGATGCAAACTACAATGCCAAAGTAAGTAAATTTTATTGTAAGGGAATGCTCATCAGGGCAGAGTCCAAACTAAAAAACCTTGTACTTGTACTAATGAATTTTTTTTTGCTGCAGGCCAAGCCACAACTAACAAACAGGTCAAAGCTTCCAACTATTGTAGATCTTGTGATTAAAGAGCTTTTGAACTTGAAATATCTTCAGCAAGTAAGTTGCATGCAAAATATTTCTTTTAAAGGGAATTGACATTATTTTTAAAAATACATTCAGTTTATACACTTGTACTCATGTTTTGGTGGATAAAAACTTAACGTTCTTCCACATTTCTTGCCCATTTTATTGCATATCTTAAATAAGACATAATCTTTCCATTTTCCAATAGCTAAATGTATTTTTAAGGTTAGATTGTCAACTAGTTCTGGTTGATCGCCATTTGAAAATTAGAGGTGCTAATCCTTTCATTGAAGAGAAAATTTATAAAGCACTACATATCATCACACTTACCCAACAAATTTGAGCCAAACATTTTATTATCTAGATTGAAAGTCATTGTCCACTCCATAATCTTAGCAAGAAGAACACCATAAGTGCTTGTGAACCAAGTATTTATGATGAAGCAAGAAGGAAAGAAAAATGAAAAAATGTTTTGAGTCGAGAGATAGACTTTGGAAAGAAAGCCATTGATTATAAAAAGTATTAAGATCAAGTTTAAAAATAATATTTTAATTGACAAGCACAAAGAAAGATTAGTAGCTAAAGAACAACAAATTTTCTTTGTACATTCGTGCACTATCTCCATGGTTCCATGTTTGGTCCTTAGCCTCTTTGCAATAACCACATGATCAATGATTGCCGAATAGTGCCAACATACTATGTGGAAAGGCCCTTTCTAGATCATATTTCAATGCAACAATTTATCAAGCAATGGCACTTTGAGGGGACAATGATCATCTTCAACCATGTGACTTTGGCTCATTGCTTCAAATTTCTTAGAGGATATAGAAACTTATTGACTGTAAATAGAAGGTATGTTCTTAGAAAAAGAACCCATACTCATTGTAAATAGCAGGTATGGACTTAATGAATATTTCATGAGTTGTGGTTCATAAAAACTCATACTCATCAGCTTGAATTGTTTGTTTAATACCCAATGCATTGAGGTGACACTTAAAATTTGAATTTGTAACAACCATTTCTCATCAACTTAAATTGTTTGTTTAGTACCCATTGCATTGACGTGACACTTACAAGGTTGAAGTATTACAACTTCCTAGAAGGTCTGCCTACTCAATTCCATGATGATCCAACTTTCCTTGATCCTTGGGAGAATGATGTAGGAGCATCAAGGTCAAGGTTGAAGGCATGAGAAGACCTTAAGGTCTCAAGATAACCAACATGACCATGTTAAAACAATTGATGTAATAAGACCGTGTGAAGGTCCTTTTTGATATGTTTGTAATTATTTTAGTTACATTTGAAAACATTAATTAAAAAAAACCATATGTGCAGATATAAACATTAATCACAACATGTCCAGTTTATTTGTAGGTATATTCTCTTGTGAAGAAAGACCAGGCCTAACAATATGAATCCAGAAGAAAATAATGAGACAATGGTTGCATTGTGGGCTCAGTTTCGAAGAAAACTTGATAAATGTTATTGTCCTTGCAAAAAGTGTAAGGGTTTAAAGAATTGAAGAATTCTAATCACAACAGCCCAGAGTCATTATAGGCAATATGGTCATGTTGAAGGGGGCCACAATTTTTGTCCATTGCTGAATGTGGATTTCCTAGTGGAGGAACACGGAGGTGTGGATATCCAAGTTGAGGATAACACTCCCATGGAAGAAGATGATAATGTGCTAGAGGACATGATTGAAGAAGATAGTATTGGGGCAAGTGATGAAGAGGCTCACAATGATGGTACTAGCGAATTTGATAATAATGATGAAGATGGTCTTGATATACCTTTACTTGAGAAGGCTCATGAGCCCTTATACCCAGGCTCTCAAACAACTCTACTATCAACTATAGTGTTGCTGGTGAACTTAAAGGTTATGAATAGTATATCCAATGCAGCAATGTCATGTATCCTAAGGTATGTCATTTTTCTCATCTTCAATGTTAGCATACAATTACTATTGATTATATTAACAGTGCATATTTGTTGTTGTAGGTTGATTAGTGACTTTTTGTTACCACCATCAAACATTTTTCCTCGTTTGTATCGAGAATTATCTAACATTATGGATCAGATTGGAATGAAGTATCAGAAAATACATGCATGTCCCAATGATCACATTCTATATCATAAACAACATAAATTTGCAACAGAATGTCTCGATTGTCATGTTAGTAGATATCGGTCAAATCAAATAACAAAAAAAGTGCCTCACAAGGTTCTTCGGTACATTCCCATTATTCCATGTCTTGAACGGTTATTCAAGTGCACAAGCTTGGTGCAATTTATTGATTACCATGCACACAATAGAAGTTAGGATGACATTATGCAAATTTCGACCGATGGTTCTGCATTTAAAGAGATAGAAGAAACATGGTCACACTTTAAAGAAGAATCTTTCAATCTGAAACTTTCATTGGCGGTGGATGGTGTCAATCCATATGGAGATATGAGATCTGTTTACTCAGTATGGCCTATTTTTGTTATTAACAATAACATTCCTCCTTGGTTGTCCATAAATAGGGAGCACATAATGTTGTCAATGATTGTGCCAGGTATTTTTTTATTTTATAGTTATCTAAATTAATTTATAAATAGTGCATGAAAATGGTTATAATAATTACATGATGCTTATGTTCATTCAATTGTTAGGTAAATACCAAGGTAAAGCTATGAACGTGTATATTGAGCCCCTAATTGATGAGTTGTTGAAGTTATGGAATGGCATCACTGTGTATGACATCTCTAGACTGATAAGACATCGACAATTTCAATTCCATGCAATACTTGTATGGACAATACATGATGCCCCTAGGCTAACTCATTTTTGCGGTATGTTATATTCTTAAGATCACATATTTTTGGTCTGTTATAGTGCTTACACATTACTATCAAATGCTTAAGTTGCGCATGATAATTGTACATGATCCAATTATACATGATCTTTTAGGTCTTCAGACAAAGGAAAAATTTGCATGTCTAGTTTGTGGTCCGAAGATGAAATGTCGTCATTCGAGAAGTTTAGGAAAGTAGGTGTTTGATGAGTTTAGACACTTTCTCCACAATAATCATAGGTATCAATTTTTTGAAAAACATCTTTTCAATGGGAAAGAAGAGACATCATCAAGGCCACGAAGAATGACACCTCATTTATGGAAGTTGGAATATGATCGACTAAATCGTCGAGGTAATGTTCAATTTGTCGTCCAAAGTTTACAATTTGTATTTCGATATTATCTTATATTTACTAATGTTGTAACTGATGCTCATGAAGGTCCTCAAGGCATCAATGACCAACTTCCTAGAGGAATGAAATTTTATCCTACTCAATTTAGTAGGTTACCATATTACAAGGATCTCCCAATCGCACATTTTTTTGATACTATGCATATTGGAAAGAATGTGACAAAGACACTATGGAAAATGTTGGATGGAAGGCGTGATAGAGAACAAATTGCCAAAATTTGTACTAACATTCATGAATCTAATCATGCACTAAAAGTTTTCATTGAATCAAATAGGAATGGAGATCGCATAAATACAAGTGCCCTTCCTTGGTTATTAACAGAGAAACAAAGTGATGCATTAAAAGAAGTCATAAAAAAAACAAAATTTCCAATAGGATTTTTTGCAAATATAAGCACTCTTCTATCAAAGAAAGGTGATTTTGGGCAAGGGTTGAAGACACATGATTGGCATACCTTCCTCAAGTTAAGTCATGTTTTCTATTTATAGTATATTTGTAAGATTGAATGTAGTACCAGTTGCATTATTTAATAATATATTGAAATGATTATTTTTTAATGATTGCAGCTTGTCCTACCTCTATCCCTTCCACAATAGTTTGACAATAGTATTAAACAAGTTATATATGATCTTGGAAAATACATAAGGTTAGAAGAGTGCTTTTTCTTAGATTTGTAGCTTTTTGTCTGAAATCTATTGTATAATTTTATTTGAAATCTCCTCTATATGTTTTTGCATGTTGAATCTCTTTTAGGTGGTTATCATCTAAAGAAATTGATAAAAAAGATATAAAATATTGGAAGAGAAAATGCAAAAATGTTTACCTCCAATGTTTTTCAATGCTCAAGAACACTACCGCATCCATCAAGTTGAGGAGATTGAATTGTGTGGACCTGTACAAGCTAGATCAATGTGGATGGTTGAGAGGCACTTGAAATTTATGAAGGGCTTGGTTTGACAAAGAGCATGTCCTAAGGGTTCTATGATAGAGGGATATATGATATACCAGACCATAGTGTATATCAGTGAATATCTTCCAAATTTTGCAGCAGGTATCCATGTAGATCGCATTTGGGATCCCAACTATAATGACAAATTCAAAGAGGAGTACCTGATGGGGAAAGGTAGATTGAGGAGGGTGAGAGGTAATTATAAGTTTTTTTTTGTAATTTAACAATTCTTATCCATCATCAATATATATAAGTTGTTTCTAACTAGTGTAATTATCTTCTTTATAGTTGGTCGTGAGTGGGATGCACTACACTTGTATATTACAAACAATCTTGATTAGGTGACCATGTGGATTGAACAGTCTCAAGAAAATGGTCGTTAATTAACATGGGATGGTGTTGCATTGTTGGTTAAAGAAGCTCATCGTAATGGAGATCCCAATATTACGCCAATGGTACTTGATCTAATATATGGCTTAAGAGATACAAAGGTATGCATAAGATTACTAATCATGAGACATAAATTTAATATCAACTTACAAATCAATGAGAAGATTCTTGACATGTTTGAATAATTGCAAGTCAAACACCACAAAGCTATGTACTACCATGGCTATAAATTCTACACAAAAAAGTTAGATGAAATGAAGAAAACGTGTGATTCTGAGATAAGTGCTATCTTCGCAGTCATAAATATTTTATCTAGAACTAACATACATCCTCAACAATCTGAGAATCGATACTATGGCATTTTGGATGATATACTTGAGTGTGACTTTAATTCATTCAAAATAATTCTATTTGTCGTCAAATGGTTTAGGTTACAATTGAATCAAAATGATCCTGATAGGACTGTTATTGAACACAACAATAGAAATTTACTATGATTAATATAAGGTCATTTGAGCTAGTCAGAGATGAGCCCTATGTTCTTCCAAGTCAATGTGAGCAAGTGTTTTACTTTGGTGTTCTAGACAAACCAGGTTGATCATTTGTTGTTAGACATGACCCAAGAGGAAGGTCGGTAAAGTATAATGTGATCGAAGAAGAAGATATTGAAGAAGCACAAGAGGAAGTAAATGATTATCAGGAACGACAATTACCTAGTGATGAAGAAGAAGATGGTGATTATTTTGGTCATGCTAACAATAATGGTGATAATTATAATGATGATGCTAATGACGATCATGATCATGGTGATGAAGATGGTGATGATCATGGCGATGATTGTCATGATGATGATAGTGATCAAGAGGATGATGATGGTGATGAAGATGGTGGTGGTGACGACGACGATCAAAGTGACAAGTATGATGATGGTGATGATGATGATGATGATTATGATGATGATGATGACATGGATGATGATCATGATGATCAATGAAATCTTTAGGTGCAATCAATGTCAACTATGATGGGGTCTTATATGACCAAATATTTCTTTTGAAACCATATGTGCACATATAAACATTAAGTAGAACATGTCAAATATTTTTTTAGATATAAACATTAGTTACGCTAAATTTTTAACTTAAAACAAATGATTTACATATACAATCTACTTTATTATTAATATTTTTTTTGGTAAGTCTATTACTTTAATTTTTCTGTTGACTTCTAAGACTTACTAATTTTTTTCACAGGGTGATATGCATGCACCATGTCGGACACCTTCAGTAGAGGTAAACATTAATTAATGTAAATTTTAATGTTAATATAGAAAAAAATTTCCTATTATTATGTTCTTTTCTTTATGGCTTTGGAGTTATGTTGATGAAAGTATACGAATATTTGATGTCACAAATGATAGAAAAAAGCTACAATGATTGTTGATCAAATACAATCTGAAATATGAGTGTCATATCTACTTGACATTGGCCTTAATACTGACCCTGTATTCATCACCCAAAAAATTACACAAAGATACACTAATGATCTTGTTCAAATTATCATCAAGGGTGACAGAAGTGAGGAGAAAGAGGCACTGAGAATAGAATTGGACCATAAAATCCAATCTTTGAAAGTAACCAGTAATTCGACTAAAGCAGTAATAGAAGTTGAATAGATATTAATATTTTATAGTATCTTATGGATCATGACCTTTGATTTTATGTGTTTTTGTATAGACATATGTGCCAGTTGTGACATCACATGCTGAACATGGCTAGTGTTGTTTCACAGTACCTTCGTGTAAGTAACACTTTGTTTGTTTTGATCAACATTATAACACTTACCTTTTTTTGTGTCAACGTTTCTCGCTAGTATCCCATTTGATATTTATCCATTGCAAATGTCTTTGCTAACAATATTCTATTCTTCAGCTCATGATGAAGTGCGGACTCCTCCTTCGGTTGGCAATCCACTATTGTCTATTGCATTGTCAACAACAAGGAC
This sequence comes from Cupressus sempervirens, assembly GCA_028749045.1. Classification (NCBI taxonomy): domain Eukaryota; kingdom Viridiplantae; phylum Streptophyta; class Pinopsida; order Cupressales; family Cupressaceae; genus Cupressus; species Cupressus sempervirens. The sequence continues at coordinate 857,900,701 of CM053793.1, forward strand.
CATGCAAACATTATCGTCTATGCCTAGCAGAATTGGTAAAACCTTGTTTTGCTATATTTTGTAATGTGCTATATTTTGTAATGTCTTTCTACAAGTTGATGAACAATGAAGTAGCATATTAGTGCTTAAATGATGTCTACAGAAGCTTGCATACACACAAACACATACATACATACATACATACATACATACATACATACATACATACATACATACATACATACATACATACATACATACATACATACATACATACATACATACATACATACATATATATATATATATATATATATATATATATATATATATATATATAGCCACACATAGAGAGACATGGACATAGGCAGGGAGGTAGACCAACAGAGAGCAGTACTACTAAAGCTGGTCCATTTCCTAGAGCAGTTCGTGTGATTAGTACTGGTTCGTATGAAGGGACATTATTGCTGAATAAGAAAACTATGTTTCCATTAAGAGAACGAAAGCTTCCAGGTGCTTTAAAATTGATATTATTTGAAGTGTAAATTTAGTTTACTTTTACATTACTCATTTTGGACTGATAAATCCTTTATGTTTTTGTAGGTAATAATGCCTTCTTTGAACATCTTTTTCATATGACATTGAAATTGTTTGGAACCACCATACGTAAAAGGTACGTAGTTTCATATCATTGCTATATAATTTTTCTTTTCTTCTATTTATTGTAATATATTAAAGTTATTGATCTAACAATCTATTTGTTTTTAAAAAGGTGGAATTTACAAGCTAGGGAATTAAAAAATCAGTTGATTGCATCCATTGAGAAGAAATTTGGGAAAAACATTTTTGACACTGGACTACTTCTGAAAAGAGCAGCAAAGCATACAAAGATTGTGAGGGATCAATATAGAAGGGGTCTTAAGGATAACCCAAAGTATGATCATCCTCCTATGATTCCACTGATGGAGTGGAATGAAATAATAGAAGATGCAAAGGAGAAAAGGCTATGTGAAGATAGAGATAATGAAGTAGCATAGGGCAAAAAGAGGTATGTCATTATAGTATTAAGTACATTATAATCATGCACTAATTATTGATATTTTGTTTGAAATTGTTCATAGATTGTAGGACACATCCATGGCTACAAAAGAGAGAATAGAAAAGGTTGGCCAACACAAACTTGGCTCTGGTGGCTATATGAATCTGCAGTCTTGACTTGTAAGTAGAGCAATGAATTTTTTTTTATTTTTTTTAATATAATGTTGCAAACAGTTTTATTTAATGAAACCATACATGAAAAACTGACGTTACCAAGCAAAAAACACAGGGCACAAATTTCAATGTGGAGGTCACAGATGAAGATAGAAAAATTGCCTTGAAGGAAGGCTATAAAGTTGTGGTTGCACACCTACATGAAGAATCTATAAGCCTTGCCAGAGAATCCAGTGCACCAAATGATATCTCACAGGTAAATTGGTTAGATGAAAAGTAAATGAAATTAAATAGTTGAGAAGATTCTTTTTTGGTATTAGTTTTAAACGTAAATTGACTACATAACAATGTGCATAACATTTTACTGTAGCCTTCATATCCTACCACATAACCTACTCCTGAAAAAGGCCATGATGTGCATTATAGTGGTGGAGGTATTAATTTTCTATTAGAAATTAATTATGCAATTATGAATACAATTTAACATCTTCAATTAGAATTTGACATGTATCTTTTTTTTAATATTTCAGAGCATGTTGAACATCATGCTGAAGGAATGGACCATGTTCCAAGTGTTCAACATGTTGACGCAATGGCAAATCATAATGTTAATGTACATAATGTGGCACTGTCAGTTAAGAAAATGCATTTTATGTTGTACTCGTACTTAATTACAAACTTGTAACAGTTAGAAAAAGAAAAAGAGTATGTCAATTTATCGCATTCACTTGTTCTTGCAACAGAACCCCCTTTAGTGCAGCAACCTCCTGCTCCTCCAAAGAGAAGGAACCATCATAATTTGACATTACATGTACCAAAAGAGGAGGAGAATGAAGCAGATATGGATGTCCCTATGAGCACTTTTCTTAAGAGAGCTCAGAAAAACAAAAAAAAGAAATGATGTTTTAAAAATCTTCTTTGATAAACCTCGTTGGATAATGAAAGAACTTTGTTTTAAGTAATTATGTATGAATGATGCATGTTAATATAGATTTTTATTTTATGTTAATGAGTATTGTTATGTGTTAATAAATTTTATACCATATTAATGAATGTTATTTGATTGTATTGATTGAATGTTATAGTTCATAAATGGATGAATGAATGAATGAAGTATGTAATTAGATGATAATGGGTACTTTAGATTGATGTTAGGGGGAGAGGGGTGAGGCTAGATGAGCTTCCACCTTCATGTGGTTGGCCTTGTTAAGTAAAGAATATTATAGTATTCTTGAAACCAAGTGAAGCTCAAATTTGTTAAGTCTTCAAACACACATTCCAATTCTCTTTAATGAGACTAAAGTTTTTTCACTTGTAATAGTCTCATTACAGTCATCTTTTGGTTCCTTGAACATATAGTTCTTGCTTATTTTAAATCTCGACAATTAGATATTTTTCCACATTGGAGTTAGTTTGGCATTGAAACCTGCATATTTTATTATATATATTTAGTCAACTGAAAGCAATGTAGAAAGCATTCACATAGTTGATGTCTAACAAAAGAAGACAAGATGCATATACTATTTAGCATGGAAATCCTTGTAGGTGAATTGTGTGTGTATGTACACACACACACACACACACACACACACATATGTATGCATGTATATAACTTCAAACAAATTTGTAGGCTGAATTAACAAGAGACACCAACCTCAAATCTTGCAATGCAGAAGGAACTGACCTTTGAAATGCAAAGTGTTTATAATGTAGGTAGATTTGCCTTAGATCTCCTTCAAGGTCTTCAACAAATCTGCCTTGTACTTATGAATAATCCACTAAGATTTGAAATAGTGTTTTTCAATAAATGCTCTAAACTTGGAATATACCTTCATAAAAATTTTGCCTTAGATTTGCTCGTCATATTCAAAATAAGCCTTCACATTTCTGTTCAGTTAGGTCTGATTTAGGTCTTCCACAAATTTGGCTTATAATTATGCTCTTGAATCTCTTAAAATATTCTTTCTATTCAAATTATATTTAATGAATTGATTGATACAAATTTCCTCATACTTGAATCCAAATATCATTATCATTGTCAAACATAACACAAACATAAAATCATTTTGGTTATTCGCTTGTTATACAAGTTAGTCTTATCTTTTTGGTTTTCACAAGTCATGCACTTATACATCTTTGGGATATCCACAAGCTATTAGAGATGTTTGTATGGTTCATGTCCTTTTTTTTTTTTTTTTTTTTGTTTGTAGGGTTTTTACCATGAAGTCTAAGGACAGACATGTTGGATGTTTGTGATAGACATGTGCACCTATAAGAAAAGTATCAAATGTAGGAAAAATGCAAAGAAAAAGCAATGTTCATTACTACCGCTACACATATATCGACCCTTAATACCCATATGCTTAGATGGATTGGCTAACATTCCTAGTCTTTTATATGTTTAGAACTTCAACTCAGAAGCTCCAAAATTATATGGGCTTTGTTCAATCCTCTGATAATTTAGAGATATAAATGCTTCTTTTTTTCTTTTTAAGTCCAATCCCTCTTAATACAGTCTTTTTTGTTAATCACTCTCTATACAATGTCTGTTAAACCCTCACAGGTAGCTTCAGGACCTCCTTATTAATGTCTTTAAAAACTGTTATTATGTGCAGGACAGAATTTATGGGAAACATGGAATTAGTGCACAATTATGTATTATATTAAATCCTCTTTCACAAACAACATCCAAATTTACAAGTAATTAAATAGTTATGGTCCATATAAATTTTGATACAAGATATAATATTCATATGTGGAAACTCAGAAATGAAGTGGATTTAGTAGGTTTGTGCTTTTTGGGAAATTACATGCAGTAATCCAGTAGCTCTCTTTTCACTATCCTATTTGCGCTTATGGGTAAGTATTATATGGTGAAGTATTGTAGGCATTATTACATCATCAATTGGCAAAATGTGTAGAAACACATGGTGATATTCATGAAATATTATCTTTGTTCAGAGCCTTCTTACAATGTCATGTTCATTGGTAGTAGGTAAGAATATATCACACACAAAGAGTTATCAGTTAAGAAGAGCAGTTGTTTTATTTGAAGCCTTTGAAGTTAACATCACCATTCTCAAGAGCAACACCAAATCTTGGGTATGTTCTCTTCTTCTTTCTCTATAAACACTTTTTTATTAGGGAAGCACTAGTTTTTGTCTCTTTTTCTTTCTTATTATGCATGATAATGAGTTCGTTACCTCTTTGAGCTTCTTGAAGAGCTCCTGGGAAATGTCACTCCCATGAGAATTTTCACTTTATAATCATATTAGTTCTAGGAGTTTTTGGTTTAGAGTAAAATCCTAACAAACCTCCTACATTAACTATAAAGGCCAAAGCATCCTCTTAACCATGTCAATTCAATTAGTAAGAGGCCAATCCAAAATAGTTTGGATTTTTTATTGATCCACCTAAAAACTTTGAGCACTAATAACAAGGCACAAGTAGAGAAAATTTATAACCCCAATGTAGCACTAGCCCACTTCTTTAAAAATATCTTATTGCTCTGTTATTCCAAGAGCTATATTTAAATGCTTTAGATGGTATTGCTATGTTATGTGTAAACAAATATATCATAAATAAATAAAAATCTTACTTGATTATTCATTGGAAATGGGTACATGACAAGAAAAAAGTTAGAGCATTTATCAGCAATAAGCTAGTCACCAAAACTCATAGTACCCAAAACAAAATCAGAATGTTGTCTTGTGCACATCCTTGTTGCACACATGGATTTAATGATATCCTAACTTGAGATCAATCTTTAAAAAATAGATTGCTCCATGCAACTGATTGATAAGCTATTCATCGTGAGAGACAAATACCTATTCTTGATGGTAGACAAATACCTATTCTTGATGATTTTCCTGCTCAAGGTTCTGTGGTCTATGCACATCTCACATACCATCTTTTCTCTTTAGAAGCACCACATATGATTCAAAAGAGCTAGAACTTGGCCTGATGTGATCCATCTCCAACAATTGCTTTGTACTATTTTATTTTTCTTCTCTATACATCTGTGGATGGTAGTAAAGGACATTCATGACAAGCTTAGAACCTATTTGCAACTCTATGATGCATTAAAATACCCTATCCAAAAGTAATCCTAGAGACAAATTACTAAATAGCACATTATGGCTATCCAATATTATATGAATGTTATTATGACAAATGAAGCTTACCCAGTAGGCATGCCTTTTACTAGAGAGCAGTTGGTTACCTATGCAATTTGTCCCTTGTGGAGAGTCCTCTCCATCCCCTAGGAGTGACCACTCATACTGATTAATCAAAAATGCCTGTAGGCACCATGTCTTTCCCTTTATATTTATATTTTAATTCCATAGACTGATAATATTGAGTAAATTCTCTAATGAATGCAACCATTGGCTAGTTCTACAAAAAAAAAGTTTATAAAGAACTCACCACACTGAAATTGCTAGATTCTTACTGACAAAACATGCTAGGCTATATTAATTAAAAATAGCATGCAACTGCTTGCAAATAACCTACAACAATATGTAGTAGTTGATGAGAAGTTCTCTAAAACTGACCCAATATTTACTCTCTACTACTATTTACTATCAGGGCATCTAAAAGGTCCGATTTCAGTGAGGATCCATTAAGACTAAAAATCTATAAGGGTTATGTTGATTTTATTGCGGAGAAACTAAAAGGTTTACACAAAAGATGCCTAAATGTACGAGAAGTCTCTGCAAGCTTGCCATACCTATTTCACTTGGACATTCTACTCATGGTATATCAATTATCAAGCGCATGTGAAAAAACTATGGTGAAGATTACATTTTTGGCTTTAAGCAATGTGAGTAGTCCTCCAGCAGAATTTAAAAATACACAATTGGCTTGTTGGTTTTTGTTAGTTTCTGGACTAATGCTCGTCATTTGGCACATGATTCATTATTTCACTACCTTTCCATCTTGGCTGATGTTGCAAATGAGGAATAAGTTGAGGAAGGGTTCACAGGGAGAAGATCTTCATCTATTCAAGGGTGTGGGACATCTAGGACTAGAATCATGGGTTTACCATGTAGTACAAAATGTTATAAATTTGAAAGAGGAGATCTCAAGAGAGCAAGGAATGGATGATCTCTCTTTTCAACTTATTGATGTCAGTGGGATTTGTAATTTGAGTATCATAGAATACAATGCACTTAAAGATTTGGGTTTGGATTGGCCTAATCAGTATTCTATGATTTCATTCATTTTGGAAGCTTGGCAGGGTAATACACCTTCCCAAGTGGAGGAGCTCATACTAGAAAGGTATTATTTTATTCTTGGCTGGAGCACTTTATGTGGTGTTGGATTTGAGGCAGTCAGTGGTCTACCTTGGAAAGATGAACCTGAGGGCAAGTTGCTGGGAACTGAATGCTTCATATATTTTAGCAAAATTTTGTGCAATAACATTAATTTGGCACATTGTGGAGAGCTATCGCAACTAAAAATTTTCCTTTTGGAAGTACTTTCTACTCAACAAATGGTGCATAAACAGGGCAATTTGAATGAGAAGGGTTGGCTTTTTTTGAGGCATGGAGCATGGCTATCTCTAGTCATATCATTACTTGAAGTAGGCTTGTGGAAAGTGTTCCTGGGGAGGCGGGATGTTTCAACGGATGATATGCCTTGGATAGAAAAGACATATAAGGATACTACATTTATCACACTATTCGAGCAGTTTATTTCTCATATACTAGAGGAAGGGCAAACAAGTTTGGTGCTGAACATTTTAAGATCCATTTTGAGCATGTATGTTGAGGCAGTACAAGATGTTGCACTTGTTGTTCTTGATGGTAAACAATGTAAAAATGATACAAGATTTTCTATAAATTTATTCCTTAAATCAAGATTGGATAAGTCAAAGGAGGAAGCACTCCTGGAGAAGCTTGGAGCTAGGTTTGAATTGATTAAATCTATATATGTAACAGTGTCAAGTTTGGCAAGACTTGTGAATCAAGAAAATATAGGGAATTTCAATAAATTTTTCATGAGATTTGTATTGCATGGTTTCCCATCACACGGTCACCCGGGGAGTGCGGTATTAGTATCAACTATCCTTTCGGTGGAAGGTATTTTGGATACAATCAAAGAATTTCTCAGGACAAGGGATGCATTAGGTAAGGCTGGCATGGAGTCAGCAGTTTTAAATGCTTTGATCAATGTTACAATGATCATGAAGTTTGACAAACGGTTTGAGGGTATATACGATAAATGTGAGGCATTCCTAAATTATTTGATTCCCAACAATGAAGAGAGGCACATCCATGCTAATCTATTTGTAATCAAGCATGTGGAAGGTTTGGTAAGTGAAATGAACTCCAAGGATATATACATAGCTATACAAGAGAATGTAATCACAAATGCAGATGATACAGTGGAATGTCTTAGGGTGGATCCAAATAAGCTTGATGTTCTTAAATATTATTTGGGTCATGTTGGGGAATCAAATATGTTGAACGAGTTGAAGTTAAGAAATTTTCTGGGAGAACGTGGCAACCTTTTAGCTCTTTTTGATTCTTTGGATGGATGCCATAGTGAATCAATAAATGTAAAGGTGCTGCAGCTTTTCGTCAACTTGTTGACTGACAATCCTAGTTATTTCAACATAAAGTAGGATTTGCAAAAAATAAATTTATTGATGGATTTTCCTACTTTGGCTGGAAGGTTGGAGAAAAGGTTGTTAGGATATACCATTATATCATCATCAGGTATTGCATCAACACATGGAATTGCCAATTCAGTAAGGGACTCAGCAATTGCTTTCATAAATGCTCTTTTGTTACCGTCATCTCATTTAAAATCTAGAGAGCTTCTTGATCATTTTTTGGATGCAATGCTTATTAGTCTGGAGAAAGCATTTGTGTCATTTGATATTTCGAGTTCGAAAGCCTACTTCAATTTCTTAGTTCAGCTAGCAAATGGTGAGCCTTCCATAAAGCATGTTGTCAAGGGTGCAATTAATATAATGGTCAAGCTATCTACTTGCGAAATTCAACTTGAAGGATTGAAGTTTATTTTTGGCTTCTTGATAGTTGTGTTGGTTGGATGTGGTGCTAACAAACATGTTTTGGAAAAGTGCACAGAAAAACCATGGTCAAATACTAGTTCTAGCAGTGGATCTGCTATCTGTAAGTTGAAGTCAAATGTTACCAAAAAGAACACAGATGCACTAGTTAATCCAATCAATTAGGGAGCTCAATCTACCACAATGGAGTGTGATGCCACATCAGCAGATGAATATCAAGATGATGGTACATCAAATGGTGAATTGGCTAGTATGGACAAAGAAGATGATGATGATAGTAATAGTGAATGCTCACATGCTCTACTTGTTGCACCTGTTTTTGTATTACTAAAAAGGCTTCTATTTTCTCCTTATGAGGTAGTTCAAACATCCTACAGGTTTCTAATTTGATATTCAAATATGCTTAGTTTGTATTTTCTTTAGGGAAAACTGACTCTTTTGGGATAATTGCATTCGTAAATGCCTAAAATTCTTTATTTTTTGTTCTCTTCCAGCTTGGCCATGTCTTCCAAGTTGCTTTAGGTTCCCTTCCCAAAGCAGACAATGTTGGCAACAGATGATGTGACAGAGAATAACAGATCTTTTCCAGTTCCTTCAAACACAAGTGTTGCCACTGGAGGTAGTGGCTAGGGGATTATTGAAGAAGATACTAATACTTCATGTGTTTAGTATTACTGTGATGGTTGCTCAACTATTCCCATTCTTAGGGGGCATTGGCATTGTAATGTTTACCCAGATTTTGATCTATGTGAAGCTTGCTATGAGGTGATGGATTCAAACAGGCTTCCACAGCCTCACTCGAGAGATCATCCAATGTCAGCTATTCCAATTCAAGTTGATTCAGTTGTAGCGAATGGGAATGAGATCTAGTTTTCCATGGATGAAATGAGTGAGGAAAGTTTATTGCAAGTGGCAACTGAAATAATTCCACACAATTCACCTCCATTGGATCCCCCAATGGAAATGAATGAAAGAAAACATTTTCTTGTTACTGCAAATGATACAAAAGTAGTTCACAAGGCTTGAAATGTGGCAAAACTAAAGCTTCAAATGTCTACTTATTCATGCATCATAGTAAAAACTTAAGTAGGTAATCTGCCAAAAATGAACAATGGTAAGTAAATACAGTAAGATTTTTAGAAGTAAAAATTATCATTTTGAATTGCTAAAGACTCTTTATAATTCTATACTTAAGATTATTTAAATAATTTGAATAGCTAAACTCCAAACTATAAATTGTAGAAATATAATTAAAACAGTTGCTCAAAAATGTTGTCAAAGAAGTTGAATGAAATTAGTACTATCAAGTTGTTAAAATTGGAGACTTCCCACATGCTAGCTTCTATGCACAATTTTGAAAACTCTGTAATATCTCGAATAGGATATTTACTGGTATTACCTTTAAAGAATACCCTCAGAAATAAACCTTGTAGATAATTTTTGACACATTCAAAGAAACCAATAGAAATTTCACTCAAATCACTTTTCTCAGGTATAACAATCATATTCGAATGTAAGCAAAGATGGAATACAATGCTAGAATAAACCAAAAGTTTCTCAAGATGAATACAGCTGTTATTTCACAAAAAATATCAACATGTAACCATGAATTACAAATTGGTATAACAAAACCAGAAACTCTTATAAATCCCTAAACAATGATATTGCCTTTTGAAATCGCAATATAACACCCAGCAACTAAACGTTATTGTATTATACAATAGCAATACAATAACCAATACATAGAAAACCAATCCTAAATACAGAATTCAACAACTGGATTGGAATGAAAGGATAAGAACCTATAAGCTCAATGAGACACCTGAAATGATATCTCCCCTGACAATGGGTTTTCGTCCACTGCCTGCCTGTACGAGGGGCTACGTCCTCACACTGGCTGAAAGCTGAAGCTTTCTGAAAACTCTCACAAGAGAGAACTAGAAATCTAAAATAATAATCTAAGCATATCCAACAATGAGCCACTTCCTCCTTTTAAAACACGAACCAAGACTCTTCGGCTCCTCTCTAGTTTCGTCTTATTCCTTGGTGGTTCTTCAACTTCCCTAAACCATTTTGTCTTGTTCCTCCTTGCCCCTTTGTCCTTAATATAACATTAAATCAACCTTTTTAATATTTTGAGCCTAAGTCTCAAGGTCAATTTAATATTGCATGTAATAATACTTCAATATTTTCTAATGTTCCAAAAGGGAACATTACAAATCTCCCCTCCTTAAAATTTCTTGCCCTCAAGCAATTCGTACCAGGATCCCATACGAGTCTGCAGGCAGCCCTGTAATCCAAACTAAAAACAATGTTGGCCAAGTTGTGAAACCAGATGTCTCTCTGCAGTCTATCTCTCAACCGAATCCCCGGATCCCATATAACTTTCTAAAAAAATTCAGCACCTACACCTATAAACTACTCATCATTGATCAACGCCATGACCATAATAAAATCCTCATCCAACCAAAGATACAACCAACCAACACCTGGATCCCCCATCAACCAATACATTATGTCAAACCTATCGCCACCTAGATCACAAAACAATCGAATCCCACATCCATTCGCCATATAGAGGTAAAAATACCTAGTAGCGTCTATAACACAACATCTCTCTACAGCTTCTGCTAAGCTCCCATGGATGTGATAACTACCCAAACCATCATGCCAACTATCACCATAGTCATCCTGTAACCATGTATTCATAAGAGAACTTTGTGACATAGAAGTAGCAAACCATGTTGGATACATATCAGCATGACGTATAACTGCCAGTTTCCCCTGCAAGTAATTTCCCACAAGCAACTGAGTCGGACGCTTGGAGCCGCTAATCCCATCTTCCAAAGATGGTGAATACCCATCCCACAATAGATGGTATAATTTTGGAACTAATCCACAATGATGCATCATCAAGTCTTTCGTGTGTAGGTCAAAAGAAAAATGATGAGCACTACCCATTGTGTATTCATGGTAAAATGCTCCAACCTCTGTCAATGGCTCATCACTACAAGCACTTGAATCAAACAACTGATCCCTCTAATTTTGAATATCGACAAGCTGACATCCAAAATTAGCTACATGGATTGAAGTGACAGATTTTCTTCTAGGAGATGGAAACAAATCAACATGAGAGCTATACTCCCATCTGGATGACACTATGCAAATGCCCTATGTGGATGATGGAGTAGTGTCATGCAGTACCACCCAATTCTCAGGAGAATCCACCATTGTGACACAAGAGGTACCAGTAAACTCCCCTGTATCAACTGTCATGGTATAAACCTCAAGAGAACTCGATACAACCAGTGGTTCTCTACTATTCTCCATCAAAGTACTCATCCCAGCTGAAACCTATGTAACCATATCTGTGATAGATGTAACCACATCCCCACTAAAACCCGTGGGTAGAAGTTCCTCATCAACTGCCTCTGTATGTAACTGTACTATATCTGCAGCTAGTGGAGACTGTGCCAAACTCAACTCCTCTGTAAGCTTCTTAATCTATAATTGTGACTCTTGAAGGGCTAACCGGTCACTCAGCAAAGAGTTTGTAGTCACCTCAAGCTCATGAGTGAGCTTATCAACCTTCTCCTCTTTTCCCTACAATGCAACATAACAAATGTGATCCCATTTGAGAAGAAAATCTCTATTTGCAAGTAGTTGTAGGTAATTTTGTTTCATCATTCCAATCGCTTCTCGGAGTGCATGTATCTCTACAAGGGGAAAAACACTATCACCATGCTCATTTGTCAAAGGAGTACCCCAACCATAGGTGGCCAACATTTGACGAGCAATATCAAAATGCTTAATGGTTGTGGCAACCATCCTGTCATTAATCTTCAATTGGCTTGCTAAATGATGATCCCCTTGTGACGAAACATTTCCACACAAATCTTCCAATTTGTCATCCATACTGTGATATGAAGCTGAATCAATGTCACTCACCATATAATCATCTAGGCATTCCTCAATATCTAGGGTTCTGTTGCTATGCACCTTATAGGATGGCTTAACCGGCAAGGTAGATGCTGATGATATAACAGTAACTTCACGCGCTTCTACTTCCAAGGTGACAGTGTGTCCATCCACATCATGATCTTGGAATTCATGGTCATCAAATGAATTTTTTGATTCATTTTCCAAGATCTAATTTTTTCTCTCCATAAGGTCAGTTGTATGATGGTCACCAATTGCTGGGAATTCATCATAGAAGCTTCTAGATACTATTGGGACCTCTTGTTCCTCTTTCTCTTCATTCTATGATGGAGTCCTCTTAACAATGGAAACCATTCCTCGTGCAACTTTATCTAGTTTTGCAAGGTCTGAAATCAATTCATCCATCCTTTTCTGATTCTTATCCAACTTTTTAAGGCTTTGTTTAAGCTTCTCCATACTCTTGTTCCACTACTTCTGGTTACTTGGGGTAAGCATGATTAATTAATTGATTCAAATGCTGCAATGATCTCTGACTATTCTGAGTTTTTTAAATTCTAACATTGCTGCAGGAAGAAAAAATGATCAGTTCTACTACATGGAGTTTGAAACAACAGCGAACTGGACCAATGCCAAACTTTCTCTTAGAATTGCTAAAGGTATTAATTCAAAATAGTCTGTAAATAATGTGTTATAACCCCACTAAACTACTGAATGCAATTACTAATTTAGAAGTAATTTTGTCAAACAGTTCACTGCAGGATTAAATGATATTACAAGGGAATCCTTGTGATGAGTTCCAGAATTTAACCAAATGGAAGAATGTCAGAATTTCGTCAAACAACTCATGAATATTCTGAACATATCACTGTTTTCAGCATTAAAGGAAACTTCCAGTTCAAATACAAGCTCAGAGTTTATATCCCGTAGATGTTATCAAGAAACCACAAGTTTCAGACCTTCTAATATTGAATATATACTCAGTATCAAGATTCCAGTGCTCAGAAATATGAGAATTGATGTTTTGAACCACATTAATACTCAAGGAATTTACTACTAACAATCACACTCAGACTGGCCATTACTGTGTAAATGTAAGTACAGCTGACCCTATACAAAGAAATGTAATGGCAGTGCAGACGACCAAGTTTATATAGGGTATTAAGAATGGTAGACCCGTAAAAAATGAAGAAACCCGTGCAAACTTTTTGACACCAGTGAATCCCTCGGTCTATCCTATTTATTAAAATCTCTATGTGCCAGAGAAGGGAAACTCCTTGTCCTTCTTTGATTTCTTGACAGACACCAAGAAATAACAATCCTTCTCTCTGTTAGGATTGTGCTGGTTGAAAATTATCCCAAAATTCGTATTCTCATTCGCAGGCAATCTCTGCCGCTTTGTCCGTCTACAAATGAAGATGATGGACTGCTGATTGGGAGGAATTCCCATCAACTAAGGCACAGTGGCCTGAAACTTCCTGACTGCTAATAGAGAATGGACTCTGACATGCCCCTTAGCATTTTTTTGATCCAATAAGCTTGTCTTTTTCAAGAATCTGAATAAGTGTTAACTCTATGCAAAAATGGCATATATTCAATAGTCAATCCACTTCATATGCAAATATGAAGATCAAGCATCCTTGATTGAGGTCCAATGAGCAATAGCTAAAGCTTAAGATCCACTCAGCTACTGTAATAAGAATGACATACATACAAAGCCTTGCAGCCCAAAAAGTAACCCAAGTTATAAAAACATGTGAGGAAGTGGTCTGTATTTTTATCACTGTCAAAATTCAGCAGGAGAATCTCCTTAAACAATATGAACTTGTAAAAGTATTACAAAACCATTATAGCATAGAATTTCTTCCTCACCAAAGGGAAAACCACCCAAAATTACTTCAAAACCTCCGATAATAAGCTGGGTTGAATCCTAGCCCCGATATCTGAGAACTTCAAGCTTTTACCAGGTGTGTGTATTTGCTTGTCGTATATATCATTGTACACAAAAATGAATTTCCGTCAAAATGCCACGCTGCCCAGAACTATGAACAGTTTCCTCAAGAATAGCCATAACCATTTCAAAAAATATATTCACCAATTCGTATAAGTTTTGCACTAGAAGACAAAAAGATTTTGAGTATAAACCTTTGTCTAAGCCAATAATGCAAACTGAGCTGATATAACATTTATATGGTATTAACTAAGTTTCCTCCAATCCTATAGACTAGATGCTACGTTTCTCCTTGACACCTTGACAGTGATATCATTTTTTTTTTTTTGGCTTAAAAGCAATCTGGCGGAATGTGTCGCAAATGATGATACTAATTAATATTCCACCAGTGGATTTTGAAACGCAACAACACCTATAAAACTTCCCTTCCTCTCCTCATAATTCTATCCAGCCAGCTCAAGATTCAGACTATAGATTGCCTCTACGATGGTAAAAAGTGTAGTCGGGTCTAGTTTCTGTGAATGGTCTATCTCCTCACTCGAACCATGGCTTGGATGATGTCTTTGACTTACTTCAGACCTACTATGGCCTGTATTAACATCTAACACTGATCTGGAATCAAAATGTTCATTAGCCTGGCATACTAGAAACAATACCTTTGGGAGAACACCATGAAACTCTCGCACCTCTTGATAATTTAGTGAATGAACACACAGCTCCAAAGAAAATCGCTGTCAGTCAGACTGAGATACCTATCCTATAATCATGATGCAAAGCCACAGTCATTAAACATTCAACCCGTGCACAACGTGTTTGCACTTGGACGCCCGATAACCTAGCCTGGTTGATGTTTCAGAGCACCCAATTCTTGAAAGATTTGAATGGGTATGTGGCAGACCTCTTCCACCTGAAGCTGCTGTCAAACATCACCTATATGCTTTATCTGCTGGTAGTTCACTCGAAAATTGAAGATTTTTGTGCCGTAACTACAAAAAGAGTTGAACCCAGTCTTTCCACGACCTTTGATAGTCCCTCCTCTATTTCTTTAACTCACGTCACGTGAAGGCTGAATCCATCTATAGTAAGAAAACCAAAGTCAAGTTATACTCCAACGTTGCCAACACTCTTTGTATTAGCCATTCACACCCAGCTGCCAGTATTTTGAAACTTGGACTTGATAAACCGACCCCCGAATCAATGGTATTATACATTACTGCCTGTATGACTGTGCACAAAGCCACCTTCAATAGTCGAGGGTTCCTCACGCCGGATGGGGGAAAATACAAGCCCGAGAGATTTGCCTGTCAGTGTTGGATTAAACAGAAGGTGAGTTTAGATTTCAATGCTTGAAACATGTCTGCTTGTTCACCTCCTAATGGCAACTTGAATATTAACAGCTCCTTGTATGGATTCTCTGCAACGTTAGACATAAACTTTCTCCACAGCCCAATAGAAGACTTCTAACTAGTGATACTGGCTAACCAAACACCTGAGGTTAAAATGATTGCATTTGTCCATAACATTTACACAAACCATAATATACTTACTTCATTCTAAGCTATGACTACCTCAACTTGTCGACTTCTGCCTGTACTAGACCTGTAGCTTCAACGGAATATATATTTTTCTTTAAATAAACTTCAACAGGATGGCAGGATCTTTGGCTCTGATACCACTGTAATATCCTGAATAGGATATTTACTGGTATTACCTTTAAACAATACCCTCAGAAATAAACCTTGCAGATAATTTTGGCACATTCAAAGAAACCAATAGAAATTCCAATCAAATCACTTTTCTCAGGTATAACAATCAAATTCGAATGTAAGAAAAGATGGAATACAATGCTAGAATAAACCAGAATTTTCTCAAGATGAATACAGCCATTATTTCACAAAAAATATTAACATGCAACCATGAATTACAAACTGGTATAATAAAACTAGAAACTCTTATAAATCCCTAAACAATGATATTGCCTTTTACAATCGCAATATAACACCCGGCAACTAAACGTTATTGTATTATACAACAGCAATACAATAACCAATACGTAGAAAGCCAATCCTAAATACAGAATTCAACAACTGGATTGGAATGAAATGATAAGAACCTGTAAGCTCAATGAGACACCTGAAATGATATCTCCCCTGACAATGGGTTTTCGTCCACTGCCTGCCTGTACGAGGGGCTACGTCCTCACACTAGCTGAAAGCTGAAGCTTTCTGAAAACTCTCAAAAGAGAGAACTAGAAATCTGAAATAATAATCTAAGCATATCCAACAATGAGCCACTTCCTCCTTTTAAAACACAAACCAAGACTCTTTGGCTCCTCTTTGGTTTCATCTTATTCCTTGGTGGCTCTTCAACTTCCCTAAAGCATTTCATCTTGTTCCTCCTTGCCCCTTTGTCCTTAATATAACATTAAATCGACCTTTTTAATATTTTGAGCCTAAGTCTCAAGATCAATTTAATATTGCATCTAATAATACTTCAATATTTTCTAATGTTCCAAAAGGGAACATTACAAACTCAATCCTATTAATGATGAAACACATTCCAAATTGTCCTTGTATTATCATTAGATGGGTTTATCATAACCACAATCCTATCTTTACCTTACTGTCAAATCTGGACAACAACTCTATGCATAAATCTTTGTTGCGAAACTTTACTTTGCACATTCTGATATATTAAAATTCAATAGCAACTTTATAAACTTACCTTGGAGATTCCTATACTTCTTCAATTTCATTCCATATTCATTCTTGGAGGACCTTCACAAAAACTTCTATATTGAGGAGAAACTCAACACGTAGAAAATTTAAGGCAATTAAAAATAACTCATTCCTCTTGTACTTTGGCAAATAGTTTGTCACCGAGCTCCTGCATCCCATTCAAAGATACATCAATATGCATGCTCAAAAAAAAATCTTTTTCATCAAACCCTCAAACAATGTCTTTCAGTTCCATGTAGAAAAATCTAACCATTATCCATTTGGTCAATCGGCACAAACTCAACACTAATGACATCTAACCCCAAAACTTGGATTATCTTTTCCAATATGGAAATCTAAGGCAATTAGTTATCTTGACCCTCGATTGAACTTTGGAGTACAATGTCCTTCAACATGCATTTTTGTTTGTAACGACACCATGATTCGACTACATTTAACTATGTATTTTTTGATCTTGAAATGAGATAAACATGATTGTGTAGATGACTTGATTATTTATAAATTTGCTAGATTTGATACACACTCTTTGTTGGATTGCAGCAGGAGGCAAAACGGTTTCGAGCAATCTGAGATTGGTCCAATGGAAAGCCAATTGAAGGAAGACAAATAAACTAGAATTCCTTGTGCCGTGGTGGGATCTACAGCTCGGACTCTCAGTTAATCAGTTTTTATTGATTTTCTTGTCAAAAACTTCAGATTTTAGGTAGAGAATCTGTAATCTCAAACATAAATCTGAGTGTTATAAAAAATAGTTGTACTATATACTATGATAATTATATTTTCTTATCAAGAATGTATTCATGACACTCAATTGCTTCAGCTTGGTGAGGCTGGCTGTATACTAGTTGAAACATTTAGTTGTACTGCATATAAATCTCAATCTGTAAATTTAAAACAATAGATATATATTTGAATAAATTAAATTTGCATCAGTATTGTAGAAGGAATTTGCATCAGTACTGCATCTAAGTAATTTCAAACAATCCCTATTCTTTCCTAAATTCTTTGGCTTGAAACTGACAATGGGTAGCATTTATTAGAGATTATCCTTGCAATGTATCATGGTCATGATTGCTAGACTCTTATAAAGCTTTTGAATCCACCTCTATAATATCTTGTACATTGTGATTCCATTTGATTCATAAATTTTGAATAATGACTTCCCAATTTGATAATGATTCTTCGTCGTCTTTTTTTTCGGTCCCTTTTCCTTATAAGTGCTTCAAGTTTATAATAACAATGTTCTACATCTTGGAAACTTCTTATGATCATATCTAGAGAAATAGCTAATAGCTATGTGTTTGCACATCTTGTAGTTGCTTCATAGTAGAGCATATGATGTATTCTGCCAAGTAAATTCATCTGCATTCTACACTTTTTTTGTTTCTCCCTTGTAGCTATTCATAGCAAACCAAGTCTTCACAGCACCATGATTGACATCATTGGTGTGTATGGAAGACAAGCTGCTGATGATATTCAACATTCTCAATTGTTGAAGTCAAAACCATAGAATCATCACTACATCAAGATTAGATTCTAATTTTTCCTCTTTATATTTAATTTAAAATATAGATTAAAATAATTTGCTCTTTTTATATTTAATTCTCTTTATATTTAGGTAACCACGTGAAACTAGAGGGAGAGGACAGATACCATTGTGAACATTAAAATGAACTTTTTCCATTATGTTGGTTGAAAAAAAATACCAAGTTATAATTGCAATTACTTTTTCCTCACTCCAAAACTTGATAGAACAAAACACCAATGATTCTCATAATTTATAATTATCATCCTCTTATTTGAGCAAGAATTATAAGATATCCATCATTACCTCGGTGGTTGTCTTTTTCATAGATAGTACACCCAAGCTTTGGATTCCTTCAATTTTTTGGATTTTTTTACAAGAGAAAGCACCCATTGATGTACTACACAGCATGAAGCTCAGTGCATATTAAAACAGTTTGCCACAACACACTAACTGTAGTCTAATTAGATACTTCATTACTAATTATTATAGGGGCCATTTCATCCTCAAAACTCATTCAGGTCCTCTTCACATTGTCCCCATGAATTGTAACAAACCCCTCACTCACAAGGTTTCCAATTGCATTATGAATCTGAAATTGAACAACATAACTCATAATATATTCATTTCCCCCAAGAAAATGAAGCTGGAAATAGCTTCAAATTTACCCACAACAAAGAATTACTTACATCATTCAGGTTGACTTCCTTGGATCCCTATTTGTGCATTTCCTCCATCAATTGTGATTTCATTCATTCATATCTGGTTAGGTGCCATACCAAAAATTTTCTCAACACTATTTAGGGTAGTATAAAGAATGTTACCTCGATAATACGAGTTGATGGTCCCCCTGCCTACATCCTTTCCATGATAAGAATCCTCAGTGATGAAATAAGATTGGCTCGTCTCATTCTTTCACTGGCTAACACTCCCATGTTTATGAGATCCATATCAATGGTCCCTGTAACCATGACACTTAAATGCATTTAGTGGCTTCCAATTAACATAGTTCTTTCAGAGCTGACTAATTTTGTGATGATAATGCATTCAATATACAACTAAATGAATTGACAATTCTCATTTCTAAAGATGCACAATGGTTACCAGTTGAATGATCGGTGGAAAATTGTTGAAGTGCAACTTCAAGAAGCCGAAATGATTTTGCCACATCACACCTTTCAACCTATAGAATTGGAATGTAAGATATCTTTTTATTGCCCCAATCTGGCTTTAAAACATTCAAGAATGTAACCCACTTTTGTCTACATAGGATTTTCTTACCCACTTAGAGAATCTGATGCAGGTGAGGGCTTTGCTTATTCATATTAAGCTTTCAATTTGGCGTGGAGTCATTGTGATAACCTATACAATTCATTCAAGAGAACAAGTTAACATAACATGAGAATTTCCCTGCATCTAGATGCATTCTTCAGTAGAAGTATGAGATATACTGTTACTTTTTTCATGTGTGTAATTGTAAGCATACTATACAGAAATTGAATTTGAGAATATATTGAGCTAACCTTCTTGCTACTGCCAACGAAGTTTCCCTTTCTATGCATTTCAACATAACCATGAATCAGATCTTCTACTGCCTCATCAGATATCTTAGGATGTATATGTTGTCTTGCATAAGTGATATATGAAGTGAGAGTCGGGAGGTCAAATGCATCCAGCATTTGGTCCTAGAATCATAATGTAGTTCACATCAAAAATATTAGGTCATTGGACCCCCCATTAACTACTACATAGTATTGACCAAATTAGAACTTACCTCTAGCCCATCATAATGTAATGCAACAAGATGCCTTGCAAGGTGCCTATCCATTTGTTCATTAGCTTTATCAAGGACTAGGTAGATCAAATCAAACCTGTAGGCATTTTTTATTATTCTTTTATACTTGAGTGACAACAAATAAATTCTCCAGCTTGAATTCTAAAACCAAACATACTCCTCCTAGAAAGAAATGTTGGAGGAAGTTGGATATTGTCAATCACTGACAATCTAGGGTTCTAGCATGAACCACTAGGATTGGCACAAGCTAAAATAGATGCTCTTGCATTTAGAGATGCTATGATCCCAGCCTTTGCAATTGACATTGTTTGTTGTTCCATAACCTACTTCAAAGGAATGACCAAACATTGATATACAAGTCAACCAACAACATAGATTACAAAGTCAAGAAACTAGTAAAAGCACATAATTTGAAGAGCTCGAAGAAAAATCACACCACATGTAACATGCTATGAGCATTGTCTAACATCTTGTCAAACTCGTCTATGCAGCAAACACTCCTATCACTCATTACCAATGCTCTACTTTCTAGAACCTGTTGAGTTCAAAGAAATAAACAGTTTATATAGAATAAAGTAGTAGGTAGCAGTGGGGGAGTAGGCAGCCCAAAGAGCTCAATGATCAAAAAATTGAGTTAATAACTTACTATTTCACTAGTTTCAGGATCCTTTGATACATAAGTAGTCAAACCAACCGCAGAGCTTCCACGACCACTTGTATAAATGCCTCGAGGAGCCAACTTATGCACATACTAAAGTAGTTGAGACTTACTCATACCTAGATCCCCAACAAGCAAGATGTTGATATCACCACGAAAAGTAGTGCCTAAAGCTAGTTTTACTGCAGCTCCCCTGAAAAGCTATTTAAGAAGCATAATGGTTAACATATGGTTCAAAGAACATGCAACAAATTACCAATTAATTGAACATGAATGCAAAGAAAGATACCTGGCACAAGAGCCCTTTCTTTACATCTTCTAGCTCCCAAATACCCGAAGCTAATGATCTAGTTAGCCTCTCATAGATAGCAGGCATGTGAGATAGTTCTTTCAACTTCTCAATTTTGAAATTTGCAATCAAAATTCAATTTCAGAGCTTGCAAAATTCATGTTATATACAAAAGGTAAAAAGTATGAGTTTATACCTTAGCTTCATTATTAGATGGTGACATATCACCCTCTTGAAAAGAGGCAAAACTATCACTATTGGTATCACATTCCATTGGATCTTCGGCTTGCAATCTTGTCTTGTCTACATTTTTCAGATGAAGGCAATCGATGTAGGTTTGCACGAGAAAATGATTTACAAATTAGAATTAGAAATCATAGTATATAGCATTAAGGCCCTCATTTCCAACTTAAATGGACTAAGATAGGCTTGAGAGCTTTGCTTTAAATAGAGATTTCATAATCCTTTGGTTTGGTCCCACTCTAACTATCATAGCTCTGAAAATCCCACTAACCTACAAAAAAAAACCAATGTCAACCTTCAAATGCTAACCATTGGCAATAAAAATGAGTGTAGAATTCATATATCTTGTAATTTTAGAAACATCTCGATTCGATCACTAGGTTTGGCCGCATCAACAAGTTTTTCGTGCATCAGAAAGCTAATAGTGTGTAGGATTTTCCCCTCTGGAATGGCATCAAGCATTTCTTGCAGCCTTACAATCTACTTATCAACAAACCTAACCACAAAGTAAAAGGATATAGTTGTCTTCAGAGTCTTGAAAATGCAGCTTCAAATCATGCATAAACTAAAATCAACAAGTTCCTACCTGCATCTATTATGCATCAATGTCAAAGAATTCATAGCACATTATTCTAGCCTTGCACAATGTGTAGGTTCATCAATCTAACCTGAGCATTTGAAGCATAAAATAGGATGTGAATACAAATCTAGCAAAAACACTTCTAGACAGCAACTACCATTGTACATAGTGAAACAAAGATATGAGATTTTTTTTTAAAACATGAAATACATTTGAAAAAATTTGGTAGAAGATTCTCATGGAATATGAGAATAAAATTTGGTGTGAAAGTTCTCATACAGGGATTTTTTCACACTTAAAAAAATGTGCTCTCTCATATATAGCTTTCATCAAGCAAACAGCTCAATGTGAGAAGAACCTCATGTATGGTGTCCTATTAGTTCCAATTAAGGTTACAGAGAGTAGATCAATAGTGACCATGTCACAATAAGGAGTAAGATATTATTTGCAAAATCCTAGAATCTAAAAGCTTTTGAGATCACTTTCATAAGCATGAATCTGTTTAAAGTTGTAGATTCTCTGCCACAGTTTATGTAAAATAGAATTGAGAAACAAACATAGCATACAACGAAGATACAATTAACTATTATATTAAGAGTTCAATTGCAATCCAATGAATTACCTCTATCAATAGGTACTGGTGCTAGAGCATATCCACAAATAAGGCACCTAAAGAATGCTTCTTTGATTTTTGGTATAATTGAGCTGCACCAAATTTTCATTCCTTTGACTGAAACCATCTTCTCAATATCTAGATTTCAAAGACAACAAAACCCCCTTATTAGATTTTTCAAATAGCATTGAACAATGAAGACGTAACTTTAAAAATCATTGCCTACCTAATAGATTTAGATCTTGCATGTTAACTGTATCTCTAAGATTGAATATTCTTGCCTGAATGCAATGGTAGTTATATGTAAGTCTGAGGCATGTTTATGTGCATAAATAAACAAAATCTAAAACAAAAAACTCATTAAATGAAAACATACTAACTGACAAAACATATTTTTCCAAAAATACAATTCACTCACCTGTATGTGCTTCTCCCACAAAGGCTTGAGGTGAGCAACTACATCCATCAATACAATGGTAAAAATGGCAAGAACTTCAAGAGGATATCTGACCATCTTGCCATAAACTTCTTCATCATATTCGAAGATGTTCATTGCATCAATATTGAGCAAATCACCTTCAACTTCCATTGTCTAAATGAGAAATCAACTAAATGAAGTGAATACAAAAGCAAATGTGCTCAACCAATAATTTGAAATGAGACTAGATGGTAACCATAAGAAGCCAGCAGGGACAAATTTGAACCTATTCCAAGAGCCACATGTATTTCCCCTCAAGGTCTGAAGGATCATCCCTAAAATTCCTCAGAAAAGTGTTGAATTGCTTGATTGACATCTTGAACACTTATGTTTGTGCCCCAAACAAGCATGGGGGGGTTGCCATCAAGGTCACCCTCAAAAGACTGAGGCATCTAATTATAACAACCAAAAGAGGTAATTAATGTGTGTTTCAATAGAACATATTATACAAATTGAAAAGAAATGATTGACTCAATTGATAGGCAGTTCTCTATCCAAAAGGTTTCTTGGTACAAGGCAATATCTTCAAAATAGGTTTCTTTAATGTATAAGGCACCAAAAGATGGTACATAGGCATCTGGTATGCCGATTCCCTGAGGAGGCAGTTGCTTGGACCGTCAATGTGGACCACCCATTGAGGTTTGTAGAATAGAAGGGTTGTCTAGTATGACCCATTTGACAGGACCCTGGGAATCTCCATGGTTGAACTGACCCAGAATCTAGGTGTGCAAGCTAACATACCATTAATATAGTTTTTAATGCTTCTCACTAGCAATAAAGCATGTTTTATTAGCCCATTATTTAGCTGGTTCACCTTTATTACTTCAAACAATCTAATCCAATGTTTATAATAGTAGAGTTTTGTTTATTAGAATATGATACATTTTCTATTTTGGTATGTCTAGGTTACATACTCCATATTCTTAATATATGGTTCAATTTCTTTTTGTACTAGTCTAGTTTTAATTGCTTTAAAAAAAATTAAATGACTATTGTTTGGAATTATCAAGTATAGATTAACCCAGACTCTGCCAAAGGCCATAAAGCATGAGGAATGGCAACTTTACACATCTAGAATTCATGATGTGAATGAAAACTTTACACATTTGGAATTCATGACGTGAATGACAATCTTCATCCATATAATACTATTTTAAAATTTGTGACTTTGTCTTGTTATGTGTTGTGATATATAATTAATATTTGTCAAAATTGTAGGAAGAAGCTTGCACAGAGACTTTTATTTGATAAAAGTGCAAATGATGATCATGAAAGAAGCATATTGACAAAGCTAAAGCAATAGTGTGGTGGTTAGTTTACTTCTAAAATGGAGGGAGTGGTATGCTACATCATACATAAATAAAAAACTCACTTTGATTCTTATCAATGAAGTTAATCTAATTGTAAATTGTGTAAAAATCTGCATGCTTGTATGTAGGTCACAGATTTAACATTAGCAAAGGAGAACCAAGGGCATTTTGATGATTATCTTAATGAAAATTCTCAAGCACATCCTGGCATAGACTTGACTGTGATAGTTTTGACAACTAGGTTTTGGCCGACTTACAAATCATTTGATCTTAACCTGCCAGCCAAAATGGTATTCCCATTTTGTATATAGTATGCCTTTTAAATTTGCCAATTTTTGAAGCAGTTTAAAATTTTGACCTTTTCTACTTAATGCAGCTAAGATGCGTAGAGGTGTTCGAGCAGTTCTATCAGACAAAGACAAAGCATAGAAAGCTTACATGGATATAATCTCTGGGTACTTGTAATATTAATGGGAAGTTTTACTCTAAGCCTATGGAACTTGTTGTTACTACTTACCAGGTAATTGCCTTTTTGGTTGATTACTGGTTGACAGTTAGATTCCTTGATTCATATAAAATGGCATTATAAGTCATTTTCTACTAATCATTATTGGGAATTTCTTCTTCCAATTTCTGGTTAAGAATTAGTTGGGTAGGATAAGTTAAAGCAATGGTTAATGTCATTAATTGTTAATGACCATACATTGATAATTTGATTCATTTTCTACTTATGCTATCTGTTTAAAGGAAAACTAAAATTGATGTGTTATAGAAACCATAAATATGCAAAGTGAATACATTACATTTATCAGTGTCAGTTTCCTTGATATATCTGGAATTCACTTCTTTTTCCTTGTGTAACTTGCTCTGTGGTTATGATACACAAGCATTAACATTCTTGCTATTCATTGCATCCAAAAGGCTAAGTTACTCAAAAGTGAAGACTCAATTGAATTTGATCGATGAAGATATTGTCAAATTGCTACATTCTCTTTCATGTGTGAAACATAAAATTCTCAATAAAGAGCCAAATACAAAAACTGTGGCACAACCAAATGTCTTCAAACTCAACTAAAAATTCACTAATAAGATGAGGAGAATCAAGGTATGAACTCTAATATAACAAATTGTATACTATTTTGCCTATCTATTTTTAACAAAAATTAATGCATGTGGAGATCACATGGGAATTGGTTTCTACCTGATTGCAGATTCCACTCCCACCAGTGGATGAGAAAAAAAAGGTGATTGAGGATGTGGATAAAGATAGATGTTATGCAATTCTAATCAGTAAATTACAAGTTAGCTAAAGATCAATGCTAATATGTTTTCTCATGAATCTTTTTCCAGGGTGTTGCTACTCTAACTCCTAAACTCATTTAACTTCAGTTTAAAGTACTGGCATTTACTCCTGGACTAATTAACTTCATTTTAAATTACTAGCTCTAAATTTGTATTGATTAGACATCATTTTAGAGTAGTAAAGTTGTAATATGGATAATATGGTAACAAAAGGTGATCAATGCCAATGGTAGTCACCTAGAGTTAAAGAAATTAGGAACATCTTAGAGGAGACTTGGAATATTGTATTGGCTATGTCATTTTTGGTTCTTCTGATAAGGTGTTAAATTATCGATAGAAGCAACAAAAGTACTTCATCCCAGACAAATAGGTGTTGAAGCTCTGCTTCTTTTCCTCCAAATATGGTAAGTTTGAATGACACCAAATTTTTCTTTGCTTCAAGAACTTGGAGGGGTGACTTGGTGAGCTGACTCGGCGAGCTGACATGGTGAGCAGACTTGGTGAGAGAACTTAAAGAGTCAACTTGGTGAGGCAACTTGGTGAGCATACTTGAACAGTTGACTCGATGAGTCGACTTTGGGAATAGACCTAGCAAGCCGACATTGTCAGCGGCCTTAAAGAGGTGACTTGGTGGGGTAGATTGGCAAGCCTACATAAAGAGTCCCACTTGGTGAGATGAGATGGTGAGTCGACTTGGTGAGATGACTTGGAGAGCTAACTTGGTGAGCAGACTTAAGGAGTCAACTTGTTGAGGTGACTAAGCGAGGTGACTTGATGAGCGAACTCAGAGTCAACTTGGCGAGCATATACTTGAACAATCGACTTGTTGACATGACTTGGTGGGGTGACTTGGTGAGCCCACCTGGTGAGAGTATTTGAATACTTGACTTGGTGAGCCAAACAAGTGAGTTGACATGGTGGGTGGGCTTCGAGAAGCAACTTAGTAGGGAATCTTGACAAGCACACATAACGAGCCAACTTGTCGAGGCAAGGTGGTAAAACCACTAGGTGAGCCAACTTGGCGAGCTGACTTAAAGAGTCGACTCATTGAGGTGACTGGGTGGGGGTGACTTGGTGAGCTGACTTAGGGGGAAAACTTGGTGAGTGAACATAAAGAGTTGACTTGGTGACCGTACTTGAATTGTCGACTTGGTGAGCTGACTAGGGGAGTTGGCTTAGCGAGCTGACATGGCGAGTTGGTGGGGCAAGTGGGGGTGACTTAGTGAGCTGACTTGGAGAGTTGGCTTAGGGGGTAGACTTGGTGAGCAAACTTAGAGAGTCAACTTGGTGAGTGTACTTCAATTTTTGACCTAGTGAGCTGACTTAAGGAGTCGGCCTGACAATCTAACATGGTGAGTGGGCTTAAAGTGGCAACTTGGTGGGGAAAGTTGGCGAGTTGACTTAGCAAGGCCACTTAGAGATGCAACATGGAGAGCTAACTTGGTGAGCGAGCTCGATGAGTGGACCTAAAGATTGACCTTGATGAGGTACTTTGGTGGGGTGACTTGATGACCAAACTCAAAGAGTCAACTTGGTGAGCATACTTGAATAGTCGACTTAGTGGGGCAAGTTGGCAAGCCAACTTAGCAATTCCAATCAATCAAGAGGAAATAGTTGAGAGCTTAGAGTGACAAAATTTTTAGATGATCATATGAAATGAAATGGTCATGCAAGTAGAAAGAAACTAGAAAGACATTGTGTATAGATGAAGGCATGAAATGGATGGTTTTGGAGCACTCAGCACAAACACTCAACATTCAGTACATGTCATCATTTGAGATCAAATGGGTGCATAGTGAATAATAAAGGAAGGAATTGAACCCTCCCTGAGGCTCACAGTTGTTGAGGTCCACTTTAGCAATGGCCCTTCCTGTAAAATTTCCGTTTAAAACCTTTCTAATGAGAAATGTGTTATGAGCTCTTCATCAGTGGGATGGAACATGAATCCAGGAGGCAGTTGTGCATCACCCATATAAAACCTTTCTAATGAGATAATGTGTTATGAGCTCTTCATCAGTGGGATGGAACATGAATCCAGGAGGCAGTTGTACATCACCCATATACTGCCTCCTGGATTCACGTTCCATCCCACCGATGAAGAGCTCATAACACATTATCTCATTAGAAAGGTTTTAGATGGAAATTTTATAGGAAGGGCCATTTTTGAAGTGCACCTCAATAACTGTGAGCCACAAAAAAAATTAGACTAAGCATTGGTCGAAATTTTGACCAATGCATTGCAATTTTCTACCAAGCATTGGTCGAAATTGTGACTAATGCACTGTAGTTTTCTACAAAGCATTGGTCAAAATTTTGACCAATGCATTGGAGTTTTCTACCAAGAATTGGTCAAAATTTTGACCAACTAGTAGGTTAGTCAAATTTTTGACCCAAATTTTTTTGACCAATGTGTTGGTCAAATTTGGTCGATGTTTGGTCAAAAATTGGGTCAAAATTTCGACCAATAAAGGTTGAAAATGGGCCCAAATGTACTAGTGTATACATGTTGTGCTCAACATGTACTACTTGTTTAACATGAACTAAGTAAATGACTTAAGTGTGTAGACACTCACTTGTCAAAACCAATCTGAGGTCAACATGTTTGAGTGCTCAATGGGATGGAATGAGCTTGGGACTAAGAGTTACCTAGCTACTTAGAGCTAATATAATAGAAAGTTCGATTCCACAATGAATGTTTAAAGAGATTCATCAGTTGGCGACATTGTATTGGCCAACACTACAAGTTTTAACATCACCTAAGATGGGGCCACAAAATCAAAATGGAATTGAATCTCCAAAACATGAGAGAGGTTATTTTAGGTGCCATAACAAGATCATGTAGCACTAAATATTGCATCCATACCTTGCACAAGCTTCGAGATATGCCCCGTCAAAGATTGCTTCCCTATGGCATTTAGTGACTCAAGATCAATTCTATTTAGTGTGCCTGAGAATATTCAAGCAGTCAATAGGAAAAAATGAGCCTAGGACTAGGGTTTACCTAGACACTTAGAGCTAATAGGGTAGACAATTTGATCTCATGATGAATGGTTAGAGAGATTCACTAGTTGGTGATTTTGTACTGGCCAACACTACAAGTTTCAGCATCACCTAAGATGGGGCTGAAAAATCAAAATGAAATCAAATCCCCAAAAAGAGAGAAGTTATTGTAGGTGTTCACAAAACAATCCTATAGCACCAAAAATTGCATCTATACCTCACATGAGCTTCAAGATATGCCCTATCAAACATCAATACCCTATCTCATTTAGTGACTCTCAGGGTCAATTCTATTTGGCATGCTTGAGAACGTTCAAGCAATCAATAGGATAGGATGAGGAACTAGCAGTGTAGAAATTGTTAGAAATGCTTTAGAATAACTAAGGGGGGGGGGTGAATCAATTATTCAAGGTCCAAATATCCAAATAAGACTTTTTCATCAAGTAAAGTGAGCCCTTCAAGATTTGTCTCCTTGAGTCTCCATGCTCAATGTACTAGTGTAATCTCCTATATAGTCATTTATCGAAGTAGAGCCTTTGTCCTATAGTCTTCCTTCTCCTCAATGCCTTCTCCTTGACACCCTTCAACAAATTTGACCTAGCAACTCTAGCTTTTTGGCCTATGACTCCTTAAATAGAAGTATGGGATACTTTTCCCTCTCGAATCTTTTCACTCTTTCTTTTAGTCTGATCGGATTAGGTAGGATTCAATGAATCTACCCCATATCTTGTTCCTTCTAGAAACATCATGAAGAATCCTCCTAAATTTGCCCAAAAATGGTTTACCAAAAATTTTGTGCCACCAACTCATCATCCTTATCCTCCATCTGGTTTACAAAATTTAAGGTAACGAACTTGTTGACTCAAATTTGGCAAATCTTTGGCTTTTCAAATAATGTAGGAGCTTGGCACTATTGAAATTTTGGTGCTCGACACATACTATGTTACTTGGCACCAACTACATGTTACTAATGGTCGAAACCTACTATGGATTTACTCATCATCCACTAATTTTTTTTTATGCTCAACACCTATTATTTGCTTGACACCTAAACTTTCTTGGCTCCTTCTATATCACTTGGCACACACTAGATTTTGCATTTGCTCAGCACTAACTGAAAATCTGCTCAACATGAACTAGCTTGCTCGACACTTGCTAATGAACTTAGTCAAGCTTTGTAGACAACCTTGTTACAACTTATACTTCTAAAGTTTCTAAGTGTGGCCATCCTCTATTTCTTCAAGTATATTATCAATACATCATTTTACCATTGTCTTAACTGATCCTTGCACTTCATTACAAAACCATAACTCAACCTTTCCCTTAGGTACTTTTGTTACATCTTGTTGATTAGATCCTCTTCATCAATCAACTAAGTGATAGTACTTCGATCTTATAAGAAATTTTCATTCCAGCAAATAGAAGATTTGACATTAGTAACAAAACAATGATTGAAAACATTCCTTATCAACAATCTCTTTCTTTGCAGACAATCTTCCTTCTTCAATAATGATCTTTTCAATCAAATTTCCAACAATCTCCCTCTTTGGCATTGATGGCAAACCAAACTGATCAACCAAGTTATGAAAATGCTAACTAGGTTAAAATAGTAAATTAAATGCCAAAAATAAATTTTGTTACCATTGTTATTTTCATTAGTTTTCACATCTCCCTCTCTGATCTTCTATCCTAATTTCTTTTCTTCTTCTTCTCCCTCTTATTTTTTATTTCCTTTCTACTATTTCTTCTCTCTCTAAATGCATGTCTAATCAGTCCTTATATGACTTCCTCTTTTCTGTAGCTTACCACTATTTCCTTTTTGTTATTTCTTCTCTCTCTACATGCATGTCTGATCAGTTCCTGTATGACTCGCTCTTTTCTATAGCTTACCACTTTGATCAGCTTTGCTCTCCTTAACTACTATTTCTCCTTCTTACACTTTTTCCTTTAAATGTGCCGTGTCATTTCTCCCTTTGCATAGTATTTATTCCTTTGTATGAATTGATCAGTTTCTTCTATTCTGGTATCAGCTACTTCTCTCTTTGTCTATTTGGTTCTGTAGGTTTGATCAATTTCTACTATTTTTCTCTCTCTGAAAATAATTCCAAAGATATATTATTTTAACATCTTATCATATAGGTGTAACATTTGCAGGTACTCCAATTTCTCCCTTTGTCGCCTTGCTTGTGACTAATTTGGAACTTCAGCACTTTAGTTACTTTAGGAAAAAACCTAAAGTAAGTATCCTCAACATCAATTTGTAAAATTTCAACATTCAACTTGCTTAATGCAAGAAAGTTTTGTTGTTTCTCAAATAGCCTTGGATAGGGGTATCACCCCTAAATTACTTCTAAGATACTCAAATGAATCTTTAGGTAATGCTTTTGTGAAGATGTCAGCAATTTGTTCCTTTGAGTTCACATATTCCATCCTCAATTGCTTGTCTTCCACCAATTCTCTTACATAGTGATACTTAATTGCAATATGTTTTGTTTTGGCATGCATCACAAGATTCTTTGACATGTTGATGGCATTTGTGTTATCACAAAAGAGTATCATAGGTTCAGTTACCTCTTCCTTCATACCTTGTAGCAGATGTTTGATCCATACAATATTGGTGTATTTGACAGCAGTAGCAACATATTCAACTTCTATTGTGGACTGTGAGGTACAACTTTACTTTTTTCTGGTCCAAGTAACCAATATTTTACCTGAGAAAAGTGCTCCTCCACTGGTGCTCTTTTTATCATCAATATTACCTCTTTAGTTTGCATCAGTGTAGGCTTTCAACTCAAACTTTTCACTCCTCTTTTAGTATAATCCAAAGTCATCAGTTTCTTTTAGGTACCTCAATATTCTTTTTACTACCATTAGATGATTTTCTCTTGGATTTGCAGAAAATCTTGCCACTGCTCCAACAACTAATGCAATTTCTAGTCTACTATGCACAACATACTATAACTTTCTAGCAATTGATCTATACATTGTTTGATTTACTTCAACTGACTCATCATTCTTGGATAACTTATGTCCTATTACTATTGGTGTACTGACATTTTGAATCTTCTAAACCAAATGTCTTGAGTATCTCCTTGATATATTTTAATTGGATCACAAATATGCCATGCTTCAATTTATTTACTTCAATCCAACAAAGAATTTGATTTCTCCAAACATTGACATCTCAAACGCATGTTTCATTTGATCAGGAAATTCTTTGCATAGGGCATCTTTTCCTCCAAATATTATATCATCAAAAAAGTTTTTAGATATTAGAATATATTTACCTTTTTCTTTCTTGATACACAGGTTGTTGTTGTCATCTATTTCTCAAATTCAATCTTCACAAGATATTTGTGTAGTCTCTCATACCATGCTCTAGGTGCTTGCTCCAAACCATAGATTGCTTTATACAATTTGCAAACCATATCCTTGTTGTTTTCATCAAAAAATCCCTTTTTTTGTTCTATGTAGAATTCCTCTTCCAGTATACCAATCAAAAAGGTAGATTTTACATTCATTTGGTATACTTTGAAACCTTTGTAGGCAGCATATTCAAGTAGAGTGTTCTCACATCTTCCATCCTTGCAATACGGGAAAATGTTTCCCCATAATCCAGTACTTCTTCTTGTGCATAGCCCTTGCAGACTAGTCTGGCCTTATTTCTTTTGATCTCACCATTCTCATCTAGCTTGTTCCTAAACACCCATTTGGTACCAATCACATTTTTATCAGCTAGTCTTGGAACTAAGGTCTAGGTTTTATTCTTCTCTATCTGATCTATCTCTTCTTCTATAGCTTTATGCCAATTATCATTTTGAAGTACATGTTTCACTGTTTTGGGCTAAATCTTGGTCAATGAACATGATTCATTTCTTAGTCTATTCCTTGTCATTGGTCTAACTTCCTTGTCACCAATGATTTGTTCAGCAGGGTGATGTCTTCTCACATACTTGGATAATCTTGGTTCTATCCTTCTTTCCATGATTGATCTTTTAGTTTCAGAGTCACTATACACATTTCTTTCAAATATTTCAGCATCTCTTTCATGTGTACTAATTTCAAAAGTAGAATGTACATTATCTTCATTCTACAACTTGGCTTTTGAATGTAGCTCGACATTCACTAGTTGTGATTCAACTAATACTAAATTTTTTTGTTAATTCCCAACCTAATTGGCAGCTTCTTCTTCAGTAGGCATTCCTTCATAGAAGTATACAAAGCATTTGTATTATTTTGATTTCTTGATTTCATCAACTTGAAATTCTACATGCTTATCAAAATTTACATTTTCACTCTCCACAATCTTGTTAATGTTAGTATTCAAACACTTATATGTTTTACTTCTAGTGGAGTATCCAAAGAATATGACTTCATCACTCTTTGCATCAAACTTTCCATCTCTAGAATCTTTAAGAATATAGCATTTACAACCAAATGCTTTGAAATGTTTTACATTTGGTGATTGACCATACCATAATTCAAAAGGTGTTGCATTTTTACTTATAGCTTCTCTCAATTACTTCAAAGTAACATTTTTCTCCAACATTAATATTCTGGCACAATCTATCATTGATCTATTCCTTCTTTCTATAGTGCCATTCTGAGGTGGAGTTCTTGATGCTGATGTTTGTCTATTAATTCTGATGTTGTTGCAAAATGTCTCACTCTTTTGATGTGAACTCTCCTCCTTCGTCTGATCTTAGGCACTTCAAAATATTTCTTGTTTCTTTCTCAACCCTGGCCATATACCACTTAAACATTTGAAATGAATTAGATTTTTATTTTAAGAACATGGCAGTCATCATCATAGACTAGTCATCCACAAATAGCATTATGTATTTTTCTCCTTGGTAGCTTTGCACTTCTATTGGGCCACATAAATTAGTATGCACTAATTCTAGTACTTCTTTGAAAGTGTAAGTTTTGTTTTTGAAACTTGACTTGGTCATCTTTCCTAGTTGACATTGTTTGCACATTATATTTTCAAGCTTCTTCAATTTAGGCAATCCTTTGACTTTCTTCAATTTTCTAATGCTAATCAAATTATCAAAGTTAACATGACATAGACTTTTATGCCATAACCACACATCATCAAATCTATCAACAAAATAGGATACATCTTTCATATCTAGGTAAAACCTATTACTCCTAGTTTGTTCACATTTTCCTATCATATTTCCATCAATGTCATAGATTATTGTAGATTTGTTTCCAAATTCTACTTTGCAACCTCTATTGTCTAATTGTGACACACTCAGCAGATTGTAATTCAATCCTTCAACATAGTATGCATTATCACATAAAATTTTCTCTATAAGTTTAATAGAACCTTTTCCTTTGATTTTACATGGAGCATCATTTCCAAATCTAACACTATTTCCATCATATTGAGTAAAGATAACAAACTTACTTTTGTCTCCTGTCATGTGATGTAAGCATCCACTTTCTATGATCTATTTGTCATTTTTGTTCACACAAGTTACTAGTGTTGTTGCCTCATCTTAATCTGATTCATTCTTCATGGATACATAGACTACCTCATCATCATTTTCATCAGAATCCTCTTCTTCAACAATGTAGCACTTTTTGCCTTTGTCTTTGTAATCTTTGCTATCATCTTCTCTTATGTTCTGGTTCTTGTTGCCTTCTCTATAATTCTTCTTCTTTGTGCATCTTGCAACAATATGTCCTACTTCATTGCAATTAAAAAAAATGATAGGAAGCTTACCTTTGAATTTACCTTTCCCTTTGTGAAATCTCCTAGCTAGTAGTGCTTCCAATTATTCCACATATTCTTCATCTATGCTACTGTCATTGGATGCATATTTTACCTTTTTCTTTTTCTTCTTTGGTTTCACCTCTTTAGTGACTTTTAATGATAGCTTGGCCTTGAAAGAAGATTCAAGATTCTCAGGTCTATAGTTGTCAAAGTTGGACAAATCAAATGCAGTGAGTCTTCCTACTATTCCTTCAAAAATTAGTTGGTTTCCTGGTATAGACACCTAAATCTAATTAGACAACTTCAGTAATCCTATTTAGCTATCTCTAAAGACATCATTGATTAAATTCCTATTTAATTAATCCTTTGCCATCCCCTAGCTGATTAATTTAATTAATCATTTATAGTCCTAATTGATAAATCAAATAACCTATTATTTATCAATTAAATCCTATTCTATCTAATTCCAAATCCAAAATTTATTAAAATCACTTTAATAAATAAAACTCTCAAATCTAAATAGCCCCTAAACTATCCTAAATCCTCCATTTAGCCTAATCCATCCCATCCACCCATACTAACTAAGCTTAGCCACTGACTCACCCACCCTCATGAATGTCATCCACTTGCACATCTCTAACATCCATAATCTAATCCTAACCCAAGCCTAATCCCCCCCCAAACCTTGTCACATTCCCCAAGTGAGCTTAAGACTTTCCTAAGCCAAACCAAAGTCTCCTCCCTCAAAATATCCCAACCACAAAGCCTTCAATGCTCTTACATGCCCTTAAAAGCTCTTACAAGCCATTATGAGGACCATTTAAGGCCTTGAGCCTCCTTTGTTGACTCATCCTTGCCCTTTGACATGTGTCACTCTCTGATTGGTTCTAAACAAGCACAATCCATGTGCTCCTCTTTGAGTGCATCCTAGCCCTCCCTAAGCTTTCATCTCTACTTGCATCTTAACCCTCCATCCCTCAAGCCCTTGGCCTATAAATTGGATCCCCTCCCAAGCCATTTTAATCACAATCCTTAAGCTAAAGTTACCATGTCAATTTGAGAATCCAAGTTCATACCGTTTTCACATATCCACACCAAAAATCCCAAATCCATCTCCATTGGAGCATTTTGAAGCTTGAGCATACATCCCATATCCACATAATAGACATATCTCCGAATCAAATGATCATCCTCATTAAGAGATCCCATCCATGTCTCATATTCTCATTTGAGGACCTCACTTTGTCTATCTTAACGTTTATACTAGTTTTGTTAGTTAATGCTTTTGTTTTTAAATAGATTAGTGTTTCTTGCTGACATATTGGTGTACACACCTTAACTCTTGGATGGATGAAACTCTAATAGAATAGATGGGGAATAGGTTTCTTAATACTTTTCTATTAATAGTGTTATCTTCTAAATGACCACCCAAAATTCTTATTGCACTTACTACTTCTTTCATTCTAGAGGCATATTGGGTAGCATTCTCACCTTCCTCCATTTTCATGTCATCAAAATTTCCTCTAAGGCTTTCTCTTTGATCATTTTGATCTCCTCCATAGATATTAGTCAAGGATTTCCACATATTGAATCTAGATTCACATCCCTTGATGTCATTGAATTCAACATAGTTGAAGGTAGAGGCAATCTCCAACATTGCCTGATTATGCTCCCTTTTCTTCTATTCTTTTGCAGTGGGTACAACTAGATCAATATGTTCTACTTCAATTGAGTTTTGTGCATGATCACTTATTGATCTAAGGTGCAGCTTCATCAACTTTTTCCATGCAATGAAGTTATCTCTGTTGAGCTTGGGAACTTCTCTCTTGGACATCTTTGATCTTCCTATTTCTAGTACCTTTAAACTAAATCAGCAGATGGCTCTGATACCAATTGTTAGAAATGCTCTAAAATAACTAAGAGGGGGGATGAATCAGTTATTCAAGGTTCAAATATCCAAATAAAACTTTTTTATCAAGTAAAGTGAGCCCATTAAATTGTTCATGCATCCAAGCTTAAACTTTCCAACTTAGCAAGTTATTGTAAAATCAGCATGCAAGAATAACACATGAAGAATCAACACATATCATAGTGATTAACATGGTAACCCAATTTGGAAAAAACCACTAGTAACATGCTACTCAATTCTCACTCTTCTAAAGTGATGCCCTATTAAAGGCTAAAACATTGTTAAATGTGATATGGTTAAAGGATTTAACCATGTCATTAGAAGTGGGTTTGGTTAGAGGACTTTAGAATATTCACTTAGAATGTCACCCTGTTAAAGGATTTACAAGTGGTTGTTAAACCAACCTAAGTCCATAGGATTTTACCCTAACTGATACAATTGTTAGAGAGTAACAACAAGGGCTTTTGACCTGATACAACTACCAATTAACTTGCAGATTTCAGATCTCTGTTTAGCTCACAACATTGTGTGGCTTTCAGTCTCTTTAGCTCTGACAGCTTGTCCTTCTTTCAAGCTTTGTCTCCTTAAGTCTCCATGCTCAATCTACTAGTGCAATCTCCTATATGGCCACTTATCGAAGCAGAGCCTCTGTGCTATGTTCTTCCTTCTCCTTGATGCCTTCTCCTTGACACCCTTCAACAACTTCAACCCAACAACTCTAGCTTTTTGGCTTGTGACTCCTTAAATAGAAGTTTGGGATATTTTCCCTCTTGAATATTTATACTATGTCTTTTAGTTTGAATGGATTAGGTAGGATTCAATGAATCTACCCCATATCTCTTTCCTTCTAGAAACATCATGAAGAATCCTCTTGAATTTTCCCAAAAATGGTTTACCTAAAATTTTGTGCCACCAGCTCATCATCCTTATCCTCCATTTGGTTCACAAAATTCAAGGTAATAAACTTGTCAGCTCAGATTTTTGTGAATCTTTGACTTTTCAAATAATGCATCGGTTTAGCACTATTGAAATTCTAGTGCTTGGCACATACTGTATTACTAGGCACCAACTACGTGTTACTGATACTCATCACCTATTATGGATTTACTCGACATCCACTAAATTTTTTTGATGCTCGACACCTATTACTTGCTCAGCACCTAAGCTTGCTCAACTCCTTTTGTATCACTCAGCACACACTAGATTTTGCATTTGCTCGACACTAACTAAAAACTTTCTTGGCATGAACTAGCTTGCTTGGCACTCACTAATGAACTTAGTCAAGCTTTTCAAACAACTTTGTTACAACTTATACTTCTAAAGCTTCTAAGTGTGGTCATCCTTTATTTTTTTAAGTATATTATCAATACATCATTTTACCATTGTCTTAACTGATCCTTGCACTTCATTACAAAACCATAACTCAACCTTCCCTTAGGTACTTTTGTTACATCTTGTTGATTAAATCCTCTTCATCAATCAACTAAGTGATAATACTTGGATCTTATAAGCAATTACCATTCTAGAAAATAGTAGGTTTGACATCAGTGACAAAACAGTGATTGAGAACATTCCTTATCAACAATCTCTCTCTTTGCAGACAATCTTGCTTCTTCAACAATGATCTTTTAAATCAGATTTCCAATAGAAATGTGTAGTTTAAAATGAAATATAAATAGAAGACCAAATAATCTAAAAAATTTCAATTGCAAGATTAGGTTTAATTTAAGAAAAGTCAACAAAATTTTCAACTAGAAAATAATGGATCTAATTTAATATAAGTCAACAAAAATTTCAAGTAGACAATAATATTCATATCTTTATCTTAATGATAGGCACTGGTAGGAAAGAGCTAAGAGAGAAAACTTCTAGTCTTGCCCAAAAAAAATGAAATATAAATGTTACATCAAATATTTTTGTAATTATATTCAATCTAATGAACTAGCTGTAGAACAAGATTTAGTATGCAAGGAACATTAACATTAAATAAAGCATTCACAAACCAAAACTAAATTCACATATATTTTTAGACAAAGAAAAGCAAAAAAGAAGTGCAAACCTCACAAGAGAAAACAATCCATGCTTTCTTGATTTTGTAGATGTGTCCTTTGATGTGAATGTATGCTCAAGATGCTCAAAGCTGCTTCAATGGAGATGGGTAATGACAAATTGGTAGCTTTGTGAGCTCTCAATTTGGCATTATAAGGGTATGGGTATGGATTTTGGCTCTCAAAAGGGCATGATAACTTTAGCTCAAAGATTGTTGATGAAATGGCTTGGGATGGGATTAAATTTATAGGCCAAGGGGTAGAGGGATGGAGGGCTTAGATGCAAGGATGGGGAGATGGTTAAGGAGGGCTAAGATGCACTCAAAGGGGAGCACATGGATTGTGCTTGTTTAGCACCAATGGAAAGGTTACACTTGTCACAAGGAGGATGAGTGTGAGAGGGTAGGTTAAGGGGTTGGTTAAAGTCATGATGAGTGGGGTTGAGTATGTAAGAGAGATGTAAGAGGAATGAGTGTGGAAGAGGGAAGAGTGTGGAAGATGGATGTAAGAGTCATGAGTGGGCTTGTAAGAGTCTTTTATGGTTTGTAAGAGCACTCATGACTTGGTGGTTTGGATTTTTGAGGGGAGACTTTGATTTGGTTTAGGAAAGTCTTAAACTTTCTTAGGGAATGTGACAACATTAAGGGGTGGATTCAGCTTGGGTTTAGGATTAGATTAGGGATGTTAGAGATGTGCAAGTGGATGGCATTAATGAGGGTGGGTGAGTTAGTGGCTAAGCTAGGTTAGCATGGGTGGATGGGGTGGATTAGGCTAAATGAAGGATTAGGGATAAGTTAGCGGTTTTTGGATTTGAAAATTTTATTTATCAAATAGATTTATTTAATAAATGGGGATTTTTGGAATTAGATAGAAGAATAGAATTTAATTGATAAATAATAGGTTATTTGATTTATCAATTAGGACTATAGATGATTAATTAAATTAATTAGCTAGGGGATGGAAAAGGATTATTTAAATAGAAATTTAATTAATGATGCCTTTAGAGATGACTAAATAGGATTACCAAAGTGATGTAATCAAATTTAGGTGTCTACACTAGCTATATTTTCTCTATATTTTAATGTCTCAAGTATTTCATCATGGTCTGACTTGTGAACCTTCCAAAGAGTCTTATTATGTGGTTTTCCTCCATATTTGATCAAGTGGAAATTTGACGTGACAACAAGGTTCAAAT
This sequence comes from Cupressus sempervirens, assembly GCA_028749045.1. NCBI lineage: Eukaryota > Viridiplantae > Streptophyta > Pinopsida > Cupressales > Cupressaceae > Cupressus > Cupressus sempervirens. The sequence continues at coordinate 857,940,223 of CM053793.1, forward strand.
AATGAAGAATCTTCCTCTTTGTTTACCAATCTTTGAATAACCACAAGTTATGGTTCTTTATAGAATATTGTCTAAGCCATGTACCAATTACAACTAATGCACTTATATGGTACTCCAAACCTTCACCATCTGTAACCAAGTGATCTAATTTTTTTTGGCCTAGACACAATGACAAAATTAATATTTTGTCCCTTCTTCATTGTCTTCAGGTACAATAACATCAAAAACATGGCCTATAGTGATAAATGTACATAATGCTCTCATTAATTTAGAAAATACTTAGATAAAATTTATAAAGTTACATATTGAATTTATATAGACATATATATTACCAGGTTGCACTAGATTAGACAAGTGGTCAAAGTCAATAGATGAATCCATCTCTACCATTTTCAATGCTTATGGGGACAATAGGTGTCAATTGGGTCCAAAAACTGTATGTCCCATTTGTCCACCCATTCAATCGACTCACACTCATCCCAATTTTCCTTTTCCTTGCACATGATGGACAAAAGAATTCCATTTTCATGTGTGGATACTCCATGAACCTATATTAGAGAATGCAAGTAACTTGATCTTTTCAGTGTGCAATAATCCTCATATGGTTAAATGTTAGTATTATCAATGAACCGTAAACTCACCTTCCTTACCTAGATCCACTATAGTGTTACACTAGTAGATGATTGATTTTGCATCTGTCAATGTCACTCCATCTTTGTACTCTAATTCTTCATAAGCTAAGGCTCTTTTGATTCATGCACCTACACCATCGTGCCCTCCCTTTCCATGACCAATCTGTGGGAAATTCTACATGTATTGAATTCTAGACAACCTATGCATCCTAATCAACTAGTAGAGCATCCATGTATTCTTGAATTCAGATGCAAAATTGTTTGACCAAATAATGTGTTGGTGATATGGTATGCCCTTGTTAGCCAAATCACCATAAAATAGTTAAAAATAATGATGTATAAACTCCATAGAATGTGATCAATCATCACTAATGTAAAAATAGTACTCCCTAAATATCTTCCCATCATCCTCTTTACTTGTAGGTGAATACATGAATATTATGTGAACAAATATGAAATCTCTTGAGAAATATAATACATTTCTTTCACCTTATTTTGTCATTGTATTGTATAGTTCTCTACAAATTTTACAACTGAAACAATGGTATCCAATGGAAATGTATCCTTGTACAAATTGAATTGCAAATCTAGCTATTGAGCTCTATATGTATGCCTTGCATACTCATAAATAATCTTTTCATGAAAAATATTCATGAATTTGTACACTGGAATATTTTCAATCACTATATCACATCTTTTACCCTATTTCCCATCTTCAAGAGCATATGTCATTGTCTTATATTTTTTGTAATCTACTATTTGATTTCCAATTGTATGTGTACTATCCATATATTCACAAGTTGATAAAAGTTGTAAAGAACCACAAAATAAGCATGTACCATCCAAGCATGACAACTTGTAAAATTATTGACCGTCCCATATTTGCATAAAATGTTGGATATGAATTCCCTTGAAGATCTAGGTGGCTCATTTATGTCACAATCTTGTAAAACAAACTTAGAATTTACAAACACACACATATGCCTAAAACCATCTAAATGGTTAGAAAATTCAATATGTATCCTAGAACAACAGGTTGTGTGTGTGTGATTTATCTTCACATAAAAAGTTTTACCCATCTCAAAAAATATTTGACTTATTTGAATTTGAGGATACATGCCAATACATTCTGGAAAACATTGTGTCTAAGTTGAGTCCAAAAACTGTTTTGCATGTGGATCATGATTTTTGCTACCAATCCTCCTTCTTACAACATCTTTGATTAGGGGAAACACGTGTGTTATTTGTCCAAAAATCTTTGATCAACAATTCCAAAGCTTCACTAATTTCTTTATCCTTTTGTATAAATATCCATAACTCATTTTTTGTTGGATCTTCCACTCTCTCATGCCTTACCATGGCTCTCCTTAGAGTACCTCTACCAACTTTCAATTTTTTGCATGCCTTTCTCAAGAGTCAAACTTTCTTCATTTGGGTACTTACTATTGTTGATCTAAGTACGCATCTTGTGATATTACCATCTTTGATGTGTGATTTAGAACCCACTTTTTCATATGCACTCATTAGATTGTTTACAATATTTTTTTTGTTTGAACTATCCATTGTTCTTAGCCCCAAAATCTTCACAGTGGGCCCAAATTTCAAATTCCTCATCATTTCAAAAAATAATTAGCATTAACCTATCACATTTAATTCTTCAAAGAATAATCTCCACAAAGAATTAACTTTTCTTTGAAAAGTACACTTGCTAATATTGTTAGGCATTGATTTAAAAATGTTAGTATCAATATCAATAAAATATTTTGGTCTTCTAAAATGAATTCTAGAAGGTGTTATAATCTCTTCTATTCCCTCAAAATTTTGAACATCAACATAAGGTTGAGTGATTTGTGTACCTTGAGCCAAAAGTGATGTGCTTCACAATAAGATGCAAAAGATGGAATATCACCTACTTGATATGTTGATATTTTTCCTTCAACATGACATAATGGAGTGTGTACATCATTGGATGTAGAAATTAGTGTCTCTTCAACATGATATGATTCAATATGACTCCAACATTGGAAGATGGTGTAACTTCACAATTCAATTTTCTTCTTGAGTGTAAGAGTCTCATTCGTTCTCTTTGTCTTTCTAATTCTTCCTCTTTGATTATTTGTATTGGTGGTTAGTGTTCCTCTTCAAAAGATAATGTTTCATTATTGCATTGCAATTTTCTTTGTTCACATAGTAGTTTTATTTTATCTCTTTTAATTGTCGAATCTCTCTCCCTCTCTTCTGTTGTTTGAGTTTTTGGTTTCTTCCTGGGCATGATGATGATTTCTATATGTAAAATTATTCAAACATCTAAATTACTTACAATTTGTAAATAACAAATTATTCAAATACATATACAAATTATAATTATTTCAATGAATACATAATATACATTGAACAAATTGTAAAATTATAATGAATTATTCATACATTAAAAATTTTAATCATTTCCAAATAACAATTCATTCAAACATAAAAATTTCAAAGAATTCACTATATATTCAAACATACAGATGTTTAGAAGAACATCAGAACATCATGTCTTCTTAGAAGTAACTTCTTCGGCTCTATAAGCTTTCATGATGTTAGTTACTATGTCTAGTTCCTCAAATTTTTGATTCATGATGTTACCATCTCGAATCATCTAGTAGTCATGCATCTTAGTCAATTCATCAATTCTAGCGACCCTTGACTGAAACTTCTTTGATTATCTCCTTATGATTGAGTTTGCTATTAAGAGTTCTTAGATCTTTGGCATTTGGAAGTTGATTGGATCAACAACTTCATCAACAAATGCCAAGAACCTTGAATTCATCCCTTCAATATCCAAGAGCTTACCATTAGTAGACACAAAGAATTATGTATGCAATATCTTCATATATTGAAATATTTTCTCAATGACCTTCTACTCTAGGTCATGTACATCCTTGAGTTCATTTATGGACCTCATAGAGCTCTCTATAATAAACTCCAAGGATTGTTTCTAGTGAAACAATGAGTCCTTTACTGTCTTAAGGATCCCATGGGTAATGGTAACATTGGTCTTCATGTCAATAACTTCTTGTAGTAGGGTCAACTGCTCTATTAGTCTGTCTTTTGACTTTTGTATGGTGGTCTAATGATTGGAAGTTGCCTCCCTTAGCCTGTGAGAATCTAAAACTACACTTCCCAAATTTTCAATTAATGGTGGACCTTGAGCCTTCATCTGGTCTACCCATATTCAACCAACCTACCCAAATTGCTTCTCTTGTTGCAACTTTAGGAGTAGATTTTTGTTCTCCTCTACATTTAGGTCAAATTAGCTTGATGAAATGATCCTGAGTGCAAACCTAATGTACTCCATAAATTCTTTGTTAAAGACCTTTAGGACCTCCTTTTCTGCTCTAAGATCTTCCAACTTATCTTCAATCTTCTCATTGGTGGACTTTCATATGTTCACCATGGATTTATGAATAGGGATACCAAGATCTACCATTCTGATCTAGAAGTCATCTTTGGAAAGCTCATGGAATTTTCCTTCCTTTTATGTCTTGGAAATCTCTACCAGCTTGTGGTCAGTAGTTGAATCACTAGCCAATGTAGCAATTATTTTCTACTTCTTCATTTTCTTGGATGACTGAGAAGAGGTCGTCTGTATGGTCAAATCCTTTAATGGAGCCACTTCTTCATATCTCCTCTTCTTCCTATCAATGGTCTCCTTACACCATGACTTAGTAGAGATCACATTGATAGAAGATTGCAAGGTAGTAGGATCGATTATCTTCCTTTGTATTAGGGAAGTTTACTTGCTTTGGGAAGCAACAGGGAAGGTAGTGACCTCAATCACCAAGAGGGCCAAGGTATCCCTTTGCTGAGATGTGATTTGTTATTTGCCATCCATGGGGTTAGTTTTGTCATCAAAATTGATGACTTGGACAGGAGAAGTAGGCATGGTCACTAATTTTTCTTGTCCTTTCTCCTTGTCTTTGTCTCCCTCCTTCTCCCCAACTTTTCTAGTTTTTGGAAGAGAGCCACCTCCATAGATGGGAGTGATTGGCATCTTCTTCTCTGGATGCTAGTCTCCACCTTGATTAATAGACTAGAATGGGTCTATAGATGTTGAAGTAGTAGCTTTGGTGGTAATTGCTACAAGTTACTGGGTAGCACTAGAAGATACTCCACCCATAGAACCAGTGCTCTCGGTCCTCTTCTTCCTTGCTTGGGTCCACTCTCCCCACATATCTATACTTTGGATTATTCCATGCATGAAGAGCTCTATGGTGCCTATGGCAGGCCTTGTAAGTGGGGTAGACAAAATTGGGGTTCCTTCGATCTTCTCATAAGATGTGGGGTACACATAGGCTCCATCATCTACAAGGTTGGGAACAACAAAATAATCATTATATAACTTAATCTCATCAATTCTTAGTCATGACCAAAATTTCTCCTAGGTTTGGTATTCATTGAGACACCCAACCCAGAAGTCCTCGATATTCGAAACATGCCTATAGGATTATCCTAACTTCAAGTATTTTCTTACAAATTTCACAGGATCATATTGAGGTCTAAGTACCTCATAGTCCACCAATGTGATTTTCTTCTCAAAAATCTTCACTAGATTTTGAGCATCAGATCTGGAAGTACAAGAATAGGGTGCAAACACTATGGGGAAGTGAATCCCAACTATTTTCTTCATGTTTGAACACAACGTGTTCACTTCAAGAATTTGTTGACATAACTTGACTAGAACCACCTTGTCCTCTAGGAACCTGGGCAAACTCTTGGGAAAACCATCAAAGGAACCTATCTATAGACATGAGAAGCTTGGATAATGGATGAATGAGCACCCAAATTGGCTAATAGATGAGATTGCTTTAGGTGAGAATCTCCTTTTAGGGAACCCTTGCAATTCCTAACATAGCCTCATTATGAAGGCATCGTTTACCACCGCACACTCCTTGAACCTTCTTTGCAACTACAGATGTAGGTAGAACACATATACATTTGTGCACTTGTCATACTTCTAGATGCTAGGAAGGTTGGGCCACAAGTGGTGAGTAGCTAAGGCATAAATTAGATAGGAAGACATGTAAAAGAATTTAAATTTTCTAGTGGAATTCATCCATGAGGAAAGCTCATCAAAAAATTATTTGTGCCCAATTGATTTTCATACCCTTAACACAAATAGCTTGCACCAAGAAGAAATGGTTCTCAATGAACTCTAGAATTTCCTCTTTTTATTTGAGTCTGAGCTACAAAGAAATAATATCTCATATCTCTCTTTTCAAATTTGTGTTGAATAGGGTCTTGGGCATTTTTCTCTTCTTCAAGCAAAGAGTTTGAAACCATGTTCTCTGCATGTCTTCCCATCTCAAGGTGTTCTTCTCATTGAACATAGACATGAAAGAGCCAAAGTAAATATCACAATACTACTCTTTTATAGGAATTCCAAATGTGGATTGCATTAGAGCCTTGTTGATCTAGATGAGGATAGATTGGTCAGGGAACAAAATATGCTTTGTGTTCAGGTCATATCTCTCATTACATTCCCTCATAAGATCTGGTGCATGTACTACCATTGGAGAACTAGCTACCTCAACTACTCCACTTTCTATAATATTTTGAGCGATTGGGTGAATTGTGTTAGTGTAGTTTTTTATTTTTCCTTTTTTGCTAGGTTTTTCCTACACTTTTTAATAATCTCGCTTAGGTTAATAAAGCATGTCTTATTAGGTGAATGGTTGTGAGGTGTCACCTTCCTACATGTGAGCATCCATTAGCTATCTTGGGAAGATACTTTGCTATCTTTAGTCCGATAGATGGTTGCTCCTCATTGGTTGGTGTTGACACCTCCTCCCTCTTCCTAGCCTATATAAGCATGCTACCTGGCTTGTATTTGCATCTCTTGTTTTTGCATCCTCTTAATGTTATTTTGCTTCCAGCATTTGCATTACTCTCTTGGAGACTAACTCTATGATGCTATTTTGATTTTGTATCATTTTCATTCATAGTTTAGATATTTACTCTTTGCACTAGTTTTCTGGGTTATTAATCTTTTCAGATTCTAACATGGTATCAAAGCTTTTCTATGTGCAAGAGTAGATTTTAGTTTCCTTATTTGAGAGATTTGGGAGGGGCAAATAAACTTTATTGTAGTTTTTTGAAAAATGAAGTATGCTCTTCTCTTGCATCTTTGGATGATCCTGAGAATCAGAAAAGTTTTGACAAAAACAGTTTTTCTCTGGGGTTTCAATCTCAAATCTGACAACCAACTTGCATATTTGGAGTTTTCAATCAGTTTTGCAAGTTCCAGCATGCCATTGATGGACTTAAGAAGCTGATCCAGCATTTTCATGTCATATTTTGGTTGCTGAGGTCGTTTATTTATTTTTGGAGCCGTTTTTTACTGTTAAAAGCGTCTGATTTACACTACAACAACATCTTCTGTTCATCAGCAAGAAAAACGCTTTCTGAGTTTTTTTCGCAGCCCTGAAAAACCATCTGGGTATCTTTTAGATTTTACATACAAGTTGTATATTTTTCAGAATCGAGCATGCAAAGCTACAACCATACCCCTCTCCGTTGGCAGCCGCAGATCTGAATGCAGTTTTCAAATGTCTTGTTCTTGCTCATACGGACTCTGATTTTGATGATTCTTATTATAAACTTGGCTATTTTTGTGTGCTCTATCCACTAATGGAGTTAGTTTTTGATTTTCATGCATGAATTCTTCAGAAATTGCAGATTCTCAGCCGTGAATGTGCACAGTTCTTGTTTTGGAAACTTCGGAGGATCATAACTTTCTCATACGACCTCGTATCGAGGCAATTCTTTTTTTGAAAGTGCATGATTTTTCGAGTAGATCACAGTGGTGCTATTTGTTTTCTTGATTATTGTGCCCAAGTTTCACTTTTAGCATATGCTCTTCATGAGGGTTTGTAATGCATTGAAATCAAGACCACTAAACATCTCTTTCTAGTGGTAATTGTAAATGCACTAAAATAAAGTGTCAAATCATATTTCTTTGGGGGGGTTTCTTTGATTGAGTAAAAAGGGGGGGGCATTGTCGTGGCTGGATTCTCTTCCTTTTAGCATTTCTTTGCATTCCTTCATCATGGATCAAACAAATATGCCCATCCTAACTCCATACAATTACTTTGAGTGGAAATCACGCATGATAATTCACTTAAGGAAAGCTGGATTAAATAGGATAACTATGGGACTTGAAACTGAACCTGCTAAAGATGAAGACAAGCCTAAGTGGTTTAACAAATGTGATGAGGCATATGGAACATTGTGTTTGTCTGTTTCTCCTGACTTGCTATTTCACATTGAGTCTTTGGATACACCAAATGAAGTATGGACAAAGCTAGAAACATTATTTGGCACACAAGATTCAATGAGGGGTCATATGTTGGAAAATGAATTAATTAGTTTGAGTCCAGGCAATTTCAACACAATCCAAGATTTCTTCACCAAATTGAAATCACTAAGGTTGCAGTTAAAACAATGTGGAATTGAAAAGAAAGATGAACAACTGATTCTCAGTATTCTCTCTAAGCTAAGTTCAGAATATTCTGTGTTTGTCTCTACCTTCTATGCTACTAAGGGTGCACTTGGTACTCAATTCACCATGCCATCTCTAGATGATTTTGTTGTCAATCTTACTCGAGAACAGGACAAGCTAATCCAGATGGGCACTCTTAAGTCCTCTAAGTCACATGCCTTAGCAACCAACCAAGGCACAAAAGAACAAAAAGGACAAAGTAGTAACAACAATAGTAAGGATGAGAAACAAAATAATAGTGAGGAAAAGAAGGATCAGATACCAATTGCTTCAAAAGCAACTATTGATACCTCATCCTCCAAGGGCGATAAGCCTAAGAAAGAGAAGGTTAAATGTGCCTATTGTAAAAGACCCGGTCATGATGAACATAAATGTTTGAAGAAACAAATTGATCACTTGACATACATTCTTGAGAAGAATAATATTAGTGTTCCTGAGTCTATCAAACAAAGTTCTAATGAAGAGTCTAACAAGGCAAAAGAAAACAACAAGGGGAAAGGAAAGGGCAAAGCTCTTGTTGCAGTTGCTTCCTCACCATCCACTTGGGTTCTTGATTCGGGTGCTTCACACCACATGGCTTCATCTAAGGAAGAACTTGCATCCTTAGAGCCATGTACTATGCCTTCTATTTTCATGGGTGATGACACTCCTATTGAGGTGTGTGGGAGAGGGTCTGTTGATGTGGGGGATGGCACATTCCATGATGTTCTTTGTGTACCCTCATTATCAACTAATCTCCTATCAATATACCAAATCACTCACACAGGTTTAGGCAAGCGGGTTGAGTTCACTCCTGATTCAGTGGAGATACGTGAGTTGCATAGTGATTCTGTAGTTGCAGTTGGGAGAGCAGATCATCAGTCATGGCTCTATCTGTTTTTTCACTTTGCTCCTGATCCTCCTTCATTTGTTTTTCTCACTCACTCTAATGATGTGAGTAAATTATGGCATGAGCGGTTTGGCCATCTTAACTTCCGCTATTTGCATCAGCTCAACCAGCAGAGCATGGTCACAGGGTTGCCTTCGGTTCAATTCTCAGGAGGTGTTTGCCAAGGTTGCATTCTTGGTAAGCATCCTAAGGAAAAGTTTGACAAAAGTAAAGCATGGAGAGCTTCACAGATACTAGAGTTAGTTCATAGTGATTTGGCTGGTCCATTTCAACATCCTTCTTTCAGCAGGGCCCGATATGTCCTCACATTCATTGATGACCTTTCTCGATATACATGGGTGTACTTTCTCAAACAGAAGTCAGAGGTATTTGACCATTTTCAAGACTTCAAAAATTTTGTCGAAAAGCAATCTGGGAAAGCCATCAAGATTTTGCGCACAGACAATGGTGGTGAGTATGTCAACCATCGATTTGAAAGATTTTGCACTTCAGAGGGGATTGATTTACAGCATTCAGTTCCATACAATCCTCAGCAAAATGGTGTTGCAGAATGGAAGAATAGATCCTTGAAGGAAATGGAAAACTGTATGATTCACTCTAGATCTCTTGCACCACAGTATTGGGCAGAAGCCATTAATTGTGCTTGTTATATCCAGAACCGTGTTCCTCACCGAGCCTTGAAGGGAGTTACTCCTTTTGAAGCTTGGAGCGGTCGAAAACCATCAGTTAAGCACTTTCGAGTTTTTGGCTCCCCTGCATGGGCCCACATTCCTACAAAGAAACGTAAGGCCTTGGATCCGCAAAGCAGACCTTGCATATTTGTAGGTTATCCTGATGGTGTGAAGGGTTATCGTTTGCTCCACCCTACTACACATGAGTTATTCATTGAGAGGAGTGTTCAGTTTGAGGAGGGATCTTCAAGCTCACTTTCTATCACTTCTCCAACTTCTACCTTGACATTAGAGTCACTTGGAATACATGACAGATCTTCTGATGAGTCAGATTCACCTGAACAGTCTTCTACCTCTACTTCTGATGCAGAAAGTGATTCAGAGAACTCACCTCCTTCCTCTCCTAGTCATCATTCAGAGGTTAATGATTCCCCTCTAGATTCTCCATCTTCTTGCCCACTTTGGGCTAGACAGACCTTGCAGTCTGCAGGTGATTGGGTTGGGGATCCATCAGACACCAGGCGAACTTGTTCACAATTCCAGGATCCTCCACATGTCTTCATTGCTACTGCCTCAGATCCACAGTCCTTTCATGAGGCTTCCGGTATTTCTGAGTAGGATACAGCTATGCAGGAAGAGTATAGTTCCTTGATGAGGAACCATACTTGGGATCTTGTCCCTCTTCCTAAAGGAAGAAAACTTGTTCGATGTAAGTGGATCTATCGAAAAAAATTTGCAGCAGATGGGTCAGTTGAAAAACACAAGGCTCACTTGGTTGCCAAAGGATTCTCCCAGGTTTCGGGGATTGACTACTCTAAGACTTTTGCGCCAGTTGCCCGAATGAATTCCATTCGAATTGTTCTTGCCATTGCTGCAGCTAATCGTTGGGAAGTACATCAGATGGATGTGAAGAGTGCTTTTCTTCATGGTGACCTTCATGAGGAGATCTACATGGAGCAGCCATAGGGCTTCCTTCAGGATTCTTCACTTGTGTGTCGTCTTCGAAAGTCTCTCTATGGCCTCAAACAGGCTCCTCGGGCCTGGTATGCCAAGATGGACTCCTTCCTTCTATCGGTTGGGTTCACTCGGTGCCATTCTGATCCTAATGTGTACATTTTGCAACAGGGTGATTCACTTCTATTTTTGGTTTTGTATGTTGATGACTTGTTGATCACAGGAAGTTCTTCACTCACCATTAAGGCTGTCAAAGTGGCCCTTCAGGATAGTTTTTTGATGACTGACTTGGGCTTGTTGCACTACTTTCTCGGGATTGAGATCCTTCAGTCTCCTTCTAGGATCACCATCACACAATCCAAGTATGCTCTAGATTTACTCTCGAGGTTTCATATGGCTGACTGTAAGCCTGCTCCGACTCCCTTCCTTTCTGGAGTCAAACTTGAGGCTCAATGTTCTTCTCCACTTGTTGATGGCACTTTGTACCGCCAACTTGTTGGGAGTCTCATTTATCTGACTCATATGAGACCTGACATCTCCTATGTTGTAGGCATGGTCTCTCGATTCATGCAGGAGCCCCATGAGTTACACTGGAAAGCAACCAAGCGGATCCTTCACTACATTCAGGGTTCTCATAGTTGTGGGATTCACTATGCAGCAGGTATTGAGCTTGATTTGGTGGGCTACACAGATTCAAATTGGGCAGGTGATTCTGAGGATCGCAAGTCTACTTCAGGGTATAGCTTCTCACTTGGGTCAGGTCCTGTTTGTTGGTCGAGTAAAAAGCAGTCTGCTATTGCTTTGTCTTCTACTGAGGCAGAGTATCGGGGGGCTGTAAATGCTGCCACTGAGGCCATTTGGATTCAACATCTTCTCACTGAGTTTGGTATCCAGATCAGACGGCCATCAGTCATATTTTGTGACAACCAGAGTGCCATTCAGATCTCACGGAATCCAGTTCATCATCAATGGACCAAACACATAGAGGTCCACATGCACTACATCCGGGAGCTCATCCATGGTCATGTCATTGACCTTCGCTATTGTCCGACTTCCGAGCAAGTTGCTGATATCTTCACCAAACCCTTCACTGAGAGCAAGTTCCTTCATTTGCGAGCTTTACTGGGGGTGTGGGATGCTTCATCTTTTGGGGGGGCCTCTTCCTCTCACTCGGAGTCCTGACTTTTTTGTGGGGGGGTTTCTTTTCTCTCTCTCTTTTGAGAAATCTTATGTACATGGGTACCTCATCAGGCTTGACTTGCCGGGACCCATTTCTACATCCACCTAAGCTTCACTTATGGGGGGGTGTTAGTGTAGTTTTTTATTTTTCCTTTTTTGCTAGGTTTTTCCTACACTTTTTAATAATCTCGCTTAGGTTAATAAAGCATGTCTTATTAGGTGAATGGTTGTGAGGTGTCACCTTCCTACATGTGAGCATCCATTAGCTATCTTGGGAAGATACTTTGCTATCTTTAGTCCGATAGATGGTTGCTCCTCATTGGTTGGTGTTGACACCTCCTCCCTCTTCCTAGCCTATATAAGCATGCTACCTGGCTTGTATTTGCATCTCTTGTTTTTGCATCCTCTTAATGCTATTTTGCTTCCAGCATTTGCATTACTCTCTTGGAGACTAACTCTATGATGCTATTTTGATTTTGTATCATTTGCATTCATAGTTTAGATATTTACTCTTTGCACTAGTTTTCTGGGTTATTAATCTTTTCAGATTCTAACAAATTGGATGAGAATTGAGTCTCTTATGGAGATCACCCAAATCATAGAATTTGAATGATGTATCTGTTAGCTCTTTCATTTCACTCTCTAGGCCTACTAACTTATGATAACCCACAACTCTGATTGCAATTGATTATGATCACATAGGATATAGTCCTTGATAAATAGTCATTTTAACATTCTTGAAGAAATCAATCTCAAGTAATTCCAATGAAATAGGTAGAGGAATTAAAATGTTGGTGCCTCACAATCGAAATTAAGTTTGGCCAACAATTATAACAATAGGATTTGCATTTAGTCCCATGATCAATGGCTATTTAAACTTTCCATTCACTTGCACATAAAAACTTGTATTTCCAAAGGCTTAATTACTTTACTTAGATTAAAGTGATAGAGTTAAAAATCACTTAAACAAAAAAAGTGCTTAAGTTCTTTGGGGAGTACGTTATTTCACTTTAGAATTTGGAATGCAAAAATACTTTAACATATGCATGGGAGAGAGAGAAACTTAGTTTTTCTACAAACCCACTTTCCTTCTACTCGAAATCACAATGTGGGGAATGATTCTTTGTTAGTTACCGTACTTCATTCTTTCACTTTCCACTTTAAACATTTAACACTTCCTTTCCTTTACATCAGGGTCACATTCTCATTGCTGATTTTTTTTGAAGTGTCTTTTGAGCATCTCTAAAGAATGTTTTCTTTTTAAGGTGGCTTGTCTTTCTATTTTCAAAGCTTTAGGATAAGTAGCCTTTCTCAATACCTGGGGATGAAAAATCCATCTCTAAGCAACATTTTTAAAAATGAAGTAAACTAACAACACTTTAGCCTTTAACCTCAATCTAATTGCTTCAAAGTTAGATCTCAAGAATGGCTCACTAATCAAGAGCTTGAAATAGTCCATTCAACATCATTCTTTTACTGCTTGTATGTAAAGGCTTGGATTTTGCATAAACCATTGTAGCTTTGGAAGTACTTCAAAACACCTTTGGTTCCATTAATATGTAGTAGAAAACTCATAGACCCGCTTTGCATTGTGAAAGTAGATTTTACCCCTACAACATGAATGGGCTATTTCATGACTTTGATCCACAACTTCATGGGTATATTTCTATCATGACATAATCATGTACACAATTTCACCAAACAAGAAAACTAGTTTGATTGCTCATAATCCATAGGAAAGATGATGTTGAGGCAAGATAGAAAATAGTTAAACACAGACAACCTAAAGGATACTTAGACATCACACTTGAACACAAACTGACTTAAATACCATTGACTTTAAGTTTTACAAGGGTAGGACTAAAACTCGGCAATAACTGGCTCTTACTAGGGACTTAGGCATTGAAAATGTCTGAGAAGGGACCCAGAATCTCTAGTTGTGCACAACCAAAATGACAAATTATAGCGGGTAACTAACCTAAGAAATTAGGAAAACAAAGAAAGGAAAGATGTAAAGCAAATATACCTAGACTAGCACTAACTGCAGGTGATACCTGCTTTCAATTATGAGCTTGATACAACTTTAAATCCTAGCCATTATAAGAAAATGGAAGAATCTCTCTAGAGGGATATGCCAAAATGAAAGAATTATTTTGGTTTACTTACATAATTTTGAAAGGGCCCTTCCAAAGGAAGTCAAACTTATGATGCATACTTTTGGGTTTGTGCCTCTTATCCCACAATAGGACCAAGTCATCCTCCATGAACTTCTTTGGTTTGGCCCTCTTTTCAAAGAATATCTTCGTGTGCTTTTGATATTTTGTTATGTAATCAACCAACCTTTCATGCTCCTCCTCCAACTAAGTTAGGCACATGATATGCTTTTCCAAATTATTTTGGAATACTAGATCCTCAATCAATTGTTGTAGTTTACAAATGGATAGCTCTGATGGGAGAGAAAGGCTAGCCTCAACTCCATATACCAGCTTGAATGGAGAAATCTTGATTTCCTTCTTGGGTGTCACTCTATCTGCCTAGAGAGCTTCATGCAATCTCTTGTGCTAGTCCTTCTAGATCTCAAAAACCAATTTCTTCATGATATTGATCAAGTTTTTATTACTTGATTTTTCTTGACCACTCCCTTGAGGGAAGTAATTTGATGAATGACTAAGGTGTACATTGTTATTGTAGCAAAACTTAATGATCTCCATAGAAGAAAAGTAGGTAGCATTGTCAATGAAAAGCTTTAATGGTACCCCAAACCTTACCAAAATATTCTCTTTGATGAACTCACAAATGATTTCAGAATTAGTTTTCTTCGTAGGCTTGGCTTCCACCCATTTGGTGAAGTATTTTGTAGTAGTGATGATATATAAATGATGCACATAAGAGGGAGGATTGATTGGTCCAATAAAGTCAATTCACCATTGCTGAAAGGGGCATTCAATTACAACCAGCTTTAGAGGTAGAGCAACTAATTGAGGCTTGCTAAGGAACATCCTACATTTGTCACATTTGGCCACCCAATTATAAGCATCCTTGAACATGATGATCCAGTAATAGTATTACCTCAAAACCCTGTATGTCATGATTGTAGATGAGAAATTCCCACCACAGGCCTCATTATGAAAAATTTGAAGCAATCTTTCTTGTTGGGGCTTATCCGCACATCTTAAGAAGGTGCCATCTATTGCTCTCTTGTATAGTTGGTCATTATATATGACATAGTTAACTTAATCCTAAGGTTTCTTTTTTCTTTTTTGTTAGTCCATCAAGGAAATCTTTGTAAGTGAGTAAATAGGCAATGTGTGAGAACCAAGGGCCTTGGAGACTGACCATTAACACTTTGGGAAATTCCTCTTCTTGACTTGAGTTTTGATTTTTTGCAATTATCTTGCACAAGTCATTCCTGCACATTAGTTTTTTTGGCTTCAGCTCAATGTCATATTCTTGCACTTTTCTATCCACACACCTCTAGTATTACAACCTATCTCTTGCTAGGTTAATATTTTTTTAATAGTTGAGTCAGGTACATAAACCATAGCATGCGAGTGTGAGACATAGAATCTAGAATTCTTGAGTTCTATTACCACTACATAGGCATGCTTTTCCATTTGAGACTATCTTAACTCATGCTCTTTCTGAGAAGTACTCATAAAAGTGATTAGTGCTTGGATGCCTTCCTTATTTTCCTACATGAGTATTTCAGATAGTGTGTGGGCTGAGGCACAGCAATAATGCATGTGTGTGCTAAAATGTTGACACACTTCTATGAGTCATTATATCCAAGATTGCTGAAGAATGAGATCTCAAATGGCAACTCATAGCTCTCTATTCATGGAGTGCAAGAGATTGTAATGGAGGCCCTTAGTTTGATCTAGTTTGTGCCCATGCAAGTACACCATAAAATGAGAGATTCAAAGATCAAAATATGCATGCAAATGAATATGCAAGCTAATCCAAATAATAACAATGAAAATCAATGCAAGAAAAGAAATCTAATCTACGAAAGGAAGTAAAAAGAAGATTAATATATGAAAGCAAATGTGATTCTAAGCTAATATGAAAATGCAAGGATGAAGCATGATGATGGAAGCCATGGATGCATTAAAGAAGAATACAAGAAGAGAGAAATTGCAATGAAGCTCCAATGTCCAATCCCTAAAGCTCAAACTCCTTGAAAATCACTCTCCAAACTTGCAGCATAACAATACTATAACAACTAACATCTCCATATGAGAAGGAGAGGGCTCCTTATAGAAACTGTGGAGGTGGGAGGCTTCTCACAAGAGCCATGTGGGATAAATCCCTAAAAAGACATGTAAGAGCAAAAAGCTCACCACATAGAGATATGTGCAAAAAAAAGGAACCTTTATTTGATTTATTTCCTTTTTTCATCAAAAAGAGATCTTTAAGTGGGGATTTATTTATTAAATTAAAAGAGGGATTTTCTTTTAATCAATTAAGATAAGATTATTTAATTAAAGGGATATTTTAATTGAATAAGATAAAACTATTTAATTAAAAGAGAGATTTTATTTTAATTAAATAAGATTATTTATTTATTTAAAAGGATATTTTCTTTTAATTAAATAAGATAAGATTATTTAACTAAAATGATGTTTTCTTTTAATTAAATAAGATAAGATTATTTAATAAAAAGAAAGATTTAAATTACATAAGATAAAATTATTTAATTAAAAGAGAGAGAGAGATTTTATTTTAATTAAATAAAATTATTTTTTTAATTTAAAATGTTGTTTTCTTTTAATTAAATAAAATAAGATTATTTAATTTAAAAAAAATTAATTAAATAAAGATAAAATTATTTAATTGAAAGAGATATTTTCTTTTAATTAAATAAGATTATTTTATTTATTTAAAAGGATGTTTTATTTTAATTAAATAAGATAAGATTATTTAATAAAAAGAAAGATTTTAATTAAATATGATAAAACTATTTAATTAGGTAAGAGCCTACAACAAAATGGTAAATTGTGAGCCTCGTAATTGGGGGGTCTTCGATTCAAATCTACACAAGCTTAACTAATAATTAAAATAATTAATTATGAAAAATAATAATAATTAACCTTGACTTCGGCCTCTTACCAATCACAAAAAAAAAGATAAAACTATTTAATTAAAAGAGAGATTTTCTTTTAATTAAATAAGATTATTTTATTTATTTCTAAGGATGTTTTCTTTTAATTAAATAAGATTATTGATGAAATAATCAAACCTTAGGAAATTTTGAAATAATTAAGTTAATTTTGATCAAGGAAAATGATTTGAATTGATTCAATAAAATATTATGATGCATTGATTCAAGAAATTGATAAATTGAAGAATTGGGGTCCATAGTCTAGGCGACCATTTTAGGGTGCATACATTTGCCCCTCTTTGACTAATGTGTGATCATTTCAGGAACACATGTAGTCAAAGAATGTAGTTGAAGTGTGAGGTCAATTTGGGATCACAAAACAACACAAGATGTGTGATCAACTTAGGAACACATCAGGACAAAGAATAAAAGTTTTGATAATAATATTATCTTGACAAAGACAAGGTTGTCTCAGGTGGAACAAAGATTGATAAAACTCAATCAAGGATTGAAGTTTGATAGATACTACCCCCTCATAATCGAAATCAAAATGAAATAGAGGAGAAACAATAGATTGATAAATTTTATCAAATCAAACTAAAGATAAGGTTCGTGATGTAAAATGAAAAATATAAGGATCACATAACTAAGGTAGATCATCAAGCATGAAAGATTATGCCCCAAATTTGAATTAGAAGAAAATAAGTGGGGTGAAAGCAAATGGAAGATAGAAGTTTGGAAGAAGAAAGAAATGAAAAGAAGAAAGAGAACTTGCCTCAAGAAAGAGAATGCCTCAAAATTAATCAATTGTTTAAGATAGAAAATTTTGATTGAGATCACAAAATAAGATAAGGAAATGAAGATCAAGACATGACCATAGTTTATTAAAATTCCACAAGAAAGATGAAGGAAAACCCTAAAAAATGAAGTCTAATAATGCAAGCTACATGAAAATGCAAAGGTGTGCTTGCAATAGAGAAACTGTAATATAGGATTTTGTGTTCATCATTCATTAGATAATGTTAAGGAACTTATTTTCATCATTGGGCCATTTTTAACAAACATAAAAAAATCACACAATCATTACTAGTCACAAGCGCAACTATGAAGGTATGAATGTGATTTATATTGGATTGGAATGTGGAAAGATTCTAACATGAGAATCAAAGACATAAAGTTCAAGATGACTCTGATGTTAGCTTACCCAATTTAATATAGCAAAACCATCCTCGCACTAATGCATAAATGATGGGATGACCATAAGAACAGTTGTGCAAAAATAATCAAGGATGATGCCTCATATCTCCTAAGTGTTTCAAGAGTTTTAAGACCACACCCACAAGCAGAAATAAAATAAAAAGCATGTCCCTTGTCTCAAGTCCTCTAGCTATGCATACCAGAGAGACTTATTAGACAAGAACACTTAACAAAAATCAATAACAATTAGCACACAAAGAAAAATCATGATATAGCTCAAGCATAACTATTTGTGTTTTAAAAATTTAAGTGTGTTAACTGATACTGAGTTCTGAGGATAAGGATCAAATTCTTGCAAGTAGGTAAGGTCACATGACAAAACTGGGTAAGACAAACCAATAAGTGTTAAAAAAATACTCAATGTTAGGTGTTGTATTGAAAAATACAGTTGGGGTGGTTTTGGAAAAACATCGTTTGTGAGGTGTGCTAAAGACTAACACATCCAAGAGACCAAAGCTAACATAGTTATGCCCCCTAGGCAAAGGTAGAGACCAATTCCAAACTAAGGAAACAAGGAAAAGGAATGATGGACAAAGGCTAAGTGCTGAGGAACCGCACTAAGAAATATGGGTGCAAAGGCCTCAAGTAGCACCAGTCTCTAGGTTTTCACCACTTGGATCTTATTGCAATTTTTTTCATTTTTTCATTTTTTTCATTTTTTCATTTTTTAAATGATTTTCATTTTCATTTTTATTTTTTGGAAGAAGGAAATATTTTTAGATAATTTTCCTTGAAAGGATAAACCACAATATGCAAAGGATTCAAAATGATACACTCAAAGATGCTGATAGGGAAAGGAAGATGGAAGAGAAAAATGGAGGATAAGGTTTTATGCAAGTCGAGTGAGGTTGAAAGAGAGGAGGAATACGAAAATAATCAAAAAGGATAGAAGGTAGAAGGATAGTGAATGGAAGGATTGTGAAAGGGTAGATGAAAAGGAAGAAAAAATCAACATCAACACACACCTTGAAGGGTAGCATGAGGATCAAGGAAACATAAATGAAGGAATATGTGAAGGGCTATGATGAATGGATAGAAGAGGTTGTTGTTTAGGTACATGGAATGGAAGAATACTTTTTGAAGAAGATGAAGTGGAAATCTTTGGAAGCTTTAATGTCAACTTCACTTATTTCTCAACATTAGACTCTTTCAACAGAGACTTTGGAATCCATATACCCATAGGCTTTTCATTTCTTTTTTATGATTTAGAGAGAATATCTACAATGATGGATTTTGGAACCCATACTTGTTTTTTAGTTCTCTTCTTAGATATATCTTTTGACTTTATGCCCCTATGTCAATTAGAGGAGACTTGGTGATCTTCTTTATTAGATGGATTCTTGTATTTCTTTTTTACTTGTATTGAACATTCAAGTTACTTCCAAAAGACTTGGGACTTGTGGAAGAAGGAGGATATGACTGGTTTAGATGGGTGGGTAGATGAAAAGGATTCAAGGATATGCATCTACGTTGATCTTGAGGAAAGATAGGAGATGGAGGGACATATGGACCCAAAATGAATGGTGAATTAGGAGAGTTAGGAGAGGAAAATGAAGGGACATAAGGACTCAAAATGGAAGGAAGACATGAAGCCCTGGATATTGATGGAGGAAGTGGAAGATGAGAAAGGATAATCAATAAGTCCATCAACATCTATATGACAACCAAGGACATCAACATCTTTAGAGTGAGCATTAGGATTTTCAATAGGATAATGATCATCTTGAATAGCAGAATCTTATTTCATGGGATTTTTTGGAGCTTGAAAAGAGTTAGGAAGAGTAGAAATTGGAAGTGAACATGGAGTGGTAGAACAAGTAGACAGAATACTTTGATCTTGACAAAGATCTTTGGATAGAATAAGCATATAAATTTGTTCACAATTTTCAGTAAGCTCGAGGGAAATAGTGGAAGTAGTTTTTTCATAATACTTAGAAGGTGGATAAGACATAGGATATGGAAGAGTGACATCTTGAAGGAGATGAAAGGGTTCTTGATCTTGATCTTTCTTGAAATTCATAGCTTTAGCTTTTTGAGAGTCCTCTTGACATGGAACCACTTCTAAGGAAAAGGGATAATATGAGGTTTGCATGATAGTATATTAAGGAGATAGTGAATGACTAGTTGAAGTGGGCATAATAGGAATAGCATCACATAAAGGTTGAGCATCTTTAATCTTAGTAGCATGAAAATGGTTTGTAACCAAGTGTAGATTAGCTTGAGTTTCTTTTAGATGTAGCCTTTGACGATGCACATAACCAGTACAGAAAGCATTAGGCTCCTTGTTTTATGGAGAAATGTTGGATATCTTTGAAATTTTGGGAGTTGTATAAGTATATGAAGAAGTGGAGGTGTCAATGAGACCATCACTAGACATAGGTTCTTCAACATGATATTGCTCAAGAGAAGTATCCTCATCATATAAATCTTTAGCAATTTCAACATCAATGATTTTATCATCAATAAGATCTTGAATTTTACATTCAACATAATACAATCTTTAGTTTTATGACCTTTATTTCTATGGTAAAAACAATATTGATCATCCCTACACCATGAAGGTTTTACCTCAGGTTCATAAGGTCTAGAAAACTTGTATCATAAAGTAATGATCTTGTTTGTAACTAAGGTCTCAAGCACCATGTCATATGAAAATCCCAAAGGAGTAAAATTTCTCTCAAACGTATGTCGAGGACCATTTTTGTCATTGTCATCTTGGTCAAAGATAGGTCCATCATGAAATATTGGCATATGCTCAAACGAGTCATTACTCGCTTTCTCTTTCAAGAGGTCTTTGGATCTAGAAGATGAAGACAAATGATGTCTTGAAGTAGAATATGTAGACTCTAAAGATGATGACTCACATTTATGTAAAGTTTTGAAGGAAAATTCATGTGAGGATGGCATCATTTTCTCTAGCACTTTCTTCATTTCTATCATGTGTCTAGGGAGGCTAGCATATAAGTCTTCAAACTTTTTAATGATAGAGGAGAACTCATGATCATCTAGACTTGACTGAGGTTTGGTAGCACAAGGGTTGAAGCTTGTAGTGGTATTGAGTGATAGGATGACCCTAAGAAAAAGTTGGTACCAAACTAGGATAAAAAAAGTACTCACTTTTCCAAAAGAGAGATGATAGGGTAGAATTTTTTCAATAGGCACAAACCAACACTACTACAAAGGTGCCCACTACTTTGGGTGAATACCCTAGCACATATGGATTAGGAGGATGATTTACCCAAATTATAATTAATTGAATTTGAATTTGAATGGAAATGAATGGACAAAACACAACAATTGAATGTACAAACATGCTTCCAACAATGGGTTAAGTGACCTAATCTAACCCGGATCAACCAAGGATGATTGTAAATGACAAAATAACAAATCAAGAAAGGTTTCAACTAGGGAACTCAATTTTCTTGTTCATTTTAATTGACCAAGTAAATGCATCAATAGATTTTTATCATAAATCAAACATGTAAGATAACACTCAGGGAGTTCAAGAAAATGTCTACGAGCAATGGGAAATGGACAAAGAAACATTGCACATAACAAGAAAAGTGTCTTATTATGAATCTAATCCCTAGAACTACTACCGTGTATGTTCTCAAAATATTTTCTAATCATTCACATAGTCCTAGAATAGAAAATTTGGGATGCACTATGGTTCATAGTAATGGTCAACTCTATAACTCTTTTAATCTCAAGTGGACAAAATCCAATCCTAGTGCACTAGGTTTTTGACACATTCTAAGAATTTAATCAATCAGAGATGCTAAGAAAATTTGGCAACATAACAAAAGACTACACCTGTAGAGATTTCTTCCACAAGTACATTTATATAGCAGGTCTTGGTACCATGGTGAAAGTGGCTACTACCACTTGAGGTTCCATCCACATGGTTTACCCAATAAAGGGAGTGTCCACTATGGTTAACTCTCTTTAATCAAGGAAGACTCACAAAATTGGACCACATGAGGACTTAGTTTGGATTCAAGGGTTTCAAGTTTTTGATGTACCCAAAAGGGAAAAAAGCATACTCCTCTAGCCTTTTCACCTCACCAAAACACGGCAAAAAGATTTATTGACATGCTAATTTGAAATCACTTCACTGAGGTTTGGAAAACCAACAATAATCACCACCAATCTCAAGAAAGAAAGTACTAGTAAATGTTGAAGAAAAACCAAATGAAACAATGAAATAATATCAAATCCTTCCCTACGTACAAGGGGATCTATCATCAAGAATAGCTTTGCATGTAAGGCAAGTGAATGAACCCCACTCTCTCAAGATCACCACAAATAGTGTTCATAGGGCCTAATTACTATGTGAAATTATGCAAGAAAGTAAATCTAGGTCCAATTTTAGAGCACCATTCAAAATGTGAATTACAAAAGCATGTAAAAAAATCAAGCCAACACATGAGAGGTTCACGTAATTCCAAAGTCCAAATTTTCTAGAGATGTATAAGAATACCTCAAATCCAAAGCAACATATGTGTATCACTCCCCTAATCTAACAAACCAAACAAGCACTCTAAGCAAACAAAAAGCAAACCAATACAAGATAGATATGTCTTATGCAAACCCTAGAGTTAGATCTTAAAATATGATTGTTAGAAGTAAAAATAACCAAAAAATAACTCAAATAAAAAATCACATCATGCATTGAACCATGTGAAAATTAAATGCAAGTTAATCATTAAATGCCCTTTTTTAATTTTGATTAGTCAACAAGATTGGATCTCTATGCCATGAATTCAAACCAAAAACCCTAAACACATAAAAGAGATAACTATTAAAAATAGAAACCTTTCCAAAAAAAGTTAGAATTTCATAAAAATATTTTCATTTGTGCCCTAGGGACCCATTTTGTCAAAACATAATATTTTTTGTAAATCGAGTGTTTGAGCCCTCATATGAGCTCTAAACTCAAAACACAAAGAAACAACCTTATTTAGCATTCAAACACCTTTCTAAAAATGTATAATTTTCTAAAAAATGTGTTAAATTATGCACAAAAGTGATTTTTCATGAAAATTAAAGCAAAAATTACTAAAAATACTAATTACTTCGAAAAAATTTAAATTTTTAGCTAAAGCTAATATGATATTTCTCCCACCTCCAAAATAAATTAGACCAAAATACCAACCCATTTGGGAGATATGATCGG
Source organism: Cupressus sempervirens (assembly GCA_028749045.1). Lineage (NCBI taxonomy): Eukaryota > Viridiplantae > Streptophyta > Pinopsida > Cupressales > Cupressaceae > Cupressus > Cupressus sempervirens. The sequence continues at coordinate 857,963,625 of CM053793.1, forward strand.
ATCTTTAAGATCTAGGGTTTTTTCATCTCCAAACAAATCCGTACAAAGGGGGTTAGCTCCAAAAATAGCCAAAACAAGCATGTAAAAGAAGGTTGCCCCGCGGTGGACACCAAAAATGTGTGTTGAAATGTTGACACACTTATATGAGTCATTATATTCAAGATTGCTCAATAATGAGATCTCAAATGGTGACTCATAGCTCTCTATTCATGGAGTGCAAGGGTTTGTAATGGAGGCCCTCATTTTGACCTAGTTTGTGCCCATGCAAGTACACCATAAAACAAGAGATCCAAAGATCAAAATATACATGCAAATGAATATGCAAGCTAATCTAAATGATAACAATGCAAACCAATGCAAGAAAGGAAATCTAATCTTTGAAAGGAAATAACAATGCAAGATTAATAAATGGAAGCAAATATGACTCTGAGCTAATATGAAAATGCAAGGATGAAGCATGATGATGGAAGCCATGGATGCATGAGAGAAGAAGACAAGAAGAGAGAAGTTGCAATGAAGCTCCAATGTCCAATCCCTAAAGCTCAAACTCCTTCTCCAAAACCACTATTTAAACCTGTAGCATAACAATGCTATAGCAACTAACATCTCCAAATGAGAAGGAGAGGGCTCCTTATAAAAGAAACTGTGGAGGTGGGAGGCTTCTCACAAGAGCAATGTGGGATAAATCCCTAAAAAGACATTTAAGAGGAAAAAGCTCACCACTTAGAGATATGTGCAAAAAAAAGAACCTTTATTTGATTTTTTTGATTTATTTCTTTTTTCATCAAATAGAGAGCTTTAAGTGGGGATTTATTTATTTAATTAAAAGAGGGATTTTCTTTTTATTGATTAAGATAAGTTTATTTAATTAAAGGGATATTTTAAATGAGTAAGATAAAACTATTTAATTAAATGAGAGATTTTCTTTTAATTAAATAAGATTATTTTATTTATTTAAAAGGATGTTTTCTTTTATTTAAATAAGATAAGATTATTTAATAAAAATGGAGATTTTAATTAAGATTAAACTATTTAATTAAAAAAGATATTTTCTTTTAATTAAATAAAATAAGATTATTTAATAAAAAAAGATTCTAATTAAATAAGATAAAACTATTTAACTAAAAGAGAGATTTTCTTTCAATTAAATAAGATTATTTTATTTATTTAAAAGGATGTTTTCTTTTAATTAAATAAGATAAGATTATTGAATAAAAAGAAAGATTTTAATTAAATAAGATAAAACTATTTAATTAAAAGAGAGATTTTCTTTTAATTAAACAAGATTATTTTATTTATTTAAAAGGATGTTTTCTTTCAATTAAATAAGATTATTGATGAAATGATCAAATCTTAGGAAATATTGAAGTAATTAAATTAATTACAATTTGATCAAGGAAAATTATTTGAATTTATTCAATAAAATATTGTGATGCATTGATTCAGGAAATTGATAAATTAAAGAATTGGGGCCCATAATCTAGGCGACCATTTTAGGGTGCATACAATATGAACTCTTTATTGTAATCCAAGTGGACCAGAATGGGTGCTTGGCTATGGCATCCTTCATCTGATCGAAAGCCTTTTTTCTAGAATCATTCCATTTGAAACTTTGACGTCCCTTCATCAAATCAACTATGCATTTGGTGATTTCAAGAAAATCAGGGATGAAGCACCTCAGAAAGTTCACCTATCCAAAGAATGATTTGACTCCAGATTTGCTTCTTGGCAAATTCAACTATTGAATAACTCTAACCTGCTTTGGATCAATCTAGATGCCCTCGTGGGAGTTTTATAATAATAAGATATTTTCTTATTAATTAAATCATATTTATTTAATTATTAAGTCACTTATTATCTCTATTTTTCTTAAGCTAAACTTTAGGTATATAATAATAATAAAAAATTATTAATTATTATCATGCAACCTAGGTTTTACCCTATTAAGATTTTGATCTCCTTTTATACGGATTGATCTCTTTGTAATTTATTAATTCACTTTTGATTATAGCAATCTCTGTTTTTGCTCATCAAGAATGTCTCATTTATGGATCTAGGAATTCTAGCCCCCATAGCTTTTTTCTTCTCTCTTCTGTGATAGGTGTTTGCATGTAGGTGATTCTTGAGAGTTGTGGGGTTGATCTTTCATCAACTTCAACATGGTGTCAGAGCTCTAGGTCTTCATGCCCGTGTTCTCTTTATGAGAGGTTTGGCTTGGCTTACAGATCTATATTTTTTCTTTCAAAAGGTTTCAATTTTCAAAGTTATTTTGTATTGGATCTGGGAGATCATTTTTTTTAGTGCATCTTGAGCCCAAATGAACCTCACTATTGGATTCGTAGCACCCAAAAACCCTTATTTCCATATAGAATTTGTCCAATTTGGACACAGTTGAAATTTGAGGCAAAAACATTGCTCCCAGATTTGGGCATGCTTCCTGAGGTGATGATTCATTTTTTTATTAAAAATAAATAAATCACAAAAAAAGGAAGAAATCACTTTTTTTTAAAGAAAAGCATGTTTTTCCAAAAAAAATAAAAGTTTCCAAAAACACTTACTTTCTTTTATTTATTTATTTATTTGAGCATGTGATGCTTGCATCATTGAAGGATGCATATGTTAGCAAGGTACTGACACATGTCTATCCAAGTACTGATGCAATAGGTCTAGTAGCCACAGGTTTGATGTCAACAATTTTGGAGCTAAAATTTGACAGTGTTCAAATCATCTCTTCTTTGATTTTTTTTTTTCTAAAAAGTTGTCTGTGCTTTTTGGGCCATATCTTGGTCATATAGAAGTGTTTTTTGACAAATTTTATATCGTCAAAAGGCTCTTTCTGAGCTTGTCATGATGGTGTAGGTTATTTGGACTCTTGATGCTATTTCGTTTCCTATTTAAGCATTCAAAACCAAAATTTCTATTTTGCACTCTTAGAGACATATCTTGAGCATCTAATCTCTAATTTGGAACTTCTTTATATCATTGGAAAGGTATTTCTGAGATCTTTCTAGTAATGCTGGTTTATTTTTTCAAATTCTTCTCTATACACATTCTATTCAGTCTTTTTTTTTTTGCATTCTTGTGGATATCTTGGTTATTTTAGGTCTAAGGATTGATTTTTTTATTTCAGAGGATTTTTCATGGGTTATACTATATATTGTATCAGCTTTATGTCTTTTTTGATCTTTTTTGACATCCTTCTATAGCAATTTTGCAAACACGTTGAGATAAAGTACCATTCTATTGCATTTTGGGATCTTGCACATCTTTGTGTTTTTTTATACTTGCACTACATTATAAAGTGCATTGGGGGGTTTCATGTTGGCCATATTTGTCATCTTCCTTTGTCAAGTGAGTGTTTTTTCCATGACATTAGCCTCTTGATGTGTCAATGACACATGACATTATAGGTGTTTGTACTTCTTTTGCACTCTCGATGTTCCTACTTCTTCTTTCTATGGGAGATATTGCATTCAGTTTTAGTGTTCATGTCTTACCTCTTAGCATTATAGGGGGTTATGTTGGTTTAATTACTTTCTTGGTTTTATGGAGTGAGCTATGTATTTAGTATTCAATCCTATGTACTAAGCAATTGCAGTAGTTGGATACCTATGCATTTTGGTGAGATGGATCATTTACCATATAGACATTCTTTCATTTCTTTTTTTTGGAGGCCATGAAGATACCTTCCATCTTTGATTGATCAGCTCTTTAGACTAGTCTTCTCTACTTGGTCATGTTCTATATCTAGTGGAGGTTCTTTACATTAGCAATTTGGCAGTGTTTGTAGCCTCATGCTTCAGTGATGTTCTTCATGATCATCCTTTTGTTCCTATCTTTTGGAACATTCTTTCCATCTCTTTTTGTAGTAGGGTTTTTCCCAAATAGTTTTCTCTATTTCTCCTTTTTATACAGATTTTGTTGTGCTTGGGTACCTCATCAGGCCTTGTAGTCGAGACACAAATTTACTTCCAGTAGTAGTTTCTAGGTTTTTAGCTACTCCCTAAGTTTATCTTAAGTGGGGGTGTTAAAGTAATAAGATATTTTCTTATATATTAAATCATATTGATTTAATTATTAAGTCACTTATTATCTCTAGTTTTCTTCAGCTAAACTTTAGGCATACAATAATTAGTTCTTTTATTAATTATTATCATTCAACCTAGGTTTTACCCTATTAGGGTTTTGATCTCCTTTTATAAGGACTAATCTCTTTGTAATTTATTAATTCACTTTTGATTATAGCAATCTCTATTTTTTCTCATCAAGAATGTCTCATTTGTGGATCTAGGAATTCCAACCTCTATAGCTTTTTGGTTCTTTCTTCTATGACAAGTGTTTGCATGCAAATGATTCTTGAAAGTTTTGGGGTTGATCTTTCATCAGCTTTAATAGGGAGACTATATGACCTAGCAATTTTCCTTTTATAGCATAGAAGACTAACTTCTTTGGATTGAGTGAAATCCCATTCTCTCAGCATCTTCTTGGTACTTTCTCTAGGTCTCTTAAGTGATTTTATATTTTCTTGGAGAAGATTGCCAGATCATCCAAGTATATGATGATGTTTTTGTCTTTAAGATCAGCAAGGGAGGAGTTCATGGCCCTTTGAAAGGTGGCTCTAGAATTGATGAGCCCAAAGGGCATCCTACTATACACAAATGTACCCCAAGGGGTGTTGAACATTGTCTTGAACTAATCTTATGGGTCTACCTCAATTTGGTTGAAACTCAAAAATCCATCTAACATGGACATCATTTTGGAGTTAGTCACTATTTGTAGTAGATGATCCATATTGGGAAAGGTGTAGTTATCATTTAGAGATACTTGATTCAAATTCCTAAAATCCATACAAATTCTAATCTCCCCATTCTTTTTCCAGATAGGGACAATATTGGCTATCCATGTCAAATAGTGTATGGGGTAGATGAGGTTGCTTTTAGCATCTTGTGAACTTCTCTAAATATGGTGTCTGAGACCATACAGTTTTAATTATGTTGCTTCTATCTAAAGGGAGTAACTTTAGATTTGGGGGGGATTTTGTGCTTGAATTCACCATTCCTAAAGGTCTTTAGGTCCTCATACCCCCAAGAAAATACATCTTGGTATTCTAAAAATAGTCCCTTAGCTTTAACCCTTTCTTCATTTGAGAAGTTGCTACCAATATTGACCATTTTGGGTTTATATTCAGTGTCAATGTTCATTACTTCAAATTCTTTGGAAGTGCCACCCTTCCTACCCCTTTCTCTTCAAATAAATGCATCATGCCTATCAAACAACTTTTCAAGGGAAATGAGATATCTAAGAATCTTATTACCTTTGAGTTTCTTAGCTCCAATATCAAGCTCTTTCTTGGTGTCAGGGGAGAAATCTTTGTAGGTATTTTCACTTTCTTCGAAGTATTAATCACTAAAAGGTTTGAAGCTTTCCAAGAAAGATTGGATCTATTTATCATCATTGAAAAGTTTTCATGTCTCAATGTTGTTAGGAACATTAGGCCTCAATAAGAATTCAACTTTGTACTAATTATCTATAAAGTTCAGATGTAGAAGTAAGAGCGAGGATGAGGTAGCTAACAAATCTACCCTTGCATTATGTTCTCTTGGAACAAATTTTATTAAGAAAGCATCCAGGTCCTCAATCTCATCCCAAACTCTATTTCTATAATTTCTAAGCCTTGCATTCTTCATAGTATGTTGAGCTCAAACTTGTTTTACTACAAGTTGTGCATCTCCTTGAGCTCTTAAGACTTTGACTCATCTCTACTTTACAATGGTAATACCTAACAATAAGGCTTCATACTCTAATGTGTTTTTGGTGTTTTTGAATTGCATCTTGTATGCAAGCTGAGTTACATCTCCATCGAAGGATACAAGCACCATGCTAGCTCTAGACCAAGTAGTAGCACAACTTCCATTGAAATCTAGGCTCCAAATATCCAGGTCATTAGGAAGCTTTGGTTGACCTTTTGAATGACTAAAGTTAGAGAACATCATGTAATTTCTGAACTCTATCTCTTGATATAGGATTTGTGCCTTAGGATCATCAGACTTCAAGACTGTGAATTTGGCCTTCTCCTCTAGTTCAAACTTGATTTTCTTATTTCCCATGGGGATTATGGCATTTGACCAATCCATATTGATTCTCCCTCCTATGTCCATGCAAAAAATCCTAGTCAAAAGCATATCGTAGCTGGCTGAAATATCTGCTACCAAGATGGTTAGCTTCGTTCTCTTTGTAGGGTGCACGAACAATGGTACTTGTGTATCTTTCACTTTTCCTAATAGAGAGACCTACTTTTCATCTTGGTAAGTGTCAAGCCAAGGGCATGAACAACAAAAGAGGGCATGACATTATCAGAAGCTCCAAAATCAACTATGTTATTACTAAGCTTATGACCATTTATGTATAAGGACACATAAAATGGATCAAGTTTCTGACCAGGAGAGGTAGCCAAGACTAATGCTTCTTTCGCTTTGAAGAGCATAGGTAAGATAGGCTCTTCATCAACTATTGGGCCACTATCCAATTTAGGGTGGTCATTGCTAATGGTAAAATTGATATTAGGCTGAGTTTTGGCATTAGCATCACCTTTACAATAATCTACTAGCTTTCACAATTCAATGGGATGAGTTTTGAGATAGTCAAGGGAAGATGACTAGATACAAGCATCTTTACAACATTGTATTATGTCAAATGAGGTGTGAGGCTTACCATTTGGCTCAAACCTTTTATTCTCTTTCCTCCAGGATGAGGAAGTGAATGCTCCAACTACAACTCATGAAGGGCTAGTGGTCGTATTTCAGGTAGGAAAAAAGTTTACTAGATTCTTCTCTCTCTAACTTCTTGTAGCCATGGTCATCTAAATTCTATCCAAGGTGGCAAAGCAGTTAGCTCCAACTTCTAAATATGATTCATACTCCAAAAATAATGTTCTACATTCACCATGGGGATTAGAATCATCTTCACTTTCAGGGTACTCAATTGTTAGCTCATTGCTAGTAGTGAGACGCTTATACCTATTCATTTCTAGCTAGGAATCACCATCATGATCATCTCTTAGGTAAAATATGCACATATTTTTCTTCTTGAGAGGTGTCTTAATAGCAAGCTTTTGTTAAGTGAATGGTAATTGCAATGGTTTTCCTTCATGTTTCCTTTGGGGAATGTCTTGATATGGTTGTTGGAATGAGGGAACAGTCTTCCCCATTTGCCTTTTCACGAAAATCATCTCATTTGATATCTTTTGAAGCATCACTTCAGTGTTGTTAGTTATACCTATGGAAAATCTTATCAAGGCTCCACTTTGAATCTCTCTTTTCCATTTACTGGCTACTATGAGATCACCCTCCAACTCTATTTATAGGGTCTAAGTAGCCTAGAGATTAGTTACTTGCGCAAGTCTAATTTGAAAACTTATGGTAGGGGGTATGGAGCTAATGAAGAACATTTTTTGGTTGTTTGTAGTAGTTCTTCTTACAGCAAGGATCCTATTGACCAACTTGTTAAACTTTGCAATGAAATCTCTCGTAGGAATACTGGTTTCCTTCTTTATCTAGGTAATTTGAGTCAATAGAGTGTGTTCATCTTTTTTACTCTTGTAGCATGCTTCAAATCACTTCTACATGTCATCCCAAGTCATGATGCATCCCACTGGGAGATTCTAAAACCATTCAGTTGCATTCTCAACTAGAGTTTCAACAAACATCCTCGCTACTACATCTTCATGTTGTGGACAAAAAATATTGCATGCGGAAAAGAAATACATGATGTGCTCATCAAAAGAGACCTTCCCATCACCATTGAATTTGGTAAAATTATTTTGATAAGCTCTAGGTAGGTCATTATTGGTAGCAATTCATAGAGGGTCAATAGCTTTACCCCAAGGAAGAATCATTGAGGTAGGAAGGATTACTAGTATGGGCTAGAAAGTGGTAGCAGTAGGGGAAACTACTCCATGAAGAGTGAGGGCATTACATAATGATGGGAGCTAAGTGCAAAAAATAGGAGGAGAAGAGGAATGACTATGTATCCCATGAATAGGATGGGGTGGTAAAAAAGAGCTCCACGGATATCCTAAAACACTAGATCCTATGAGTGGTCATTCCCTCTTCCTAGAGGATCTTCCAGTATAGGGAATTCATCTTTCTCCAATTCATCAAACATAGGGTAGACTTTCCCTTTACCATGAGCATTGCAAGTATATTTAGGATCTAGGGTGAACTATCTTAGTTTACAATGGGTGTGCTTCTCTCAATCTTCTTTCCCATAAAACTCCCTCCAAATATTCAAATTGGCCTCTTCTCTTTTGAGGGTGAAGCTTACTCTTCTATATTGGTTAATGGACTTTTGGTTTTTTTAGGTAGGGGTATTCAACTATTTTATCATGTCCTCTTGTTTGCCCTAGAAGCCAAGATTAGGTTGCACTAAAGGGATTTTTCTTTCATGAGGCAACACCAATCCTCCTTATGAGTTTTTATGTATGACTCAATGAATTAGGTGCCATAGAGATAAGCCCTAAGTTACTTATTAAAGCCATAGATAGACTTACTAAGAAAAATTAGGACATATGGGTTCAATCCCTAGCAGAGTCACAAAAACTTGCTGGTTAACAGTTTGTCTCCCTTATCTTTTTGGTTTGTACCTTGACTCTTAAACTTGCCCAATGGATTATAGAGGACAAATAAGTTAACAAAAAAATGGGTCAGTATAGTAATCTATCAAAGACCCTTGAATTGAAAGGTATCGCTCACTTTTGAATGTAGGATTAATTGCAATGAAATTTTTTTTGGGGGTTTTGGGGATATACTCTTAACCAAAGAGAAGAAGAGGAAAATACCAAATTGCTCAACACTTTAAATAATTTAGGAAAGTAAAAATGGGGGCTAACTCACAACATGCAATCTATTCTAACCTTAATACAAGGAATCAAAACATGCATAACCAACTATGATAGCAGGAGAAAAGAAAAGATGGCAGAATAGGTAATTTCCAGATTACAAAGTTAACTAATGTTGTGATAATACCCAGATTGTCTACCTCTCAGTCACTCTATCTACCTAATTTCTATCCTCTTTATACAATGAACTATACTAACACATGAACTATGATGTATAGTAGAAAGCACAAAGAAAAACTTATGCTGAAGAAAGTAAGGCATACAATCTATTGAATGAAGGAAATAAAACCTAGTTCATTAGTATTCATTCAATTTTCAAAAAAAACTAGTTTATTCCAAATATTACACTAAAACTAAATGAACAACAGAATTAAAATTGGACATAGAGTCACACACAATAGTCTCGGCTACATGGGTTCACCCAAAAGAAATTTTGCCAATAGTGTTTAGTTTTCAAAAAGTTACATATATAGACATTCTCAAAATGGTCAGTTACACTAGACGATTACATCATAGAGCATCTTTAGATAGAATAAGCTAAAAATAGGACAAGCTTGAATCTTTGTCCATTATAGATACTGACAAAATGCCAAAATGGCTACAAAAAGAAAGAAGAGAGAGAATGGCAGATGTCTGGAAGAACATCTGAACATCATGCCTTCTTAGAAGTAACTTCTTTAACTCTATAAGATTTCATGGCATTAGTTACTTTTTTTAGTTCCTCAACATTTGGAATGTTGATATTATTAGATCGAATCATCCATTAGTCATGCATCTCATTCAATTCATCAACTCTAGTGACCCTTGACTAAAAACTCTTTGATTCTCTCCCCATGATTGAGTCTATTGCTAAGAGTTCTTGGATCTTTGAAACTTGGAAGTTGAGTGGATAATTAGCTTCATCAACAAGTTCCAAGGACCTTGACTTCATCCTCTCAATATCCACAAGCTTACCATTAGTAGACACAAAGCATTTTGTATGTAGTATCTTTAGATATTGCAGTAATTCCTCAATGACCTTCTGCACTAGGTCATGTAAATCCTTGAGATTATTTATGAACCTTGTAGAGATCTCTATAATAAACTCTAAGGATTGTTTCCAGTTAAACAATGACTCATTGCTCATCTTGAGGATCACATGGGTAATGGAAACATTGGTCTTCATGTCAATAACTTCTTGTAGTAGGGCTAGCTACTATGTTAGTCAATCTACTAACTTTTGGATGGTGATATGATGATTGGAAGCTACCACCCTTAGTTTGTGAGTATCTAACACTAGAATTCCCAAATTTTCAATTAATGGGGGACCTTGAGCCTTACATCAAGTCTACACATGTTTGACCAACCCACCAGAATTTCCTCTCTTGTTGCAACTTTAGGAATAGATTTTTGTTATCCTCTACATTTGGGTCAAATTGGATTGATGAAGTGTGCAAACCTAATGTACTCCATTCATTCTTTATTTGATGCCTTCAAGACCTCCTTTTCTACTCTAAGCTCTTCCAACTTATCTTCAATCTTTTTTTTGGTGGACTTCCATATGTTCACCATGGAGTCATGAATAGGGATACCAAGATCCATCATTTTGATCTAGAAGTCATCTTTGGAAAGCTCATTGAATTTTCCTTCTTTCCATGGCTTGATAATCTCTACCAACATGTGGCCAATAGTTGAATTAGTTGCCAATGCAGTAATTATTTCCTGCTTCTTTGTTTTCTTGGATGGCTGAGAAGAGGTAGCTTGTGTGATCAAGTCCTTTGATGGAGATGCTTCTTCATAACTCATCTTATTTCTATCAATGATCTCCTCAAGCCATGACTTAGTAGAGAGCACATTGATAGAAGACTACAAGTTAGTATGATCAAATAGCTTCCTCAGTATTAGGGGGGTTTTCTTGTGATAGGAAGAAACATAGAAGGCAATGGCCTTAGTCACTAAGAGGGCCAAAGTATCCCCTTGTTGAGATTCATCTTGTTCTTGGCCATCCATTGGGTTGGTGTCACCATCCAAGTTGATGACTTGGACAAGGGAAGTGGGCTTGGCCACTGATTTCTCTTGTTCTTTCTCTTTATCCTTGTCTCCCTCCTTCTCCCCAACTTTTTTGGTGTCTAGAAGAGAGCCACCTCTACATGTAGGAGTGATTGGAAAATTCTTCTCTAGAGGCTAGTCTCCACCTTGACCAATAGACTGTAATGGGCCTATAGATGTTGAAGTAGTAACTATGGTGGTGGCTGATGTAGTTGACTAAGCAACACCAAAAGATAAACCACTCATAGAACCAGTGCTCTCAGTCCTCTTCTTCCTTGTTCAATTCTACTCTACCCACTTATTTGTTCTTTTGATTAGTCCATGCATGATGATCTCCATGGTGTCTATGACATGCCTTGGAGGTGGCATAGACAAAATTGGGGTGCCTCCAATCTTCTCATAAGATGTGGGGTGCATGTAGGCTCCATCATTTGCAAGGTTAGAAACAACAAAACAATCATTATATAACTTAATCTCATCAATTGTTAGTCATGATCAAAATTTCTCTTGAGTCTAGTATTTATTGAGATACCTAGCCCAAAATTCCTTGATATCTAGAACATGGCTATGGGCATATCCCAACTTTAAGTGATCTCTTAAAAAGTTGACAGGATCATATTGAGGTCTGAGTACCTCATATTCTGCCAATTTTATTTTATTCTCAAAACTCTTCACCAAATTCTGAGCATCAAATCTAGAAGCATAAGAATAAGGTCCAAACCCTATGGGGAAGGGAATCTTGGCTATTTTCTTCATGTTTGAACACAAGGCATTTAATTTAAGAATTTTTTGACCTAACTTGACTAGAACCACCTTGTACTTTGGGTACTTGGGAAATCTCTTGGGAAAACCATCAAAGGCACCTATCTGTAGATATGAGAAGCTCAGATATTGGATGAATGAGCACCCAAATTGGCTAATAGTCAAGATTATTTGAAGTAAGAATCTCCTTTCAAGGCTTCCTTGTAATTCGTGCCATAGCCTCATTATCAAGGCATTGTTTACTTCCACATACTCCTTGAAAATTCTTTACAATTGTAGATATGGGGAGAACTCATATATCTTTGCACACTCATCATAGTTCTAGATGCTAGGAAGGTCGGGTCACAAGTGGTGAGTAGCCAAGGCATTAATTAGATAGGAGGACATGTAAAATTGTTGAAATCCTCTAACCAAATTTATCCATGAGGAAAGCTCATCATAAATGATTTGTGCCCAATTGATTTACATACTCTTAGCATAGATAGCTTACACCAAGAAGAGATGGTGCTCGATCAACTCTAGAATTTCCTCTTTTCCTTTGAGTCTAAACAATAGAGAAAGAATATCTACTATCTCTGTTTTCAAATTTGTGTCAAATAGGGTCTTGGGAATTTTTCTCTTGTTCAAGCAAGGAGTCTAAAACCATTTTATTTTTATGTCTTCCTATCTGAGGTTCTTATTCTCATTGAACATACATGTGGAAGAGCTAAAATCAATATCACAATACTCTTCTTTTATGGGAATGTTGAATATGGATTGCATTAGTGCCTTGTTGATTGAGATGAGGATAGATTGGTCAGGGAACAAAACTTGCTTTGTTTCCAGGTCATATCTCTTAATACATTCCCTCACAAGCTTTGGTGCATGTAATGCCATTGGAAAACCAGCTACCTCAACCAGTCTACTTTCTTTAAGATTTTGAGTAATTAGGTTAATTGGTTGAGAATTGAGTCTCCTGTTAAGATCACCAAAATCATAGAATTTGAATGGCATATATGTTAGCTCTTTCAATTCACTTTCCAAGCCTACTAACTTATCACAATTTGTAGCTCTAATTTTCATTCGTTATGATTGTATAGGATACAATTTTTGATAAATAGTTCTTTTAATATGCTTGAAGAAATCAATCTCAGGAAATTCTGATGAAATAAGTATAGGAATTAGAACGTTTGCACCACATGAACAAAATTAAGTTCAACCCACAATTATAATGGTAGGATTTGAATTTAATCCCATGATCAATAACTATTTAAACTCTTCATTCACTTGCACATAAAAACTTGTATTTTTAGAGGCTCTATTACTATACTCAGAGTAAATTGATAGAGCTAAATCACTTAAGAAAATAATTCGTTGGGTTTTCCAGGGAGTACCTTATTTTGCTTCAAAATTCTGAATGTAAATATACTTTAACAAATCCAAGAGAGAGAGAGAGAAACTTAGATTTTTCACAAACCTACTTTCCTTCTACTTAGAATCACAGCATGGAGAATGATCCTTTTCTAGCTAGTGCACTTCATTCTTTCACTTTTTTCTTGAAGCATTTAACACTTCCTTTCCTTTACATTGGGGTCGCATTCTTATTATTAACTTTTCTAGAAGTATCTTTTGAGCATCTTCGAAGAATATTCACACTTTAAGGTGGCTTGTCTTTCTATTTTCAAAGCTTTCTGGTAAGTAGCCTTTCTTAATATCTAGGGACGGAAAACCCCTCTTTGAGAAATTTTTTTCGAAATGAAGTAAACTAACAACACTATACACTTTAACCTCAATCTAATGGCTTCAAATTTAGATCTCGAGCATGCCTCACTAATCAAGAGCTCAAAATAGTCCATTCAACATTGTGTTTTTACTACTTGTATGTAAAGGCTTGGATTTGCATAAATCACTATAGCTTTCAAAGCAATTCAAAACATCGTTGCTTCCATTAGAATGCAATGAAAAACTCATAGACCCATTTTCCTTGCGAAAGTAGATTTTACCCCTACAACATGAATGAGATATTTCCTAACTTTGATTTGTGGTTTCATGGGTCTTTCCATCATGACATAATCATGTACACAACTTCTTAATCATTGTCGTGGCTTCATCCTTTAGATACACAATTGATTAAGGTCACCAAAGAGGAAAACTAGTTTGATTACTCAAAATCCATAGGAAAGAAGATGTTGAGGAAAGATAGCAAATAGTTAAACAAAGACAACCTAAAGGATACTTAGACATCACACTTGAACACAAACTTACTTAAATACCAATTACTTTAAGTTATTAAAAGGTAGGACTAAAACTTTGCAACAATCGCCTACTTGATATGTTGATGTTGTGCCTTCAAAATGACATGATGGAGTGTGTACATCGTCAAACATAGAAATTGGCATCTCTTCAACATGAGATGATGATATGACTCCAACATTCGAAGATGGTGTAGCTTCACAATTCAATTGTCTTCTTGAGCATAAGAGTCTCATTCATTCTCTTTGTCTTTCCAATTCTTCCTCTTTGTTTCTTTGTACTGATGTTTCATGTTTCTCTTTGAAAGATAATTCTTCATTATTACATTACAATTTTATTTGTTCACAGAGTAGTTTTATTTATCTCTTTTAATTACCAAATCTCTCTCCCTCTCTTCTATTCTTTGATTTTTTGGTTTCTTTTTTGGCATGATGATGATTTCTATATGTCAAATTATTCAAACACCTAAATTACTTACAATTTGTAAATATCAAATAATTCAAATACATATACAAATTATAATTATTTCAATGAATACACAGTATATATTAAACAACTTGTAAAATTATAATGAATGATTCATACATTAAAATTTCTAACCATTTAAAAATAACAATTCATTCAAACATACAAATTTCAATGAATTCACTATATATTAAACAACTTGTCAATTTATAATGAAATTTGTCTCAATAGTAACAAAGAATATTTAAAAAGGAGTGCACTAACCTTTTCTATACAAAGAATGTTCAAAAATCCTTGAAATAGAGTATCCAATTATTAAATTTGGTGTTTGCTAGCTTCCAATATCATGAAACCCATGTTTTTTATCAAAATAGTAGAATAGAAAATAGATTTAAAAATAGAGAATATGGGTTAGTAGGGACCCAAACTTTCCTTGTTACCATTTTTTTGTGTTTTCATAGAGTGAATATGCACTATGTCAAAACTCTCTCTCTCTCTCTCTCTCTCTCTCTCTCTCTCTCTCTCTCTCTCACTCTCCCCTCATTTCTCTCTCCTTCTCTCCCTACCCCATCCTCTCTCTCCATTTCTCCCTCCCTCCCTCCCTATCCTGTCCTCTCCCATCCACTACTCTCTCTCTCTCTCTCTCTCTCTCTCTCTCTCTCTCTCTCTCTCTCTCCCTCCCTCCCTCCCTCCCTCTCTCCCCTCATTTATCTTTCCCTCTCTCCCTACCCCATCCTCTCTCTCTCCATTTCTCCCTCCCTCCCTCCCTATCCCATCCTCTCTCTCTCTCTCTCTCTCTCTCTCTCTCTCTCTCTCTCTCTCTCTCTCTCTCTCTCTCTCTCTCTCTCCCCCTCCTCTTCCCCCCTCTCTCTCTACATCATATTTCATGCTCTTTCCCTATCCTCTCTCTCCCTACATCCTATTCCCTACTCTCTCCCCCATCCTCTAGTCTTTCTCTCTCTCTACCATCCTCTAGTCTTTCTCTCTCTCTACCATATCTTCTTCTCTACCTCTCTCTTGTTCTCTCTCCCTATCCATCCTCTCTATTGAAATACAAGGCTTACAATGTGTGAGCCTTGAATTAAAAAATATTTAACATTGCACATATGTGCTATATAATGCATTAGATTAAACCAAGCCTAAGGCTTGGATTTTCCATGGGGATCCAACCCAAAGGTTTGGAGGCTCTAAACTAGCGTGAGATGTGTTTTGAAGAAAGCATACAAAAAATTCTTGAGTTTTCTTGTGTGCTCTACTTCAAATTTCCCTGTTGTTGAGTATTGATAAAATTAGGTTACATGATATTGTAGATCTCTGTGTTAGTTATATAACCATATAATTTATTTCTAATTCATACTATTTCAAGCCTTTCAACTATAATTTATTTTGAAATTATGTCCATTTTCTCTCAAAAACCAACATGCACTAATTGGGGTATAGATTTTATCTCGTTCATTGAATTTTGCAACTAGTTAGGTTTTTAGAAACTAAACTCCATTATACATACTTTGAAAAGAAAACGATTTGATTTTAGATTTTTTTTCAATAATTTATAGGGGGCACACAGATATTTCATATTTTTGGGATGTGCCCACTTACAAAATTCATTAAAAAAGAATTACACATTGTAAAATTACTTGAAAAATATGGGATAAACTACACAATGTTAGGTAACTTTTGACTAGAGTGACTGAAGGATTTTAAAAAAAATTAAAATTTTACGAGAGGCATACTTTGAACTATGTTATGTTTTTTTCTAAAAAAATAGTACCACTTTCTGTGGCCTCCTTTTCTGAGGGCCTAAAACTAAACCATTTTGAAAAAATCTTAGTATTTTAGAAACTAGATACAAAGGACTAGTACTTTTGTTTTTGTCATATCTTATAATTTTGAGCGTAACTATCTTCAAATTCTTCTCAAAGTTTAGAAATTTCTGATATCATAAAAGAAATTAAAAAGTGGCCACTTATACCACCCTTTTGGCACCATAACTTTGTCCACTTACCCTTATGTCACATGTGTTTGGGTTATATCTAGGCCACATCTCATATTGCACAAAGATGTTTTTATTAAGAATGTTTTAAAGAAGAGAGGAGTGGTTTTGGCTTGAGAATTTGGCTGCATAAGGGATGAACCTCAAGAAGAGTGAAATAAGGATTATATTGGTAGTATAGTAGACATAGAATTTCATTGATGGTTTATGGTTTATAAAGCTTGATTGACATGGATTTGGAAATATTTTTCTTTCTATCGAATCAACTAGAAGAAGTGCCAACATCCATCAAAACAACATGTTAAATTAAAACATATTCTTTTTGTAGGGTTTTAAGAAAGGCTTGGAACTATTCGACAGAGTGAGACATGTTTATTTTTGGTGTAGTAGTTAGGGATAGCTGCATTACATTTCATAAAAGTTTCAAATTTGGTAAGTTTGTATATCTAAGTGGAACCATGTATGGGGAACTATGAAATGATGAATATGTGAATCATTTTACACAATGTTGAATAGAGATTTAAAGAAAAATATAATATAGGTCAGTTTTCTAAGAATTGGTGACACATTTGAGAAATGAACATATAGAAAATATACAAATTGTAGAACCAAAGAAAGGCATTAGACTATTTGAGAGAATGATTCAATGAGTTATTTCTATCTAAAAATAGAAATGAATCTTAGAATAAGATAATCATAAGCAATATTCTAGAGATGTAATAAATGATAATGGTACCGTAGTATTGATCCCTAAGGTGTGTTGTCTATTAGTGTCAAACACTTAGTCATTTATTTGGTAAAGTGTTAGTAAACATGTTGTCTTTCTTACAAATTTCAACAATTCCCTCTATGCCCAAGATAGAAAATTAATGGTGTTCACAACAGTTGGGTAAACATTATGCTAATATTTCCCTCTGAATTTTTACAGGTATAGCTCCCTTTACAAATATTATCAATGAATTTGAAATATCTAAATAATAACAAATTATACACTTTTTCTAGAAAGTGCTTAAGGGTATCTCCTGTACTCGTAGGTATAGAGGTGCGATTTCACAAATTTATTAATTGAATGAAAGATTGAAAAGCACACAATCTTTTCACAATAAAATGGGATTTGATAGAAAATTGAATTCTATGGTAATTTAAACTAATTTCTACAAGTAAAAAGATATAGCATTTAGCAAAAACAACAATAGACATCATCACAACCCTCAAAGTCATTGCTTATGATTTAGCATGAACTCCAAGTTTCAAACCACAACAAAATGTTTATATATATATATATATATATATATATATATATATATATATATATCCAAGTAAATTTTCGAAGAATAATGTCATGTCCCCTCTTTTAGCTCTATCTAGCAGGATGTGGGAGTTAGCCTATTAGGGAGTCTCATAGGCTGGTAGTGGTGTTTAGAGACTCAATCAATGTATACAGTGTTTGGATCTAGAGTTTTAGATAGTGTAGGAGGCCAGTTGAGAGTAGTTCCTTAATTGTAGGAGGAGTTTCCTACATTTTAGGAGCTAGAGATGAGTTATAGTTTTGAGTCTCTACAAGATCATTCTGTGATTTCAATTTCATGAGATTCAGAGACATTCCTATTTTTTAGGAGTATCCCTAATTTTGAGGGATGAGACTATCAGTTATTTTAGATTATTTGACATTAGTCACAGGAGGTTGCAAATTTAGTTTCACCTTGTAGAGGTATTTTGGCTATCAATTTGCTATTCGAGAAACATTTGAATATATTTAAATATTCTCCTAATTGAGCATTTTAATAATTTAAATAAGGCTAAGTTATATCCATTTTGGAGTAATAAGGGGTTTTTTGGCCTCATATAGGTGAATATCCCTTGCTATAATAGCTCATTGGAAAGGTCTTGAATTTTTCTAAATATTTCTCTTTTGACTCAAAGCATTTTGATGAATGGATTTCTTTCTATGGGGAAAAAGGTCATTTTCTAGATACTTGACCACTTTAAAAATGAGAAATATATTATTTTATAACCCAATGCCACATGGAGACACTTTTAGTGTTCAAGCTAAGTTTGGTACATTATAAAGAGGTAAAGACAAAGTTTGAAGAGTTATTGACATATTACATCTTGGACTTGTGTTTTGGGCTCTAATTGAGCTTTCAACACTTGGGACACCAAATCAACTTGCTTTGCCTATTTGGGACGTAGCCCCAAAAATAGTGGTCTAGATTCTTGTAGTCAGAAGCATCTTGGAGATTGTGCATTGTTTCTTCTGGGGAATGTAGCATTGAGTTAGAGTTTTAGCTGGGGTTTGGATATTTTACTCATGTGTGGGCACTTTACAGTTGTACGACTGCACATGGCAACCATCTACTTTTCCATGTACTGCATTTGAGAGCTAGATTCTGGCTATAGCTTCCTTTTGCGCTCATGTTTCACCTTCACACCTCCAAGTTGGCTTTATTCTTGGTTTTAATCATTTGGATATTATTGTAAATCTTCATCTAGTTGCATATTAGGCATATATTCAAAAAATCTACTTGAAACGACTTTGCTTTAAATGTATTTGGAATACATTTTTAGAACTAGTTCATGTTATTGTACTTCTATTATTACTAATTGAAAAATGATCAAAAATATTAAAAAATCAAACCCTTCTACAACTATCTAGCTCTACAAGAAAATTTTAATAAACAAGGAAAACAAATTTAAAAATATAAAATTACAATAGATCAGTAGAAGAGATCCATCAGGGATCTTTTAGTGGTATCAGAGCTTCATCTTGCCAGCCTGTAGATTTGATTACAAATCTATGTATCCAAGAGCTAAGATACACATATTTTATACATGCAGGAGAGCTCAACTTGAGCAAGGGTTTGGAATAGACCAAGAACCTATTATGGTAGAAGAACGGGTGGGAGGCACAAGGAATCAAGATGATGAAAAGAGAGAGATGGTGTGGACCCTATTCACTACTCAGCCTAGGATTTCTTAGGCTTTATACAGATTATATGATACTTTGGACTGTTTGGAGATGGGTGGACATAGAGGCAGGAAAAATAGATCAGTTTTAGTGGTTGGTAGTCAGCGCAGCCACCAGTCCCATTCTTCAGTTGGGGGATCCCTTCATTCCTCTAGGTGGCATCACCATCATACACCTACTATGAATAAACCATTGCTTCCTTAGTTCATACCAAGTGAATGGTCATCGTAGGTGGAACCGCTAGAGGTGGGGTTCTAGGAGTCAATTTTGGTAGCCACAACTGAGTGGAGAGCTCTAGCCCTTAAGGTTAGGGATGTCTTCCCTCTTCCCCAATATTGTACATAGTGTAGAGATACAGCTAGGTTTAGGGGAGATCATGGTTATAGACCACCACAATAGCATCAAAACTATGACCTCAATAGAGCCACTAGGAAGATCACATTGGCTACATATAATGGCTCAGAAGATATGAGTGCATGAGCTTGGGTTCACAAGCTGGATATATATCTTTCATTATAGCCTATGCCTAAGCAAGAGGCTATTCAATTTTTTGTGTTGCATCTAGAGGGGATTGCCTATGATTGGTGACACCATGGACTGGTTACCCAGGACCATGCCTTAGTACATTCCTATGCTGAATTCATTGAGCGACTCATTACACAATTTGACAGTAAGGATACATAAATTTACTATAGAGAGTTGGCTCATCTGAGATAGACTGGTCATGTAGAAGCTTATATTAATGAGTTCCAAAACATTGTGGTTATGGTACCTAATATGCTCTAGAAGTGTAGTATGATGCTATTCATTGAGGGATTGCAGGACAGGCTTAAGGGATTGGTTCATGCTTTCTAGTCGGCCACTCTTAAGGATGCTATTGATGTGACATTAAGATTGGACACCACTCTTACCTCTTATCAAACTAATAAGAAATTATCAAGGAATATACAAGCACCACAGGGGCCTCCTTTATAGGCTAAGTACATGCCACCTCTACCTCCCAAAGTATACCTGGATTCTAGAAATAAACTAAGGAGCAGGAAATTATGTTTTTCTTGTCAAAAGCCATGGGTACTAGGAATTAGGTGCCTTGGGCATGGAAAGCCACATCTTATTGAGGTCATGTCAAATGTAGATGATAAGGAAAATGACAAGGATTTTGTTGTCCAAATTAAGCTCAAAGATGTTGAGGTAGCAGTCACAATACATGGGACTATGGCTACATTATCAGGTGCACTGATGATTCACCTCTTCTACATCTTGGGTATGATCCATGGGCATACTATGTATTGTTTGGTGGATAATGTATCTGCATATAATTTTATAAATATAGGAATGGTAGACTGATGTGGTCTACAAGCACAAAATTTTCCAAAAATTGATGTGACTGTGGCCAATGGTCTTACTCTACAATGCATCAAGGGTATTCCACAGTTGAGCATAGGCATGAAGGGATACACCTTGATAGAAGACTTTTACATGTGTGATCTAGGGGGCATAGATGTACTTTTTGGTGTACAACAGTTGCAATACTTGGGGAGATACAACCAATATTTTAGGAAGAGACAATTGGAGCTTATGGTTGGGAGAAGGAAGATCATTCTCAAGGCATGCCCACTTTCGTCTCAAGGTGGATCAGCTAGGAGTATGATTATTGATCAAGACTTAGATAGTAATAGTGATTTGATCATAACCCCATGTCCCTCAGTATCTCAAAACACAGGAGTGGGTGCCTTAGATTTTCCATGGAGATTGTAGGAGGTTTTGGACGAGTTGGATAACAGGAGTGTTTTGGGACCAACTACTAGTTTGAATTTTGACAGGAGGACAAGATGACCATTTTTTTGGATTCTTGGGCATGAGGGTATTCAAGGGTGGATACTCTACTATGACAATGTGATCTACTTCACTTATACGCCTTATAGTGGGGAGTATGTCTGTCCTAACGAGTCACTTCAAGTTTGGGGTCGATTAGTGCTATGTATTTGGATTCCTTGGGATAGTGGAGGATTAGTGTTGTATTACTTGTGGGCAAGCATCTCTAAGAGGGGAGGACTGTCATGTCCCCTCCTTTAGCTCTATCTAGTAGGATGTGGGAGTTAGCCTATTAGGGAGTCTCGTAGGCTAGTAGTGGTGTTTAGAGACTCAGTCAGGGTATACAATGTTTAGATCTAGAGTTTTAGACAGTAGGAGGGAAGTTGAGAGTAGTTCCTTAATTGTAGGAGGAGTTTCCTACATTTTAGGAGGTGGAGATGGGTTATAGTTTTGAGTCTCTATGAGATCATTCTATGGTTTTAGTTTGAGGAGATTTAGAGACATTCCTATTTTTTAGGATTATCCCTAATTTTGAGAGATGAGATTTTGAGTTATTTTAGATTATCTGACATGAGTCACAGGAGGTGACGAGTTCAGTTTCACCTTGTAGAGGTATTTTGGCTATCAGTTTTCTATTTGGGAAATATTTTAATGTATTTAAATATTCTCCTAAGTTAGCATTTTAATAATTTAAATAAGGCTAAGTTATAGCCATTTTAAAGTAATAAGGGGTTTTTTGGCCTCATCTAGGTGAATATCCCTTGGTGTAATAGCTCATTGGAAAGGTTTTGAACTTTTCTAAATATTTATCTTTTGATTTAGAGCATTTCAGTGAATAGATTTCTTTCTATTGGGAAAAAGGTCATTTTATGGATACTTGACCACTTTAAAAATTAGAAGTACATTATTTTCTAACCCAATGCCACATGGAGACACTTTGAAGGTTTGAGCTAAGTTTGATGGGTTATTAGGAGGTAAAGACAAATTTTGAAAGATTATTGACATCTTACATCTTGGATTTGTGTTTTGGGCTCTGATTGAACTTTTAGCATTTGGGACGCCAAACCCACTTGCTTTGCCTATTTGGGACATAGCCCCCAAAATAGTAGTCTAGATTCTTGCAGTCAGAAGCATCTTGGAGATTGTGCATTGTTTCTTCTAGGGAATGTAGTACTGAGTCAATTTTTTAGCTGGGGTTTGGGAAAATATAACATTGATTCAATGTTAGCCAGGATGCTAAAGTCTCATGATGCAGGAATGTCACTATCTTTAATCCCAGATATGGTGTCATCAAAAGTTTTGCTTCCATGTTGGCATCATCAAATTGCAAGATACCTATGGGGTTTATGATTAGTATTTCTTTGTGCATCCCAATGACTTCAAGTTCCACCATCTGCATTTCTTCTATAGCTACCTTGTAGATTGAATCTTTCCAACCCATGTTGCTTTTAAGGATGAAAAACAAGCATGAGTTCTCCCTACAAATATATGGTAGTAAAATCTAGTATAAATTTACTCCCTCTGAAGAACTAGGATCAAAATATTGCGATGTTTGAATCAATGGGAGAGTGCCAACATTCATCATAGAGTCTATATACTCAGTCATGGCAATTATCATTTTTTTCACCTCTTTATTTTCCTTACTATTGTTTTCGAATTGATTCAACACATGACCCACTAAAAAATTGAAGAAATGATTCTTGGTATCTTTGGTGAGAGCTCCCAATTCTATAGTAGTCACTTTTAAATCTTCAGCATCAATTTCCCCATATTTTCCTTTTGTTTGTAGGTAGCCACCTCTCTTGTCACTTTTAGTCACAGGGTCTTTGATCAATTGTGCATCACTTTTTATCTTATTGCTCTTAGAACCATAGGCTATGTATTTTGTGGAAATTTCTTTAAAAGGTATGGACACTAATTGAAGGTTGTGTTTCTTACTCATTGAGTTAGATAGCCAAGGTGGAATGGTAGAAGTGTTTGTCATCCCTTGATTTCCTTTGGGAGGAGTCATGAAACTAGACTACTTTGCTCTTGGGGCTTCTATTAATTCCACATCACCATCTTGATTATCTAAGAAAGTGAGCTCTTCTCCTTTATCTTGTTCCTAAGCCATAGTTTTCTCTTTTTGAACCTTCTCTTGGGCGAGTGCCATAGACTTGGTTTTGGATCTGGTTCTAGAAGTTGTGAATTTTTTAGGAGATGTTGCTTCTTTTTGCTTCTTAGAAGTCAAAGTGTCACCTACAACATGAGATGAAATTTGGATGTCAAAATTTAATGTTTTAGAGAAATAAATTGCCTTTGGGGACTTTGCAATTTATTTCTCATTAACCGATATCATACTCTTTCTTCTTAACTGATTATCTATACATGCTAAAATGGATCTAGTTCTAAGCTTTATATCATCCTCTTCAGCTCGGTTGTAGTCCACTTCAAATTATTTTTGTTCATTTGCCTCTCCCCATCCTGGTTCAACAACATTTGAATTATCTTCAATTATTCCCTTTATCTTCAATTATTCCCTCCAATTTGAACTTCAATTTCAAGGAATTAATCTAGAGAAGTGTTAATCTTGAATTATCTCTTTTAGCCACCTCTCTCTCATCTCTACAATCTTCCCACAAATCTTCTAAATGAGGAACTATTGGTGACTGGCCCTTTAAGCCAAGCACTTTTTCTGTGAAACGTTTACTATCAAAATCCCCCCTTCCCTGATAGAATCCAAGGTTTAAACTGAGTAGATTGCCTCTAATCAAAGAAGCACTAATCATAGTACCACAAGCCAAAGGACCAGGTCTGATGGGAAAAAAGGCTCCCATTTCTCCTAAGGTAGGTTATCCTTAATCACAAAAAATAATTTTCTACATATCTTAGTGATAAAAAAATAATCTAATGCATATCGAGGTATCTTTACAGGTTCTTCTTCAAATCCCCCTACTCGCAGTTATGTGAACCTAGGAAATTGGATGAAAAAGCTTCCATTGGTTTGGATTATCATTTGGGATTCTATAGATATCCTTGGCATTGGTGATTTCCTAATATTTAAATGCACACTTTCTATCAAAACATTATGTACTTTCATGAACTCTTCTAACACTTTGTCCTTCTGTAGCAGGGGACAATATTGGTAAACAATTATATCCTCACTCTAAGGTTCATAAGGTATGGATTTGATACTAAAAACACATGGAATACAATAGGTTAAGTAAGAGGACATATAAAAGTCTTCTCTTGAGATTTTAAAATATTTAAGTTGATTCCTCAACAAGCTATCTATCAATTATGCCCAATCTAGAAACTACTTTCCTATCAGGATAATATCTATGTAGTGGTACATCCAATCTTCAAAGAGTGAGACATCAGTAGACCCTTTATTCTAGTGTAACAAAACCATTAAGTCGTGGACATGAGGCTTCATATGGTCCTTGGTGATTATTTTGGGTAACCTCAAACAACCTTTATAGTTTGTCTCTATCCATTTTTGAGCTATCATGTTATGATACTTGTTTAGGTTCTCTTGGTATTGAACCAGAGACTGGGCAGGTCCAAAAGTAGAAAAAAGTACACTCAAGAAGATGCAAAACTAATGAGATGGTCTCCCTAGAAATGTAAAATACTATCTCCCCATTTCTATTTAAAATACTCCTAGTTCTTGCATCATACTGGTCAATGCACAATTGAAGCAATTCAGGGCTCAAAAGAGCAAAGGGGAAAGTAGCAGCTTCAAGTAAACCACTCATCAGAACTTCTAAACAACCATCAACCTCATTAGCTTGATCAATAAAATTCCCTTGTAGCTTCTCAATCTTGACTCCTTCTTATTTTCATAAATTATGGGCTTTTTACATTCAAGGCTAGAAACATTCCCAAAAAAATGTAGAACAAACCTCATTTTAGTCAAAGGAAAGAAATATCCACCATTGCCTTTGATTCTCAAAGAAACAACACACAGAAAGGGGCAAGAGACTTTCTACATTCTCACCTATAACCTACTAAAAGAAAATTGGAAAAATTCCCTTCTTTTCCTACTGCTTCACTTTCAATTCACCTCGATGGAGGATAAAACAATTAAGTGGGAAATTGGTATTTTTAAAGGCACGAGAACATACTAGAAAAAGTACCAACTCATAGTGAGGTATTTATGGTGAGAGCATTGCAACTTGGCACTCATGCTTGAACTGTAGCGGGACTTCATTATTAAATTATCACCTTAAGGGAATATCCTTGCAATAACTACAAACTTCTAACATCTGATTTGGCCCCCAGAGTGAAAGATTTACCTTCTCATAAATCACAATGACAACTTAGCCTTCACATCAAGCAATGATGAAATGGAGAGGACACTTTAATCATTATTCTAACACCTTATTTAACATCTCATGAACCACCACTTTTTTAAGACTCATTAATACTTGTGTGCAAAAGCCTTAGTAATAGAACTACTTCACACTACTTTGGACTGAAGTTAAAATAGGTTCAAAGTGGTTTAGTAAACATCTATATTGCACTTAGTAGGAACCACCTCTAGGATTAATATTATCTCAAAAACTTTAGTTGAACTACTTTGAACCAA
Organism: Cupressus sempervirens; assembly: GCA_028749045.1. Lineage (NCBI taxonomy): Eukaryota > Viridiplantae > Streptophyta > Pinopsida > Cupressales > Cupressaceae > Cupressus > Cupressus sempervirens. Next base: position 857,989,354 of record CM053793.1, read on the forward strand.
GGTTAAAAGTGGTTCAAAAGAAAGACTCACAAAGAGGCATCGCAAGACTTGACTTCCAAATACAAGGCACAGTGACTTTTGGAAAGAAGGAAGCATGAGGAACTTGCTAATGCATGATTTTAGAGTTAATGGAGAAACTAAAAATAATGGCAACTCAAAACTAGGGCTAACACAGAGTTGATCGATCATCACTAGGACCAAGTCATCCTATGAAGGTTGAGCTATGTATATATTTTTTTTCATGTTCCAGTTAAAGTTGAGAAATTTTTATTTTTGAGCAAGGCTATGGTCACCGAGTACTCCTATGCATGTCAACTAAGAAAGAAATCTATGCATGCCAAGTGAGACAGAAGATAGTATACGCCGAGCTATATAGAGTCAATTCATGTTGAGTTATAAAGTAAGTGCCAACCATACAAAAGTTGAGGGACAACATGAACATTGGTTATGATCAAGTGTTATAGTGCTCATGTGTTGAGAAAGACAGTGTTGGTATATTTATTTGGAATGACACAAACACTAAGATAAACTATTTTTGGCCAACTTAATGCATGTTTTAATGATTGGGGAGTAATTTGAGGAGATGATTACAAGTTTTGGTATGGATCATTTATGCTTATGCAAGGTTTTTAACCATTCAAAAAAAATGGAAAGATTAAGTAGCAAAAGAGAGAAATTTGGATCATTGATCTTGATCAAAAACCTTCTCCAGTTGGTTATAAAAGGAGGATCCAAACCCTATTTTCATATGGTGTGAGTGTATTTGTATTTGTATGCTTGAAGAGAAGTTTGAAGGAGAATTAGATAAAGTGATCAAGTAGAGTAATGAAGGGAAGAATAGTGATATATCTAATTGGAGATCAAATCATAGATTGGAAAGAGGATATTTGTTATCAAGCATTAGAGTGCTAACTGAAGGATTAGGTATTGATACATTCTAGTAGATTGTTTCAGGGTAAATGTCTTAATAGAGCGGTCCTAACAAACCTCTGTAAATCTCCTAATGGAGTGCTTACTTACTTCTAAGTTTTAATCCTTTAATCAAGGTAGACTAAATAAGTCTTGTAAGATCTTAATAGAGCAAACCCCTCATAGGGTAGATCATTAAAAGTGATAAAACTTGTAGCCTTAACATGTGAACTTTATTGCTACAGTAGTCAAGATTTGTGGGTGTCATCCCCACCCTAGTTTTACCTTCACCTTGAAGGGTTTTTGGGTTACCAAATGTTTTTGTTATGTGTTGGTTATTTACTTTCATGTTTATGGATGTGATTAGCTATTAGATCAGATACATCATTGCAATATATATTTATTTGATTTATGTATCATTGATATAAGGGTTTTAAGGTGAAGTTATCATATTTGATAATTATTTCATAGGTTAAATAAATTGTAGATCCTGATTCACCCTCTCCCCTCTCAATATCTAACTTTCCCAATAGACTTCTAGAAATTGGTATAAGATTTATTTTTTCTCTTAGAGGAATTCTAACCACTTGAGAGTTGAGATCTTGGAGATGAAGCCTAATAAGTTGGGAAAGATCATTGAGAATTGGAAGCTTGATATACAGCTTGCACTACAGCATCTTGAAGCAACAAGAAAGGAATTGAAGAAATCCTTAAAGAGAAGGAAGGAGATAGAAATATTGTAGAATGACACTCAATATCAAGAAGAAGACATCGAATGACTACTTGATGATAGAAATTCCAATGAAAGTGATTCAACAATAGTAGATCTCTTAGAGAGTAACAATACATTGAATGATGAGACACAAGCACTAAAGAGAGAGAATGAAATCCAATCAGCAAGATTGTGTGAAGTGACTAAATGGAAAAAGAAAGCTAAGGAAGATAAGAAAATTGTTGATGAAGACAAGAGGCAAATGACCACAAGACTTGATGAAAGAATATATGATGTGAAAAAACTCACACACAAGCAATTTGATATGCTTAGTGCAAATCAAGAAGTCAATAGGAAAGATGTGGAGATTATAAATCTAAATTTTGAGAATGAGCATTTGAAAAATGAGTTGAGATCTAAGAAGGAATTAATTTAAAGGTTGAATAAACCCAAAGATGATGTGAGATACTATGAGGAGTTGATGAGATCATAGAGAAGACCCCATAACACATCTAGACTAGGCTATGTTGAGCACCTATCATCTACTAAGGAAGGAGAATCATCAAAGAGTGAATAATAGAGGAATGTAATGCCAAAGAACATCAAGCCTACATGTTATCATTATGGAAAACTAAGAAATACAACAAATGTTTGTAGAAGCAAGACTGGTAAGAAAAACCCTAAGCCCAAATTCAATACATACCATTTTAATTGTAAGAAGAAAGGACATAAAGCATAGAAATTTATATCCAAAGTCAAAAATACACTAGTTGCATCTATATTTGAAGGATATTGTTACAATTGTTAGAAGTACGGTCATAGAGCTCAAGAATGTAGATCAAAGGTAAAACCTAACTAGACAACCAAGAAGCAACGAAATGCCCCTAAACAAGGTAACTCATACAATTGGGATTACAACACATGGTATAATTATCTATTGTGTGGAGGATGTGGTCATATTATAGAAAATTTTATTGGCACACATTTTAGAGGGAAATCCAAGAGTTGGATGAATGGCAACATAATTTGTTATAGTTGTCATAAGATTGGACATTTGAGCAAAAATTGTAGGACTCAAGCACCAACACCAAGAAATGAACATAACAAAGGAAAATTCACTATTGATGTAGAATACATAAGAAATGAGATGAATCAATCATGGAGAAAGAAGGATGAAGGCAACAACAGTGGAGTAATTGATGCCAAGATCACCCAATCTAATGGATAAGGTGATCATGCTACCTCTAACTAAGAAAAAAAGGTATATAAGGAACTATATTTAAATGATATATCATATATTGGTTCCTAACAAGTGATTTAGTAAAGTCTATATCTATATAAGATGAGATGCATTAGGAGAGTTTTGAACTATGAATCGTGTAAAGAGTAAATACATTGAGTTGGAGCATAGTTGATGTCAAGCACTAGTATCAATGTTAGTTGTGACCTAGTCATAATGTGAAGTGAACTCATATATCAATTGAGTTGATATATTTGACTAAGTTGTGATTGAGAATTAGTGTTGAGTTATGATTGAGAATTAGTGTGTAATTGTGACCAAGTTGGTGTCATGACCAAGCTAGTGAATGGAAGTATGAATGTTGAGTTGTTTAATGTGTGTTGAGACAATTGTCATTAATTTTGAACCTACCTACTAAAAGTATAAAATATTAAATGAAAGGGCATTTTAATTTTTTGAAGGTATTTAGTATATTTTGAGTTTATTTATTCATTTACCTAGTGATTTGAGAATTTGCAAAGTGATATTAAGGTGATTCCAAAGCAATTTGTGTGAAGTTTGCAGACATCTAGCTCATGTCATTGGAAAAATAAAGTTTACAAAGCTTATCTGAACTGGGTTTGATTATTTGAAAAATTGTTTGAAGTTCAAAAACCCTAGTTTGCAATGGAACCTTTTGGATTTGGAAGTGGAAATAAGGCATTGAAGGATAGCAATGCCCAGATATTGTGAAATGATGTGTGCCCTTCATTGAAGTTCAACACTTATCTTGAGATCATAATGATTGGAGATGCATATAGAGTGTTATCATTGATTCCACCCTGAGCTATCATGGTACACAATATAAAGTCTTATTACATTTGTAAGATTGGAGAAATTTGTGATTTCAAGCTGAGGAATGCATATGAAGAGCTATGAAAAAATGGAGTGTTTAAGTATTGGTTATTGTTGCTTGACAACTTTCTTCTCAAGTTTAGGTAAGGTGCTTGATTCACCTTCATCAAAATATGTGAAACTTTTGTAATCTGCAGGTTTCTTATTACACACAACTTCATTATTTTTTGTATATTCATCAACTTTCATATTTGCACTTTCCAAAACTTTATTAGTGTTAGAGTTTAAACAATTATATGCTTTGCTCTTAGTGGAATAACCTAAGAATATGCCTTCAACACTTTTCTCATCAAGTTTTCCATTTCTATTATCCTTGAATATATAGCATTTTCTTCCAAAAACTTTAAAATATTTCACAATAGGTGCATATCCATACCATAACTCAAAAGGTGTAGTATTTGTACCTTTCTTAACTTTTACTCTATTCAAGGTGTAAACAGATGTACTTGCAACTTCTCTCTAGTACTTAGGTGCAACATTCTTCTCCATCATCAATGTCCTAGCATAGTCCATGATTCATCTATTCCTTCTTTCAGCTATTTCATTCTATGTAGGGGTCCTTGGTGTAGAATTCAGTCTCTTGATTCTGTTGGAAATGATTGAAAAGATCATGAATGAAGGATAATGGAACTAGTAAAGAATGTTTTCAATCATTGTTTTGTCATTGATGTCAAACTTGCTACTTGCAGGAATGACAATTGCTTTAGTGATCCAAGTACTATTAATTGTGATTGACAAGGAGGTGGCAATCAATAAGATGTAACTAGAGTACCTAGAGAAAGGTTGAAGTTATGATGATGTAATGAAGTATAAGGATTAGCTAAGCCATTAATGAAATAATGTATTGATGACATACTCTAAGAGGATGGAAACACTATGATACATCAAAGATGTAAGGATTAACTAAGTTCATTAGAAAGAACCGAGTAAACTAATTAGAGCCAAACATATTCTTAGTTGAAGCCAAGCAAGTTCAACTTTAGTATAAGCCGAGTGATTACTCAAATGTCGAGTAACATTGAATCCTTTAGGTGCTGAGTAGTAGCAAAAGATAATGAATGTCGAGTAAGTCTTCAGGTGTCGAGCGCCAGTAAATAACATTAAGATGCCGAGGGCCAATAAAGATAACATTAAGAAGTTGAGTAACACAGAAGGTGTCGAGCATCAGTAAACCAATAATGTCGAGTTGCTGCATTATTTTGAAAATTAAAGATTCACCAGATCTAAGCTAACATGGTAGTTATTTAGAATTTTGTGAACCGGATAGAAGATAAGAATGATGAGCTGGTGGCATAGAACACTACGTAAAATGTTTTTGGCGAATGCAAATAGATTTATCATGAAGTTTCTAGAAGAAATAATTTGGAGGGAAAACAATACCATTTTCTCAAGAGAAAATTAAGATTTGAGCGAGAAATGAAGAACAGAACTTCTTTATAAGGAGTTACAGGTCAGAGATCAAGGGTGCATGCAAGAGAGGGAATTGGTCATAAGTATGATAATGCGAAGAAGCCAAAAGGAGTAAGAACAAAGCATCAAGACTCTAAATTGATCAAGTGACCAAACATTGCATTGGCATAATGAGTGGAAGAACTGAAGGAGATAGATCGTGAAGGGTGAACAAGCTGTCTGCACTGCAAAGGAGGAAATCCAAGCAAAGAAAAGAATTGAAGAAGTGATCTAAAATCTGCACAGTTAGGGTTGCAAATATGTATCAGGTCAAAACCCTTCTAACACTTTCTTACCATTGTATTAGATATTGAAACCCTACATTTCTAGGTTAGCTTAACAGCTAGGTGGATAAGCCTTAAGAAAAGAATAGACGATCCCCAGGAGAAGGAAAAAGAAATCCTTAGGAGGAGGATAAGAGATCCTTAGAGAGGGATGAAAGATTCTTTTGAGAAGGTGACTGAAAATCCCATGGACTTGGGTGAGCCTAACAGCTCTATGTAAATCCTTTAATAGGCTGACATTCCAAGTTGAATGTTCTTAAATCCTTTAACAAGGTCACATTTAACAATGTGATGTGGCCTTTAACAGGGTAGGCCTTTAACAAGGCAGACCATCAAAAGTGGTTGAAATTAATTGCTCAGTTATTTTGTGGGTATCATCCCCACTCCAGTTTTACCTTCTTATTCTTGGAGGGTTTCTGGGTTATCAAATCCTAGTGTTATGTTGTGATGCATGTTTACTTTTCATGGTTGTTTGATGTTCAATTGCATACATGATCATTTCAGTTATGTACCATTAAGGATTTGTAGAAAAAGTTTTATTGGACATCATTGGACCTTGGATAACTGATTCACCCTCCCTCTCAGTTATTCTAAATAATTCTAACAGATTCCTCTATCATTACAAAATGTGTTGAATTCCTAGACATGAATTCACCACCTCTATCAAATCTCAGATACTTCAAGCTTTTACTTGTTTCCTTTTCAACTCTAGCCAAATGTCACTTAAACATTTGAAATGCATCAAATCTTTTCTTAAGAAATATCACAATCATCATTCTATAGTAATCATCAACAAATAGAACAAAATATTTATCACCACATTTTCTTTTCCCACCAATAGGTCCCCAAAGGTCAGTATGAACCAACTCTAAAATAACATCAAAAGTATTGGTATTTCTCTTGAAACTAGACTTTGTCATTTTTCCCAACTGACATTGTTTACATGTCATATTATCAAGTTTCTTCAATTTTGGTAACCCTCTCACTTTCTTCATCTTACTAATGCTTACCAAATTGTCAAAGTTCACGTGACATAGCCTATTATGCCATAATCATATATCATTGCATTGTACAAACAAACAAGTATCATCAGATAGGTCTAGATAGAACAAGTTACCTCTAGTCCAGTCTCCACTTCCAATCAATTAACTAGAACCATTGTAAATCTTATCCTTCTTGTGCTAAAATTTAACTTTGTAGCCTGAACTGTTCAATTGTGCATCACTCAAAAAATTTTGGTTAAGCCCTTTAACCAAATAAGCATTATCACATCTGATCTTATCAGTCAATATTATTCATCCTTTACCTTTTACAAGACATGGTGCATTTTTTCCAAACATAACACTACCTCCTTTATAATGTTTGAGGTTTTCAAACTTACTTTTATCACTAGTCATCTAATGTGAGAAACCACTATCAATAATCCATCTATCACCTTTATGTACATATGAAATAAGTACAATTTTCTCATCTTCATCAAAATCTTCTTTCATAGCAACATAAATAACTTCTTCATCATTACTATTAGAATCATCATCATTTTCTTCTTCAAAAATATAACAAGACTTCTTACCTTTTCCTTTGTAGTCCTTGTATCCCTTGTGGTCTTTTCCATATTCTCTTCTTCCTTTGAACTTGTTGTCTTTGCTTTCATCTTGTCATCCCTATCATGACATATTATGGTAATATGACCAACTTTATTACATGAAAAAGAGACTACAAGGAGTTTACCTTTATATTTTCCTTTGCCTCTTGGAAGTCTCCTAGCCATTTGAAAGATTCCCAATTCCAGTGACCATAGAAATTATCATTTGTTTAAAAATTTGAATCTATGACTAGCATTTGTTACCACTAAATGATCTTAGATGAATCCTAATTTCTTTTTCCTTTTCCTTTTTTTTTAGTTTTTTTGGATTTTTTGGAAATAAAATAATTGCATAACAAATAGGAAATATATATAACTTAAGAAATGTAAACATATGCTGCAAATTTTATCATTACTGAATTCTAAAATAGTATATTCCCAAAACAACCAACAACCTGATATATTAACTTCAAAGAGATCACTTCCAATATACAATATTGTCTTAAACAAGGATCAACACTAGCTATAGTGAGATGCTTTGAGAATGATTCAACTCTAAAGAAATTGGTGCAATAAACCGTCCAATCCCAAAGGGAAGCTATGGCATCCAATGATGAAGAAAATACCTTCTCCAACCCTCACGTGAGCTACTACAATGAAATGCATGTTGCCAAAAGCTGGTCCCCCAACTGCAAGTGCCCTACTCCACTCAAATGATAATGCAAAGATAAATTGAACACCTCCTCTCTCAATTTGAATGCAATGAAATACACCTTCAATCACCAAGAATCACTAAGGTTTGTGTCCCAATCGTCTAGACTTGAGGTTTTCATCCCAAGCCACAAAATTTCCCTTCCAGAGCAATTTCACAATTGATAAATTTCAAAATGCCAAATAATAATGAATTATTAGTTCTTCATCTCCTTATAAATCCTCTTAAGTGAAAATCAAACCCTAAATGAGAATTACACTTTGCACTTTATAATAAAATAACATTTTCCCAAACAAAGGTGTTTGGGCTATAGGAAAAATGTTACTTTATTAAAATGTCATAACTCATAGTGCCAAAAAGTCTTTGAATAGTGAAAATAGTTTATAATAATTTAAGACCTTTCCAACAAGTTATAACATAATGGCACATCTAATCAAATGAAGCCATATTCCCCTTATTACTCTGAAATGGCTATATAAATAGCCATATTATAAATTATTTAAATGATAACTTAGGAAATATTAAAATATTCCTCATTTTTCCTCTAAAATCCCAAACTAACCATGTCACCTATCTAGGACTGATACCAAATGAGATAGATCAATTGGTAGTCCCTTCCCTATAATCTAGGGATGCTCCTAGAAATTAGGGAACACACCATATCATCCTAAAATTGAAACCATGGAATGGTCCCATGGAACCTTGCATCTAGAAACTATCATATCCTCCTAAAAATGTAGGGATATCCCCTCAAATTAAGGAACTATACCAACTAGCTCCCAACTACCTGTAAAGTCAAGCCTGGTCACTAAATATTATGAATGAGTCTCTGTCTACAATTACTAGCCTACAAGACCCCCATGATAGGATAACTCGCATAACTCTACTAGTTAGACTAAAGAGGGGATGTGAAAATCCTCCCTTCTCATAGATGCTTTCCCACAAACAACTACAATGCTTGGTGCTGCAAAATGGATTCACCCTCTCAAGTGGTATCATCTATGGGTAGACCTCTCCACCATACCAAATACTCCTGAATCACCCTACTTCTCAATCATCATTCCTTCACCTCAAGAATCTCCTTAGGAACCAAAGTCAACTTACCTTCCTCATCCAAGGGAGGCAAATCGGGTGATCCTATAATATGTTGCCCTAGTGCCTTCTTCAAGCATGATACATGGAATACATTATGAATCCTACTATTAGGTGGTAACTCAACCTCATGAGGAACCTCTCCAACTCACCTAAGAACTCTATAAGATCCATAAAAATGAGGTTTGAGCTTCCTAGATCCTTCCCCCTTTAAGGGTACTCTTTTAGTAGGGCTATAAGCATAGGAAAACCTTGTCATACACCTCAAATACCCTCTCAGTCCTTTGTCGATCAGCATACATCTTTTGTTGATTCTATGCATGTTGTAAGTTCTCCCTGAGAGAACCCATGATATCCTAGTTCTCCTATAACCAATCCTATGCCAAAGGAACTCTATTGTCACTCAAAGCCATATTAACAAAAGATAGTAAATTGTAGTCATAAAGAGGTCTAAAAGGAGACATATCAATGAACATGTGGTGCATAGTATTATAACAATACTTGGCCAGATACAACCAACACACATATGCCTTTTGTTGCCCTCACACATAGTTACATAGATACCCCTCAATCCACTTATTAATTATCTTCATCTTCCCATCTGTTTGAGGGTGGAAGTTGGTACTAGGTGTCAACTCTATACCCATGAGCCTAAAAATTTCCTGCCAAAAGGTACTCAAGAATCTGTTGTCCCTGTCACTCACTATGGTCTTAGGGAGACCATGGAGTCTGAAAACCTCCCTGAAGAATAGCTCAGCTACTTAGGAATGCTAAGAAATCAATTACAATAAGAAAGAAGTGGGTATATTTAGTCAACTTGTATGCCACAATGTAAATACAATCCTTCCCCTACACTCAAGGAAGACCTATAATGAAGTCCATAGAGATTCTCATCTACTTTTGTTCTGGTATAGGCAAGGCCTATAAAAAACCAACCAGGAAAGTATGCTCTATCTTGTTTTATTGGAAAGTCATAGATTTATGAACAAGGCATAATACATCATCCTTGAGACCCTTCTAAGAGAATCGCTCATGTGCCGCTCTATATGTCTTACCATAACTGTGGTGCCCTACAGTAGGAGTATCATGGGGAGCATGCAAAATCTATCCCTTTAACTATGATTCAAGAACAAGGTAGACTATGTTTTTGTAGTAGATGACATCATCAATCATCTTGTGTTTATTATCTTGTGCCAATCCATCCATGTTCTCACAAGTATGCTGATTTTTGGAATACTTAATAAAAATTTGAGCCTTCCAATCTACTGAAATCTCACTCAATGAACATAGGGCAGCAAGTGAAGGATTCCTAGAAAGTGTCTCAACAATAGTATTCTTCTTCCCCTTAATAAATTCTATGTAAAAATCATAGGCTTGAATCTTTCTTACCCACTTTTGTTGATGATCATTGAGCTCTTTTTTATCAAGGAAATATTTTAGACTATTCTAGCTAGTTCTTACCACAAATTTATTACCAACAAGCTACTATTTGAATTTTACTAATGGATGCATAATAGCCAACATTATTTTATCATAAGTAGAATACAACCTCTCATTATCACATAGCTTCCTACTGTCATTGGCAATGGGATATTTATTCTACATCAAAACAACCTCTATACCCTCACCTAAAGCATCACACTCAAGTACAAAAGGTTATGAGAAATCAGGGAGTGTTAAAACCAAACATGTGCTCATAACCTCCTTAAGTCTATCAAACACTCCCTGTGCCTTCCTTGTCCATCTAAAGGCTCCCTTCTTCATGAGATCTATCAAGGTTGTTGCTAACTGAGAGAGTCTCGTCATGAACCTTTGATAATATGCACATAAACCAAGGAATTCACATAACTCAATAATATTACTAGGATAGGGCCAATCCTAAATTGCCTATATTTTCTCCTCATGCACCTTCATTCCATTAGTACTAATCACATGGCCCATATATAAAATCTCACTGAGTCCAAACTCACATTTGGATAGCTTGGTAAATATAGACTGTGATGCAGAGCTCTCCCTTGATTAGGAAACTTTGATGTGGTGTGGCCTTATAGTTTCTTCTATACCCCAAAATGGGATTAAGAGAGGGCTCTACACCATTGTACAATGCTGGAAACAAAACATCAACTAGGCACTCCTTTAGAGTACTACTAGGTCTCTTAGCAAAACACAACCAAATGCTTGGGATTTTCTTGAAATGGGAATCTATGAATTATAAGGGGAATGGAAAGGTTCTTGAACATCTAATGATCTCAAAATGATAGGTTAAGATAGTCTATACTATGCCTTAGAGCTCAAACAACAATTTTGGTGTTTAGGCCTAGTAGCCCTATTAGCCCTACAAATGAGGAAATTAGGACTTATTTTGAAACTCTTCCAAAGGACCTAGTAAAAAAAGTGGATATTTTGACACCCTTTTGGAATTTTCTTTAGAATCCAAAGCTTCAGACTCCCAAATAGTAAGAAGATCACTAAACCCTAAATACAATAAATAGTCCTAATATGCCTAATTAATTAGGTTTGTGAAGGAATTCCATGCTAGACTAGTGTTCAAGATTAACCACCACTTGATATACTTGAAGGGATATATAAGAGATCACAATCCACCATAAACATGTTTTATCCATCCCCAAATTGCCTTTGACACTTTAATGTTTGTTGTCCTGAACCAAACACATAAAGATGTTTGGCCTAGGGTCGGGTTGCAAAAATAAGAAACTCAATCCCCATCTCTCATCCTTTTGGAATCCTATAGTAAACCAACCTAACTTTCATTTTCCTAAGCAGCATGGAATTCCCATAGTGGAAAAGCAAGTTAGGGTATTTTTGCCAAAAATTGCCAATGGAATGAGGGTTTTGGTGCACTTGAGGGAGATGTTTGTATACCTATTGAACTAGAACTTTTTAGCACTTCAAACCAATTGCATTCTCTTCCTAGAACATCCTAGATGTTGATCCAGTCTTTCATTTACTTCTTCTAATCCATATTAGTCTATACGCACATGTGCAATAGTCAATTTACAAGGAAAATATGGATTTTTATTGATTTTAATTACAAAATTACATTCTATATCTTCCACCTACCTAAAAGGGATTTAAGAAAACCTTTTCAAAATAATCCAACTAATTTTCAAAGATTGTGACCATTTTTGTGTGATAATGTAGAAGTTTTTAAATGTTGTCACAAACTGTCAAGCCTTTTTCGAGCAGTCAATGATAACTGAGCTCACTCAAGCATCGAAGATAGTTTCATGTATACACTAAGCACTTAGTGATAACTGAGTTCAGAGACAGTATTGACTGAGTTGAGTCAATAATGAAGGAACATCAGCATGAACTTTGTACTAACTAATTTTGGTCAATTAACAAAGGGATTCTCTATGTTAATCAAGTACACATGTTTAGAAGCCTAAGAATGCACCTACCTTATCCTAGCACTAAGATGTGCCTAATGACCATAGTAAAAAACCCATGGTTTATAAAACACCAATGGTGACTAGGCCTTACAAGTAGGCTTATTTTCAATGGAAAAATACTTCTAAAACTTATCAAAGACTCTTTGGCATGAATGCCCTTGATTGAAACTCATGAAGAGCTTGTTGTAGTGGATGCCATGGAGAGTGGAGGTATGGGTGCTCCTGCACCATACTGCCTTGTTTTAAAAACTCAAGTCTCACATGAGAGTACTTTTTGAACATAAGTTCCATGCTTGGCAATACATTCTTCACTCATCCATATAGCATCAATATTAGGAAGACCCTTCCATTCAACCAAGTAGTCTGTGTAGGTCTTCTTCCTTGTTTGTTTGACTACATTAGAATCCAAAATCTTCTCCAAATACAATGGTTGGCTAGGTGGTAAGTCTTTGATCTATTTTTCATGTATATTATTAGTATCCTACACAAAAGTATTAGATCCTGCATCACCTCTGAAAGTGGATGAGATCATAAACATTAAAGATAGGAGAAATTGAAATGGTTGAGGGAAATGAGATTTCATATGCATTTTTCGCAAATTTGTGCCACATCTGACAGGGTCCAATCTTTCTCATCTACAACTTGCTATGTCCCCTAGGTAGCCTTGCTTTAGATATGCCCATACTTGATCTCCTTCTTTGAAAGCAACATTTATTTTCTTCTTCTCTACCTCTGCCTTATACATTGCATTATTTTTATCCAAAGTGTCCTTGACTTGGTCATGAATCTTCTTGATCCATGTGGATAGTTCTTCACCTTGTGCACTAACCTTGAAGTCAATAGGTAGATCTCTTCATTCCATGTCTCCTTTAGGATGAAATCCATAGTTCACTTGGAATGTTGTCTTCCATGTTGACCTGTTCACTGAGTTATTGAAGGCATATTCTACTTGAGGGAGGATAGCATCCCAAGTTTGTTCATGTTGTTTGGTTAGACACCTTAGAAAGTTTCCTAATGACCTCTTTACCACTTTAGTCTACCCATCTATTTGAGGATGGTAGGTAGAACTGAAAGAGAGATTTTTTCCCAACTTTTTCCATAGGGTTCTCCAAAAATGTCCTTGGAATTTTACATCTCTATCTAAGATAATGTATGTTGGAAATCCATGAATCCTGACCACTTCCTTAAAGAATAGGTTAGCAATATGCAAAGCATCATTAGAGCTCTTACAAGGAACAAAGTGAGACATTTTTTTGAATATGTCAACAATGACAAAAATGCTATCCAAACCTTGTTTAGTTCTTGGGAGGCCCAAGACAAAATTCATGCTCACATTGTCCCATGGCTTTGTTGGAATTGGCAAGGGCTTGTAAAGACCTTGATTTGTTCTAACTCCTTTGGCTCTTTGGAATATAGTGCATGTTTCAACAAATTTTCTGACATCAATGGGCAGTTTAGGAAAATGGTAGTTTCTTCTTAGGAGTTCTAGTGTCTTGTCAATCCCAAAGTGACCTCCTAATGTGCCACAATGCTTTTCTCTAATCAAATTTTCTCTCATGGAGCATCTTGGAATAGAAAGCTAACCTCCTTTGAACAAAAGGCCATTCTGCAACAAATATTTAGAATATGTACTATTATAGGCATCAAATAGAGTAGAGAAAACCTTGTGGATATCACCAAAATCTAGGTCATCTTTGTGTAATTTTTTGAGGGCATCAATCCCCATGCTTTGTATGTGCACTTCTTCAACCAAGCTGACTCTCCTGCTAAGGGCATCAACTACCTCATATGCAGTACCTTTCTTGTGTTTTATAGCGAATGTGAAGGCTTCAAGTTGTTCAAACCATTTCATATGCCTGCAACTCAACTTTTCTTAAGGAAGCTTAGTGCATGATTATCTATATAGACAATGAATTCTTTAGGAAGCAAGTACTGCCTCCATTTCTCGAGGGCCTGATCCATAGCATATAGTTCTAAGTCATAGGTATTATACTTCTTCTTGGAATCATTAAGTTTTTCAAAGAAGAAGGTCATTGGTGTTCCCTCTTGACTAAGGACTACTCCTATGTCAAGGTTGATAGCATCAGTCTCCATAGTGAACAACTTGTTGAAGGTACCAAGATAGGGTATTGTGCTACTCTTTGATTCAATCATTTAAAAGCTTCGTCTTCTTGTGTAGTATATTAGAAATAATAAAATTTAAATGAACTAAAAATAAATAACTATAAATTAATCCAAGAGAGTTTGTGATGAACATAATTACCATACTTTATATGAGCTTTCCAAGATCAACACAAGAATGGAGACACAAGATTTTGAAAGGGGAAAGCAAAGAAGAACCCTTGTGAATAATATGAATGAGGAAAATACCTAAGAATGGAGAGAGAGAGAGAGAGAGAGAGAGAGAGAGAGAGAGAGAGAGAGAGAGAGAGAGAGAGAGAGAGAGAGAGAGAGATAATGTGGATCCAAAGGCTCATTACAAAACTACATCATGATTGTGTGTTATAGAATGAGAGAGAAGCATCTCTTATAAAGAGATCAGAAACTCCCATGTGAATGATTACCATATTCATAAGTGTGTGCATAACAAGTGTCATAGTCCTCTTAAGGAGGAACAACTATTTTCCTTATAAAGGAATTACAAAAAATGAGTTGTCCTCACATGTGTATAATAGGACAAACTACATTTAGGGATCCTTGGAATATCCCAATTAAAATACATCCAAGGAAAGATTAATATTTCTAATATCCCCCCTTAATCTTTACTTGGGGAGTTTACGTCAAAGGGTATTAAGCCTAAATTTTTACAATGAAATTATAAATAGCAACAACTTGATCTTTGTGAATGTCTTCAATTATGCAAAAGGTCTCTTGTGAGTGTAGGTAGATCTTCGTAGAGCCAAGAGAGAAGTGGATAGGTCATTTGAATGCACACCAAATAATATTGTCTTGTATGTGCCTAGATGGATTACCTAAAAAACATGGACACAAGAAACAAGACAACTATCCACAAGAAGTATTTCATTTTATATTCAAATTAGAAATCATTTTGAATAAGAATAAGAAAACTCTCATAGAGAAACAGAGAGAAAAATGTAACATGTCACCACAAAGAAATGGAAAAACCTAATATGAAGATAAATTATATGCTCAAAAAGTTATCAACAAGGATAAATTGAGTAAAAAGCTTGATCAGTATTCCCATGATAAGTATATTATACTAATGCACCAATGACCACAGACAAGGCCAACTAATGATACTTGCATCAGCATTGCATCAATCACGTGGATATAGATAGTCCACTTAATGGATCATCCCACTGCAAATTAATGGGGGCATCCCTCCATAATGTACATGACTCATGATTTAAGCAATAAAGCATGCAGATCAATATCACATTAATATATGAAAATAAAATAAAAGGAGAGACATGCCGATCAAATTAATATTATCATGATTTTGTTAGGATACTAAACAGGAATAGATTATGAGGATTTAACAACATGTTGCCTTCAAATTGGATCAAACCATCTGAATTTGGAGGGGGGAAAACTCCAATAATAACATCCTCTTTATTGAGGACCAAAATGGAACAACATGGAGGGAAACTCCATAAATATCAACCTTCAAGGTAGAGCATATAGAATCAAATGGAGGGAAACTCCATATAGAATATCATCCTTTCAAAGTAGAACAAATAGAACCAAATGAAGGGAAACTCCATATAAAATATCATCCTTTCAAAGTAGAACAAATAGAACCAAATGGAGGGAAACTCCATATAAAATGAGTGCACACCAATATAGGATAGAGGGATACTCCATGGGCTAGATAAGGAAACTATGTATCAGTTATACTAAGGGGACCTTCATGATATGAATTAGATATAACTAAGGGGACCTTCATAGTTACTTTGAAAAAATCGACTCCCTATGCATCTCAAAAAAAAACTTCATATAAATCAATGGTAGAAAACCATAAAATGCCAACATCGTCATAGAATGATACTATAAAAGCATAATAGTGCAATTATGTACACATCAATAGGTTACAATAAAGTTGAAGGCAAATGTGTAAGATATCTCATAATCAAAAAAAATATTATGGAAAATGTAGTGATCCAAGGAAGATCAGTGATTAATAAACAATGTATAGATATTAGGTAGAAAACTCCATTGGGCGTGAACAAGGATACTTAGTTTATTTTAAGTATTGAACAAGAATACACTCATATAATTGGGTAAGCATCACAGTCAACATAGCTTGTATATTTATTTAGGCATATATGTGGGCCCCCATATATACTTGAATAAATATACATAAAATAATATGGTATAATAACAATCATTAAGATGGAAGAAAAAAAAATTATATCTACGTCATGGGAAAATCAAGATCACCCCCTTCCAAAAATGAAGTGAAATAAATAAATTCCTTCTTAGGGAACAAAAAATATTTAAATCAAGACTTTAAGATAAGATAATTAGTATAAGAATGAGGTGAGCTTAATCATAATGCCTTCAAAGATACCAATAATACAAAAAAGAGGGTAAAAAATATACTTGATAGTAATGCATGTTACTCAATAACCAATAAGTAAATTCATGAAGACAAGGGTAGAGGATGACTCATAATACTATAATCTAGTATCACAAAAGTCTTCATTTTCATTGGGTCGATTAACACAAAAAAAATAAAAAATGACTTAAGTACAAAAATTTCAAAGAAAAGTCCTTGAGTAAATTTTATTTTTTATTTTTTTGATAGAAGGAAACTAGAAATTATTAAAAAAAAATTGAAAAAATATTTCAAGGCTAATTTCAAGTTTAAAAGGTTTTGTAGATAAACACATTAAAATGGAATATGACACTATTTTGAAAAATAATATATTCAATTTATACTACAATTGTAAGAAACTAATTTATTAATTATAAATCATTATTCTATAATAATAGAATAAAAAACAACTTTAGAAAAAAATATATGTTTACAAGATTTGAAATAAAGTGGTAAGTACTTATATGATTCTTTGTAAATAAAGGCAAGAAGAAGTAAAGTTAATAAAAAAAGATAACATATTATACAAACCTTTTCTTTTTTTTTAAAACCAAATAGAACTCTCAAAGTGTGTTTTTAAAAGACACGTGCCCTCTATTTAAAAAAATGTGCCCCCTTTTAAAACGAATATAAATAATGGTTGAAAAAAGCATTAAATATATATATTGTTATTCAAATTTTTTAAAATGGAAAATAAGTATGAAGAATGTTTGAATTCAATTTATATTAAAAAGGATGTGTAAAAAATGAAATCTAGAGGTGGTAAAATATTATTGGCACATCCCCAACATTATAAAATGGTAGAAATAAATTACTACTCCTCCACTTGTATCAAATTTCAATATTATATCTAATAGGCTAATAATTTTTAAAAAATTGGCTAACCTTATTCACTCATGCAAATTACTTAACAGAAATAATATATGAAATGAATGACTTGTTTTTACAATGGAATGATGTAGTAAAAATAAGCAATGTACTTATAAAGATATGCCAAGGCAAATAAGATAAAATATAGAGGGAATACGAATAAATTATAAAGTAGTGGAGTCAAATAGATAAATTATTAAATAAGAAACGTTAATGGTGGTCAAAGAGAGTCAGTGTATTTCTTTAAATAAATTTTACCAATTTTAATTTAAATAACCTGCTAGCATGCTAATACTAGAAAATGATGATTATACAAAATAATATGTATGTAGAGCATAAAGACATTACTTATGCAAGGAATAAAAAATGATGATTATAGAAAACTTTCCATCTGTAAAAAGAAATAAAATGCTCAAAGATTGAGGATTCAGAGGTTTTGTAGGAAGCTTGAGAGGGATGAGCACGCATATGCACAGAGCTGGATTTTTTGTTATAGTCCAGAGAAAGGCACTCCAAAAGAAGCGAACCTAATCTAGAACTAGTGCCTCCAACAATCTTATCATTGGGCATCTACCCATCAGGCTGAATGCCATTCTTGAGGCAGTAAAGTTCTCAGGTGTTCCTGACCTAGATTCTAGCCTAGCCAATGTGGATTGAAATGCACTCCCTCATTTTTGAAGCTTAATTACACAGAAAGAGGTTTTAAAAAATAGGATTTTGCTAAAAAGTATATAATAGTGAAAAAGGTGTTTGCAAAGATGCCCTGCTCTCAGAAGTGGAGGACATATGTCATCAAGCATGCCCCCCCTTAGACATTCCCTGAATCACATCAATTTTGACCACTGCATAGCAATGGCCTTAGAGGAAACAAGGAGTGTGTGAGGAAAAGTAGTCACTAGGAAGAAAAAACACAATAGATTCTTCGGGGGAATAGAGAGCCCAAGGCACAGAGTGCCATGGGCTGAAAAAATTAACAAGCACGATAGTAGGCAAAGCCCAAGGAGCTATAGTGAGGATCACAACCTGAGCCATCATCAATGAAGCAGAGTGATGGATGGATTAACAAGGGCCAAGGAAGAAAAAAAATGTAAAAAATTTTACAATAAATGCCAAACAACAAGGTGATTGGAGAGAAGCACGGTTCAACATTTAGCATGCTTACAATAGAGGTAATAGGAGAGTGTAGGATCATAAAGATGCCCCATAAAACACAATAAACTTAGATGTCAAAAGAGTTTGGCTAATAATAAATACAGTCCATGATTGCATGCAAAAAGAATAGCCCAAGCATAAACAAAAATAGTTGCACATCATGGCATCCAAAAAAAGGTAAGAACCTTTTAATTAAAACAAAATTAATACCACTACCAAACTCTACAAAATATATGCTTCATCACTGAATTAGAATCTGCAAGGACTAATGAATAATCAGAGTATCAATAAAATAAATCCATTCATCTTTATATACTAGATGGTCTTATGCACATATTATCAATCAAATAGACCCATTCATCTATATATACAAATAACTCATGCAAGGAGCAACATGAGAGGAAGATCAACAAACAATAGAAATAAAGAATAAGGATGTAAGAAAATGCAAAAAAAGAATGTAAGATTAAATAACTGAAAGGAAAAGAGATAAAAACAAGAGAAAACAGGAATGTTTCTAAAGGGTTGGATAACAGATAAAGAAATTTCTATAAAAAAAACTAGAAAGTGAACAAATAAGGTAAGATAAATTAGAAATTGATCATAATTTCTAAAAACAAATATAATATTAGGATTAAACATTTTTTTTTTTTTTTTTAAATAGAAATTAGAGAAAATATTAAATTTTCAAGGATAAGATGAATAGATCTTATCTTATTAATTTACGGTGAATTAGAGTTTAATCATAAATAAGATTTGAAAATAATAGAAATTCATAGAATTTCTAAAAAATATAGATATTAAATATTAAGAAAACTATCTATGAGAGAAAATATTAAAATTTAAAAAATATATATGAATAGAATTAAATCTAATTGACTATAATGTAAGTCATAGATAACATTAATTATCATTACTTACATATTCCCTGCAATAAAATGGTAGGGAAATAATAATGCAATTTTTTTATTTTAAATATTTAACAAAGAATATTAAAAATACTATTAAACTGAAATTGATAAATGCTACTTGAAACAAGAGCAATTCTTTTTTTTATAGAGATACCTAAGTCGAAATAAGGTGTGCTCCAACCTTCATCATTAAACTCAAAATGAGGATTAGCATGCTCTGCTACCATGTTATAAATAATAAAATTGAAATGAACTAAAAATAAAGAACTATAAATTAATCCAAGAGAGTTTGTGATGAACATAATTACCATACTTTATATGAGCTTTCCAAGATCAACGCAAGAATGGAGACACGAGATTTTGAAAGGGGAAAGCAAAGAAAACCCCTTGTGAATTATATGAATGAGGTAAATGTTGTAGTTGAGGAAAGCCAACTCCGAAGACGCCAAGATCACCTGCATGTGAAACCTGTCAAAGAGAAGCCATAGAAGGGGAGGAGCATGGAGCAAGGGAAAACCCTAAACGGACATGAGAGACAATATGTGCAAACACAATAAGAAATTTATTTACAATAAGAAATGATGTTGTGATAATGTGTTAATACAAAGAGGAGAGCTCGAATATAAAGAGCTCATGGAAGCTTGTAGAACAAGCTGGAAGGTGGTAGAAGATAAGTGTGACAACTAGAAGGGAACAAACTCCCGTGTGGTCACCAGCTAACCACAACATGCATTAAATATAAAATATTAAATAAATGCATGACCTAAGTAAGCTTAAGCAATAGAATAAATAATTAATAATTAATTATTTACTCTAACACCCCCCCTTAAGTGCAACTTAGGGAAATGCCTTAAGCTCACAAAACTAAGATGAAATGCATAATGGGTCCCGGCAACAAGGCCATGTTAGGTACCCATGTACAATGCAAGAAGAATGCAACCTCTGTAAGCGAGGAAAGAGAGAAAACCACATGGGAAAAACCCTCCCCCAAAAAGAGGTAAGAACCCAGTGAAGAGCTGAAGAAGTCTCCAACTAGGGAAATTGTCCCATAAAATAGGAACAAAGAGTGATCATGAAGAAGCAGCATCACTGAAGCAGGAAGAAGCCATAAAATCTACCAAACTGCTGATCTGAAGAACCTCCATGGAAGAAGAAGGCACGAACCGAGCATGTCTATATGGTAGATGATCCATCTCACCGAAATGCATAGGTAGCCAGCCACTGCAATCGCCTTGTACATAGGATCAACCACTGAATACATAGTTCACACTATCGAACCATCGAACCATGGATGCATTAGAACACAGCATAACCCCCCCTTAATGCAGACGGAGTGTGATGACAGGCAACTGAGAAGGTGAGCCAAAATCTCCTGCAAAAGAACCAAGAACGAGGAAAGAGGAAAAGAGATACAGACACCGATAAAGACACAGTCTAACTGACTCTACATGGGGCTAATGTCATGGAAGGGACACTCACTTGATAAAGGGAGAATGCCTAAAACAGCAAACAAATAATCCCCCCCATGGTGCTTTATGAAATAGTGCATGCACAACTGACTCAAAACAACGTTCATGACTCCCAGAATGCAAAAGTGACAATTTATCTTAGTGCGAGATAGAAAGTGCTTCAAAATGATAGCTACAATGATCAGAACTAAAAAAGAGCTGAACCAAAAGAGAGTACAGCCGAAAAGAAAGAAAACCATGCGAGGAAAATGATCCTCGAGCCTAAAACACTCAAAATATCCACCATAGAGCAAAAATGCCAAAACTATGATAGAAAGAGCAGAGGCCAAAAACAAGGAAAAAGGACTAACTTTTTTGAAGAGTACACAGAACTAGCTTTCCAGAAATATAAAGTTTTCAAAAAACTGACATGGGACGCAAAAGATATGCATGCCGGAGTCAAAAATAAGACTTTGGACTTCAATATAAAAATGAGCAATAAAAAAGCATCAAAACCAAAAAATACCTGCACCAAAATCTCTGTCTTAGAACCAACTTTCCGACGCTTCTTTCGGATCGAAAAAATACCTCCGTATGCAAGAGTTATGGCCAAAAAACCAAAGGTAGGTCCAAAAGTGAATCGGGAGAGGTGCATGCAAGGGCCGATGCAGCGCTGACGTCAGCAAGTCAGACGATTAAATTTGACGGTTTGGTGGCCGTCGCAGCAAAAAAGAGTGCCACGTGGCAGTATGGATGATGACATGGCTGACGTGGCAGGGGTGACGTGGCGGGTCCACGTGGCAAGGTGCCACGTGGCGCCCAGGCCACGTGTCACCCCCACAGTGGCTGCAATGGTGCTGACGTGGCTGCAAAGCTGTCAGGCTGAGCAGAGGCGGCCGGGCTGGTGGAGCTATCGGCGGAGGTGGCCGCAGGGCGGCGGACGAGGAGGAACCGCCGGTGGAGGTCGGAGGACGGGCGGTGGCTGGGAGGAGGCCGAGCCGCGGCGGAGCACGGGCGACGCTGCCTGCTGCGGCCGCTGCGGGCTGCGCACAGGTGGCGTGGCGGCGGTGTGCCCCAAAATATATATTTTATAAAAAAAATATGTCGCTGCGTCCGTACGACCGTATGGCAGACCCCTACAAGCAAAAAAGATTGCCTCCCAGAGCTCTGTCTCCAAAATCAAAAAGCTTTATATGAATCTTGACTGCAAACGGCCTTCTGGATCCATTGGTGATGTCCGTTTGGGCCCAAAGTGCTTTGAAAATTTGCTGATCCCCTGATACCTGTCAAAGAGAAGCCATAAAAGGGGAGGAGCATGGAGCAAGGGAAAACCCTAAACGGACATGAGAGACAATATGTGCAAACATAATAAGAAATGTATTTACAATAAGAAATGATGTTGTGATAATGTGTTAATACAAAGAGGAGAGCTCAAATATAAAGAGCTCATGGAAGCTTGTAGAACAAGCTGGAAGGTGGTAGAAGATAAGTGTGACAACTAGAAGGGAACAAACTCCCGTGTTGTCACCAACTAACCACAACATGCATTAAATATAAAATATTAAATAAATGCATGACCTAAGTAAGCTTAAGCAATAGAATAAATAATTAATAATTAATTATTTACTCTAACAGTAAATGCCTAAGAATAGAGAGAGAGAGAGAGAGAGAGAGAGAATTGGGAGCCAAAGGCTCATTACATGAACTACATCGTGATTGTGTGTTATAGAATGAGAGAGAAGTATCTTTTATAAAGAGATGAGAAGAGGAGTTATTTGTAACTCCCATGTGAATGATTGCCAAATTCACAAGTATGTGCATAACAAGTTTCATAATCCTCTTAAAGAGGAATAACTATTTTCCTTATAAAGGAATTACAAAAAATGAGTTGTCCTCACATGTGTACAATAGGACAAACTACATTTAGGGGTCTTTGGAATATCCCAATTAAAATACATCCAAGGAAAGATTAATATTTCTAATATAGTCTATTGAAATTTTGTTTTCTTACCACTTTTGATGGTATCAAGTAAAGGTGCACAAGTGTGACTGACATTCTTGACAAATTTTCAATAAAATGTTGCCAATTCATAGAAGCTCTTGACTTACCCTGAGGTCTTAGGTGTTGGCCAATTGAGGATAGCCTCTACCTTTTTAGGATCCATTTTTGAAGTGCCCTTTGAGATGACAAAGCCCAAAAATGTCAGCTTTTTTAGCACAAATGTACATTTTTCTAGATTAATTACTAGTTTCTTCTCATGTAGCCTTTTGAGGACTAGTTCTAAGTGTTTCATATGTTCTTCTTTGGTGCTACTGAAGATCAATATGTCATCTAAGTAGACAACTACAAACTTTCCTATGAAGTCATGAAGCATTTCATTCACCAGCCTCATGAAAGTGATAGGGGCATTGCTAAGACCAAATGGCATTATAAGGCATTCATACAAAAGTTTAGTGGTTTTAAATGTTGTTTTCCACTCATCTCCGGGCCTTATTCTAATCTAACGATAGCCTGATTTAAGGTCTATCTTTAAAAAGTAGCATGCTCCTCCAAGTTGGTCTAATAGATCTTCAATTCTAGGTATAGGGAACCTATACCTGATTATTATTTTGTTTATTTCCCTAGAGTTAGTGCATAGCCTCCATTTTCTATCCTTTTTAGAGTTGAAAACAATAGGGACTGCACAAGGGCTGAGACTCTTTTTTATGAGTCATTTTGTCACCAAATCATTGATTTGTCTAGAAACCTCTACATTATGGTCAGGAGTGAGTTTGTAAGCAGCTTTTTTGGGTAGAGAAGCACCTTGTATGAATTCTATCTAGTGAGAGATGTCCCTTAATGGTAGGATTTCATTCATTATGTCCCCTAAAACTATTCTCTTATACTTTTGCAACAAACCATCTACTTCCTTAGGTACTTCTTTGAAGACTGCTTTCATCTTAGGTTTGAGGACTAGGGCATAGCCTATATTAGACTCTTGTATAGTGTTTATCATTTCTTGTTCTCCTACCATGATGACTAACTATTCCTTAGGTTTCTCTTGGTGAGGGTTAGGGAGAGGGAGTAGGTTATACTTATGACCACCTTGATTGATTTGATATTTTTTTGTGATACTGTCATGCTTGGCTTTTAATTCATATTGACATGGATGCCCTAATAAAAGGTGACAAACATTCATGTCTACAACATCACAAAGTATTCTATCCTTGTATTCTTTGATTGAAAAATCTACCCAAGCTTGTTCATTTATAAGGGTTTTTTGTTCTTTTGTCAACCAAGATACATGGGAGCGATTTGGGTGGGGTATTTTCTCCAAATTTAGTTTGTCTACCATTTATTTAGATACAATATTTTTAGTATAACCAAAATCAATTAATTATTTGTATCCCTTTCCATGGCTCTTCGACATGGTCCTAAAGAGAGTCTTTCTTTGAGGAGGATCCAATGGTATAGGTTCTTGGATCAATGTTCTTTACATCATGAGGGTAGCCCCTTATTCACCAGTACAGTCTCTCCCACTACCATCATCATCTTCTTGCACAAGATTTTTTCTTCTCTCTCCTTGGTTATTCTACTTCTCAAGACACTTGTTAGTATAGTGACCTATCTGTTTTCAGTTATAGAATTTGAACTGCCCATTATTGCTTCCATCATTTCTGCCTCTACCATTACCTCTCCTTCCTCTGTATCCACCTCTTGAACTACTTTCTCCTTATTGGAATCTCCTTGTGGCCTATTTTTTTGTGTTCCTTTTCCTCCATAGTTTCTTTTTCCTCTATCATTCTTCTCTTTGTTTCTACCATCTTGTTCATTTCTTCTCTTGAACTTTTCTTCAACCTTGAGTGCCAATTGGTAGCACTGGTTTACTATGGTAGGGTTTGTTAGACTAAGTTCATCTTGAATGGAAATCCTTATTCCTTTCATATATGTAGCAAGTTTAACACTTTCAGGTTCAACAAGCTTAGATTCATCACCAATTTCTAAAATTCTTTAGCATAGGTAGAGATATCCATCTCTTTTTGTCTCAAACTCATCCTTTTCTTATGAAGTTGGACTTCATATTCTTCAAGGAGATAAATCTCTTTGAGTAAGGTCACCATCTTCTTTCATGTGGTGACTGGATTCTTTTTGTTCTTCACCATGTAATCTTGAGTGAAGTTCCACCATGTGAGTGCAGAGACTTTGAGCCTAGACTTGGCAATCTTTACCCTTTGGTTCTTAGGGAAGTCTTGACAATCAAAGAAACTAGTTAGGGCATCTACCCAATCCATTATAGTATTTGGATCCATCTTCCCATTGTATGTAGGAAAATCAAGCTTAACATCCATAGTCCTCCTCTCCATAGACTTAAGAATCTTCACAAGAAGCCTTTGATTAGTAGGCCATTCTTCTTCCCCTTGCTGAAGGGGTTCTTCATCACTCCTTTATTTGACTTCTTCAAAGCTTTCACCACTTCTATTATCAAGCTCTCCCTTAAGCTTTTCAATCTCTTGCTTCATCCACTATTCTCATTGTTCCTTTTTTCATCTTGCGTTAGTTTCCTCTCTATAAGGTATTTCACTATGTTTGCATTGGTCATCCTTGTAGACAACCCTCCTTCATCTTCTCTATCCATGGTTTTAGTATACTTTTACCCTAAGGGATCTTAGGTTGCTCTAATACCACTCGACACAAAGCTATCCCTTGATTAGGAAAATTTGATGTGGTGTGGCCTTATAGTTTCTTCTATACCCCAAAATGGGCTTGAGAGAGGGATCTACACCTTTGTACAATCCTGTAAACAAAACATCAACTAGGCACTCCTTTAGAGTACTACTAGGTCTCTAAGAAAAACACAACTAATGCTTGGGATTTTCTTGAAATGGGAACCTATGAATTATAAGGGGAATGGAAAGGATCCTAAACATCCAATGATCTCAAAATGATAGGTTAAGACAGTCTATCCTATGCCCAAGAGCCCAAACAACAATTCTAGTTTTTAAGCCTAGTAGCCCTATTAGTCCCAAAAATGAGGAAATTGGGACTTATTTTGAAACTTCTCCAATGGACCTGGTAAAAAAATTGGATATTGTAGAACCCTTTTGGAATTTGTTTCATAATCCAAAGCTTCAGACTCCCAAACAGTAAAAATGATCACCAAACCGTAAATACAACAACTAGTCCTAATAGGCCTATTTGATTAGGTTTGTAAAGGAAGTCCACACCGGTCTATTGTCCAAGATTAACCACCACTTGAGAAAACTTGGAGGGATCTATAGGAGATCACAATCCACCATCAAACATGTTTATCCATCCCCAAAGTTCCTCTAACACTTTAATGTTTGTTCTCCTGAACCAAACACATAGAGATGTTTGGCCTAGGGCTGGGTTGCAAAAATAGGAAACTCAATCCCCATCTCCCATCCTTTTGGAATCCAATAGTACACCAAAACTTGTATTTTCTTGAGTGGCATAGAATTCACATGGTGGAAAAGAAAGTTAGGGCATTTTTGCAAAAAATTGTCAATCGAACGAGGGTTTTGGTGCACTCGAGAGAGATGTTTGTATACCTTTTGACTCATACACACATGTGCAGCAGTCAATTTACAAGGAAAATAAGGTTTTTTATTGATTTTAATTGTAAAATTACATTCTACTCCATTCTATATCTTCCACCCACCCAAAAGGTCTATATGAAGACCTTTCCCAACTAATCCAACCAATTTTCAAAGGCTATGACCATTGGGGGGTGATTATGTAAAAGTTTTTAAATGTTTCCATAAACTATCAAGCCTTTACTGAGCAGTTAGTGATAATCGAGCTCACTTGAGCATTGAAGACAATTTCCTATATGTGTCGAGCACTTAGTGATAACCACATTCAGAGATAGTATTGAACAAGTTGGGTCAATTAACAAAGGAACATCAGTATGAACTATGTACTAACTGAGTTGGGTCATTTAATGAAGGGATCCTATGTGTTAATTGAGTACACATGTTTAGAAGCCTAAGATCACACCTACCCTATCCTAGGATTAAGTGTGCCTAATGACCATAGTAAAAATCTCATGGTTTATAAAACACCAATGGTGACTAGGCCTTACAAGTAGTCTTATTTGTAATGAGAAACTACTTCTAAAACTTATCAAAGACTCTTAAGCATAAATGCCCTTGAATGAAACTCATGAAGAGCTTGTTGTAGTGGATGCCTTGGAGAGTGGAGGTATAGGTGCTCCTGCACTAGACTAACTCTCCATGATGCTAAGTACCTCCTCTAGGTTTCTAAGATAATCCTCCCAAGTACAACTACAAATCAAGATATCATTGAAAATGATGAAGGGTGCTCCCCTTAATACCATAAACACATAATAGAAACAAAGAAACAACAACAATTGTAGGAACAAAAGATGGGCTTCTTATTATTGTCACAAATTTTGAATTGTAGAATTCACAATTATATTATGCTAACCCACATGGGTGCCTTCATTACAATAATCTGCAAGATAAAGCTGTGAACTATCACCCAAAGCTATCCTAGACAATGTTTGAACATTTCTTAAATAGGTAATTTTATGTCACCCAGGAAGGTTCCAAACACTCAAACGTAATACCTAGGGCTGACAAAACCTAACAATACATATAAAGTCAGCCAAATACATTTTTGACATTTATTTTGGACATTTTGATTAGACCAACTTTGGAAGACCATAACTCTCAAGCCGTTGCTTTGATTGGCTATTATAACCACTTTTTAAAGACCTCAGCTTGTGATCTACAAGCTCAAATTTGTGCAAATACCCATACATTGAGTATTCAGGACTCATCTGGGCACTTTTAGGCCTCCAACTATGAGCCTAAAGTTTATATACCAAAATTATAATCAATAATCCTCAATAAATCCATGAATACACATGATATGGCACTAAGCCTCAACTGGTAGGCTGATATATCTAAGATGAATATCCACCTCTGAAATTAGGATATTTTGAGCTTGTATGACTGACTTACTAAGTAGTAAGCCTCCATAGACAAGAACTATGCATTAAGGCAACCCTTATTCAAACAACTAAAATGAAATTTTTTTGGTTGATGCAAGATTGGTCTTACATCCAGGATGCTCCTACATCAGACAGCTGGGGTGATTTGAGAAGTGACTCCATCACATCTCAGGTATTCAGAGGAAAACCAAGACAATTAACCTCCTCCCTTACTAGCCATGATGAATCCTCTATTGGAATCCCTTTCCATTTGACCACTTTTTCCAACATCATTGTCTATTATCTCCTCAATCTCTTTTGTAGCCAAACTAGTTGTTGGAATACTCCACTGCACTTTTGCAACTTCATCTCCTTAACCTCCTTCATAATACTCTATCAAATATAAAATGTTAAATATGGTTGAAATATTTAAATCAACAGGCAACTCCACTTTATAGTTAGTTCTAGAATCATGTCTTTTCACTATCTTGCACGGTCCAAACTTAGTCATTTTTAGCTTATTATATGTACCCACTAGAAAATGCTCCTTTCACAAATGAACCATGACTTCATCTCCAATATAAAATTCCTTATACCTCCTTTTCACATTTCCTTAGCCTGATAATGTGTACTCATCTTTATAATGTGCTTCCTCACCTCATCATGGATATTCAACAAATTCTTCTGCTTCAATACTACTTATCTCTCCTTTATCCAACTGCCTCAATTTAGAAGCATTTATGGGACTACTCCCATATACAACTTGGAATAGTGATATTCCAATACTCCTATTGATAGAATTATTATATGCAAATTTTGCCTATGGTAAAATCATATCTCATTCTTTTGGCTTGTCTCCAACCAAACATCACAAAAAATTTCCAAAACTATGATTCACAACTTCTGATTGTCCATCAGTCTATAGATGATGTGATGAACTAAACTTTAACTCTATCTTCAATTTCTTCCACAATGTATGCTAGAAATACCAAAAAAATTGGTATCTCAATCTAAAACTACACTCTTTGGTAGACCATGTAGTCTCACCACTTCTTTGAAAAAAACTTTGCCACATGAACAAAATCACTATTCTTCTTTCAAGGAATGAAATGTTCCATCTTTGAAAACCTATCAACCACTAGCAAAATAGAATCATGCCCTCACCGAGTCCTCAGTAATTGAAGAACAAAATCCATTCTGACACCCTCCCATGACTTCTTTGGTACAAGTAATGACTCATACAACCCCATATTCTACTTCACTCTATTCACCATCTGATATACTCTGCAACTCTATACAAACTTCTTCACATCTTGCTGCAACTGTGGCCAATAATAGTTCTCAACAACCAAAGCAACAATTTTATCTCTACAAAGTGTTAAGCCAATCCTCCATAATGCTTCTCTGTAATGAGATTTTGTCTCATTGAACTTCTTGGAATGCACAAATGACTTCCTTTGAACAACATACCATCTTGGATTATGAAATCCAACCACTTCATCCTATCAAGGGTAATAGGTTTTGTACAAGCCATCCATGCTTCACCAAAATTAGGATCCTCTAGATACAAGTCGTTGAGTTACTTGAACCCAACCACCTCAATCTGCATTTCTATCAGCAAAAGATGTCTTCTACTAAGAGCATCTGCAACTCTATTAGACTTCCCACTCTTTTTTTTCAAAACAAATGTATAACTCTACAAAAACTCAACCCAATTCAAATGCCTTCGGTTTAATTTTCCTTGACTATTAAAAATTGTTGGTGTAAATACATATTTACTAGTTACACTGACTTAAGTTTACTTAAGTTAATGCATTATTTTATTATTTTTCATTATTTCATTATTTATTTTGTGAGACACTTAGGAGTTTGCGCACCTTTTTGAGTTGTCATGTTGATAACACAAAAGTATGCAACTATATTTTAGCACATCTTGTCTACAACATTGATTTGCATGCCTCATCATTGTAGGCTTATCCTCTCATCATCACACTTACTTCTGTGCTTAATGCAAGATAACCCATATCTGGTGGACATGTGCCTAGTTGTATGACTTATCATGTAGCTGATTCTTATGCATTCTAGATGCATCTTAGAGGCCCTTATATATAGGCACTCCTAGTGTACTCTTAAATACATATTGAATTGAATACATTTTTATTCTCATCATACTCCTTTCTGGTCTACAGTTGTGCTTGTGTTTGAGATCTTAGTTCTTGAGTGAATTTTTCCCTAAGGAAAATTCTTACATGGTATCAGAGCTATACAAAATTCTTACACTAGTAGTACCTGTATATAAAGGCCTCTAAGATGAATCTAGAATGCCTAAGAACCAGCTACATGATAAGTCATGCAACTGGGCACATGTCCACTAGATAAGGGTTATTCTCCATTAAGCATGAAAGTAAGTGTGATGATGAGAGGATAAGTCTACAATGGTGTAGCATGCAAATTAGTGTTGTAGACAACATGTACTAAAATAGAGTTGCATACTTTTGTGTTGTCAACATGACAACTCAAAAGGTGTGCAAACTCCTAAGTGTCTCACAAAATAAATAAAATAATGCATTAACCTAAGTAAACTTAAGTAAGTGTGAATAGTAAATACGTATTTATACCAACACCTTGCTTAAGTGCAACTAAGAGGAATACCCTTAAGCTTACAAAAATTAGGATGTAAATGCAAGATGGGTCTCGACTACTAGGTTATGTTAGGTACCCATGTACATAATGAAATGCAATCTCTCATAAAGCAGAGAAAGAGAGAAAGAATGTCAACCAGTTATTGCTGCTCCAAGGAAGAAGTTGGTTCATGAATGTAGAATAATGTTCCTCCCCTTTGGAAGAAACAAAGGCAAAGGTACAATCCTGAAGATGTATGCTAGTCCTAAAACCTACTCAAGTATCCCTATATTGACGTTGATGGTCGCCCCTTCCAACTGTGCTAAAAAGAATGAATGCAAATTTGGAAAGGACATTGGTTGAACCTATCCCAATGAGCCATTTGTCTCCTCAACTGATAAAGAGACCTCTGAAAAATGTTGTTCATAAGAATCCACAATCATGCCAACCCTTAAAGATTGATCATGGAGAGAATGGACATGAGGTTCAGAGTGAGCCCTCACAAAAATTGTAGAAGGATCATCCTCATCAAAAAGAAGTGGTATATCATCAAAGAAGTCTCCCAATTCTACTATGTGTGACTCCATGAAAAGACCTAAAATGTCAATCAAGAAGGCATCACCTGAGGCTAGAACTGGAAGACATAGTGTATTGTATTGTGTTGAAGTACATGAATTGGTCACTGCGACAATAGATGAAGAATTTTCCTCAAAATGAAGATGAATATCATTGAGGATTTCTCCCACATCTTCAATGTGAGACTCCATGAACAACTCTACAATGTTTGGAAGGAAGTCATCACATGAAGGTAAAGTAGGAAGACATGAAGGTTCCTGCTACATTGAATTCGAAGCATTTGTGGCTAGAATAGGATCAGTAGGAGCAATAGGAGCATCTGGAGGTGTGATCTCATCTGGAGAGAATGCAACTACAACTAGAGGTAAAAGATCTTTTGGGAATGGAGGAATTTGTGGATCTTCATAAAGCTCCCAAATATGGATCCAAATATCATATAAATCTTTTGACTTCAAGTCATTAAGTGAATCCATAACCTCCATATACATAAATAGAAAGAGTGCACAAGATGTGTCTAATTAAAATGTGGTGGCAATGAATAGAGATAAGGAAGCAATTCTAGATGGTCTCATAGATGATCAAGTATCAAAGCACTCCATTTGTGATAGTTCCTTGTTGTCAACTATAGTCTAATACTAGACTAACATATCTGACAAGACTCCATGAGATCAATTAATGAACCTCCCAAAATGTAAAAAAAACAATCAAAGAAACCCCCCCTAATGGATGATTCAAGCACTTGGTAGCCACTTGCCAATTTAGGGCCTAATTCTAAAAGCAGTATTCCTATCCACAGAACCTATAATATGATTATAGATCTGAAAAGTAGACCAAAAAATGCACTTTCAAAAAAGAATGGAACCTGATTTGTAGTCCAGATGAGCCTGTACTAAGCATTTTAAGTGGCAAAAATTAGGATTTTTGAGTTGCAAAAAAAATCAAGAATACAGATCTCAAACCATATGTACCCATGTGTAGATCATGAAATTCTACCCCAAAACAAAAACAAAAATTGCTCGCAAAAAGGAGTCCATATGAGGGAGATATCGATGTTTGAAAATCACCTCTACTATTATTTTTTCTGAATCATTGTCGTCACACCTCCAAAAATCAAATGGCTCCAGATTTTGCCTCAAATGTCCAATTTGGATGAAACAAAATCTGATTTGGGGGTTTTTTGACCTTCTAAATGTGATGCAAATATCTAATTTGCACCAATAAGCTTAAATCTTCACCTGCAAAAATCTCTCCTATAGGCCTAATGGACAATTTTTTTGAAAAAAAAATGCAGATCTGAAAAAAATTGTAGAGATGCAGATGGAAAAAAATGCAGATCTAAAAATTAAATGTACAAATCTAAAATGATCATACCAACTCTACAAATCGGTCCTTTGAGTGCCAGTTTGCAAAAAAAATTGCCTCAATTTTGACTATGCCTAGGGTAGGTGAAATTATATTCAAATTTCACTGAATCAATGTTTTGGATGCAATGGTGAGGTCAGATCTAGTTCTAGACACTCCCAATTTCTATGATACTCTAGATTTAGGCTGAGGTGATGAAGCAAGAAGATGGTATCGAATGGCTATGTGAAGAGAGATTCTCCAGGAGCTTCAATACCATATAAGAATCTGGTATATCTCTGATACCATGCAAGAATTTGGTATAGCTCTAATACCATGTAAGAATTTTCCTTAGGGAAAGATTCACCCAAGAACAAAGAACTCAAACACAAGCAAAACTATAGACCAAAAAGAGTATGATCATATACAATATAGGCATACTCTGATATATTGATCATACTCTTTCTGGTCTATAGTTGTGCTTGTGTTTGAGTTCTTTGTTCTTGGGTGAATCTTGCCATAAGGCAAATTCTTACATGGTATCAGAGCTATACCAAATTCTTACAAAAATATTGCAAATCTTGATGATCTATATACAAAAAAAACTCCTTGAGAAAAAAATAGTGTTTCCACTTCTTCAATGCCTAAGCTATAGCATAAATTTTGTAATCATAAACAAAAAAATTTCTTTTGGCATCATTTAACTTCTCACTAAAATAAGAAACAGGTCTACTTTCTTGGCTCAAAACAACTCCTATTACATTACCACTAGCATCACAATCTACTTGAAACATCTTATTAAAATCTAGAAGTGCTAAAACATGCCACTCTATAACTTTCTGTTTCAACATATTTAAACTCTTATCTACTCCTATAGTCCACTTAAATTATGTCTTATCCCCTTACATTGTTTCTATTGAGGGTCGACAAATACTGCTAAAACCTCTTATGAACTTTCTATAAACACTAGCTAGTCCATGAAAAGATCTCACCTCTGTAGCACTCTTTGGAGTAGGCCATTCAAGGATAGCCTTCACTTTCTCTAGATCCATTTTTAGACCTTCTTCTGAGACTACAAATCCCAAGTATACCAACCCCTTCTTCCCAAAATTGCACTTCTTCAAGTTTATCAGCAACTTTTCTTCACTCAACTTATCAAACACCTTTTAGATATGCATCAAATGATCCTCCAATGTCTTACTAAAGATCAAAATATCAGCTAGGTAAAAAATGAAAAACTTACCCAAAAACTCCTTCAATACCTCATTCATGAGCCTCATAAAAGTGCATGGTGCATTGGTTAGCCGAAAAGGCATGACTAACCACTCATACAATCCTTCCCTTGTCTTGAAAGCAGTCTTCCACTCATCACCTTCTCTGATATGAATCTAATGGTATCCACTCATTAGATCTATCTTTGTGAAATACACAAGTCCACTCAAATAGACCATAATATCATCCATCCTTGGAAATAAAAATTTGTACTTGATTTTGATCTTCTTAGTAGCGCAAGAATCTGTGCACATCCTCCATTCTCCATTCTTCTTTGGTGCTAATACTACTAGTATAACACTTGAACTCAGACTCTCTTGAATCAACCCCTTTTGCAACAACTCATGAACTTTTTTGTTCAACTCTTTACTTTCTGTTGGTGTCATTCTATGTGTTTCCTTGTTTGGCAAACTAGCTCCTGGAATCATATCCATTTGTTGACTGATCTTCCTCACTAGGGGTAATCCATCATGTACATTATTTGAAAATGTATCAGAAAACTCTCCCAATATATCTACAACTTCTATAGGTACCTCCTCAACTTCTTCTTTACCATCTTTTTTAATTACAACAAAAAACATATGCTCACACTGCATACCTTGGAGAAACTCCTTTCTATCAAAAAAACATATTCTGACAACACTACATACCTTTTCTTCTTTCTCCTTCAATGGCTTCAAATTATGTTTCACTCCATCCTTGGTTAGAGTGTATGTATTTTCTCACCCATTGTGTACAACATGCCTATCAAACTGTCAAGGCCTACCTAGCAACATATGACATATGTCTATAGGTATGATATCACAAAGTACCTCATCTTGGTAGCTTCCAATCTTGAACTTTATTAAGCATTACTCACTAACCATGACCTTGTGGTCATCTTGCACCCAAGCAATACGATATGGGTGTGGGTGTTTCTACCTCTTTAGCTTCAATTTTGTGACCATCATTTCTAACACTAGATTTTCAGTACTTTCACCATCAATGATTACATCACAACACTTATCTTCATATCTGCACCTTGTGTGAAACAAGCTCTTCTTTGATTAGGTTTATTCTCACCACTCAGTAGGACTCTTCTATTAACTAGGACATCTCCTCTTTCAACATCTTCAAAATGTGATGATCTAGCATCTTCATCAACATGTGCAACTTTGGCTTGACCTTCTATTCTTTGATCTACCCTTCCTTGGCATTGGGAACATTCAAATTCTCTATGCTTTTCTTCTCCATAGTGAAAACATTTCCCATGAAAGCCTCCTCTTCCAGAGCCTTGTCCTTCATCATTTCCTCTTTGTTCTCTATTGTTTTGATCATAGAAATGATCGAAATTATTCCCCCTCTATTTTTGACTACTACTTCTAGCCTCATCCCTGTTCTTCTAATCATCATTTTGGCTTCCATAAAATTGTTTTCCAAATCTTCCATTGTAACCTCTTTGACTACTCTTGTTGTCAAACGTTTTGCTTGGTTTCTCCTCAACTCTTAGAGAAAACTAGTATGCCTCCTCAATACTGGTCATTTGAACTAGACTCATCTCATCCTAAATACTTGGCCATACCACATTGAGATAATGGACAACTTTCTCTTTATCAACTTCTACATGGCCAATTCTAATGAGAACTTGGTAGAACTCTTCAATATGCTCTTGAACAAATTTTCTCGCTTGCTTTAACCGTTGCATTTTCTTGAACAAATCAAGCTCATAATCCACATGCATGAACTATCACTTCATTTTAGCTACCATCCGATCCCATCTGGTATTTTTTTCTTTCCTCTTTTATTTCAATCCAAATAGATCTCTTGCCACCAAATCTTTGCATGACCCTTTAGTTTGGCCTTCCCAAACTTGAGCCTATCTAGATCTTCAATATATTCATATTCAAAGTACTCTTTGAATTCATTGATCCAGTCAATCAATTCCTCTGGGTTGAGATTTCCCAAAAAATGTGGGAACATCAAACTTAGATCTTTTTCCAATACTAGAAATGGCCTTAAAAAGCTTTGCCTCCTCTAGATCAAGAACTTCCTCTACTCCATCTTGGTTCACATTTCCTTCTTCTCTTTGATCCTTGCTTCATCATCTCCTAAGACAAGATTCATTCCTCTGTGCATCTATTCTTGCATTTCTTGTATTTTCCTCTGGAGGGTTATAAAATCCTCAAGTGTAACAGCTTCGACTCTTCCACCATGCTCTATTCGTGGAGGCATTTTCATGCTTCTATTGAAACCTAGTTAAAATTGCCTCATAATCAGTGATTTGTCTACACATTCAGCTCAAACCACAATTTTGGTGCAAACTGCCTCATAGTCATTAATTTGTCCACACACTTAGGAACCTGGCTCTAATACCACTTGATGAAGGCTGCTCTCCTTAATACCATAAACACATAACAGAAACAAAGAAACAACAACAATTGCTGGAACAAAATATGGGCTTCTTATTATTGCTACAAGTATGAAATTATAGAATTCACAATTACAATATGCTAACCCACATGGGTGCCTTCATTACACTAATTTGTAAGACAAAACTGTGAACTATCACCCAAAGCTTTCTTAGACAATATTCGGCCATTTCTTAAATAGGAAATTTTATGCTACTCGGGAAGGTTCTAGAAACTCAAACTTAATACCTAGGGCTGATAGAACCTAACAATACATATAAAGTTGGCCAAATATATTTTTGACATTTATCTTGGATATTTGGGTTGACCCAACTTTGAAAGATCGTAACTCTCAAACTGTTACTCTAATTGGCTATTATAACCACTTTTTGGAAACCACAACTCTTGATCTACAGGTTAAATTTTGTGCAAGCACACATCTGTCAAGTTTTCAAGCCTCATCCAGGCAATTTTAGGCCTCCAATAGTGAGCCTAAAATTTATATACCAAAATTGCATACCAAAATTCTTCAATAAATCCATGAATACACATGATATGGCACCGAGCCTCAACTGGTACGCTGATATATCTAAGATGAATATCCACCTCTAAAATTAGGACATTTTGAGCTCATATGAATAACTTAGTAAGTAGAAAGTCTCCATAGACAAGAACTCTACATTAAGGAAACCTTTATTCAACCAATTGAAATGATTTGTTTTTGGTTGATGCAAGATTTCTCTTACACCCAAGATTGCTCTTGCATTAGAAAAACACTAGAATTGATTTCCTCAATTGCTTGTTGAAGATATGGTTCATACAGGACTAGAGAGTGGCTGGTGCATTTGTGAGACCAAAAGGTATCACCAAGAGCTCATAATGCCCATAGTGACAATAGAATGTAGTCTTATGTACATCCTCATCCTGCACATGTTTTTTATGATAGCTTGAGTGAAGATCAATCTTAAAGAAGTAGATAGCTCCATGAAGGTCATCCAACAACTCATCAATGCATGGAATGGGATAATCTATTTTTTATCGTCTTCTTGTTCAAGGCCCTATAATCTATACACATCCATAGAGTCTCATCCTTCTTCTTAACTAGTACCATAGAAGAAGCAAAAGGACTAGAGCTAGGGTGAATAAACCCCTATATAAAAACTCATGAATGGTCTTCTTAATATCATCCTTTTATGCTCTAGGATGATGATATGGAGTGTTGATTACTAGCTTAGCTTCATCCTCCATCTCTATCCCATGCTCAAATTCTCTATTAAGAGGTACACCTAGGGGTATATCACCAAAAATCTGACCATGTCGATCCATCACTGACTATATATCAACATGAAATGCCCTGCCATCCTAAGGTGCAGGTTTCTTAGACTTCACATAACAATGTATAGCCCAAATTATGTCATTGTGTCTAATGATAGTATCCATCCTATGAGAAGACACCTCCCTAGGTCCATCATTTGACGTTGCCCTCAAGATAGTCTTCTTCCCTCTAGAAAGGAATTCTAACTACATACAACGGTGGTCAATAATGTATCATCCAATATCCTATAACAGTTGCATGCTCGAAACCACATCATAATCCTCTAGTGGGAATATATAGAAATCAATTGTCAAGGTATAATCTCCCATCTAAATGCTAAGTTGAGGAATCCTCAAAGTATAGCCCAATACTACACCATCTACAACCTTCACCCCAAAACAAGCAAACACCTCATATTGCAAGCCATGCCTATCCACTAATTTCTTATCAATAAAATTTTGTGTGGTGCTTGTGTTTACCAAAATCATAACCCGCTAACCCTGAAGTGTTCCTTTCAAATGAATTGCGTAAAATATAGGATAACTAGATAGAATAGCCATAGTCACCTTAACTGACACCAAGGGCTCAAAAGTGTCTAACTCCAACTACAGATGCTCTTGCTCAATCTCATCTAGACTATCCTTAGTATTGGTGTCAAGAATCTCTTCATCTCTCATCTTGGATGTCACCTCAATCAAATGAACTTTGCCTTTACCAGGGCAATGGTTTATGAGCTCCCATGGCTCCTTATAGGAGAAACATAGCCTCCTCCTTCTCAAATTATTCCTAATCTCTTGGTTCATCCTAAGAGGTCTAGTTGATGGTTCACCTCTATTCTATGAGGTATTAGCATTTTGTAGAGGTTGTGAGTCTCTAGGTGGCTTCTCATATGTCTGATAAGAAGTAGGGGTGGTGTCCAATCTCAATGTCACATCAATGGCATCCTTGAGAGTGGTCATCTTGAAAGCATGAAATAATCCCTTAAGCCTATTTTATAGTTCCTCAATAAATAACATCACACTCTACCTCTAAGGCATATCAGGTACCATAACTGCAATACATTAGAATTCATTAACATATGCCTATGCATGTCTAGTCTGTATAAGATGCACCAACTCACTATAGTAGAGTTATGCATCCTTATTGTCAAACTGGGTAATGAGACACTTAGTGAACTCTACATAGGAGTGAACCATGGTAGGATCCTCAGTGACCAATCCATGGTGCCACTAGTCATAGGAAACCCTGTCTAAATTCAACACCACAAACTGAATAGCATCACACTTAGGCATGGGACTCAAAGATAGATAAATATCCAGTTTGTGCACCTAAGCTCATGCACTTGTACCACTAGTATCATCATATGTAGCCAATGTAATCTTTCTAGTAGCTCTATTAAGGTCATTATGTTGTGGTCTATGGCCCATATCTCCTCTAAACCTGGAAACATCTCTCCATTGTGCACAATATTTAGGAAGAAGAAAAATGTTCCTAACCTCTAGTAGTAGGGATCTCCACTCATTTGTGAATGCCATAACTAAATCCTAGAATCCCACCTTGGGTGGCTCTACTTGTTTCGGTTGCTCACTCAATACAAACTATGGAAGTAGGGGTGTATCCCTAACTGGTGTACAAGGGCTCGCAACTAATGTGTGTGTTCTATGACTATCCTAACTTCATGTGATTGAAACTAATCTAATCCACCCCTGTCTCTTATGCCTGCCTCCCTTTATATCCAACTCCATTTGTTCCAAGGTATGAACTATTATGGGCTGTGTAATGATGTGATTTTGCATCATCTCTCTCCCTTCCTCCTCCATTTGGTTCTATCTAGCACCTCTCTATTCATCTACCATAATAGTTTCTTGTTCAATTCCAAACCCTTACTCGAGTTGAGTTCTCCTACATGTGTAAAATTTATTTATCTCAACTCTACCTAGATGCATAGAAGTGTCAACAAAATTCATAGGCTAGCAAGATCAAGGCTTTGATACCACTAAAAGATTCCCAATTCTGATGACTGAAGAAATTATTGTTTGTTTTAAAATCTAAATCTATGACTAGCATTTGTTACCATTGAATGATCTTAGATGAATTCTGATTTCTTTTTTCTTTTCTTTGTTTTTCAATTTTTTTGGAATTTTTAGAAATTAAATAATGCATAATAAATAGGAAATAAATAACACTTAAGAAATGTAAACATATGCTACAAATTTTATCATTACTTAATTATGAAATAGAACATACCTGAACCAACCAACAACCTGATATATTAACTTCAAAGAGATCATTGCCAATATGCAAAACTGGATTAAATATGGATCAACGCCAGCTACAAGGAGATGCTTTGAGAATGATTCAACCCTAAAGAAATTGGTGCAATGAAATTTCCAATGCTGAAGGGAAGCTATGGCCTCCAATGATGAAGAAAAG
This sequence comes from Cupressus sempervirens, assembly GCA_028749045.1. Classification (NCBI taxonomy): domain Eukaryota; kingdom Viridiplantae; phylum Streptophyta; class Pinopsida; order Cupressales; family Cupressaceae; genus Cupressus; species Cupressus sempervirens. The sequence goes on from CM053793.1 coordinate 858,029,485, forward strand.
ATCTTCTCAACCCCCGAGCTGCTATAATGAAGTGGATGTTGCCAAAAGTTGGTCGCCCAACAACAAGTGTCCTACTCCACTCAAATGATAATGCCAAGATAAATTGACCACCTCCTTTGTTAATCTAAATGCAATCAAATACAACTCTAATCACCAAGAACCACTAAGGTTTGCATCCCAACAGTCCAAACTTAAGGGTTTCATCCCAAGCCACAAAATTGCCCTTCTAGAGCAATTTCACAATTCATAAGTTTCAAAATGCCAAAAGATAATGAAAATTTAGGTCTTCATCTCCTTATAACTACTCCCAAGTGTAAATTGAACCCTAAATGAGAATTAAACTTTGCACTTTATAATAAAATAATATTTTCCCAAATAAAGGCATCTAAACTATAGGAAAAATATTACTTTATTAAAATGACATAACTCATAGCACCAAAAAGTCTCTGGATAGTGAAAATAGTTTATAATAATTCAAGACCTCTTAAACAAGCTATAACATAAGGGTAAATTTGATCAAACGAAGCCATATTCCCCTTATTACTTTGACATCGCTATATAAATAGCCTTATTATAAATTACTTAAATAACTTAGGAAATATTTAAATATATTAAAATATTCCCTAGTTTACCTTTGAAAGCCCAAACTAACCAAATAAATGTGAAACTCACCATATCATCTATCTATGAATGATACCGGATGAGATGGGTCAACTGGCACTCCCTTCCTTATAATCTAGGAATGCTACTAGAAACTAGGGAACACACCCTATCATCATAAAACTGAAACCATGGAATGGTCTCATGGAACCTCACATCTAGAAATTTCCACATCCTCCTCAAATTTAGGGATGCCCCCTAAAGTCAAGGAGTTGCACCCAACTGGCTCCCAACCACCTGTAAAGTCAAGCTTGATCACTGAATATCCTATATGAGTCTTTATCCACAACTGCTAGCCTACGAGACCCCCATGATAGGCTAACTTACATAACTCTTCTAGTCAGACTAAAGAGGGGACATGACATCATTAATGCTTCAAGATCCTCAAGGTCATCATTAGAAGATTCACTCTAACTAACTTTATAATTTCCTTTCTTCTTTTTAGACTTATGTAAAACCAATTATGACTTGAAATTAGATTCAATAGCAGACCCACATTACTATTAACAAAATTTGGTAATTCAAAAGCAGTGAGTCTACCAACAAAACTATCCAAGGTTAGGTCATTACTAGGACTACATCTCAATTCTTGTAATGCAAAAACTCTAATAGCAGATATATGGAGTAGGGTTCTCAATACCTTGCTAATCACAGTCTCATTACGAATCTTTCCATCATCTCCTTTGATAGTATTCACAACTTCTTTGATTCTTCCAACATATTGAGCAGTGTTCTCACCTTCTACCATCTTCATCTCATCAAACTTTCATATTAAGCTTTCTGATTTGGCTCTCAGTACATTCTTATCTCCTCCATGGATCTTTGCCAACTTTTTCCACATCTTCTTTGTAGTTTTGCAATCCTTTATATCATCAAATTCAAAATAGCTTAGGACAGATGCAATCTCCAACATTGCATGATTGTGCTCTTGTTTCTCCTTTATCTATTAGGTTGTCAAAGGTACATATATAGTCATATATTAATTATCCAAGTAGAATAGTGTTGAATCACTAATTCCAACAATGTGCAACTTCATCAAACTTTGCCATGCAGGAAAGTTTTCATTGTTCAACTTGGATATCACCTTCCTATACATATTGATCTTTAGCTTTAAGTCCCTTCAAAACTTTCTCTACAAGCACCAATGATCTAATACCAATTGTTGGAATGATTTAGAATAACTGAGTGAGGAAGGGGGGGATAATTTATCCTCAAGTCTGAATGTACCAATTAAACTTTTCAAATCATCAAACAACTTAGATCTAATCATTAAGGAGCTTGGTCTCTATAGTAATTTATCAGTAACATAAACTTGCAGTTCACTATCCCAATAATAATAAACTTGTAGAATCTAAAATATAAATAGTAAAAATCTCAAATAACATCCACATAAGTAAAGACACCAGGATTTAATGTGGAAACCCAATTTGGGAAAAACTACCAGTAACATGTCACCAATTTTTCACTCTTCTAAAGTGAGCTCTATTAGGAGAAAACCCTGTTAAAGGTTATAATACACATTGTTAGGTGTGATCATGTTAGATGATTTAATCACCCTGTTAGAAGTGACCTGTTTAGAAGACTTAAGAACATTCTATTATAATGTCACCTTGATTAAAGGATTTACAAATGACTTTTAGGTAAAGCTTGGTTAAATAATTTTAACTGATACAATGGTTAGAAAGTAACATTAGGTTGATCTAAATAAATACAACTCACTTTGAAAATAAATATTACAATTTGGTTCAATAGTTGATTCATTTTTTGGCCTTTGTTATCATCTCCATCACTGATTCACTTGTTGACCCTTCAAGAAATCAATCTTCACCTCAACACTTCACTATTCAACCTTCTTCTCAAACTTGGCAATCAACAAAATCAACAACTACTCCAACCTTTTTAGGTTTGCTAACCTCTCTAGGTTAATCCTTATTACTCCTTAAATAGGTAGCTTGATCTTTTGTTACTTAAACACCACTATTGATCTTAGGTTTAGGTCAGATTCATTGAAGCCTTCCATCTTTTCATTTCCTCCTTTTCATTCTAGAAACTTCTCAAAACTTCTCTTTGAATCCATGCTTATAAATGCTAAAACATGGTTCCCTTTGCATTAAATCTTCTAGCTCATCAATCCTTATCTTTAACACACTTTACATACTCCAAGAATTTAACTATGTTGACTAGGAATCTCAATTCCTTCAAAAGTGGTAAAATGCTGACACCTGACCCAAAATTGTTTTCCTCAGCCTCATTCATCACTAGATAACTTGGTCATCACTAACTTTTCTTTCTCAGCTTACTTAGACTTTGCTCAATCCATTTATTGGCACTCGATCCAACTTTTCTACTACTCTACCTTTTACTGGCACTCGGTCAACACTAAATTTGCTCAGCTTCTAATATTCATTCAATCAACACTAGCATAGCTTGGCTTCAACTATAAGTTCCTTAATCTTCTTCTTTGAATCTCGGTTAAGCCTATGTATTTTTTTCTTAATTGATCATCCCTTCTAAGATTCAACACAACTATCTTCTCCACTTAGTGTTATGATTAAACAACACATTATCTTATCAAAGTCCAACTAATCAAGCACCCATTGCAATTCCACATAGCTCAACCTTTCCACTAGGTCTTCCTGTTATCTCTTCCTCTCAAACCCTCTTAATTAATCATCTTGGTATGACACTTTAATTAGGTAGTGATTGTCTCACTAATAAGGTTTGATGTTAATGACAACATAACAATTGCTTCAACTGTAGTTCCAAAAGGAGGTTAATTGGAGGGGATAAAAGTGGAACCAAGAAATATTAAATATAGGATTGGGTGGGTCAAGACAAAAGGTGGGGATTATTATGTGAAAGATGGGTATGTATTGTTAATCTCAGATTGGTTTTAACTAGCGAGTGTCTATACACTTAAGTTATTTACTTAGTTCATGTTGAACAAGTAGTATATGTTGAGCACAACATAGAGCATGTCGAGTCAATAGTGAGTGATGAGTCAAGTGTCGAGTCACTCAAGTGCCGAGTAGATAGCATATATTGAGTGATTTAGGAGCTGAGTAAGCAGTGCATGCCAATTCATTTAGATGTCAAGTCATAGTATGGAAATTAGTATATGTCAAGCATCAAAGACTTCAAAAGCTGAGTAATAGAGTTTTGTCATAGTTGTTTGTATTGGCACAACATACTATATAAACCATTTTTGAGCTAACTTAAAGATTGAATTATGATATTTTGGTGATAGGGATGAATCTTAAGTTGGAATCCCTATGAAGTGCATGCATCCAATCAGGTAAAGGGAAGGTTTAAGTGGAAAAATGGATGAATCACAGTCGTTGATTTGTACCTAACCCTAAGTCACCTAGGTCTTCTGAAGGAGGACAAACCCTAAACTTCTTATAAGCATAAAAGGAAATGTATGAATGATCAAGGAGAGTTTTGCATGCATATACCAGGACATTCATGGTGACCAAGGTATAATGATTTGAAATTGCATTGCAAAATCAGTTAAAAGAGAAAAGAGGAAGGAAATAGTGAACAACAAAGAGATATCTAATCAGGAAGGATCGAGAATACATCAGTTTAGAGGTGATCTATTATCAAGAAACAAAGTGCTAACCATAGGATCCATGTTGAGACATTCTAACAGGTGAATCAGTTAAATCTCTTAATAGAGTAGTCCTAATAGGCTATATTGAAATCCTCTAATGAGGTGCTTACTTTATTGTGAGTTAAAGTCCTTTAACAAGGAACACTTTTAATAGGGTGTTGAAATTATTTATTAGGGTAAGACGTAACAATCTTTGTAAGCCTTTAATAGGGCAGACCTTTCATAGGGTAGATTATGTCTAATGATCAAACATTGTAACCTTTATTGGATACACTTTATTACTATAGTAGTGAAGACTTGTGTGTGTCATCCCCACCCCAGTGTTACCTTCTCATTGGAGGGTTTCTGGGTAATCATATTTGGTGTCATATATGTATGAATGCTTACTTGTTTACATGATTTAGATGTACATACTTTACATGGTATTTTAGTTCACTTATTAAATGTATGAGATGGATATGTGGTGAATGTTTTATGAGTCAAAGTTTAAAGCACTGATTCACCCCCCTCTTAGAATTTTACCTTTCCTATTGTAATTCCAACAATTGGTATCAAAACTTTGTTCTCTAGAAGAGAAGCTTTGAGGAAAGATCTTGAAAATGGAAGCCTACAAGTTGGGAAAGATCATTGAGAATCAAGGAACTAAAATATAACTCATTCTACATCAACTGAATGAAGCAAGAGAAGACCTAAAGAAATATTTAAAGAGAAGGAAGAAAAATGCTATTGAGCAAAATAACACATAATAAAAAGAGATGCAAATACCAAGCTATTTGCTAATGGAGACTCCAATGAATGTTGCAGTTGCAAATCTAATGGAAAAGAATAGAGCCCAAGCTGAAGAAATCATAAATATCAAGTTAGAGCAAGAATCACAAGCCATAATACTATGTGATATGACTGAATAGAAAAAGAAAGCTATGGAAGAAAAATCCATTATTGAAGATTACAAGAGAATTTTGACTAGCAGACTAGAAGAGATATCATCAGAGCTAACTAGGATTGCTAACATGCAATTGAATACTTTGGGTCAAATGATGAATGCCAACTATGAATTGAATGTCAAAGACATTGAGATAACAAGTTTGAAGTTGTAGAATGAGCAATTGAATAATGACCTAAAAAGGGAAAAGGAAATTTCTAAAAGTTTTAATAAACCTAGTGAAGCCATCAAATACTTTGAGCAATTATTGAGATCCCCTAGAACCAACAATGATACACCTAGACTGGGATACACAAGTATTGAAGAAGGAGAGTCATCCAAAAGTGATGAAGGAAGGAGTAACAAAAGTAAGAATTATAAACCTACCTATAATAATTGTGGCAAGAAATGACACATTGCAAATGTATGCAAGAGCAAGATTGTAAATCAGAATGGTAAGCATAAGAGCACGGTTCATTGTCATAAGTGCAACAAAAAAGGTCATCAAGAACATGAATGAAGAACTAAGACCATGCACACTCAAAGATTTGAAGGATATTGTTATAACTATTAGAAGTAATGACATAGAGCTTTTGAGTGCAAATCCAAACATGTGTGATCATCAAATAGACAAACAAAGGTAAAGAACAATGGCAACTCTTATAACTGGGATTATAATAAAAGGTATAGTTGTCATTATTGTCAAGAGTATGGACATGTTCCTAAGAATTTTATTAGAACAAACTTTAGAAGTGACTACAAAAGGCAGTTGAGTCAAACCACATGTTTTAGTTGTTTGAAGATTGGTCACATTAGTCAATATTGTCCAACAAGGTCAAAGGCACCAAGTTGTGAGTTCAATAAAGGCAAAGGCAAGGCAGATATTGAAAAGTTCAAAAATGAAATGAATAAGACATGGAAGAAAAAAGAGATTGCAACACATCAAGTAGAGAAGGGATCACTTAATCCAATGGGTCAAGTGATCACACCTCATCAAACTAAGCAATCAAGAGGTATGTGGGGTTGATATTCAAAAGTTATAGCATACATCAATTCCAAACAATTTAGTTCTAAAAAGTTTACATAAGAATGAATAAAGATGCAAGGTTTTATTAGGAATCAAAGAAAAAAATTTAAGTTTTCCATGTTACTACCGAACATGAAAAGCTTCCTATAATTGTTGAGTGAAATGCTAGAGGATGTCGAGCTAACAGACTGGCTAGTTTTTGTTGAGCTCGTAATGGGTTCCAAATGAATGAAAAGACTAGTGGATGTCAAATAAGCTAAAAATTAGTTGATGTTGAGCTTACAGCTGTGTATGTACTCAGCATTTATTACAATATTTCAAAGGGTTATTCGATCAATTTATGCCCATTTAACATCTTTTGAAATCAAGAAAGAGCAAGAAGAGCTAGAGGTGATCTAGAATATTATTCAAAGCATTTGTAGGAGATTTGAATAGCTATTCTACATCATTTCATCAAATTTTACAAGGTATTTATCATGTGCCAAGCTATGTTGTTTCTAATTTCATAAACCCTAGTTTTGTAAAATGGCATCTAGTTCTTCAAAAGCAAAAAAAGCAGAGGGAAAAGAGGTTTTGAATATTCAATTGGTTAGCAAAAAAGTAAAAAAACATATTTACAAAGTCATACTAGACATATAATACAAACAAGATCCCTCCAGTGCATTATCTATGATACCATCACAAGTTTTAATGATTCAGGATGTCAAAAAATGCTATAATTGTAAAATTGGGAGTATTGGTCATGTGAAAACGATGTGTTAAGGGAAGAAATCAAGATTGAAGAAAAGAAAGGGTTAACTCATGCCCTAGATTTCCATAATGTTTTTAAAACTAAATGGATTAGGATTGTTTTGAGTAGGATTCATGATAGTTCACTGTGGTTAGATAATAATGCAATCAAAATATCAAATAGAATAATCCATAGGGTAACAGGTTATCCAATCGTAGATCGGCCAAAGACTATGAGAAGTGAGTCCAAAGAAGTTATTGAGAAGAACACAGGGGTTGTGTGGAATAAGAGGGGAATGACCATAGACACTATCATAGATCCTCTAATTGGTTTTTCAGTAAGGGTAACTGCACATAATTTTTACCAATCAAGCAGATTGAACAGTGTACCTTGTATTGTTGATGTAGGAGCATCCTAGGTTTCCTTGTAATCCTACACTTTTGTTCATTCTACCAATTGTTGTCGAGTTCTTAGTTGGTGTTGAGTGATTCCTTTGGGTACCAAGTGATTTCTCTGGGTGCCAAGTGATTCCTTTGGGTGTCGAGTGATCCTTTGGGTGTCAAGTCCTCCATGTTTTTCGAGCATTGGAAGATGTCGAGTTCATAGTTGCTACCAAGTGATTCCTTTGGATGTCAAGTTTGTGTGGATGCCAAGTGCCAATTTTGAAAAGCTTTCATTTTTTGAGTTATCTATGTCTAGTTCTTGTTTGGGCCAACTTTGTTTGCATTTAATTTCAGTATAGGTAGTTAATATCTGATGTGAGCTGACTTGTGGCTACACATGTATTTAATGTAAGAGTTTATTAGTTGATCAGGTCGACTTGTGGCCTTTCTATGTTCTCAAATCTTTTGTAAGCCATTTTTGCAAGTATGTAAGGAAGTCTAAGATTGAGTTTTAGGTAGAGGGAGATAAGAAGAGAATGGAGAGGATTGCAAAGAGGTGATATGTGTCTAGAAGTGTGAATTTGAAGTTATATTCTTTACATTTGGTTGTAACCCAAAAGGCCTTACAATTGGGAATGTATATTGACATTTGATGAATCTATAAGAAATATTTTGTTCTCCTGCTCCTTGGTGTTGTTCTTGTGTATTGCTCCATTGTGTTGACTCTTACAGGGTGGATTGGATAGATGGGTGTGCCTTCAACCCTAGTTCCTTATTTCTCCCTGTGTTAGGTGGTATTAGAGCTTTTGGTTCATCCTTGTAGAGATTGGATTGTGTAGAACCCTGATTTGAATTTGGTTGTAGGATTGCAAATCTACGGATTTGACCTATAACTTGCAGAGGGTTACGATCTTGTAGGAACTTGATTTGTAAAGATGGTTTGTGGTAGAGGAAATGTTGATAATGCTATATTGGATCAATTGAGACAAATTGTAGCCAAAATAGATGTTATGGAGATAGCCCAGATGAGAGGCACACATCTTTATGATGTAAGTGATGATGAAGCGGTAGCACCAAACCCTAACTCAGAACATGAAGAAGACCAAGATGAAGAAAGGTTGTTGAGAGTGTTTCCTAGGGCTAATTCAAAGCCTGCTATAGAATTTGTTTCTTATGATGAGAAATTGGAAACCAATAATGTATTGGATTGGATCTCTAATATGGAGAAGTTCTTTGAGTATGAAAACACTCCTAATAATAGGAAGGTGAAGATTACAGTTACAAGGCTGAAAGGTCATGCCTCACTATGGTGGGAGCATTTGCAAACTGATAGACAAAGGAGAGGAAAAAAGAAGATCATAACTTGGGTGAAAATGGTTAACAAGATAAAAAAATAAATTCCTCCCTACTGATTACCAAGTTAGCTTGTTAAGAAAAATGCAAAATTTGAGACAAATAGACATGAGTGTGAAGGAATATACTAAGGAATTCTATAGATTGGACATCAAATCTAGACATGTGGATGATGATGTTGAGAAAATTGCAAGGTACATAAATGGACTGAGATCTAGAATTCAAGATGAGATAAGTTTTGTGAAGTTGGAAAGTGTGAAAGAAGCATACCAATATGCCTTGAAGGCTGAGGAGATCTTGACAAAGAAGCATGAATAAAGACAAAGAGGTAGAGGTGGTAAAGTCTAGAGGTAGAGGTAGATCTTATGGTGAAGGTGGCAGATCTGACAATTTTGTACAAGATAAAGGCAAATCCAAGTGGAAAAATGATGAAAAAGGCAAGACTAAAGGGAAAAGTGGTAATTCTTATAGAGGAGGTACTAATTCTACAAAGAAAGAGATAATTCTTATTCTAGAGGTGGTTTTCATGGTAATTGTTTTAGATGTGGTAAAAAGGGACATATATATTTTGAGTGTAGATCTTCTGAAAGTATGCAAGGTAACAGAAATATTGTGATTCAAGGAGATGATGAGGGTTCACCAAGTGGACCTAAGGCTAGAGAAAATATGATGGTGAGAAGAACCTTATTAAATAAGGGAAGTGATGAGGAACCTATCCTTAGAAGAAGTCTTTTCAAAACAAGATGTAAGATGGCTGGAAAATGTTGCAAAGTGATCATTGATAGTGTAAGTTCTAAAAATTTGGCATCAGAAGAGTTGGTTACAAAGTTTAGAGGATAAAGCATCCTAAACCCTATCATGTTTCATGGATCAAAGATGAGCATAAGATATTGGTAAGTGAGAAATGCCTTGTGAAGTTCAAGATTGGACATTACTTTGATGAAGTTTTGTGTGATATTATGCCTATGGATTGTTGTCATATTTTGTTGGGTAGTCCTTGGAATTATGATAGATATGCTATACTTTATGGAAGATTGAATCAATATACTCTTTGGGTGAATGGGAAGAAGAAAATATTGCTACCTTTGATTGAAAGTCCAGATGAGGTTAACTATACTACTGTGAAAATTTGCATGGTTAATGGAAAATAATTTGAAAAGAAAATGAAAAAGAATCAAGTTTGTTTTGCTATAATTCCAAGGAAACTAAGTTGTGTCAATAGTATCTGGGTGCCAGAGAATAGTGTTAGCCAAGTACCAGTCAATATTAACCAAGTGACAATTGCTAGTATTGACCAAGTATCAAATGAGATTGTAGAATTACTGAAGGAATATAAAGAGATTGTTGCAGAGGATATACCTGATGGTTTACCTCCAATGAGAAGTATAAGTCATTGTATGGATCTAATTCTTGGAGCTAGTTTTCTGAATAAAGCACCATATAGATTGTCACCTATAGAGAATGAAGAACTTAACAGATAAGTGCATGAGTTATTGCAGAAAAGTTTGCTCAGAGAAATCTTGAGTCCATGTGTTGTACCTAATGTATTAGCACCTAAAAAAAATGGAGAAAGGAGAATGTGTATTGATTCTAGAGCTATCAACAAGATCACTGTGAAATATAGGTTTCCTATGTTGAGAATGGATGACATAATGGATTGTTTGAGTGGAGCAAAGTATTTTACCAAGATTGATTTAAAGAGTGGATATCATCGTATCAGAATCAGAGAAGGTGATGAATGAAAGACTAATTTTAAGACAAAAGATGGTTTGTATGAATGGTTGGTTATGCCTTTTGGTTTGAATAATGCACCAAGTACTTTCCTGAGGTTGATGAATAAAGTTTTGAAAAGATTCTTGGGTAAGTTTGTGATTGTTTACTTGGATGATATTCTATTATTTAGTAAGACTAAGGAAGACCATCTTGAGCATATTAGACAAGTATTGCAGAGATTGAAAGAGGATAAGTTGCTGATTAATTTGAAAAAGTGTTCTTTTATGCAAGAGGAGATTGTGTATTTGGGATTTGTGATTTCAGTTAATGGATTGAAGATGGATTCTAAGAAAGTTAAAGCAATTTTGGAATGACCTACACCTGAGAATGTGGGTGAGGCAAGATCATTTCATTGTTTGGCAAGTTTTTACAATAAATTTATAAGGAATTTCAGTTCTATTTGTAATTTTATGACTGAGACAATGAGAGGAGATAAAAAGGAATTCAAATGGACACATGGAGCTGATAAGAGTTTTGAGACTTTGAAACAAAAGGTTGTTGAGTTACCTATTTTGGCTTTTCCTAATTTCAATAAGGTATTTCAAGTTGAATGTGATGCAAGTGGTAGTGCAATAGGAGTTGTATTGAGTCAAGAAGGAAAACATGTTGCTTTCTTTAGTGAGAAGTTGAATGATGCTAAAAGGAAGTATTTTATGTACGATCAAGAGTTTTATGCTATTGTTTAAGCCTTGAAGAAGTGGAGATATTATTTGATGCCTAAGGAGTTTGTGTTATATATTGATCATAAAAATTTACAATACTTGGGAAATCAACATAAATTGAATCAAAGACATATGAAGTGGGTTGAGTATTTGTAGAATTTTACATTTGTAATTAAGCAGAAGATTGGAGTTACTAATAGAGTTGTTGATGCATTGAGCAGAAGACATTCTTTCTTGACTGAAATGAAAGTTGAAATTCTTGATTTTGATGAAATGAAAGAGTTGTATGATACTAACCCTAATTTTTCTGAGACATGGAGAGAGTGCAAGGCACCAAATATAACATATCACATAAGTATGTATGATGAATATTTCATTCAAGAAGGTATGTTGTTCAAAGATATTTAGTTATGTATTCTTAAAAGTTCTATGAGGTTGAATCTGATTAAGGTAAAGCATAGTGGTGGATTGGCTAGACATTTTAGAATTGATAAGACATTGAGTTTGCTGAAGGAGAAGTATTATTGGCCACAAATGTATAAGGATGTTCAAAAATTTGTGCAAAGTTGTGTAGTTTGTCAAGTTGCAAAAGGAGTAAGTCAAAATACTAGTTTGTATACACCTATTACTGTTCCTGAGAAACCTTGTAGTGACATCAGTATGGATTTTGTTCTTGGATTACCTAAGGCAGTGAAGGGGTATGATTCCATATTTTTTGTATTGGACAGATTTTCTAAGATGGCTCATTTCATACCATGTAAGAAGACATCAGATGTCGAGCATGTTGCTGAACTTTCTTTAAAGAGATTGTGAGATTGCATGGATTACCAAAAAGCATTATTTCTAACAAGGATAGTAACTTTGTTGGTTATTTTTGAAAGACTTTGTGAAAGAAGATGGGTATTGAGTTAAAATTTAGTTCCACATTCCATCCATATACAAATGGATAGATAGAGGTTGTGAATAGAAGCTTGGGTAATTTGTTGAGATGTTTAATATGAGACAAGCCAAGTAATTGGAAAATGGTATTGACACAAGCTGAGTTTGCATATAATAATTCTATGAATAGGAATACATGGAAGACATCTTTTGAGATTGTTATTGGAATGCAACCTAGAGGAGTATCAAATTTGAGGGATGTTGTTGGTGAAGACAAGAGAAGTGTTGCAGGGGAAGCATTTACTAATTTCATGGAGATTTTGCATAAGGAAGTGAAGTTGAGGTTGGAACAAGGTAATCAGAAGTATAAGGAGAATGCTAATAAGTATAAAAGACATCATGCTTTTCAAGTTGGTGGCGAGGTGATCGTTCATTTGAAGAAAGGATGATTTCTTGTTGGAACATACAATAAGATAAAGATAAAGAAGTTTGGACCCTGTAAAATCTTGAAGAAGTTTGATAGTGGTAATGCTTATGAAGTTGAGTTACCTGATGACATGGATATATCTCTCATATTCAATGTTGCTAATATATATAAGTATCATGAGTTAGATGATGAATTTGTTGTGCCTGATGATTTTCCTAAGAAGCAAATTGAAGTAGTTGAACATATATTGAATCAAAGAGTTGGCAAGAGCACAAGAGTAAGAGATTACTGTGAATATTTGGTGAAGTGGAAGAATAGACCAATTGAAGATGCTACATGGATTTCTCAATCTAAGTTGGATACATCTCAGGTTGTGACACTTACATGATTCAGGAGAATCATTTTTCCAAACTTGGTTTTCTAATGCAGGAGCATCTTAGGTTTCCTTGTATTCCTGCACTTTTATTCATTATGCCAATTGCTGCCAAGTTCTTAGTTGGTGTCAAGCAATTTGTTTGGGTGTTGAGTGATTCCTTGGGTGTCGAGTGATCCTTTGGGTGTCAAGTCCTCTATGGTTGTCAAGCATTGGAGGATGCCAAGTTCATAGTTATTTCCAAGTGATTCCTTTGGATGTTGAGTTCATGTGGATGTCGAGTGCTAGTTTTGAAAAGCTTTCATTTGTCGAGTTATCTATGTTTAGTGTCTATTTGGGCTAACTTTAATTGCATTTAATTTCATTATAGGTAGTTCATATTTGATGTGAGCCAACTTGTGGCTACACATGTATTTAATGTAAGCGTTTATTAGTTGATCAGGCTGAATTGTGACCTTTCTATGTTCTAGAATCTTTTGTAAGCCATTTTGGCAAGCATTTAAGGAAGTCTAGGATTGAGTTTTAGGTAGAGGGAGATAAGAAGAGAACAGAGAGGATTGCAAAGAGGTGATATGTGTCTAGAAGTGTGAATTTGAAGTTGTATTCTTTACATTTGGCTATAACCTAGAAGGCCTTACAGCTGGGCATGTATGTTGATCATTTGATGAATCTATAAGAAATATTTGTTCTCCTCCTCCTTGGTGTTGTTCTTGTGTATTGTTTCCATTGTGTTAACTCTTGTAGGGTGGATTGGATAGTTGGGTGTGCCTTCAGCCCTAGTTTCCTATTTTTCCCTATGTCAATTGTAGTGGATATGAGTTACAAGATTGTGATGAAGGATCATACATATGATCTTGTCAAGCTGCAGCTACAACAATTGATTGAAAACCCAGGAGCAATAAGGAAAAAAAAGAGTAATCAGTGTAAATTTGGATCTATTTTGGTATGTATCTTCCTTTATGTTTAGAACACATGTCCTACATTTGGCACTGTGGCATGGAAGACAAATAGGTCTATTGCAGTTCAAATAGGTGAGTTCATTGAATAGTTAGGTGAAAAATTTGAGTAAGTAATGACCAATTACTTTTTAGACTTCAAGCAATCCATGAAGAAGAGATTGAGGATTCCAGTATCATTAGTGGAAAAACATTATGATGATGTTTTTTTCCTAGTTAATGTTGATTATACATTTGTTGAAGTAGCGACTCTAAGAGTAAGATGGATGAGGCCATTACTGTTGAGAATAGATTGAAATCAACACAAAGAGGGAGATTGTTGAGAAAAAAGTATGATAAATATGTTTCAGTCATTGTTTTTTCACTGATGTCAAACCTACTATTTGTTGGTAAGACAACTGCTTATATGATTTAAGTAGTACCACTTATTTGATTGATGAAGAGGATTTGATCAAAAGATGTAACAATAGTACCTAGAGGAAAGGTTGAGTTATGTTTATGTAAAGAAGAGCAAGAATCAGTTAAGACAGTGATAGCATGATGTATTGATAATCTACTTAAGGTTACAAAGGTTGTTTACACTAACAAAGTTTAGAAGAAAAAGTTCAAAAAATTTTGTCTACCAAGCTTGACCGAGTGGATAGTAGGTGCCAAGAAAAGTTAGTGCAAGCTGAGCAGAAAATCAGTCAGAGCCGATTAAAAGTCTATTCTAGTGTATGCTGAGTAGAACAGTGGATGCCAAGTAAAGTTTAGTTGATGTTGAGCATCAATAAAATTTAGTTTGTGCTAAGTAATTTTATAAAGGATTTCAAGCATTCAAAACAAGATAATGTTGAGTGGCTACATTATTTGAAAGATCATGAATTTGATGGATCTGAGCCAAAAAGTTTGTTTTCTTGGATTATGTGAACCAGGTGGAAGATAAGATTGATGAGTTGGAGGCACAGAATTCAAGGTAAAATATTTTTAGAAAAATTCAAAGAGGATTCAAGCAGAATTTTCTAGAAGACATATAGAATGTGGGGTAGATTCATTGTATCCTACCTAATTTTTCCTAACCTTAAATTGGATGATGGAGAATGAGCGGCAAAAGATCTTAGTTTCCTATTTATAGGAATGGTTGGTCAAAAGCAAAGGTTGTTATATGTGAGAACCTAAGGAAGACAAGGAGACAAGGGGTTTTGCTTCATTAAGTGACCTAAGAGAAGAGTTTGCAGTGGCATATTAAGCAAGAAGTGTTAAGGATATGAATGCTTGAAGGGTGAACAAGCTATTAGAGTTATAATGGGTGAACGCCAAGCAAAATGGAGGACTAAAACATAGATCTATAATCTACAAATAGAGTTTTCAGTTGTTATCAAATCAAGTCTTACTATTACTCTCTAATATTTATATCAGTCTAGGGTAAATCCTTTGGATCAAGGTTGACCTAACAATCATATATAAATCCTTTAACCAGGTGACATCCCAAGGTAATGGTCTAAAGTCCTCTAACAAGTCTCACTCCTAACAAGGTAATTGAAATCCTCTAACAGGGTCACATTTAATAGTGTGTATTGTAACCTTTAATAAGGTTGGCCTTTCATAGGGGATCACTTCATAAGAGTGAAAAGTGTAGCATGTTACTGGTGGTTTTTCCCAAATTGGGTTTCCACGTAAATCATTGTGTCATGTGTGTTGATGAATCTATTATGTTTCATGTTTACATTTATGCAAATTGATTTAACAATAACATATAAGTTTTAAGTGATTGTATAATCCTATGGATGCCTGCAAAAAGATAAATGTTTTATGGGTTCACTAAGCTATGAAAAGTTTTATTTATACATCTGGACCTTGGATAATTGATTCACCCCCCCCCCCCCCCCCCCCCTCTCAGATATTCTAAAGTATTTCGACAATTAGGCTATGAATTAATGTAGATGAGGCCTCCGCAGCAATAACAACATTACTTGCAAAAGAAATAGACAAAAATGCCAAAGCATTTGGTAATTATGAGATGGCCAAATCTAAGATTACTATGGATTTAAAGACTGCCTCTGTCATCAAAAAGAAGGAGAAATTAGTAAACAAATTAAAAGAAAAAATTGGTGAAGGTTCCGAGCAGGAAGAGGATGAAGAGGAATAGGAAACTCAGATTCAAGCACCACTTGCATTGGCACAAGCAAAGGGTGAAGATTAGTAAGAGGAAGAAAAAAAAATTGCAGAAGGTGTTGAGGAAGAAGAAGTCAAGGAAGCACCTACTCCTACTGATCAAAAGAAGAGAAAGGCTAAGGCACAGACTGTAACAAGATCCAAGAAGGTTGCTAAACCTAGCCAGCCTAAACCTACAACACTACCACAAGAGCTAGTGCATGTGTCACTGCACAAAAGGCTAAAGAGAAAGCCAAACCTACATAGTAGGAAGGAGGGGCACAGAAAATACCAAGGAGAAAATAAATTGCTTACGTTGAATCTAATGAGGAAAGGACTGAATCTAATGACAACAGCCAATTCCAAGTGGTAAGTCATAATCCATCTTCAGATCTAGACAACCTATGTGAGAATGTTAGAAATAATGTAGATCAATCAGGATTTTCTCACATTGATTTTGAAAATCTTGAAAAATTTGAAAAGAATCAAGTAGAGGAGGCAATATATGCCATGATGGCTACTTTCAAGAAAACTCCTCTATAGATTGCCAACTCTATGCCTAAAAGTTTATATGAAAGAGTTGAGAGAAAATGGCATTATTGTTTGAACTTAGAAAGGAAAATTAGGGAGAAGTCCCTTGCTCAAGTTATGTTTGAACTTAGTAAGGCACAAATTGCTAAAGCCATAAAGAAATATGTTGTTAGATTTGTTCCTAAATATAGAGCCTTCAACATATTACAGAATAACATAGAAGATGTTGTAAAGAAGACTACATAGATGTGGAAAGTTTCATATGGGTTAGCTATAGTTAAAGAAGAATAACAAGAGCCTATTGAGGTTAGAGATGATGAAGAAGATGGCAATAATGAAGGCACAAGTGAGGGAGGTATTGAAATGAATGTAGATGATCAGGAAATAGCTGAGAAAGAGTAGTAACAAGATTAGAGTGTACAAGATACACAATTACCAAATATTAGCCCTCAACAAATAACAAGTGTGAGTATTGAAACTATCACAGTAAAGGATGTTTCTGATCTCACTGCTCAGAACATCAATCCCCTAACAGAGGAAGACTTGAAAAAGATACTTGATCAATCTACACTATAGGCTAAATTGTGTGACAACTTTGTATTGGTGAGTGTAGATGAACTTTAGAAATTAGTCGCTAACACTACAAGGGATGAGGTGAAAACACAAGAACCACCTACTATTACCCCTCAAGTCACTAATGTAAAATCTTTAGATAAAGCACCAGAAGTTACACTAGAAAAGATTGATACAATTAGAGAGGATAAAGTGGAAACTCAAGCCACTACTAAAACACAAAGTCAAACAAGTCAGATAGATTCATCTGCACCTCTAGCACAAGTTCAAGGTGCAATTCAAGGTTATGTGGTAGAAAATATTGTAGAGACTAAGTTGACACCAAAGTTGAAGGAGCTAGTAGCAATTCAAGCACTGGTAACCTTACCAGAATCTGGCACTCATTCCAGTCACACTCTTCAGAGGCTGAGCATAGATGCAACACCTTTGCAATTCTCAATGTTGAGTCCAAGTTCATCAAAGGTAGAAGAGGTAATAACATATGGAGATGTAAGCCTAGATGAAGAATTTTTTTTGCCAAAATATGATTATGCCGCAATGACAATAGAGCAGATGGGTATACTTCAAGAAACCCTAGCTAGAAAGAAACATCAAGAACTACGCATAATAGAGCATAGGTAGAAGAAAGCTTTGCTTGATATTAAAGACATCTTCTTGGATGCATTTTGTTTGCCTACTCTAAATGAAACAAAGCTACTTATTGGACAATTGACAAATATAGTGAAAAAGGTAAGTGGTGCAGATCTTGATACTAGTGCAAAATTATTAGAATGGTCTAAAAAGAAATTTCAAAGTAAAGCGAATGAAAAAATATCCAGTGATATAGCACTTACACAAGTTGCACTGGCAACTAAGATAGCAAGTGTGAAGAAGGTACTTGAGAACATTTTCTCTCTATATGCCAAACTATGTAATCCTACACTCTTCACACAAGAGACAAGGAGTAACATTCTGAGCTTGGAAAGTAAAATAAATTCATCAAGCACTAAATTGCCCATGACTCTAGCTCAAAGTGAGAAGCATTTTAGGACTTTATTGCAAACCCAAAGTTAGTTAGTAGTATTATCTATAAATGAAGCCAACACAAGGGCCAAACTGATAAGCATCCAAACTACATGGACTCCTCGCATGGAGATTTTGTACAAGGAGTTAGGCTATGCAAAAACTCTTATGAAGGAAGACCCCAATCTTTCTACATTAGATGGCCTAGTTCACCTTGTTGCCAAGCTAACCATCCAAGTTAAGTCTTTGGAGGTAGCTTGTGACAATTGGGATGCAACTCTTTAGATTATTCTTGAGGTCCATAATTCATTCTTGGAAAAACACACTATTAGTGTATAACCCATTGACATCAATGTCAAAAGGGGGAGAAAGTTAGCTTAAGTAAAGGGGGAGAAAGAGAGCTAAGCTAAGACAGAGCAAGAGCATGGGGGAGCAAGCAAAGAACAACAAGCAAGTAAAAGAGTATCAGTTGAGGCACATCTACTTAGCAGGAGTAATATTTTAAGTACAGAACTAGATCTAACAACTTAGGGGGAGTTATAAGATTTTGAGGTATAAGTTGTTGCAAAAAAATTCTATTTTGAAATTTTGTATAAACGTCGAATAAGAGATATGTTATGCTCATAAGAATAAAAGTATTAATGCATGACCAAGTATTTTTGACACTCATGTCAAATGGGGAGATTGTTGATCTTAGATTGGTTTTGACTAGTGAGTGTCTATACACTTAAGTCATTTACTTAGTTCATGTTGAACAAGTGGTATATGCCAAGCACAACGTAGAGCATGTTGAGTCAATAGTGAGTGCAGAGTCACTCATGTGCTGAGTCACTCAAGTGTCGAGAAAACAGTATATGCTAAGTGATTCAGGAGTCGAGTAAGCAATGCATGCCGAGTCATTTTGATGTCAAGTCACAGTATAGAAATCAATATATGCCAAGCATCGGAGACTTCAGATGCTGAGTAACATGGTTTTGTCATAGTTATTTGTATTGGCACAAACTACTATGCAAACTATTTTTGAGCCAACTTAAAGATTGAATTACGATATTTTGATGATAAGGATGAATCTTAAGTTGGAATCCCTATGAAGTTGATGCAGGAGCATCCTGGGTTGCTTTGTTATCCTGCTCATTTTTTTTGTTCATTTGTTCTTGTAGCACTCAGTTGGTGCCGAGTTATTGTAGCACTTGGTCCCGAGTTATTGTAACACTCCTTCATATGCCGAGTTACTGTAGCACTTAGTTGGTGTCGAATTACTGTAGCACTCCTTCATGTGCTGAGTTACTGTAGGACTTAGTTGGTGTCGAGTTATTGTAGCACTCCTTCATGTGCTAAGTTACTATAGCACTCAGTTGGTGCCGAGTTACTGTAGCACTCCATGTGCTAAGTTACCCAGTGTATGCTGAGAGTCAGTATTTGGACGTAATTTCTGTGAGCTGACTTGTGGGATTTATTTCGATCGCGACATTTATGTTAAGATCTTTTCTTGGGATTTCTCGAAACCGTTATTTAGTCAGCCTTGCTATTATGTAATGTTCTAGAATGATTTGTAAGTCATTTTGGCAAGTATATATAGAGTGTTTAGGCTTAGAGTTAGGGAAGTTTTGGAGAGTAGATTGGAGAGCATAACTGAAAGCGCAAATTTGTAGTTGGATCTTTGAATGTGAATGTATTTGTAATTGGTCGTAAACCAGAAGGCCTTACAGCTAGGCATGTATGAAGATATTTTGATGAATCAATAAAAGTATTCGCTCTTATTCCTCCTTTGGTTGTTGTTCCTTGTGTTTGTTTTCGTTGTGTTAACTCTTGCAGGGTGGTTTGGATAGTTGGGTGAACCTCTGGCCCTAGTTATTCATCTTCACCTACATCAGAAGTGCATGCATCCAATCAGGTAAAGGGAAGGTTTAAGCAGAAAAATGCATCCTAGTTATTCAAATGAAAGCACAAGACGTGTTTGTGAAATAGCTTAAACTTTTAATTAAGAATTTTTGCAATAGAGGTTCATTCATCTAGGGTCGTTACTATGGTAGGGACTACATCTAACCTTCTTCCTTACTTGGTCTAGACTTAGGTTTTATTGAGACTCTTTTGAGTGATTAGACCCTATTAAAATAACTATGAAAAACTAAGATCATTATTTTTTTTTATGTTATTTTATGGATTATGAAATGGTGTAGCATTTATGAATAATTTGATTGTGACTAATGCTAACACCTTAACAAGATTTTCGGTATAATGAATTATTATTTTAAGCTTGATGTAGGATACATGAGGATATGTTTAGAAGAAGGATAATATGGAGTTGAATTATTGAAAGTAGAGTTAGGAGTGATGAAAGAAACTTTGGAGGAGATAATCAATATCTCTTATACAATAAAAATCCATGGATGGATTATGATAATCTATTTGATTTTTGCTTAGCGTTATAAATTATGTATCTTCGGTCAACTCTTTCCTTCCAATGCTCCAAATGAATTGCTCTGTAATCAAGTTTTAAATTAAAAATATTTTTATCGAGCGAAAAAAAGTTCATCACAACTATTCAAAGAGAGAAATCAAATGTCGTCTATTTTGAATGTTGAGTGCATTCAATTTCATTACGATAATCTTCAATTAGATTACAATCAACAATTATTTTTAAATTAATGTCTCTTTGCATAAATTGCTCAATTTTTTGAAATCATAGATATGATAATAAATATTATATTGAAAAAGATCAATTCTTTTTTACCATAAATAATGCCTATATTATATTATAGTTATCTAAATGATAGAGAGTTCAAAACTTCTTCCATTAATTAAAATTTAAAAATACATATTCACAAAAAAAAGAGACGGGAGATATTAGATCACCCGGCAAGTCTGAAGATCATAAAAGCAATAAGCCGATACAAAAACAAAAAAGACAACAAATAAACAAATGAAAATAAAAACACATGAAATGTGGAGTAAATCTATTCTGTAATGTTCCATGACTCCATGACCCCATGCCATACCAAATCTGAGTTTATCACACGCCCCAACAAGAAAAAAGTGGCAGTTAATGGAACGTCACGGGAAAGAGTCTTCTGGAGTAATAATGTATACTAATAATATTTAAAGCAGTAAAACAAATTGACAGCTCCGGGAAATGAGACCATAAATAAATAATAAAAATAAAAATAAATAAAATAAAGAGATTTCCAAGTACACGTGAATGACTATGCAAAGAACATTCTCAGATGTTCTTCTTCATCATTCCTCCCAAGAAAGAGAGAAAAAAAAGATTCATTCAGCTTTTGAAGAAATCACCAGCCAACGAAGACGCTCGTGACTCATGATGATGTCATCAGTTCCACGTGGACCAATGATGAGCCAGAGCCAAGCTCATTTTTTATTGGCCAGGTGGGACCCGCTTGTCACGGTTTATTTCGGCAGTCGGCGCTCCGGTGGGGCCCGCTTCCGTTGGGTGCCAGAGAAATCCAGGGTGCACGTGGGTCCCACTTCGTTACACTTCCACTTGCGCCGCCCGTAAGAAAACTCCGCGGCCCAAAAATTAGGATTGTTTTTGTTTTTGTGGATAAATGGTAAAGTGGTTTGTAAGATTTGGGATACGCCCCTTTCACCTCTCGTTGTTGCATGTCTTTTGTGGACCCATTGGGAAGAGCACTAGGCAGTTATGGGAGTTAGCCTTTCAACTCTATGATGAGTCTTTTATTTATTTTTTCACATAGGTTATGATAGTTAATATAGAGTCTAGAAAGACTTCAAAAATAAATACTTTGGGTAGTTTAGAAGTAACACACAAAGGCGAGCGGCATAACAAAATTATGCATAGCAATTGTATTAGAAATACAAACCATTGATGAGTAGGAAGATTTTTTTTACAAGAAGTCAAATTCTGATATTGATATTGCTAAGAAGATGTAGTTTTAGTGTCAAACTCTTTGACTCATGATTCATGAATGATGAATAATTAACACTAATCTATCTCTCATGAAAATAAATCAAATTATGGAAACGTGTAAAAAAATTGAAACTTGTGACTTAACTTTTTTTTAATTCAATACTATGATTAGTTACATTAATAGCCAATTTTATTTTTTCCGTATGAATGCTTTAGTTTCCTACCATGGTAGGAACTAATAATATACCAAGAGTATTGATGTCATAGTGAATTTTAGGTCTTGTATAGCCATTATTGTTAGAAAGAGTGAATTTGGTAAAAATGGCTACTTTGACTATCCTATTGTGGCCAAAAGGTGGGACGCAAAATTGTGGAATCACTTACACCTTTTCATAATAGTTTAGCCATAATGGGTACCATTATAGGTTTTATAAGCTTATATACATAGAATGCTTGGTTAGGCATGTTGAGATTACATTAGGATCTAATATAATACACAATTGTTTCATATATAGTGGAATGATGAGCTATATTCTCACTCTTGCTAGACCTTTCAACATTATCTAGGAAACTCTTGTGTCTATAATCATTATCACATATTTTTCTAGTGTTATATCACACCATTTTAAGTTTCTTTACATTTATACATACTAAAAATAACAATTACATTATGTTATTGATTAAAATTACACTTCACAAAGTTCTCAAAGGTTTTTTTAAAAGAGCTTTAATAATAAATTTGTAGTTGATGATTTATAAGTATCAATTTTTTCTTCATTGGACATAACCATGCTAGATGGATCAAATTTTGGGTATGGTTGACATTACAATAATCAAACTCTTTACTACATTGGTTTCAAGTTAAGTTGAACCTCTCAATGTAATCAAAGAGATCAAATTTCCACAATACATTGTATTACATTGATTTGTTTTTGAATTCGATTGTGTAAAGATTTTTACCATCAATATTTTGAATCACACTATGTGATCCATCATCAGGATGAAAGAGAGCAAGAGATGCAAAACAAAGTGAGTTGCAAATATTGACTAACCAAAAGATAAAGGGACAAAGGGAAGAGAGATTGCACACTCACCTAGGTTAAAAATAAAATAATAGAGAAGATGGGTAGACAAGGAACCACAAGGAATAAGCCCCCAATGACAGAATAGAAAAAGAAAGAACATGGGAAGCAAAAAAGAAAACAAAAGAAATAAATGAGCATAAGTATATAGTAATAACAAAAATAAAAAATCAATAGTTTGAAGAAGGGAAGTCACAACTAACAAAACCTAAAAATGAAAAACAAACAAAATCTATGTATGGTCAAACCAATATGTCATATATTATTATTAAAACTATTGTATGTAAACACATACTATATAATGTGTATTATATGTTTACACACTTGTGTATATTGCATGTGTATTATATTATCACGATATATAATATCATGTATATAGGTAAATATAATAACTACACACAATATACATGTATGTTTGTGTTTCTCAAAATATGTGTGTGCGGTAAAACATACATGCATATATTGTGTGTTTATTAAACTATAAATAATATAAATATAAATATAAATAATTTTTTTTTTTTTTATAGATACATATATACATACACGTGTGTGTGTGTGTGTGTGTGTGTGTGTGTGTACATACATACCTACCTATATGTATGTATGTATGTATGTATGTAAAATTATATACATATTTATATAGAACATACATGCATATATTATGTGTTTATTAAACTATAAAAATATTAAAAATTAAAATTAAAATTAAAAAATTATTTATTTATTTATACATACACACATACATGTGTGTGTGTACATACATATATATATTACATTTATCTTGTGTATGGGTGTGCATGAGTTTTATCTGTCGCATTATATATATACATATACATATACATATATGTATACATATTTATATGCATATATCTAGACATAAATATGTGAATGCGTGTTTATGTATATATGTGTACGTGTGTGTGTGTGTGTGTGTGTGTTATATAGGAGAACAAAGCCACTAAAACCAAGATAATAGCAAAGAAACAAAGAGTGAGTGTAATCGACGCTACAAAAATCAAACTCAACCCAAGAAAAAATGCACGAACATAAGCATACCAAACAAGCACGAGCCTGCCAAAAGGTAGCAAGTGAGAGGCTCACAACCTAAGAGTTAAAGGAATGCCTAAACACTAACACATACCTAGAAACTGAGAACAACAACATCAAACCACTCAAGAGGTACCAAAACACAACAAGCATGAACAAAGGAAAAAAAGAACTACAAGGTGAGGCCACCACGAAGGTGGGAGGGAAGTGTGAGCCACCCAAGACAAAGAAGGAGAGGAAAGAAGAGAGAGAAGGAAACCCAACAAGAGGAGAGGGAGTGACCAAGCAAGATGAAAAGGGCGGGGGGGGAAGAGAAAGGTTACCCCTTGTGACATTGGTCTCTATATCTCGAAGCCAACATTGGCTACCATGAGGGGTTAATGATCCAACCATAATCATGATTAAGGTTGATAGGGTGGTTATTAATCACAACAACTTCTTTAAGCTTCCTTTTCAAATAGTTGTCCTCATTAGATAAGATTTGTGTGTTTTCCAAAAAAATGTGATGTTTGGTAGACAAATAATACTCAGCTAATGTTGATTTGCAAACCCTATCATGTCTAATGTCTACAATGTGCTCTTTGATCCAAGTGTGGAAAGAGCATCCTGTTTCACCAATATAAGGTGTCCCACAAGAGTAAACCACTTTTTAGACCATTGAGTTAGAATAAACATCTCTAGAGTCTTTGATAGATGGGACATGGTTTCTAAGCTTGGAGAGGGGTTTGAAAGCTACTCATAAACCTTTTTTGGTCAAGATCTTGGAGATTTTTTGAGAAATGCCTTCCACAAATGGGAGAGAGACATCAAACCAAGAGAGGTTGGAGAGGTTTTGGGATCACAGAAGGAATGGTGGAAGGACTTGGCTTGGTTGAGAGCTCTCGATATTTGTCTAGGAGAATATTTGTTAAGCCTAAAGACTTAGCAGAGGTGGTTTAGTTCAAGGCTTAAGTGATCATCATCACAAATTCTATAGGTTCTCAATGCAAGGGTCTTAAGAATGCCAAATTTTTGGCTAGGATGGTGATGGGAGGATGAGTGGATGTACAAGTCTATATGTGTAGCCTTTCTAAATACACAATGACCAAGGGAACTGTCTGGTTTCTTGATGAAAAGAACATCAAGGAGAGACAATTGATTATTTAAAAACTTTTTTTTTTCAATTCAATTATCTATGCTAACTCATTAAATTATTTTAGATTTTAACTTTTTCAATTCATCCCTTAAATACATTTATATAATATGATATTTTGGGAAGGCCCAATGTTTCACCTCTATGAATAACACCTAAATGTAATGAGTACAAATTGTCTCATTCCTTCTTATGAGATATGGGTTCTTGTGAATTACTATTTTTGAAACATAGGTCGATGAGTTTGACTCAAAGAGTATACAGTTGAATCCAAATAACAATATCACAACTTGACTTTTTGTGAAAAATATTTTCTACTTATCATTTTTTTTAAATAACTTAAAACTTCATAATATTATATAAAGAAACGTAAAATTAAAAAGTTAATAATGTAGAGACCTAAATAATTCCAAATAAACAAGAGTTGCACACAATTGGAGTCCATTCCTTTGGTGGGGGAGTAGGAAAAAACATGTACGGTCAACTTATGCATGGAAATATTATAGATTGTTATAAATTTAATGATAATAAATGATGATTATTTTAGATTTTTGAAAGCTATTTGTCCCACCAACAATGAGATATGTTGTATGTTCTTAAAGTAATTTTATAAATCTAAGTTACGAGCATACTATTAGAGTATGCCATGTTGGTTTATTAGGTCCATGCAAAGGCAACATATTCTATCTAGAGTTATAGATAAAAATTTCTCTCGACCCCATGAACTTAATGCAAAGTAATTAATACTGAACACAAGTATTTATACAAAGACCAAATCTACAACATAGAACACATGAGAAACTAATTGTCTATTGTTTAAATTGACAACACAATGAATGTAGCATATCATCCAAAGATAAGTATGTCATCTTTGACAATATTGTAAAGAGTGTACCCCTATCATTCACACTAGGCTACTATTGTCACAAAAGCTTGCACTTTTGTCCAAAGTTTTTACCTAAGGACAACCTTGTGAAACATGGAAACAACCTCCAAGTTGTGGGACTTGAACTATGAGGTTGAGTCTTCAGAGAAGGTTGGTTTCCTCTACTATCAGGATGCACTTAAACTATTCTTGAAGAGAAAAGGCAGAAGGAACACATGAAAATAACCACCTAATCTATTCTAAGGAGGTGATGCACCAAAATAGGGTGTTCAGACCTATCTCTACCCATACATGCACAATACCATTATCATGACAATCCAAAGATATACGGATTTAGACTTGCTTTAATCTATTAGCTACATATAGATCAAACAACCAAATGAGTGATACAAGGAAAAAAGGCTTCAATTCTTATCATTCATAGGCCAAAAGAGGTTTAAAAAATGTAGATTATAGATATCCATAGTACATCAAAGAGAGGCAGACAAAGCTTACACAGTACATCAGTGGCTGAAGGAGATAAGATAGGATGTCATATAATTCGGAGGCACAGAGGGAATTTATAGTCATAACTCAAATAGCTTCCACCCTAAGATAAAATTCAACCACTACATCAAATTTACAAAGAATAATTACTGCAAAAATTGGAAAAGATCTGATCATAGCACAAATCCAGATGCAAGAAGATCACTTATTCACCAAATAAAGCTCTGAGAGGTGAGGAACGACGGTCCAAATAAACGGATCAATAGGCGGCAATGGAGTGTTCCTTTGCATTTATCAGACCTAGGGAATGATGAAAGTGGTTTCAGGAGATCGAAAAGATTAGATCCATCATCAAGGAGTTGATTCCTTTGTCATTAACTTGCCAAATCAACCATATTATTAGGTCAACTGGAGTCAATCATCAAGCTTTTCCATGTGGACCAAATATTCCTTACCGTTCTACCACTCTGTCGGATTCAACCTTATATCTTATGTTTGGTCGCCTGTGATTGCAATTTCACCACCATCTTTCTTTAATAATAGTTCTTGCTTGTGAAACCACGACCAATAGGTTATCACTACTTTGTAGCTCGCCCCTAACATTTTTTATTAACTGCCACAACCCTGCGAAGATTGAGATCCCAACCGCATCCGCATCAGCACCACCTTGACCCAAGGTTCACCTTCTAACCTTATGACCAAGCGAAACAAGGGAAATCACTTGATCGTAACTCTAATCTTAGCTTCTTCTTAACCTATTGTGACCATGCACTAGCCATAGATCTAAAAGATCTAACGGTGTGAAATGTGTCCTTGAAATGCTAAAGACTTTCCCTTTCTGCACCGTCGCAACTTAAACCATAGTATGTCAATATAACCCTCCGACCAGACAAAAATAGTACAATCGTGCCTTTTCCACCTTGACCTTGGTTGAGCCAACTAACTCTATGATGATGCGAACACAAAGCAATCACACCTTTGCCACCGTGACCTGAGTCAACACTTAACCAATTGTGACTATGTGAATTGCACAGTCACGACTTGAAATGTTCTAAGGCATAACATGAAATAAAGGATATTAGCCAATGTTAAATTATTTCATAAAAAACCCTAGGTGACCGTTGAACAAATTATCATTTGAATTTGATTTTTTGGCAGGAGGGCATTTTGGTTAACATTTTTGGTGACTCAAAGGGGATGCAAGCCTACTTGGCATAAGACAAGTAACCACTAAAAGATCCATTGGGCTATGGAGTCTCTAAAACCATGAAAACTCATCAAATTCATCACCTCTACCACATTTAGAGCTATAAGACATGCCCTTCTACCTCTGCAACTCTACAAAAAAATTGGGACCAAAACTCTCTGTTGCAAAAAGAAAAAACATGTGCCCATGCACTTCTTGGAAAATAGGAAAGAACAGGAAGCAAACTAACCAACTATATACATGAACATTTATTCTTATTAGAAACAAGGCTTGAGATATATTCCATTGATTGGAATAGGTAAGATTTCACCATTAGGCCTGCTTAACTAGAAAGCATTGGCTTGCTTGCAACTAATGATTGCATAGGGACCACTCCATAAGGCATCAAATTTTGAGTGTCTCCCTACTTTTTCTCTATCTGCATCCCACTTCAGCACAAGATCACCCTCTTTAAAAATTATGTACTTAGTCTTCTTATCAAAGTTCCTCTTCATTTGTTGCTGATGTATTTCTAAGGTATGTGCGGCCTGATTTCTTTTCTCCTCTAGCTCCATCAAATCTGGCATTTTTACAAAGATAACATCATTTTCAAGGGCAAAAAACTCCAATGAGATAAGCAGTCTAGCTTCTCTGCCATATACTAATATAAATGGTGAATTTCCAATAGCCCTCTTAGGTATTATTTGTTAGAGTGATTAGATATTTTCTAATTAACTCTAGTCTACTTAAGCTAAACTTTAGGTATCTAATAATTAATTTCTTTTATTAATTATTATGATACAACATTGATTAATTTCTCTTCCTTTATTTAATAATTATCTTGTAATTATTAAATACCCTGAAGAGTTTTACATTACCTTTTTGGGTATTGATATCATTTATAAAGATAATCTCTCTATTGTATTTTCATCATCTTGAAATACATTTTACTCTCAATTTACTGAGACTTCCAAGCTTATCTTTTTTCCTCCTTGGTTTCTTTTCATCAATAGGTTATTTGCATGCAGGTGATCTTGGCAAACTATGAAGTTGTTTTTATGAACTCCTACATGGTATCAGAGCCTTCCTGTTGCTTCCTAGTTTGAAGCCATGATTCGAAGACACAAACCCTAGCTTTTTCGAGGTTTTTTTCTTCAATTGGGAGGAACTACATTTTTTTGGGGTACTTTGGGCAAAAACAGCTGTCAAATTCTTTCAAGTGACTGTAATTTTCCAGTGAGCATTTTTTTGGAGCAACAGTTCATTTTTTG
Organism: Cupressus sempervirens; assembly: GCA_028749045.1. Taxonomy (NCBI): domain Eukaryota; kingdom Viridiplantae; phylum Streptophyta; class Pinopsida; order Cupressales; family Cupressaceae; genus Cupressus; species Cupressus sempervirens. Next base: position 858,058,461 of record CM053793.1, read on the forward strand.
GCCATAACTTGAGCATACAAAGTTCTTTTTTCAATCTGAAAGAAGTGCTAGAAAGCTAGTTTTGAGATGAGATAATGATGTTAGTTTCATTTTGTTTCCTCTCTCTCTACATCTAGCATCCAAGTTCTTTTCTCAATTTTTGTGCTTTCAATACTTGTTGCTTTGGTTTTTGAGGGATATATTTATACATTGTAGGGGGGTGGAATTTTCCATTCTGTAATTTACTTTAGAATTAACCCTTCTACTTTTGTCTTCTTCTCTCAATGTCAGACCCCTCTATGGCCCAGCTGATGCCACACAACTACCACAATTGGAAAGCACACATGACTCAGCTTCTTATGTCATGTGGCTTATGGTCATGCCTGGATGAGAATCAACTTGTCTTGTAGTGCCCTTTTGAGGTTCTTTAGCACAAAAAAAAATGGATGAAGCCATGGGCTTAATTGCACTAAATATTTTTGATAGTCTCCCATTTCACCTTGATGGTTTGACCACTCCTCAAGCTATTTGGACCAAGTTTCACAACTTGTTTGGCATAGTGAATGAGTTTCGGGCACTACAGCTTGATGTAGAGTTGACTTCTTTGACACCTACTAGCTTTCCCATCATTGAGGACTTCTTGATGAAGTTCAAATCTTTGCGTTTAGTTTTGCAAGGATGTGGAAAAAACAAAACAGATGATGAGTGTATTTTTTTTATGCTGTCAAATTTGCGAGGATAGTATCAGATCTTTTCTTCCACTTTATACTCCACTATAGATGCCTTGGGTAATAGACATCAAATGTCTTCTTTTGAGATAATTTGTGATAGGTTAACTCATGAGCAGTCCAAGCTCACTCAAATGGATTCACATACAGGTTCACAGTCACAAGCATTTCTTGCCAAGGATACACAGGAGTAGAAGCCAAATCAGATATCAGATTCCTCTTCTCAGCACTCTACTAGAACATCTTCTTCTTCTAAGAAGGCAAAAAAGAAGACTGGGATTCCTACCTATTCCTATTTTCAAAAGGGACCTCATGATGAGTCACATTGTTTTTAGAAGAGAATTGATGGCTATGAGAAATAGATTGCAGATTTGCAAGCTCTTCTTTAGAAGAGCACTATTTCCTCTCCATCCTTTTCTACCTCATAAGATTTTAGATAGGGTCATGCATTATGGGCATCCATTGTATCCCCTTCCCCGGTCCCTTAGATACTGGATTCAGGTGCTTCTCACCACATGACATCTTCTCAAGGTGTCTTCTCCACTATTGAGGCTTCTCCCATTCCCTACATTCTCATGGGGAATAACACTACCCTACCAGTCTGTAGGAAAGGTTCAGTCAGCATTCAGGATGGTATATTTAATGATGTATTGTATATTCCATCTCTATCTGCAAACCTTCTCTCGATTTCTTAGATTACACACAGTGGATTAGGGAAGATAGTTGAGTTCACTGCATATTTAGTCTTCATTCATGATAGTGCAATAGGAGGCCTTATTGCTACATGGATAGTTGATCATACCACCCATCTCTACACCTTCTCCCACTTTGGTCCACCATCTCCATTGTTAGAGCATGAATCTTCTCTTTCGTGAGAGGATCATGTGGTGCAAACAGGACACTTGAACCTTTGTATTGTTCCCAAGATCATTGCTTTGACTCCTACACCACATCCAGTTGAGGTCTTTTCTCTTTAGCAAGATTCTTCTTCAGCTCTGTCTAACCCTCCAACTCCATTCATTGAGCCTCCAAGTGCACTTGTTGAGGATTCTCTAGAGGACATTCATCTCCTCTTTCATGATAGTGTTAAAACACCTACCTTGGGGATTCCTTTTCAAGATCCTCATGTTTTCTCCTTTGAGCATCAATTAGGCCTTCCAGTTTCACCTCTCATTTAGGGGTTTCCCTGTTTTGTTCCCTTGTTTCTTTCGTATTGGAGTTTCATTTGTTTGATCCTTTCTACAGGGGCTCCATCATTTTGGGGGGCTTTGGTGTCTTTTCTCTCTCTCATGGGGGGGCTAGTTGTACTTATGGTTTTGAGAAAGTCTCTTGAGCCATTTCTGATCTATGCTTGGGGTTACATAAGTTGTCCTTGGGGAGTCTTGTTGAGGCCTTCATTTTTTTTCTTTTTTCTTTTTTCTTTTTTCAGCATGTTTGTTCTATCTCTTTTTGGAGTATGGTTTTTCTCATTGGGTTTTCTCTATTTCTCCAATTTACAGAGATTTGGCTATAATTGGGTACCTCATCAGGCCTTGTTTGTCAGGAACCAAATCTTCTTTCAGTAGTAGTTTCTAGGTTTTTAGCTACTCCCTAAGTTGATCTTAAGGGGGGGTGTTAAAGTAATTAGATATTTTTTAATTAACTCTAGTCTACTTAAGCTAAACTTTAGGTATCTAATCATTAATTTATTTTATTAATTATTATGATACAACCTAGATTAATTTCTCTTCCTATATTTAATAATTATTTTGTAATTATTAAATACCTAGATTAAATACTCTTCCTGTAATTAGCTGGGGATGGCGAGATTACGCATGACGCTTGTTTGCCAAGTTTTCATCATGGTACTTGTCCAAGGCGCTTGTATTGCCAAGTTTTCACCAGTGGATGCTTTCTTTTTCTTTTTCTTTTTTTGACTTTTTGACTTTGGACTTAGCTGGAATGATTTTGGCTTTCTTCAGCTATTTTTGGCTTTTTTCTTAGGATTTTTCACTAGCTATTGGAATGTTCAATTTTTTTTGCTAGCTGTTGGTACACCAGATGAGTGATCTATGCAATAGATTGGATTAGATGGGATTGATGGTAGGAGATGGAGGGATGAAAAGGTCGGAAAGGAGCATGAGATGGGGATGCTTGCAGGATCAACATTGGCACATGTTGGGACAGGTGGGAAAAGAGCATATGGGGGATAGATGGTAGATGTGGGCTTGATGGAGGATTTTTGAAAGCGTGCTTGGGGATATAGGCACCCAAGATGGAGTTAGGAGATGGGGGACATGAATCACTGGATGGGGGATTAGCAATGGTGGATGCCATTATGCATTGGGTTTCAACTTTTTTCTTTGGGACCCACATGGTTTTGGATTTTCTTTTCATAGGCTTTTGTATTGTTTTGTATTCTTTGATTGGATTTTTCCTTTTTGGAGTATGTCTCTTAAAATAGACATATGATTTCCTAGGATGTGGATTTTTAGCTTTATGCATTTTGAAGTTGGCATTTACATTGCTGTGGTAAGCTTTGGGAAGATGGTTAGGAGAAGCTTTGTGAGATGGAGAGGATATGGGAGAGTGTGTAGGGGGATGATGGATGATGTGCCCTGATACGTGCCTTTGTTGATCTTGTGTAGGAATGGATAGAATAGGATTTGAATGATGGCTGATAGGAGGATGGAGGATGGTAGATTTTGGAACATAGGGACCCAAAATGGATTTAGCGGATGGAGGGGGGATATGGTAGGTTGTTTTCAATTGCAAAGATGGTGGAGGGGGGATGACATAAGATTTCTTGAAGGAGTGATGGGAGGCTAGCATGGTAGGCTTAGAGATAGGCTTGGTTTGGGGGTGTGGTGTACCAGCACCTTTAGATGGTGAGCCTTTGGATACATATCCAAGACCATGAAATCTTGGATTCTTTTGTGCAATAATAGGCTTTCTAATTCCTTGCTCTTGTGGTCCTAAACCTTGACCTTGATAATGCCATCAATTGAGCATTTGAACTAGCTGAGGATACTTTTTGCTTGTGGAAAATGGTGGAAGTGCTTTATCAGATGTACTGCAATGGGGAGATACTGTTCTTAATTCTTTTGCTGAGAGGAGGCCACCATGGATGAATGTAAGTGAACCAAGAGGGTAGATTATAGATGGTGGAATAGCTTGAATAGGTGGTAAGATGGGAGCATGGAGTGGAGGAGATGGTAGGATAGGATCTTGATTTAGCTGATGGGATGAAGAGATATCCTTCAGTAGAGGAGGTATGGCTTGAGTTTTTGGAGATGGAGGGGATGGTGACTGCACTATGGATGGAAGACATGACACGGTGATATCTTCGTTTATGCTTTGGGGGATGTCAACATGCTTTTGGGCTGGATCTTGATAGGATTGGATTGGGATGGATGGTGTGATAGGAGGTGAAGGGATGGACTCTTCAAAGGCAGCGGATGGATAGATGGGAGATTTAGTAGTGGAGATGGGTGAGTAGAAGATGGATGCATAAGGGTCATTATGGGAGATTTGGGAAATGCTTGGAGGTGAGGTGGATAGGATTTGGAGGGATTTGATAGGTGGTGGGATTTTGATGCTTGTGGGAAGTGGAAGGATTTTAAGCAATTTGATGGACGGTATGGGGATGATAGCTATGGGAGATGGAGATGACATTATGGATGGGGAAGCTTCATTACTAACTACTTCACATGGTTGGATTGGATGACATGGCTTATCGACTGCTGGAGGCTATTTTTCTTGTATTTTTTTTGGGAGATTCCTTGGAGACTTGTGTGTCAGAGGTGGAGGTGAATTGACAGGAATAGCTAGTGTGATGGGGGTGGAAGATTGGAAGCTTGGTTGATTGGGTGATGGAGAAGAAGCTAGGATATCAGATGGCATGACTAGATAGTTTGGAATAACTCTTGGATTTTGGGGGATGGTTGGTGGAATGTTTCTAAGGCTCTCAAGATACCCTTCATAGTCAACCAGATTTTCATCATCATTGGAATAGGAGGTGGTAGGAGCAAGGACGATACGACCAAACACATCATGATAGGATTGGTACTTCATACTTTGACGATGAGTTTGATGGGGTCTTGCATATGGATGAACACAGAAGCTCATGGCCAGATTTGGATTAAGCTCAGATTTTGGATTGGCTGATGAAAGATTTCCTAGGGAGAGTCAAAGCTGTATGACAGACCTAAGGAGGATTGGATGGAGATTTTTGGCTTTCCTGTGGATGGAAGACTTCAAGAGCATGCTGTCAAAAAGTGAGAGTTTTGCTTTCCCATGCACTGGATTGGTGGAGATTCTGTCAACTTAAGGATAGACTAATGATCCTATGGGCATGACACGAGATTGACCACTTGTGGATCCCAACCTTTAGCTCAAGGTGATGAGGGATAACAAGTGACAAAGCTAGATTACCCTAGACAAAGCTCTATCAAAGGGATAACCTTGGTGAGGCTAGTGGATTGGTCAGATTGATTGGATAGCAAATTCTAGTAGAGTAACAACAATTCTTTAAAGGTTTGGGTGTGATCTTGGATTGGGTTGCTAGTTGGCTGGGGGGAATGATTTGGAGAGACTTTGGATTTGGGATTGTTCTAAAGCAAAGAACTAAGGGAGCTTGGATGATTTCCTGAGGAGGCAGTGAATACACTAAGTATGCCTTGAGCTGGGAGATTTTTGCTTTTCTGGGATTTTAACCAAAGTTGGCAAACATTCATTCAAAAGCTATGAACAAACAAGCAGACAAAATTTTGGAACAAGCACGTCAAACACACCAACATCCTAGGAAGCTTTCTACAAGGATGAAATTTGTTATAGCTAGGGAGTCCTCGATATACGCAAGGTACGTGAGGCCCAAATCTGTAGATGAAACCAAAAAGATGTCACACAGCTGAGAGGAGCGGTAACCCACTTCTCCTCTTTCACTTCTCAAGGGTATAAAGTTCCTTGAGGCTTAGCCCGAGTGACAAAATCTTGATCCCAAGAGAGGTGTCTTTGGATTCACCTCCCGATCTTTATACTCTGCCGGAACGCTGGAGTTGAGGTCGTCCCAAGGGGTAATGAAATCCCCAAGCAGGCCTCCTAAAACTAAAAACAAGGTTTTGGATCCTAGTCTTATGCAACCAAGATGACCTGCAAATGCGACAAGGGGAGAGAAGATTCAGATGACCTTGGGCTAAAAAGCAGAGTTCTTTTCCATTTGATGATTTAGATTTTGTAAGCTATGATTGAAGACACTTGTGATTATGGCATGCAATGTTCATTCCAACTTGACAGCGTCGTCAACATAATGGAAATCGAGAATTCGTCAACGTAAGAAAAGCGAGCGTCATTGAGATGCATCAAAACCATGCAATGTTCATTGATTGTTAGGCATTCAAGATTGTGTTAGAGTGTTTTAAGCCCAAATTGGAAGTGTGAGATATTGCAATGATTAGTTGATTTTTGGCATTCAAGATTGTGTTCATTGTTTTAAGCATGCATTCCAATAAAAGGTTGATTTTAATCCATGGCATTCGAAAGTGATTTAAGTGACATTCATTCAATGAAAGACATGTTTAAACATGCAAGTTCATTCCAAGAAAAAACATGATTCAGTTTGTTGCTCCAACCTGCAATAAGACAAAAAAGAAAATTGATTAGTCAATCGAAATTTTCCAAAATGAAAGCTTAACTATGGGAAAAAACATTTTAACTTTTTTTGTTGTTTTTTCTATACGTAAAAATGCTTAAAATGGTCTAAATCCTACAGAACCACTAAAAGTCAATTTTTGATTTATACTCTTTTTAAAAAAAAAAAAAACTACAAAGTGCAGAAATAAAGATTTTAAAACAGAAATGCAACATAAACAGGCGGAGACGACAGTCTATCAAGCAGAGACGCCAGACTACGGAGACGCTGAAATGCGGGGATGCTAGTATTCGCAGATGATAGAGCGGAGATGACAGGTCAGATTTGTAGCACAGAAAATAGGTGACAAGCAGAGACGCCGATTTACGCAGATGTGGATTTGGGTTGGCAGTGGCAGAGACGACAGAACAGGTTGCGGAGACGACAGAGTAGCTGGCGGCGACGGAGACGACAGAGTGGATTTTGAATGAGAAAATTGCTAGGTGGAAATGATGGTTAGAGGCGAAGACGACGATTAAAGCTAGGCGGAGACGCTAATTTGCGCAGACGACAAAATTCACTTCGAAGACGACAGTTTCAGATTCGAAGACGATAGTCGACTAGTCAGAGACGCCGATCTGCAGAGACAACACTGCGCAGAATTTGGTTCAAAACACGCAGATTTTCTTCAGAAAAATTTTGAAATTTGATTTTTGAAGCTTTGTTTTTTCTCCCTAATGCTTCTTTTAACCTGCAAGAACAAGATTAAACCCTACAACTCACTCAAATGACAAGAAACATTAGATTATTAGCAAAAAACAATATATAGATAGAAATAGAGGATTAAATGACCCATAGTGGGGTCCCACCGGGCGTGCCAAAATGTATATGAGAAATATGTTAGCAAGTAATACTAATCTATCAAAAGAACAAAGCATTAACTAGCATAAAAGACATAACATATATGAGAGACAAAGTGAAACCCTCAAATGAGAATATGAGCCATGGAATGGCTCTCCCAATGAGGATGGTCACTTGATTTAGGGATGAGTCTATTTGATAGGATTTGGGATGTATGCTCAAGCTTCAAACTAGCTTCAATGGATATTTTTGAGATTTTTGGTGTGGATGCATGCAAAAGTATGGATTTGGCTTCAAAATGGCATTATAACTTTACTTGATGAATTGTGATTAAATGGCTTGGGAGGGGATTCAATTTATAGGCTAAGGGCTTGAGGAATGGAGGGCTAAGATGGAAGGAAAGATGAAAGCTTAAGGAGGGCTAGGATGCACTCAAAGGGGAGCACATGAATTGTGCTTCTTTAGCACCAATCAGGGAGTGACACATGTCACAAGGTGAGTGGATGGAGGAAAGGGGAAGGATGAGTCAACAAAGGAGGCTCAAAGGATAATATCTTCATAAAGACCCTTCATTATGGCTTGTAAGAGCTTGTAAGAGCTTGTAAGAGTCTTTATGGCTTTTGTAAGAGCATTCAAAGCTTAGTGGTTGGGATATTTTGAGGGGAGTTGAGATTGTTGACTTTCCTTGGCTTAGGAAAGTCTTAAGCTTGCTTAGGGAATGTGACAACATTAGGGCGTGGATTAGGTTTGGGTTTAGGATTAGATTAGGGATGTTAGAGATTTGCAAGTGGATGGCATTCATGAGGGTGGGTGAGTTAGTGACTAAGCTTAGTTAGTATGGGTGGATGGGGTGGATTAGGCTAAAAAGAGGGTTTAGGAATAAGTTAAGGGTTATTAGATTTGAGGGTTTTATTTATCAAATAGGTTTATTTAATAAATGGGGATTTTAGATTTAGATAGAAGAATAGGATTTAATTGATAAATGATAGGTTATTTGATTTATCAATTAGGACTATAGATGATTAATTAAATTAATCAGCTAGGGGATGGCAAAGGATTAATTAAATAGAAATTTAATCAATGATGCCTTTAGAGATAACTAAATAGGATTATCGAAGTGATGTAATCAAATTTAGGTGTCTACAATAGGGACAAGGTTTGCCACCCAATAGGAGTGCTTGATAGGGAAAATGATATTGGCCTCAATTAATTTGGGTAGCTCATTTCTCATTAGTGGTTCAATCTTGGGATTTACTGGTCTTTGCTTTTGCCTAATAGGCTTGACATTGTCTACTAGATCTATAGTATGTTGAAACAGACTAGGGTCAAAACCCTTTAAATCATCATATGTCCAAGAAAATACATCATTAAATTCTTGACATAGATGAATAAAACTTTCTTGCTTAGTTTCAGAACATACCTTCCACATGTTTAGCATCCTTCCATCAGCAACTGCAACTGACATATGATCTCCTTTATTTATAGGAAGATTCATGCCTCTATCCCTTGCTTAATCATCGGGATTGAAGACACTCTCTAAGGTAATAAGACCCTTAGGAAACTTATTGGAGCTAAGGTTGATGATTTGATCACCATACTGGTCATGCAATCTTGAGTGATTTCTTTATGAGAACTCTACTTCATTCTGCACGAAACTTACAATTTGTGCATCATATTCAAAGACTTGTCAATTGACATTATTATCTGGGATAGCAAATCTAACCACCACTTTAATCTTCTGCTTCTTCTCATATTTAAGGCTCCTTAGGACATCATAAGATGCACCCACTGTTGGAAGTCTATCAGCATGTCTATTTCCTTTTCTAGGGATGCTCTGAATATTAAAGGCATTGAAATTTTCAAGAAAATCCCACACTCTATGTTTATACGACCTGAGCAAACCATTCTTAGTGATATTTTGACTCCTCGCCTGATTGACCACCAACTCACTATCTCCATATACACTTAATGCTCGAATTCCTCTTTTTTGAGCAAGTAAGAGACCTTGAATCAATGCCCCATACTCAGCCACATTATTGGTACAACTGAATTGAAGCCTAAATGAGAAGTAACACATTTCTAATGTAGGAGAAACCAACATCACACTAGCTCCTGATCCATTTTTATCCCTAGATCCATCAAAAAACATACTCTATGTCCCACTTATGTCTTCTTTGATTTTCATTAAGTTGGGAATAAGAGCATCCTTTTCTAATATACAATAAGTTCCCAAGCTGGTCTCCAAGGTTTCTGATATAAGATCAAACTAATATGCATTAGCCCATTCATCTAAGAGAAAATCAAGTATCTCTATTAGGGAAGTGGTAGGCTCATTTGCGATGTCATTTTCATCTATCTCTAGGATGGTGTAGTTCATATTGATGAGATTAGGAGTATAGGTCTTAATATGATGAAGGGACTAATGGTTTTTCTCTAATTGAAGCTTTGGTTCCATATCTAGTTCTAAAAAACATATATGACCAATCAGAGGATATGTAACCACCTATTTGGGCAGTGAAATCTCTTGAAAGACAAATGGTAAAGTGTAGTTTAACCTCAACAATTGATATATCTTGAACTACAGTACATCTAGGGAATGCATGCAAGGCCATTTCAACATTTCTAAGAATTCCCACAGTCTTGATAGTACTACCATCTAACTGTAATACACCCTTAACAATGGGTTCATATTTCACTTCTAAAATATTAGAAACACATTTGGGCATTATTGAACTACTAGCCCCTAAATCAATCATGCAGTTGTGGACTAACTTATCTCCTATACTCAAAAAAATATAAAATGGAGGAGGTCTAACCTTTTTACCCATTTCTACATCTTTTGATGGTTGTACCAAACTCATGACATTCTCCATGCTACGTGGTTGATCTCTGAGTTCAATGCTTTCCAACTCTTGTTGCAACAACCTCTTTTGTGATGGTATAGTAGCAACAACATACTACATAGAAATGTTCACATTTGTTGTCTTCATCTGCTCTACTACACTACAAGATGCATTAGATGTCTTAGTAGAGACCTTAGGTGTAGAAGGTTGAGGTGGAACAACTTGAGAGTCATTCACATCTCCTCTACTTTCATCTTGTCTTCGTTGTCAAGGGACATTAGTAGGATAACTAGCATTGTGTTGCTGGAAAACTGTTTGTACATGAGGCACTACACTTGATGTTAAAACCTAATTAAGGGGATGAGCAACCTCTTCCAAAACTCTTCCTTGCTCCTGGTATTGTAAGAACATGAATCTTGATTTACATTATAGTGCTCTTCCACCATATGGTTCATGAAAGAACAACCATCCTAATGAAAAGTATCAACAGGTTGATTAGCATTGTGTTGTTGGGCAACTGCTCGCTCTGGTACAGTTAAAGCCAAGTAAGATTTTACCTTCTGACACATGCAATGTCCATAGGAGTAGTTATAAGAAGGGCATAAATCTTGATATTGGGCAAGATTGTTCTAAGGGACTAAAACCCTATTTAGGTTAGTGTTTGAAGTCTGGGGGTGGTCGATAGGTCTATTCTGATTGTGAGAGTGGTTAATAGGTCTATTCTAATTATAGGGGACATGACTCTAGTTTGGAGGTCTACCATGAATGAGACCTTGATTATAGAGTTGGAGAGGCCTATTATTTTGAGCTTGTTGCCTCTTCATAGTTACCAACTCATTTCCCATATTTTGTACTACTGCACTATTATCCTCCATCTTCTTTTCTTGATCTTGCATCCTCCTATCCACATTCTGCATCAATGTCTACATCATGGCCTCAATCCTATCAAATCCATTATAGGATGTGGAGGCTATTGGAACCACAACAAGAGGCTGACTTGCAAAGGAAGTATGAATAGGAGCTACAATAGGCTAATGATTAGGCATGCCAAGGAAGAAAGGCATTGGGGATCTTGGAGCTAACTTCTGTCCTTGTATCAAAATATTTAATGCCCTTATGGCAACCTTATAAGCATTTGGTAGAGTGTCCCCTCCCATAGATTATAGAGTGAAAGCATTATCACTGTTGAAGGCTTTGAGATAATACAAGAATGCATTACCAGGAGAGGGCTTCACTACAATAGATATTTTGTCGCATGTCTTCTAAAATCTATAATGAAATCAATCATACATTCATGGGTGCCCTCTTGATAGTTGTCAGATGTTCTAAAAGTGATCGATGATCATTTTTTTCCTCAAAATGCTTGCATAGGGCTGCCCCTAACCCATCTTAATCAGTAATAGAGTTATGAGGCAAACCTCTATACCATTGTAGTGTCTTCCCTTTCAAGGATGAGGCCATAAGCCCGACTACTACATCATCCTCAGTGATGCTAGAAATATTGCAGATGTTAGACACCTCTTGAATATACTCGACAGGGGAAATGGAGGTTTCACTAGTAAACTCAAGTATAATTTTAAGAGCTGATACTGGTATGTCATGCATTTGGGCTAATAGGAGGGGACTTCCATCATTAAAGGTGGTGAAAGCATGAGCTCTAGCCATGTAAACAAGTGATCTATTGATATGAATAGATGGTATTGTTGCAAGCATGAATGCTAATGGTATTCATATGGGGGAGTATTGTAGATATGTTACTATGATGATACAGTACAGTCATGATTGAGTTTGTCATTGATGTCAACATAACAATGTTCTGTGGTATTTGACAGAAGAACAACAGAAAGATCAAGTTGGTACGGATGTCTAGTTGAGTATTTTAACTATCCAAGGTTATGGGAGATACTTTTGAGTATCTAGTATATGTAGTTAACATTGGAAGAATAAATAATAAGTCTAGAAGAAGTTATGTCAGTTTTGGTGATGTCTGTTTTGAGATAGAGTTTATAGAGGCATGTTCTAGTAAACTTGTTATATCTCTTAGTAGAGTTGATATTTTGAGGATCAAGGTTGAGGACATGAAGAAGACATGTTGATGATGATGTGGCTAATTTCACTCATCATAATATTGTGTGTACAAAAAGTTATTCAAGTTGCAAGGTAGAAGATTAATGTTATCGCTAAGTGTAACATATTCTTAAAGTGGTCCTATAATGATTGATTGAGAATGTCTAACAACTGACTCAGGGAATTGTTTTATAGACTCAATATAAATGAAGGACATTTTCCTTTAACATATGACATGGTTGATGATTGATGATAAGAAGTAGTAAGAGAGTTGAGTGCAAGATTGAGCAGAGCAATGCAAAAGTGAAGGAAACTTCATTGCCAAGGTTTTGCTAAGTGATCTGAGGTTTGATATTTGGATCTGAAGTTTGTGACCTGGTCTACAAGGTCTGTGTGGTGCTTACCCCTAGTTTGCATTTTGTTATCATTGCCAAATTATTTTAGGCCAGTTTTATGCTTGATGATTAGTAGCATTATTTTTGAGATTATCAGATATTGTTTCATATTCAGTTGATTTTATGATGAGACTACTTGGTACTCTATACTTAATGTATGCAGGATGATTATTTTAGTGATTTCAGTTATTAATGATGATTAGTTAGATAGATTATCATACATGTTTTCTATGGATACTAACCCCATACTGCATGTGTATGGTGTGCATGTATATTTTCTTTATGTATGATGTTTTTGATGTGTTTAAGGGAGTTGTAGTCACCTACTAGTCAGTATCTATACGATGCACCACTTCCTGCCATTGCCTATTTAGCTTAGTATATATGTGTTTATACATGCGTAAATTTTACATAGATTACAGGTACCAGGTATCGACTTTCCTAAATTGCCAGGATGAGTGTACCCTATCGCATTATCTCAACAGTAAGAGAGGAGAGATAAATTCTTAAGTCCAAATCCTAACCTTTAAACCCATTTGTCTTAGAAAATTAGGACAAGTATCTCAGTTGATTACCTTTTGAATGCGTCATATGATGTAAATTTGTGATTATAACCCTTTAGTTTGATCTTGTATGTGTTTTTCTATGATGAATTTTCGTATTTCATCCTATAGGTCATTGGTGATTTTTATATTAATTAAGTCTAATTAAAAGATTAAATTAATGATTAAATTTAATGGAAAATTATTATGATATTTTTAATATTTAATTATATTTAATTAATTGAGAAATTAATTAAATAAAAAGAATTAAATCTAAAGATAAAATTATAAGTTTAATTTTAGAGTGTAATAATATTTAGTTAATTTAATAATAATATATTTAGGTGATCATTTTTAAATAAATGCTAAATATTATTATTACTTAAGTTAATAAATATTTTATCGATTAATGCTTTGAAAATAAATTGAAGAATGGAAAAAATATTAATTTATTAAAGAGTTTTAAGATTGCATTAAGTATGTATGAGATTAAAATTTAATAAATTAATTAAAAAGAGAAGTCAAGTGAATTTAATTAAGATATTTTATATTGCAATAAAGGTGCATGAAAACATAAAAGAAAGATAATAAAGAGTTAAAGAGTTGTAAGCAAGGAGTCCTCTCGAGTGATCGCACAATTAGTGCCCTGAATTCAGGAGAGAACTCCCTATCAACAATTGAGGGTTCATTTTCGAAGGACTGCAAATTTTGGAGAAGGAATTTTTAGAGAGAAGGTTTTGAGAGAAGAAATTTATCTCACAAATGTTTTGGGTGTTTGCGATTTTAGCATTAGAACCACATAGATTCTTGTGTTTTGATTCACTCGATTAATTACGTTCTTTATTTTCCCTGTCTCTTTCGTGATTGTGAATTGTTTGTTCAAATTTCCCTGTGACGAATCTTTCAATATTATATTTTGGATTTACTAGAATGCTTGTGGTTTTCTTTTGAATACGTGGAGATTATAGAATCATTAAAACCCTCTTTCAATAGATTTAAAATGGAAAATTAAATGGAAAGGGTTTGAATGGAATAGAAATTTTATATTGAAGATTTGATTAGTTTTCTGTATTTTCTCTATCAGAGAATTGCTAAGAATTCTGTAAAAATAAATGTATTTATTAAATGATTTAGGGGGGGTACGTTTGGTTTTGTCTTAAATAACAAAATTTATATTAAAAAAAATTTTAAAAATATAATTTGGAAGGAGTGGGGAAATTCCCACAACCCCATACTTGGCTATCATTATACGGTGGCAGCAGGCTGGATTGCCAGCCACAATAGTAGGTAATGTTGCCTGCGGCAGCAGTCAGACTTGCCGCCATAGGTCAAAGGTCGGTAGGCCTTTTAAAACTAAACGTTTTATTATAATTTACTTTTTTTTTTATAAATTAATTTTATCATTATTTTAATTAATGATTTTTATAAATAAGTTTTGTTTATTATTAATTTAATTATTAATAGTTTTTTTAATTATATTTAAATTTAGTTAATTTTTAATTAATGAATTTATTAATAAATTTGTTAATTATTATTAATTAATAAGATATTAGTTTAGTTGTTTATTTTTAATTATTAATTAATTTAATTAAAATTAGTTTAATTAAGTGTAATTAATAATGAATATTGTTTAAATGAAGTTATCAATTCATTTCATTATTATTAATATTGGTTTTAATAAAGTTGTAATTATTTTATTTAAAAATCAATAATTATTATTTTAATAATTTAAATAAATAATTACCCTTAATATTATTTTTGAATAATTGACTTAAAATCAAATTAGGGTAATTGTGCAATTATTTAAATATAATAATGGGGTAAATAGTAAGGGTTAATTGGTAAATCGTAGGTATTTGAAAACTTACATTGAAGAAAATTGAATCCTTACTATTAACTCAACTATGTGTTTTCAAAATCAAACCAAACTATGAAACTACTGTGTTATCTATATGTTGTCTATGTTTTGGGTTTGGGTTGACTAGAGCGTTGACCAGTTTTAGGATGTTTACCAAAAGCTTGAGAGTTTTGTGATTGTGATATTATGATGAATTGATCTTTGATCTTTTAAACTCAACCATGGTAATGTGTTGGTATGCTCTATGATGACTTTGATTATATTGTTGGTTATTGCTTTCAGTGTTATTGTGGGATAATGGGATGGAAGTTATGACATACTTGACTTAACTATTTTGAGTCTTTGATCAATATTTTTGGGATACTTTCTAGTTGCTTGTAGAGAACTGATGGGTTATTGTGATTTATCTTTTGATGATTTCCAGTCACTTGTATAGGACTGAGGGAAATATTATGATTATTTGATTTGTGCTTTTATGAGCTTAGGGTAGGTTATCTATATGTAATGTCAGGAAGTGGCTTGCAATGGAGGCCAGGGCCCTAAGTGGCCACCAGGGTAACCCATTGTAAGTTATTTAATAAGTGAAAACACTACACTAAATGAGAGTAAAATGAACCTAATAAGAGTCTTTGTATGTTCTCGTTCATGCCTCAAATGCTAGTACAAACTAAGATGGGAGTAGAGAGAACGATTGGTTGCGACCATGCATCATTAGCATGCCTTGTCAGTACGAGAGGACACTAGTGCCGCATAGAGTCACTAGGGGGTCGGGGTCAAGTTAGACTACCAAGGTAACTCTAGCATTGATTTGTGCAATGACACTTTCCTGCTTACATAGTAGGTTTCCTACATGTCTTTGTGTGCCTCTAGGTCTAGATGTCGATTTATCTTAGAACCTTTGAGTTAGATTACTTTTAGGGTTTCCTGGACTTAGAGATTTCTTTTAATTTTTGGATCGATATCCTATTTGGGACTTGAGACTATCTCCTTAGCGTGGTGGGAGTGGGCCTTTTTGGGTTACTACACGATCAGGTGGTAGTGCTTTTTACTCTTACCATTGAGATCCATCTGTTGATTCCGTGGTTGGAGTCCTTTGTTTGCATTTCCTTTCATTCTATCTTTGTGTATTATGATGGATGGTTATATATTTATAATAGATGGTTATATCTTTATGATGGTTGATTTCACTTATTTTATTGCACTTTGTTTCATGGATCTGAAAGGGATGACATAATCTATTTTATAAATATATATATTTAGCCTTTCATACCCTATGACGTGCAGTGGATGATTGTGCATTTTGAATTTTATTACCAAGTGGCATTGCGAACAAATGTATATTATTTAAATAGACTTGGACTTATAATTATTCTTTCATGTGGATGTGGTATTTGCTAAACTTAGTATTAATTAAATTTAAATGTGATTCAACGTCTTGGGATCCTAAAGGAATGTAATTTTTTATGTTTGCTTATCTATGACTGTATGTTATTGCTTCCACTACTTTATGATTGATGCGTATGTTGTTCTTTTAAAAAGAAAAAGAAAAAGAAATGTTTGGAAAACTTAGTAAAACTTTAGGTTAATTCTTTTGGATCCCTTGGCCGGGAATTACAATCTAACAGTGATTGGTTCAATTAACAGAACATAATAGTAAATTGCATGGTTGAGCAGTGAGCTCTTCTTGTAGTTGAAATTGCATGTTTGGGCAGTGGGCTCATCTTGCATACATTGTACCACAACTCCTAATAAGGTTGGAATATCCTAATAGGGATTCAAAGTCTTCTAACAGGGACTCTATGTACTAAATGTTGTAATAGACTCCTAACAGGGTCCATCCTCTAATGAGGAATATTTATATTAGTACATCATCTTGTGGGCATCATTCCCACTAGGGTTTTCCCTTTGATCAAGGGTTTCCCTAGTTAACATATTTGGTGTAATTGTCTATGTGCATCTTATTAT
Organism: Cupressus sempervirens; assembly: GCA_028749045.1. NCBI lineage: Eukaryota > Viridiplantae > Streptophyta > Pinopsida > Cupressales > Cupressaceae > Cupressus > Cupressus sempervirens. Next base: position 858,075,307 of record CM053793.1, read on the forward strand.
GGTGTTGTTTACTTTGGTTGAATGGTTAAGTCTGTTTAAAGATGATAAATGTTTTAATACTTAGATAACTGATTCACCTCCCTCCCCCCCCCCCCCTTCAGTTATCTTGGCATACTATTATTTCTAACAATTGGTATCAGAGCATTAGGTCCTTGAAGATAAAGTTTAACAACTTTGGGAGATCCATGGTAAACATGTTCAAGAAAGATAGTCCGAAGTTTGATGGAACAAATTAAGACAAGTGGAAAGAAAAGATGAAGACACATCTGTTGTGCATGGGTTTGGGATATTGGATCTTGACAAAATCAACAAAGACAATCATTGCTAATAAGGATTTGGAAACTTGTATCGAGGTAGAAAGAGATATTTTCGTGTGCGACATGAGAGCTAGAGAAGCACTATTGACTACAATTCCTGAAATTGAATACAATTAGGTAAATTCACTTGTTACTTCACATTTGATTTGGAAAGCCTTGGAAACTAGTTTTGAAGGTGATGCACATTCTAAGAAGTTGAGGCTACAAAGTTGGATTTTTGCATTTCAAGATGCTAAAATGATGGAAGATGAATCTGTACAAACATATATAGGTAGGATATCAAAAATTACTATAGGTATCAAATCTCAAGGAGGAACCAAAGAAGATGATGAGGTTATATGGAAGATATTGAAGACTCTAACACCACCATTTAAGTCAACAGTTCAAATGATATAGTTGTTGATATCTTGTACCAAAGATTTCACAAAGGAGTCATTACTTGGAAGACTTGAAGTAGTTGAGAGTGAGCTTAGACAGTCCAGAGAATTGACCATAACAGAGACAACTTTTAGTGCCTTGAATATTCGACCTAGTCTATCAAGGTGCACAAGTGCTAGAGGAGATTTTTCTAGCTGCAGTAGATCTGAGGAGGATAGAAAGATTGAAGGAGTAGCCCTTCTAGTAAAAAGAGAAAAATGAGGTAAGAAAATCTTTAAATGTTGGACTTGTGATGAATATAGTCATTATGCATCTAAGTTTCCTAAAAGAGAGAAAAAGTATAAGGGAAATTACAAATCTAGAAAAGATAGAGAGTGTAGGTATGCAAATGAAGATAATGATTTTGATGAACAAGCAGTAAGTGCTAGTGATGATGAAATAGGATTTGTGGCAATTAAAGAAGAAAGTCTAGAGAAAGTAGCTTTGGTGTCGCAGGTTGAGAAGAAATCTGATTGGATAATTGACAGTGGTTGTTCACATCATATGATTGGTGATATGTACAAGTTTGTCAACTTCAAAAGTCAGGATGGAGGCATTCTCAGAGTTGGAAACAATGCAACATGCCAAGTTAAAGGTATTGGACCTATAACTCTTGATGGTAAAACTAACACTGAGGATGTATACTTTGTTGATGGTTTAAAGCACAATATTTTGAGTGTTAAAAAACTAGTGGACAAAGGTTATTAGTTATAATTTATAGAGAAGACATGCATGATCAAAGACAAAGATGAAAAGGTAATTAGAATAGGAACTAGATCTAGAGGTAATGTATTTTAGTTGAATCCTACTGAAATAACATGTTTGGTTGCAAAGGTAGATGACAGTTGGTTATGGCATAAGAGATGTTGTCATATAAAATTTGACAGTATTGTAAAGACCAGTAGTATGTTTGCAGTTAGATATTTGCCAAAGATTGTAAAGCCTACTAACACAATTTGCAAGGAGTGTGTTTTGGCAAAACAAAATAGAACTTCTTTTCCCAACAAGAAGTTTACTACTACAACGAAGTTGGAGATTGTACACACATATCTCAATGGTCCTACAAAGACTAAAAGATTCTATGGTAAAAGGTATTTTATGATTCTAGTTTATGACTTTTCTAGAATGATGTGGGTTGCATTTCTTAAAGAGAAATTTGAGGTATTAGATAAGTTTAAGATATTCAAGAATAGAGTTGAGAATGAATCTAGTATGAATATTAAATGTTTAAGATCGAATAGAGGAGGAGAATTTAATTCAAATGAGTTTAACATGTTTTGTGAAGAAAATGGAATCAAAAGACAGTCATCACCTCTGAGAACCCCTGAACAGAATGACATTGCAGAACGAAGGAACAAGCCAGTTACAAAAGCTACAAGAGCTATGTTAGCAGAGAATGATGTATCCAAGATGTTTTGGAGAGAAGTTGTGAATACAAAAGTCTACACTGTGAACAGAGTGCAAGTCAGGAAGGATACAAACAAGACCCCTTATGAACCGTGGTTTGGTCATTCACCTACAGTTAACTACTTTAGAATTTTGGGAGTAAGTGTAATATCAAGAGAGATGATGATATTGGTAAGTTTGATGCTAGAAGTGATGAAGGTATGTTTCTTGGTTATTCATTAAAAAGAAAGGCTTATAGATGTTATAGTCAAAGAACTAAGACTATTGTGGAAAGTGCAAATGTGAGAATTGATGAGAAATTTAGGATACAAGAGAGAATAGTTTATTACAATTCAGATGATGATGTTGTTACCAAGCCAAGGAATGATGAGATATTTCTTGAGACTAACAATGATTTGCAGAATGAAGGAGAGCCAAGGCAGGAACAAATCTCAGAACCTTCTATAGAGCCAAGAGTGGAGATAGAAACTCCTACTTTAGGAAAGAATATGATAAAGAATCACCCATTCGAGCAGATCATCGAAAGCAAAGACAAAGGTGTGACGACAAGAAGTAGAGTCAATGAAGAATTGTGCTTGATATCTCAAGTTAAGCCCAAGAATGTAGATGAAGCATTTAAAGATGATTATTGGAAACAAGCCATAAAAGAGGAATTGGATTAGATAGTAAAGAATGAGATAGGAGAATTGGTTCGCAGACCAAAAGAAAAAAATGTGATAGGAATTAAATGGGTATTTAGAAACAAGATGAATGAACAAGGTGAAGTTGTAAGGAATAATGCAAGATTGGTATGCAAAGGTTACTCACAAGAAGGCAAGATAGATTTTAGATTATGAGGAGACTTATGCTCTAGTGGCTAGAATAGAAGCAGTAAGATTATTCTTAGCCTATGCAACACAGAAGAAATTCAAAGTATATTAGATGGATTTCAAGTCAACATTTCTGAATGGAGAACTTGAAGAAGAAGTGTACATTGAGCAACCTGAAGGTTTTCCTTTGACAAATGACAAGGACATAGTATGCAGATTGAGGAAATCATTGTATGGCTTGAAGCAAGCACCCAGAACCTGGTATGCAAGGTTGGACAAGCATTTGACAAAGCTTGGATATAACAAAGGTATGACAGATAGTAATCTCTATTGGGAATAAATTGATAATGATTTGATGATTTTGGTAATATTTGTTGATGATATCATATTTGGAGGAAATAATGAAGAAAGTGAGAAGTTTGCTAAGGAGATGAAGAAAGAATTTGAAATGAGTATGATAGGAGAGATGAAATATTTTTTAGGATTGCAAATTGTACAGAATAAAGAAGGAATCTCTATTTCTCAAACTAAGTACTTGAAGGATTTATTGAAAAGGTTTGGTTTGGAAATATGCAAACCCATTGGAAAACCTATGGTAACTGGACACAAGTTATCTACAAAGGATGAGACACCTACTGTTGAGCTGAAAAAGTATAGATCAATGATTGGAGGATTGCAATATCTAACTCACACAAGGCTAAATATAGAAAATTCAGTTGGAATTGTTGCAAGATTCCAAGATGATCCCAAAGAAGCACATTATGCAGTAGTTAAAAGGATATTTAGATATCTAAAGGGAACATCTGAGTTTAGATTATGGTATGACAGATCTAATGATTTCACTCTAAGTGCTTATACTTATGCTAATTGGGCAGGCAGTATGGATGACAGAAAGAGCACTAGTGGTGGAGCTTCTTTCTTGCAGGTATATTGGTTTCTTGGCTAAGCAAGAAGTAGGATTGTACATCACAAAGCACAACAAAAGCATAATATATTGCAGTAGCAAACAATTGCAATCAATTCATTTGGATGAAGTAGATGCTGAAGGATATAAGGAGAGAAATCAATGAAGCTATTGTTATACTTTGTGACAATACAAGTACGGTAAATATGTCTAAGAATCTAGTGTTGCATTCTAAGACCAAGCACATTTCTATTAAGTGTCATATATAGAGAGAGAGAAAGTTGCAGAAAAGGAAATTAGATTGGAATATATGAGCACTAAAGAGAAAATTGCAGATATATCCACTAAGCCTCTTCCCAAAGAGACTTTTTTGAGTATTTGCAAAGTATGCTTGGGGTTATGCCCCTTCCTACATCAAAGTAGAAGATGCAAGAGTGCATCAATCCAATGTAACAGAGCACAATTGTTGTCTAGACTGAATGCTGATGCTTCCTGTATGGGGAAGTATCCATGATGGATAGAGTCATCTAGGACTCTTGTTGGATGTCATTTTGAATAGTCTCTTTGGACACTTGAGCTAAGTAAGAATCAGTTGTTGCAGAGTTTGATGCAATAAAGTTGGTTGTTGAAACCTTTGACATTGATATCAATGGGGGAGAAGTTTGGCATGAAACATAGTAAGCATAATAGTTGGAAAATTTTGGCATGAGTATAGTATGTTCAGAAGAAGTACAACATGGAATGATAGTTTAATAGAAAGAACATTGAGGTATATCAACGGGGGAGAACGATTGATGAAGAGGATTTGAAAAGATGAACAATATTTTGTTGGTATTCTTGGAACTAGATGTTTTTCATCTATGTTGCCATCAATGCCAAAGGGGGAGATTGTTGCAAGCATGAATACTGATGGTATTACCTATGGGGGAGTATTGTAGATATGTTACTATAATGATATGTTACATTCATGATTGAATTTGTCATTGATGTCAACATAACAATTTTATGTGATATTTGACAAAAGAACAACATAAAGATCAAGTTGGTATGGATGATTCGTTGAGTATTCTAACTATCCAAGGTTATGGGAGATACTTTTGAGTATCTAGTATATGCAGTTAACTTTAGAAGAAGGAATAATAAGTCTAGAAGAAGTTATGTAAGTTTTGGTGATGGTCTGTTATGAGATAGCATTTACAGAGGCATGTTCTGGTAAACTTGTTATATCTCTTAGTAGAGTTGATATTTTGAGGATCAAGGTTGTGGACATGAAGAAGACATGTTGATGATGATGTGGCTAAGTTTTCTCGTCAAAATATTGCATGTATGGAAAGTTATTCAAGTTGCAAGGAAGAAGATTAATGTTATCACTAAGTGTAACGTGTTCTTAATGTGGTCCTATAATGATTAATTGAGAAGGTCTAACAACTGACTTAGGGAATTGTTTTATGGACTCAATATAAAGGAAGGACATTTTCCTTTATCATATGACATGGTTGATGATTGATGATAAGAAGCAATAAGAGAATTGAATGCGAGATTGAGCAAAGCAATGTGGAAGTGAAGGAAACTTCATTGCCAAGGTTTTGTTGAGTGATATGAGGTTTGATATTTGGATATGAGGTTCATGACCTGGTCTACAAGGTCTAACAGTGATTGGTTCAATTAACAAAATAAAAGAAAGAAGAATATAACAGTAAATTGCGTGGTTGAGCAATGAGCTCTTCTTGTATTTGAAATTGCATGTTTGGGTAATGGGGTCATCTTGCATACATTGTACCACAACTCTTAACAGGGTTGGGATCTCCTAACAGGGATTCAAAGTCTCCTAACAGTGACTCTATGTACTAAATGTTATAATAGACTCCTAACAGGGTCCATCCTCTAACAAGGAATATTTATATTAGTACATCATCTTGTGGGCATCATTCCCACTAGGATTTTCCCTCTGATCAAGGGTTTCCCTAGTTAACATATCTGGTGTAATTGTCTATGTGCATCTTATTACAGTTGTTGTTTATTTTGGTTGAATTGTTAAGTTTTTTTAAAGATGATAAATATTTTAATACTCAAATAACTGATTCACCCCCCGAGTTATTTTAGTGGACTATTGTTTCTAACAAGTATTCTAGGCTGAGACCTAACAACAAGAGGAGTGGAGACGAATCTTGCAGGGGCATGTGCAACTACTGCACTCCTAATTGGTGATAGAGATACCCTAGCCTTTCTTCTTGGATTAGAAAAAGAAAGCTCTTGGTATTGGAAATTACCTCTAGAATATGCCCTTGTATATGTCTTGGGCATGAATCACAACAACTTTGGTCCAAAACTAGATTATGCTTGAAGTTTGGAGTCACCAAGTACTTTGAACAAATGAGCCTCTTGAAAGCTTTATACTAAAGGTGGTACTATCTCTTCAAGATGAACATGGAATCTCTCTTTGACGACAATGAACTTTAAATGTTTTAATATGTGGTCCCACTGGGATTGCCGAAAACTGTTGTCACAAAAGCTTGCACCCTTGTCCAAAATTTTTACCTAAGGATAGCCTTGTGAAAAATGGAAACAACCTCCAAGTTGTGGGACTTGAACTATGAGGTTGAGTCTTCGGAGAAGGCCAACCTCCTCTATTATCATGATGCACTTAAACTATTCTTGAAGAGAAAAGGGAGAAGGAACACACGAAAGTAACTACCTAATCTATTCTAAGGAGGTGATGCACCAAAACAAGGTGTTCAAACCTATCTTTGCCTATACATGCATAGTACCATTATTATCACAATCCAAAGATATACAGATTTAGACTTGTTTTAATCTATTAACTACATATAGATCAAACAACCAAATGAGTGACACAAGGAAAAAAGGCTTCACTTCTTATCATTTATAGGCCAAAAGAGATACAAAAATATAGATTATAGATATCCACAGTACATCAAAGAGAGGCAGACAAAGCTTGCACAATACATCAGTGGCTAAAGGAGATACGATAGGATGTCATATAATCCAAAGGCATAGAGGGAATTTATAGTAGCATGTTGAGGCAATACTAGAGAAATAGAGAATATCCGACCTTAAGAACGAGTACAATATCTACTTTTATAGTGTAAGCATAACTCAGATAGCTTCCACCCTAAGATAAAATTCAACCACCACATCAAATTTACAGAGAATAATTACTGCAAAAATGAGAAAAGATCTAATGACAGTACAAATCTAGATGTGAGAAGATCACTTATTCACCAAACAAAACTCTGAGAGGTCAAGAACAACAATCATTAACTTTTGACTAAATAGATGGATCAATAGGCAATGATGGAGTGTTCCTTTGAATTTATTAGAACTAGGGAATGATGAAAGTGGTTACAGGAGATCGAAAAGATCAGATCCATCATCAAGGAGCTACTTCCTTTGTCATCAACTTGCCAAATCAGCCATATTATTAGGTCAATTGGAGTCGACCATCAAGCTTTTCCACATGGACCAAACATCCCTTACCATTCTACCACTCTGTTGACATTGAACCTTATATCTTATATTTGACCACCTGTGATTGCAGCTTTGCCACCATCTATAGTTCTTGCTTGCGAAACTATGACCAATAGGTTATTGCTACTTCGTAGCCTGCCCCTAACATTTTTTATTAACCACCGCAACCCTACAAAGACTGAGATCCTGACCGCATCCACACCATCGCCACCTTGACCCAAGGTTCACCTTCTAACCTTGCAACCAAGCAAAACAAGGTAAATCGCTTGATCGCAACTCTAACCTTAGCTTCTTCTTAACCTGCTACAACCATGTGTTGGCCATAGATTTGAAAGATCTAACAGTGCAAAGTGTATCCTTGAAACACTAAAGACTTGCCATTTTCACACTATCGTGACTTAAACCACAGTATGTCAATATAACCCTACAACTAGGCAAAAATAATACAATCCCGCTTTCTCCACCTTGACCTTAGTTGAGCCAACTAACCCTACCATGATGCAAACACAAAGAAATCACACCTTCACCACCATGACTTGAGTTAGCACTTAACCAACCTCGACTATGCGAATCATAAAATTGTGACTTGAAATGTTCTAAGGCATAACATAAAATAACGGATATAGCCAGTATCAAATTATTTCATAAAAAACCCTAGGTGACTGTTGAACGAATTATCATTTGAATTTGATTTTCTAGTGGGAGGGCATTTTGGTTAACAACTACTTCCAAAAATACACATTGTTTGATCAGGTTGGTATAGGTAGACCACATTTTCTATGCATTGTCATAGTGCTTTTCCAACACACCTCCAAAAATCATTGACCTTTGAGAATTTGTTCAATATGTTGGACAAGTACTAGTGAAATGTTTCTTTTCTTGTAGGGGAATTTCCCACAGAGTAATGCTCATCATATTTAAGCTCGCAAAGGAAGGTGTGGTACGATTCAGTTGTGCCACAAGCATTATGTTCTTTGTGTATGTGTTAATGTTACTATGGTGGCCATGTTTTCTTTTGGCCAATGAAGACTCAAACATTGACACATTTAGACCATTTGTGTCATTCTGGGTATCTTTGCATGTTGGACTATCATTGGAGATGCATATTATCTTGTGAAGATCTAGAAAATCATCACCAGACCTCTATCTATAAACTTTGTCAATAACAACACTGTAATTTTTCTCCATGGTAAATCTCATTTTGATGTTTTGGCTTCTCCTTTGAGTCTAAAGTTAATTTCTTTTCCAGAAAAAATGTCATTTTCTTCAAATCCCATGGATGAGTTCTTTATGCTCACTCTCTATAAACTTCTTTGTTTTCATGCTTCCCTCTTTCCCCCTTTCCAGTACCAGACAACCAATACTAGAATTCCCTTAAAATGTTAATTAGAGGCCATTGAGAGCTTAATATGATCTAAGAAAATAAGTTTTAATGTTTTTACCTGTTTCAAATATATACAAATTATAGTTGATATCTCTAATTAAAAAAACAAATGGCCAAGTAAATCAATAATCAAACAAGCTTCGAGTGTTCAAGTAAACATGCATAAAAAAACAAAAGAGCACTTTAATATAAGTAAAAGTTCAATTAAAATATATCTAGAAAACTTCTAGCTTAACTGGTAGATGTAAATGAGCTTCCCCCACTATGTAGGGGGTTCAAATCCAAGATATTGATTAAGTGTATAGATTAAGTAATACACTATTTTGAATGAGTTGAGAGTAATATACTTTGACATTTAAATTAGGTATAGTATTACATCCATGAAGAAGGTAGTAAAATACTCATATTACCAAGTAACATACCTAAATTAATATTGAACAAAATACCATATCCAATACAACAAACATAGTATACCCCATGGAGGAGGCCAACCATGGTCTAAGGTGATTGTGGTGGAAGAAATACTTTTGATTGTGATATCTATTTTAAATATTGTTGCAAAAAAAATGCAGAATTCACCAACTAAATCGCAAAAAGAAAAATCAGTCCAAAGAGTAGTAAAAGCAATGCTAATGGAAATAAATATCGTTTTTGAATTCTTTTACCATTGTAATTTCTAGTAGACAATTTAGGTTGTAATGACATGATTGCACAATGTACAATATTCTAAGAGTTTTATCTATTGGGAAGGCATTTATTTAAATAAGGATTGCACTATACTCATGAATATCTTTTTCTGTTGTCATTGCACAACCATTATGTTTTCATCTTGCATCAAAAAATATATAATTGTCATGTGGGTTTTATTGTGTCTTGGCTTGAAATCTAGATAATGCAAATGGGACGTATTTGTAATTGCATAACCATTGGCATGGTTTAGTGTTTTTTGTTTTTATGGGGCATGGGTAATTTAAAAATAAATTCCTCCAATAATTGGTAGATTCAAAGATTATCTCATATTTATTATAGAAGCATATTGAAGATTTAAACAAAAGTAAAATTAGTTCCTTACAAGCATGCCAAAATGATGGGCACTTACTCACAAAGGTAGTTATTTGCATCAAACAAAGCCATGACTTTTATGGAAGAGGGGGAATAATGAGTTGACAATACCCTTGATGTGGTGGGTAAAACTGACAAAATATTTAATATTTAGATTTAAATCCTAAATCTAGTTCAAAACAATAGGCCCAACCCTCAAAATTTGCACTGTACAAGGAATGATTTAATGTTATTAAAAAGAAAGAATCTCAGCTTGAAACTTGTAGAAAACATGGAATATTGCTTACCTAAGATTCTGGTAAACTAGAAAAAATTAATGGTCTCGCCCCTTTGCAAAGTTGCAAGTCGTAGATTTTGAGTAGAAAGTTGGAAGAGAAAATAGAGCTGCGAGGGAGAGAATAACAAGGCTTCTTCCTATCCCATTTTCAAACACTTGTTTCCATGAGACAATGCCGTGTATTCATAACATGCACACAACAAATAGAATAAACAAGGCTTTGGGAAGAATACCCTAAAATCTGTATTTTTCCTAGTGAGAAAATAAAAAGACTCTCAAGGAAAAAACAAGATGCCCAATTAGAAAATAAGAAATAAAATTGTACTAATTTCATTTAATGGCTAAACTTTTTCAGACCATAGGTTAAGTAGGAAATATGCGAGTGCACACAAATATCAAGATGAACATTAATACAAAATAAACAACTTAAAACCTTAATTCCTGCCTTTAAAAGGTTGGAACTAATAAAAAAAATAAAAAAAATCATATATATATATATACATATATATATATATATATATATATATATATATGTATATACATATATATATACATATATGTATATACATATACATATATATATACATATATATATACATATATATGTATATGTATATACATATATATATATATATATACATATACATATATATATACATATATATATATATGTATATATATATAGATATATACATATATATATATATGTATATATCTATATATATATGTATATATATATGTATATATATATGTATATGTATATACATATGTATATACATATGTATATACATATATGTATATACATATGTATATACATATGTATATATATATATGTATATACATATATGTATATATATACATATATATATATAGGGATAGTTAAATACTTATATGTATATACATATATGTATATACATATATATATATAGGGATAGTTAAATACTTATATGTATATACATATATGTATATACATATATACATATATGTATATACATATGTATATACATATATATATACATATATGTATATATGTATATACATATGTATATATACATATGTATATACATATGTATATATACATATGTATATACATATGTATATATACATATGTATATACATATATGTATATATATATATATATATATATATATATAGGGATAGTTAAATACTTATAATTTTTTTAAGATAGTTTAATACTCATAAAAACTCAACATATCTTGATGAGTGGTTTAATATTACAAAGTAGAGACTATGCTGAATACATTTTAAAAATCATTTTATAATTTTAAAATAATCAATTGCAGTTAGTTAATATAATGTTTGATAAATAGGACATAATTTCCACACCAAGTCAAATTATGATATCACTACTATCACAATTTAATTGGGTTGATGAGTTTGAATAAAAAATAGCAATATCACAATATAATGTTTCACAAGCAACTTAGATTCTTAGATGCTTTTGAAGACAAATTTCTTCTAGGTACCTACTTAGTTATATACAATTCATTGTTATAGAGTCGAAAATATGATCTAGATAGATATTTAATTATCAATAAAATTTTAACCAATGTAAACGACCAGGATCTCGGCGGCAGGTCACATGGAGTGTGTTTCAGCCCTTCTTGCATTGTCGAGACCCACTGACGAAAATTGAAATGAACAGAACGAGACAAAAAAACGTCAATTGATTATTTAACAATTTATATTGTTTAAAACTTCCTTTACATTTAATCTTAATTAACCCTGTCGAGCGTTGGGACGGAAAAGTTGGGAACTTGCTGTCATTTTTTAACATTGTTCTGAGTCCCCCCGTTGAAGAGCTAAATAGGGAGATTAATTTCCCTAGTCTGCCGCACTTGTTCCAGGCGTAGGTAGATGAGCAGCTACCGTGGTGGAGGCGCCAAGATCTGCTCTCTTTCTATTCTCGAACCTCTTCCAATCTCAAGGGGTGAGCAATTTAAACGACATTTCTAAGCTGTTTATGAATTGGGGGTTACATTTTCATGCTGCCGTGAGATTGCGTAGTGGTGAAGAATTGCCCGTGGATTCTTTTCAAGGTCTGTATCAAATTCTCTTCTTTTCTCATTCAATCTGCGATCATTCTAGCTTGGGGATTTAGTGAAGTGGGTCAGGCGTAATTAATCTCAAGGAATCCAGGGTTGGCTACACTCGATCTGAGCTGCATATTACAGGGGTTTGTTTGCTTGGTATTCAGTTTTTATGGCAGTTTTTATGGGTGTTTGTGCTCTCAACAAAGTGGTTAAAGTTTGATTAGGTTTCTGAACCAAACACTTCAGGCTGATAGTAACGTTCGATCGAGCTGAAAAAATTCATATTTGAAGGTTTTGGTTACTTGGGGCATATGCTTTAGGTTTTGGGTGGTTATTTGGGGTATATGCTTTGTTGATGGCTGTTCTGAGGCACAATAGTGGGCATTCGTTGGTTTCTGTGATGCCTGGGGTGTTTAACAGGGGTTCCACATGTAACTCTATTCTGGGGATTGAACAAAGCGGTAGGCTGCTGGATAGATATGAGTTGGGGGATGAATTGGGTTTGGGGCAGTTTGGTAAAATTAGGTCTTGCACGGATAAGGTCACCGGGGAGGTTATGGCTTGTAAATCTATTGCAAAAGATAGATTGGTGACTGCAGAGGATGCTAAGAGTGTGAAATTAGAGATTGAGATCATGAGCAGCCTCTCTGGGCACCCTAGTATTGTAGCACTCAAGGCGGTCTTTGAGGAGGAGGAACATGTGCATTTAGTCATGGAGCTCTGTGCTGGCGGGGAGCTCTTTGATCGGTTACAGAAGCAAGGCAGATATTCTGAGCCTGATGCAGCTCAATTATTTAAGCATCTGATGGAAGTGGTCAAGTATTGCCATGACAACGGTGTAGTACACAGGGATTTGAAGCCGGAAAACATTCTCTTTGCCACCAAGTCTCATTCTTCTCCAATCAAGCTGGCTGACTTCGGATTGGCTACATATTTCAAACCAGGTATGCATTTGATTAATTGCTTGAGTTTGCCTGGTTTCTGCAAATAGGGTTAAGATGGTGGTAGCATATCATTTGTTTCGAGGTTGTTTAGGATCTTGCCAAACCATAGAAGTTTAAAAGTATACGTTTTGTGAAACAGATTTTGGGAACACCTATGTAGTTTAAGAGGAAAGGTCATTTCGGTTGCAGCTTTTCAACTCATCAGATGTGAATGGAAATAATTGGCTTGCTTCTCAAATCATCATTGTAGAAGTAAACCAATTCTATCCGTTCTGTCAAATCATGATGGGTTAAAAGTTGTGATCTGAAACATCTTGTAGTTGAAGATTGTACACTGTTATTCCAGGTACCTGTATTATTTTATTATTACAGCACAAGTTATGCTATCTGAGGTTGAAACGGGTGAATGTGGGATTCAACAGGAACTTGTTAATTTGAAAATTCTTGTCATACTTATGAATGGCCGCCTGAGTTTGATCCGCAGAATTTTGCTTTCTTAATCCTAGATTGTGTTGGAACTCTACATGTTTTATTTAGAGTGAGGTTTTTGTTTAAAACAGGGCAGAGCCTTCGTGGCACAGTTGGAAGCCCCTTCTACATAGCTCCAGAGGTTTTGTCAGGAGGATATGATGAAGCAGCAGATGTTTGGAGTGCTGGTGTGATTCTCTACATTCTTCTGAGCGGGGTTCCACCTTTCTGGGGCCAGACAAAATCAAGGATTTTTGAAGCTGTTAGAGAAGCCAATTTGGAATTTCCGATGGGTCCATGGAGGGGTATATCGGCTTTGGCAATGGATTTGATATCCAAAATGCTTTGTACTGATCCAAAAAAGCGACTCACCTCTGTTCAAGTGCTAGGTAGCTTTCTTTCACGAATTCTATGCATTTTTTGTGGTTGCACATTGTGTTTACTAATATACACATTATTTACGCTTTACATATGAAATCGATGTTTCAATTTCCCAGAGCATCCTTGGATTAGCAATCCAGTAGATGTGTCAAAGCATCCTCCATTTAGAGACAATGAGAACAATGGTATTCTCTGCAGTTCTTTGAGGTCACTGGGACCAGAGACAAATTCTTCATTTCGGTTATTGGCTGCCGGTGACCCCAAGATAGAAATTCAGCCATCATTCTGTGTCCAGTCATCATTTTCAAGGTTCTTGGTTGGCAGTCAAGACTCTCAAGTGTCTGGTAGTTTTGTTTTTGATAGATGTACAAAATCAAATGGATCAGAATGCTCACCATTGACTCCAACCACTTTGAGTTTTGCCTTTGCAAATGTTGATGGTGCATTTGCCTCTGAACATTCATCATATCCACCTGACAACAAAATGCAGAGTTATTGCTCTCACAGAGGTAAACACATTTTTTAGTTTTACTGTTTGATGTCTCCTTAGTGCATTACTAATAACCTGAGATTAGGTTGAGATCTAACACAATTATTTCAATTATTTCTTATGAATATGCAGAGTCAAGCATCGGACATCTCTTTGTGGCAGCAGTCTCAAACAGTATAAGAAGTGTATCTCAGTATGTGATGTCAGTGGAAGAACCTACAATTGAAACAAGAAAAGTGGGGACATCTACTTCGAGATATCTCACTTCACACAGAGGGAATAGGACAATAGGTTTGGGAGAGCTTGAACAATTGGATCTCAAGGTTTCAGATTCCATAATTCGATGGGCTTCGTGTACAAGATTGTCCAGTGCCACCTCATTTCAATCATCACTAGTCTGCTGACAGATGCTATGATTATTAGAAGTGTACCATTAAAGACTGAAATTATGGCCTCCAAAACCCAGTGTTTATTTTCATTTTTTGGAGGGGCTGTTTGAAGGAGTTTTTAGCTGTGCCTTTGGCAGTCAGAGGGTGTAGTGTTAGTGCGAAATTTATTATACAGGAGTTACTGATGAACTGGTATTATTGTATTTTTATGGGTTGTATACTACAAAAGAAAGTAAAATCCTATTGTTGCTTGAAGGAGATTGCTTAATTTAGTTTGTGTAAAATAATATTTGTTCCAATGAGTGGATTTTGTAACACTGATTTACACAAGATTGACATTCTTACAATAGTGTTTATATTTCAACTGAACTATTTTTTAGATGGTTTGACAAGTAACAGCTAATCTATTCTTTGAAGTACAGTATAGAAGAGCTGATTTAATGTGAAGTGATTATTAACTTATTTTCTATTAGCTGACATGATACTTCATTTTGAGTAATGCATGTCACATCTTATCTTGTCTGTAATGACCAAGTATGCATCAGGATGTAAAAGTTTCTATGGGAGATGATTAGGACTTGGCCGAAAGTGAAATTTGCTATTGAAATTTGTCAGGATATTGATTTTAAGGATGTTTTGCTTCGTAAGAATGGGTCATATCTGTATCAAGTATAATCTGATCACAGGAACAGATAAAGTTGAGATGTTCTGTCTTTGGCATTGAAGTATGGTATTAATCATAGCTCTACCAAAGACCAAGATATACTCATTTTATATCCATGGCAATATAATGATCTGGACAAAAACTGTTGGGGTAAAAATCATGATCAGATGTAGTTAGTATTTTGTTAGTCCTGACCTCTGGAGGCATATTCCTAAAATTAATGATCAGCACTCTTACCTTAACGTATTTTCATGGAAAATAAGTGCTTAACGAATTATAATCTTGGACATATGTTGAACATTATAAATCATGGGTTTCTTTGATATAGGTGAGTTTTTTAACATATTTGAAGCTGTAGATCTAAATAGCTAGGCTAATTCCTCCGAATGTTTTTTCTCTTCTGAATTGTAAATAGAAATTTTCTCTTCTTGCACAAAAGGGCCAAGTGATAAATATTCTGAGCACACAGCCCTAGTGGAGGAGATGACCTGTCACATTAAAATTGATTTTACGCCAATTATGGCTGAACATTAAGATACAGCATCTTGAGGTGAGAAACATTCTTTGGTTAGGTTGGAGGAATGTTGCATTTTCGGGTTTGAGGGTTACAAGACAATTTACAAGGAACCTGAATGTAGATAAATGAATTTGAGGTTTACAGCCGTAGATTCTTGTTTCACACACAGCTGACCTTACAATTTTGTGCTAAATTGGATTCACAAATGAATCCTGCAAGGCTGCAAGATGCTATACAAGAGAGAGAAAAATGTTATGTTTGATATTTTCTTATAAAAAATAACTGCAAACCAATGGAGAGAAAAATGCGTTAATGGACGGACAGAGGTATCAGTTTTCCTGTTCTCAAAGGACAATTGTCTGTTGAACTGTGAACTGTTTAACGACAGCTCTGTCTGTTGGGTTATATCTGGGAGTTTTCTCTTTTCTTAATGTGGCTATTAAACATTGCAGCATAAATGGAAGGAGACAACAGGTCCGATTTAATATAATGCAACTTCTGGTGGAATTTGGTAACATGTGAAAAACAGGCATTGAGCTAAATAAGCTGCAGGCCCTTATTTCGTGCATTGACAAAATCCAACAAAGTGCAAATGAATAATTGAGTTTTCAACATCTAAAGTTCTAATTTATGAAGTGCATTTTAGCGTATGAATGGTCCCATCAGTGAAGTGGTTGGTGTGTACGGGTTCTTAGGATCAGTGCACATGAATTCCACATTTTTGCTCTTAAATGCTTTCAGGGAGTTCTATCATTGACCTATATAAACCACCTGCCTGTGAACCATACCTAAAACTCTGATTTGACTTTTTGCAAACATAATATATATATATTATAAGCCTTTATAAAAAGGTATTGATTTTTTTAAGCATCAGGATAAATGTCAAGCTATGTCGGTGACAACTACCCCTGACATAGCTTGCTGCTTGACATTTGAGTGTCAAGTTTTGGAGAGCTTCATATATAAACCCTAACCTAACCTACTTTTATCTAACCATGATTGATGGATTTGGAATAAAAATACTCTCGAGCACTGTTAAAATCCTCAGCGTGCCTTACATTCAGTCTATCTTACATCCGCTAAAATCTTTTAACTTTATGTGCACTTGAAGAAAAATCTGGAAGTCTACCTCGTGTGTTGATTATTGCTTCTAATGCTGACTTGCTGCGTGGGACGAGAGTTAAAAGGTCGTCTGATATTTTGATTTTGTTTGTATTAATCTTTTGTGAAGACAGCTGGTTTGGGCCACTGCCCCAATGGGTCAATGATGGATCATTTACTAGTTCTTACATCATTCGCTTTCGGAATTTTCCTCACTTATATCGTACTCTAATGTCACCCATTAACGTGAATGTAATTAAAAGCTAAATGGCAACTACTACTACTAGTCTTAACATCAGATCCCATGTCCCATCAACCATTGACTCTTGGGTGATCATTACTAATATATAGAATGAATGTATTTATGTTTATGTATATTGTCTTAAAAATCATAATATATTTGATAAAAATGATATTGCATATTGTAAAAGGGCGACAAAATGCATCAAAAGTCAAAATTTTCAAGAACAATTTTGAACAATTTCAGCAAATTTTAGGAGATTTTGTGTTTCTTTGTCAGTTACCATTGAAATCAACATGAATTCACACTGAAATTTTGGTTTCGTAATTTAAAAAGAAAGTAGTAGGTATATTTTGTTGGGCATCCTTGTAAAAATTGGAAAAACTTTGCAGGAAGGAAAAAGGACAAGAGGACTGGAGGACTTTAATTTTCCAAGTGTTTTGATTCTCTGAGTAATATCTCATCTATCAGCAACCAGTTGTGAACATGCATTAGAAAGTACATCTGCTTCCAGATTATACTCTCTCTAAACATGTACAAAGGGTATATAGGCAAAAGAAGAGCACATCAGATCATTTAATTTTTTAATAGGTCACCCGATAGATATCATTTATCTACTTTGTAATCTCCATAGACGTGGAAATTATCTTAACTTCCCGTCCTTTACCAAAATTAACAATAATAATAATGTGTTTTATTGCACCAAGACACATCTGTGAGATATGTTTGTTATTAGAAAGACAAAATTCTCTAGCGGACGATAAAACCATTGCCTTAATTTATGTTGTGGACTTTTCTATTGCCACTTCACCTCCACTCCTTCACATGTCGATAATTTACTTCGCCTCCAATCACTCATTCATTTGCTAAAAAAAAAAGTGGATTGCAATAGAAAAGTATACATTAATAAATATTCAAGAGAATTTCGATCATTGTGTCACAATTATTTATTTTTTAATTTCTGACTTTTATCATCTACCTAGTTAAAGGTGGTTGATTATCTTATTCTTTCTTTATTTTGACTGTTTCAGCGCTATTCTTAAATTCAAAATTGACTTTTGACGATGCTCATTGTCTTACGTACCCAACGCCAAACATTATTCCAGATTCCCAAGTTAACAGTAACTCGTTAAAAGTGTATACCTTTTATGTTAGGATTGGGAGTGCTTTTACTAAATTATTGTCATTTCATAAAAAAATTAAATTTGTTGCAAAGAGGGTATTGAATGGATAGGTGAAATTAGAGATCTGTTGTAATTGAAAGTGATGCGTAATTAGTACTTTTGACTAGTGCTCAAGCATTCCAATTATTTACTGTGGTATAAAAATTGATTATTGTTGGAAATTAAGGTGTCCTAATTTTGGTTTCTTTATTTATTGTCTATATTTAATGTGTAAATTATATTTTCTTGTTGGTTTATGTTTTAATCTAATGACATGGCACATTAAGGTGTCTTTATGCTATGTCCTGACATGGAAGATGCTAAACATGTATTTTGTAGTTATATAGGTAAATAGATGTTCTACTTTAGTAGCAAGATATATTTGATGGAAAAAACAAGTGATCAACCAATAAATAACTTCAAATTTTAACAAAAATAGTTCTGAATTTTAACAAAACAGAACTGACTCTAATTTAAAAAAATACAATAAAATGAAATATACTAATATCATTTATTTCATTATTCTATGTCAAATCTCAAAGTTTGTCGTTTCACTTCACATAAGTCTAGATAAGGAATGAAATAGCTCTTAAATTTAACAAAATAAAATATAAAATATATTCAATACCATTTATTAACAACATTTTCCATATTATTTAATTTTTCTAACTTAATTTAGTATGAGAATGACACACCATTCATAGTGTTAAACCCTATGAACCTTTTAAAGATGGATAACTTGTTGTCTTACATTAACTCAATTAGCTTAATTGATTTTGTAAGGAATCATTTAAAAGTTCTAAGTTAATTTTGTTTAATGATTAGTTTAGAATTATCTAAAATAATAATTATTTAATTAATTAACAATAAACTATCACAATATTTTCTATCCTTTTAATATTTTACTTTGTAATTATCATAATTTAGTTAGTTGTCATTCTACCTATATTTATAAAACATATGCATTCTATTAACTCTAACTTATATGGCACTTGTTGTATGGAGGATTCTAAGATATATATATTTTAATTGTGACTAGTTCTAAGAGAATTAGTTAATTACAATAATTCATAATAAGATTCTCTTATAATTAGAAGTGTTGTCATATATGACAAATTTTATTACATCTCAAGTGAGAACATTTGACATATCTATTAAAGGAAAAGTAGATATTCATCGGGCATTGAATGTGTTGGAGCAATGATTTCACCCAATTTGGGTGAAGTGCAGATTTTGCATGAGAACATGAGTGTTTTGCAGGAACTTAAAAGTAGAGCTGCTAAATATAGATTTGCTACGAGTTGCATGATAAATAAGTTTTTGTCAATTATTTCATACGGCCGGGCTTAACCGGCACACTCAGAAGCTTTGACTGCTTCGAGTGGCTAATGTGGGCCCAGCCATGATTCTTCTGACTTCAGTGTTACCGTTAAGCAGTCAAAGCTTCGAGTGTGCCGGTTAAGCCCGGCCGTATGAAATAATTGACAAAAACTTATTTATCATGCAACTCGTAGCAAATCTATATTTAGCAGCTCTACTTTTAAGTTCCTGCAAAACACTCATGTTCTCATGCAAAATCTGCACTTCACCCAAATTGGGTGAAATCATTGCTCCAACACATTCAATGCCCGATGAATATCTACTTTTCCTTTAATTGATGTTTGAAGATATATTTGCACCTTGTTTGAAGTCTTGACTTGCGACCATCTAGTTTTTATTGGTGGATTGAAGGCGGATTTCAATTTATTGAAGAAGTTTCTTGAAGAATAAGTAAGATAAATACTCTTCACAAGTTCTTTAGAAGCAAAAACTTCTCTTCGTTCAAATATTTTATTTTTCTGTAACATTTAAATTTCAGGGTTTATGTTAAATAAGTACTATTTTTAGATTCAAAATGTATTATAATCTTTTTAATTGGATGTCTCAGATCATACTATATCCAATCATCTATCATCGAAATGTCAGATAAAAGATAAAAGTTAGAGTTTGGAAAAAAAATAAAAAATGTCAACATTATTTTTTTCCTTTATGAACTCTTCATGCCAGTCATAGCTCATCTGATGTTCCCATTTTTCTTCTGCTGTTATTAACAAACTGGAGAACTTCCGATAAACTCTCATCTACGTGTGTAAATAAGTTGACATTAACCCACTTTTCTTTTCCAAACTATTGGAATCAATTTCTGGAAATAATTACCATCCATGATCTTCATTTTTTCCGATAAAATCAATCTCAAAGGAGCTTTGAAAACTCAAAAAAGCGCTTGATGTTATTCCTAGAGATGTCATGGATTTGCTTAATAAACTCACCAATCTGAAAATGAGGATTAACGCAAAGGTTTTTTGGGGACAACATTTTTCCGTGAATCTTTGTCATTTTGTTCACGATAACAATACAAGCAAAATTTATAAAACTGTTTCAATTTGAATCTGTTGGTAAACAGATTTGTCACAGTAGAATTGCCCAACGGAGTGTGTGTGGCAAACCGTTCACAACAGTTGGATAGGCCCTTGATATCCGGCCTTCCTCTGCGTATTGAGGGGCAGGTTAACAAGATCGATAACGGTGGTGTCCAAGAACTACGCTTGAAAGCAACCAATGTTATTAAGCATATTCATTATCATTTGTAAACACTCGCATAGCATCATGAGAATGTCTACCAAAACGTATAACAATTTGGATTTTAAAATAAGAAACCCAACGCACATCTCGTTTCTTTTTCTTGCACCAAGAAAGCAATAGAGATTTTTCAATTCAAAGATAAAAAGTGTGCATACTTTCCAAAATTTATCTCTAGATCAAAATTTCAGCATAGTGTTCCCTTATTTTTCCAACCAAAAAGTCCCCTTTACAAGCCAAAAGGTGTCCTTATATAGACATAGAGGTTAATAACTACCTCTCTGAGGTTAATAACCACCTCCGAAACACAAAATTTTGGAAGGTTAATTAACGTTAAGAAAATTAACCTATACAAGGAAACTTGCAAAAACAAAACTTTAGCTAGAATTCCTGAAAACGTTTGCATATACAACCACTAATTCTTCTAGCTATTAGCCCTATCTATCAGGACACAATTGATCTGTCTCGGAAAGCCCTGTAAGCATCTCGGACGAGTATCATTGATTCATAGTTCGGAATGAACACGTTTTCCATCTTGAGTTTGGCTGTGAGATATCTATCTTGGATTTCTTCTGACTCCTGCCGGTAGGCTGAAATATTACAATCTCCCAACGTGACTGCAACCAGGCTAAGCTTCATCATAGTTTCAGCATCTGACACACGGTTCTCTATTTCTGAATGAATTTGAACGCTGAAGGAATCAAGGAGAAACTGACAATCAACATGCTGAAGATCACTTATTGGCATCCCACCTGTGATAGTAGAGATTAATTCATCTGTACTTTTTGCTTTCAGCTGCTCCAAAGAGGTTATTAACTTTTCAAACTCAGTGATCCCTTTGTTGATGTTTATCATCTTCCAACCAACACTTTTACTCCAGATACGTATTTGGTTGTCACTCGGATCAGCAATAATTTTCTCAAGGAGTAGGGTGCCCGTATCCAACTTGGCTATTTCCTTTAATTCATCGGCTACTTTTTGCCAGTTGGATTTATGTTCTTTGCTATTTTCCAGCTCCTTAGAAATTTCCTGTACCTGCGTGATGGCTTTCCCACATATCTCCTTTACTCCAGTTATAAGTTTTGAAGCATCTTCTATCATCCTGTTTATCCAAGCCTCGATCATTAAACTATATGACTTTTGTTGGTCAATTCTTTGAACAATAGTATGATCTAAAATACCATCAAGTCTTGTTGGAACTGGCGGGGTGGCCATGACTTGGGTATTAGAAGAGTTGCTGATTGAATTAACATAAGCTATCATCATCTGAAGTTGTTCTTTGAGTTGTTCTTTGGCTCTTCTCTCTTTCTTCGCCCTTTGCAACATCTGAGCGGCAATCAATTCAAAATTTTGAAACTCTCTTTCCGCATTAGAAGGACCAAGGTCAACTTTTTCTAGAATGAAATCTGATTCAGATGCTTCATCAACATTCTTTTCAACTATAGGCTTGGCTAATTCTACATACAGATTGCCTGAAGTTTTATCAATAGCTAACCTGGACATCACTTTGGTCTTTTTCGCCTTAGGAGGCTTCTGAAGAATGCTAGAGACCATATCAAACGGAGGCGGAACCAACTGAACAACATTCTTCCTCTTCTGAAGACTATCCTGGAACCATGAATGTGTAACCTTTGGAATTTGTTCGGCACCTGTTACATTTTCAGCAACCATTATTAAGTCCTCCGAATTAGATAACGGGTCATCCAACTGTGTAATGTCTATTATGGGCGCATCAGGAGGAGGAAGACTCAAGTGAGGAATTGCTACATCACGAGGGGATGTAACCGGAACATGTGATTCAACAATTTGAGGGCTTCTTAGGTCTTTTTCATTCCTTCTACCTTTCATTTTTGTCCTTTTCCTTTGTACTGTAAACTTATCTAGCTGATTCAAATTTTCATCTTGATCTTGAACATCTATCTTCTCACTAGAAGTGGCCTCTATTGCTATTTGAGACGATTCCCCTGTATTATTTCTCCCTTCTTCATTTTGAGATTCACCAGTTGCTTTTTCGATTCTGATTTTACTAATCCAATCTCTCGTTCTTCTAAGAACATAGGAAGACCTCTCTTTCAAACTTTTCAATTCGGGAATTGACCAATCAATAGGAGGGAGCTCTAGTAATTCAATCTTCTCGTAATAATAAGGATCAACCAAAGAAACTTCATCATCAGCTATGCCTGTTACATCAATGTCTAACTTGAAGTTTATTATCTGCCGTACTGTAAGCCGCATCCAATCCCTCTTCCTGACTTCGAAGTCATTTTCGTAATCCTCCCAAAAGTCTTCCAGAGCCGGGAAGTGACCGAGACTAGGATTTAACTTCAATTCATTCACAGCATAGCCCTTACTATCATAAGGGAAACGCATCGTGTAAGGATGCAAATTTTTCGTGGCGATGGATCTTTCAATGTTCCTGGCATCTGACGCAGTGTCACAACTATAATATCCGATGCCGATAGGGAAAGTTATTTCATCTGTCCTCCTATTCCTGCAAAGTTTGTTGATTTGATTAATTTGCCTGCACATTTCAATTAAGACTAGTTTATCATCAACAAATCTAGTTAACATCAATGGACATCCATCATAGGCAGCTAGTCGGATATAAGTAAACTTCGGAAATTGTATAAAAACACTTCCATATTTTTGCACTTTCATTGCTGCTTCTGGTGAAATCCTGAGCCCAATGTTCCCCTGAATTTCCCTTACAGTTAGCATGGTGAATGCGTCATTCACTCTTCTGAAGTGGTGTAGGCTATTATCATACTGAATTTGAGGAAGATAATTATAAATGATGGTCGTGTCATCATAAATGCCCTTCCGGTTAAGTCTTGGCCAACTTTTGGTACTTGCAATGGCATAGAAAAGGTATGAAGTCATATAAAAGTAGTCGTTTTCCCGAAGTCCCATGAGCTGTCTGTGCAGTGAGTCACTGATAATTTCAGCCCAATCAATGTATTGTTTTCCTTCACAGATAATATTGATGAATAGAAACATCCAACCTTCAAACTCATGTGAATCCCGAAGACCAATGATCCTGCTCAACAAAGTTACCATGTTCGCCACATCTTCTTTCAGTGATGATCTGTGAATGGATTTGCCTAATTGAGATTTGCCTCTTCTCGGTTGGAAGAACCACGATCTTGCCACAGTATTTAAACATTGAGTTTGATTGGCAGCAAAATATTCCTTGGCAGTTCTTAGATTAATGCTGGCGTATTGCATCCTAGCAGGCAATCGAAAAATGATAGCAATAGAGGCAGGGTCTATGCGGGCAATTGTTTCATTGTTTGGCGAAACAACTTCTCTAGTGCTGGGATGATAAGCCTTCATGCACTCCAACACTAATTCTGGGCATTGTACGGAAATGGGATGTCCGCCTGCTTGGGCCAAGCCACTTTCCAATATTTTTCCAGCTAATGGAGTCCTTTCTTCATTCGCAAGAGATGACCAGAAGTCTTGAAGACAAACATTTCCCAAAATGGTATCACCAATATCTGGGAGCGTATTTCTTAGAACAGGAGCATAATCCGGCCTCTGATACTTGTACTTCATGGTTTGATTTCCAATCCTTTTCACAAATATGCTGAATTACAGAGGAAAACAAGAATGCTGATTCGAGCTTGGGTGACTTAATGAGTGGAGGTTCCGAAATTGCAGGTCAGGAAAGGGTATTTCGTCAAACATTTCACGTGCTTCCCTAGCACTCTACAAGTCATGTTTGTGTCCACCATCTGCCTTTTAATCTTTGGCATTTCGTCAAACAGATCAGGGGCGATCTCAGGAGCTACCTATATCCCTTTGTAACTTGTTCATGAATCTTTCATCAACAGCGAGGTGGTGTCAACGGAGGGCGCAGGCATCTTCCGTCTCTCACATATGGAGATAACAGGAAATCGTTGACAAGGAATGGTCCAATATTATATAATCAAAGGTATTATTTAAAGCCAAAACCTGTCAAAACGAGCAGTCTTCCTCCAATTCGCAATTCGGTATGCAGGAACAAACTTACGAATTTCAGAATGGGAAGTTTGTGGTGACGCCTTTATCAAGTTAGAGTGAGGAGGAGAAATGGCTTTGAGGAACCGTTCATTGGTCTGGAACGGCCTCATTTAAATGCATATCATCAGCGTAGCCGGTGCATCTACCCGTGCCTAGGTGAATGTTTCCATGGTGCGGTCTTTCCTTTTCTCGAAGACTTTTACTAATTTCGGATAGCGCTAGCTTCTAAGGCATGTTGTTTTATGGAAATGATTGGAAAAGAGCGCTAGATTTCTTCAGTTGGCCCTTGCACAACAACATTTTGTAGCTCCGACTGCACACCATTTCTTTCACTTGGGTATCCGACAGAAACAACCACGGTAACTCCTGTGTTGGTCATACTTGTGCCGAATCTACTTCACAAGTTGAATCCGTTTAAGGCTAGGAATGAAGTCGCCTCAGTCCATACACTTTCACTTGATTATTCATGGCCTACTCTTCCTTCGCAATTCTTCAAAGGTCAAGCCTGATGCGCCTGTATTATAATGGCTGGTCCCATCTCATGGGAACTCATCTGAATTGCGTGACTCCAATTATATTGGAACCGCTGTTTAACAAGACTGCAAAAACTCCAATGATCTCATTCGATCCAGAGACGTTATTCCTTTGAATGCAACATAAAGCAATAGCTCTGTAGCTGCATTCATGTATTCCCTCTTTATTTGCTTTTCTGAGCGCATAAGGATTGGCAAGCTCAAACAAAAACTGCTCCAGATCCTTCAGCAGGGAAGGTTGAAAAGAAGAAAGATCTAAGACAAAGCAAAGCAGGTTAATAACCGTCTCATGGAGGTTAAGAATTACATATTTTGCTGGCTATCCTTAACCTCTTGAGAGGTTAAGAAAAACATGTTTTCGGTGGTTGACATTAACCTCTTAAAAAGTTAAAGGTTAAGAAATACATATTTTTGAAGGCAATCATTAACCTTTTAAGAAGTTAAAGGTTAAGAAATACATATTTTTGAAGGCAATCATTAACCTTTTAAGAAGTTAAAGGTTAAGAAATACATATTTTTGAAGGCAATCATTAACCTTTAATATCTTGAGGCTCAGAAGCTGGATTTCGATGATCTCAAGTGCTGTGCGGAGCTGAGAACGAGCCGGAGATACGGAGGCTTGAAGACTCGCAAACTTCAAAGATAAAATGGCCAATTTGATGTTTTAAAACTAGACAAGTTTTAAAAATTAACAGAGGCTTATAAAGTTTAAAGAATTTTATAACCGGTCAACAGCTGGCTCTAACTGGGGACAAGGACTGACAAGGACGAAGCTCGAATCCAGAATAATGAAGTAGTGCCTTATCCATTGGGCTTGTGAAATAGAATCATTCGAGGGGCCAATTTACAAAAGAGGGAACAAATACCAAAAACAGGACAACAGAAAGAAAGGCCAAAACAACACCAATCAACAAGAGCATACCAAAAACGGGACAACCTATATACAAAAGGTGTACGAACACCTTTTACTGATGATAATGTTTCAGGTGTTGCCCATTATAAGGTAAAGGCAACTGGGTACCGCTCAGGTATGACAAAATAAAAGAGTTCTTTCCACATACCTCTTTGATCTGGAAAGGGCCTCTCCATAAGGAGTCAAATTTTCCATGTAATCCTTTTGGCTCTCTGCGCTTATCCCAAAGCAAGACAAGATCGCCCTCTTGAAACATCCTCTGCTTAGCCTTTCTATCAAATAACCTCTTGACACGGGATTGGTGTTCCTGAATTCTATCAACAACCATCTCTCTTTCTTCTTCCAACTTTGTCAAATACAACATTCGTTTCTCGAGAGCATCTTTGAATTCAAGATTCTCAATGGCACTCTGTAATTTCAAGGTGGATAGCTCTAAGGGAAGAGGAAGAGCTGGCTCAGTTCCATACAGGATCTTGAAGGGAGAAAATCCCGTTGCTCTCTTTTTAGTGGTACGATCTGCCCATAGTGCATCATATAGGTGCTTGTGCCAGGATCTTTGATTAACATCTATCAATTTTCGTACAATGGTCATAATATTTTTATTACTTGATTCTGCCTGACCATTTCCTTGTGCAAAATAATCAGAGGAATGAGAGAGAATAATCCCATATTGATAGAAAAATGATGATATCTCTTGAGAAGAGAAGTTGGTAGCATTGTCAGTAACAATTTTATTCGGCACACCAAACCTAACCAGAATGTTTTGTTTGATAAAATTGCAAACCACTTCTGAAGTTGTTTGTTTTACTGGAGTCGCTTCCACCCACTTGGTTAAATAGTCAGTTGCCATCAAAATATGAGTGTGTCCAGCAGAGGATGAAGGATGAATAGGACCTATGAAATCCAAACCCCATTGTTGAAAGGGCTCTTCGATCACCACTGGTTTCAAGGGCAGTGCAGCCAATTGAACTTTTCCTTTGAAGTACTGACAAGAATCACACTTCTTCACCCATTCTTCTGCATCTTTGAATATCCCGGGCCAGTAAAAACAATTTCTCAGAATTTTGTAAGCTGTTACTGATGCGGAGTAATGACCTCCACATGCTTCATTATGAAATAACTGAAGCAATTCCTTTCTTTGTTCAGAATCAACACATCTCAGAAAAGTACCATCTATCCCTTTCTTGTATAAGGCGTCATTCCAAAGAATGTATTTTGCAGATTTCAATTTTAAGGTCCTCTTTTCTTTAAGTGATAAATGAGCAGGACATTCCCCATATGTCAGAAAATAGGCAATATTTGAAAACCAGTCATCAACATTACTAATGAATAAAACTAAAGGCATTTCTTCCTTCGTCCCTTCTTTAGAAGATCCTTCCGCAATTGCCTTACACAAACCTTTTCCCCTGACAAGCTTTGTAGGTTTTATATCGAGATCATATTCTTGTACTTTAGCTATCCAGGAGGCCCTTTTGTTCACGCCAATTTCTTGTTGTGTCAAAATAGTTTTCACTGCCGAGTCAGGGACAAACACCTTGGAGTGAGAGTTTAGGATGTAAAACCTGAACTGTTTCACCGCTCTAACTAGAGCATAAGCATTTTTCTCGATCAAGGAGTATTTCAATTCATGTTTCTTAAAAGGGATACTCATAAATGCTATTGGGACCTCAGTATTATTTTTGTCAGGTTGGGTAAGTATAGCAGATAAGGTGTCTTCGGAGGCATAACAATACAAATGAAAATCCTTGGAAAAATCTGGATAAGAAAGGGTAGGCGCATGAGCAATTTCAGTCTTGATTTGTTCAAAAGAAGCCTTACCTTCTTTTGTCCACTTAAAATTAGTATTTCCTTTCATCATATCCACAATTGACTTTGTTATCTCAGAGAAGTCTGGTATGAACCTCCTTATAAAGTTTATCTGCCCAAAGAAAGATCTAATTCCTGGTTTACTCATGGGAAGTGACAACTGTTGGATAGCTTTCACCTGCTCAGGGTCTATCCGAATGCCCTCTTTGGAGATGATATGCCCCAGTAGTTTTCCTTCTGTCACCCCAAATATAGACTTCTTAGGATTCAGTGAGATGCCTTGAGTTCGACATCGATGTAATATTGCTTCTAGATGATGCATATGATCTCTTCTCTGTTTTGAAAACACTGTAAGATCATCAAGATACACAACAATGATCTTATTCTTGAAATCCTCGAATGAATGATCGATGGCCCTTTGGAAGGTGGCCCCAGCATTTATCAAACCAAAAGGCATACGATTGTAAGCAAACGTACCCCATGGAGTGGTAAAAGCGGTTTTATGTTGATCTTCAGGTGCGACACTGATTTGGTTATAACCGGAGAAGCCATCTAACATTGACATGAGTTCAGAGCCAGATACCAACTGCAAAATATGATCCATGACAGGGAGTCCATAATTATCCTTGAGTGACGCCTGATTCAAATTGCGGAAGTCAACACATATTCTTATCTCACCATTCTTTTTCCTAACAGGAACAATATTAGCTACCCATGTTGAGTGGTGAATGGGATAGATAATCTTTGCTTTAAGCATCTTATCAACCTCATTAAAAATAGCGTCAGCCACTTTGGGATTGAATTGTCTTTGCTTTTGCCGAAAGGGAGTTGAACCAGGTTTCAAAGGAATCTGATGTTTAAATTTCCCATCCATGAATTCCTTTAGATCTTCATAACCCCAAGCAAAAACGTCTTGGTAAGCATTCAATAACCTTGTAAACTCTTCTCTCTCTTGAGATGTCAAACCTTTCCCTATTAGAACCATTCTTGGATTTCCTTGAGAACCAATGTTTACTTTCTCATAACCCGAACAATTAGAAGGTTTAGTGTCCTCAACTTTCTCTTTCCTTTTGTCTTCTTTATTAAAAAGACTCTCTAGGGTGACTAATCCTCTCGGGATAACATTACCTTCCAATTGAATAACCTCAGGATCGTCTTCTTGTTTTCCATTATGATTGCGCGATCCTTCAAATCTTAGGTCCGAAAAAGGAGGCCTCCCCTCGAGAAATGCAATTATTTTCTCATCATCATCAAAAACTTGCCAGTGTCGATCATTATCAGGCACACTGGGTCTATGAATCATCTCTACTGTATAAACATCTCTGTTGAACTCAGGATGAGGGATAAGTAGAGACGCAGAGACTGCAAGACAATCTGCCTTAGAGTTTTGTTCACGAGGAATGGAAAATAAAGAAAAAGCATCGAAATGCTCGATCTCATCCCACACTCTATTCCTATATGCCTTCAATTTCGGATTTTTTGCTTGATATTGCCTACGTACCTGATTGACAACTAATTCTGCATCTCCTGACACCTTGAGTTGTCTGATCCCTTTTCCTCTTGCATACTTGAGACCAAGTAGGAGAGCTTCATATTCTGCGGTATTATTTGTGGTCTCAAAAGCCAACTTGTAAGCTTTGGGAAATTTCTCTCCTTGTGGTGATATCAACACTATCCCAGCACCTGAATCGGAAGAAGAAGAACTTCCGTCAAACTCCATTGACCATAATTCATTGGTTATATCAAGCATGAGAGGTTTAGTTACATCTCCTTCATTGGATGTCATCATGTACGTTCCATGCCCAGTATCAACATATAAGATTTCAGCTCTGGGATCATCTGATTTCAACACTGTATATTTAGCTTTGGGTTCAGGATCAAGCTTAACCTTCTTATTTCCAATAGGGATAAGGGCATGAGACATGTCCATTTTGATTTCGCCACCAAGATCTTTGCAAAAACTTCTGCTCAAAAGCATCCCATAACTGGCAGGAATATCAGCAACCAGGATATTCAGTTTTAACTTCTTCTCAGGATGTGCCGCAAGTGCTACTTGAGCATCTTTCAACTGGCCAACTAGCGGGACTTGTTTTGCCTCCATAGAATACACTTTTCCAGAAGGTTTATTTAGAGAGAGACCCAAGGCATGTGCTACCTTTGAAGGCATGACATTATCAGATGCACCAGAATCAATGATACAATTACTTAACTTGCATCCAGCTATATAAAGAGAAATATAGAAAGGCTCAGGTTTGTCTGACAAAGACGCCGCAACAAAAGATTCTTTCTCAGTCATGGGCCCTTCCAAATTATCTTCCACTTCTAGAGAAACTCTTGATTCATGGTTGATAGTGATTTCAGGTGAGCGTTTCTCTTTGCCAACACATTGGATCAACCTTTCTAATTGATGAGGGTTGGCTTTTAGGTAATCCAATTGAGAAATTTGTACTTTGGTCTTCTTGCAATGGTCAATAAAATCAAAAGAGTCTTCCATGGTGGAAGGTGTTTTACCCTTATCTGACTCCTTCGCTTGAGAAGGCTCTTCTGGAGTATGCTTACGAGACAGAATCCTCTTAGCAGTCTCATCAGAGGCTTTTTCTTTCGCTTGTTTACTCCATTTTTCTTCCAATCTCTGTCTCCAACTTGGTGTAGTTGCATTGCAAGAATGATTGTTGATATCTTCAGTTTGGTCATCATCAGATTCATACTCCAGGAAATTTATGGAGGAGGCTTCAACAACGGGACTTGTTTCATCTTCAGGAGCCACATATTCTTCTATCTTCTCCGCAGTCAAATGCATTTGCATGAATCTAGCCATCTCAGGACAGTTTGCGCCATCATGATCTGTTGTTAGGTGAAAATCACACATAGCAGTTTGTTTACCAGATGATGAGGGATGTTCGATGGCTAACCTTGGTGTCGATTGGGGTAGCCACTTAGTTGGTCTATTTTGTTGATATGGCAGATAATTCCTCCTTGGAATATCTTGATACAAAGGTGGAGGGTTAGAGGGCAACTGCTTTTTGAGCTGTAATAGATCATTAGCCAATTTCTGATATAAAGGATCAGTGGTAGGGACAGGGGCTTGTTGACCTTTCCCCTTTTGTAGATCACGGCTCCATTTCCCTGAACTAAGCAGGTCATCTTCCACCTCAATGGCCAAGGTTTGCGCAGCTGCTAGATTAACGGGTCTTTTCCTTCGTATTTGAAAACTCACATCAGAAGGTTGAGCACTGATGAAGAAAGTCATTTGATTTTCTTCAGTGGGTCTTTTGTTAACAGGGATTCGATTCACCGTCTGATTAAAACGAGCAATGAATTCTCGCATGGGTTCATGAATTTCATTCTTCATTGAAGTCAACTGGGAAAGGAGCAAATGTTCATCTTCAGCAGTCTTAAATCTCCTCTCAAAAGCCTGAATCAAAGTTACCCAAGAGGTAATTGATCCAGCGGGTAGTTGTCCAAACCATTCAGCTGCGGCTTCAGTGAGTGTTTCAACAAAAAGACGGACATAAACATCTTCATATTGGATTGCAAGAACACCGCTTGCTCTGAAGAATGCACTTATATGCTGATCGGTAGTGACTTTTCCATCACCAGAAAACTTGGGAAGAATTTTTCGAGAACCAACGGGCATGTCATGTAGTTGGTTTCCTAAATTTAGAGGGCCAATAGCAGCTCCCCATGGGACTGGTGGCTGCGGCGCTTGATGTGCCATGGTTGGAAGAATGATATTCAAGGGCTGTAAATTTATAGCTGAAGGTACAATAGTCCTTGGCAAAAGCAAAGCTTGAAAGGCCGTAGGGGAAACAGTAGCTTTAGTTGGAGAAGAAGACCTACTAACAGACTTGACTTTTCTCTTCTTCTTAGGAGTAATGGGCTTAAAATCTAACTTTCGGAGGGCTTCAAAGTCTTCGTCTACCAAACCCTTTTGTCTATCAACCCGAGTGTATGGTTTATCAGCCAGCTTAGTTGTTATTATTTATTTGCCCTTGAATATGACCAAGATTCTGTCTGTTTCTTCTTGGAATGACCACTATTCTTTCAATAACTATAACATCCTGACCAATAGGGGCTCTTCGCAAGATTTCTCCGAACTCTTCTTCTTCTTCAAGAACTCGATTAACTTGATGATATTCTTGAATACTTCGTCTACACCTCCAGGCAAGAGTGTTCAAGTCTGAGATGATATCTTCTTGGGTGTCTTGAAAGCCAAGGTTCGGTTGGAGAACAGGAAAAATGTTCTCATGTGGAAGCACCATTGTACTTCATCATAGGCGACTGTCGATCTTTCGGTTCAGTCTCCCCAGCAGAGTTGCCAAAAATCTGTTGGTAAACAGATTTGTCACAGTAGAATTGCCCAACGGAGTGTGTGTGGCAAACCGTTCACAACAGTTGGATAGGCCCTTGATATCCGACCTTCCTCTGCGTTTTGAGGGGCAGCTCCCTTGTATGATATAATTTTTAATAGATTTTCAAATAAAGAATTCAAACTTCAAATTTCAAGGGGAGAGTCATGGAAGACGAATGCACTACACGCCCTCACAACCCTCTGTGGTTAACAAGATCGATAACGGTGGTGTCCAAGAACTACGCTTGAAAGAAACCAATGTTATTAAGCATATTCATTATCATTTGTAAACACTCGCATAGCATCATGAGAATGTCTACCAAAACGTATAACAATTTGGATTTTAAAATAAGAAACCCAACGCACATCTCGTTTCTTTTTCTTGCACCAAGAAAGCAATAGAGATTTTTCAATTCAAAGATAAAAAGTGTACATACTTTCCAAAATTTATCTCTAGATCAAAATTTCAGCATAGTGTTCCCTTATTTTTCCAACCAAAAAGTCCCCTTTACAAGCCAAAAGGTGTCCTTATATAGACATAGAGGTTAATAACTACCTCTCTGAGGTTAATAACCACCTCTGAAACACAAAATTTTGGAAGGTTAATTAACGTTAAGAAAATTAACCTATACAAGGAAACTTGCAAAAACAAAACTTTAGCTAGAATTCCTGAAAACGTTTGCATATACAACCACTAATTCTTCTAGCTATTAGCCCTATCTATCAGGACACAATTGATCTGTCTCGGAAAGCCCTGTAAGCATCTCGGACGAGTATCATTGATTCATAGTTCGGAATGAACACGTTTTCCATCTTGAGTTTGGCTGTGAGATATCTATCTTGGATTTCTTCTGACTCCTGCCGTTAGGCTGAAATATTACAATCTCCCAACGTGACTGCAACCAGGCTAAGCTTCATCATAGTTTCAACATCTGACACATGGTTCTCTATTTCTGAATGAATTTGAATGCTGAAGGAATCAAGGAGAAACTGACAATCAACATGCTGAAGATCACTTACTGGCATCCCACCTGTGATAGTAGAGAATAATTCATCTGTACTTTTTGCTTTCAGCTGCTCCAAAGAGGTTATTAACTTTTCGAGCTCAGTGATCCCTTTGTTGATGTTTATCATCTTCCAACCAACACTTTTACTCCAGATACGTATTTGGTTGTCACTCGGATCAGCAATAATTTTCTCAAGGAGTAGGGTGCCCGTATCCAACTTGGCTATTTCCTTTAATTCATCGGCTACTTTTTGCCAGTTGGATTTATGTTCTTTGCTATTTTCCAGCTCCTTAGAAATTTCCTGTACCTGCGTGATGGCTTTCCCACATATCTCCTTTACTCCAGTTATAAGTTTTGAAGCATCTTCTATCATCCTGTTTATCCAAGCCTCGATCATTAAACTATATGACTTTTTTTGGTCAATTCTTTGAACAATAGTATGATCTAAAATACCATCAAGTCTTGTTGGAACTGGCGGGGTGGCCATGACTTGGGTATTAGAAGAGTTGCTGATTGAATTAACATAAGCTATCATCATCTGAAGTTGTTCTTTGAGTTGTTCTTTGGCTCTTCTCTCTTTCTTCGCCCTTTGCAACATCTGAGCGGCAATCAATTCAAAATTTTGAAACTCTCTTTCCGCATTAGAAGGACCAAGGTCAACGTTTTCTAGAATGAAATCTGATTCAGATGCTTCATCAACATTCTTTTCAACTATAGGCTTGGCTAATTCTACATACAGATTGCCTGAAGTTTTATCAATAGCTAACCTGGACATCACTTTGGTCTTTTTCGCCTTAGGAGGCTTCTGAAGAATGCTAGAGACCATATCAAACGGAGGCGGAACCAACTGAACAACATTCTTCCTCTTTTGAAGACTATCCTGGAACCATGAATGTGTAACCTTTGGAATTTGTTCGGCACCTGTTACATTTTCAGCAACCATTATTAAGTCCTCCGAATTAGATAACGGGTCATCCAACTGTGTAATGTCTATTATGGGCGCATCAGGAGGAGGAAGACTCAAGTGAGGAATTGCTACATCACGAGGGGATGTAACCGGAACATGTGATTCAACAATTTGAGGGCTTCTTAGGTCTTTTTCATTCCTTCTACCTTTCATTTTTGTCCTTTTCCTTTGTACTGTAAACTTATCTGGCTGATTCAAATTTTCATCTTGATCTTGAACATCTATCTTCTCACTAGAAGTGGCCTCTATTGCTATTTGAGACGATTCCCCTGTATTATTTCTCCCTTCTTCATTTTGAGATTCACCAGTTGCTTTTTCGATTCTGATTTTACTAATCCAATCTCTCGTTCTTCTAAGAACATAGGAAGACCTCTCTTTCAAACTTTTCAATTCGAGAATTGACCAATCAATAGGAGGGAGCTCTAGTAATTCAATCTTCTCGTAATAATAAGGATCAACCAAAGAAACTTCATCATCAGCTATGCCTGTTACATCAATGTCTAACTTGAAGTTTATTATCTGCCGTACTGTAAGCCGCATCCAATCCCTCTTCCTGACTTCGAAGTCATTTTCGCAATCCTCCCAAAAGTCTTCCAGAGCCGGGAAGTGACCGAGACTAGGATTTAACTTCAATTCATTCACAACATAGCCCTTACTATCATAAGGGAAACGCATCGTGTAAGGATGCAAATTTATCGTGGTGATGGATCTTTCAATGTTCCTGGCATCTGACGCAGTGTCACAACTATAATATCCGATGCCGATAGGGAAAGTTATTTCATCTGTCCTCCTATTCCTGCAAAGTTTGTTGATTTGATTAATTTGCCTGCACATTTCAATTAAGACTAGTTTATCATCAACAAATCTAGGTAACATCAATGGACATCCATCATAGGCAGCTAGTCGGATATAAGTAAACTTCGGAAATTGTATAAAAACACTTCCATATTTTTGCACTTTCATTGCTGCTTCTGGTGAAATCCTGAGCCCAATGTTCCCCTGAATTTCCCTTACAGTTAGCATGGTGAATGCGTCATTCACTCTTCTGAAGTGGTGTAGGCTATTATCATACTGAATTTGAGGAAGATAATTATAAATGATGGTCGTGTCATCATAAATGCCCTGCCGGTTAAGTCCTGGCCAACTTTTGGTACTTGCAATGGCATAGAAAAGGTATGAAGTCATATAAAAGTAGTCGTTTTCCCGAAGTCCCATGAGCTGTCTGTGCAGTGAGTCACTGATAATTTCAGCCCAATCAATGTATTGTTTTCCTTCACAGATAATATTGATGAATAGAAACATCCAACCTTCAAACTCGTGTGAATCCCGAAGACCAATGATCCTGCTCAACAAAGTTACCATGTTCGCCACATCTTCTTTCAGTGATGATCTGTGAATGGATTTGCCTAATTGAGATTTGCCTCTTCTCGGTTGGAAGAACCACGATCTTGCCACAGTATTTAAACATTGAGTTTGATTGGCAGCAAAATATTCCTTGGCAGTTCTTAGATTAATGCTGGCGTATTGCATCCTAGCAGGCAATCGAAAAATGATAGCAATAGAGGCAGGGTCTATGCGGGCAATTGTTTCATTGTTTGGCGAAACAACTTCTCTAGTGCTGGGATGATAAGCCTTCATGCACTCCAACACTAATTCTGGGCATTGTACGGAAATGGGATGTCCGCCTGCTTGGGCCAAGCCACTTTCCAATATTTTTCCAGCTAATGGAGTCCTTTCTTCATTCGCAAGAGATGACCAGAAGTCTTGAAGACAAACATTTCCCAAAATGGTATCACCAATATCTGGGAGCGTATTTCTTAGAACAGGAGCATAATTCGGCCTCTGATACTTGTACTTCATGGTTTGATTTCCAATCCTTTTCACAAATATGCCGAATTACAGAGGAAAACAAGAACGCTGATTCGAGCTTGGGTGACTTAATGAGTGGAGGTTCCGAAATTGCAGGTCAGGAAAGGGTATTTCGTCAAACATTTCACGTGCTTCCCTAGCACTCTACAAGTCATGTTTGTGTCCACCATCTGCCTTTTAATCTTTGGCATTTCGTCAAACAGATCAGGGGCGATCTCAGGAGCTACCTATATCCCTTTGTAACTTGTTCATGAATCTTTCATCAACAGCGAGGTGGTGTCAACGGAGGGCGCAGGCATCTTCCGTCTCTCACATATGGAGATAACAGGAAATCGTTGACAAGGAATGGTCCAATATTATATAATCAAAGGCATTATTTAAAGCCAAAACCTGTCAAAACGAGCAGTCTTCCTCCAATTCGCAATTCGGTATGCAGGAACAAACTTACGAATTTCAGAATGGGAAGTTTGTGGTGACGCCTTTATCAAGTTTGACAGGCGGTATTAAGAGCTCGTATTAATAGAGTGAGGAGGAGAAATGGCTTTGAGGAACCGTTCATTGGTCTGGAACGGCCTCATTTAAATGCATATCATCAGCGTAGCCGGTGCATCTACCCGTGCCTAGGTGAATGTTTCCATGGTGCGGTCTTTCCTTTTCTCGAAGACTTTTACTAATTTCGGATAGCGCTAGCTTCTAAGGCATGTTGTTTTATGGAAATGATTGGAAAAGAGCGCTGGATTTCTTCAGTTGGCCCTTGCACAACAACATTTTGTAGCTCCGACTGCACACCATTTCTTTCACTTGGGTATCCGGCAGAAACAACCACGGTAACTCCTGTGTTGGTCATACTTGTGCCGAATCTACTTCACAAGTTGAATCCGTTTAAGGCTAGGAATGAAGTCGCCTCAGTCCATACACTTTCACTTGATTATTCATGGCCTACTCTTCCTTCGCAATTCTTCAAAGGTCAAGCCTGATGCGCCTGTATTATAATGGCTGGTCCCATCTCATGGGAACTCATCTGAATTGCGTGACTCCAATTATATTGGAACCGCTGTTTAACAAGACTGCAAAAACTCCAATGATCTTATTCGATCCAGAGACGTTATTCCTTTGAATGCAACATAAAGCAATAGCTCTGTAGCTGCATTCATGTATTCCCTCTTTATTTGCTTTTCTGAGCGCATAAGGATTGGCAAGCTCAAACAAAAACTGCTCCAGATCCTTCAGCAGGGAAGGTTGAAAAGAAGAAAGATCTAAGACAAAGCAAAGCAGGTTAATAACCGTCTCATGGAGGTTAAGAATTACATATTTTGCTGGCTATCCTTAACCTCTTGAGAGGTTAAGAAAAACATGTTTTCGGTGGTTGACATTAACCTCTTAAAAAGTTAAAGGTTAAGAAATACATATTTTTGAAGGCAATCATTAACCTTTTAAGAAGTTAAAGGTTAAGAAATACATATTTTTGAAGGCAATCATTAACCTTTTAAGAAGTTAAAGGTTAAGAAATACATATTTTTGAAGGCAATCATTAACCTTTAATATCTTGAGGCTCAGAAGCTGGATTTCGATGATCTCAAGTGCTGTGCGGAGCTGAGAACGAGCCGGAGATACGGAGGCTTGAAGACTCGCAAACTTCAAAGATAAAATGGCCAATTTGATGTTTTAAAACTAGACAAGTTTTAAAAATTAACAGAGGCTTATAAAGTTTAAAGAATTTTATAACCGGTCAATAGAATCTAAAACCTTGAATTGAAAAATAGATAAATGTTGGTGTGGAAATTAGCAATTACAGTAAGTTTGAAGATATGTAGAAGGGAAGTGTAAAATGTAAGTTTAAAAATGAAATAGAAGAACAATACAATGTTATAGAGAAAATGTTATAGAAAAAGCAGTATTTTGTGTTTTTGTAAGTAGCAGTTATAAATTTAGATTTCTAATATATAAAGAAATTTACAATACAAAAAGATAGAGATGGTAGTAGATTCTAAAAGTGATATGGAGATAAATGACAAATATGGAACAAAAATAACTAGCAGTCGCACATTTGTATATGTGCAACGATGAGCCGATAGGTTGTGGCATGTAAATTATGAAAATTATTTTAGAATAAAACATGATAGAACTCTTACAAATTATTGTCTTTAATGAATTTATATAAAAAATCGGTTGTTTAAAATATGTCATTCTATAAAGAAATCAAAATTACTTAATTGAAGTGTGCAACAAATTCATTTTAAGGAAAATCAAATTTCAAAATTAAACTAATTCGAAATGAGCATAATTTTTTTTAAATGTATAATTACTATGAAAACAAATAAATTAACATTCACAAGATTTTAATTATATGATTTGTTCCATATTACATTTAAATAACTCTATCATGTTTAATGTCAAATCTAATTTTTAATATTAAATGTTTATATTTAAAATCACTCAAAATTTAATATTAATAAAATTAAAAAATTAGTTACATATTTTATATCTCGTATATATTTACTTAAAATTAAAGTATGTAACAAATTTATTCTAAGGAAAATTTAAAAAATAGAACTAAACTCATTGAAAATGAGCATAATTTTTTTCAATATATAATTATTTTAAAATAAAATAAAATTGCATATACATCAATATTTGAATTATATGATTTATTCCTTATCACATTTAAATAACTCTATCATATTATTTGTTAAATCTAATTTTAATATTTAAATTTTCTCAAAAATAATCAAATTCATTCTAAGGAAAATAAAAAATTAAAACTAAATTCATTGAAAATGAGTATAATTTTTTTAAATATATAATTATTATAAAAATAAATAAAATTACGTACACATCAAAATTTGAATTATATGATTTATTCCTTATTACATTTAAATAACTCTATCATGTTATATGTTAAATCTAATTTTTTTATTTAATGTTTTTCAAAAAAAAATATTAATAAGATAAAGAAAAAAATTGCATATGTTATATCCCATATATATTTGTGTTTTATGTCTCCTCAAAAATTCTTTTTTAATAGAGTTCCTATCTTACAATGTTTTTAGAAAAATCTACAACAATATCTATCTGAAATTTAAGAAAGTTTTTTAAATGAGATAAATTATAATGTTAAAAGGAAAGTAATATAAAAGAATAATTTATTTTTAGAAATTTTTAAAAAAATGAGTTTTAAACTCATGACAGAAAAATGATCGGAAAATGGTCTTGCAAATTTTTCGGCAACAAACTAAAATTTGGGAGCAAAGCTCCCACAATAAGCCTATCGGCACTGGCTATACAAGGGCCAAAATGCACCCCACCATTGTCAGCTTCGCATGGCCATGGGATGACGGCATGGGAGATTCCATCCGTTTTTCACTACCAAACTCTCTATCAATTCCTCTTTGCCAGCTGTAACAAGCGGATTAAAATAACATTAAATTTTTGTGCCAAATGCCCACTCCTTTCCCGCATTAAATCCAATGTTCTATATATTATCGTGTGAAGACATGGTTTTACATTATATTTTTTTGCAATGGTCTTTTTTAAACTATTTTTTTGGGTTTATATAAATTCAGAGCTTGTGAATACCCTTTGACATTGAAGTCATCATTTATCTTTAAAATATAGTTCTGAGAGGTTTTTCTTGGGAGTAGCAAGTGTATTTCATATCGGTCAAAGTAGATCAGCAGCCCTGAATTGTTTTGTTAATTGTTTTTTTGGTTTATTTCATTCTGCAAACTTCTAGCGTGGATTATCAAATTTTCTTCGGATAGGTATGCTAGTATAATTTAAATTTAATTTTTTTTTTTTTATATTTTAAATATTTTTACTCTTTTTTTTGTTATGCAAAAAATTAGCATTCATAGTGTTTTTGTGTTAGAAAGGTTAATCTTTCCTTGGATATATTTTAATTGGGATATTCCAAGGGTCCCTACATGTAGTTTGTCCACTTGTACACATGTGGAGGACATGTCATTATTTGTCCTTTATTCCACATGTAAGGACAACTCTTGTTTATTTCTTTATTTAGTTTATCCTCCTTAAGAGGATTGTGACACTTTGCACACACCTATTATGAATGTGGCATTCATAGAAATGGGAGTTACAAATGCAACTCCTCTCTCATCTCTATATAAGAGATGCTCCTCCTTCTTTCTTCACAACCACAACACCACTCTAAGCACTTGATGTTATTGTATTGAGCTATCTTTGCTCCACACTCTCTCTCTGTCTTCTTTAGGCATTTGCCTTCATTCATAATAACTCACAAGGGGTTTTCTTTGCTTTCCCCTTATAAATCCTTGTCTCCATTGTTGAACCATCTTGGTGTATGCTCTTGGCGTTGCTTATCTTATGGTAACATTGTTTCACACTTAACTTACTTGGATTGTTTCTCGTTCCTTGCTCAACATTATTCATTTCTTACATGGTATCAGAGCTTGGTTATCTAATCCTTGTTTTAAGTTTTGTGGTGAAGGTTGCCATTCATTGGAGCACACCTTATTTGGAGACGTTACTGAGAGAAGAAGATTGTGTTGTGATCTTAGCTCGTTTTAACTAATCTTGTGCATGCAAGTTTTTTTTACTAACCCTCTTTGGAAGGCTTGCCGCCAAAGGGTTTTCTTGCAAAGCTTCATTTTTTTACTAACCCTCTTTGGACGGCTTGCCGCCAAAGGGTTTTCTTGTAAAGCATCATATTTTTCACTAACCCTCTTTGGACGGCTTGCCGCCAAAGGGTTTTCTTAGTAAATTTTTTTTTTTGGTTTGTTTTGGACGGCATGCCGCCAAAACAAAACATATTACAATAGTAAAGCTTTCTATCTCTTTATTTTTTTTCTCTTACTTTATTTATAAAAAAAAAAATTTTTCTTTAGGAAAAAATAATATATTTTACTACTTTGTGTTTTTTTTTAAAAAAAAAAAAAACAAAAAAAACATAGTGCAAAGTTTATATATATATATATATATATAAAAAAAAAAACATTCTTTTATAGGGCGGCCGCGCCACCCGCGCGCCACCCCGTGCCTCAGCGAACCAACCACCGCCGAAGGCACTGTTACAAATCTATGCATTTTGGCCCGGGACCTTCCTTGGCAGCTTAATCCGCCGAAGCATTTCGGCCACCATCTCTGCGCAAACATTCGTGCCGCTGCGCAAACCCCGCCGTTGCTCATTCGCGCCGCCGCGCAAACATTCGCGCCGCCGCGCAAACAGCCGTTTTTTTTCAAAACTTCCGCCGTCGTCGGTGCAGCTCTGCACCTCTGCGACCCTTGCCGCGCGCAACCGTCGCTCTGTGTTTTTAAAAAAAAAAACCCCCCACAACCGCTTCCTCCGCTCCCACCACGTGGCGACCACCGACTTTGGCCGCTCCCGCCACGCGGCAACCACCGCCCGCGGATCGCCGCTCCCACCATGCGGTGACCACCGACCGCGGCTCTTCTTTCGCCACGCGGCAGCCACCGCTCGCTCCCCTCCATTTTCCAATTTAAAAACAAAACGTTTCCCCCTCTTTCTTTTCCAATTTTTAACTAATATTAATCCAACTTTAATTGTTTAAATTATTTTTAATTTTCTCTATCACCATTAGTTAAAATTAAAAAAAAAATCAAATATTCTTAAAAAAAAAAATAATAATAACATAAAATAATAAAATATAAAATAAAAAAAAAACAATTTTGTTCAACTCATAAAATTTTAATTTTTTTTTCTCCAAATCATTTGATTCTAAAATTAAGGGCATTTTTTTTCCCCACAAAGCGAAGAATTTTTTTTCCTAATCATGTCAACATTAATTCCAGAAATCAAACTTAATTATTCGAATTATCATTCTTGGAAAAATCATATCTCATTTATTTTTCGTTTTAAACATCTCTTCGAAATAGCCATTGACCCTTCTCTTGAGCCCGGTTCAGCGGCTACTCAAGATGAGAAAGATACTTGGAAAGCTAAAAACGAAGAAGCTTTAGGGTTAATTGGTATTTCTATTATTCCAGATTTATATGTCTTAATTGCTCACTGTTCTAAAGCTCATGATGCATGGTCCATCTTGAAAACCAAGTATGACAGTGGCGATGAATATCGCAAAATACAATTGCAAGATCAACTCGAAGATCTCAGGTATGCAGATTTTAAAGGTATGGATGAATTCCTCTTAAAATTTGATTCTCTTAAAAGTCAAATTATGGCTTTAGGTGTTCAATTAGAGGACATTCGTTTAATCCATCTTATTCTTAAAAAATGTCTTCCAAGACAGTTTCAACAGTTTATAACCAATATTCATGCTCAACTTGCTATTCCTACTTTATCTTCTCAGTTAACTTATGTTATTTTTCAAACTTTATTGAGACAGGAAGAAGCTAAGCTAATTCAGTTTGGTACTCTCAAATCAACTGAACATGCATTTCTCTCTAGAAATTCAACTAATAATTTTCGTTCCAATAATCATAATTACAAGCAATCTAATTCAAATAACACCAACAATAAATTTCCTCCCAAATATAATAATACTCATCATCCTAATAATACTCGTAATCAAAGGAACCATTCCAATTCCAAACCTCATTGTTCTTATTGTGGCAAAGATGGTCACCTTGTCAATAACTGTTTTAAAAAACAAAATGATAGAAAACTTATGAATCATAGTACCAATCATCAAACCTCAAACCATAGAAAAGGTAATTCAACTAGTTCTAATTCTCGTCAAGCTTTTACTTGTAGCTTTAATCTTTGTAAACCTTTAGAATGGATTGTTGATAGTGGTGCATCACAACATGTTACCTCTCATAAAGACATTTTTGATTCCTTACAACCTGATATTACTAACATTCCTATTCAGTTAGCTAATAATCAGACTTGTAAAGTTGAAGGACTAGGTGATGTTACTATTCCTAATGGTAAATTGCATGATGTTTTATATGTACCTGACTTGAAAACTAATCTAATTTCTGTTTCACAGCTATGTCAGAACTATAAAGTTGAATTCTACAAAGATACATGTTATATTATAGATCCTCCAACTCTTAAAGTAATTGCTTATGCTAAAATGGATAATGACAATTTGTTTAAATTCCATGAATTTGCTAGTTCATGATATTCTTTACATACTTCTATTGATTTCAATATATGGCATGAAAGACTTGGTCATTTAAATTCTGATTATATTACTTTCATGCAAAAGCATAATATGGTTGATGGCTTGCCTAACATTATTCCTTCCAAGATTACCTGTACAGGTTGTATGAGTGGTAAGATGCATAGGGAGCCCTTTCCAAGTGGAAAATCATGGCGAGCAACTCATAAGTTGCATCTTGTCCATAGTGATCTTTTGGGTCCCATGGAGAATACCTCCATCCAAGGTTCTCGGTATGCACTTACCTTTGTTGATGATTTTTCTAGACGAACTTGGATCTATTTTTTGCATAGCAAGGATCAAGTTCTTGATATATTTATTGAATTTCAGTTATATGTTGAAAGGCAATCTGGCTATAAACTTAAAATTCTTAGAACTGATAATGGGAAGGAATATGTGAATAATGCTTTTCATTCTTATTTGAAATCATGTGGAATTAAGCACGAGCTTACTATTCCTTATACACCACAACAAAATGGTGTAGCGGAACGAAAGCATCGGATCATTGTTGAAATGGCTCGAAGCATGTTGCATGCTAAGAATTTGCATTATAAATTTTGGGCTGAAGCAATGTTTTGTGCAACTTATATTCTTAATCGGACTCCTACCAAAGCTCTCAAAGCTATCACTCCAGAAGAGGCTTGGTCTGGTAGGAAACCAAATTTACATCATTTACGGATATTTGGTTCTATTGCTTATGTCCATACGCCTAAACAGAAAAGGCATAAATTAGATGCTAAGTCATCTCCTTATATGTTTGTTGGCTATGATGAACACACTAAGGGTTATCGTGTTTATGATTCCACTACTAACAAAGTTCAAGTTGCTAGAGATGTTTGTATTGCAGAAACTGGAGTTCATGATTGCTCTACTACAACGGATGAAGAATTCAGTGGCACTAAAATTGTGCTAGTGGAGGACCAACCTCCTTCTCTTAACCCTACTCTTTCTCTTAATCAAGTACCACCGGTTATTTCTACTCCTACATCTCATGATACTCAAATAGATACTAATGATACTTTTCTTACTCATGATTCTTCCTCTAGTGATAATTCCATTACAACTAAACGTAAACCTAAATGGGCTCAAAATCTCATCAATGAAGCTGATGATTATATTTCTAAATCTGGTGGAATTAAACATAGAAGGATTAATTATTGTAATTATGCTTTGATGACTACTATTATGAATTCCAACGATCCTAAGTCTTTTGATCAAGCTAACTCTCAACCTCATTGGCAGAAAGCCATGCAAGA
Organism: Cupressus sempervirens; assembly: GCA_028749045.1. Taxonomy (NCBI): domain Eukaryota; kingdom Viridiplantae; phylum Streptophyta; class Pinopsida; order Cupressales; family Cupressaceae; genus Cupressus; species Cupressus sempervirens. The sequence continues at coordinate 858,120,226 of CM053793.1, forward strand.
GGAATATGATTTGTTACTTGCTAATCACACTTGGGACTTAGTCACATTACCTCCTGGCAAAAATCTAGTTTCATGTAAATGGTTATATAAAACAAAATTGAATACTAATAATGAAATTAGTAAATTTAAAGCTAGACTAGTTGCTAGAGGCTTTTCCCAAATTGAAGGCTTAGACTATAATGAAACCTTTGCACCTGTCGCTAAAATGCCTACTATCAAATTAGTTCTTGCTTTAGCATCTAAACTGAATTGGCCCATTCATCAAATGGATGTTAAAAGTGCCTTTTTAAATGGTGAGTTACATGAAGAAATCTATATGGCTCAACCTCCTGGATTTGTTAAGAAAGGTAGTGAAAATCTAGTTTGCAAATTGAACAAATCTATTTATGGTCTTAAACAATCACCTAGAGAATGGTATTCTCAAATTAATTCTTTCTTCATTTCTCAAGGTTTTACTAGAAGCAAAAATGATCCTAATTTGTTTATTAAACATACTACCGATGATATTATCATTGTTATTGTTTATGTAGATGATTTAATTCTCACTTCTAGTTTAGACATTTTGATTTCTGATATTAAATTCCAACTTAAACAAAAATTTCAAATGACCGACTTAGGTATCTTACATTACTTCTTAGGTATGCAAATTTTTCAAACTCCTAATGGTATCTTTGTTTCTCAAAGCAAGTATGCTTATGATCTTTTAGAAAAATTTAAGATGAATGACTCTAACCATGTTTCCATTCCATGTGAATTAGGAACTAAATTAATGAATGATATGAATACTCCTTTTGTTGATGAAACTTTGTATAGACAGTTAGTAGGAAGTTTAAATTATTTAACTCTTACTAGACCTGATATTGCTTATAGTGTTGGTTTAGTGTCTCGTTTTATGTCTAAACCTCAACAAACTCATTTTAAAGTTGCTAAACGCATCTTAAGGTATATTAAAGGAACTATTAATATAGGCTTATTTTATGATCCAAACTCTGAATTCATTTTACATGGCTATACTGATTCCGATCTAGGTGGAGATCCCAATGATGGGAAATCCACTTGTGGTTATTTTTTCTTTGTTGGTTCAGGTCCCATCTCTTGGAAAAGCAAAAAGGAACACTCTATTTCCCTATGCTCAACGGAAGCTGAATACAAAGGTTGTACTAATGCAGCTAAGGAAGCTTTGTGGATTCGAAGACTTCTTGATGATTTTGGTCTACCTCAACAATCACCTACACCTATACATTGTGACAATCAAAGTGCTATTGCCTTGGCAAAGAATCCAGTGTATCATGCCCGTACCAAACATATTTCACTTCAACATCACTTCATTCGAGAACAAGTTGAAGACAATCAAATTATTCTTCTTTATTGTAAAGGAGAAGATCAAGTGGTTGATATCTTAACCAAACCACTTTCTAAAGAGAGATTTCAGTTCCATTGTAAAAATTTGGGTTTGCAACCCGTTGAAGTAAACTCCCCAAGTAAAGCTTAAGGGGGGGGTGTTAGAAAGGTTAATCTTTCCTTGGATATATTTTAATTGGGATATTCCAAGGGTCCCTACATGTAGTTTGTCCACTTGTACACATGTGGAGGACATGTCATTATTTGTCCTTTATTCCACATGTAAGGACAACTCTTGTTTATTTCTTTATTTAGTTTATCCTCCTTAAGAGGATTGTGACACTTTGCACACACCTATTATGAATGTGGCATTCATAGAAATGGGAGTTACAAATGCAACTCCTCTCTCATCTCTATATAAGAGATGCTTCTCCTTCTTTCTTCTTCACTCTTAGCACTTGATGATATCTAAACTTGAAGTGGTTTGGTTAAGATATCAGCCACTTTCTAAAGAGAGATTTCAGTTCCATTGTAAAAATTTGGGTTTACAACCCGTTGAAGTAAACTCCCCAAGTAAAGCTTAAGGGGGGGTGTTAGAAAGGTTAATCTTTCCTTGGATATATTGTAATTGGGATATTCCAAGGGTCCCTACATGTAATTTGTCCACTTGTACACATGTGGAGGACATGTCATTATTTGTCCTTTATTCCACATGTAGGGACAACTCTTGTTTATTTCTTTATTTAGTTTATCCTCCTTAAGAGGATTGTGACACTTTGCACACACCTATTATGAATGTGGCATTCATAGAAATGGGAGTTACAAATGCAACTCCTCTCTCATCTCTATATAAGAGATGCTCCTCCTTCTTTCTTCACAACCACAACACCACTCTAAGCACTTGATGTTATTGTATTGAGCTATCTTTGCTCCACACTCTCTCTCTCTCTTCTTTAGGCATTTTCCTTCATTCATAATAACTCACAAGGGGTTTTCTTTCCTTTCCCCTTATAAATCCTTGTCTCCATTGTTGAACCATCTTGGTGTATGCTCTTGGCGTTGCTTATCTTATGGTAACATTGTTTCACACTTAACTTACTTGGATTGTTTCTCGTTCCTTGCTCAACATTATTCATTTCTTACATTTTGGTATTATTTGATCTATAGATTCTAATGTGGACATAAATCTAATATTCTCAAGTTTTTCAAGAATTCATATATCGCTTTAGAAAGGTATGGTGGTAAAATTTGGATTTCCTCTTAGTTGTTAAATATTTTTATAAGATAATTTCTTTTTTCATTTATATTAATTATTAGAATATGATTAATTAACTTGACCAATAATTGATTTTCTAAGTTAGAATGAATAATTTTCCACTATATTGAGAAATAATAATTAATATTTTTTAGAATAATGTAAACTCGCATATTGACTAAAGGAATGAATAAGTAAAAATATTAATTTAACAAATAAATAGTTTATTAATGCTCTTCTTAGATCAAAATTCACTATTATGTTATAGGCTCTTGTTCAAAGCTTTATAATTTATTATATAGATATATATCAAATAATATAATTTTAAAATAATAATTGCAACTATATATTTTCTTAATTAAAATAGAACTCTATTTTTCTTCATTAGAATATGATTAATTAACTTGAGCAAGGATTGATTTTCTAAGTTAGAATTAACAATTTCCACTATATTAAGAAATAATAATTGATATTTTTTTAGGATAATGTAAACTCACATATTGACCAAAGGAATAAAAAAATAAAAATATTAATTTAACAAATAAATTTTTTATTAATGCTAGGTTTGATACTCATTTTTCCCTTGGATCATGTCATATCTTAGAAATCAATAATATGAAAAAATATTGTAATACCCAGGATTTTAGTACTTTGCCTCCATGTGTTACCACAACCTTTGTTAATATGAATACCTTAAAATGGACATGTTATATATTCACCTTTTCAAATATGAAAAACTCATATGAAGATCATGCCAATACTCATAATGATATGTTTGTTATTATTCCATGTCATAGAAAGATCAACTATTATATCTTTTCAATTGTCATAGCTTTTTCATTAGGGAGTGTGGATAAATAGAATAGATTGCAATAATGGTATGTGTAGAGATCTTTTTGTACATATTTGAACAAGATAGAATGTCATTAACCATATTAATATTATTCAGGATGGGTGGAAAGAATAAATGGGAATCACTTGTCAAGCTAGATGTGCAAGATATCTCTAATGAAGGAAATCATTTTTCAAGCTACGAACTTGAATGGACACCGATTGGAGATGATACTACTCATCAGATAGATTGGTGTGCTGCTATCCCTCTTGAGAGACTCCCTGACTTTGTCAAAGGGGAAGGTTTATTAGATGGTAAAGAAACAACATTTATACGTAGAAAATATAGGGAGTATAATGTGATGAAACCTACTGACCATACCATAAAGATGTATTCAAGGTTTGTTTAAATTCAATATGTTAATTAAGTTTTCCAACACTTTTTATTTATTTATTATATTGATTAGTATTTTTTTTACATGTATAAACAACTATGATTGTGCTTTTGGGCCTGAAATTAAAACAAATAAGCATAAAAATCTGAAAAGGAAACGAAAATTTATCCAAAAGAGGGGTTGTCAAACCCACTTTCATGTTAAGGTTTTGTATGGGAGGCCAAATGTTGCAATTATTGCATATAACCAATATAGTCATCAAGATGCCAACAGTGAATTTTGTCATGGAATTGATGACCGTTCTGGTGATCCAAGGAGTAATGTTGCACCAAGACTATCAAATGAATGTAAATCATATATTGAATCCCTATTACTGATGGGTGTGGGGATTGACACAATATGTGAGCAACATTATTTGGGTTATGGTATGAAAAAGTTGATGACAAAGAATTGAGAAAAGAGGTATTAAATACGTTCACAAAAAAATGAAGATGATGCCAACAGTGTGTGTTTGTAGCATATAGAGGAGAAAGATAACTTCTTCTACTATAAAACACCAAAAAATGAAGAAAATATTCCATTTATCATAGGCATGCAAACACCATGGATGTTAGAGATGATGGTGAAACATTCACATGATTCCATTATTGTAATGGATTCTACATTTTCAACAAACAAATATGCTGTAAGTAGAAAAATGCTAATTTTATTTGTCGATGTTAATTCAAGTATTAGAGTAATGTATCTTAGAAATTAATTTATTATTGCCTATTGACTTAAATTAAAAAATTAATAAAGATATATTATGAATTTAAAATAATCTTGGAATTTCCATACAAAAAAGTTATGAAATATTTCTCCATGAAATCATTTATTTTTTCCACTTAATATATTCATTAAAAGAACACTTAAAACTTTTGCAGTCATACACACCCGAAATGAAGTGTACACAACTATGAGACAAAGAAAGAAATGATTTGAGCTTTTATTTAGAAGGAGGAGAGGGCCAATGCATGACTTTGAAGTAGAAGCAAATAGAGGTTGTCAAGGCAAGAGGCAAGAGATTGCATAGAATGAAGAACAGAGGAATATTTTTGTTGATCATGAGTATATTGAGTTATTTTTGGATATACTAGTGAAATGAAATGTTTATAATTCGTTAATAAATGTCTCCTTTTGCTGATTTCTTCCATATTCTTGCATTTTCTATCATGTTTTCTTTCCTCTTTCATTTTCTATTGTAGCTAGTTTTCTTGATCAACAACACCAGAATCGCACAATGGGAGTCAACCAGATCTTACGAATTTTCTTCTACAACCATTGATGCTGCTAAAAAATCTTCCTTTATGACTTTCAGTAGAGTACAACAAGAACACATTTTTATATTTGCTTCAAGAAATTTCTCTATCTAACACATTGACGTTATCTTTGTTTCCCTCATCAAGAACATCACTATATATATTTCATCTATAGCTTGTCCAGTTGCTTGTTGCTTTAGTGCTCCCATTGACATCTGACGAGAAAAGCAGTCATGTACCAGCTTAAAAGTCCTGCTATGAGATATCCAATTTTTGAGAGTTTGAAAGATAAACGTGATGAAAATAATTGGAGTCTTTGTCAACCTTTGCGAAGGAGAGTAGAAAGAGAAATTTCATATGTGGGCATCAAATGAGGATGGCTTAAATATCACACACTAAGGCTTGATACTTAGACTAAAAGTGTTAAATAGTTAAAGTTGATTTATTATTTCTAAGCGTAATTTCTCCCATAGTATATGATGTTTATGTTGACTTATGTTTTTGTGCAAATATTTGAAAGATTATTTTCCAATATACGTTTCATAAGAAATGTGGCAAAACTTAGCATTTGCATGCAGTAAGGTATTTACTTGGTAAATAACTCACAAAGTGTCAAGTTCATATGGCAGATTCCAAAGGTTTATGCAATACTTTTTTTGTTCTGGGTATTTTTGGCAATCACAATTTAGTTTCTATTGTTTTTCAAAACATTCTTGCAGTGTTTTATTTTGGGTATTTTGACATAGTTTCCATTGTTTTTACAAAACATTCTTGCATAGCATTGCCACTGGAAGGAAAGCAGAATGTTGAGTATGAATGCCATTGTTGTGGGAGGTAGATGAAGATAACGACGACATCTGGTTACTGTCACGACAATAAGTTTTATGGTGATAATGTTGAAAGTTTTAAACAATGATTTTTGTTTTTGACGCTGTTGTTATTGTGATGGTAATGTTGATAAACAAAAATATGTGAAATTTTTCTTCTTCTGATTTATTTTTACTCATTCAACATTCTTGTTGCATGCTCGAGGTACTATTCCAGAAGAATGAGAAAAGCAAAGGGTTTTTTGTTATTTATCAAATTCTCTATAAAGTTAAAGCACATAAATAGGTATGGCTCTTCAATTTCTTTGAACAAGACAGAAAAATATCAGTCTATTTTCTTGTTAAATAGAGGGGTTTGATGAATAATGTGGAAGCTTGTATTTTTTGTGGAGAAGAATGAACATTTCAAAATATAGAACCAGGGTTTGGTTTTGTAATTTTTTTTGTGGCATATTTTTTTAAAATCAGCATGGAATGAATGATTAAAGTAAAACCCAGTTTATATTGATCATTCTGTTGAGATGGCAGTTATGCAATTAACAGTTTCTTGAAACTTCATGGCAAGAAACATGTGTGACAATCTTGAAGATCTTCATATAATTTTAAAAAATCTTCATGTCAGACATGTATATTGATTTTCAAAGAGTTCCATATTAGTTTTTGAAGATGAAATTTCCTTTTTTCATTGTGTAACAAATTCTGAGACAATTATTAAAATAACTTAAAATCTCTTCTCTATTTAAGAGAATGGAGATGTATGTTCGGTAGTATGTGAAAAAGGTCAAATCTTGAAAAGAGATATAAAGGCTTTTACGTTAAATATTTTAAGTTGATTTTGAAAAGATTCATTGTAAACTTACTTACATGTTTAAGTGTATAAATGTACAGTTATATGTGTATGTGAGATTGTAACTCAGATTCAAAAAGGAAGAAAAGGGGTTGTAGCCTTGAGCAGTTGTAATTGCGAATGTAAAAAGGAGTTGAAACTCAATAAAATAATAGGTTCATGGAGTGGTTTTTCTCCCTATGACAAAATTGTAAGGTTTTTTGAGGGTTTCCCACTTGACACAAATCTCGTGTCTCTATCCTTTGTGAGTTATTATCTTCTTACTCTATCATCTTGCATGTTGATTATTAAGAGCAAATTTTATGCATACATTTCTTATGGAATGTTAAATTTAAAATTTCTCACTTGTTTTAAAAAGCATTTGTTTTGATTCACACCCCCCCTCATAGAACCACAATTACATCCAACAAGTGGTATTAGAGCTCAGGGTTCCTTATTAGGTCTGCCTATAGGAATTGTTCCAGGGATTTTTTGGAAGTAAAATGGCATAGGCTGAAGGAGCTTCCCTTAACCAGGCTCCATTATTTGATGGAAATGACTATGTGTTTTGGAAAGTTATGATGGAAGCTTTTATACATTATTTAGATGTTAGAATGTGGGATGTTGTCATTATGAAGTATATTGTTCCATCAATAGTACCTATTGATCCAAATGATAAACTTACATATGAGTTAGACAAAAAGGTAAGATATGCTCTTTTATGTGGACTTACTAACGATGTGTTTGCAAAAGTTGTCTATTGTAAATCTGCAAATGATATTTGGGTAAAATTGGAAACTATTTATCAAAGAGATGAAAAGGTTAAAGAGTCAAAATTGTTAACTCTTAAAACACAATTTGATAACCTAAAGATGAGTGAAGATGAAAACATATCTACTTATTTTTTAAGAGTTGATGAAACAGTAAATGCTAGAAAAGGTTTAGGAGAATAAATTGAAGAACATGATGTAGTTTCCAAAGTTATATGATCAGTTTTACCGAAATTTGAAACTAAGATTTCTACATTGGAAGAAAAGAAAAGCCTTTCTCAATTGACTTTACATCAGCTACAAGGAACCTTAATTGCTTATGAAATGAGAATTAGTAGTCAAGCTTGTTCTACAGCAAAAGAGACAACCTTTAAGGCTAAAAAATAAGAAGAAAGTGATTCAGATTTAACAGATGTTTTAGAAGCATTACTAATTAGAAGAATGAAAATGAAATACAAAGGAAAACCAAAATGCTTTAGTTGTGGTCAATTAGGACATTTTGCAGCAAAATGTCCAAATATAGATCAAGAAGATAATGATGAGAATTTTGAAAAGTTTTCAAAAAGGAAACCTTGGAATCAAAATAAAAGATTCAAGGATTTCAAAAAGAAAAGTCTTTTGTCAAAAGAGGACTCAAATGAAGAGTCAAGTGATCTTGATGAAGAAGGAGAAAGGTTGTTATGGCCGAAATATTCAATGTTCCAAAATCTGAATCCAGTGAATCTAAATCTTCATCCGATTCAGATGAAGAAGTTGATCTTGAAGAAGAACTTATAAAATCTTTGCAAGAACTAAAGAGGTTAAAGAAATTGATTTCAAATCATGAAAATGTCAATAAAAGACTTCAAGAAGAATTAGAAGAAGCAAATCAAATTATAGAAAATTAGAAACTTTTACTTGATGAAAAAGATAAAAAACTGATTTCCTTACAAAATTTATTTGATGAACTTCCAAAACAGAGAACTAAATTTTTCTTTAAGGGTTATTGTTTTAATTGTAATGTCTTTGGGCATAAGGCATCTCATTGTGATATAAACAGTACTAGTCATGGTCTGAAGAAAATTATCAGATGCTGAAAATGTTTTCATTATGGTCACTTTGCAAATCAGTGCAAACTAAATTTAAAGCCTAAACAGATATGGAAACCTATTGCCAAGGCATTTGAAAAACCTTTAATTTTGGAAACAACTTTATTTGCCCAAAAACCTACAACCTGGGTTCTAGACAGCAGCTATTCACACCACATGACTGGATGTAAAAGTAAATTCAAAACCCTAGAAGATTTTGGTGGAGGGTTTTTTTGTTTCTAAAGGTGATAATTCAGGAGCCTATATAACAGGACGTGGTTCAATAATTTAAAAAAAAGATACACCTATTCATTAGGTGTATTTTGTAGAAGGTTTGAAGCATAAACTTCTAAGTGTTTGTCAAATCCGTGACAGTGGATAGTCAATCCCCTTTAATGCTAAAGGATGTTCCATCAAAAATGAAAGGAATAAGGTTATTGCTAGTGGCTTGAGGATAGGTGGTAATCTCTATAATCTGATTGATTCTATAGTTCAAGAATCATCACTAATTAACACTTGTCTTATGAGTCAAGTAGAAGAAAATTGGCTATGGTATAAAAGGTTGGGGCATCTTAGTTTTGATAATCTATCTAGAATTAGTAAGAATAAAAAGGTTAGAGGACTACATCAAATTAGCAAACCAACAAACATATTTGAAGAATGTGTTAAAGGAAAACAAACAAGAGTATCTTTCAAACTAAAAGAATACCTATCTAACAGACCACTTGAATTTGTGCATACTGATTTGCGTGAACCTACTAAAACTACATCATTAAATGGTGAAACATATTTTATGGTATTTGTAGATGATTATTCAAGAATGGTTTGGGTGACTTTTTTGAAACACAAGTCAGAGGCCTTTGAATGTTTCAAATTTTTTAGAAAAATGGTAGAAAGGGAAACTGATCTAAAATTGAAATGTTTAAGGTCGAATAGAGGTGGAGAATTTACATCTCAAGAATTTATTGAGTATTGCAAAAAACATGGCATTAAAAGATAATATTCAACTGCTCATACACCACAACAAAATGGTGTTGTGGAAAGAAAGAATAGAAATGTTAAAGAGATGGCTAGAACTATGCTAAGTGAAGCTAAATTACCTGATAAATTTTGGAAAGAAGCTGTTCATACAACTGTATACATATTAAACAAAGCTCAAATAAGAATAAGAACAACCTGTACTCCTTATGAATTATGGAATGGTAAAATAGCTAATGTAAAGAATTTTAAAATATTCGGCTGTAAATGCTTCATTAAAAAGAATGATGATTCTTTAGAGAATTTTAATTCAAGGTTTGATGAGGGAATTTTTCTTGGCTATTCTACACATAGTAAATCTTTCAAATGCTACAATAAGAGGTTGAGTAAGATAGTAGAAGCCATAAATGTTGTGTTTGATGAAAGCTCTTTATCTCATAACAATAATAAAGATAATTTTGAAGAAATTTCATATCAAAAACTAGAAAATTTGCATGATAATGAAAAATTGGATAGTGTTGATTTTGAAATTACTGATGAAACTGAACAAGAAAAATGTGCAAATTCCAAAATAACAAATACTGGTTTGAAAATGACAAATACTCCATCCATGATCATTGCTAAAAGACATCCTAAATCTCATGTCATTGGAGATGTTGAAAAGGGAATCCTAACCAGAAAAAAAACCAAAATAGATGAACATGAAAATATTGCTGAACACTTTTGTCTGATATCAGATTTTGAACCTAAAATAGTAACTAAAGATTTATCAAAGCCTTGTTGGCTAAATGCTATGCAAGATGAAATAAATCAGATTGAGAAAAATAAAACTTGGGAACTTGTTCCTAGACTTGATGACAAGAATATCATAGGTGGAAAATGGGTGTTACGTAATAAATTGAATGAAGATGACAAAGTAATAAGAAATAAAGCTAGATTTGTATGTAAGGGATATGCTCAGCAGGAAGGAATTGATTTTGGTCAAACTTTTGAGCTAGTTGCAAGAATGGAATCTATTAGAATTTTTCTTGCATATGCCAGTTATAAAAAGTTCATTGTTTATCAAATGGATGTTAAAACAACATTTTTTAATGGCTATCTTGAAGAAGAAGTTTATATGGAGCAGCCAGAAGATTTTGAATCTTTTGATAAACTAGATTATGTGTTTCAACTCAAAAAGGCATTATATGGTCTAAAACATGCTCCTAGAACTTCGTATTCTAGGTTGGATAAACATTTGATTGCAAATGGATTCTCTCGCGGTAGTGTAGATAGTACTTTATATATTAAAGTCATAAATGATGATATTTTAGCAATTGAAATTTATGTGAATGACATTATTTTTGGATCCACTAATGATGAATTGGCAAAACATTTTTCTAACATTATGGAATCTGAATTTGAAATGTCACTTTTGAGTGAACTCATGTTCTTTCTTGGTTTGCAAGTATCACAGCTTGAACATGGTCTTTTCCTTTCTCAGACAAAATATGCTAAAGATATGTTAAGGAAGTTCAACATGACTGATTGTAAACTAGTCAGTACTCCTATGAAAACAGGTTGCAAATTAGTTAAAGATGATGATTCACCTTCAGTCAATCAAACTTTATACAAGTCCATGATTGGCAGTCTATTATACCTCACAACATCTAGACCCGATATAATGCAAGCAGTTTGTATGGTTTCTCAATTTCAATCTGATCCAAAATAGTCACATCTTAATGCAGTAAATCGAATTCTAAAGTACATTCAAGGTACTCTTGATTTTGGCTTGTGGTATCCTAATGATGATTTTACAATTTTTGGTTATACTGATGTAGATTAGGGTGGCTCTGATAAGAAAAGCACTAGTGGTGCTACATTTTTCCTTGGTGATCATTTGGTTGCTTGGCATAGTAAGAAACAAGAATGTGTTACCTTATCTACTTGTGAATCTAAATATGTTGCAGCTATTGCTTGTTGTACTCAGTTGATTTGGATGAATTATCAGCTATCTAATTTAGGTATTCAAGTTGCAAAGCCTATCCCTATCATGTGCGACAATATGAGTGCTATCTAATTAAGTAAAAATCCAGTAATGCACTCTCGTACTAAGCATGTGGCTATTAAGCTACATTTTTTACGTGATAAAGTTCTTAACAATGAATTTAAAATGATTTATGTTCCAACTCAAGGACAGGCAGTAGATATTTTCACTAAAGGTCTACCTAGGGAGTCTTTTGAAAAGTTAAGAACTCGATTGGGAGTTTTCTCTCAATCAATGCTGACATAGACATTTTTTTAAAATAATATTCTGTGTTAGGTTTCTGCTCCTATCTTTGATGCAAAAATCTTGGGGGAGATCAATATCTCTCCTGGCTTCCTGGATTCCTGGCATTTCGATTACAGTATATTCAAAAATCAAAAATTAGATATTTAGACTTCAGTCATCATTTGCAAAGATGAATTAGACATTGGTCAGTCTTTACATCAGATCAAGCATTTCAGTTAGTTAAATAACCAGATCAAAGGAGTTTAAATTATTAGTTAAGTAACTGGATCAAAGGAGGTTACATTTTTTCCCTCAAAGAAAATGGGGGAGATTGTTGACTTATGTTTTTGTGCAAATATTTGAAAGATTATTTTCCAATATATGTTTCATAAGAAAGATGGCAAAACGTGGCCTTTGTCTTTTGAAAGATATGACATTTATGATAGTAATAAAAGGCAATTGACAACTGCTTTATTGTTGCATGCAATAAGGTATTTACTTGGTAAATAACTCACCAAGTGTCAAGATCGTATGGAGGATTCCAAAGGTTTATGCAATATTGTTTTTGTTCTGGGTATTTTTAGCAATCACAATTTAGTTTCTATTATTTTTCAAAACATTTTTGCAGTGTTTTGTTTTGGGTATTTTGACACAGTTTTCATTGTTTTTACAAAACATTCTTGCATAGCATTGCCACTGGAAGGAAAGTAGAATGTTGTGTATGAATTTCATTGCTGTGGGAGGCAGATGAAGACAATGCTAACGTCTGATTACTGTCACGACAATAAGTTTTATGGTGATAATATTGAAAGTTTTAAACAATGATTGTTGTTTTTAACACTGTTGTTACTGTGATGGTAATGTTGATAGACAAAAAATGTGAAATGTTTCTTCTTCTGATTTATTTTTACTCATTCAACATTCTTGTTGCATGCTGGAGGTACTATACCAGAAGAATGAGAAAAGCAAAGGGTTTTTTGTTATTTATCAAATTCTCTATAAAGTTAAAGCACATAAACAAGTATGGCTCTTCAATTTCTTTGAACAGGACAGAAAAATCTCAATCTATTTTCTTGTTAAATAGAGGGGTTTGATGAATAATGTGGAAGCCCGTATTTTTTGTGAAGAAGTATGAACATTTCAAAATATAGAACCAGGGTTTGGTTTTGTAATTTTTGTTGTGGCATATTTTTTAAAAATCAACATGGAATGAATGATTAAAGAAAAACCTAGTTTATATTGATCATTTTGTTGAGATAGTAGTTATGCAGTTAATAGTTTCTTGAAACTTCATGGCAAGAAACATGTGTGATGATCTTGAAGATCTTCATATTATTTTTAAAAAATCTACATGTCAGACGTGTATGTCAATTTTCAAAGAGTTTCGTATCAATTTTTGAAGATGAAATTTCCTTTTTTCGTTTTGTAACAAATTCTGAGACAATTATTAAAATAACTTAAAATCTCTTCTCTATGTAAGAGAATGGAGATGTATGTTCGGTAGTATGTGAAAAAGGTCAAATCTTGAAAAGAGATATAAAGGCTTTTAGGTTAAATATTTTAAGTTGATTTTGAAAAGATTCATTGTAAACTTACTTACATGTATAAGTGTATAAATGTACAGTTATATGTGTATGTGAGATTGTAACTCATATTCAAAAAGGAAGAAAAGGGGTTGTAGCCCTGAGCAGTTGTAATTGCGAATGTAAAAAGGAGTTGAAACTCAATAAAATAACAGGTTCATGGAGTGGTTTTTCTCCCTATGATGAAATCGTAAGGTTTTTTGAGGGTTTCCCACTCAACACAAATCTTGTGTCTCTATCTAGATTGCATCTAGGGTTGTCCATGCCAAGTAGAGCTCATCTAGATTGCCTTTAAACTCTAAATGTGTGCTCACTTTCAGACTTCTCGATATTTCTCCATTTTCTTGTATTAAAATTTGAAATCTGGTTTTATTCTTGATAATCTATCATCACCAAAATTAGATCAATTGAGATAAAGAAAATGCAATTAATACTTAGAAATCTTGCAACAAGCAATGTCCCTACACACATCTATTAAGGGCTTCTCATCAGATAGAGCCAACTGTGAACACCCTCTCAAAAATTGGCAATCCACAGACAATGATTCTTGTCCCCTTTCTCATGCTTTGGAATTTGCAAAGCCTCCAATTTAGCCAGTGTGGACATTGCATGTGAGACCCTTAAAGTTCGATCATCTTCTCACAATACAATTTAATAATAACAAAATGGAACAATGTTATTGGATGGGAAAAAAGGTTTAATCACTATTTAACTTTGAAGCATCTTAATCTCTCTATCTAAAAAGAGTTACTATAAATTTCTAAAACACCTATTTGGAACCATTAATCTTAACCTCTCATCTAAAAAGGTTAAGGCTAAAGGCTCAAAACATGTATTTCAAAAACAGTTATTAACCTCATTTTTCTGAATGCTGAAAGATATGATTCGAAAGAGGAGTCATCTCAAAGACCTCTCTATGATAGAAAATACTCTCAGTCATGAAAGAACAAAGATATTTCCAATAGAGGCTTCGGAATTCTAAAAGCAAGATAATGTGCAAAGAAATCACTAGGGAGAGCAATGTTGAAATTTTGAGAGCACTCCTGGAAACAAATTTCATCAAGAAAATTGGTAGGTGAAGATCATTTATTTACAAGGGAAAGTGATATTACTTCTCCATACAAAACCCACGATGCACGTGATTCCAAGCTATTTGGCATTGGATAACATGTACACAAAAATGCAAGGCAGCCATGAAGATCGCGTAGAAGTGGTTTGAGTTGGACTATGTGATGAAGGAGAAAGAACAATGTTTGAAAGAGTTGCTACGGATGCTCCTTGGCCTGTGCTCCCTAATCCATGGTTGATTAAACAATCATTGGAACATTTTTTTGTTTTATTTCACTAATTTTCCCATGGTCGCGTGCGAGGGTGATGGTAGTGAATGGAAAAGGAAGAATCTCCAACAAGAATGCTTTGGAGATGATAGAAAGGTGGCAGCTTCAATGGTAAGGAGGAGTCATGAGAGAACCTCAAGGAGGAAGCTCAGGTAGGAGTTAGGGTGCAGCCCGATATGTAGGAGGCATGATAGTAAAGCGTGAAGTTGGCTATTGAAGAGCCAACTGTTTAAATTGATGAAGGAGACTGGAATTGAGCGCTAATGTATAGGAAGCCAATTATTATCAACCTTTGATAATAAGAGAAGGGTGGTGGCTTTCTTGACTGTGTAGACAAGGTTGTATGGAAACCGGTTCACATACTTTCTATTCGATTGCAAATATCAACATGAGAAAAACTTGGTGAAGCCATATGCTAGTCTAAGGAAACCCATGGCCCAAGTACGAAGCTCGTGATTTGTTTGACATGAAAGGCAAGCTGCACACATGAAGATTATCATAGTCTAGGTATATGGATTCATGATAATAGACAAGGTGCGAGAGCTGTTTGATCCAAGTTTTTCATCCTCAATTGGAACTATTTGACAGAATTCCTTCAAAGCACACAAGAATTGTATTAAGAAACGAGCCATCTCAGAATTAAGCATTCAATACATATAGCCCAAGCGCGGATTACCCACCAACTCCAAATGCTTCAGAAGATGAGCGACATTTCACACTCTCAGCTGCGACACCACGAGGAAGGAGGATGGGCTTTGTTCATAGCCGGTTACCTGACGTTTCTTTGTATTGACCGCATGTGAACTTTTTGTCAAAATGTCTCAATGAAAAGTGACTCTGAGATTGATACAGTGATATGACATGAAAGATGATGGGATAAACATTGTCAACACGTGGCTTTCAAACGCCACGCCACTCAACACCAATGGAAGGAACATATTGCAGAGACATATTGAGAATCATTACAAGATGTCGGATGAATATGATGGGCATGTTCATTTACACCTTATAAATGGGTTACCCAAAAGAAGAAGTCAAATAGATCATGCAATCATGAGGAATAGACCATCACTAACTCGATGAGTGCCAAAGGGGAAGTGTTGTCTTATATGAGGATGATGAAAAATATGAGAAGGTGCCAAATAGATGTTAATGTTTGAGTAGAAGATACAATGTAATGAGATGTAATCTAAGACTCCATAAACTGAACATTCCCTCCATATTGATAAAGCATCTTATATATCTAAAATAATGTCTCAAGGAGGATACATATATGTCAAAGATAATGATGGATTATGAGAATATGTGCACCATTGCATAATTACATCAAAACTATAGAGGAAGGGCACATTTCTTACATGCGCAAGTAGCTGAAGTCAATGCATTGGAATCAGTCAATAGAATGCCATCTCTTGGGGATGCAATAATTGCATGCATCATAAAGTTCATCAAATTTTATCAAATATTTGTGGTGGCAAGAATGAAATTATAGACCCGATCCCTGATTGTTTCAATGGAATGCTATGAGATGCTCTCACACAATATGTGATAATTGCAAAATAGATGGGGATTTTGGTACTCATGTCTATACAAGGGCCAAACTTTCAATAGATGTTATCATGAAAGAAAAACACAATTGGTAGATATAAGTACAGTTGGAGAGATCGTGAACGTAAAGTTAGTATTCACTGCACTCGTGCATGCCTCATGCTCTTGATCTCTTCATGAAAAGAGGGATATGCATTCATTAATAAAGTGATGTAACTTGAATAAATCATTCAAATATCAAAAGGAGATTGACAAGGATTGATTATTCAATCTTCCTCCCGAAAGGTGTAAGGTCTAAGTTTCAAATCATACTTGGTTAATTTTGTAGAGGTTAATTAACCTCTCCTAAAACCTGCATTTGGGAGGTAGTTATTAACCACGAAGAAGTAGTTCTTAACCTCTGCGTCTATATAAGGAATCATATTGGCTTTGTAAAGGGACTTTTTGGAACTTTTGAATAGGAGAAGACTTAGGTTAGAATTTTGGTGATAAGATAATATTTGAAAGTGTCTACAAATTTTATCTTTGTAATCGAAAATTCCTCTTACGTTTTTGGTGCAAGAAAATAAAGGAAAATGCTATTTGAGTTCTCTTCTTTCAAAATCTAAATTGTTAAAAATGTTGATTCTCTTTGTAGTGACCATTTTCATGGTATTGTGCAAATATTTACGAATCTGTGGATCAACATTGTGCTAGTGGTAATTCTCAAGCATTGATCTTGATTGTTGTTATTTGCGATTTAAGTTATTTGAGGAAAGCTTTGAAGTCGTGTGGTGCATTTGTCATCAATGGCTTTCTATTGATCTTTTAAAGTTTGATTTCACCTTTATTTGAAAAACTTCAAAATTATATCATATGAGGGAGCTACCCCTCTAAACGTAGAGGAAGGCCGTATATCAAGGGCCTATCCAACTGTTGTGAACAATTTTCCATATACACTCTGTTGGGCCATTTTCAAATGACAAATTTATTTACCAACAAAGTGTAATACTTTTGCAGATGTAAAGAATATGGAACGATCCATTGCAAAGATCAACGTGTACCTGTATATTATGTGGTCTAAATGTTGTCCTATACATGATTCCTAATCATGAGTCCACTGATGTTCATTATAAAAAAATTCTATATTCTCATAGTGAATGCTCATACTATAAGTCATAAGTACATAAACTCAACCAATTTAAGATCACGTTTGATCATTTAATCAAGCCATATAGATATGATTTCTTTTCCTAATCAAAGTGGCTAATCCAAACAAAATCCCCAAAACTATTGTTACTTTGCAATTTGGAAACTTGACTGCTCAATTTATTCGTGTACGATTCAGTAGGAAATCAAAATCTCTTTTTATGTTTCGTCTTTTCAGAAAAGCATTTTCCTATTTTGTGTTCCAAAGAAATCCTCTATTTTTCTAATCAAACTATAAATTCGTCTTAAAAAATCAGTGGAACTCTTTCCTCCAATCTGCCTGAATTGTGGTGGCAGGCTTTAGTCTAGAAGCTCTACAATTTCATAGTACAGTCTCAAACTATAAATTCATTGTAAAAACTGTGCAAATTGTAGTGTTAAACTACAAATTCATTGTAAAAACTGTGCAAATTATTTCTTTTTTTTTAGCATTGAAGTGAAACATATAATTTTTTTGTTTTCTTTGTTTTATGATATAAATCAACCATGTCATTTAAACTACGTAATATGTTTTTTTTGTTTTATTAAGCCAATAGGCTTCACTCCTTGAACATCTTTGAATGGTTTGTTCTGATTTACCGACAGTCGGATGCTGGGAAAGAAGGAACGGTGACCATAAATGGAAAATAGAAAACTTAGTCAGATGTCCATTGGGATGGTGAGATGGCAGTCTTACACCGGGAGAAATTTTTTGGTGCCGAGAAATGGTCTCGGAAGTCGTGTGTTCAACATCGTAAGATCCGTGCACGTTGATTATGTTTTTGCAAGTCATTTAAGCTGCAAACGCTTGCAGTGCAGAAGGCCAGGGGGAAGTGACAACTGATAGCACTGTCTTGGAGAATGAAGGCAATGAGATTAGGAAGGGTGCATATGGCAGAAGTTGTCAACATAAATTAATTACAAAAACCAAACAGTATGGTCGGCACAGATCAGTGAAATCTCTAGAAACACATGAAAAAAAATGTGCAACCATTTTTCTCAACTACAACCATTAAATACACAACCAAATTTATCTCTAGAATGCTTTGTAAATTTATTACTCATTCAGCTATAAATAGAATGGTTGAGGCTGGGATATCAGTGCTCAAGTTTGTATTTCCTGAGTTCTTGTGTAGTGTTAATTTCTCTGTTTTTGTTCATGGTATCAGAGCCATGAGGGAATGAGTAAAGATTGTTGCATTCTTTTATAGTGATTTGTGGATGACAGGATTGAAGAAGATTACTGTGAGAAGACTGCCCCCAATTCTAAAGCAAGATTCGAGAATTGTTAATGTCAGTTTGAAGAGAGAAAGAAGTGTTGTTAAGAAGCTGCCATAGAAGCTGGTGATACCATTGTGGATCAAAAGCATCAATAGTGCTGAAGGTAAGTTTCAGATACATATTTTCTTTATTGAGTAAGATTTCACGTGTAGTGGTGTTGATGAAGAGCTATTTAAAATATTGAAGGATTAAGTTGTTTTGTGGGACAGAATTGGGTGCCATTTATATTGTTATGGTTATCTATCTTACTGTGATTTTTCAAGTACAGTTGAAGTGTTGAATGCTCTTGTGATTTAGAAGATGCACTAATCTTTTGTTTGTTTAGATATGTTTGTATGATTGAGAAGTGAGTGTAGCTTTTGGAAGATACAAATTTTGTATGCTTCAAGGTGTATGGATGTATGTGATTAAGAAGTGTTATTAAAGATTTATTGTGAAGAGATTGATAAGAATAGAAAGTGGGTAACTTTGTGTGGAAAAGACAAATTTGATAAAGTTTTTTATTTTAAGTCCTTGTTTGATTGGTTCATAAGAAGGCCAATATCAAGGGTGGTTTTTGCTAGATGCTTGATGCTTATGTGATTGTGTGCATGTGTGTTGGTAATTGATTGGAAAATTAACTATGGCTGGTGAGATGTCTAATCTTGTGGTTATTGAAAAATTGGATGGTTCAAATTATGCTAATTGGAAATGTGAGATGGAGTTAATTTTACAAATAAAAGATTTATGGGAACTAGTCACAAAAGAAGAACTTGAGGATCAAGATAAACTTAATAAATGGAATAAAAAGGATATGAATGCACGTGCTACACTTTTGTGGCAAATTAGTCCAGGGATTAGGCCTCATGTTCAAGGTTTAAAAATAACAAAGGCAATATGGGAAACTTTACAAAAAATGTATGAAAGAACAAGTAAGTTAAAAGCAATGGATATTAAGAGGCAATTAACTCATTTGAAAATGAAAGAAGGAGATAGCATGAATGGTCATATTGCTAGATTGAAAAACTTAAGAAATCAGCTTGCAATGATGAAGGTTTAGTACGAAGATGATGAAACCATATAATTTTTAATTGAAAGTCTTCTAGAGGAGTATAATAATTTCATTCACACTTTAGAATTAACTGACAAATTTGAAAATATAAAATTGCAAGAAGTCTATGGTGCTTTGTTAAATGAAGAAGAAAGGCTTCACAAGTTTACAAGTGAGTCTAGCAAGAGTCAAGCATTTGTAGCTAGAGGGAAATACAAGTATTATAATCAAGAAAGAACATATCAAAATCAAAAACCTAATCAAGGGAATCAATATAGAAATAATCAAAGACAATGGCCTCAACAAAGAGATAATCAAAATAGGCAAAATTATCAAAGGCCACAAAATGGAGGGAGAAATTACAATAATAATCTCAAAGGAGCAAATACTATCAAATGTTTCAAATGTGGAAAAGAAGGGCATAAAAGTGATCAATGTTTTAAGAAATGGCAAAAGAGATTTAATCAAAGAAGGCAATCAAATTTTGTTCAAGAAAAGGGTGATCATCATATAATGATAGCTTCTTTGGCTGCTCAAGGTGATTCAAGTAATGCATGGTATATTGATTCGGGAGCTAGCCAACATCTAACTCACAACAAAAATATCTTTAGCTCTTTAGGAGCAACAAAAGGTGCAAAAATATTTCTTGGTGATGATAGTTCACATGACATAGAAGGAATAGGTACAATTTCAATGAAAAGTAATGATGGTAAAAATTTGGAAATAACTAATGTGAATTTTGTACCTAGGTTGGCCAAAAATCTTCTATCAGTGAGTCAAATAACTCAACATGGATATAAGGTAGAATTTTATTCAGATAAGTGTTTAATCAAGAATATTAATGATGGATACAAAATAGTTGCTAGAGGAGTTGAGAATGATGGATTATATAAATTTCAAGCTAGTGTTGCTAAGAAGGCTTATATCACTACAAGATCATCCTTAAGTGAGTTATGGCATCAAAGATATGGTCATTTAAATTATCAAAGTTTGACTATGCTTTCAAAGATGAATATGGTTGATGGATTACCTTGGATAAAATTAAATACAAATGTGTGTGAAGGATGCATGGTTGGTAAACAACATAGAGACACTTTTGAGAAGTCTACATGGAGAGCAAAGAGAAGTCTAGAACTTATCCATAGTGATTTGTGTGGTCCTATGAATCCAACATCAAAGGGAGGAGCTAGGTATATCTTGACATTTATTGATGATTTTTCAAGGAAAATTTGGGTTTATTTCTTGAAACAAAAGGATGAAGTGTTTAACAAATTTGAAATATTTAAAGCTCTTGTGGAAAATGAAAGTGGAAATAAGATCAAGAGAATTAGAACTGACAATGGTGGAGAATATGTAAACAATAGGTTCAAATCATTTTGTGAGCATCATAGGATCAAAAGAGAGATGACTATTAGATATACTCCTCAACAAAATGGTATTGTTGAAAGGAAGAATAGGACTTTGGTGGAAATGGCATGTTGTATGCTACAATCTAAGAATCTTCCTTTGTTTCTATGGGCTAAAGCTATTAATACCGCATCTCATGTTTTGAATAGATCTCCCACAAATGTTTTGCAAAACATTACTCCTGAAGAAGCTTGGAGTGGAAGAAAACCTAATGTTAAGTATTTTAGAGTGTTTGGATGTGAAGCCTATGCCCATGTGCCAGATGAGATTAGAGAAAAGAAATTTGATAAGAAAAGCATTAAGTGCATCTTTGTGGGGTATGATGACCAAAGGAAAGGATATAGGTTATATGATCCTAGTGTGGAAGATGTGTTTACAAGTAGGGATGTCAAGTTTAATGAAGGTTTTGACGATATGCCAATATCCACTCCTATTCCACATGTGGCCATTGAGAATCATGAAGATCCTAATGATTTTGAAACTGGTGAAAGTTCTAAGGAACCCTTTGACATGGATGAAGAATCTAGTCCTTCTCCAAAGACCAAGAGTATTCAAGAAATTTATCAAAGGACTCATCAAATTAATTATTCTTTGATGACCACCATAATGAAAACTAATGATCCTCAGACATACGAAGAGGCCAAAGGAAAACATGAATGGGAAGAAGCTATGAAAAATGAGTATGATTCATTGATAAAGAACAACACTTGGGAATTGGTAGAGTTGCCAAAAGGTAAGAATGTGGTTAACAATAAGTGGGTATATAAGACCAAGTTCAAGTCGGATGGGAGTATTGAAAAACATAAGGCAAGACTAGTGGCCAAAGGGTATTCACAAAAAGAAGGGATTGATTACACAGAAACTTTTGCCCCAGTAGCAAAGATTAGTACTGTCAGACTTATTATAGCATTAGCAGCTCATTTTAAGTGGCCTTTACACCAAATGGATGTTAAAAATGCATTTTTGAATGGTGAAATTGATGAAGAGATTTATATGACTCAGCCACAAGGATTTGAAATACAAGGAAAAGAACATTTGGTTTGCAAATTAAGGAAGTCTTTATATGGTCTCAAACAGGCTCCAAGGGCTTGGTATGCTAGAATTGATGAATATTTTCAAATTCAAAGCTTCCATAATAGTCCACATGATCCAAATTTGTATGTGAAGGAATTTGCTAGTGGTGATATCATAATCATTGTGCTTTATGTTGATGATCTTATTATCACAGGACATAGCATGGATAAAATTAGTAACATAAAGTTAAGCTTGCAAAATACATTTGAGATGACAGAACTTGGTTTTCTACACTATTTTCTTGGTATACAAGTATGGCAAAAAGATGATGGATTTTATCTTTCTCAAACTAAGTATGCCCTAGACATATTGAAGAGGTTTCAAATGACAGATTGTAAAAATGTATCTACTCCAATTGCTTCGGGGTTGAAATTAAGCAAGGACATGGAAGGTGAAGATGTTGATCCTACCTTATATAGGCAATTGGTTGGTAGTCTTGTATATTTAACACACACTCGTCCTGATATTTCTTTTGCAGTTAGTGTGGTTTCCAGATTTTTGAGCTCACCTAAAGTCCCACATTGGATAGCTGCTAAAAGAATACTAAGATATGTGAAAGGGACTTTAACGATGGGCATCTATTATTCATTTCATGGAGATATTTTCCTTATTGGCTATTCAAATTCTGATTGGGCAAAATGCATGGATGATCGTAAGTCCACTACAGGTTATGTTGTCTATCTTGGTGCAGGTCCCGTTTCTTGGTGCAGTAAAAAGCAGTCTACCATAGCTCTATCCACTACAGAAGCTGAATATACTGCAGCAAACGAAGCAGCAAAAGACATCACTTGGCTACGAGCTATCTTATCAGTCCTTAGGCAACATCATGCAAGGCCTTCTCTACTTCGTTGTGATAATCAAAGTGCCATATCATTGTCTAAGAATCCAGTGTTCCATGCTTGCACCAAACATATTGAAGTCTATCATCATTATATCAGGCATCTTCTCCAACAACAGGTGATTCATCTTCAATATTGCAAGACAGAGGACCAGATTGCTGACTTATTCACCAAGGCTTTAAGTGAAGCCAAGTTTGTATCTCTTTGACATCTTTTGGGCTTAAGAGCAGTGACATAATTGTCTCATGGTTGTCATTCAGGGGGGATTCTTATAAATTCCAACCATTGAATTTAGGAGATAACTGATTGTAAATGGGTACCTAACAAGGCTTTAGGCCAGGACCCATCATATGTAGATAATGGGGGGATATTTAGATAGTAGATATTTAGTATAGCTATTGTAATTAATTTAGGGGGGATGTCAACATTAATTAATTACAAAAACCAAACAGTATGGTCGGCACAGACCAATGAAATCTCTAGAAACACATGAAAAAAAATGTGCAGCCGTTTTTCTCAACTACAACCATTAAATACACAACCAAATTTATCTCTAAAATGCTTTGTAAATTTATTACTCATTCAGCTATAAATAGAATGGTTGAGGCTGGGATATCAGCGCTCTAAGTTTGTATTTCCTAGTTCTTCTGCAGTGTTAATTTCTCTGTTTTTGTTCAGAAGTGAGGCCCCCGTGAGAGCAATATCGCAGGAGATTCCAGTTCAAGCAAATGGATTTTGGTGAGACTCATTCCAGTAGCTCAAGGCATTCCGCGTGTCCTTCCAATCTCCCTTCTTGATTTTAAGGAGAATAACACCATCTTGTGAGAGGGAAGTGCAGCGAAAAGCATAAGCAGAAAGCTCAGAATGTTATAGCAAAAGAAAGTGAGAGTCTAGTTCGCCATTATTTCTGCCACAATATCTTGATGTTTTGGCAAAAGAAAAAGCAGCCCTTGGAGAAATGTCCGAGGCCGCTTTCAGATTTGAGGCTCATTGATAAGTTGTTTTTCTTCGCAAAGTCCAACACTGTAAGAAATGCACATCAACGTGCATATTCGCACCGCATTTTTTGTCATAAGAATTTTACAATTTCACGAATGTTCATAGGATCTTTGGAGCCGAAAATCTGACGAAGCTTCATCCTCATTGTTAGAATAGCAAAGAATATTACGAATCATTCAATAATTTTGTTCTTTCTTGAAACTGCTTTTAAAATCAGTAGATTTGATCCTTTCATTCTTAGATGTTGTAGAATGATTTTTTAATATATTTTAATAGCCTAATAAACTATCCATTTGTTTTTAGATATTCCCTTCTATATATCGATGTTTATGATTGATATTTCTTGATTACTCCATTGGGCGCAAGCAACCCAAGCTTTTAATTCTTATGAAGTAGGATATTTGAAGCATAAATAATGAAGATTTTTTTTCTTCTTAAAAGTATATTCTAAGTTTGGAATCAACACCAAAACTCTATTAACTATTTAATAATATGTCAAGGAATATTAATGAAGCTAAGCACACTATTAACCAATTGATAAAATATTAACAAAGCAATAAACCCATATGAGATTGGAAGATGTGGGAGAGGAGTGGAAAAAAACATTGAAATCATTTTGATCTTCTAAATAAAAAATGATTTTCGTTTCGAAAAAATGTAAATATTTCTACCGCACGAAAATATAGATTAATAAAAGGAAATAGATTTTTTGAATCATTAATTTAGATTGGTTCTAGCATCAATGGAGTTAAAAAATATAAAAGACCTTTAACCTTAAGCAAACTAAACACATTCAATAGAAACATACTTCATTGCCCTCCTATCAACAAATTTTTTTTTTTTAAGAACTGCACAAGAGGTGATGAAGAATGGGAGGAATTGAAGAAAATGATGCAAGATAAAATTGTAATTATAAAAATTATACTTTGATCTAATATCAACAAGACTAGTGCCATAAATGATAGTTTAAAAATATCCCCCGAGACACTATGAATGCAAATTGATATATGTATACATTTCTTAGAAGCCAAAGATGTTTAGAGAGAGAGAGCAAAGAAAATAGACAAAGAGGTAGAAGGATATGTAAAGGTAGATAGACAAGGAGATTATTAAAAAAAAAAGACGGTAAGAAAAAGACCAAGAGATATAGTGATATAGAGTATGACAGAGAGGAAGAGATAAGAGATATAATGATATCAAATATGAAGGCTCAGATGAAGAGTCAAAGATGATGAGATACAACTAATTTTGAATTATTGATTTCAAAAAGCCAAGTTTCCCATTTCATATATAAATGATAGTTAGATGGATAGAGCTATAGAGATAGTAAATTGGGCAAGAAGAGAGAGAGAGAGGGAGCCAAAATGGGAGAAATAGTTAGAGGAGAGAAAAATCCGGAATGAAAAGATATATATGGTGATATATAGATAGATACATAGATATGGTGGATTAAAGAGAAATAAAGGAAACATGATAAAATAGAGAGGGGTTAAGGGAAAGGAGAGGGGTAATATAAGATAGAAATGGGAGGGAGAAAATAGTTGTATCTATATGCACGAGAAAGGAAGATATAAAGGTAGGGATAGGGAGAATGTGGGAGTTGGAGAGAGAGACATATAATAGAGAAATATAGATCCATAAATAAATTACAATATGACAATTATATATATGTGTGTGTGTGTGTTACTATTTTCCTTGGAACTATTTCTTAAAACTTGAAATATTTCCCAAATTTTCCTTGTTAATTCAACTTGAATAGTACTTAATCAACAATGGAGATAGGAGCCAAGGCTGGAAAGGGAGGAAGAAAGGGTGGTGCGAATAAGAATAGTGTATCCAAATTTCTCAAGGTTGGCCTTCAATTTTCTACATGAAGATTAGCCATCTATAAAAAGGACAAATATGCTAAGAGAGATGGATTTGGCACCCTCCTTGCATTGTCATTGTAATGGAGTACTTGGTGATAGAGCTCCATGAGATCACTTAAAATTCAATAGGGATAACAAGAAAGAATAGGATTATTCCCAAACATATCCTCCTTGCTTTCATGAATGATGAAGAATTAGGGAAATCACTTGCTAGATTGACTATTGCTCATGGAAGTGTTATGTCAAACATTCACCATGTATTTTTTTGCCTTGCTTGATTATAGTCTAAGCATGTATTTATACAATTAAACATGTTTATATATGCATATATTGTATATACATATATTGTATATACATATAAAGTTATATTTATTTTTGTTATTTTTTCATATGTTTTAATACATGTAGTGACTTGCACTAAATACATTTATTTAATTGATACATTTACAATAATTTTTTAGTGCCTGTTGTTATATACCAATGGAGCAATTGTGGTGCCCCAAGTGTGAAGCAAATGTGACTCTCTCTGGTGAGTGTGAGTGCAATATGGAAGCTCTGTCACTTGAATTCAGTGAGTTGTTTGGAGTATTCAAGGATGACCTCATAGAAGTCATCAAATTGTGCATTTGGATAGGAGTTTTCGATCCATCAGACATCCACCGAAGGATCCCACATATGGTGTTGCCATCACTATTACTTGTTTGTTTGGGGGAAGACATCTTGCCCAAACAGAACAAAATACAAACACAATTTGCATGTTAAACATTTGACGTGACATCATGTTTAACATTAATGAAATTCATTTAAATTAACATTATAGTTATATTTATATATTATCTTGTAACTAAAACTTATTAAATATGTCTGAAACATAGATTTCTATTGAAACATTTGCTCGTAAACCATCATTGGTGGTAGAATTAGTAGAAGGTGCATAAGAAGCAATGTGTAACACAAATAAGAGTAGATGGTATAAATTTTTATCTCGACTGGAGTGAAAGAGAGAGACAAGGTGTTGTATGCCAAATTTTTGCCTAATTTTAAATTCATAATTGTAATATATATTTTTTTACTATGGAATATTTTATGTAGTGTATGCTTAAAAAAGATATATTTAATACCAAAATAATATATACTAAAAAAATTACATACTTAAGATATATATATAATTTACACATATTTCATTATGAAAATGATTGTCGCTTGTGGTATGCTTAACCCAACAAACTCCTTTGAAAACTATAAATGACATAAAATATTCTAAAAAAATTAAATATGCAAAAACAATTGAACTAGATTTAGTAGATGAACAACAATGTGCATTGAACACATATATTGCAAAACAATTGTATGAGAACCTATGACATTTACATGTATCATTTTTATCAGTAAAGATGTTGAAGGTAAAGAGATAGGAATGTTAATTTGTGTATTTAATAAATATATAAAAACATGATTAGGGTAGTAGATAGAAAAATCATTTGGTTAATGTTTGACTATCAGTGTAACTCTTGCATCCCTCAAAGATGCAAGTCCTAGTGATAGAACTATAGTATTTTATATAAGTATAGTCACCTTATAGTGACCCATGTCATTTGAATAATTTTTTTCACTTTGACATATTGTAGTTCTCGTACTGCTCAATTGTTTTTATACATAATATATATGAACCAATTTCTTTGTAAAAGTTAACACAATTGAAGGAGACGAACTGCAAGTTGTAATTTTCCTGCATTTAGGCAAAATTCTTGATTGTTTGTAAATATATTTTATTTGAATGGTTTGTAAAAAATGAGTATTGTTTTGGGCACTTTTTATAAATTAATTTGAGTCTGAATAATTGTGAGAATCCTCATGCATGTGGTATATATTGTGTTCCCCAGAATTAAGTCCCCTTCAAAATTTCAAATTTTCCTTTGGCTCAACTCATTTCTCTCGACAATCTTTACTCAAATAATTCAGTAGGAAATTGAACTGGGGATCGCATCTTCTATATAGTAAGTCCTCAAAGAACAGTTGTTGTCCATGTTACTGTTACAAGATAGCTCCTCCAAAAGAAAGATGATGAACGGATGATCTCCTTTACTCTCTGAAGTTTTCCAGCATATTTTCCATTTACTATGTGTGAATTGAACATTTTTCTCTTGTGCAGAATCTTCAACATGTCATATAGCCATTTGCAAGTCTTTTCTCAACCAAAATGGCCACCAACCAAGTCCTTCAATCATTGTTTCTTTTAGTTAGTTTATTTTTCTTATAGTCAATAATGGTGAGGTCATTTGGAACTACTGTAAATATGAGAAAGGCAGAAAATGTCTTCAATATCATGTTGAGAAGAACTAGCTTGTGGCTCAAATGGTAGAAAGGTATGCATTTCATTCAAAGCAAGCAAATAATAAGGTTCTAGAAATTTTTTATTTATTTTTTCTCTGCCGAGACTATTTTTTCTGAGTTTATGCTATTAAATGAATGTTAAATGTTTCTCAATATAATTACCCGAATTGCCAAGGTGATTGCCTTTGTTACCGATGAAAAAAACGGAAACCAATTGCCAAGGGACGTCATACAAAGTACCTTGTTGTGAGTGGCAGATTATAACTTTCTCAAATTCATTTACTCCAAATCTGTCTTTTGTTTGCTATTAGAAACAAAAAGGAAAGGAACCATAAACAAAATGGCAAGAAACTATTGCATGGCAACATCTATTTTTTAAGAAATAACAGTTTGTAAGCTGTTATTGGCTTGCCAAACAAGCTGCCAAAAACATAAAGGAATAAAAGCAATCCAATACCAACTGGAAACCATGTCAGCAAGTAAATAATAATAATTCTTTCTTTCAATCATTTAGCTTGAACTCTCCATTGCGATTCCCTGGGGAACCACATATTTTAGGTTTTATTTAAAGAATGTGATGAGGTGAAACTGAAAATGTTGGGTGCATAAGGAATTTGTGTGTGTGTGTGAGCATTGTTTATAGCTTATCAACTCTTATATATCTTTGTACTTGGAGAATTTTAATTTTTATTGGAACTAGTAAAAAAACTTCACCCTCAACCGTATATCCTTGTAGAAGAGACAATGGTGTTATAAAATCGATCAATTTCATGGTGCTCTATTTTGAGAGGAACTATTAGTTGGGGGCCTTGTTTTTTATTCCCCAGAATCTGACATTGCTGATGGGTATTCTTGTTCATGTTGGATGTTCCATCATCACCATGATTCAAGTCGGCTTTTGCCAATCTCCACAATACAAAAGATTATGACTTAGAGCTTTTGTAAGTTCTATCAAATGCATGTCTAATAAAAACCATATCGCAATGAATTTATCTATTTTAGTTCTTATAGTTTCAGATTGAAAATGTACTTGTACTTATTTTCAATAAAGAGTCTTTTATAGTTTATATATACCAAATTCATGATTACCATTTCTAAAAGCTGTCTATTTTGTGAAAGGTTAGTATGGTCTATTTCTTTTGATGACATTGTGGCAAACTAGCAATACTCCAAATAAATGTCACAAATTTGGTAGCTCATGTACCTTTATTATGAGTTGTTGGTTTCTAGAAAACATTAAATTTAAATTTTGTTGTAGGAGCTTGAAATATTAACAATGTATTTTTATAATTTTCTTGCTTAGTTATTAATTTTTTGGAATTTCTTGACAGAAAGAGACATTTTTATGAATTTTGATACAACCCCACAATGTTCCAATTTTAGTATTTTAGGATTAGGTTGTTCATTAACATTGCTTAAAACTCGTTCTATATTTTGTAGTCAATTTAAATTTCTGATTATGGATTCATTGTCTTTGGAAAGAAATGTTCGAAAGCCTAAAAGTGAGGTAAAGTGTAATCATGAGAGTTAGGATCCTAAGCCTCAAGGTGAAGGCTAATGTAATGGTAACCTATTTAGTCACATAGATGGAATTAAAAAAAACATGACATAAGGATGAAAGCATCCAAACTCATAACTTTTAGAGTAGAATAAACTTTAGCCATAACCACCAACTTGCTTACATGTATAAAAAATATGAAATGAATTTGTGACATCATAATAAGTTATATATGATTTGATTTTGAACTGCTGATATGCAACACACACCACATATTTCTTAAACTGGTCTAGACTACTAACTTTGGTCTCCCCATGGTGTAACTTATCTCAAAACTAGAGATTTGTGTTTGAATTCCCAATACATAGCTTTGAGACATTACTGTAGGTGGACATATCATCATGAGATATGTCAGCTCTTGTACCACTCATAAATAAAATGATCAAACTATAATTAACCTAATTATATACATTAAGGTAGGACTCTAGCTCTACTGAACTTTTTTTTTTGAAATAAAGGAGGGGTGAAAATTTATTCAAGCTGAAAGAGAAAGAAGAAAAAATAGAGAAATGGCATCAGACAACCCTGCCAAGTGTAGTGCCTGCCCCTAAGTCGCATTTCTGTCATCCTTGCCAAACTCTTTTAGGCCAATTTTATGTTTGATGATTAATATTATTATTTTAGAGATTATCAGATGTTGTTTTACACTCAGTTTTTTATATGATGAGATTACTTGGTACTCTATATTTCATGCATGTATGAGGATTATTCAATATTTTCAGTTATTGATGACGGTTAGTTAGATGGTTTATTATCACATGTGCCTTCTTATAGATACTTACCCCATATTGCATGTGTATGGTGTGCATGTTTGTTTTATTTATGTATGGTGTTTCTGATGTGGTTAAGGAAGGGAGTCGTAGTCACCTGCTAGTCGGGATCTACACGATGCACCACTTCCTGCCATTGTCTGTTTAGCTTAGAATATTGTGTTTGTACATGCGTGGATTTTATGCAGGTTGCAGGTACCGCATATCGACTTCCCTGAATTGCCAGAATGAGCGTACCCTATCGCATTGTCTCAATGGTAAGAGAGGGGAGATAAACTCTTAAGTCCAATTCCTAAACCCTTTAGCCAATTGTTCTAATTGATAATTAGGACAAGTACCTAAGTTAAGTACCCTCCGAATGCATCAAATGATGTAATTTCGGGATTATAATCCTTTTTGTTTTGATTTAGTATGTGTTTTTCTATGAATGGGTTTTCGTATGTTGTTATATGAGTCCTTGATGTATTTTCTATTAATTAAGTCTAATTAAAAAGATTAATTAATGATTTAATTTAATAGAGAATTAATATGATATCTTTAATATTTAATTAATTGAGAAATTAATTAAATAAAAGAATTAAATTTGGAAATTAAAGTTCAAAGATAAATTTAGAATAGGATAATATTTATTTAATTTAATTATATATATATATATATATATATATATATATATATATATATATTTGGAGTTCATTTTTAAATAAATGCTAAATATTATTGTTAATTAAATTAATTAAATATGTTATCAATTAAGTTTCTAAAATTAATTTAAAAAGTTAAAAGACATTAAATTATTAAGGATTTTAGATCGCATGATCTAAGCGTGAGTTTAAATTTGAGTAATAAATTAAAAGATTAAATTATAGAAATTAATAATGTTATTTTAATTTCATAAAGTGCACATGAGAAATTAAAGTAATAAATTAATTTAAAATAGAAGTCAAGTAGAATATTAAATAAAGTTACTTAATAAATCAACTTAATTTGCATAAAAGATGAATGCAAATTAAAAGAAAAGATAAGAAAGGTTGATTTGAGTTAACTCAGTTGTGCAAAGAGTCTTCTCGGGTGAATGCACAATTAGTGCCCCGATTTGAGGAGAAAATTGCTTATCACAACTTTGGGGGTTCATTCTAGGGGGACATGAATTTGGACAAAAATTTTTGGGAGATAACTTTTGGAAGCAAATTTCAGAAGGCTGATACCAAGAAAGTTTTTCAGAAAAAGGTTATTGAGGGGAGCGAATTCTCTTACAATTCCTAGAGATTGCATAATAGCATCAGGATCAGGTAGGATCTTGTGTTTTTGATTACCCATTAAATACACAAGTATCCTTTCCTGTCTTCTTCGTGTCTGGGGTTTGTAAATCTGAATTCTCTATGATGAATGTTTAAACATTACAATATTGGAATTATTAGATGCTTGGCAATAAACTTCTGTATACATAAGATTTAAATGGGAAGGGTTGAATCTTAGACTAAAATTTTAAATTAAATGTTCGGATGATTGACTATATTTTCTATATCAATATAAAGAAGGAAACAATTTTTCAATGCATATATTTATATATATATTAAAAGAAATTATTTTAATATATATATATTTATATATATATATATATATATCCTTAATTAATTAGATTATTAATAAAATCTTATTATAAACGAATTGTATTCTTTAAAAAAAAAAATATATATATATATATATATAATTTAATATATTTAAGTGGGGGGGAGGGAATCACCTCGTACCGACCCCACTGTCGGCGGGCCGACAGTACCTGCGTCGTAGGTACTGCGACGACAGGTACAAAGTACCTGTGACCGCAGGCCTGCGACAGACTTTTAAGCCGACGAGCTTTAAAGGTATGTTTTAAAGTTTTGTTTATTTCATTTTATATATATATATATATATATATATATATATATATATATATAATTTTTATTATTTATTAAAACAAATTTTATTATTATTTAAAATTTTTAATTAATAAATTTTTAATATATATATTTTAATTAATAAATATTTTA
This sequence comes from Cupressus sempervirens, assembly GCA_028749045.1. Classification (NCBI taxonomy): domain Eukaryota; kingdom Viridiplantae; phylum Streptophyta; class Pinopsida; order Cupressales; family Cupressaceae; genus Cupressus; species Cupressus sempervirens. Next base: position 858,152,890 of record CM053793.1, read on the forward strand.
ATCTTTATTAATATTTAATAATTAAATATTAATACATTTAACATAGTTTGTAAATATTAATTTATTAATAATTTTGGATAAATATTAATAAATTAACAATTAATAAATAGATTAAAATAAGTAATTAGAACAAGTAATTATTGATTAATTTAATTAAAATTAGTTTAATTAAAGTTAATTAATAATGAATATTATCTGATTAAATGGTAGATTTGGAAGATTGACTTAATGGAAGTTATTATAGAAATGGGTTAATCGTAAGGGGTAGTTATGAAAACTTAGTTACTTGAATTCGACATTAAACTGAAACATAAACCTTACCTTAACTCAATTATATACTTTCAAATCCAATCTCTGAGACTTTGATGTTTTCTATGTGTTCTCTGTATTTTGGGGTTGTTCTAGTATTGACCAGCTTAGGTTGTTACTAGAGGCTCGGGGTTGTGAATGTGATGTCATGATGATTTGGTCTCGATCTTTCTTAACCCGACCATGGTAATGTGATGAAGTGCTCTATGACATGATTGTATTTACTGTTTGTTATTGCTTTACAATTTCCTTGTGTGAAGCTGAGGTGTATGTATTTGAGATACCTAACTTAACCATTTTCGAGTCTCGATCAGTTATATTTGATAACCATTTTTGAGTCTCGATCAGTTATACTTGGATTGCTTTTCGATCGCTTGAGAGGACTGAAGTGTTTGTTATGTTCTTGATGATGTCATGTGTTGACTTGACCATTTTGGAGTCTTCGATCAATATTGTAATTTACTATTGGGATACTTTCTGGTTGCTCATTGGAGAACCATTGGATTTTGTGATTTATCATTGATGCCTTCAGTTGCTGATAGAGAACTGTCGTGATCATATGATTATTATTTGATATTATCTGTTGCTCATGAAGAACTGATGTAATTTTGTGTTGTTATCTTTTATGATGTCTTTTCAGTTGCTTGTATAGGACTGAGGTGGTTTTATTATGATTCTTTGATTTATGATTTCATGAGCCTAGGGTAGGTTATCTATGTGTAGAGTCGGGAAGTGGCTTGCAATGGGGATCGGGGCCCTAAGAGGCTGCTTGGAGTAACCCATTGTAAGTTTTTTTAATAAGTGAAAAAATTTACACTAAATGAGAGAAAATGAACCTAACAAGATAATTGTATGTTCTCTCCCATGCCTTGAGTGCTAGTACATACTAGGATGGGGTAGAGAGAATGCTTGATTATGACCTTGCATTCCGTAGTATGCCTCGTCAGTACGAGAGGATACTAGTGGCCGCAGGGATCAGTAGGGACCCGTGATTCCTAAGGGATTGCTCAGGTAACTTCTACGTGACTTTTGCGATGACACTTTCCCGCTTGCATATTAGGTTTCCTACGTGTCTTGTGGTACCTCTGGGTTTAGATGTCGATCTTTTTAGGAACCCTTGAGTTAGCATACTTATAGGATTTCCTGGACTTAGAGAGTATTTATGATTATAGGTTTTGTTATCCGATTTGGGACTTGAGACTATCTCCTCAGCGCGGTGGGAGTGGACCATTTAGGTTCCACGCGGTCGGGTGGTAGTGCTTTTTACTCTTACCATTGAGATCCGTTTCGTGGTCACCGTGGCTGGAGTTTTCATGATTGGCGTTTATCTTCACTATGTTCTTGGATTATTATGATGAATGGTTAGATTTTATGATAGATGTTTTATCATTATGGATGTATGGATGTATCATGTATGGTGAATAGTTTTATATATATCTTTACTGTACTTTGTATCATGGATTCGTGGAGGTTGATGCATTTCTATTTTTACATATGTATATTCTTTTAAGCCTTTCATACCCTGTGCCATGTACAGTGGATGATTGAGCATTCCGAATTAATTTGCCAAGAGGCATTCGGAACAAATGTATAATATGGACATGGGACTTCTGATTATTCTTTCATATGTATGTGATAGTTGTTAGACTTAGAATTAATTAAATTTAAACGTGACTCAACGTCTTGGGATCCTTAAGAAATGTAACTTGCAATGTATGTTTGTCAATGATTACATGTTATTGCTTCCGCTACTATGTGTTTGATGTGTATGTTATACTTTCTTACTTAAATTTTTTTTTTTTAGCAAACTTAGTGAAACTTTAGGTTAATTCTTTTGGATCCCTTGGTGGGGCGTTACATCTGGTATCAGAGCCCGAGTTTCTACATTGGGAGCTCTGGGTATATTGGAACGCCACTAGTGTTAACTAGTTGAACAAAAATGCAAACCTTAAACTGAAACTTGAAACTAGTTGAACTAAAACATGATGTAAACTATTAGTTGCATATTTTTCATACTCCAACACTAAGACTTTAAATTGGAAATGACACTTTTACTGTTTGCAAAATGTGTGTCTTTTATATATATATATGATTTACAATATTATGCATTATGGTTGTTATAGTATTCTGCATCTTGAATATTAATTCAGGATGGTATCTGGGACAAGATCTTCTGTTAGAGGCCGTAGCCTTGGCCGTGGCAGAAGCCATGGACGAGGCAGAGATATCAGTGTTCATGAGTCTATCCACGAGAGCCCCATTCAGGAAGAGAATAGGGAAGAGCATGTTAGTGAACATCAGGAAGAGAACCACGGAGAGGGACATGCCGACTCTGAGGAGGTTGATCTGAGGCAAATGATGCGAACCCTTATTGATCGCTTACCTCTTGTTCTTGAGTAGGATAGAGCACACCAGGCAGGACATGAGCATAGAAACAGATCTAGGAGTCCTCAGAGGGATCGACATAGATCCATAGTATCTTCTCAAATGAAGGACCTTCAGAGGTCCAAGATCAAGCCCTTTAATGGCAAGGTTCTGGGTATGTAGCTGAGTAGTGGCTTATTGCCCTTGACAGGATTTTTGCTATGCAGGACTTTGATAGTAATGTCAAAGCGAGGTTTGCCATTACCAATCTAGAGTTATTTGGGGCTACCTGGTGGAATATTGAGGAAAAGAAGTTGGGCATTAACATGGGTAGTGTCACTTGGGAGATTTTCTTGGAGAGTTCTCATGAGCGATTCCTACCAGAGGAATGGAAGCAGCATAGAGCAGATGAGTTCCATAACCTGAGACAATTCACTATGACTGTTATAGAGTATGAGCGCAAGTTCTTTGAGCTCATGCCCTTTTCAGGATTCAGTGACAACCCAACACAGTTGGCACAACATTTCATTAGAGGTTTGAACAACCGTTTAATTGGGGGTGTTAAGGTGTTTGAACCTAAAACCCTCAAGGATGCGATACATCGAGCCGTCCTTGTAGAGCAGAGTGTGAACTTAGGACATGGGGGTTTTGTAGGAGCACCTTCAGCATCAGGATCGAAGGGTGGTCAGGGAGCAAGTGGCAATAGGAAACCTCCTTTTGGGGGTAATCAGTGGCAGGAAGGTACTTATCCTCCAGCACAGAGTGGTGGCGGTGGTTCCAACACTAAGAACTATCACAACGCTCAGCGCAACAAGCACATCTAGTATGACCAACCATCTTAGAGTGTTCAGTCTTATCCTAGTGGGGGTAGTTTCCAGCAGTCTAGTGCACCTAGAGTTCAGAGGAGCTTCAATGGAGAGTGTTTCTCATGTGGACAATGCGAACACAAGTCGTCTCGTTGCCCTCAAGGGAAACCACAATTCTCAGGCCAGAGACCCACAGCTTCAGAACCTACAGTTGGTGGCATGGATAGAGCCCAGAGAGTGTACTCAATGGAGTCTTATCCTCCTACAGGGGGAAAGGGTCCAATGGGACCCGCACAGTGAGTCCTTAGCTTTTCTTTTGTTGTAGGCTTCCAGGAGTAAGCCTAAGTCTAGGGGGGGTGGATGTAGTGCCTGCCCCTAAGTCGCATTTTTGTCATCCTTGCCAAACTCTTTTAGGCCAATTTTATGTTTGATGATTAGTATTATTATTTTAGATATTATCAGATGTTGTTTTACACTCAGTTTTTTATATGATGAGATTACTTGGTACTCTATATTTCATTCATGTATGATGATTATTCAATGTTTTCAGTTATCGATGACGGTTAGTTAGATGGTTTATTATCACATGTGCCTTCTTATGGATACTTACCCCATACTGCATGTGTATGGTGTGCGTGTTTGTTTTATTTATGTATGGTGTTTCTGATGTGGTTAAGGAAGGGAGTCGTAGTCACCTACTAGTCGAGATCTACACGATGCACCAATTCCTTCCATTGTCTGTTTACCTTAGAATATTGTGTTTGTACATGCATGGATTTTATACAGGTTGCAGGTATCGGGTATCGACTTCCCTGAATTGCCAAGATGAGCGTACCCTATCACATTGTCTCAATGGTAAGAGAGGGGAGATAAACTCTTAAGTCCAATTCCTAAACCCTTTAGCCAATTGTCCTAATTGATAATTAGGACAAGTACCTAAGTTAAGTACCCTCCGAAAGCATCAAATGATGTAATTTCGGGATTATAATCCTTTTTGTTTTGATTTAGTATGTGTTTTTCTATGAATGGGTTTTCGTATGTTGTTATATGAGTCCTTGATGTATTTTCTATTAATTAGGTCTAATTAAAAAGATTAATTAATGATTTAATTTAATAGAGAATTAATATGATATCTTTAATATTTAATTAATTGAGAAATTAATTAAATAAAAGAATTAAATTTGGAAATTAAAGTTCAAAGATAAATTTAGAATAGGATAATATTTATTTAATTTAATTATATATATATATATATATATATATATATATATTTGGAGTTCATTTTTAAATAAATGCTAAATATTATTGTTAATTAAATTAATTAAATATGTTATCAATTAAGTTTCTAAAATTAATTTAAAAAGTTAAAAGACATTAAATTATTAAGGATTTTAGATCGCATGATCTAAGCATGAGTTTAAATTTGAGTAATAAATTAAAAGATTAAATTATAGAAATTAATAATGTTATTTTAATTTCATAAAGTGCACATGAGATTAAAGTAATAAATTAATTTAAAATAGAAGTCAAGTAGAATATTAAATAAAGTTACTTAATAAATCAACTTAATGTGCATAAAAGATGAATGCAAATTAAAAGAAAAGATAAGAAAGGTTAATTTGAGTTAACTCAGTTGTGCAAAGAGTCTTCTCGAGTGAACGCACAATTAGTGCCCCGATTTGAGGAGAAAATTGCTTATCACAACTTTGGGGGTTCATTTTAGGGGGACACGAATTTGGACGGAAATTTTTGGGAGACAACTTTTGGAAGCAAATTTCAGAAGGCTGATACCAAGAAAGTTTTCCAGAAAAAGGTTATTGAGGGGAGCGAATTCTCTTACAATTCCTGGAGATTGCATAATAGCATCAGGATCAGGTAGGGTCTTGTGTTTTTGATTACCCATTAAATACGCAATTATCCTTTCCTGTCTTCTTCGTGTCTGGGGTTTGTAAATCTGAATTCTCTGTGATGAATGTTTAAACATTACAATATTGGAATTATTAGATGCTTAGCAATAAACTTCTGTATACATAAGATTTAAATGGGAAAGGTTGAATCTTAGACTGAAATTTTAAATTAAATGTTCAGATGATTGACTATATTTTCTATATCAATATAAAGAAGGAAACAATTTTTCAATGCATATATTTATATATATATATTAAAAGAAATTATATATATATATATATATATATTTATAAATTTATATATATATATATCCTTAATTAATTGGATTATTAATAAAATCTTATTATAAACGAATTGTATTCTTTTAAAAAAAAATATATATATATATAAAATTTAATATATTTAAGTGGGGGGGAGGGAATCACCCCGTACCCACCCCCACTGTCGGTGGGCCGACAGTACCTGCAGGGCTTGGATTTCCCTTACTATCTCTACCAACACGACCAATGCTAGCAGGGCTTGGATTTCCCTTGGAAGATCCATCTATGTTGATTTTAAGAATACCTTGTAGAGGGGCACTCCACTTCCCCACCCTATTTATCTTTCGCAAGGGATGTCTACACATATTTTTTAGCAGTTTTCCATGTAAGGGAGGAATATTCAAACGATTATTGAAATATCCTCCCCTGATTCCATGGCCTCAGAAGTGTCACATTTTGCAGAAATAGTTTCCCCCAAAGAATGGAGAATTTTCCACCATAAGTGAGGAACCTCTAAAAACTCATCCTTAAAGATACAACAATTCCTTTCCAACTAGATATGCCAAATAATAAAGGAGGGTCCAAGACTCCATGCAACTTGAAGAAATGAGGTCTTGACAGGAGCCTTACCCCAATGAGAAAAGAATTCTGCCAATGAGGAAACATGCCAACAAGATTAGTTCCACACATTCCACCAAGAGTGCCAAATATGTCGAGTGAAAGAGCATTGGAAAAAGAGATGAGAGATATTTTCTTCACTAGTTTGGTATAGAACACACATTGAGGGTCCTTGGAAGCCACGCTTGCATAAATTATCCCACGTAAGACATCGACTATGGACCACCAACCACATAAAAGATACATTTGGGCCAAGAAAACTCGTACCAAACTTGCTTCCACCAAGGCATCTAAATGTCCCCCAATGCCTACAGAAGAAGCTCAACATATCTTGCAGACACTGAAAATTTTCTAGACAAATCTTTATTGTCCCAAGCAAGAACATCATTACCCACCAAAGTAGTACACTCACGAGATTGCAAAATTTGAAACAAATCCTTCCTATCCTCCTCAGAGCTACAAAACTTTTGTTTACATAAAAATTTACAAATTAATTGACGTTTGATTGAAAACTGGGATTGTAAAATTAAATTGCTTTTTTGCAATAACTATTCAACATCACTTGACAAACATGGGAAATATATTTGTGAAAGTAGATAGTAATCAATAGTATCAGATAATGCTAATTATCAAACTTCAAACTATAATAGGAAACCCTTGAGTTTCCAAGCACAATACAACACCTCCCTTTACCAATAAGAGCATTGACAAAATTACCTGTGTAGAATTGCATACTTCAAACTATCCTCAATTACGAACCTAAGAATTAGAAGGATCCTTAATTTTGACAGTATGCTTTAGACCATCTTTTGCTTCACATAAATTTACCATATCCTCTGAGAAATTGATCAACCGTGCTTCCAATAATCCTCTCATTGCTAAAATCAAAAGGGGCACTGGTAGAGGAGCACTTGATCTTAGTGATGATTAACACCAACCAAAAACTATTTTACATATGTTTAGTTTAGTTTTCTAACATTCTCGGCATTGAATGTGACTAGCACAATTAAATGTTATAAGTTGTAGTTGCACTATTAGACATACTTGAAAATGTTCTCCAATTAAATTATTTTTCATAATTTAGTAATTAATTTTAACCTTTTTAGTGAAACTTTACATATATATTAGTAATAAAAATTGGTTAAAAAAGAGCTCTCGAAGAAAAGATTAGTGAAGAAAAACTCTGGTCATTGTTTGATACCAAAAAGGAATGCAGAAGAAATAAATACTGCATTCTAAGAGAGAATTAAACATTGTGAGTCCCAAATCTAAATCCCAAAAACCCTTACATCAATGCTTCAAGAGGAGAGAGCTAATAAAAAATATTGCAAAACCTTGCCTTAAACCCAACCCATAGAAGAATGACAACATTAAAAAGATTACATGTTGATTATGATTGCTCAAAAGCTCAAAGCTCATATGAAGACAAAAGTAAAGCCAATCATTAACTGATGCAAGAGTAAATGCCAGAGAGTAGAGCCCAAAAATCACCATCAATGTTCTTCATTTGTGATACAACAATGAGATCATGATGATAGAAAGAATGCCATCCAATGAAGATACAAGCCCACCACATTCCTGAACTATATATATGAGATCTCAAAAGAACATGTGAGATCCATAAAACAATAAACATGCAACCAGAGAGAAATCAAAATAATTTCACTGTGAAATCCTTTGATGCTAGTTGTTGCCAAAATAAGAATAATGAGGAGCTAAAATGAAGACCCAAGCTAGAAAGGTTCTAAAGATGTTCTTTTGTGATAATATTAACTAGATCAGGGAAGTCAAAATGATTAAGTGGAGAAAGTAAAGAATTAATAATAACCCCATAAATACCCAAATTGGCAAGACAATCAACTAAAAGATTGCCTTCTCTATAAGTATGCATAATGTAACATTCAAAGATTGAACCAAGAAGGCACCAGCCTCGATGCATTATATACTGAATGGACTGGTTATACACATGAAATTTAATACATGAATTAATAATAATGGTCGAGTCCCCTTCCACATGCAAACTAGATATAGATAGTGATTTTGCAAGTTCCAAAACAAAGAGCAAGGCTAAGGCTTCAACTTTGTTATTGGTACCTAGAGGGAGAGGAGAAGATTTAGCTATAATCACTTGACCTTCAAAATCTCTAATGACTATGTACCATATCCAAATTTACCTAGATTCCCCCTAGAAGCCCCATCAAATTTGAGTTTAAGGTATGTGCAAGATCATGGTGTACCAAACTATGGCCTTAAGTGGCAGTGAAAAATTAGCAAATTAGGGTTATGTCAACTTGACACATAATTTTAAAGTGGTTATGTACTTTATATCAAAAATTTTTAAGAAAATAATCTATAGGAAATTGAATTTAGTTTCTAAAATACTAGGCCTTATCTGGAGAAAAGAAAATTGATTGGTCAAAATTTTGGATTTTAATGCAGTACTACGAAAATATCAGGGCAAAAATAAAAAGTAGGTGTATGTCTGACCACCTTAATCAAAATCAAATGATAATATTTTTTTAACATAATTATAGATATAAAAAGTAGACTCATGCCTGGATGTGACACATATTTTTGGGTATTTTTATTCCAAATAAATAATTAAATATGAATTTTCTACCAAAATTTTTTCGAAAAAAAAAACTCTTGTGTTTGACCACCTTAACTAATAGAAAATTTTACCAATTTTTTTTAATTTTTAATTTTTCTTATATTAGGCAAAGCATAGAATGTGACACAACTTTTAGATTTAAAAAATGTTATACCGTTTGAAAGTTATAACTATTTCTCAATCAGTATGTCAATCAGCACTTTACAACAATCTTCATTGAAAATTAACTAATAAATACTTATCGAACTCAAAATTTGACAACAATTATATCGATAGAAATATCGAGAGTGATATTAAAAAACCCTTTTTGTTTCATTCCATTTTGATCAAAATAACATTGTCAAATGGCTACTCGAAGTCTAAGTGTCACTGAAACCCTTCTCAAACATGTTTTTTGGGTTGACCGAATAGGCTTGGTAAATACCAGACCTAATTGGATATTCGATTTGAAATTGGATATCCGATTAGGCCCGACAACTTTACACCCATATTTGGAGGGAAATTTCAAAAGGGAGATTTTATTGAATTTTAAATTTGGAGGGAGACAAATTTAAAAGGAAATAAGCTTAAGAGGGTAACTTTAGACAGTTTTAGAGCAAATTTATTTCGTGAAAGTGTGGACATTAATATTATAATTATTATAATTATTATTACATTATAGTAATATGTATGATTATTATTATTAAATATTAGATAGTTCTAAATATAATATAGTTCTAAATATTATATAGTGATATATATGATATATATTATTATTATTAAATATATATAGTAGTATTATATGACAAAATTATTCTATATAATAATATATATGGTTATTATTATTATTAAATATATAATCTAGTAACATATATGATTAAATTATTGTTATATAATCTAATAATATATTATTATTGTATTAAAATATACAATCTAATATAATTATTAAATTTAATATTGTCTCTTCGACCCATATAAAGGATTTTAATATGTCCCTAGGGGTCCTAGGACCCCTAGGGACATATGTCATCATGTAATGGGTCGAAGGGGGTCATGTAACCTATGACCCCCTTCGACCCATATGAATGATTCTAATATGTCCCTAGGAGTCCTAGGACCCCTCAAGACATATATCATCATGTAATGGGTCGAAGGGGGTCATAGGTCATCCTATGACTCCCTTCGTCCCATATGAATGATTCTAATATGTCCCTAGGGGTCCATATGTCATCATGTAATGTGTTGAAGGGGGTCATAGGTCACCCTATGACCTCTTTTGACCCATATGAAGGATTCTAATATGTCCCTAGGGGTCCTATGACCCCTAGGGACATATGTCATCATGTAATGGGTCGACCTATGACCCTCTTCGACCCATATGAAAGATTCTAATATGTCCCTAAGGGTCCTAGGACCCCTATGGACATATGTCGTCATGTAATGGGTCGAAGGGGGTCATAGGTCCCTTCGACCCATATGAAGGATTCTAATATGTCCCTAGGGGTTCTAGGACCCCTAGGGACATATGTCATCATTTAATGGGTTGAAGGGGGTCATAGGTCACCCTATGACCCCCTTCGACCCATATGAAGGATTCTAAAATGTCCCTTGGGGTCCTAGGACCCCTAGGGACATATGTCGTCATGTAATGGGTTGAAGGGGGTCATTGGGTAGGTCACCCTATGAACCCCTTTGACCCATATGAATGATTTTAATATGTCCCTAGGGGTCCTAGGACCCCTAGGGACATATGTCATCATGTAATGGGTCGATCTATGACCCCCTTCGACCCATATGAATGATTGTAATATGTCCCTAGGGGTCCTAGGACCCCTAGGGACATATGTCGTCATGTAATGGGTCATTCGACCCATATGAACAATTCTAATATGTCCTTTGGGGTCCTAGGACCCCTAGGGACATATGTCGTTATGTAATGGGTCAAGGGGTTCATAGGTCACCCTATGACCCCCTTCAACCCATATGAAGGATTGTGATATGTCCCTAGGGGTCCTAGGACCCTTAGGGACATATGTCGTCATGTAATGGGTCGAAGGGGGTCATATGTCACCCTATGACCCCCTTCGACCCATATGAAGGATTGTGATATGTCCCTAGGGGTCCTAGGACCCTTAGGGACATATGTCATCATGTAATGGGTCAAAGGGGGTAATAGGTCACCCTATGACCCCCTTCGACCTATATGAAGGATTTTGATATATCCCTAGGGGTCCTAGGACCCCTAGGGACATATGTCTTCATGTAATGGGTCGAAGGGGGTCATAAGTCACCCTATGACCCCCTTTAACCCATATGAAGGATTGCGATATGTTCCTAGGGGTCTTAGGACCCCTAGGGACATATGTTGTCATGTAATGGGTCGAAGGGGGTCATAGGGTGATCTATGACCCCCTTCGACCCATATGAAGGATTGTGATATGTCCCTAGGACCCCTAGGGACATATGTCATCATGTAATGGGTCGAAGGGGGTCATAGGTCACCCTATGACCCCCTTCGACCCATATGAAGGATTGTGATATATCCCTAGGGTTTTGAGGGGGTAGAGGATCATTTGATGGACAATTTTGTGGGAGTACTAGATTGTTTGGTGGGGGGTTACAAGGAATATTATATCCAACCTCAGTGTCATCATTTTGATTAGCCATTCCTATTGAATCGCAAAATGTAATATATATATTTTTTAAAAACCTTAATTTTAACAAATTTTTTCAAAAAAAACCTTAGATTCAACTAAAACAAACAAAATTATGCTAAAATCTATTGAATTTAGGTTTAAAATGAGTTAAAAAACAAACAAAAAATGCCTTGATATTGATATTCGATCATATATCCGATATTTGATCGCGGTGCAAATACTGGCCCCCAAATATGCGAAATAAGGGCTCGTGGGTCTGTGATTTTTTAATATGTAATGTCATAGGTATCAGATATCCAATATAATATTAGATATCTGATATTCGCTGCATATATTATATAATATACTACTTTTTTATTATATATTATATTATAATATATTATATTTTTATTATTATATTATATTTTATACATATTATAATACATTATATTATATTTTATATTATATTATATAATATTTTATATTTGTATATATTATATTACATTACTATATATTATAATATAAAATATTATATTATATTATTATAATATAATATATTATATATTATTATTATTATTATATTATATTATTATAATGTATTATATTATATTATTATAATTTATAATATATTATACTTTTTTATTATATATTATATTATAATATATTACATTTTTATTATTATATTATATTATTATAATATTACACATTATTAATTTATTATAATATAATATTATTATTATAGTATAATATTATATGATTATAATATAATAATAATAATATAATATTATAGTATAATTATTATAATTATTATATTATGATAATATTATTATGTTAATTATCGGATATCCGATAAGGCTCAGCCTTACTTTCCAAGTTTGGTACCTGGATAGGTGAAAAAAAGTCAGAGTAGATTTTGAAGCGCTTTTAGACATCTTCAAACTCTATTTTTTTCGCATCGCCACTTTTTGGCACATCATGATCCTGCACATACCCTTTATAATAATCCTTACTTGGGGTGATCCACTTAATTTATGCCCAGATAAAAGGTACCTTGGATGGGCATAATAAGGTTGGTAGATGAGGAAGGACCAGTCCTTTCCAATGTTGAATAACATAGTAGTCTTAGAAAAATAAATAAATACATAATTACCCTTGTACTTACTTACTAGAGCATTAACAAGCTTGATAATTGATCTTTCTAATTCTTTCAGAACTTGGAAGATTGAAGATGAAATTTGTCTAAAAATTCAATTATTTCTCTCCCACCAAATTGCCCAAACTACAGAGGCAAGGATACACTTCCAAAGATGAAAACATTGATTCAGTGTGTAGAATTGGCCATGCCCAAAAGAGATCCCACAGGGAATTGAGTAGTGGCATAGAAAAATTAATCTTACTAACAAAATGCCAAAAATCTTGGGCAAAAGGAAAATTTAAGAGGAGTGATAAAGTACAAAATCAAAGGAATTAGAGATGTTCAATCTGTGAAGATGATCACTTATTAAGATTTGATGCTTTAATGCAAGCCATTCAAAACATCCTACTTTTGGAAGAATTGAATTGTTCCAACATAATGTAAAAGCATGATATGTAGTTTGGTTATGCTGATTTTGTTGAAAGGATAAGTATCTTTTCTTAACAGAGTATTTGCGATCTTTGGCTAGAGCCCAAAAGAGACAATGTGGCTGATTAGGTCATACATAAATACTTTCCTTTTAACTAATATTTGTTTCAAAGAAGCAACTTAATTATGAGATATAGGGAGATTTGATGGATCTTTCCAAATAACCAATCATGTAAATCTATGTATAGCTGCTCAACATAATTAGAGAAAGATTTTCCCCAAGCTTACATCACTAAATTTGAAAAGTCTTTTAAGGAGTCAACAGGTGAAAGAGGGTGGGGTTGGAGGATTGAAGGTGGGGGAAGGGGGGAATTTGACACTTTCCCCATTATGCACTTCCTAGGATATGAATGAAGAAATAACTTCCCTACATGCCATCATGTAATCCTAGATGGAAGAGCCCTTTGAAGGATCCAAGGAAGTAAAAATCTTGGAGGATTCCATGTTATCCAAATATTTCTCTTATAGAAGTCAACACCATTCCGAAAGGGTTTGTCATACTTCTAGCAAACTAATATAGCACCAAAAGCCCCATTCCTATTATAATACAACTATTTCTAAATTTTTTATTTAATAAACAAAATATAATAAAGACGATTTGGTCAAGTAGTTAGTCATTGGTTGAAAATGTGTAGGTATAAACTTGGCACATGAATTGTTTATTAAGAATGCCCCATCGAAGAGTTGTCTCCTCTGATGCAAAGATTGTGGAATATGTAGAAATTATGTTACATAATTGTTGAAGCATTTGTCATTATTAAAAATCCAAACTTAATGTTTAAAACAAATATTAGATTTACCAAGATCTACTATGGAGTTGCTGATCATGAAGTCAATAGTTTCAATAATAATTACTGTCAATAACCTCCTAAAATTTAGATTAATGAGAACTTTGAAAGAGGAATTGATTTTTAGAAAAGGCTCCAGAATTCTCACAAATACAACAAAAACTTGTTTCCTTTACAAAAGTCCATGTTTAGAAACACTGGGTGATAAAATTGTTTGAAAAAAAAGGGAAAATTACTAATGGGAAGGAGGAAAGATGAATTATAGAATCCACGTAGCTTGCAAGAAATATGGGAGTTTCAAATCATAACAATGATCTTAGACATGTCTACAAAAATAAATGGTGAAATGGAGGTGACATAAAAGACTATGATGACAACACAACTCCCAGGAGGAATTGTCTTTCCTTCTACACTAGGTTCCTCCCTCATTTACTAAGATTATATTCAAACCCCAAAGTTGTATTGAATGTATTGAATCTTGAACCAGTAGCTAATACAACCGCTCTGAAGACTGCTCTACATATCTTTGATTATTGCAGACCTATATTCTCAAGAACATCATTTTACAAGGTTAAAAACTCCACTCTTCCATCGCCCATAGGCGCTACAGGGACAATTTTGTTAGTTCCAATATCTATGCTAAACATGTATGCAAAATGTGAAAGCATAAAACAAGAAGTGACTTGTTTGACAAATGTATTGATATGTGAAGGCCAATGATCATAGGTTTTTTTCCTTCCAATTGTGCATCTCTTGGTTTCATGAGACTTTTCATAGGTAATGTAATTGGAGCCTTTAAATACGTTGCTCCTCCTCATTTGTATTTAAAATTTTACACATTAAAACAATACTCTGCGGTCTAGATGTAGCCACATTTGTGGTGAATTTGGATAAATTTTGGTGTTGTATTTCTCATCTAATTGTTTTGCATATGTTACTTTTTATTTTCTCATTCAAACCTTTCAATTGGCATTAGAGAACAAGTTGTGCAGGTTGGAAATCAGTGTTGAATTTCTCGAAAAATGGAGGATGCAAAAGTGAAAAAATTCGAAGGCAAGAACTTTAGCCTGTGGAAAGTGTAAATGTGCTCTTTGCTGGTCAATCAAGATTTATCAATCACAATTGAAGGAAAATATGTGAAAGTAGATGCAATGTCAGATGAATATTGGAAGAAAATTGATAAGCATGATATCAATCTTTCTTTCACTATCACAAAATGTCCTGTTCAATGTTTTGGATGAAAAGACAACAAAGGAATTTTGGGAGAAACTTCAAAGCATGTATGAGATGACATTGACCGCAAATTAAATCTTGATTATGAAGAAGCTTTACAAGCTGAAAATGAAGGAAGGGATGGCAATGTAAAATCATATAAATGATTTGAACACTTTATTATGTCAAGAAACCTCGGTTGGTATGACTCAAGATGACAAAGCCACAACCATCATCTTGTTGTGTTCCTTATTTGATAGTTGGGATCTTATAGTTACAATTGTTAACACTTCAAATTACACAAAGAAGAAGCTGGTCCACAATGAAGTTGGTGCCACTTTACTTAGTGAAGATATGAGAAGAAGTAACAAAGACACCCTATCTAGTTATGCGCTTACCATGGTTAGCATCGAGAGAAGGGGAAGAAGCTATCATAGAAGTAATATTCATTACAATCAAAGAAAATCCAAGTCACCCAATTGATTGAAGTCAAGAGGTAGGAATGGAGAGTGTTGGTTTTGTGGCAAGCGTGGCCACTCAAAGAAAGATTTCCAGGCTTACAAGAAAGCATAAGACAAGGTGAGGAATATTGAAGCAAATACAACTTATGAGAAAGATGAAACTTTTTTAATTCTTTTTTAGAAGTGACACAAAATCATATTCTTGGGTTATAGATTCTAGAGCCTCCTTCCATGTCACTTCATGTACGGATTGCTTCACAAATTACCATGAAGGATTAGTTGGAGAGGTATTTCTTGAAGACAATAAATCTTGCAAAATAGTTGGCAAAGGTTACATTATGTTGTAGTTGGAAGATGGTGGCCATTGGTTGTTAAAAGATGTTCGCCATGTTCCCAAATTAAGGCAAAATCTTATTTCTATTAGTCATCTTTTTGCACAAGGATCTCATCCAGATACTTGGAAAGTCACCAAGGGTTTGAGGATCATTTCCAAGGTCAATAAAGTCGGTAGTCTATATGTCTTTGAAAGACCTACCAAAGTAAGTGTTGTTATGACTATTGTGGGTAGCGATGTGGCACTTTGACATCAAAGCTTAGGCCACATGAGCAAAAAAGGACTTGAAGTAATGCTCAAAAGGGATCAACTACTGGGTCTCCAATCAACAAATTTGGATTTTTGTGAACATTGTCTTTAGGGAAAGCAAAAGAGGGTCAGATTCTTTTAAGATGGGCATGTCATGAGAGAAAAACCATTGTAACTTGTGCACTCGGATGTGTTTGGTCCTACTAAGGTGAGTTCCTTAGGAGGTGCTAAATATTTTATTACTTTCCTTGATGATTGTACTTGTGAACATTGTCTTTAGGGAAAGCAAAAGAGGGTCAAATTCTTTTAAGATGGGCATGTCATGAGAGAAAAACCATTGTAACTTGTGCACTCAGATGTGTTTGGTCCTACTAAGGTGAGTTCCTAAGGAGGTGCTAAATATTTTATTACTTTTCTTGATGATTGTACTAGGAAAGTTTGGATATAGATGATGGCCAATAATCTGAAGTAATTTCTAAGTTCAAAGTTTTCAAAGCTTTTGTTGAAAACCAAAGAGGTCACAAGATTAAATGTTTGAAAATGGACAATGGAGGCGAGTTTTGTGCGCTACAGTTTGATAATTATTCTACAAATAATGACATTCGAAGGGTGAAAGTTGTTCCCTACACCCCTCAAGACAATGGGGCAGCAGAAAGACTAAATAGGATAATACTTGAGAAATCTTGGTGCATGCTTTCAAATGCAGGTTTGGGGAAAGAGTTTTGGGCTGAAGCATGAAACACAATCATGTATCTAATTAATTGGAGTCCTTCATCAAGGTTGAACTTCAGAATTCTAGAAGAGGAATGGCAAGGAAGAAGAGTTTCGTACTCTCATCTTCGACTCGTTGGTTGTCAAGCATTTGTACATGTCCCTAAGGAGAAGAGAAGCAGGTTGGATCCCAAATCACAATCTTGTATATTCATTGGATATGGAGAAGATAAGTTTGGCTTCAGACTTTGGAGTTCACCTGATAAAAAAATTTAAATAATTAAGAGCACAGTTGTAATCTTTAATGAGAAGGTATTTCCTCATTCTAAAGATGAGATTCCTATCAAAGAATACATTCCTCTATTTGACATGATGAACAATGGCATAAATTATCAGCACGGGCAGTCTGTTACTTCAACAAAGTTTGGAAATTCATCAGTCATCCATGAGCAGGGAATGAAAATCTCCCCAAGGAAACAATGGAATATTTACTCCTTCCAGCAGTTACGGTATAAAAATAATGACAGAGAACATACCTTTGATAATGGGCATAGATCATAGTATTAATGGAATGCCGATAGAAGACTCAATCTCAGAACAATTTAGAAATATAAATGCGACAGTTTTCACACAAACTCATGCTTGGAAAACCACTCCAGCACTCCGTGATCATAGAGTATTCAATAATACAAACGATGCTCAAGATACAATACCATCTCATGCTTTCCATGAGTCAAGACACGAGGTTAAAAATGAAATGGGGCGTCAGGACTCTTGTCAACGAGATCAAGATACCTCTGCAAGTTTGAACCGAGCTGCTCATGGTGGGAACTCGTATGCAAGAGATCTATCTTTGGAAAATTCAATCCCATCCACAATAAACATGGCGATGGAACATATCCCAAGCAACTGCGATGATCCTCTGTCTCTTGTTCGCATCAGTCCCCTCTTCAAACTCAAGAAAATAGATAATCCAACACGTGGATACACCCACTGCTCACATAGAATACATGCCATCATAAGCTGAGAATAAGCACAGTTGCGGTTTTAAAAACATCAATCTATATAATCGCAATTATGGAGAAACTACTTTCCAACCACAGTTTACTGACGGATTTCACAATGACATAGCACACTCCTTGGACGGAAGGGGACTTGGTGATGCAGGGGCATCTGGCAGTTAGAAATATTTTGCAGGTTTTGGGTTATAAATGGTTGAATTATATTGCAATATGGCTTGACATTTCATGTCTTATTGATATAATTGGGGGTTTCAAAGGTTAAATCATAGAAGTCTAAGTGTTCGTAGGCATAATAAATAAAAGGTTTTATGATATAATTATAGTTTGGTTAATGTCTAGAAGAATCGGAAAAGGAGTTATAATGAATTAGTCCGGTGTGGGAAGTTAGTAATTAGTTATTTGTTTTTTTGAAAGTTATAAATAATGTAAGGAAATCCGATAAGGAAACATGGTAGTGGAGTAGAATAGAATAGGGCAGAGTAGGAGGAATGAGTGATAATTGATGAATGGAGAATGTAATCTGAAATGGAATAATGAAAAGAAGAATTAAGTTTTTGGTTCATATCTTGTGGTTTCTTCATTTTCATAGTTATAATTCTCTGTTTGTGATTCTTTGTATTGTTACGAACTGAGTATATTAGAAAGCTCTATCATTTCAGTTGTGTAGAAGTTGATTTTTGATATCGATGATTAAGAAAGAAGTCTATTTTGTTGGTAATCAATTGTTATCACCCTTCTGCTGTGCGCTCCACAATAGATTGGTATCAGAGCACAACAAAAGGTCTGGGAAGAAGATCTAGGATTTAGCATGTTGAAGGTCCCTTGTTGATGCTTGGAGTAGAACTATCCTTTGAGAGTGTTCCAAGGTGGTGGCTGGATATCTAACGAACCCTAGATTGGTTTGAGAAGATGGTTTTGACAAGGAGTGAAAGAGAAATAATTAAGGCATTGAAGGAGTACTTGTACGGTGATAAAAAGGAGAGAGAAGAAAGAGAAAGAAAGAAGAAGGAAGAAGAAGCAAGAAAAAAAGAAAGAGAATGGATGAGACAAGAGGAGTTGAGAGGCCTAAGAAGGGTTTTGGAAGAACAAGAACAAGAAAGTTACAAGAATCTTAGAGAAGAGTTAGATAAGAGTATTGTAAAGTGGGAGAGGATAGCATTGCTTTTGGAGCAAGCAGTAGATGAAGATGAAGCTATTGATGAAGACAAGGATCAAGAAGGGGTACACATTCCATTGGAAGGGCATGGACAGCAGATGAATGTTGGTTTAGAGAGTGAGAGTGAACAACAAGAGGTTGTTGTTGAACCTTGTGAGGAAAAAGTTATTGCAGATGAGGGAGAGTTGGTGACAGGTATGGTTGAAGAAATGATTTGCCCGGATGATGGAGATGTTGACAAAAATGATCAAGATGGAATGGACATAGTCCAAGGATTACAGGCTGAGGAGAAGACTATTAATGACAGGGATGAAGTATTTGTTGATCACTATGATGCTCTAGAGATATATAAATAGGAAGAAGATCAGATCGGGGATCAAGTTGATTGTTATTTTTATATAGCTGATATGAGGCTATTAAATATATTTGTTCCATGATTCAACACAGGTACCATGGAAGGTATTCATTTTACAATTTGGAATCCACATGTTATGGCAAGCGGTATCAATTCAGGCATCATTGTGATACCATTATTTCCTTCATACAATTGGAAGACTCGGAAGAAAATCACAACAATTCTACGAGACTTGAATTTTTCTATCCTCGGGAGTATGATGCAGGGGCATCTGGCAGTTGGAAATATTTTGCAAATTCTAGATCATAAATGGTTGAATTATATTGCAATATGGCTTGATAAGCCATTTCATGTCTTATTGATATAAGTGGGGGTTTCAAAGGTTAAATCATAGAAGTCTAAGTGTTTGTAGGCATAATAAATAAAAGGTTTTATGATATAATTATAGTTTGGTTAATGCTTAGAAGAATCGAAAAAGGAGTTATAATGAATTAGTCGGGTGCGAGAAGTTAGTAATTAGTTATATAGTTTTTTACAAAGTTATAAATAATGTAAGGAAATCTGATAAGGAAACATGGTAGTGGAGTAGAATAGAATAGGGCAGAGTAGGAGGAATGAGTGAGAATCAATGAATGGAGAATGTAATTTGAAATGGAATAATGAAAAGAAGAATTAAGTTTTTGGTTCATATCTTGTGGTTTCTTCATTTTCATAGTTATAATTCTCTGTTCATGATTCTTTGTATTGTTACAAACTAATTATATTAGAAAGCTCTATCATTTACATTCCGGTTGTGTAGAAGTTGATTTTTGATATCGATGATTAAGAAAGAAGTATATTTTGTTGGTAATCAATTGGTATCATCCTTCTGTTGTGCGCTTCGCAACACTTGGGCACGATGAGTCTTTGAAATAGTGACTACCCTTAATATTTGCAGAATCTAATCTCAATATCACTGGCTTCCACGATATTTCCCATAGGAGATTGTCTACAATGGATTGTCTTCCATCCTCATTCGATGAACACAATCAACCTCACGATGAACAAAAAGGTCAAACACCATTATTGAGAGCTAATAAACATACAAAAAATATCTTCTAGAGCCATGGCATCTCACCTACCAATCAAGAGTGCACCAATCCACAGGGCAGGGGGGTTCCGCAGTAACCAATAACAATAGGGATCATTTACAAAATGTGAATAGAAGAACTAAACTATTAGTTCCCCATTATAAGAAATTTCTTCCATTAATGATTCTGATAAATTCACACCTCAATTAAGGAGATCCATTAGAGAGAAGAATGCAAGCTAAATACTGTGATTATGAGTTATTGTTCGTTGAAGATGCAAAGCCTTCAATCTTGGTTATCAAATTCTCAGAACTGATGCACGAGCATCCTAGGGAAGTCAACAATCTTGTATGTAGGGGCTTTGTGCTCGAGTTTGTGGAGTTATGATTCATGTGGTTGGGGATATGTTCGAGGAATATTGGGGAACCTTTCTTTAAGTGTGCGTGATGTTTGGAGTCATCATCTTGGAGTTAGAGCCATTTTAGTCATTACTGGTAATGTGTTCCTATTTACTCGTAGAGCTTTGGAGATTGTATTCGTGACCTTCAATCCAAGGGAGTTGGTGTGTGCACGCTTGGATTTGGATATTTGGTTGGCATGTGGACCTATGTCTAAGTGCATGTATTCTTATGTGGTCTTATGAGTTAGTTATGCATTGTAAACTTGAGGCCTGTCTTAAGTATTTAATTTATCTCATGTATTTAATATTTTTTTCCAAGCCAACTTGTGGCTTGAAGGGTGTATTTAATGTAGCTGTATTTAATTAATGTAATTGGCTAGGTCAACCTGTGACTTGGTTTAGTATAAGTAGAGGGTCTTGTGGAGTCTAGAGATATTGTCATTCGGCATGGAGGAGTAGCTAAGAGGAGCAAAGTTTGAGCAAAGCTAGTAGCTAAGTGTTTTCTTGGGAAACAAGGAGGTTGCTTGGTGGCTTGGGAGCATGAGTTTAGATTCTTTTTGGAATTCTCTACTAGGTTACAGATTTGGGTTAACTAGTGGTTTGGATCTTGTGAGATCTTGCTAAACTTTTATTGCAATCACTGATGTATTTGACCATAACCTAGAAGGCATTATGGTCGACCATGTTGGATGAAAATCTTATTATGAGAATTGACATTGTGTGAATCTAAATCTTTGTGTTATTGTTTACATTTTGTTGTGTGGTTGTTTTCTAGGGGCTAGGATATCTCGTTTGGGGACTCTCCTACCTTGCACTGTGTCAAGTGGTATCAGAGTGAAGGTTGGATCTAGTTGATTTTGGAAGATGCCTCCAAGATAATTAGACCCTAGGGTGATTGAAGATCTCTGTGATGTTGTGGAAGTGAAAATCTCAAAGAAGATTAAAGAAGAATTAGATTTGAGATGGCGTTGATGAAGGGTGATATGATCACTGATAAGTGCTATAAGTGGCGCACCTCGAGATATGGGTACCGAAGATGGTTATGAGGAAGCTACTGAACACTTTGAGGTTGCTGGATCAAGTAGTGAAAGTAGAACTGATCGAGTTGAGAGACCTATGGGAAATGGTGCTAGTTAATTTGATAGATGTGGATCTTAGTTGAAGCCGAATCATAAGATGGAGTTTTCTAATTTATCAGTTACTTTGAATCATGAAGACTTGATTGATTGGATTGGTGAATTGGTAGACTTTGAGTTATAGAATATTGAAGATCCGCTTAGAGTGAGGTTGGCAAAAACTAAGTTGAAAGGACATGCTGCTTTATGGTGGAAGGAATTACAACAAGATAGAGAAGAGGAAGGTGAAATAAAGATCACTAGATGGAGATTGAAGGTGATTAAACTGAAGGCTAAGTTCATTCTTGCTAATTATGAACTTGAGTTGTTTAAGAAGTTGCATAATCTAAAGTAGAAAGATATGATTGTAAAAGATTATATAGAGGAGTTTTACAAGTTGACTATTTGAATGGACATAAAGAACTATCTAAGGACAAGGTGGCTATATATATTAATGGATTGCGATTCAATATTAGGATGAGGTTGGTATGCTGAATATTGCTTCAATTGAGGATTCTTATTAGTATGATTTTAGAGCATAAGAGAAGCTAGAGAGGAGACATCAAAGTAATCCTCAAGGGAAGGAGAAGTAGGATCACTTGGTGAAGAACAAAAAAATTTCTGAAGATAAACTGAAACCTGTTGAACAAAGGAAGATGAAAGACAAAGGTGCATTTAAGTGTACTTGCTTCAGATGTGGTGAAGAGGGACATAGATCTTTTGAATGTCGTAAGGCTGGTGACAAAAGATGTAATGTCCCCAATTAGATATTTTTGAAATATTGGGAAAATAACTTTAGTTCATCATACAAAAAATCTTCTATGTAATGGAGAGTATGGATAATATCACCTTCTGATGTTGTTCGGAATAATAGATGATGATGCCTCCAATATGATTCCTCATGGAATGGCTATGTATGACTTAATATAGAAAATTGTAATGGACGGGTTGATGTTGTTTCCAAAATTAGACTTAATTAAATGGTAATCATCGGTGTGTTCTCTCCTGTCTTATATACTTGTGCAATCAATTTATGCCAGATTGATTGCAATCTACTCGCTCCTTATAATTTGTAGTATTTTGTCATAGAAAGAATATTCGGTATTGATATATATGCTTAGTTATAGAATGCCCAGTAGGGCCAACTCCAATGATAAACCTTCGATGGAGATTCCAATCTTCTATCGTATCTTATGAAGTTTCTTAGTATGTCTAGTATTAATGTCAGAGTTTCTAATCAGAGATTCTCAAATGCTAATCTTAGTATGAAATATTTATGTCTCCCTACGTAACTGACTCTATCGATATGAATCAGTGACTCATTGTCTCTTTATTCTTTTGTTTGATCCATGCACCATGAATATAATTTGATGCTTCCCAAGATCACAATTCCAATGTTATAGATTATGTACGGAAAAGATATGGATGAAAATAATGTATTCTATTGGGTGTTCTTTCCTCTCCATCGTATCAATATATATTTCATATATTTTCGTGTAGTTTAACTGAACGTGTAGAGTCGCTGGACGCTGGTCAAATTGGGCAACGGCTACCCAGCCAGTTATTTCGACTGGCTGGGTATCCATGCCGTTTATCTCCGTCCACCATGCCGTTTATCGTCCTTCTGTCTCTCATGTACCGTCAGCCATCTCCTCTGACATTCCTTTTTAGAAATTCATTATTCTAAAAACTCTGCCATCTTCCTTCCGTCTCTTCCGTACTTTAGTTTATAATTTGCTAATTAATTTGAGTGGGAGTATAGTGAATTAGTGAGAATTAATATTGTATAGATATTAATATATGTTTTAAATTTAATAATTATTAATAAAATGGTAACAAATCTTGATTTTTTAGTAACTAATCTTTGTAATTTCATATATATTTTATTTTTAATATTTTTATATATTAATAATAATATAATATTATATAATAATTTGATTTCAATATCTATATATTAGTGAATATAATTATTTTTAAAATTATATATATTAACATCTAGATCATCTTAAAGTTATTTATTTTTAAAATTTTCTTTGTATAAGTTCAATTATATTAATAATTCTAATATTATAAATCTTCAAAGAATTTAATAGTATATTATATCAAAATTTAAATAACATGTATATGTAAATTACTATTACAAATTCAATATAAAATTAGCTAAAAAGAATATTATGAATTTTTAAAATTTATTAATATGCGTAGGTTTTTTAAAAAATATTTTTGTTTTGTTTTTCTTATAATTTAGTCTAATTTTACAAACAAAAAGCCTAATATTCTATATTTTCATCATAAATGATAATAATCGAACAAGCTTAAAATTAATATTAAAGATAACCTAAAATTAATATTAGAGCATTTTATATTTTGTCTACTGTAGTTGTGCCAAATAATGTGTTCATAATTTTTTAAAAAATTTTTTTACCAAATTTTACATGTAATAATAATTTATGTTAAAACATAACTCATTAAAGTCAAAGCATCATATATTATCATAATCCAACTAACTTGAAATTAATATTAATAATTTATGTTAATATTTCGTACTTTTTTTTTAATGTTAAGTAATCTTAGTAATTTTTCATAATAATAAATTTTAGAATCTTTGATGTATTTTATTTTTTATATTTTTATTATAAGAATCTATATATATGTATATGTATTTCATACTAATTTTTTTAGTGTTAAGTAATCTTAGTAATTTTTCATAATAATAAATTTTAGAATCTTCTAATGTATTTTTTTTTTTTTTTTTTTATTGCAAGACTTTATATATATATATATATATATATATATATATATATATATATATATATGTATGTATGTATGTACATATACATATACATATTTATATATATACATATAAATATGTACATATGTATATATATATACACATTTACATATGTACATATATATATATATATATATATATATATATATATAT
This sequence comes from Cupressus sempervirens, assembly GCA_028749045.1. Lineage (NCBI taxonomy): Eukaryota > Viridiplantae > Streptophyta > Pinopsida > Cupressales > Cupressaceae > Cupressus > Cupressus sempervirens. The sequence goes on from CM053793.1 coordinate 858,177,822, forward strand.
ATATATATATATATATATATATATATATATATATATATATACATATGTACATATATATATGTATGTTGGTAAACAGATTTGTCATAGTAGAATTGGCCCAACGGAGTGTGTGGCAAATCGTTCACAACAGTTGGATAGGCCCTTGGTATGCGGCCTTCCTCTGCGTTTAGAGGGGCAGCTCCCTCGTATGATATAATTTTTAAAGGGTTTTTTTTTGAATAAAAGATGGAATCAAACTTCAAATTTCAAGAGAAAGTCATTCAGGACGAATGCACCACACGCCTTCACAACTTTCTTCGATAAACAAAATCGATAACAGAGGTGCTCAAGAGCTACGCTTGAAAGCAACCAGTATTATTAAGCACATTCATAATCTTTCGTAAACACTTGCATAGCACCGTAAGAATGTCTACTACAACGTATAACAATTTGGATTTTAAAATAAGAAACACAAAGAACATCTCATTTCATTTCCTTCCCCCAAGAAAGCAATAAAGATCTTTCAATTCAGAGATAAAAAGTGAACATACTTTCCAAAATTTATCCCTAGATCAAAATTTCAGCATAGTGTTCCCTTATTTTTCCAACAAAAAAAAAGTCCCCTTACAAAGCCAAAAGGTGTACTTATATAGACATAGAGGTTAATAACTACCTCTCTGTGGTTAATAACCACCTCCAAAATACGAAATCTTGGAAGGTTAATTAACCTTAAGAAAATTAACCTATATAAGGAAATTCGTAAAAACAAAACTTTAGCTAGAGTTCTTAAAAACGTTTGCATAGACAATCACCAATTTTTCTAGCTACTAGCCCTATCTATCCGGACACAATTGATCTATCTCGAAAAGCTCTGTAAGCATCTCGGATGAGCATCATTGATTCATAGTTTGGAATGAGCACGTTTTCCATCCTGAGTTTGGCTGTGAGGTATCTATCTTGGATTTCTTTTGACTCCTGCCGATAAGCTGAAATGTTACAATCTCCCAGCGTGACTGCAACCAGGCTAAGCTTCATCACAGTTTCGGCATCTGATACATAGTTCTCTATTTCTGAATGAATCTGAACACTGAAGGAATCAAGGAGAAGCTGACAATCAACATGTTGAAGATCACTTACTGGCACCCCACCCGTGATAGTAGAGATTAATTCATCTGTACTTTTTGCTTTCAGTTGCTCCAAAGAAGTTATTAACTTTTCGAACTCAGTGATCCCTTTGTTGATGTTTATCATCTTCCAACCAACACTCTTACTCCAGATACGTATTTGGTTGTCACTTGGATCAGCAATAATTTTTTCAAGGAGTAGGGTGCTCGTATCCAACTTGGCCATTTCCTTTAATTCATCGGCTACTTTTTGCCAGTTGGATTTATGTTCTTTGCTATTTTCCAGCTCCATAGAAATTTCCTGTATCTACGTGATGGCTTTCCCACATATCTCTTTTACTCCAGTTATAAGTTTTGAAGCATCTTCTATCATCCTGTTTATCCAAGCCTCGATCATCAAACTATATGACTTTTGTTGGTCGATTCTTTGAACAACAGTATGATCTAAAATACCATCAAGACCTGTTAGAACCGGCAGGGTGGCCATGACTTGGGTATTAGAAGGATTGCTGATTGAATTAACATAAGCCACCATCATCTGAAGTTGTTCTTTGAGTTGCTCTTTGGCTCTTCTCTCTTTCTTCGCTCTTTGCAACATCTGAGCGACAATCAGTTCAAAATTTTGAAATTCTCTTTCCGCATTAGGAGGACCAAGGTCAACGTTTTCTAGAATGAAATCTGATTCAGATGCTTCATCAACATTCTTTTCAACTATAGGCTTGGCTAATTCCACACACAAATTGCCTGAAGTTTTATCAATAGCTAACCTGGACATCACTTTCATCTTTCTCGCCTTAGGAGGCTTCTGAAGAATGCTAGAGACCATATCAAATGGAGGTGGAACCAATTGAACAACTTTCTTCCTCTTCTGAAGACTATCCTGGAACCATGAATGTATAACTTTTGAAACTTGTTCGGCACCTGTTACATTTTCAGCAACCATCATTAAGTCTTCTGAATTAGATAACGGGTCATCTAATTGTGTAATGTCTATTATGGGCGTATCAAGAGGAGGGAGATTCAAGTGAGGAATCGCTACATCACGGGGGGATCTAACTGGAACATGTGATTCAGCAATTTGAGTGCTTTTTTGGTCTTTTTCATTCCTTCTACCTTTCATTCTTGTCCCTTTCCTTTGGACTGTAAACTTATCTGGCTGATTCAAACCTTCATCTTGATCTTGAGCATCTATATCCAGTTGTTGTATCTGCTTACTAGAAGTGGCCTCTATCGCCATCTGAGACGATTCCCCTATATTATTTCTCCCCTCTTTATTTTGAGATTCACCAGTTGCTTTTTCAGTTCTGACTTTACTGATCCAGTCTCTTGTTCTTTTAAGAACATAGGAAGACCTCTCTTTCAAGCTTTTCAATTCGGGAATTGACCAATCAATAGTAGGGAGCTCTAGCAATTCAATTTTCTCATAATAATAAGGATCAACCAAAGAAATCTCATCATCATCAATGCCTGTTACATCAATGTCTAACTTGAAATCTATTACCTATCGTACTGTAAGCCGCATCCAATCCCTCTTCCTGACTTCGAAGTCATTTTCACAATCCTCCCAAAAATCTTCTAGAGCCGGGAAGTGACTGAGACTAGGATTTAACTTCAACTCATTCACAGCATAGCCCTTACTGTCATAAGGGAAACGCATCGTGTAAGGATGCAAATTTATCGTGGCAATAGCTCTTTCAATGTTCCTGGCATCTGATGCAGTGTCACAACTATAATATCCGATGCCGATAGGAAAAGTTATTTCATCTGTCCTCCTGTTCCTGCAAAGTTTATTGATTTGGTTGATTTGCCTGCACATTTCAATTAAGACTAATTTATCATCAACGAATCTTGGTAACATCAGCGGACATCGATCATAGGCAGCTAGCCGGATATAAGTAAACTTTGGAAATTGTATAAAAACACTTCCGTATTTTTGTACTTTCATCGCTGCCTCTGGTGAAATCCTGAGCCCAATGTTCCCCTGAATTTCCCTTACAGTTAGCATGGTGAATGCGTCATTCACTCTTTTGAAATGGTGCAGGCCATTATCATACTGAATTTGAGGAAGATGATTATAAATGATGGTTGTGTCATCATAAATGCCTTGCCGGTTAAGTCCTGGCCAACTTTTGGTACTTGCAATAGCGTAGAAAAGATATGAAGTCATATAGAAGTAGTTATTCTCTTGAAGTCCCATGAGCTGTCTATGCAGTGAGTCACTGATAATTGCAGCCCAATCAATGTATTGTTTTCCTTCGCAGACCATATTAATGAATAGAAACATCCAACCTTCGAACTCATGTGAATCTCGAAGACCAACGATCCTGCTCAATAAGGTTACCATGTTCGCCACATCTTCTTTCAGAGATGATCTGTGAATGGATTTGCCTAATTGAGATTTGCCTCTTCTTGGTTGGAAGAACCATGATCTTGCCACAGTATTTAAACATTGGGTTTGATTGGCAGTAAAATATTCCTTGGCAGTCCTTAGGTTAATGCTGGCATATTGCATCCTAGTGGGCGATCGAAAAATGATAGCAATAGAGGCAGGGTCCAGACAGACAATTGTTTCATTGTTCGGTGAAAGAACTTCTCTAGTGCTGGGATGATAAGCCTTCATGCATTCCAACACTAATTTTGAGCATTGTACGGAAATGGGATGTCCACCTGCTTGGGCCAAGCCACTTTCCAATATTTTTCCGGCTAATGGAGTCTTTTCTTCATTCACAAGAGATGACCAGAAATCTTGAAGGCAGATACTTCCTAAAATGGTATCACCGATATCTGGAAGCGTATTTCTTAAAATAGGAGCATAATCCGGCCTTTGGTACTTGTACTTCATGGTTTAATTTCCAATTTTTCTTTCAAATATGGTGGATGTATTCAACCCCACACTACACCCTTTATCTCCAGCTGAATTTGGGTGACGTAATCAGTGAGGCTTCCATGGCTACAGGTTAGGAACGAGCATTTCATTTTGTCAAACAAATCAAATACCCTGTCAGAAAAAGAAAAGGTTCTCCTTTTGAGGGCTTCCTGATTCCTCCAAGGCAATCCTGACCAACTGGCTTTTCATCTGCAAAAATATCACTGCCACTCGTCTCTTTCAGCTTAGCAACACTCAACAGCTTTTCTGTAGAAACAACAGGAGTGTCCCATTTAAAAATATTGTTGCCAGTCAACTCTGCCACTTTTTGATCATGGACCTTTCTCAATGTTTTTCCAGTAGATTCCTGACCGAATATTATTTGACTGAATCCCCATGCAGGATTAGAAACCTTACAGAAGTTCGGACATTGCGTGGCACTGGCTATCTCTATGCCCTGTTGGCACAGACTGGAAGGATGCTAGCAAAGATCGCAGAGCTGAGCTTTACACCTGCTAACTCCACGTGCTTTAAAATCTCCAAGGCTTTATCAAAGAACCCATTTTGTGTATGCCCAACTATGATTGAAGATCATGAAACTACGTCTTGTTGCGGCATTTGGTCGAACAACTCCTGCGCCTCCTGCACGAACTTACGCAGTGTCCTTGCCGAGCACAATAACTACAGTTTTCTGTACACAAATGAATCTCCATGCAAGAATGATGGTCAGCGTGGCCTTTCTCCATCGTACATAAACAGAACATTTGCATTCACAAACTAAAAGTCCATGCTTTACTTCGTCAAGAGCTACATTAGCCTCTAGCTACAACCTTTGCACCTCATCACTATCATAGAAATCTATCATGTTTGAGCTTATCCACTTTTGAACTCGACAATGCCTTCTGTCTGCCAGTGCCTCGAGGAAGCTCTCAAATAAAGAATGCCACTCCTCGCCGTTGCTACCATTCTGCTTTTATATAGATCCAGCGTCATTAATTTCGTTGGGAATCTGAGGCTGCATTCGTCCTTGCTCACACATGCAATGGTTCAATGCTTTGCGCTGAAGGTTTGTTCTTCAAATTCTCTTTGAAATGCCTTGACCAAACTTAGGTCATGATTCAGCTTCACACCATCCAAAATCGTAGCAACGTTTTCCATGGTCTCAGCACAGTCAACCCAGACATCAGAGAGGATAACAAACATATCATTGACTACCTTCTCTTCTAGATCAGCAAACCTGGTAGTTTCATCTGTTGTCGGAACACCCCCACCAAAGAAGTCAAGACCTGCCGTTACTGAAAGAGATACATTTCTATTCTCCAATGGTGGAAAGCCACATGTATATATCTAGAAAACTCCATTTAGCTGCAGCTCTCCTTCTGCAACAATTATGGTATTTTCTACAAAGTATCCTGTTGTAATCTTTGCTTTTGACAAGTCAATTGGAATAGCTCCAGTAAGGTCTTCCAAGGGAAAAATAAAATAAAAATAAAAATAAAAATGTCCATCTTCTAATTGTGATATCACCTTACCAAGTTAATAACTACCTTATAAAGGTTAATGAAAACGTATTCTTGGTAGCTCTCATTAACCTTTTGAGAGTTTAGGTTAGGAAAAACGTGTTTTCGAATGCTATCATTAACCTATAGGAGAGGTTAAGAAAAATGTATTTTTAGTGGTTAACATTAACCTTTTACTTGGAGGTTAAGAAAAACACGTTTTTGATGGTTAACATTAACTTTTAAGAAGTTAAAGGTTAAGAAATACGTGTTTTAGGCGGCAATCATTAACCTTTTATATCTTGAGGCTCAAAAGCTGGATTTCAATGATCTCAAGTGCTGTGCGGAACTGCTAACAAGCCGAGGACATGGAGACTTAAAGATTTGCAGATTTCACAGATAGAATGATCAATTTAAGGTTTAAAACCAGGCAAGTTTTAAATATGAACCATGGCTCGTAGAATTGGAACAAATTCTATGGTCAGGCAACAATGTATATATACATATAGCTATACATATGTACATATATGTAGATACATACATACATACATACATACATACATACATACATACATACATACATACATATACATATACATATACATATACATATACATATACATATACATATACATATACATATACATATACATATACATATATATATATATATATATAAAATTAAAATTTGAAAATACATATTTAGTTAAATTATAGAAAAATTTAATTATAGTATAAATTTTAAATAATAGAAAATGTTAATAATAGTATAAATTTTAAATAATAGAAAATTGTTAATATTTGATAGTAAAAATTTCACCATACAACCTCCAAACGCTTGAACACCTAACAACGCTGAAAGAGGGCACACTTATTATGAAAAACTACTAAAATTACTGAACATTAAAAACATTAGTACGAAATATTAACAATGTTTATAATTATTAAAATTTTATATTTCTTTAAATATATATTTTTAAAAAGATTTAATAGTATATTATATCAAAATTTAAATAATATGTGTATATTAATGATGATGAATTTTTTTGATAAGTAATGCTTTATAATAGAAAATTGTTAATATTTGATAGTAAAAATTTCACCATACAACCTCCAAACCCTTTATAACCTCATGTGGAAATATCATTGTCCAACGCTGACAAGAAGGCACACTTATTATCAAAAATTACTAAAATTACTTAACATTAAAAACATTAGTACGAAATATTAACAATGTTTATAATTATTAAAATTTTATACTTCTTTAAATATATATTTTTACAAAGATTTAATAGTATATTATATCAAAATTTAAATAATATGTGTATGTTAATGATGATGATTTTTTTAATAAGCAATGCTTTAATATAAATTATTAATACAAATTAAATGTAAAATTTGATTAAAAAAATATTATGATCACATTATTTGTGCAATTGCACTAGACTAATCAACATAAAAAACACTCTAATTAGGTCGTCCTTAATATTAATTTTAAGTTAGTTGGATTGTGATAATTTATGATGCTTTGACTTTAATGAGTTATGTTTTAAAATAAATTATTATTACATGTAAAATTTGGTAAAAAATAAAAATAAAAATTATGAGCACATTATTTGGCACAACTACATTAGACAAAATATAGAATATTAGGCTTTTTGTTTGTAAAATTAGACTAAATTATAAGAAAAACAAAACAAAAATATTTAAAAAAAAAACTACGCATATTAATAAATTTTTAAAATTCATAATATTCTTTTTAGCTAATTTTATATTGAATTTGTAATAGTAATTTACATATACATGTTATTTAAATTTTGATATAATATGCTATTAAATTCTTTGAAGATTTATAATATTAGAATTATTAATATAATTGAACTTATGCAAAGAAAGTTTTAAAAATAAATAACTTTAAGATGATCTATATTTAATAGATGTTAAAATATATAATTTTAAAAATAATTATATTCACTAATATATAGATATTGAAGTCAAATGATTATATAATATTATATTATTATTAATATAAAAAAATATTAAAAATAAAATATATATGAAATTACAAAGATTAGTTACTAAAAAAATCAAGATTTGTTACCATTTTATTAATAATTATTAAATTTGAAACATCTATTAATATCTAAACAATATTAGTTCTCGCTAATTCACTATACTCCCACTCAAATTAATTAGCAAATTATAAACTAAAGTACGGAAGAGACGAAAGGAAGATGGCAGAGTTTTCAGAATAGTAAATTACTAAGCAGGAATGTCAGAGGAGATGGCTGACGGTACGGGAGAGACGGAAGGAAGATAAACGACATAGCGGACGGAGATAAACGGCATGGATACCCAGCCAGTCGAAATAACTGGCTGGGTAGCCGTTGCCGTCAAATTGTCTGGTTGGCTGCGAAATTGAAAAGAATAGCAGAGTATATAGGCACCCTTACTTGTCAGCATGCGGCCAGAGCTGCAGCAGAGAATAATACAAGAAAAGGTATGAGAGTTATAATAGATAATTCTCAGGACAATAATGATGTCAGTATGACAGAGGTTGCAGGGGTTAATAATAGTAATGTTCTAGCTAAGACCTGCAAAGCATATATGCTTGTTATTATTTGGTAGTTTGTCATCACATGGTACAGTTGGTGAAGTCAATTTTTTTTGTGATGCAACTCCACGTGGCTTTAGCAATAGAGGTAAATTTTATGGTGGATAAGGACATTGATCGATTAATGATACCTTGTTAAGGGGGAGCCCGAAATTAGAATCAAATGAAGGAGTGCATTACGCACATGTTGGAAGCTTTATTCACGAATGTTGCTTAATGCATGTGAATATTGTGAGTAAACTATTTGGAGATGAGTTTTTTGACCATGCCTGATTTGGCAAAGACTAATTCGAAGTGTCCACAAACAAAGTTTGGCGATTCTTAGATCTTTAATGGGCATGGTTCTACTGTGAATTTAGCAGTGGAACATAGGGAATTCAGAATGCATGGCTATGCTAGTTGGACTTCAAGGGGGAGATTGTTGGGAATGTGAAGCCCAATGGTTACATAACACTTTAGATTCTCTTCTTTTTGTCTTCTAGCTAAACATGGTTATATATATACATGTCCATAGTCATGTATTGAATATCACTTAATGAATAATAAAGTGGGTTCCCTGTTGAGAGTGGAAGTAGCCACAAGTTGTGTTGAACAACTATAATTTACTGTGTCTTTTTTTATTCTTCTTCTTCTTGTTTGTATATTTTAGTTTAGTTGCTTTCATTGTGTTTTCTCTGCTTGTTTTGAGTCTACACTCATTTATATTGCAAGAATTAGAATCTCGTTCTATGTGACATACCAATCCATAGTCTGTCTTGCCTTGTCTATTCCATGTTTGTTCTAACTGAATTGTCTACTCTTTGTTGACTAGGTTCATTCCCATATTCACAACTGATTTGAATTCTTTCTATTATTGTCATCTTTGGTATCACATTTTCATTACTGGTGTTGTCTACTTAGTCTCAAACCTTCATTGTTTTGTCCGTGTCTTCTTAGTTTTCTATGCTTCTATCCTTCCATGTGCTCCTTGCTGCTCACAGCTATTGAACTACTACCACTCATCTCCTCCTCGTGATATTCCTCTCTATAACTCTGCCTTATATCAGATGTATGGTCGTGACCTTTGGTTCACGTTGTTTGTTATAATATCTTTACTTATTCAAATAAGATGGTTAATTAAATAATATGATTTGCATTATTATTATTATTATATTATAATATTTTAGAATATTTAAATTTTCAAAAAAATTGTTATTTATTCTTTATTATGAATTTGTATTGTTATTATTATTATTATATTATATTATAAATTTTAATTTCTCAAAGTAAGACATTCTTTATCCATTTTACTATTATTTTATTACATTTATTTTTAAATTCTATTAGAGGAAAATGGGGGACATGATAGAATAAATTTTGTGTTGCAAGGTATTGAATACTTGGTGAATGAACTAGAGCGGGATCTGGAGAATTTGCTGATCCGTAGAGTGTTGCTTGGAAAGAGGACACTGGAACCCTATCAGAGAAGGAACTTGTTTAGGACTCATTGTAAGTCTGCAGGTACGATCTATGATCTGATTGTGGATGGTGGTAGTATTGATAATCTTGTTGTTGAGGAGATGGTTCATAAACTTGGCTTGAATAGAATGAGACGTCCTTATAGGATTGGTTCGTTACAAGATGAACATGCTTTGGAGGTGAGGGAGCATCGTCTTGCTGATTTCCAAGTTGGTCAGTGTAAGGATCAAGTGTTGTGTGATACTGTGGACATGAGTAGTTGTCACATATTACTTGGTAGACCTTGGCAGTATGATTGTAGGGTTGTGCATGATTGTGTCAATAATGTGTTTACTGTCGAGAAGGGTGGTAGGAAGCATTCCTTGATTCCTTTGCAGAATGGAGACCTCAATTGGAACTTGACTTTTGGTAGCTGAGTTAAGTTGATAGATTCTAAAAGGGTTGGAGATCAGTGTGGAAAGAAAACTTGTTATGCACCGAAGACAAATGTGAAGATGACAATTGCAGAAAAGAAGTTGCAAAAGAAGAACAAAGAAAAGAGTATAGAAGTTGATGTGGTGGAGGACATGTATGTGAAGAACCAGTTTGGGGTTTATATGTTGAACCTTGAAAGATGTTCTTCCAGCTATTAAGAACATATTTTCTTCTCACCTAGGGCGTTTGATGTAGGAGCATCCCAAGGAAGTCAACAGTCTTGTATGCAGGGGCTTTGTGCTCGAGTTTGTGAAGTTAGAGCCATTTTAGTGGTTGTTGGTAATGCGTTCATATTTACAAATAGAGCTTTGAAGATTGTATTTGTGAGCTTCAATCCAAGGGAGTTGGCATGTGCACTCTTGGATTTGGATAGTTGGTTGGCACATGGACATATGTCTAAGTGCACATATTCTTATGTGGTCTTAGGAGTTAGTTATGCATTTGTTGGTGCACTTTCAGTCCCCCAGTTTTGAACTTCAATTTGTTGTCAAGTCAAGTCCAATCAGGTCAATGATCATGTCTAGGTGATGACTATGAAGGTGGGTAAGTGTCACACATACCCCATAGATGAGAAGAAATCTATCTATTTGAAAATTCCAATGTATGTTCAATAAAGACTCATCCTAAAAGATAGGTTCAATTGGAGAAAGATCACATAGACACAAATGGAGGTGGAAACAAGAAGAGAATGGTCAAAGGAAATAAGTTCATCTTTGAAGTTGAAAGGAATGAAACTGAACTCACTGGAATCAGGCATGAGGTTTTGGAAATAGGTTGAAGTGAGTACAATCCGATCAAATGCAAAGGAGGCAGTAGAAGCTTTCATAAATGCTCAATCTACTTAGCAATGGCGAATACCCTGGTCAAAGATGGCGACAATGAAAGTTGAAATCAAATCAATGATACAAAATACATTTGGAGGTTCACATCATTGGTTGAAAAGTCAATTTCCCTTGGAGATTAAGTTTGGGCCATCAAATGGGATGCAGATCGATAGATGATGCTCTACATGAAGATGTACATCGTAGAGTAGTTGAAAGGTCAACATCAAATGAATGAATTCCATGTACATAGGCTGGTGTCATATTATATTTCCTTGCATCAAGAAACATCTATCGTTATAGGTCACATCAATCATCACCAAGCATAAGAGATGAAACTTTGTTACAACAATGAGCAATGAGGAATGGACGATCGATGAAGTTATCGCCATAGGTCATAGCAATCAAGGTCATTTCCAAGTGCAGGAGACAAAACTTGGTTACAGCAATGAGCGACGAGAGATGTCCATTGCCACAACTTCAGCGATCATTGGCAAGTCAAATGAGAAAAACTTAGTTATATCGATGGACGAAGAGGTTATCACCATTGGTCATAGAGATGTGGAGATCGAGGTCGCGGTATACAAAAGAGAGGGTATCACTATATCCTATAGCGATGATCCTATCAGAGACTGGATTAAGTAGTAAGACGTTGTGGCAATGACTAATGATTGGGATGTCGGGGATATGGTATGATATCGCTATAGCATATAGCGATTGGGTCAATCATTGTGCAGAGAAGGCTTATTTTCGATATGATGCTGTTGTAACTTATGGCGATCATCAATAGCCAGGATGTCATGGATTTGGTTGTGGCGATGACTGACAAGGCTGTTGATAATAGTTATGGTGATGAGTAAAGGAAGCCAAATATGAAGTGTTTCGTTGTATGCTATGGTGAAATGAATCATTAGAGATCAATGGAATGATATTCTATTATATTGAAAGGTGATAGGAAATCTTAAGTCGCTATAGGTTTGGGCGATAAAGAGTTCGGTGATCAAATGAGTTAGGTGTTAAATCACAATCATTACATCTAGGAGATTGACAACAGATATTCAAACTTGATTTGACTATTGAGATACAAATTATATGGATTTGGTGCCAACAATAGAATGTGAAGGAAATAGAGATTTTCGTAGGGTTTCTGAGGCTACGTGAAGATATATAGTTGCTAGGTGTTCTCAAGGGTACCACGAGATCAGAACCAAATGCTGAAGACATTGCCAAGAAGGTTAACATGATGTGTATACTACATTTTGAGGGTTTTCTTCTTATTTCTTTAAGTAAATGATTGTAACAACTGACTGATGATCTGATGAGCGATTCACATGTTCTACTGAAATAATAATTGGATTGTAACTAGCATGTAATTTTCCAAGTTAATAGAAAGGATCAACAATTTTATGCAACTGATCCCCTTGTATCTCCATATACTAAGTGAGAATTGAGAGGTTGTATGAAATTGAGGATTTGATTAATATTTGCAACTAGGGCTTGTGTGGTCTTAATTCCATTTGAGATCAACATTTCTAATGTTTTGTTTATTGTCTCCTCTAGCTAAGCTAACCATGCATAGTAAAGTAGTCTCTACGGGATTGTGGGACATATATATTTGAAGCTAGTGATATCTTACTAGATTCTATTTCAATGGAGGTTTATCAGTCAAGGTGGATTCCATTTCATCTTTAATGTGCATCTCTGCTCTTTCCCAAGTTTGCATTTCATTAGGTCCAATATGCATTTAGAATTAGGGGTAGATGTTAGAGAACTTCAAGGTGATTTGTGATAGCTATTCCACTAGTTGTCATAGGTTACCCAAATCTTATCCTACCTAGGTTGTTTATGTTTGAAATTAATATGGTTTATCCTCTCCTACTCTCACGTTAAGAGTATACCCACATCCCTATGATCTATTAAAGACAAAATTCATTGCATATCTTTCATATAAGAGAGATGTACCTTATAATTCAGAGGGTGGTGATATGACACATAAAATGACCCATTTGTTGGTGACATCCTTTTGTTTCCTCACATTCTGGGTTTCTAGAGTCAAGGTAAAGCCAAGTTAGCAAGAGGGACAAACTATTCACCAACAAAATTGTAAACTTGGGGCATATCCTAAGTATTTAATTAATGTCATGTATTTAATGTATGTTGCCAAGCCGACTTGTAGCTTGAAGGTTGTATTTAATGTAGGTGCATTTAATTAATGTGACTGGCTAGGCCAACTTGTGGCTTGGTTTAGTATATGTAGAGAGTCTTGTGGAGTCTAGAGTTATTGTCATTTGACATAAAGAAGGAATAGCTAAGAGGAGCAAAGTTTGAGTAGAGCTAGTAGCTGAGTGTTGGCTTGGGAAATAAAGAGGTTGTTTGGTGGCTTGTGAGCATGATTTTAGATTCTTCTTGGAATTCTCTACCAATTTGTGGATCTAGGCTAGCTAGTGGTTTGGATCTTGCGAGATTTTGCTAAACTTTTATTGTAATTTTTGATGCATTTGGATGTAACAAAGAAAGCCATATAGTTAGGCAGGTTGGATGAAAATCTTATTATAAGAATTGGCATTGTGTGGATCTAAATCTTTGTGTTGTTTTTTACATTTTGTTGTGTGGTTGTTTGCTGGGGGCTAGGACATCTCCTTTGGGGACTTTCCTGCCTTGCACTACATCAAGAACCAACAACCTATAAATCCACTCTCAAAGACAAAAAGCAGTGATAAAATGGCAAGCACCAATGCATGATGAAATGTATTCTCTCATCAAGAATCGAACTTGGGTTTCACTCTCTCTTCCGCCAAATCGAAGATCACATAGGAACAAGTGGGTATACCAATTGAAAGAGGAAGTAGAAGGTAGAAAACACTTCAAGGCTAGATTGGTGGTAAAGGGGTTTGATCAAGAAAAGGGGATAAACTTCAATGAGATCTTATCAGTGGTTGTTAAAATGACAACCATTCAAGTTGTTTTGAGATTAGCAACAGTGTGGGATCTTGAGTTGGAGCAGCTTGATGTCAAAATTATGTTCCTACATGGTGATGTAGACGAGGAATTGTATATGGAGCAGCCTCAAGGATTTGTCAAGAAAGGATAAGAGCATCTTTATTGCAAATTAAATTGGAGCTTGTATGGCCTCAAGCAAGCCCCAAGACAATGGTACTTGAAATTCGATCTATTAATGGCTAAATCAAATCCATGTGTCTACTTCAAGAAACTTCTTAATGGTGAGTTCATCTTTCTCCTTCTTTATGTTGATGACATGTCAGTTGTTGGTACAAGTAAGAAAATAGTTCATGAATTAAAAGAGAAATTGGAAAGAAAGTTTTCCATGAAAGATTTAGGGGTAGCCAAGAAGATTCTTGGCATGACGATCACAAGAGGTAGAAAGAAAAGGGAAATTATGTTTTCTTAAAAATAATATATTGATAAAGTTGTTGAGAGATTTGGCATGGCTAATGCAAAAGTTTCTCCTATTCCACTTGTTGGGCACTTTTGTCTAAGCTCTGAATTGTGTCCAAAAATACAAGAAGACAAGGAATTCATAGAGAAGATTCTATATAAATCTACAGTTGGTAGTATTATGTATGTCATGGTGTCTACTCACCACATCATTGCTTATGTGGTGGGAGTTGTGAGAAAAATCATGAACAATCTCGACAAGGCTCATTGGGAAGCCATCAGATGAATATTAAGATATCTAAAAGGCACTTCAGATTATGCATTATCCTTTGGAGGTAATAAGGTTCAGTCGCAAGGTTACACTGATTAAAATCTTACCAGAGACTTGGATAAACGAAGGTCTACCACCGGTTATACCTTCATGTTTGCTTGAGTTTTTATCAGTTGCACTTCAAAGTTGCAACATTGCATTGCTCTTTCTTTAGTTGAGGCCGAGTATTTGGCTCTTTTCGAAGGTGCAATGGAAATGATTTGGCTTCAACGATTACTTGGTGACTTGAAAGTTTAGTGAAGTGAATATAATTTGTTTTGTGATAGCCGCAACACCATCTTCATGGCTCATAATCATTCATCATAGTGTCGCTCAAAGCACATTGATGCACATGCTCACTTTATTTGTCATGCAATTGAAGAAGGCATGCTAAAAGTCCTGAAATCTAACACAAAGCTCATCTCGACAGATATATTCACAAAGGTTGTCGCCAAAGAGAAGTTTGAATGTGCAAGAACTTCTATTGGAATTGTGAAGAAAAAGTAAAGCAACATTTAAGCAGGGTATAGGGTGATCAGTTGCAACATTGATTGTCCTTCAAATGAGAGTTTGTTAATGTGTGAAGGCCAACGGCCATGGGTATTTTTCCCTCCAATTGTGTGTCTCTTGGTTTTACAAGACTTTTCATATGTAATGTAATTGGAGCTTTTAAATATGCTGCTCCTGCTGATTTATATTTGAACTTTTACACATTAATATGATACTTTGTAGTTTGGATGTAGCCACATTTGTGGTGAACTAGGATAAATTTTGGTGTTGTGTTTCTTGTCTAATTGTTTTGCATCTGTTGGTTTTTCTTTTTGCATTCAAACCTTTTAGAGTGCCTCAAAGAAATGTGTTCTCATCGGAGGATATGCAGAAAATGGATTTGTTGGCAATTTATTAAAGACATTCAAACAAATGCAATTGGCAGTGTGTAAAAAATACATCTTTCTAAGTCCAAATATGTTTAAAAGCGCCTCAACTTCAAGCTTTAAAAAAATCTATAATTAATGGTATTTTTGAGATTTTATGATTTTCACGTCAGGGTAATAAAAGCCTTCAAAATACATGTTTTCAATGGAATCTCTAACACATGCCTAAAACAAGTATTCATTTTCTCATCCTTGACCTCTCTAAACAAAAAAGAAATTGGAAATCTAAAACACTAATTTTAGAGAAGATTCTTATTAATTTCTTTGCCAAACATAAGAAATTAAAAATTAAGAGGTTAATAAACCTATCTGTAACAAGTATATTACTTTATTAATAAAAAGGGACTATTCATCAAAATTAAAAAATGGTTATCTTTCAATGTGCATCATTGTTGATGCAAGATTGAAAGTTGTATAGACATTCTAGGGGAGTGTGGACAAAGTAATTAATAACATATTTGCCGTTGCTAACTAATTTCAAGATAAAATGCACCAAAGACAAAAAAAAAATCAAACATGTTTCTTTTTCAGATTCACGAAAACACAGTGAAATTTTCTCTAAATGTTTGTTGTTTTCGATCACAAAATATACAGATCATGAAGATCAAATGCTGAATATTTCAAAAAAATTTATTGTGTTTTCGTTTTTTAAGTGAATGGTGCAATTTGTAGGAAGGATAGCCACATACAAATTCCCGGAGGACGCAAGTACACAAAATTTCCACAGTAAAAGAACAATACTCGTTGCTCCTTGGGGTTACTGGTCATGCTGGGATGGGTGATTGTCTATGGAGCATACACAAACAAAAGGAGGACTAATGTATTTCAGGTACATGCCTTCATCCTCATATTTGGATGCACTAAAGAAGTTTGAATCAGCAAAGGGCACGAATGATCTACAAGGTATTGCATTTGTATTGGTTCAACATTGTTACCATGTGGAATGCGAATCACTATTAGCTCTCACAGTTGCATTCAACAAATGTCTGCTGAAGCAATTGAGAAGTCTTTATATGCCTTGGAGTGTGCATCATTCAATCCAATTCGTGGTGACAATAGACTACATTATGGTTGTGATTCAAATAAGCCCTTCCCTGTCATATGCAAAACCTGGATTCACTTAACAAATGAATCAAAACACATTGAAGTGAGTACAATCAGCAAGTAAAGTCAGATGTTTACGAATGGGAATGACAGAAGAGGTGTGAATCATTTCAGAAAATGCCGCGACCTCGGCAAAAGAAAAGGAAAGACGTTCAGAGTGCGAATACATGATCTGTTTGACAAAATGTCTGGTCTTATCACCGCGCATATTCACAGAATGGGTAAGTTATGGAGACCAAATCAATCACTGTATAAAGGTTGCAATCACATGCCTATACCAACAAAACAATAACGCTCACTTAGAAGGAGAGGATCCTCATACAAATACAATGGATATCGCCGTTATTAAACATACTCTTCATAGTGTAAGGTTACCACAGAGGCGAATAGCATGGATAGCTATTTTGCCTTTATGTACAGCAAACATGAGAAAATGAAGCCAAATTGAACAAGCTTGCTGCCTGAGCCAAATTGGAGCTATGAAACAGGGTATGGACATCGGTCAAACCATATTTGAAGGGATTTTTGTGATAGATCTGCAACAATTCAAAATATGCTTTGAATTGTAGAAAACTAGTTTCTCTCATCACATGGACAATATGGGAGCTTCTAAATATAGTGCAAATATCTCCCGAAGCGTATATCATAGATCACTTTAGTATGATCTAATTGCTATAAATCCGTCGAAGGTTGATTGCGAAATGTGGAAGCATCGACAAGACATGTGTACTGTTCGACAAAATGCCTGGGAGGAATGTGGTCTCGTGGAATGCCACGATATGCACATAATAAACTAGTTGATAGATCTGCAACACTTCAAAATATGCTTTACCCTACGGAAAAGGGAAGCTTTTCACCTTTGTTGCGTGTGTTAATTGGCATGATTTTCCATTTTTAATCTAGTTGCAGATGCTTCGCACAGCCGCTCGAGACTGCAAAGGTTTACGACTTATTTTATTGAATACCAAAGAGAGCAGAAATAACACAAGAAACAAAGAGAACTACAGAGCTTTATCCCGGTCCACAAGTTGAACCAGCATCTGAAATAAATCAATGGGAAAGATCCTATGATCAATAATGTTCCAAGCTAGCCCATGCTTAGAGGCCGATTTAGCCAGACAATCAGCCACATCGTTCCACTTACGAAGGATATGCATAAAAGACACAGAATCCAGAGAATTGCATAACTGAATGATCTACTGAATAACCAGAGCCAAATGCCAATCCACATGTACAAGGTTCCTTCTATTCAATAAATTCACAACCACCTGCATGTCAGTCTCACAAATTTAGAAGATTAAATAGTTAATGCAATAAGTCGTAAACCTAAATTCAAGCTTGTTGGTATTTCCGAATCTAAATAAGCTTGAATTTAGGTTTACGACTTATTGCATTAACTATTTAATCTTCTAAATTTGTGAGACTGACACGCAGGTGGTTGTGAATTTATTGAATAGAAAGAACCTTGTGCATGTGGATTGGCATTTGGCTCTGGTTATTCAGCAGATCCTTCAGTTATGCAATTCTCTGGATTCTGTGTCTTTTATGCATATCCTTTGTAAGTGGAATGATGTGGCTAAATGGGCCTCTGAGCATGGGCCAGCTTGGAACATTATTGATCATAGGATGTTTCTCATTGATTTATCTCAAATGTTGGTTCAACTTGTGGACCGGGATAAAGCTCTGTAGTTCTCTTTGTTTTTTGTGTTGTTTCTGCTCTCTTTGGTATTCAATAAAATTCTTACCCCTCTTTTGGTAAATTTAAGTATAATTGTATTTTTAATTTTATTGATCATAATATATTTTACAAGGGGAAAAATCAAAACTATATATGATGTTCAAGTCAGCCTGGAGAGAAACAGATGTCAAGCATGTGAGATGCTAGCCATTTTCTCTTATCATCACACTCGAAGTAGTGTCTATTAGACTTGTTGTAGTCTTTGGGTTTATTCAATACAATCTTTCTAGGATGTTTGATCTTCCTAATTCTCAAATTAGAACTTATAACTTAATTAAGACTGCTTGTGTCTCCCTAAACCTTCCTAGGAACATTGATGTCGACTCTTACCATTTCCTCTCTTTTAGGTGGAGAGACGGTTCCCTTCTTACCAAAGTTAAAGCTAAAGATATATACAAGTTTCTTAATCATGACACTTCTGTGACTGATCACATCAACCATATTTGGTATTGTAACTAAAACACCTTTGAATGACAAAAAACTTTTGATAAGCTCTAGAAATCTCCTATCCCTCCTAAGGTTAAATGTTTCAAGTGGCAGCTCCTTCTTGATAAACTCCCTTTAAGGAATCACCTTATCAGGTTTGACACTTGTCCCATATGTAGAGTTCCTGAAACTATGAGACACATATTCTTTGATTGTAATTTTTCTAGAGAGATTTGGTTAATGTTCAAAATTTCTATTACTAAACATGTTTATACTATTGAGATTATTATTGGTTTTATTCAAGGTCTTCGAAAAGATGCTAACCTTTTTTGGCATATTCTATCATCTTTCATCCTTTGGTTTATATGGAAATTCAGAAACGAAACCCAATTTCAAGGCACTGATAGGATTCTTACTGGGTTTTTCAGAAAACTCACATGCTTTAAAATTGCTTGTCAAGTTTGTTGCATTATGAATCTGGAGCGGGATAAGTTGCTGAGGTTCCTTAAAGACGGACACGCTTCTATGTTTATATACGAAATGAAAGATGGCTTTGAATGGGCCAACATCATCAATAATAAAAGTGTTTTTGACAAAGCTCTTGACAAGCCGATCAAAGACATCAGAAATAACAATGCTCTTGGTTTTGATAAGTTGGATATGTATGCCCAGATCTTGGAGAGAAAGAAGGTGGTCTGGATGGAAGGGTCTCATGGGTGGACTACTTGGATTGAGAACCGTGATGATATCTTACATTAGTTGTTTCTTTGTCTTGTTGTGTCTTCCTATTTAGTCTTGCATCATACTATATAACTCTGTCATTTCTTTTGGACTTGTGGGCTCGCTGTTTTGCCCCCCGCCCCTCGTGTTAATTTTGTATAAGATCTTTTGAACTCTCGAATTTTAATATTAACAAAAAAAATAAAAAAATAAAAATCAAAACTAGAGGAAGTAGATTCCTAAACCAAACCGTGCCCAACAAAAGGAGAAAGAGCCAACAAGAAGAAAATAAAGCACACATGGAAATGTGATGTTTGGAATTTATAATTTGAATATAAGGTCTTTGATATTACGTGTATTTCTTATATGGACAATATATTTGTTTTTGTGTTTATATGAACTTGAGTTTTCACCATGACTTAATAGATGTTTTTTATTAAGCATTTTTTTAAAACCAATTATCTCTATTAGATAGCTATTATTATCATTTTATTTTCTTGTGGTGTCAATGGTGTTTGATCTCCTACTAGTTAAAAGGGAAGCCATTGAAGCAATGATTTTCAATTTATGATTTGATCTACATTTTCGACTTTTTTTTTTTATTACAATTTAAAATCCTCAATGACTGCTACAGTTCACAATCTTGAGAATTTGTCTTGGATATTTTTTAGGTCATTGCTAATAGGTGTAACATGGCTTCTTTCCCACCATTTTGAATTCTCTTGAATCATTGATTGCATTTTATGTTACTATCAAATTTTTAATAAATCTGGGCATTATATATTGATAAAAAAACACATATTAGTTTAATAGGGATATGGTGTGAACTTCTATTATGCATGTTACACTACGAATTCATTTAAGAATTAATTGTGTATTTATACTTAGAAAGATATATGAAGTTTTTTTTGTAAGGAAATTGTAAAAAATACAACCTCCCAAAATTCAATGATTACAAAACACATCCAAAATGGATTGATGGAAATAACCTTAGAAATTGTTAATTAGATACAATCATATCTTTGACAATATTGTCCCAACCCTTTCTTAGTAGATGAATGCGTTTGTAACATATCAAGTATATTCATCGAAATGGATGTAAAACATGAACACTTGTACTTATAAATTGTTTTATATAGCCGTATACCATGATTTGTTTTTTAAGTGCTTAAATATTTGGAGAGTTTGTACCATATTTAAGAAAACAAAAAAATCATTTAATAAAGTTGTATGGAACTATTTTCCTCATTTTTGGGCTACATATTGTGTCAACATATTTGACATTGATAATTTGATTGGTTTTTCGTTTTATTAGTCCCTACCATCTATAGGCGGGGACTAATGTTTTGACTGCACTTTTCAATTAGTCACTATCTTGGGAGTCGGGGAAAACCTTAAAACAATCTCATTAAAATCATCTCAATTTTCTTGCCTGAGAAATTAACATTACAGCTGCATGCATTCCACGTGTTATTCCCACAGCCTACAACACCTGCCAACAATAAAGTTGCATGCATTCCATGTGTTATTCCCATAGCCTACAACACCTGCCTCATGCATCGTCAGGTCTCCATTTTACCATGGCTTCTCCATGTTTTCTCATATTACATTTTTCTGATGAAGTTCCTTTATTATTGCAGACTTGATTTACAAAATTGTTTCATGGCATCTGCTCACTTCCTTGAATTGGGGGTTATTGATGGTTGATTAGATATATTTTTTACTATTACTTGGCTTGAGCAAATATGATACAAAGCTTTTAAAAGCACACGTACATTGAATATTATAGATAGTAAAAATGTGTCTTGTTTTAATCTAGAAGTCTTTTAGAGTAGATATAATTAGTAATCCAATCTTAAATTAATTTACTAATTGATTTAAAAATTAATCAAAAGATAGTAGTGACTAGCAATATAAAGACAAACACATACTAAAATAAGGTTGCCCTTCATTCAATATTTTGTCCATTCACAAATATCAACAATTTCTATCAATGCAAATCATGCATAACCTTAATAGATAGAATTAATTTGTATCAAACCTTAATCGATCTTAAAAACTTCAATGTCATTTCAAAAGATAGTTTAATTTTTAGTATTTATCAAAAGAATATTTTTAAATTCAATTAACGAATGCTTAAATCAAGTTCAAGGTATGTGTAGGATCATGGTGGGCCAAAAACTGTTGATGTGAAAAAAGAGAGTCTAAAAATGCCCAAAAGCACTTTAGAAATTGTGTTTACTTTTTCCCCCAATCCTAATACCAAAGCAAAACAAACATTACCTAAGCAAATTGAATACGTGATATATTTGGTACCCGATCCTTTGTCACCCATACTTAGTGATACGAATCCCATAGAAATTGGAGTGTTTGGATTTAAATTTTGCGAGAGGTTGAGATTGTTGCATCCTTGATCCATGTGGTCAAAATTCAATTGGTCAACTTTATTCCTTTTTGGTTGTTATAGAATGAGACAAATCATCAAATTTATCTTTTAATTCCCCTTTTTAATTAAAAATTGTTGCATATATTTAATATTATGATATTATGGCATATATTATATAAGATAGTATTATATTATATTATGTAGTATATAATATACATGATATATTATATTATATATTATTGTATATAGTATATATTTTAGTATATAAACTAATTATGTAGTATAAATTTAATATATTATATGTAGTTATTATATATATATATATATATATATATAAAATAGTAATTATAACTTAGTAATAATATAGTATAGAATATAATAATTATATAAGGACATATGTCATTTGTTTGAATGGATCATAGGGTATCCATGACCCCTTTTGGACCATTCCATGATAAATATGATCTCAGGGGTCCAAAGACCCCTAGAAACATATATATTGTGATTAGATGTGTTGAAAGGGGTCATAGAGTATCCCATGACCCCTTTCAACTCATTCCATGTCAACATATATCACTAGAGGTCCTAGGAGCACCAAGGACATAATACATTTGTTCTAATGGGTCAAAAATGGTCACAGGGTATCCTAAGAACCCTTTTGACCCATTCCATGGCAACATACATCCCTAGGGTTCCTAGGGCCCCTAAGGACATATTATATTTGTTCTAATGGGCCAAAAGGGGTCATAGGGTACCTTATGACCCTTTTTATCTATTCCATGATGACATACATCATTAGGGTTCCTAGTACCCCTATAGACATATCTCATTTTCTTGAATGGGTCAAAAGTGGTCATAGGGTACGCTATGACCCATTGCATGAAAACATACATCTCGTTTGTTCTAATGGATCAAAAGGGATCATAGGGTACCCTATAACCCTTTTCGACCCATTACATGCCAACATACATTCCTAGAGGTCCTAGGAATACTGAGGACATATCTCATTTGTTCTAATGGATCGAAAGGGGTCATTCAACCTGTTCTACAACAACATATGTATCTCATTTGTTCTAATTAGTTGAAAGGGATCATAGGGTATCCTATGACCCTTTTTGACCTATTTTATGACACCATATGTCCCTAGGGGTCCTAGGACCCCTAGGGACATATCTCCTTTTTTGAATGGGTAGAAAGGGGTCATAGAGTACATATGACCTATTCTATGATAGCATAAGTCCCTAGGGGTCCTAGCACCCCTAAGGACATATCTTGTTT
Source organism: Cupressus sempervirens (assembly GCA_028749045.1). Classification (NCBI taxonomy): domain Eukaryota; kingdom Viridiplantae; phylum Streptophyta; class Pinopsida; order Cupressales; family Cupressaceae; genus Cupressus; species Cupressus sempervirens. The sequence continues at coordinate 858,200,950 of CM053793.1, forward strand.
GTTTGAATGGGTCTCCTATGACCCCTTTCAACCCATTCCATGACAACTTATTCTCCTAGGGGTCCTATGACCCCTAGTGACATATATAATGTGATCGAATGGGTTGAAAGTGGTCATTTGTTGGAATTACAATAGGAAAGGTAAACTCTGAGAGGGGGGTGTAAATTAGTGCTTAAAACTTTTACTCGTAAGAACATTCACCATAAATCCATCTCAAAATTTAATAAGTAAACTAAAATACAATGTAAAGCATATATATCTAAAGTATGTAAACAATAAAGTATTCACACATATATGACACAAGATATGATTACCAATAAACCCTCCAATGAGAAGATAAAATTGGGATGGGGATGACACACACAAATCTTCACTACAGTACTAATAAAGTGTATCAAATGAAGGTTACAATGTTTGATCATGAAACAAGATCTATCCTGTGAAAAGTCTTCCCTATTAAAAGCTTATAAAGATTGTTAGGTCTCACCCTATTAAAGGATTTAAACACCCTGTTAGAAGTGTGCCTAATTAAAGGACTTCAACTCACAATTAAGTAAGCACCTTGTTAGAGGCTTTCAATGTAGCTTGTTAGGAATACTCTGTTAAGAGATTTAACTGATTCACCTATTAGAATGTCTCAACAATGATCCTGAGATTAGCACTCTATTTCTTGATGTCAGATCACCTCTATACTAATGTGTAATTGATCCTTTTTTATCAGACATTTCTCTGTTGCTCACTATTTCCTTCTTTTGTTCTCCTTTAACTAATTATACAATGTAATTTAGATCATAATACCTTGGTCACCATGAATGTCTTGTTTATGCATGCAAACTCTCCTTCTCTCTCTTTGATCATTCACAAAATTTTAGGGTTTGTCCTCCTAAAGAAGATCTAGGGGACTTAGGGTTAGGTATGAATCAACAACTGTGATTCACCCATATTTCTGCTTAAACCTTCCCTTTACCTAATTGGATGCATGTAATACATAGGGATTCCTACTTAAGATTCATTCTTATCAACAAAAGATCATAAATTAATCCTTAAGTCAACTAAAAAATGGTTTACATAGTAGTTTGTGCCAATACAAATAACTATGTCAAAATTGTGTTACTTGGCATTTGAGGAACTAATGCTCGACACTAACAATGACTTCAATGATGTCACTCAAAAATTGAATGAATTAGCATGCATTGCTTTCTCAACAACTGAATTACTTGACACATACTATTTTCTCGACACTTGAGTGACTCGGCATATGAGTGACTTGGCACTCACTATTTACTCAACATGCTCTAACTTATATGTTGTGCATGGTATATGTTACTTGTTTGGCATGAACTAAGTAAATGACTTAAGTGTATAGACACTCAGTTGACAAAATCAATCTGATATTAATAGTCATAGGGTAGCCTATGACCCCTTTCAACCCATTCCATGATAACATATATTCCTAGGGGTCCTAGGAACTCTAGCTACATATCTCATTTGTTCAAATGGGTCAAAAGGGGTCATAGGGTAGCATATGACCCCTTTCGACCCATTTGATGATAACATATATCTTAGGGGTCCTACAAGCCTAGAGAAATATCTCATTTTTTTGACTGGGTCCCTAGGGAACCTAAGATCATTAAAAACATATGTTATCATTAAATTGGTTGAAAGGGGATATAGGGTACCTTATGGCCCCTTTGACTCATTCAAAGATATGAGATATGTCATTAGGGGTCCTAAGAATCTTAAGAACATATGTTTTCATTGAATGGGTCAAAAAGGGTCATAGGTTATCCTATGACCCCTTTTGACCCATTCAAACATATGATATATGTCCCAAGGGGCCTTTGGACCCCTAATAACATATGTTATCATCAAATGGTTTGAAACATATCATAGGGTACCATATGACCCCTTTCAACCCATTTGAACATATGAGATATGTCTATATAGGTTGTATGACCTCTAAGAACATATGTTGTCATTAAATGGGTCGAAAAAGGTCATAGTGTACCCTATGACCCATTTCAACTAATTCAATCATATTATATATGCCTCTAGAGGTCTTAGGACCCCTAAGAACATATGTTTTTATAGAATGGGTCAAAAGGGGTTATATATTATCCTATGACCCCTTTCAACCCATTTGAACATATGAGGTATGTCACTAGGGGTCCTAGATCCCCCAGGAACATATGTTATCATCGAATTGGTCGAAAGTGGTCATACAGTACCCTATGACCCCTTTTGACCCATGTAGTGCCTATCCCTAGTTTACTTTTCATGTTATATTGCCAAATTCTTTTAAGCCAATTTTATGGTTATGTGTTATTATTCAGTGGTACTTGGTTACTTGATTTGATTGGATGTTATTTCATAATGAGTTATTTATTGATAAGCTACTTGATACTTAGTTATTTCATGTTCATGTTTATTCTTTCAATGATGATGCTTTGTATGTTCATGTAGTGATTTCAATTGTTTTATGATAATCATAGTTAGATCAATGATTCATATACAACTTTCTATGGTTACTTACCCCATACTTGCATTTGTATGGTGTACATGTATATTTACTTTGTGTTGGACATCTTTGACGTGTTTGAGGAAGGGAGTTGTAGTTGTTAGAAATGCAAGGAGTAACTGAGAGGGGAGGGGTGAATCCGTTATCACAAAAACAATTTTAAGTCCCTTAAATGTCAATATAAACTTCTCACTTAATAAACCAAATCCTTTCTTTACTCAATTAGAACTAGGTATTTATTGTAACTCGGTTAACAAAGCAATCTTAAGATATTAGTGTGTATTAACCTTTAGTAACTTCGCTGTAGAAACATAAAGCATTAAGAAAATAACATGAACACATGAGTCACTAGGATTTAACGTGGAAACCCAATTTTGGGAAAACCACCAATGCAACTAGCTGCAACTTTTCACTCTTTTGAAGTGAGCCCTATTAGGAACCAACCCTGTTAAAGGTTACAAAACATATGGTTAAGTCTGACCCTGTTAGAGGATTTGAATCATCCTATTAGGAGTGGCCTTGTTAGAGGTCTTCAGACACTTCAATCTAGAAATGTCACCTTGTTAGAGGATTTACAAAATGTCTATTAAGCCAACTCTGTTAAGAGATTTCTTCATTGCTACAATTGTTAGAGAGTACCAATGATTGACCTTATTGATGAAAAATTTGAATTTGCATATTCAAATCGTTGTTCTAGTTTAACCTCTTGATCCTTCCTGATCATAATATTCTTTTCAGCTCCATCTTCTAACTCAGATGTTATGTCCTTAATCAGATATCCTTCTCATTTCGCTTCTTTCACATTTTTCCCAATTGCTTTATTCAATCCACAATTTGACCTTTTATATATATGATATTCAATGTCAATTTATCTTGAATACTCTTTCGTACAAACATTTACCATCCATTTAGTCAGCTTGTATTAGTCAATTATTTAATAAAAGTAATATGCTAATAGTCGGCTAACACTAGACTGATCACTCAGTTAATATAGAACTTCCTTTGATGATTGATCAAACTTGGTTAACACTTAGTATTCTTCATTGACCAACCAAGCTTGATTAACACTAACTTCTTTGCTGATCGACTAAGCTCGGTTAACATTGATTTCTATTTTACTGATACTGGAATCTCCTTTAGTGCCCGATAGAGCTTAGCTTACACTGTGCTCAATTAAAGCTTGACATTTGTGTAACATCAATGATAATATACAATTAAATAATTATTTTAAAGAATCTTCCTCTTTGGCATTGATGGAAACACGTGTCATTATGCAAAGAAAATTTAGAGCAACAAAATGATTTATAAGATTTTATAATATCCTTAGTTTGATTTTGATTCTTCATTCATGAGAACTCCCTTTGAGATTCTCCCTTTCTCATCTATCTTTAAACTCTATCTTATCAATCTCCCCATCTTGCTCTTATAAAAATATCTCCCTCTTGTTCTTTTCTTTAACATGACATCAATCTCTCCCTCTTTGACATCAAGTGCCAAAGACTTCATACAATGAAATTGCAATGTACCTAATGTACTAATTCATATGCAATGTGCTTGGACAATTTTTCATCAACTTGGTAGTTCTTCAATTAAGCTTTGTTGACACATCACTAATATGTGCTTTAGTAAGCATCAGATAGGAGAATGAGCTCTAACTTACCTCTAACATACAAAATGCATCCTTAGGTAATGACTTGGTGAATATGTTTGCAATCTACTCCTCGGTATTCATAGATTTTAATCTTACCTCTTTGTCTTGAACTAATTCCCTTAGAAAATGATACTTGATTGTAATGTGTTTTTTCTTAGTGTGCATCACTAGGTTCTTGGATATATTGATTGCACTCATCTTATCACAATAGATAACCACTGGTTCCTTGATTTCTTCCTTCATTCCTGACAAAAATTGCTTGATCCATATTATGTTAGAAAAATTAAATTCTATAGCAACATATTCTACCTCTATTGTAGACTAAGAGATGCAATTATGCTTCTTTCTTGTCCACGACACTAACCTTTTTTCCAAGAAAGAATGCTCCTCCACTACTGCTTTTTTCTGCCATCAATGCTTTCATCCCAATCTACATCAGTAAAGGATTTTAACTCAAAGCTTCCTCCTTTCTTGTACTATAAACCACAGTCTTAAATGCCTTTTAGATATCTCAGAATTCTTTTGACTGTCATCATATGATTTTCCTTAGGATTTGCAAAAAATCTTACAACTATTCGTCAATTAGATAAATACCTCAGTAACAAAGGATTGGATATCCTTTCATGTTGACTCCATGATTAGATAAAATCACGTGTTTTCCTAAGAATAACACACTAATTGAATTTTATTTTGTCAACTTGGGAGCATAAAGCTTGAGAGGGTGACTGCACAGTATATGCTCTAATTCCTCTTTAAGTCATTAGAACTAAAACATAAAAGGAATGTAGAAGGAAACTAAGCTAGGAACTAAAACGATATCTTGTCTTAAAGCTTAGAGTACTATTGCAAATAATAAATCTATCTATGCACCTATGCCACAGGAACAGTTCAATGACTCTATTATCAATGGCCGCAGGAACAACATAGTCTACTTTGCAAAGAAACAAAGAAGGAAATAACATCTATTCTAATAAAGTAGTTCACTCATCAAGTGGGCCCCCTTTGATGAATGACCAAAAAAATGGTCAATATAGAAGATGAAAACTTGAATTTTGTATTCTATTCATTCATAGTAAGGGGTTACATCTAATTAAAAATAAGATTACACACCGCTGATATGAGCAAACAATATATTTTATATTCCTCCTGGAAAAAATTTCTTTCAAAGCTATAGCGGTCATTATTTAAAGGAAAGATACAACAACTTCCCACTTCTATGATCACTCCATCAATGATGACCAATTATAGATTATAAAGTTTACAAAAAGAATATCATTAACTACAATTTAACTCCTCCAAGAATATAGCAGGTTGAGGAATTTATATTCAAGCATTGCCATAACAGAAATCACACAATAATCTCCTTGTTGCGGTGATTCATCAATCTGGTCAGCTTTGAGTTAGCATTGAAATGTTGACTTTAAAATATGCACGACAAGTACCTAGAAAAAATTGAATGCAAAAACTTCCAAATACATATATATTCATTTCACCATCAATGTTAGAAAAGGTATAATGTTCAAACTATCACTCTTTGCAAATTCTATAGCTACAAGAAGGAATCTACCCAAACATAACATGTATGAGGAAACATTTATCAACATGTAATATTCCTTCATTAAACCATAGAAATCCATAGATTCAAGCAAACACAAGATATCTGAACTATCTATACTTCAATCTTTATGTCTTAACATATAGATAATATATTCATAAAAACATAAGTTCTTTTGCTTAAACCATAAAGACATAATTTTTTTTTGAAAGATAATTGTCTAAAAACAAGATAAAAGGTTCTCAAAATAATGTCCTTTTAGAGTCTCATCATCTCCCCCAATTGATCTATTGATGGTCCCCAACAATCATGAAGTTATTGATTTGGCCTACACTCTCCAATTACTAGGTGTCCTTTCACCTGGATCATTCTTCACATAATCAAAGTGACCATAATTTGTCTTGATCCTCTTCAATCATTGAACTTCAGTAATCGTGTCATGATCTTCTGCATTATAAATTTCTAATAGTAGTGGTTGCAAGAGAACTGGGGGCTGATACCGTAATGGTAACCAATGTTTGCATAGGCTTCTCCCCAAGTCAATATACTAAGGGATCCTAATTGTAGTGAGAGTGAAGTTTTTTGGAGAGTGGGGTTCTCTTATTTTTAGATCATGTGGCATTCTAACGCATTGCTGTCTTGCGATAGTAATTGTTGTCTCAACATTTTGAGATAAGTGTTGTTCCTAGCCTATAAAGGCCCATTCTCTAACTGTACTCACCTTACCAAGTCCTACAGGATTTCCAAAAATAGAAATCCAATCCAGATATGTTCATCTAGAATGTTGAACTTTTAGTCTCATGAACAAAGGTGTTGTTATTTCATTCTCCCTATAGGGTGCAACTTGATTCTCTCTACTTATTTCATTTTGTATCCATGACATTTCTGCTCTTAACTACACATTTCCTACATACAAGACTGGGTTCCATTTAGTGTCATTAGGCATGGCCAGGTTATGAAGATACAACTCACATAGTAAATTTTTAAAAGCCATGGGAACATATTAAAATGTGTCATAATACTCATGTGGGTTAGAGATAGAGGGATTAAGACCTTCCACAATTCTAGTCAATTTATAATTTGCAATTTGTTTTTTAAGAAACAAATCATATACTAGTGATGGTGACCTACATTCAATTAACTCAGGAATCATTCCTGTGATCTGCTCAATTCTTCTCTTTGGGACTTCATTCTGATCTGAACTTTGTTTCAATTGGTAACTCTGCTCATTAATAACATGCTTTAATTTTTCTTTCTCCAATTTCCATTGAGCTCTCTCCAAATGGTGAGTTTTATTGACATGTGTAGAGCACTCTCTTTTTCTTGTGACAATTGTTGTCTCCACATTTTCTTACCTATTGGATTCAGTAGTTGTTGTAGCTAATGTGTCTAACCCTTCATGATCCAATTTTTCTAGTACTTCCTTAACAACTTCAGGTCTAAATTTTGGATAATTCTTTGAAGGGAGTTCTACTAAATTTTCACTAATATCTTTTATATCAGGGTTTCCTTCAAACTCCTCAGATATTTTATGCTCACCAAACTCCTTATCACTATTGATAAGTACACAATCAACACTACAATCAGCTTCCTGTTGTAGATTTTGGGTTTTTCTCTCATTTCATTCGCTTGAGTTTTCTACAAGTTTTCTCTTGGAGAGGACTCCTTTTCATATTCAAAAAACTCAGGGGTAACTATGGGAATGGAAGCTTTAAGAGCCCTACTCTCAAAGATTCCTTAACTTCACCTCATGGGTGGTGTTGACAAGCATGGAGGATTCTTTCATTTCCTCTTGCTTATAGGTATTTCCACCATAGGCACTTTAGGAGGTTTTCTAGATTTTCCTCCTCTTGAGAGTGGAGGGGTTCATTAAGGTTACTCTCCTCATCTGGTTGTTGTTCTAACTCTTCTTCTTCAACTTCCAAAGTTTTACCTTTGTCTTTCTCAGTGGGAGACCTATTCTTAGCAAATGATGGGGCCTCAGGAGCACTAGCAACTTCTACATTTTTGCTTCTCTTTTTTGCTAATACTGGAGGGTTTAACTTTGTAAATCCTTTTCTTAGTTGGTCTAAGACTAGAGGGAGAGGCCTGAGGAGAATTTTAAACTTAGGGAAAAACTTTACGGAAACCAATGGGTGTTCTTTATTGAAGGAGATTTTTAAAAGCAAATTGATACAAGTATGATAAATGTGGTTCAATCATTGTTTTCTCACTGGTGTCAAACCTACTATTTTTCTAGTAAGACAACTGCTTATATGATTTGAGTACTATCACTTGTTTGATTGATGAAGAGGATTTGATAAAAAAGATTTAACAAAAGCACCTAGATGAAAGGTTGAGTTATGATATCAAAAATGAGTACAAGAATCAGCTAAGACAATGATATCATAGTGCATTGATAATCTACTTAAGGTTGCAAAGGCTAGTTACACTAAGCAAGTTCAGAAGAACAAGTTAAATAATATTTGTTTGCCAAGCTTGACTGGATGGATACTAGGTGCTGAGAAAAGTCAATGCACGCCAAGAAAAATCAGTTGGAGTCGAGTAAAAGTCTATTTTAGTGTATTTCGAGTAAAATTTAATTGATGCCGAGCACCAGTAAACTTTAGTTCGTGCTAAGTAATTTTACAGAGGATGTTGAGCAACACAATATGTGCTAAGCATCAGAAGAAAGTTAATATCAAGTGCCAATATTATTAGAAAGATCGTGAATTTGATGGATTTGAGTTGACAAGTTTATTTTCTTGGATTGTCTGAACCAGGTAGAATATAAGATTGATGAGCTAGTGGCACAAAATTCATGGTAAATTATTTTGAGGAAAATTCACAGAGGATTGAAGGATATGTTTCTAGAAGTGATATGGAATGAAGGGTAGATTCATTGGATCCTACCTAATCTATTCTACCCCTAAATTGGACAATGGAGAATGAATGAAAAAAGATCATAATTCTCTATTTATAGGGATGGCTTGTCAGAAGGAAGGGTTGTCATGTGCAAGAACCTAAGGAAGACAAGGAATCAAGGATATTGCTTCATCAAGTGACCTAAGTAAAGAGTTTACATTGGCATGTTAAGAAAGAAGGCTTAAGGGTATGGATGCTTGAAGGGTGAATAGGCTATTGGAGCTAAAATATGTGAAAGCTAAGTAGAATGGAGGACTAAAATAGAGATTTGCAATCTACAAATGGAGTTGTAAGTTGTTATCAGATCAAGCCTTACTATTACACTCTAATAATTGTATTAGTCTAGGATAAATCCTTTGGATTAATGTTGACCTAATGGTCATTTGTATATCCTTTAACTGGGTGACATTCCAAGAGAATGGTGTAAAGTCCTCTAACAAGGCTCACTCCTAACAGGGTGATTGAAATCCTTTAATAGGGTCACATTTAATAGTGTGTATTCTAACCTTTAACAAGGTTGGCCTTTCATAGGGCATCACTTCAGAAGAGTGAAAAAGAGTAGCATGTTACTGATACTTTTTCTCAAATTGGGTTTCCATGTAAATCATTGTGTAAAATATGTTTTTGAATCTGTTATGTTTCATGTTTACATTTTTGCAAATTGATTTGACACTAACCTACAAGTTTTAAGTGATTGCATAAATCTTATGGATGCATGCATAATAATAAATGTTTTATGGGTTTACTAAGCTATGAAAAGTTTTATTTATACATCTAGACCTTGGATAACTAATTCATCCACCCTCTTAGTTATTCTAAAGAGTTCCAACAATTGGTATCAGGGTGATCTACTTAAGAGGACTAGTTTGAAGGTACTAGAAGCACAAAGAATAAGATGTTAAAAAGAGATAACTTTCCTGCACGACAAAGTTTGAAGAAGCTACACCTTGGAGGACTTGGAGATCATGCACAATCTATTATCACTACTGAGCATGTTGATCCTGCTAAAGTCCTAACTGTCGAGGATATGAAAAAGAAGAAAGAACACAACCAAACAATGCTAGAGATTGCCTCTACGCTAAGCTATGCTAAATTTGATGATATCAAAATTCTTGATAGTGCAAATAAAATGTGGGATGCTTTAAACACCGTCTATGAAGGAGACACGAATGTTCTAAGAGCCAAAGTTGAAAATCTCAGAGGTAAGTTTGATGATATGAGAATGCAAGTAGGTGAAAATGTTGCTCAATATTGCTCAAGGATAAAAGATGTTGTTAATGCAATAAGAGGAGCTACTAGTACAATAGATGATGATACTATATTAAGTAAAGTTTTAAGAAAGTTGCTACCTATATATGCTATTAGAGTTTTTGCAATACAAGAACTGAGATGTATACTAGGGAATACTCTATCTCTTGAAGGTCTGGTAGGTAGGCTTACTACTTTTGAGCTATCTAAATTTGATAATTACAAACCTAGACATATTGAATATGCTTTCAAAGCTAAGCTATCATTGAAGGAACCTGATGAGAAGAAGAAGAAAAAGACAAAGTATGTGTCTAGTGACAATGATATAGATGGGGAGGACATAGATCAACTTAAAGCACTACTAGCAAGGAGATTTCACAAAGGTAAAGGCAAGTTTAAATGTAAAATACCTATCATTTGTTTCAATTGCAATGAAGTTGGTCACATTGCAGCTAGATGTTTAGAGAAGAAGAACTATAGAGGTGGTGACAAGTACAAAATTAAAAGAGATGAAGATAGAAAGGATTACAAAGACAAAGGCAAGAAGTCTTGCTACATTGCTGAAGAGGAAACAAAAGATGAATCTGATGAACATGATGATGAAGCGATGTATGTTGCAATGAATGATGAATTTGATGAAGATGAGACAATTGCACTTGTGTCTTGCATGAACAAGAATGATAGATGGATCATTGATAGTGAGTGTTCACATCACATGACTAGAGATAAAAGTAAGTTGATCACCTTGAATTGTTATGATGGAAATAGTGTAAGATTTGGTAATGATGCACCATGTTTGATAAAAGGAAAATGCTCTATCAAACTCATAGAAAAGATTCTATGTGACAATGCTTACTATGTTGAAGGACTTAACTATAATAGGTTGATTGTGTCACAATTGAATAATTTAGGATGTAAGGTTGAGTTTGAAAATAAGATTGCTAGGATATATGATGTTGATGGAAAAATGATTGGAAAGAGTGATCAAACTAGGAGTAATCTATTCTATCTTGAAATAAAGGATGCTAGTTGTCTAATTGTAAAATTTGATGATGTGTGGCTATGAAACAAGAGATTATGTCATGTTAATTTTGATAATTTGGTTAGTATCAGTAACATGAGAAAAGTTAGAGGTTTACCAAAGTTGAAGAAGCCAGATAATATAATGTGCAAACAATGTTAGTTAGGCAAAATGACAAAGTCAAATTTTAAGAGTAAAATTCATACTTTTAAAGGAATACTAGAGATTGTTCATACTGACTTGTGTGGACCAATTGAAGTGCAAAGCTGAAAAGGAGATAAGTATATTATGTTGCTTGTTGATGATTATTCTAGAATGATGACAATTATGTTTCTGAAACCAAAATCTTATGCTTTCCAAATGTTTAAGTGGTACTTACCAAGAGTTGAGAAGGAAATAGGTAAAAGTCTAAAATGTTTGAGATTTGACAGAGGAGGAGAATTTACATCACATGAGTTTGAGATGTTCTGTAATGACAGAGGTATCAAAAGATAGACATTTGCTCCTAGAACCCCTCCACAAAATTGAATTGTTGAAAGGAGGAACATGTCTATAATGGACTATGTTAGGACACTCGTGATGTTAAAAAATGTTGCTTTGAAATAGGTGAGAGAAGCTATAAGTACAATAGTCTATACCCTAGACCATATACAAGCCAAGAAAGGTACTCATTCAACACCTTTTGAACTATGTTATGAATACTCACTTAATGTAAAATATTTTAATGTATTTGGAAGAAAATGCTTTATTCTCACAGATTTCAAGAATGGTAAACTAGATGCAAAAATTGAAGGTATATTCCTAGGTTATTCCACAAGAAGTAAAGCTTATAAGTGTTTAAATACTAACACTAACAAAGTTGTGGAAAGTGCAAATATATAGAAGTACATGAAGCTAAACCTATGAAAGAACCAAAAGAATACAAATCATTTGTATAGATTTATGAAAGTGTGTTGTAATATCCCTAATTTTGACATATATTTTAATAATAAATAAATAATAATAAAATAATTACATTATAAACCAATGAAGATTATAATATATTATTATCATATTTGAATATATATAATATTAATAACTAATAATAATAAATTGATTAATAAACTAATCAATATAATATTATATATATTAATAATACAAGAATTAATGATAATACAATATGGTATTATATTTGCATAACATAATATGTTATAATAACATTATATAACATATTTTAAAAATAATATTTAAATAACATAAATTGATACTATTCACAATAATATTAATTAAAAACATTATTAATAATATACATTAATGTCTTTATATATTATAAACATTTATATAAACTATACCTAAGTCAATATACTAACACAAACCTAATAAATAAACTTAAACATAATTAATACATTAATAAAAACATAAATCGATGAAACAATCTAAACTGCTCGATCACATGAAGGAACATGTCTGCTCGTGGATGAACCAAGCATATTTATGGGGGATTAAAAGGGACGTGGAAAAAGGTCATGTCCAAAATTTTCAAAACAAAGGCGTTGGGAAATCACATGGCAAAAGCACAATCAAGGAGAACCAAAACACAACAGATTCATCATCGTCGAAGAACATATCAAAAGTCACCGATAATCGCATGCAGGGTCAGTATTAAAGGTTCAAAGGACAACATTGCCAGATTGTGTATTGGAAACTGCAAATGCTCAAATAGGTACATCATCCCACTGATATTAAAGGAATGACCGAGATGTCATTCCACTAATAGCATCAACCTTGAACCTATAGATGTCATACTTATCATTATAAAATCAACGATAAAAGTGGGCTAAGTAATAAGGAGGCAGGATATACACCATTGAAGAAAAGCATATTAACTAATAACGGGTACAAACATTCCTAAATGTGCATCAACTTGAAGCAAGTGATAAGGAAGGGAAAGGATAATACGAGACATTGAATCACATTCAGGAAGTACGTAGCAGCAAAGTGATATAAACAATAAGCAACCCGTAGTCAACTGTGCTCCGGATAGTATGAAGATATAGAGTAGCGTCAGACCTATAAGTACGTGAAGCTCAATCTTCCTTGAGTTTCACATTTACACTCAATCCACACTCAATCCAATAATCCAATTCATTATTATTGTTTCAATTTAGTGGATAGGGAAGAAATATTAAAGTGCACTCAACTATTAATATGAGAAGAATATTAAGGAGAGCTTTCAAATTATAATTTATCTCACATACAAATTATGAATATATACATATGTATATTATTTAAAAGATTGGAATTTCATTAGAGATAATTACAAAGTCCATATAATTCCAAATATAAAATGAATATTTGAAGTCTTTAAACTGGAACCGAGAGCAACTTGAGGTATAGCTAAAAAGGGGACATTACATGTGCTTACTAATGAAGATGTTGCAAATCAAGCTACAAACCAATAGCAAGTTCCAATGACTGTCAAGACATATACTACGAATGTTGAGTTGCATTCAATAATTGAGCTACATTTAGATGCTGAGTTACAAAATGAAGTTGAGGCACATTCTGATTTTGAGATTAGTGTACATGAGAGAGATGTTGAAATACTTGATAGAGATGTACATAGTGACTTTGAAGTAGATAAACCAAATGAAGAAACCATAGCTGAACCAAGATTGTCAAAATTTGTCAAGAGACATCATCTTGTTATACAAATCATTGGAGATAAAGATGCTAGACCAATGATAAGAAAAAAGTTAAGAAATGGTACATGCTTGCTAAGAATAAAAGAGCCTAAATTAGTAAATGATGCCTTAGAAGATGTGGACTGGAGTAAAGCCATGGAAGAAGAGATTGAACAAATTGAGAAAAACAAAACATGGACTCTAGTTCCTAGACCAGAAGACAAAAATGTGATTGGCACCAAGTAGGTATTTAGAAATAAGCTAGATGAAAATGGTAAAGTCATAGGGAACAAGGCAAGATTATTCTACAAATGATATGCATAAGAAGAAGGAATTGACTATGGAGAAACATTTGCTCCTATTGCTAGATTGGAAGAAACGAGAACTCTGCTTGCTTATTTTACGTACAAAGGTTTCAAAGTTTATCAAATGGATGTTAAATCTACATTTCTAAATGACATATCAGAGGAAGAAGTTTACATAGAACAACTAGAAGAATTTGTTGATATTAACAATAAAAATATGGTATGTAGATTACACAAAGCTCTATATGGTTTGAAACAAGCACCAAGAGCACGCTATGGGAGACTTCATAATTATCTCTTGAAGATTGGATTTGAAAGGACTGATGATAACAACAATCTATACATGAAGACAGAGAAAGGAAAAGGTATTTTGTTTTTTGAAATTTTTGTTGATGATATCATATTTGGAGGTCAAAATGCTTTATGTAAGGCTTTTGCAAATGAAATGAAGTAAGAATTTGAGATGTCTATGTTTAGAGAGATCAAGTTCTTTGTGGGTTTACAAGTACATCAGATGAAATATGGTATATGCATCACTCAGTCAAAGTATTTCAAAGAGATACTAAATTTTTTTAGACTGGAGGATTGCAAACTAGTAAGTACACCTATGGTGACAAGACATAAATTATCAAAGAATGATGATTCAGTTGGAGTGAATCAAACATTGTATAGGTCTATGATTGGAAAATTATAATATGTAGTACATAGAAAACCTAATATTACATTATCTATAGGGATAGTTGCAAGATTTTGTATTAATCCCAAAGAGAATCATTTGATGGTTGTAAAGAGAATAATGAGATATCTAAAAGGAACAGAGGAATATGGTCTATACTATAAGAAAAATGATAAATTTGAATTAAGAGCCTATATTGATGTTGATTGGGCTAGAAACTTTGATGATAGAAAGAGTACTAGTGGAGGAGAATTTTTCTTAGGCAAGAGGCTCATTACTGTTGGAAATATAGATGGAGTAACTGAGAGGGGGGTGAATCAGTTACCACAAGAACAAATCCACAGATCCCTTAGATGTCTGATGAAACTAGTTACTGTTGTCACTCAGTAAACATACAAAAAATGTTGTAACTTGGTAGATGCAGTGTATGTTGACTTTAATAGATCTTAAAAATTCATAGTGATTAACATGCAATTATAAAAGAAATAACATGAACACTACCAGATTTAATGTGAAAACCCAATATGAGAAAAACCACCAAGTAACTAGCTACTGATTTTCACTCTTTTGAAGTGAGCCTTGTTAGGAGCCAACCTAGTTGAAGGTTATAAAACACTGGTTAAAGGTTATAAAACACACTATTAGGTGTGACCTTATTAGAGGATTTAATCACCCTATTAGGAGTGACCTTGTGAAAGGTCTTTAAAACAATTCAATGGAATTGTCACCTTATTAGAGGATTTACAAATGGTTATTAAACCAACTCTGTTAAAATATTTTGGAATCACTGCTACAATGGTGAGAAAGTAACAATGAAATGACCTGAATGAGATGCAACTAAATTGCTGATACAGATCTTTGTTCTACTTCACTAGATCCTTCCTAATCAAATAAATATTTGCTACTCCTCAAGGATATCTGACCATCCTTCAAAGTTCGCTCACACTTTTCTCTTCAAACAATCAACACACTTGCATGCTCACTCATTACACTTTAGAATTCTCAACTTGACCTTTCATATGTACCATAAAAATTATCAAGTCAAGTCATTTACAAGTTACAATTACCAATAATCATTACCTTAGTTGGCTACAATCATTACTTGAAACAATTAAACTTTATTTCCCAAAACAACAAAATCCTTCATTGTCTGACCTTACTCGGTAAACACTGATCTTGAAAATATTTCCTGTGTTAACCAACAAAAGCTCGATTAACATTGTGAACCCTGCAAAATCCTTTGGAGATCGAAGAAACTCGGTAAACACTGATTTTTCTTTGTTAACCATGTGAGTTTGGTTATCACTAACTTTCTACCACATTTCCTTCAATGCCCGAGTGAGCTTGGTAGACACTATTTCCATAGAGTAAGGACTCTTAAATTTACTTTGTTGACCGACTGAACTCGGTAAGCAATGTCTACCAACTGATATGGAATTTGTGTAACATCAAAGACAACACACAATTAGACAATTGTATCCAACAATCTCTCTCCTTGACATTGATGGAAACACAACATGTCATAGCACAATGAAATTTGAAAACATTTCTTTTCTTGATAGAAATTTTCTCCCTCTTAGATTTTATGCTACAAACTTCTCTAATGCAGTAATTTCCCTCTGTGAAGGAATTACATAGCTTTTTCTTCAAACAAAAAACTCTCCCTTAATTCAAATTTTAGAAAGATATGACAATAAACTCTCCCTCTTTGAAAAAACATGCCAAAGACAACACATACCAAATGAGTATTAATGTACCTTGAGTACTGATTCATATGCAATGTTCCCATGACTATGTTGTATGAACTGATAGATCTTCAACTTGGTTCCTATTGATGCATCACTAAAACTTTATTTTAGTTAGCTTTAGATAGGGGAATGACCCCTAACTTACCTCTTAGATACAAGAATGCATCCTTAGGTAATGGCTTAGTGAATATGTCTGCAATCTATTCTTTTGTATGGACATATTCTAATCTAATTTCCTTGTCTTGCACCAATTCTCTAACAAAGTGGTATTTTATAGCAATAAGCTTGGTTTTGGAATGCATCATTGGATTCTTTGATATGTTAATTGCACTTTTATTATCACAAAACATAACAACTAGCTCTTTGATCTCAACCTTCATGCCTTCCAACAATTGCTTAAACTAAACAATATTAGAACAGATTGCTATTGCTACAACATATTCTGCTTTAGGTATAGATTGGGATGTGCAATTTTTCTTTTTACTTGTCCAAGATACCAACTTTTTGCAAAGAAAGAATGCTCCACCACTTGTACTCTTTCTGTCATCAATGTTTCCTGCCCAATCAGCATCAATAAACACTTTCAAGTCTAAATTTCCTCCAAATTTATACTACAATCCATAATCTTCAGTGCCTTTCAAGTATCTCAAGATCCTTTTGATTGCCATCATGTGATGTTCTCTGGGTTTTGCTGAAAATCTTGCCACTATACCAACTACAAGAGTAATATCAAGCCTTGTATGAACTACACACTGCAATTTTTCAATCATTGATCTATATAAGGTCTGATCTACCTCTTTTGAATCATCATCTTTGGTAAGCTTTAGTCCTGTAAACATGGGAGTTCAAACTGGTTTTGAATCTTCCATACCAAACTTCTTGAGTATTTTCTTGATGTATTTAGACTAAGTGATGTAGATACCATTCTTGCTCTGTTGAATCTGAAGACCAACAAAGAATTTAATCTCACCAAACATAGACATTTCAAATTCTTTGTTCATTTTCTCTAAAAATTCTTTGCATAGATTATCATTCCTTGTAAATAAAGTATCATCCACAAATATTTCTACCAAAACAATCTTGTTATCTGGTCCTTGATGTACAAACTACTGTTATCATTAGTTCTCTGAAAACCTATCTGAATAAGGTAGTTATGCAATATCTCATACCATGCTCTAGGAGCTTGTTTTAGACCATACAATGCTTTGTGTAATTTGCAGACCATGTCCCCTGTTTCTAGATCAAGAAAACCTTCAAGTTTCTCAATGTAGACTTCTTCATCTAGAATACCATTGAGAAATGCAGATTTAACATCCATCTGATATACCTTAAATCCTTTGTGTACAACATATGCAAGTAGGGTCATAACACCTTCCAATCTTGCAATAGGAGCAAAAGTCTCTCCATAATCAATTCCTTCTTCTTGAGAGTATCCTTTACATACCAATCTAGCTTTGTTTCTTGATACCTTACTATCTTCATTCAACTTATTTCTAAATACCCATTTAGTTCCAATCACATTTTTATCTTTAGGCCTAGGTACAAGAGTCCAAGTTTTGTTCTTATCTATTTGCTCTATCTCTTCATTCATAGGTTCAATCCAACTTTCATTTTTCAATGCATCTTTGACATTTTTAAGTTCAAAATTAACAAGTAAACAAGTACCTTTTAGCTTACTTCTTGTCATAGTACCTTTTGATTTGTCTCCAATAATCTTATCTGGTGCATGATGTCTCCTAACATACTTGGCTAATACATGTTCCTTGCCTCTTGAGTGAATTGCATTGTCATTCTTTTGAACTTCAACTTTAGATTCTGGTTGCTCAAACTCAGTAGGCATTGACTTAGTAGCTTCAGAATGTGACTCGAGTTCTTGCAACTAGGTTTGAACTTCTTACAACTCGGTGACTGATGAAGACTCGGGAGTAGAAGTCTCTTGATTAACAAATGTATCTGGCACTATATCAGGTTCAATGAAAACAAATCTCCTATAATCTTTTGGTTTCTTTTTGCTTTCTTCTTCAGTCCTTTCTACAAACTCATCAACTTTCACATGTGCACTTTCTATGATTTTGTGAGTAGACAAATTCAAACATCTATATGCTTTACTTTTGCAAGAATATCCCAAAAATATACCTTCATCACCCTTGACATCAAATTTTCCTTTTCTAGATTCTTTCATGATGTAACATTTACTTCCAAATACTTTTAGGTAACTTACATTGGGTTTATAGCCATACCATAACTCATAGGGGGTTCTGAATGAGTCCTTCAACTGTACTCAGTTCAAGGTATGAATTGTAGTGTGATAGCTTCCTTCCAGTATTTGATAGCAATGTTCTTTTCAATTATTAGAGTCCTTGCACAATCCATGATAGATCTATTCCTCCTTTCAGCTATTCCATTCTGCTCGAGAGTTCCAAGGGCTGATACTTGTCTTTTGATTCCTCTTTCAATGCAAGAGTTATTGAATTCATTGGAAATGAACTCACCACCTCTGTCTAATCTCAAATATTTCAGTCTTTTCCCTATTTCCTTCTCTACTCTGGCCAAATACCATTTGAACTTCTCAAATGCTTCTGAATTCTCTCTCAGACACATAACAATCATCATTCTAGAGTAGTCATCAACAAAAAGAATGAAGAACTTTTCTCTAGTATAGCTCTCAATTCCAATAGGTCCACACAAATCAGTATGCACAATTTCCAAAATATCTTCAGACTAATATATTTAACTTTCAAATCTAGTCTTTCCCATCTTACCAATCTGACAATTCTTGCATAAACCAACATCAGGTTTCTTTATACTAGGAATGCCTCTTACTTTCTTGAATTTTCTTAACTTTACCATGTTATCAAAATTCACATGACATAACCTTTTGTACCACAACCAAATTTCTTCAACTTGAGCAATAAAACATGAGAACTCACTAAGTTCAAGATAAAACAAGTTACCTTTTGTTTGTATGCCTGATCCAATCAGCTTTCCTTTGACATCCAATAGTCTTGTCTTTCCATGCATGAATTCCACATTGAATCCAATATTGATTAGTTGTGCCACACTCAATAGATTATGTTTTAGTCCTTCAACCCAATAGGCATTATCACATACAAGTTCTTTGGTTAATGAGATTATTCCTCTTCCTTTTATGCAACAAGGTTAATTATTACCAAACCTTACACTACGACCATCATAGTCTTCAAAATGTTCAAACTTTGTTTTGTCACCAGTCATATGATGAGAACAACCACTATCTATGATCTATGTATCATTTTTACTTACATTAGAGATAAGTGGCATTTTATCTTCCTCATCATTATCAAACTCATCTTTCACAACAATGTAAACAATTTCATCTTCACTATTATCAGAATCCTTAGAGTCCTTATCCATAAAGCATGTTTTCTTACCTTTGTCCTTGAATGATTTGAAGTCTTTCTTGCTATTGCACTTATGATATTTTTTCTTATCCTTGCTTTGCTTGTTTGGGCACCTAGCTACAATATGACCAATTTCTTCACATGAAAAATAGATTAGGGAAACTTTACCTTTGTATTTTCCTTTGCCTCTAGAATATTTCCTTGCAAGTAAAGCTTCAACTACTTCAAGATCACTGTCAAAACTCTCCTCTAATTCTTCTTCACTTTCTGATTGACTGTCCTTTACTTTCTTCCCTTTTTATTTAAGTGAAAGCTTGGCTTCAAATGTTGATTTGATGTTCTTGAAAGCTAGAACATAATTGTCATAGTTATCTAGCTCAAATGCAGTCAATCTTCCTACTATGGCATATAAATTTATCTTATGATTTGCTTCATATCTTCTTTCTTGAATTGCAGATACTCTAATTGCATAAATGGGAAGTAGTGTTCTAAGAACTTTACTTACAACTATTTCCTCCTTGATATCTCCTCCAGAAGCTTTGATTGCATTGAAACTTGCTTTGATCCTTTCAACATATTTGAAAATGTTTTCATCCTCTCTCATCCTCATCTAATCAACTTGTCCTCTTAGACTTTTTGCTTTGGCTCTTCTGACATTGTCATCACCACCGTAGATTTCCTTTAGTTTGTTCCACATTTCAAAGGAAAATTTGTAGTCCTTGATTTCATCAAATTCTTCATAGCTAAGGGCTGATGTAATGTCTATCATCTTGGTGTTATGAGTCTTCTTCTCAGTAATGTCATTGACAGATAATGTACTGGAAGAAGTTGTATATTCTTCATCAAGATATTTCAATCTTGTATCTCCAATGGAAGCCAAATGGAGTCTCATGAGACCTTTCCATGCTGAAAATTTATACCTGTTAAGCCTTGGAATTTCCCTCTTGTAAAACATCTCTATCTTTAGCTTAGATCCTTCAAACCTTTCCTGCAAGCACCAAAAGCTCTGATACCAATTGTTGGAAATATAGATGGAGTAACTAAAGGGAGGGGGGGGAGGTTGAATCATTTACCACAAAAAAAAATCCACATATCCCTTAGATTTCTAATGAAACTAGTTACTATTGTCACTTGGTAAACATACAAAAAATGTTATAACTCGGTAGATGCAGTGTATGTTAACTTTAACAGATCTTAAACATTCACAATGATTAACATGCAATCATAAAAGAAATAACATGAACACATGAGATACTAGATTTAACGTGCAAACCCAATATTGGAAAAATTACCAATTAACTAGATACTGATTTGCACTCTTCTGAAGTGAGCCCTATTAGGAGCCAACCTGGTTAAAGGTTACAAAACACATTGTCAGGTGTGACCTTGTTAGAGGATTTAATCACCCTATTAGGAGTGGCCTTGCAAAAGGTCTTTAGAACAATTCAATGGAATTGTAACCTTGTTAGAGGATTTACAAATGGTTGTTAAACTAACTCTGTTAAGAGATTTTGGATTCATTGCTACAATTGTGAGAAAGTAACAATGAAATGTCCTGAATGGGATGCAACTGAATTGCTGATACTGATCTCTATTATGCTTCACTAGATCCTTCTTGATCAAATAAATATTTACTACTCCTCAAGGATATCTTACCATCCTTCAAAGTTCACTCACACTTTTCTCTTCAAACAATCAATACACTTACATGCTCACTCATTATACTTGATATTTACAAGTGTTTTAAATATATCAAAGAATCCTATGATGCACACAGAGACTAAGAACATTGCAATCAGGTATCATTACTTGAGAGAATTAGTTTAAGATAAAGAGGTGAAGATGGAATATGTTAACACAAAAGAGAAAATTGCTAATATCTTCACAAAAGCATTACCTAAGGATGCTCATGAGTATCCAAGAGGTAAACTAGGGGTGATACCCCGTTCAAATATTATTTAAGTAACAAAAGGAGTGCCCTGCATCAAACAAGCTAATATCCATATGTTACAAATTGATGTAGTGGGTCTTACTTTAGGAGTTGCCTAAACTATTCATAAAGCTGAAACTGCAAATCAATCACAAGAAAGGTGACACAGGAGAAACTGAAAAAGTTCATATCTGCATATTAAGATGACAAGTATTTGGCATTGTTGTCAAAGATGGAGAAATACAAGATTAAATTGATCTTGAAGGGAGAAATACAAGAGATTGAAGATTGAACAAAGAGGGAGAAATCCTAACACTCAGTATGAGGGAGAAATGTTGATTGCTGAGATAGAAAAGTATATTTACTGATAACATCTACCTAGTAAGAGGAAGATACTATAGAAGGGAGATATAAGAAGTAATTTAGAGCGAGTCATAAGGATGAATTGATTGTTAATTGTTTGTTGATCAGAACCAAACATAATTTTGTAACCTATTCAAAAGATGAAAGTTGTTGATAGAGGGAGAGATTTCAATACGAGGATTATTTTATTTATTTTTTGTTATTTTGTTGGTCTTACTATTTTAACCAATTCAGTTTGATTGATCAGTTTTGTTTATCAATGCCAAAGACGAAGATTGTTCAAGAAGGAGATTGTTGAAAATAAATTGATACAAGTATGATAAATGTGTTTCAATCATTGTTTTGTCACTAATGTCAAATCTACTATTTTGATAGTAAGACAACTACTTATATAATTTAAGTACTATCACTTGTTTGATTGATGAAGAGGATTTGATCAAAAAGATATAACAAAAGCACCTAGAGGAAAGGTTGAGTTATGATATGAAAAAGGAGTACAAGAATCAACTAAGATAGTGATATCATAGTGTAATGATAATCTACTTAAGGTTGCAAAGGCTGGTTACACTAAGCAAGTTTAGAAGAACAAGTTAAACAAAGTTTGTCTTCCAAGCTTGACTAAATGGACAGTAGGTGTTGAGCAAAGTCATGCACGCTGAGCAGAAATCAGTTGGAGCTATGTAAAAGTTTATTTTAGTGTATATTGAGCAAAATAGTGGATGCTAAGTAAAGTTTACTTAATGTTGAGCGCTAATAAACTTTAGTTTGTGCCAAGTAATTTTATAGAGGATGTCAAGTAATGTAGTACATGTCGAGCATCAAAATCAAGCTAATGTCAAGTGCCAACATTATTAGAAAGATTGTGAATTTGTTGGATCTGAGCTGAAAAGTTTATTTTCTTGGACTGTGTGAACCAAGTGGAAGATAAGATTGATGATTTGGTGGCACAAAATTCATGGTAAACCTTTTTGAGGTGAATTCAAAGAGGATTAAAGGAGAAGTTTCTAGAAGTGATGTGGAATGAAGGGTATATTCATTGAATCCTACCTAATCTGTCCTAACCCTAAATTGGATGATGGAGAATAAATAGAAGAAAATCTTAATTCTATATTTATAGGGATGGTTGGTCAGAAGCAAGGGTTGTCATGTGCAAGAACCTAAGGAAGACAAGGAGTCAAGGGTATTGCTTCATCAAGTGACCTAAGTGAAGAGTCTGCATTGGCATGTTAAGCAAGAAGGCTTAAGGGTATGGATGCTTGAAGGCTGAGCAAACTATCAAAGCTAAAATATGTGAAAGCCAAGAAGAATGGAGGATTGAAACAGAGATCTATAATCTACAAATGGAGTTGTAAGTTGTTATCAGATCAAGCCTTAATGTTACTCTCTAATAATTGTATCAATCTAGGGTAAATCCTTTGGATTAAGATTGAACTAATAGTCATTTGTAAATCCTTTAACTAGGTGACATTCCAAGTGAATGGTCTAAATACCTCTAACAAGGCTCACTCCTAACAGGGTGATTGAAATCCTTTAATAGGGTCACATTTAACAATGTGTATTGTAACCTTTAATAGGGTTGGCCTTTCACAAGACATCACTTGAGAGGAGTGAAAAAGAATAGCATGTTACTGGTGGTTTTTCCCAAATTGGGTTCCACACAAATCATTGTATCAAATGTGTTGTTGAATCTCTTATGCTTTATGTTTACATTTCTGCAAATTGATTTGACAGTAACCTACAAGTTTTAAGTGATTACATAAATCTTGTGGATCCATGCATAATGATAAATGTTTTATGGGTTCACTAAGCTATGAAAAGTTTTATTTATACATCTAGAACTTGGATAACTGATTCAACCCACTCTCAATTAGTCTAAAGAATTCCAACATTCTTTCCCTTCATCCAACACCCTGGCCTCTAGGGCCGACCAACCTAGGCTTAACCTCTTCTAACTGTAAGAACTGCTCCCATGACCCAATTGCTTGGTTATTCAATTTCCTTTCTATGATTAATTTTATTAAGAAATGGTGAGAGACTGACTAATCTTTTCCTTACTACACTAGAGAAACTTTCTTCTTAACAATGTTAAATAGGAAATTTGGAAGGTTTACCTGTCTATAATTAGGTCGTAGGTGAACCAACATTTAGAAATGTAGGGCATGCAGGTATGTGTAACATCCCTCACACGTGAAGTACTAGATGATAAACATGACTAGTTGAATAAATTGTTAGTTTGTGGTGACTGATCAGGAAAGTATAGTACATACTTCATAAAATTTTTGGGGCTTAGGGCATCGCCTCAAAAAAAAAATTGGCACTATTCATAGATTCACCACTAAAGTAATGGCTAATATTTGCCAATTTATGGCTGACATGTAGTAACCCGAAAGTGGTTTAATACTTGTATAAAAAGGCTTAGGGTTGGGGTTGTTTTATAGTGGTGATTCGAAATTGGTTCTTGTGGCAGTATTGAGCTCTAAGGGATTACAGATTGTATTTAGGTTGTAATCACTGGATTGTAATAATATCAGACTTGCTATTTGGTGGATGTAGCCTAGGGATTGGGTGAACCACGTTAAATCTTGGTGTCTTGTGTTCTTTTCTGTGTGATCTATTATTTTCTGTTATTGGTTATATTTGCATGTAATTGTTATTTCTGTCCATGGTTTAATCCTAACATAAAATCCATTGGCAAGGATAACCTAGAAGTACCTTGTTTCTTATCAATGTCTAGTGGAGGGTCTTGATGTATACTAAATTGTGTCCTAGCTAACTTTAGGTCAAACTCTTTCTCCCAACTTTTGTCTTACTGGGGAAACCCAGTGACCTTGGCTACCACCTCCTCTGAGAACTCAATTCTTAGACCTTTGACTACTGCAACACCATCCTTTAAGATGCTCATGAATTAAAGAGCAACCTCTTCATCAAATTCTTTTAAACTAAAACAATAATCCAACCATCCCCTTCTTCTAAACATTTTACAACTGATTGCATCACCTAAAAGAACTCGATGATCAATGGGATTGTTCCTTTCTAGACCTCCACCTGTGGTTAATTCCAACTAAATTATGGAAAAACCATGATGTTTCAAAGCTTGGTGAATCAAAGTTTACAATATTATGACACTAGCCCTGGTTATTTCAGAAAAAACAACGTATACTTGAAGAGTTTAATGCACAATATCTCATAATATCCTTCTTGCATCAAATTTCATAATTTTTAGCTCATGTCTAGGTCCATGACCTCAACATGTTGCAAAGCATCATTAAAAGTTAAGAAATTACTTTTAATGTCCTTAATTTCATAAAGATGTAGTTGCAGAAGGACAAGTCACCAACATGTGACATTAAGTATGCAATTATTTTCAGTCATCTTAATGAAATTTTAAAGTTACATGCAATTTGAAATTGATTTGAAAGAAAAAATTTAATATTTCCCTCCCCCAACTAAATAAAGGCATGGGTCCCACCACGTCAGGATATGCAAGAGTGAATAATTATAAACAATATCAAATCCTAACAAAGCATGGATAAAATAAAATGCAAAGTTATACGATAGGTACCTGGAAACTGCTATAGGAAAGATGTTTTAGAAAAGATCATCAAAATTGATAGAGTAATGGGATGGGATGGTAAGATGGAAGAGAGAGAAGGTGAAGTGGAATGGATGTGAAGAAAGTAGTTTAAAAAGGAAAGAACTTATTATGAATTCCTTGAACAGAGTCAAGAAGTATCAAGATTCAGGGTAGGAGACCCAAAATCTTTGGCTACAGAAATGAAAATGTCCTCATTGTGCTAGAATTATTGTAGGAACTCTTCATAGCTGATTGGTTTATTGTAAAGCTTGAGAAAATGCCTATTGACAAGTAGTTTGAAGCAAATAAGATCAATGGTAGATAGCTAAACTGCACCATTTGGGAATACAACAATAATCTCTTACAGTCCTAACTAGCATGTTCAGAACTTCCCTGGGTTATGTTGGTACATTGAGTCATAAAGGAGTACCTAGTCACATACAAAAAAAATTCTTTGTTTGATAAACCTGCCATGCCACTATTTTCTCTGGTGTTGATGAGCTTAGTATTGTTCAATGCAGAATTCCTCCATTCATCAAGACCATTTAAACTCAGGATTCGTTCATGTTGAGAAATAGTGAGTTCTATCCTGAGCTCTAAGGTAGTTCTAAATGTTTTATATTCAAATTCTATAGGCATTACTGTTGACTTACCATAAACAAGATCGAAGGGAGCAAAACTAGTTGTGAACTTCTAGGTGGTTCTATAAGCCCAGAGAGCTTCAAGAAGGCATGTGGCCCAATCCTTCCTATGGAGTGCTATAGTCTTAGTGAGAATGAATTCCATCTCCCTATTAGTAACTTCTACTTGACCATCAGCCTAAGGATGATAAGGTGATAATTTACCATGGCCGATAGTATACTCCTTCATAAGAATAGTTATCAAATTTCATGTAAACTGAGTTACCCGATCAGATGCTAATTGCCTAGGAACATTGAACCATATAAAGATGAATTCATACAAAAAAAATTGTCATGTTAATATCCCTTGAATGTTTCATGGGTTTATCCTCTGGCCATTTGGTTATGTAGTTAGTGCACACTAGAATATAGGATTTTCCTTGTGAAGTAGGTTCAATGGGTCCTACAAAATCAATCCCCCATTTGTCATAGGGTGTGACAACTACTTGAGGTTATAGGGGCATTTCATCCAATTTAGTGGTTCTTCCCATTTGTTGACATTTGTCACATTTCTTTATATATCTAGTTGCATCCTTATGCAAGTTTGGCCAATAATACCCATTTTTCAAGATTTTGAAGGCCAATCTTTTGGCTATAAAGTAACCTCCATAGGGCTCATCATGACATGTCTTCAATACATCATATGTTTCATCCTCTCTTAGACACCTACGCATGACTTGATCAAGTTCAATATAGAACATAAACCCAACATTACATGAATAATTAAAGCTCTTCTCTGCTAGTAACTTTCTTTCTTAGGTAGAGAAGTGAACTAGCATTTTACCTATGGTGAGGTAGTTAGCAATATCTACATACCATGGGTTTTGTGTGGACAGTAAAAAAAGGTGCTCATCTAGATAACTATCATCAATGGTGCCAAGATCATTAGGGACATGTAACCGAGAGAGAAGGTCAGCTACCACATTGGTCTTACTAGGTTTATCAACTATGATGATGTCAAATTCTTGCATGAGCAATAACCAATAAGCCAATCTTCCTGAAATTGTTGGTTTGTTCACCAAATATTTTATAGTGGAATGGTCAGTGTGAAAAAATATTTCATATCCAGTAATGTAGTGCATGAACTTATTGAGGGCATAGATGACTACAAGTAATTCCTTTTTAGTAACTGTGTAATTAAATTCTGCACCTTGCAAATTCTTACTAATGAAATAAATGGCATGTTCGATGGAGTCTACTTTTTGTCCTAGCACAACACCAATAGCATAGTATGAGGCATCTATATGAATGTGAAAAGGTAGACCCCAATTAGGTCCTCTCAAAATAGGCATTCTAGTAAGGACTTCCTTAAGTTGCAAGAAGGATGTTGTACAATCAAAGTCCCAAGAAAATTCATAATTCTTTTTGAGCTAGTTGTAGAGAGGTGTTGCAAGTTGACTAAAGTTTTTAATAAATCTTCTATAATATCTAGCATGTCCCAAAAAACTTTGTACATCCTTTTGCTTCTCTGGCATAGGAAAGGTACTAATGACTTCAATCTTTGTTGGATCTACTTGGATGCCCTTAGATGAAATGAAATGCCCTAGCAATACCCCTTCCTCCATCATCATAAACCATTTCTCACTATTTAGGGAAAGGTTATCGTCTTGACATCTTTTGAGTATCATTTATAAATTTGATTTTAATTCTTCAAAAGTAGCACCATAAATGGTAAAATCATCCATGTAGATCTCCATATAGTCAATAGAAATATCTAAAAAGATACTAATGATAGCATGTTGAAATGTGGCTAGGGCATTGCATAAGCCAAAAGGCAAGACTGAGTAGGCAAACATTCCCCATGGGTAGGTAAAAGTTATTTTTTTTAATCTTCTAGGGCTATTTGAATTTGATTGTAACCACTGAAACCATCCAGAAAAGAAAAATACTTCTTTCCAGTTAGGTTGTCAAGGACTTGGTCTATAAATGGTAATGGAAAATGGTCCTTATTAGCAGTTGTATTGGGCTCCTTATAATCTACAAAAACTCACCATTTTCCTCCCTTCTTGGGTACTAATACTAGGGGTGAGAACCATTGACTATCAAAGATAGGGTATATAAAAAGAACACTTAATAGTTTATGCAATTCATTCTTAACTATATCTTTTAAGATAGGGTTAACTCTCCTCTGAGGCTATCAAACGGGTTTGAAGTCAGGGTTAATGTAAATCTTGTAAGTGCAGAGCATATGGTCTAATCCTTTCATGTCCATGTAATCTCAAGAAAATTCACTTTGATTCTCTTGTAGTAATTGCAATATAGCTTTATGTTGAGAGGGTGATAAGGCATTGTTTATATTCAATTCTTTGACTAGACCAATTCCCATCTTAATAACATTATCTACCATAAATAATTGGGCAATAGGAGGAGAATCCATCTCATGAGATAATAATGAATGGAGAAAATTTGAAGCTTCTAAATGATGTGGTGAATTCAAGGAAGGTTAAATGGTTTCTAAGATAAATTCATCTTGAGGAAATATTGGAGATTTTATTCTATACTCATTTAGAATAATGGATGAAATTATTTCATCTTCTTCTTGAGCAGCTATAAATGATTATCTCCCTATAATCATCAACTAATGAATGGAATTGACTTCTAGATCATCATCACCCAATTCTGGCCTGATTACTTGGTCATCTAGTAACAATGGTTGAGCAAGGGAGTGTAAAGTTAGGTTCTTGGTATGAATAACGTTGGATATTGACATCTTCCCAGATTGGCAAGCTATATAGGCATCTATAGTGGCCAACCATGGTCTTCCTAAAATTAAAGGACATCCTCCCATATTAGCCTTTGGGGAGAGAACAAAAAAATCAACTGGATACTCCCAAGAATTTAAGGTGACTATAACATCTTCTATCATCCCATCTGGTTTAATAGTAGAGCTATCATCAAGTTGAAGTATGATGGGTGTCTCTCTGAGGCCAATGATATGTAGCCGAGACAATACCTCATTTGTCATGACATTAATAGATGCTCTCAGGTCAACCAAATCATTTTTAACTTGGACCCCATGAATAGTGACTATAACTACAAGACTCCCAAAGTCAACATATTTAGGTATAGTTAATTTCTCCAGCATTAAGTCACACAACTATCCTGGAACATGAATGGTTTTTGGATATTTCTTCTTCCTTCCTAGTTTCTTAATGCATGCATCCTTAATAGCTTTAGTATAGGTAGGCACTTCCTTAATAGCATCTAGCAATGGTATTTTTACTATCATCTGCAATTGATAAAGAAAATCAATGACTGCATGGTTCTCCATGGGTTGGCTTTGTTCTATCAACCTATGGGGAAATGGAAGTTCTTTGGCTATAGGAGAGGTCTAATGATTTGACTCATCTATATGCTTGATTGAAGGATCTTCAACTTTAGTTATTATAGTCTTTTGGAGTGTAGGAAGAGTGGTGCCTAGCCTTAAGTGAATATCATTCAATGAGATGGCATAGCTTTGCTTTTGAGACTTTTGTTTGGTATTGTTCAAATTAGGATTAGGTTGAATTGGTAGTTTGGTTTTCTTGGAAGGAGTATTGGTGGCTATAGGAGGAGGCATTAGAGCTTGTTGTTGATGTGGTGGCAATAAGGTTTTCTGACTAGATTAGGTATTCCAACCTTGCTAAGGTTATTGCCAACCCTGTTGAGGTTATTGCCAACCCTGTTGAGGTTTCTGCCAACCCTATTGAGGTTGTTGCCAACCATGCTGAGGTTGTTGTCAATTATGATTTTCACTAAAACCAGTATTTTGAAAAAAATTCCATTGATTATTATTATTATAACTTTGAAGAGGATCTTGTGGCATACCTTGTCTTTAAGGCTATGGCCTTCTTTGAGCAACATAAAGTACTTCTCCATTTTCATCAATGGGTTTGAACTTGATTGGCACTCCATACTTGCAAAAAACTTACATCTATATTGCTTTTTCTTTTCTCTACAATGTGGAGAATATTCAGTCAACATGGCATTAGCTTCATCTTTCTTTCTTCTAACTTGCATGGTGTCTAGTTAAGTGGCTACATCATTAATGATGTCTTGCTTGAAATATGACAACAAATTAGATAATTCCATCTTGGATACTCTTGAATTGCCATTGGACTTATATGGTAGATCTCCAAGTCCCCTACCTTTCTTCACAGTAGCTCTGGAATAATTCAAGCATATACTTTGTATATTAGTCCAAGTCTTTTGAGTGATATCCCCTCCTTCCATAAGGTCTAGAGCTTCAATGTTTCCATCATTTACACCTCTCAGAACGATATGTTTCTTTAATTCCTCATTTAATTGATGTTATGTATTACATTGTAGGTTGAACATGAACTGGGAAACATAATCTTCCAAGATTTTATCATCCTTTAGGGACATTTTGAAAATGTCATCCCCTTTTAAATATTGACCCCAGTAGTATTCCTTGTACATTTTGAGAAACAAATTGCTCATTGCAGGCCAATCTGCTACAACATTGGCACCCAACCCCATGAGCCATCTCAGAGCAGCTTCTTTGAGGGTAGAAGGAAACAACTTCAGTTTGTGGGATCAATTGTATAGTCATAACTTCTACATAATATTTCAAACTCAAAGAGAAAGGTTTCAGGGTCTTCAATGATCAATCCATAAAACTTGGGAAGTGCAGCAACATGTATGTGCTTCAAATTCTAGTTACCTTGCTGAGGAGGGATATCAAAAGGAAATGTTGGTTGAGAATGAGGTTGAGCCATTCCTAGAGGGGGTACTGGAAGTGGTGCTTGATAGATGACAAGGGAAAGTGGATTATCTTGGTATTCAGGTTCAACAAAGAGATCATTCAGATGCAAGGATTCATCAGAGGATGAAGGTATTCATTCTTGAGCAACAGTGAATGGATTTTCAAAAGGTTCTTCTTCATTTTCACTGTGAGGTTCTTAAGGTTCAAGATTAAAAATATCTTCCTGAATATTATGGGGAAGAAATATCCCAAAGGGGTCTCTTCTTCCATGCATGCAAAATTTAAACTAACATAATGGCTTTAGGATTGAATTAGATTTGCACCTTCCTTGGTAACGATGCCAAAATTGGTCAGTCAGCTAAATACCTCAGTAAGAAAGGATTGGACATCCTTTCACATTGAATCCATGATTAGATAAAATCATGTGTTTTCCTAAGAATAGCACACTGACTTCATTTTATTTTGTCAACCTGGGAGTGTAAGCTTGAAAGGGTGGTTGCAAAGTATATGATCTGATTCCTCTTTAAGTCATTAGAACTAAAATAGAAAAGGAATGTTGAAGGAAACTAAGCTAAGAATTGAAACAACATCTTGTCTTAAAGCTTGAAGTATTACTACAAATAGTAAATCTATCTATGCACCTATGCTATAGGAATAGTTCAAAGATTTTGTTATCAATGGTTATAGGAACAACATACATCTAATTTGTAAAGAAATGAACAAGGAAATAAAATCTATTCTAACAAAGTAGTTCACTCACCAAGTGGACCTCCTTGGATGAGGGAACATAAAAGACAATCAAGAAAGAAGATGGAAACTTGAACTTTGTATTCTATTCATTCATAGTAAGGGGTTACATCTGATTGAAAATAAGATTACACACTGTTGATATGAACAAAAAATCTATTCTATCTTCCTCCTGGGAAAAACTTCTTTCAAACCTATGATGGGTATTATTTAAAGGAAAGCTACAACAACTTCCTACTTCTATGATCACTCCATCAACAAGGATCAATTATAGACCATAAAGTTTACAAAAAAAATATCATTAACTATGATTTAACTCCTCCAAGAATATAGCAGGTTGAGGAAGTTATATTCAAGTGCTACCATAACAAAAATCACACAATAATCCACTTATTGTGGTGATTTATCAATCTGGTCAGCTTTGACTTAGTGTTGAAATGTTGACTTTAAATATGTGCAGTAAGTACCTACAAAACATTGAACACAAAACTTCCACATACATATATATTCATTTCATCATTAATGTTAGAAAAGGTATAATGTTCAAACTATCACTCTTTGAAAATCATATGGTTACAGGAAGGAATCTACCCAAAACATAGCATGGATGAGGAAACATTTATCAGCATAAAATATTCCTTCATTAGACCACAGAAGTCCATAGATTCAAGAAAACATAGCATATCTGAACTATCTATACTTCAATCTTCATGTTTTAACATATAGGTAACATATCCATAAAAACATAAGTTCATTCACTTAAAACTATAGAGTTATAAAAGTTTTTGCAGGATAATTGTCTTAAAACAAGATAAAAAGGATCTCAAAATAATAGCCTTTTAGAGGCTCATCAACTATACTGACTGCTAATGCAATATAAGGCCTTGTGTGCACCACATACTAAAGTTTCCCAATCATGGACCTATAGGTAGTCTAATTTTCCTTCTTTGAATCATCATTCTTAGTTAGTTTGTGTCCAATAGACATAGGTGTTCCAATTGGTTTGGAATCTTCCATTCCAAAGGTCTTCAATATTTCCTTGATGTACTTTGACTAAGTGATATAGTTGCCATCCTTCATTTGATGAACTTGTAAAAAAACAAAGAATTTTATATCTCCAAATATTGACATTTCAAATTCTTTTGTCGTTTCTTCAATGAATTATTTACATAAGTCATCATGTCTTGTAAATAAAATATCATCCAAAAAAAATTCTACTAGTAATACCTTGTTCTATGGTCCTTCTTTAATATACATACTACTATTATCATTTTCTCTTTGAAAACCAATCCTTACTAGATATCCATATAGTCTTTCATAACATGCTCCAGGAGTTTGTTTCAAACCATATAAAGCATTGTGTAGTTTGCAAACCATGTCCCTTTTATTTTGATCAATGAAACCTTCAAGTTGTTCAATGTAGACTTCTTCCTCCAAAATTCCATTCAAGAAAGTTGATTTTACATCCATCTGATACATTTTGAATCCTTTATGTGCAACATATGCAATTAGTGTTCTAACTCCTTCAAGTCTTGCAACAAGAGAAAATGTTTCTCCACAGTCAATACCTTCTTCTTGAGCATATTGTTTACACACTAGCCTTTCCTTGTTGCTTGATACTTCACCTTTTTCATTTAATTTGTTTCTAAAAACCCACTTTGTACCAATTACATTTTTGTCCTTGGGTTTAGGAACAAGAGTTTAGGTATTGTTTCTTTCCATTTACTCAATTTCTTCATTCATTTCCTCTATCCAACTTTCATTATTCAAAGCATCTTTTATAGATCTAGGTTCAAATTCATTGAGAAAACATGTACCTTTTAGTTTGTTCCTTATCAGTTTGCCTCTTGTCTGATCTCCAATTATTTATTCAAGTGCATAATTCCTTCTGATATATTTAGCAAGTAGAAGTTCTTTCCTTCTAGATTCTGGACTTGTTTCACTTAGTTCATCATGTTCAATGACTTTGTGATCTTCTGTTCTTTTCTTGGGTTCAACTATCTAAGAATTGGTTCCCCCTATCTATGACTTGGGTTCCTCTATCTAAGACTTAGTTTGAACTATCTATTGCTTGGGTTGCACTTGTTGCAACTTGGTTTGCACTACAAACTTAGGTGACTAGAGTGGTATAGTCTGTTGTTGTCTAACCATAATTTCTTGTAACATGGGTAAAGTCTCACGTTCATAGTAAAAAATGTTTCTGTAGTCCTCAGGTTCCTTGTTACTTTTCTCTCCACTTTTTTATGCAAATTCATCAATTTTTACATGTACACTTTCTATAACTTTGTGAGTAGCAAGATTTGAACATTTATATGCTTTGCTCTTGTTGGAGTAGCCTAAGAATATGCCTTCACCACTTTTTGCATCAAAATTTCCTTTCCTTTCCTCTTTCAGGATATAACATTTACTTCCAAATACCTTGAAATAACAGACATTAGGTTTATATCTATGCCATAATTCATAAGGTGTTTGATTTTTACCTTTCTTTAGTTGAACTTGGTTCATAGTATGAATTGTTCTGTTGATTGCTTCTTTCCAGTATTTGGTTGCAACATTCTTCAGGGTCATCAATGTTCTTGCACAATCCATAATGGATCTATTCCTTCTTTCTACTATGTCATTCTATTGAGGTGTACTAGGTGCAGATACTTGTCTTTTGATCCCTCTTCATTACAAAACTCATTGACTCTATATGACCTCAAGCATTTTTTATTCTTCCATGTTTCTTTTTCAACTCTAGCCATATATCACTTGAACATTTGAAAAGCTTCAAATTTGTCTTTTAGGAACATCACTGTCATCATCCTAGAATAATTATCAATAATAAAAATGAAATGTGTGTCTCCATTTTAGCTCTCTGTAGCTATTGGTCCACAAAGATCTATATGAACTAGTTCCAATACTTCTTCTGTATAGTACCTCTTACTTTTGAAACTACTTTTGCCCATTTTTCCAATTTGGCATTGCTTGCACATGGCCATATCAAGTTTCTTTAGATCTAGAATACCTCTTACGCTTTTGTTTTTTCTTATGGTGACAAGGATATCAAAGTTTACATGACACATTATTTTATTCCATAGCCATCTTTCATCTACTTGTGCCAAAAAGCACGAACTTTTAGTAAGATCTAGATAGAATAGATTACCTTTAGTCTAATTGCTAGTCCCAACTAGATTTCCTTTGCTATCCAACAACTTGGCTTTCCCATTCATGAATTCTACCTTGTATCCAATGTTGTTCAGTTGTGCCACACTTTGTAGATTGTGCCTTAGACCTTCCACCCAATAGGCATTGTCACATTTGATTCTTTTAGTTAACGCAATGTAGCCTTCTCCTTTCACATAACATGGTTCATTATTTCTGAATCTAACACTTCCACCATCATAATGCTCCAAGTTTTTGAACTTAGTTTTTTAAATTTTCATCATTCATGTGGTGAGAACAACCACTATTTATTATCTACGTGTCTTTCTTGCTAACATGAGAAATAAGTGCCATCTTTTCATTTTCCTCATTATTTGATTCATCCTTAATAGCAATATATACCATTTCATCTTCATCATCACTATCAGAATCTTTAGCAATGTAACAAGATTTCTTACCTTTGTCTTTGTAGTCCTTGTAGCTCTTGAAGTCTTTCTTGCCTTTGAACTTATTGTATTTTTTGTCATCTTTGTTTTCTCTATTTGGACACCTTGTAGAAATGTGACCAACCTCTTCACATGAGAAAGAATTTAATGGTATTTTATCTTTATATTTGCCTTTGCCTTTTGGTAACCTTCTTGCAAGTAGGGCTTCAATTGCTTCAAGATCATCCTCAGAATCATCATATTCTTCATTGTTAATCTGTTTGCCTTTTGATTTTCTTTCCTTTCTACCAAGAGTTAGTTTGGCTTTGAATGCAGATTCTATGTTGGTAGGATTAGAAAGATAGTTATCAAAGTTATCCAACTCAAAACCAGTCAATCTTTAGGGACTACTAGTGCATCCAAAGTTATATCATTTTTAGGATCACATCTCATCTCTTAAATAGTTGAAACTCTAATTGCATAAATAGGAAGAGGAGGCCTTAATACCTTGCTGACTACCATTGTATAATCTATTTTTTCCTCCTGTAGCTCTTATTGCACTTACACTTGCTTTGATTATTTCACTATATTTTGCAATGTTTTCATCTTCTTCCATCTTCATCTAATCAAATAGGCCTCTTAGACTTTCTACTTTGGCTCTTTTCATATAATCATCTCCTCCATAAATTCTTCTCTAGTTTGTTCCACATGTCATAGGTAGTAGGGAAGTCTTTGACTTCATCAAATTCGTAATATTTGAGAAAGGAAGAAATATCAATCACCATTGTATTGTGATTCTTCATATCCATCATCTATTCTAGAGTTAAAGGCTTTGGTGGTTCCACATACTGGTTCAACAAAAAGTGCAGATATGTATCTCCAATGATTCCTAGTTGTAGTTTCATCAGTTTTTGCCATGTTGAAAAGTTCTCTTAGTTTACTTAGGAATCTCTCTTTGGTAAGACAACTTGATCTATAGATTAAGTCTTTGAAACCTTCCCTACAAGCACCAATAGCTCTGATACCAATTGTTGGAAATGCAAGGAAGAACTTAGAGGGTAGTGGTGAATCAGTTACCATAAAAATCATTCAAAGTCCCTTAGATGTCAATACAAACGTCTCACTTAATAAACCAAATCCTTGCTCTGCTTGGTTAGAACTAGGTATTTACTGTAACTCAAGTAACAAAGCAATCTTAAGATATTAATGTGTATTAAACTTTAGTAACTTAGTTGCAAAAACATAAAGCATTAAGAAAATAATATAACACATGAGACACCATGATTTAATGTGGAAACCCAATTTTGGAGAAACCACCAATTTAACTAGTTACAACTTTTCACTCTTCTAAAGTGAGCCCTATTAGGAACCAACCCAATTAAAGGTTACAAAACACATGGTTAAGTGTGACCATGATAGAGGATTTGAATCACCCTATTAGGAGTGGCCTTGTTAGAGGTCTTTGGACACTTCAATCTAGAAATGTCACCTTGTTAGAGATTTCCTTTCAACTAAGTAACAATGATTGATCTGATTGATGAAGCAACTGACTTTGCATATTCAAATCACTATTCTAGTTTAACCTCTTAATCCTTCTTGATTAGAATATTCTTTGCATCTCAATCTTCTAACTTCAATGCTCTATTCTTAATTAGATATCCTTCTATTTTCACTTCTTTCACATTATTCCCAATTGCTTTATTCAATCCACAACTTGAGCTTTCATATATATGATATTCAATGTCAAGTCGGCTTGAATACTCTTCCATACAAACATTTAACATTCATTTGGTCAACTTGTATTAACCAATTATTTAATAAAAGTAATCTACTGATAGTTGGCTAACACTAGATTGATCACATGGTTAATAAATAACTTTCTTTGATGACTAATCAAACTCAGTTAACACTAACTACTCTTCATTGACCAATGAAGATTGGTTAACATTAACTTCTTTGCTGACTGACCAAGCTTAGTTAACACTGACTTTTGTTTGGCTGATACCAGAATCTCCTTTAGTGCCTGACTAAGCTCGGCTTACATTGTGCTTGGTTAAAGCTTGACATTTGTGTAACATCAATGACAATATACAATTGAATAATTATTTTCAATAGTAGTCAGCTGCTAGTTGGGATATACACAATGTAGTATTCCCTACCATTGCATGTTTAGTTTAGATTTATATGCATATGTACATGTTCAACTTTTATGTAGATTGCAGGTACCAGGCATCGACTTCCCTTAATTGCCAGGATGAGCATGTCCTATTGTAGTATCTTAATGGTAAAGAGAGGAGATAGTTCTTGAGTCCAAATTCTAAACCTAAGCCAATTGTCCTAGAAAATAGGAAAAATGTCTAAGTTTTGACCCTTCTAAATTTGTCAAATGACGTGAAAACGAGATTTTGACCCTTGACTTTGAATCTGTATTTTGTTTTACAAATAGATTTTCTAGTTTAGATTTGTGTGTCTATTGTGATTTTCGGTTATAATTAAATCAAATAAAGATATTATTAAATAATTTAATTTAACAATTTTTTATAAAGAAAAATACAATGTTATTATATTTAATTAATTGAGAAATTAATTAAATAGAAGAATTGAATTTAAAAGATTTAATTAAAGATCCTTTTTTGTGTAATTATATTTATTTTATTTAATAATAATTAATTTAGGAGTTTCATTTTAATTATGAACTCTAAATATTATTATTAGTTAAATCAATAAATATACTTTTTAAAACACATCTTTTTTTTTTTTTAAGTAAGTGGAATTTTTTAAAATAAACTTTATTTTAATTAAAACACAAAAAGTTTGCACATGAAATTAAACTAAGTTAAACTAATAAAAGAAAAGGCTTTTGTGTGTTTGTAAAATCGGAACCCTAGAGGAGAAAGTTCTTGATTGGTAAATTAGAGCTCATTTCTCCATACACAAGTTTGGAGGAGCAAATTTTTGGAAAGAGTTTCAAGAGACGAAAATTTTTGCAATCTTTGAGCGTTCACCTAGTTAGCATAAGATCAAGGTAGGAATTTTGTTTAAGATTATCATAGTAAATTACTTCGAATTTTCCCTCAGTCTTCTTTGTGATTGTTTATGGATCTTGTTTCAGAAATGGTTTTGGATTGAAACCATTGTTTGAAAATTTATTTTTATTCATTATTGAAATGTCTGTGAGAGAAATAAAATTGAAAACTCTTATTGGGATATTGGATTCTTAGAAAACTAATATCAGTATAGGGTTTAAAAATGAAAACCAGAATTTAATTTAACGAATTTTATTGTTTACAATTAATTTTCCCTATTAGATCTATATTGGAAATATATTTTAAGAAAAAGCATTAATACCACAATAAGAAAATTATTACTGTGGTAATAATAGTAGTTTTTTTTTATATTGGAAATCATTTAATGTGAATGGGAAATTTTATATAAAAAATATTTTATATATATATATATATATATATATATATATATATATATATATATATATATATATATATATATATTGGTGGGTGGGGGCTGCCACCCCACACCCCCCCTTCTTAGCTATCATATATTTGGTTGTGATGGCAGCCAAAGCTGTTGTGTTCTCCTTGGCTACCACAATAGCCGATGTTGTTAAAGCAACCAGGCCGCATGCTAACCTTGGGCCGTGTGGTGGCCACCCCATAATTTGGGCTTTTTAAATTGTAAAAAATTAAATTGTTTGTTATAATTATGATTTATAATTATTATTATTTAATAATACTATTACTATTAATTATTATTATATTATTATATTCAATAATTGTTATTATTAATAAATTAATAAATGTTAATTTATTAATAATTAATTATTATTATTAAATTTTAGTAATATTTAATTAAAAGACTTTTTATATGGTTATTATTTAATAAATATACATTAAAAATAATTAATAATTGTAATTTCAATTTTTTAATTAAAAGAAATTTTATTAAAATTTTGATTATTGTTTTAGAAGTATTTCATTTTAAATGAAAATGTTTTATGTACTAAGGAAAAATTAAATGAATTGTAGATTATTTGAAATACTTGTGTACTCAGAAAACGTTCGCAAATGTGACTTTTTGAAAACAAAAAATTGAACCCATATTGTGAGTCGATCTTTATGAAATGTTGATTACAAACTAAAGTAACTATTTAACTACACTTGTAGAAATACTTGATGAGATGTATGATTTATTTCATGTTGGGGTTGGGTTTAAGTTTGTACATTAACCAGTTAGGGTGTTTACTAGAGGCTTGGGAGTTTTTGTTTTATAATGTTGTGCAAATGCCATGATTAATGTGATTTGACCTTTGAGGTATTGATCAGTGTTTATATTGTGATTTTCTAGTTGCTTGTATAGGACTGATGTGGTCATTGTGACTTTATGAAACTTTTTGTTATGAGCTTAGGGTAGGTTATTTTTATGTATGTTGGGAAGTGGCTTGCAATGGAGGTCAGAGCCCTAAAGAGCTTGCCTGCGAAACCCATTGTAGGTTGTATTAATAAGTGATAACATTTCATTAAATTGGTTTAAAATGAATTAACAAGAGTCAGTGGATTACCTCACCCATGCCTTGAGTGCTAGTACAGGCTAGGATGGAAGTAGAGAGGATGCTCGGTTGCAACCTTGCCTCATTATTATGCCTTGTCTATAGGAAATGATACCGATGTCGTATAGAGTCATTAGGAAGTCAGAGTCTAGAGAGTCTGCTAGGGTAACCTTAGAGTTGGCTCATGCGATGACACTTGCCCACTTACATATTAGGTTTCCTATGTGTCTTTATTGCCTCTGGGATTAGATGTCATGTGTGTACTTGGTACCTTTGAGATAGATTGCTATTAGAATTTCCTTGACCTAGATTTTGGATTATGACCCTTGGATTGTTATCTATATAGGACTTGAGATTATCTCCTCAACACAGTGGGAGTGAGCCATTTAGGTTCCACAAGGTCAGGTGGTAGTTTTTCTTATACCATTGAGATTCGATAGCTGGATGTTCTTGTGTAGTTGTTCCATTCTTTTGATCTTTTGATTATGTTTTTTGGTCATACTTTGATGTACTGCACTTGATTATAGGAGATCTTATGAGATGTTGTATATGTTCATGATGTATATGCTTCATGATGGATATGCTTTTAGCATTTCATACCCTATGACTTGTATATACGATGATTATGTATTTGGGTTATGCCATGTGGCATCTTATGTATTTGTATATTATTTCATTTGATTTGTACTTATGGTTATTCTATGATGTAGATTTTTGTTATGTATCAGATTTAACTTAATAAAACTTTGTATGTGATTCAACATCATGGAACAATTAAGAGATGTAATTTTTAATGCATTTCTTATGTATGCATGTATGTGATTTATTTCTTCCACTAGTTATCTCTTGGTGTTTTTATCTTTCAAAAAAAAAGTTTAGCGAACTTAGTGACATAATAGGTTGATTTCTTTCGGGTTCCCTGACAAGGCATTACATCCCATTTGAACATATGAGATATGTCTCTAGCAGCCTTAGAACCATTATGAACATATGTCATAATCAAATAGGTTCAAAGGTGTTAGAGGGTACCCTATGAACTATTTCAACCCATTTGAACATTAGCGATATGACCTCTAAGAACAAAGGTTATCATTGAATGGGTCGAAAGGTATCATAAGGTACCCTATAATAATTTTTGACTAATTCAATCGTATTACATGTGTCCCTAGAGGTCCTAAGACCCATAAGAACATATTTTGTCATTGAATGTGTTAAA
This sequence comes from Cupressus sempervirens, assembly GCA_028749045.1. Lineage (NCBI taxonomy): Eukaryota > Viridiplantae > Streptophyta > Pinopsida > Cupressales > Cupressaceae > Cupressus > Cupressus sempervirens. Next base: position 858,241,967 of record CM053793.1, read on the forward strand.
AGGGATCATATGTTACACTATGAGTTTTAGAACCCCTAGGAACATATATTATCATCAAATGGGTTGAAAGGCATTTTAGGGTACCCTATGACCCCTTTTGAGCCATTAGAACAAGTTTAATATGTCCCTAGGGGTCCTAGGATTCCTAGACATGTATGTGGTCATGGAATGGGTTGAAAGGGGTCATACCCATTAGAAAAAATGTATAATGTTCCTAGGATTCATAGGGACATATGTTGTCTTGGAATGGGTCGAAAGGGGTCATATGATACCTTATGACCCCTTTCATCCCATTAGAACAAATTTATTACATCCTTAGGGGTCCTAGGGCCCCTAGGGATATATGTTGTAATAGAATTGGTCAAAAGGGGTAATGGGATACCCTATGACCACTTTCAACCCATTAGAACAAATGTCTTATGTCCCTAGGGATCCTAGGACCCATAGGGACATATGTTGACATGGATTGGGTCGAAATGGGTCATAGGATACCCTATGATCCATTTTGACCCATTAGAACAAATCTAATATGTCTATATGGGTCTTAGGACCCCTAGGTATTTATGTTGTCATGGAATGGGTTGAAAGGGGTCATAGGATACCCTATGACCCCTTTCAATGCATTAGAACAAATGTAATATGTTCTTAAGGGTCTTAGGACCCCTAGGGACACATTGTCATGAACTAGTTTGAAAGGGATCATAGGATACCCTAATTATGACTCCTTTTGACCCTTTAGAACAAATGTAATATGTTCCTAGGGGTCCTAGAATGGGTTAGAAGGCGTCATATGATATCTTGTGATCCCTTTCCACCCATTAGAACAAATTTATTATGTCTCTATGGGTCTTAGGACCCTTAGGGACATATGTTTTCATGGAATGGGTCAAAAGGGGTCATAGGATACCTTATGACCCTTTTCAACCCATTAGAGAAAATGTAATATCTCCCTATCCCTAGGGACATATGTTCTCATGGAATGGATTGAAAGGGTTCATAGGATACCTTATGACCCCTTTTGACCCATTAGAACAAATGTAATATGTCCCTTTGGACCCTATAATTAAAATATACTAAATAAGTAAAATATATAAAATAATTAATATTAAATATCTATTAAATTATGTACTATAAATTAATTTATATTAGATATTATAGTTAAGTATATATCATTATTCTAATTATACAATATGTAATATATAACTAACACGTTTTAGTCAAAATTGTGCTAATCTCATATTGGTTTTGACATATGAGTGACAATACACTTAAGTCATTTACTAGATAGAACTTAGTTCATGCTGAACAAGTAATGTATGTTGAGCATAAGCTATCAAATAGTGTATATTGAGTGAGATATATAGTATCTGTTGAGTAACTAGTAAATGCCAAGTCACTCAAGTGTCAAGCAAAAAGTTGATACCAAGTGATTTAGATGTCGAGTGATCAATGAATGCCGAGTCATTTAGAGGCCAAGTTACAACATTGAAGATATAGTGGATGTCGAGCATCAGAGACTTCAAGTGTGGAGTAAAATAATTTTGAACATTTTTGTTTGGAATGGCACAAACTTCTATAAACCATTTTTTAGCTGATTTAAGGATTGTTTTGCAATGCTAGATGATAAGAACGAATCTATATTAAGGATCCCTATGTAGTACATGCAATCAATCAATTAGAGGGATGGATTAAGTGACAAAATGGGTGAATCACAATCATTGATTCATACCCAATCCTAAGTCACCCTTAAGGAAGGAAAACCCTAAAACATTATAAGTGCAAAGAGAGAAGTTTGCATGCGCAGATAGAGTAGGCATGATGGCTAAGGAGTTGTGAATTGAGATATGAATTGCAAAATGAGTTAGAGGAGAAGAAAGGAAAGAAGTTAGAGGACTGGAGTGACACATCTAATTAAAGAGGATCAAGGATACATGCAAAGAGGTGATCTATTATCTAGCACCAGAGTGCTAACCGCAGGATCATTGCTAAGGCATTCTAATAGGTGATTCAATTAAATCTCTTAATAGAGTAGTCCTAATAGGCTATTGTAAATATTTTAATAGGGTGCTTACTTCAATGTAAGTTTAAGTGCTTTAATCAAGCACACTTCTAATAGGGTGTTGAAATCCTCCAATAAAGTAAGATCTAACAATCTTGTAAGCCTTTAACGAGGCAGACCTTTCACAAGGTAGATCATAGTTTATGATCAAACATTGTAACCTTCATTGGATACACTTTACAACTACAGTAGTGAAGATTTGTGGGTGTCATGTGTTGAAAAGAGGGAGATTGTTGAAAATTGATTGATAAAAGTATGATAAATGTGTTTCAATCATTGTTTTTTCATTGATGTCAAATTTACTATTTGTTGTTAAGACAACTACTTGCATGATTTAAGTACTATCATTTATTTGATTGATGAAAAGGATTTGATCAAAAGATGTAACAATAGCACCTAGAGGAAAGGTTGAGTTATGATATGAAAAGTGGTACAAGAATCATCTAAGACAGTGATATCATAGTGTATTGATAGTCTACTTAAGGTTTCAAAGGTTGGTTATACTAAGAAAGTTCAGAAGAACAAGTTAAACAAAGTTTATCTGCCAAGCTTGACCAAGTGGAAAGTAGGTGTCAAGCAAAGTTAGTGCAAGCCAAGCATAAAATCAATTGGAGCTGAGTAAAATTCTATTTTAGTGTATGCTAAGTAAAATAGTTGATACCGAGTAAAGTTTAGTTGATGTTGAGCACTAGTAAACTTTAGTTTGTACCAAGCTTTTTTATAGAGGATGTCGAGCAATGTAGTATGCGTTGAGCATCAAAAGAAAGTTAATGCTGAGTGTCAACATTATTTGAAAGATCATGAATTTGATAGATTTGAGCTGACAAGTTTGTTTTCTTGGATTATGTGAACCATGTGGAAGATAAGATTGATGAGCTGGTGGCAAAAAATTCATGGTAAACCATTTTGAGTCAAATTCAAAGAGGATTGAATGAGAAGTTTCTAGAAAGGGATGAAATGAAATAAGGGTTAGATTCATTGAATCCTACCTAATCTGTCCTAACCCTAAATTGGACGATTGAGAATGAATGACAAAATATCGTAATTCTCTATTTATAGGGATGGATGGTTAGAAGCAAAGGTTTTCATGTGTGAGAACTTAAGGAAGACAAGGAGTCTAGGGTATTTCTTTATTCAGTGACCTAAGTGAAGAGTTTGCATTGGAAAGTTAAGAAAGAAGGCTTAATGGTATGAATGCTTGAAGGGTGAACAAGTTATCAGAGCTAAAGTGTGTGAAAGCCAAGTAGAATGGAGGATTGAAACACAAATTTTTAATTTTCAAATGGAGTTGTAAGTTGTTATCAGATCAAGACTTAATGTTACTCTCTAATAATTGTATCAGTCTAGGGTTAAATCCTTTGGATTAAGGTTGACCTAGCAATCATTTATAAATCCTTTAACTAGGTGACATTCCAAGTGAATGATCTAAAGTCCTCTAACAAGGCTCACTCCTAACAAGGTGATTTAAATCCTTTAATAAGGCCACATTTAATAGTGTGTATTGTAACCTTTAACAAGGTTGGCCTTTCACAAGGCATCACTTTAGAAGAGTGAGAAAGAGTAACATGTTACTGGTGGTTTTTTCCAAATTGGGTTTCCACATAAATCATTGTGTCAAGTATGTCATTGGATCTATTATATTTCATGTTTACATTTTTGCAAATTGATTTGATAGTAACCTACAAGTTTTAAGTGATTGCATATTCTTATGGATGCATGCATGATGATAAATGTTTTATGATTTCACTAAGCTATGAAAAGTTCTATTTGTACATCTAGACCTTGGATAACTAATTCACCCCAACCCCCCCCCCACCCTTAGTTATTCTAAAGAATTCCAACATCATCCCCATCCTAGTTTTACCTTCTCATTGGAGGGTTTCTGGATAACCAAATATCTTGTGTTCATATATGTGTTGAATGCTTATTTGATTTCATGCTATGGATGAACATGTTTAGTTTGGTATTTTAGTTTACATAAAAATTATGAGATGGATGTGTAGTGAATGATTTTATGGTTACAGTTTTGAAGGATCGATTCACTCCCACCCCGCCTCTCTCAGAGTTTACTTTCCCTATTGTATTTCCAACAATTGTTGATGTGAGGCAACTTATCATGAACCCAATCTTTTAGGTATCAGATAAAGAAAATATTGAGCCTAATTGGATACCCAATAATTGAGTATCTAATTAGGTCTAGCAATCACCAAGTCTATATGGTCAACTCTAAAAATGTGATTTTGCAACATTTAGGCGACTTCAAGACTTTGAGGAGGTATTTGTCGACTTTCAATATGTCTAAATTTGTTGAAACAATAAGGGTTTCTTGAAGATGTTCTCAGCTTTGCAGCAAGATCAATGTTATCAAAATATCAATTTGATAAGTATTTATTACTTATTTTCAAACAATGATACCTATAAGGTGCTAATTTACACATTGATTGAAAAATAACTATAACTTTTAAACTATAAAATATTTTTGAAATCTAAAAGATGTGTCACATTCTATTTTTTTCCTACTACAATAAAAAAAAGATATATTAAATTTGGTAATATTTTGAATTAGTTAAGGTGGGCAGACAAGATCTTTTATTTTGATAATATTATAGCATAAATTCATAATGAATTATTTTCTTGGAATAAAAATACCCAAAAATATGCGTCACATCCATACATGGGTATATATATATATATATATATATATATATATATATATATATATATTATTAAGGTGCTTAGACATATACCTACTTCTTATTTTTGTTCTAAAATTTTGTACTATTGCATTAAAATACAAATTTTTGACCAATCAGATTAAATCATTTTCAAATAAGACCTAGTAGTTTAGAAACTACTTCAATTTCTAACAAATTCTATTGTTACAAATTTTTATTATAAACTTCATAACTAGTTCACAATTGCACATCAAGTTGACATAAACCTAATTTGTTGATTTTGCACTACCACTTAAGGGAATAGTTTGGCCCACCATGATCCTACACATACCCTTTATAAAATATTTTATATAAATCACAATTGACATAACTATAATACCTTTTTTGGTGTTAGTAATAATTATTAGTTATCACATGAATGGAGGATGCAAGGTTAGAATTCTTATGATATTAAAATAACAATGAAACTTCGCCATTTGAAAAAGACTATGTACATGGTTTCCAATTCAACCAATTCTAAACATCGACATGAAACTATTTTTTTACACATGAAGAATGTAATTCAAAGGGGTTGGATTTGAATTAAAACATTAATGTTGTCTAAGGAAAGATTCATGAAAAAATAAATACTTTAATAATCATTATGTAAGATCCTTTTAAATATTTTAATCATTAACAATGATTTTAATAACTTGGAATTTAAAATGTAATGAAGTTAAACAATGGAAGTTCCCTACAATCAAATGAGGAAATTGATGCAATGAATGTCAAGGATGTCACAATGAATGTAAAGGTTGTGTGAGAGCCGAGATTAATTAATAATAAATTAAAACATTTATGATATAAAATATAGATAATATTTTATCCCTTTAACTTGACCCCTAAATATAAGACAAGAGACAAGTGATAATAATGACAAATAAAGCTTTATTTAGATATTATTATAAATATAATTTTTAATTGAAATAATATACTTTAAAATATTTTAAGGATAATTTAAAGTAAATAAATTATAAAAATATTATCAATTATTTTTAAAATGAAGTTGAAAAATATTTTAATAAGATGATGTGATGCACGAGGAGAGATCTTTATAACAATCTAAATATTTTCACTTATATAATCTCTCTCACGACACTTCTTAAATCAAATAAAATTGAAATAAATAAATATAATGTTTTAATATTTAAAATAAAGAACAAGCCCTTCTTTCTTTTCAATTTAATAGTATGGTGATTAATTTTGTAATAACTAATTAATTATCTCAATATCAACATACGTGTGTGTGTGTGTGTGTGTGTGTGTGTGTGTGTGTGTGTGTGTGTGAGAGAGAGAGAGAGAGAGAGAGAGAGAGAGAGAGAGAGAGGGGGGGGGAGTTCATATTTCAAATTTTAATAATATCATTTAAGTTATTTATCATTTGAAAGTTATAATGTAATGTAGAGTAATCATAACTACATGTTAAACTCCCATCTAGTGTATTTTCTTATAAAAGGATGCTAATATATTAGTTAAACAACTACTAATTAGTTAAACAATACATGGCAACAAATATCTTGGTTACATTGATTTTTTTCTGGATTCTATTGTGTTAAGATTTTTACCATCTTAATACAATGGATTGTGAAAATTTGATCTCTTTAAATATCTTGGTATCAAGCTTGAATTTAAAGGAAACAAAATGATATTGTATAAGTGTTACTTGATATATAGGATATTTTAGAGTTAATTTAAAAAAATTGACAACAAATGAAGCGTTAACATTCCAAACAATTGTTCGTATCAAAATCTTAATAAAATGGGTTTGTTTGATGATAAATATATAAAGAAATAGTGATTACTAGAGATAGGAAAAGATAAAGAGAGTGATAGATATAGAAAAACATAGAATGAATTTGAAAAATAATATTTTAAGAAATTAGTTTATGATAATATAAGGGAGGAGGGAGAGAGGAGAGGGAGATATAAAGACATGCGGTGTAAAAGAGAGATAGACATCAAGGACATGTGTAAAGAAAGAAAAAGATGGATCGTAAAAGAGACATAGAGAGAGGGAACAATAGAGTTTGAGAGATTGAAAGCAATGAAGTATAAAAGGAAGTGCTTGTATCATGTCATTTGTGTGCATAGTGAGCAACAATCTACATCTTTTCATAGTGATTTTTTAAAAAATTGTCTACATACCTAGAAGTTGGAAAAAATATCATATTTAGGTAAAATCTTAATTGATACAAGTTCTTTCAAAATCTTTATGACCATGATAATCACATTGAAAGTTAATTATAATGACTTACCTAAATATGTACTTTATTTTTTACATCATATTTATTTATGTAGCTTTAAATTTTAAATAGGAGCTAAAGCATGATATTTTAAAATATGTTACTTATGAAGGGAAACAAAGAAATTATTTTATATATATGTATATGTATATGTATATGTATATATAAATATACTATAAATTCAACTATATATTTGTTTGATATATAATAACTGTTATACTATATTAGATCTTATTATTATTTTATAGTTTATATAATATGAGTTATTAAATATGAATATCTAAACTAAAAGCAAGGAGATTAAACCTAAAGGAAAGCATGATTGACTGGCGTTGTTGTGAACTTATTTTTAATTCTCAAGAATTTTAGGTATGTCCTTAATATTTGCGTTCCCTTCTTCATTTTAGACGGAGATACTTTTTTAGAAGAGGGTTAGTTGAACTTGAAGAAAATATTTTAAAATTAAAAAATTGATAAAAAGAGAAATAGTTAATATTTTATATTGCTTAAAATTGAAGAATACACTTATGTTGCTTGGGGGTTTAGCTTAGTTGGTTGAAGTAGAGAGTTCTCATTGTGGAGATCATGGTTCAAATCCCAAGAGGGACATCTTTGTAGATTTCTAAGTTGTGACTATTGGTCTTCCATTAGTTGTATTGTCTTGTTGTAAAAGGTGGCTTCTAAATTGTGACTCTTGGTCTTCCAATTGTTGTTTCTAGTGAAGTTTTTTGTAAGGAGCTCCAATAAGCTTCTAAGTTTTATGTTGTTGATCAAATGAATACAAGGTTTATAAACAATCTTCAACATAAAATATATATATATACTTTTGTCTATACTCTTCATGAGGGAATCATGTTTTTTAGATATTGTTACATGCAAAATGTTTTATTTTCATTAAAGAATGGATTTAATTGAATAAGACAAAAACAACATTCATTTGACATTTTTTGTTCTCAAAATCAATAAGTGAATTTGAAAAATATTTAGCATTCTAAGATTTCTTATAACACAAAAACATGGAGCACAATACAATCAAACAATCTAGAAATTAGAGCACTGAAATCATATAATATAGAACATAAACATTCATACACAATGTTGCCCAAAGAATCTTACAAAGAAATGTTTTTTTAATAGAAAAATGATATAAAAAATAAATATACAAATCATAGAACCAAATGACAATTACAATCCTTATTCTCTCCATCATAGCACACAATTTATTTTTTACAAAGAAATTGTAACTGGTGAATGAAGCTTACTCATAATACTTCAATAGTTCTAATATCTGAAGATTTGGGTAAGTCTAAGAAAAAGTAAGTGTAAGAGTTAAGAAAAAATAAGGTAAGTTGCTATTTCTATTCTGAAATCATTTGCTAATTTCAAAAAAAAAATTCAAGGAAATAAATTTTAAATATTTTCCATTTCATGAAAAAACTATCTAGAAAAAGTCTTACAACTTTTCCGATTAGAAATGTAACTTTTAAGGAGCAAACAATAAGCCTATCACTATCAGCTTAATTAAATATATTTCTTAGACAATATAAAGCAATATGTTTCTTTTAGTAAATTAAACTCTCTTAGTTATACTATTGATACATAACTTAGTGAAAAGTCTTGCTATAATTATTATTATTACTAGACGTGAAAATGTTTCAGTTCAAACTAGTCTAATTTACTTCCCTCTAATCTAGAACAACCATATCTAAGTGACAACCTAGTTCAAAAAGTAATTTTATGATGAATACTATTTTCCGAGATGGACATGGTGTGTATTTTGTTCCCATGTAAAATCATTATCTATTTTATTAAGTGACCAAAGTGAGTAGGAACTTGGGTTTTACCTCATTTAGCCTGGAGATTTCCTCGGTCGTGGGGCGACTTGCCGTATGCTTCCAACTATTGAGCTCATCATTTTCCCTTTGTCAACGACATGATATAACGTTGGGAATACGATCTTTTTAATGTTTATGTTTAGGACATTGGGAATATGGTCTTTATTATTATTTTAATTTTAGTACATCAATTCATTTTGTCTCTTTCGTACGTGGGAATTCAATCTAAGCCTCTCCTTGCCTCTTCTTATCATTTTCTCCCTTTTATTATTCATTTAGCATTTCCCAATGACATTAGATTTTCGGATTTTATATATTTATAAATCTGACCAAGATCCTAGATTCATGCTCATTTGCACATTCATACTTGGAAACAAATGTTTTTAAGGGTATCTAGTAAAGGAAGGACGTCCCAAGTCTTCCATTCTTAAGAAGCGTTCATTTGAATGTTTGTTAGGAGTCTAGGAAAATGTTAGAAAGGTTTAGGGGAGACTTCTTATCATGATTGATGATAAATGAACCTCACTTCTATGTGCCTTATTTGGTCATAGATCTTTATGAACAAGATCTATCATATTTTAAGTTTATATTAGATGTTTTGGAAGTAGTGGGCTAGGAAAGGGACATCAAAATCTATAAGATCACCATAGAAAGTCAAGTCTTTAGAAAATTGTTTATTATAGAAGAAACATAAGGGTAAAATATGAAGCTACTTTCGCAAGTCATGAAAGAATCAATAATAGAAACTATTAATGTTGGTGAATTCTAAAACAACTTATGGTGAGACTTAAGCACTTCAACAAACAAATGTTTAGGGAGGGAAACTAAAAGAAAATAATAGAGAATGCATATTCAAAAAAATATGGATTGAATGCAGTAGCAATTCGAACTAATATGTAGGAAGATGCAAATACATGAGTTGATATTTGTAGTTAAGAGAACTCAAAGAAATACTAGACATAGAAGTAAATATAATTATTAGAGGCATAACATATTATGGAAAAAATAAATAACATTGTATCTTACAAGTGACTTCTTAAAAGACAAGTTGGATTGGGAAGGAAGATTTGCCACGTGCACAGGATGTAAATTATGCATGTAGAGAGCTTAGGCTTATAAAAGTCATCATGGCAATTGAACATCACAAGCAACATTTTTTTTAAGCTCTTAAGAGGTCAACACTTCTTCTTGGATGGGGATTTAAGTGTCACATAACAAGAAGGGATAATAGACAAAAACTTAAGAGCAATAAGAGGTGAAGAAAAAATACTATACTTGTACAAGGGAAAACTATTAGCATCCATTTTGGACATCGTAGGCAAAGAAGCAAGCTAGATTTTTTCTTAAAAGTAGATTCTAAATTATTAGTTTGCAAAGCAAGAAGGCCAATATGAGAAAGTAGATGTGAAGACTTTGCTTTGAGTCTTCTGTACTAAAATAAATAACAATTAAATTCTACCCAATTTTACCCATTAGATTTTGGGAATCATAGAGGTTCTAATGGGAGGAGTGAACATAGATTAGCAATTATTATTGATGGCAGAAATATAATTTGTACATAAAGATACATGAATGTGAAGGTCACAAGTCTCTTATGTTCTAAGGTTATACAAAGTTGGTAGCTTTGAACAAGGTAATGAGAAATGGAAAAGGGTACAATGGAATAATGCTCTGAGTGAAAGAAAAAGAAGGTATAGCATATTGCTATAAAGAGAAAATACAAATAAGTGAAATTTTATGTTCTAATTTTTAGAAAGCAAAGGTCACATTACTGTAGTGACATATTATTTTTCACCTTGAGTTTTATAAACTTTTTTTTAAAAAATGGATTATATAACAATAACCCATATATGAACTAGAAAAGAAAAGAAAAGATATTGCAATGTATCATCTATAGGGAGAAGTCCTATTTGTGGTCATTTTCAATGCTAGGAATTTAAATAAACAAGAGAGCTTTCTAATATCCACCTCAACCTCCTACAAAGTCAAAAGTTATAAAACTAAGCACTCTATAATTAATGTGTAGGAGATGTTTTATACAAGTCAAATTTTTGATATTGCTATCAAGATTCAATTGTGTAGATTTTGAGTCAAACTCATTGACCCATGTTTCAGGAGTATTGGTTCACAAGAACCCATCTATCATGAGAATTCATAGAACACTTAGCACGCATTGCATCTAGAGGTGATGCTCACAGAGATGAAGCATCCAACCTTCTTGGGAGATCACCCATATTGGTTTACTCCAACTCATGCACATTGATCTATGGAGTTTCCTCCAAGATTAAGCCTACTTAACTTGCGACCCCATTTGAGAAACCTTCAATAAGTGGTGTTCCTTATGAGATATTCATTTTAGAACCCCTTACTCTCATCAATTAATAAGTAGGAGATATTTACCACATCAAATACTATTATGGTATTGCTATTAGGTTTGAACTATGTAGATTTCGAGTCAAACTTATTGACCCATTTCATAAGTAGTGGTTCACAAGAATTTGTCTCTTATGAGAATGAACAGAACACTTTAGCACTCATTGCATCAAATGCTCATAGAAGTGAAGCATTGTGCCTTCTCGGAAGGTCACCCATCCTACTTTTACTTCAAATCAAGTGCACTTAACCTAGTAATATGTATTTGTTAGTGTAAATAATTATTATTTACACTTTACTTAAGTTTACTCAAGATAAATGCATTATATTATTATTTATTAGTTTAGACACCTAGGAGTTTGCGTACTCATATGAATTGTCTTGTTGACAACACAGAGTAAGCAACTCTATTTTAGCACATAGTGTCTACAATACTGGAGTTTGCATAATTAATTGAGTTGTCATATAGACAACATAGTTATTTGCACTCTTATTTTAGCACATGGTGTCTACAACATAATTTTATGTGCTACACCTTTGTAGGCTTATCCTCTCATCATCACACTAACTCATGTGCTTAATGAAGGATAATCCACTTTTAGTGGACATGTGCATGGTTGTAAGACTTATCAGTTTGCTAACTCCTAGTAAGTCTTGAGGCCTTTATATTCAAGCACTCTTAGTGTGTACTACATCTGAGAATATTATTCATTCTCACATCAATTGAATTTCATATTTTTATTCTGATCATACTCTGTTGGTCTATTTTGTGCTAGTTGTTGAGCTTCTTGGTCTTGGGTGATTTTTCCCTAAGGCAAATTCTTACATGGTATCAGAGCCATAGGAGCGTCATTTCATAGCCATTGGAGACCATTCTTGCTTCACCTCTCTAAGGACACCCTGATTCAGATCCAAATTATCCACAGCTATTGGGAGCGTCAAGAGCCAAAGAGGACCTCACCATTGCGTCCAAAGTGTTGATTTAGTGAAAATTGACTATAAATTTGCCTATATTGGGCCATAGTCAAATTTGATTTTTGCAAACTGGCACTCGAAGGCCCGATTTGCAAGTACGGTATGATCTATTAGATATGTACATTTATTTTGTTTCAGATATTCATTTATTTTTCTCTGCCATTATTCTGTAATTTTTAGAATTTTAGAATTTGTATTTTTGGAAAAAATCGGTCTAGCAGGCTTGCAGAGAATTTTTTTTTGTAGGAATTGGGTGGTGAAATCTCGGTCCTTGCAAGAGGAATATTCTATCAATTAGCTGCACATTCCTTCGGCATATTCTAGTGAATATTCCACCAATCAATTACCGATCGAACATACAAATCCCAACAGTCTCTTCACCAAATAGGGTGGACTCATTTGTTTAACTTTTCACAACTTTGACGCTTTATTCACTTCCAAGACCACATGCACAATGGATGTGGGACCAAAGTCCCCACCCGCCGGTTGTTATTTATCTTTGGCCACCTCCAAACCAGCCAGTATTGCCCTAAGGCAAATTCTTGCACTATTAATAGATTTTTTATTGGACATAATGATTTAATAAAATACTAGGTGGTTCCTTAATTGCAATATCAAAGAGAAAGCCATATTTTCATGCTTATTATCTAATACCTAATTTGTTAGTTTGGCACCAAACCCTTTAGCTTTCTCAAAAAAATGGATAAACTCTAACTAACCAAATTTTTCGAAAATACCCAAACTCTTTCTATTAAATAATATGATTCCTAACACTTAAATCCTTCCTTTTTTAGAGCATTGATTATTATCGTGCAGTCTCCTTTTATTATCATTTTAATGGACATAATGATTTAATAAAATACTAGGTGGTTCCTTAATTGCAATATCAAAGAGAAAGCCATATTTTCATGCTTATTATCTAATACCTAATTTGTTACTTTGGCACCAAACCCTTTAGCTTTCTCAAAAAAATGGATAAACTCTAACTAACCAAATTTTTCAAAAATACCCAAACTCTTTCTATTAAATAATATGATTCCTGACACTTAAATCCTTCCTTTTTTAGAGCATTGATTATTATCGTACAGTCTCCTTTTATCATCATTATCTTTTTAATAATAATTTTAAAGGTAGGATTAGGAACTAAAGTAAGAACTTGTATTTTGGCTTCATTATTACTTCCCTTTTATAACAATTTTTGTAATACTTTTCTAAATGATTGTATGTGGTTGGAGTTCAAGACTTATGTTTGGTTATTATATATTTTATTTTACTTATGATGGTTTCTTTAGTTCATTTATGATGTAATGAATGATTATGATGTGATGGACACATTTACATGTTTTGTGATATCACATATTACATATGTTTGTATTATGAGATTAATGTTTATGTTTTATCTATGTGTTATGATTGATAAGTATTTACATGTTTAAGGTTGATGGTTATTTATTGGTTTATGTTTTAATAATGTACTAATCTTTTTGATGTCATTCTTTTTTTATATCTATATGTTGATTCTATTTGGCACATTTATATAAAGAGGGACAAAGTCATAGTTACTCATTCGTGATGCCTACATTTCTCGTTCCCTTAATCATCTTCTATTGTTTATCATGGTATATGTATATGGGTATGCTTTGTCTTTGTGATATGAGCTTGTAGATACTAGACATCGACTCTCCTAAATTGTCACGATAGAGTGTGCCTTTATAAACTTGATGACAGTTATTGATCAAGAGGACATTAAGGCACGCCCCATCTAATTTAGCTTGTCATCATTCTACATCAAGATGGTTGAGCCACTAGCAAATAATTTTGACATACCATGACCCTTTTTCTTGTGTTTGGCCTATGGTTATGCTTGATCACGTGTTTATTGTTTATACGTGTATTCAGACATATTTTTTTGTTTTGATGATTAATTTTTTAGACTAAAATAATTATTAATTTTTTTCTAACAAAATGAGAACATGATAATGTAATAATACCATTTAAATAATTGAACCCGAATCAATTACTGGTTTGTACCATTATATTATAATATGGGTTGACTATATTGTATGAAATAGTAAATATAAATTGATTAATAATATTATGTTAATTTAATATTGTTTAATTATGTTTTAGTTATAGAATAAGATACTAATAAATTATTATTAATTATCTTTAATGATTGATTTAATATTAATATTGCACAATTATAAAAGTAATATTTGTTATCATTAAATTAATTATTAGTCTATGTTTACTAATGTGGCATGTAGCTTTCTTTTATAGTAATTAATTATCTAATGGGTTTTATGTATGTATGCAACTTTTGTGTGGTTTTGCCCATTTTATAGGAATAGAGGAGTCAAACTAGAATGTTACAAGATAATTGGATGGATGGAATCTAGAAAGACTTATAACTTTTATAAGACAATTAATTTATCTTTGAGGTTTTTTGTGAATGGTTTCATCTAGAATGAAGAGGTTTTTGTAGATTGAAGAGTTTCTTTTAGATATTTATGGAGTTTTTGATTTATTCTTTAGAGGGATTGGTAATTGAGATTGCAGGAAGAAGCTATAATGGATTTTTCTTGAAAGTAATTAAGGGAAATATGGGGATTGTTATTCTATATTTATACTAGGTTAAGGTTGTGTTTTGTGGTTGCAAAATTGATTTTTTCTTTAGTCCTTGAAGAGTAAGGTATGTCTCAAACTTTTTCTTTGATTTTGAAGCATTCAAGTGGTAATATGTTCTTTATAGTTTCTCTCACAATTGTCTCTCCCCTTGTAATTTTCTCATTGTTTTACATTTCTTTAGCATATAGTGTAGTGCCTCTCGTGTTTGCAATCTGTACCTTGTCTATTTTGATTCGAGAGATACTTGATAATCTTATTGTTATTTGTATTTTGAGATGACCTGAGGGTCAGATGTTATACTTTGATTCAATAACATAGTGTATATGAGAAAATGTTAGTATGCTAATAGAAACCAAATTTAAATAAAGCTTCTACAAACTAAACAAAATTCATAAACTTCAAGATAGACTAAAATGAGCTCTTAATTGAGAATATGAGCCATTAATGGGCTCTCTCAATAAGAAGCTCTCTTGTTGAGTAGCTTTGTCTAAATGGATAGGATGTATGCTCAATATGCTTCCAAAGGCTTCAATGGATGATTGTAGATTTTTGGTGTGGATAGATGGCTTTAGTATGGATTTGGCTCTCAAAATAGCATTATAACTTTACTTCATGGATTGTGTTAAAATGGCTTGGGAGAGGATTCCTTAAATAGGCAAAGGGCTTGAGGGATCAAGGGCTAGGATGCAAGGATGGGAAAAAGCTCATGAAGGGCTTAGATTGCATGAGAGGAGAGCACATGGATTGTGCTTCCTTATAGCCAATCAAGGAGTGACACATGTCACATGGTGAGAGGATGGAGGAAAGGGCAAGGATGAGTCAACAAAGGAGGCTCAAGAGATAAAATCTTCATAAAGACCCTCATAATGACTTGTAAGAGCAATAAAAGGGCTTGTAAGAGTCATTTATGACCTAGTGGACTTCATAAAGTTTTATGGTTGAGATATTTTGAGGGTGATGAGAGAAAATTTGACTTGGACTTGATTAGGAAGGTTTTAAGCTTGCTTAGGCTTGTGCAAATGATTAGATGATGGATTAGGATGGTTTAGGATTAGCTTAGGGATAGGCAAGTGGATGGCATTTAATGAGGGTGGGTGAAGGAGGAGATATTTGTTAACTTTGGCTTGGGTTAGTAAGTTTTAACCCATGTTTAGGGAATGTGACAAGGTTAGGAGGGGATTAGGATTAGGTTTAAAGACATCTTCTAGAAGAGTCTAGATTTTGGATGAGGATAAAGACTTTCTAGAATAGTCTAGAATTTCCTAGGATGAGGATGAAGACTTTCTAGAAGAGTCTAGAACTTCTTAGGATGAGGATAAATTAGATTTTTAGGAAATAAATAAAGTTTTATTTATTTCAAGGGTTTGGGTTGAGGAGATATTTATTAAAACTTTTTTAATAAACATGAGGATTAATATTTAATCTTAATTAAATATTTTGAGTTGGGATTAGGGGTAGGAAATGATGGGATTAGCCTTTAATCAAAATTAAAGAAGGATTAGAAGATTTTGGAAGAGGTTATTGGTCATAAGGAAATTGGCCAACTTTTGGGAAAAAAATAAATTTTTAATTTATTTTAGGATTTTTGGTCAATTTATTAATTAAATAATTAATAAATAAGGAAATAATGTTTAAATAAGATTTAAACATTTTTGGGAGGGATTCCTTAATTAAATATTTTTAATTAAGATAAAAGGATTTAATGGCATAAAAATTAATTAATTAATTAATTAATAAATGATGATGTCATCAGGAATTTTTCAGAAAATAAAAATACTTTATTTTCTAAAGGATTTTTAGGTGTCTACATTTTGCCCCTCTTTGATGTGATGTCGCAAGTGGCATGGCATCAAAGATAAGAAAATAAGATGCCCAAGGCTTAGAGCAGAAGAGGAGAGAATGGACTGTGAGATGCCCCCTCAAGAAGGCAGCGGGGAGAGAAAGCGAGGCTCGACGACTTCTTGAAAAGTACAAGAAATTGACATGAGCCAAGACACAGGTTTGGCAAAGAGAAGGGGCTGAATTAGCTCAAACTCTCACTATGGGAGAATGATAAAGGAGAATCAGATGCACAAGAGGAAGCAAGCTTAAGACTTTAGGGAAGGTGGAGGATGAAGGAGCAGAGCGCTATAAAAAGGAATCCAGGATAGGGAGATGGATGAGGGGATTATAAAACTGATGCAACATAATTTCAAAGAGTCAGATTGGTGGAAGATGGGTTTCGGAGATCCCTAGGACTAGGATTGTGGATCTCGAAAGATGAGGCTTGGTGGATTGATTTGGATTGGTGGATCCCTAAGACTAGGATTGTGGATCCCTAAAGCTAAAGGTGAGGAGTGATTCAAAGAGATACTGATGCATAAGCTGGGGTAGAAGAGACGGATGTCGAATATGGATGGGGGATAATGGAGATGAAGGAAAACCATTGAAGCTTTTTGAGCGGGGGGATACTTTAAAGAGAAGTACCACCATGTAGTTGAGCACTAGATTTGCTATAGGACTATTGGTTAATTGCCAAGGTTACCAAGAACATCAAGGCCTTTTCACCAACCATCCAAAGGACTGACAAACTAACTCAAAACAAACACACAAGGATTGCCCCAGCATCACACATGAATCCCAGAGGAAGCAGCGTGGAAATGACACTGGAGAACCCACAAGCAGAAAAGAAAAACAAACGAAAGACCTGATCAAGACCTTACTCTCTAATTGCCCCATTCGCAGCATACCATGATATGGAAGATCATGGCAACCTTGAGGAGGGAACAAGGAGATTTCTTGGAAAAGATACTTCAAGACCCAAAAGGGAAGATCCCAAATCAAAAGAAAGTGAAAATCCAAAAGAGAGCCGTTTGCCAACGAGATGGGTAGGACAAGGTACTAACGAACCAAGATCAGACATGAGGAAAGCTATATCCTGCAAGGACCTATCGGAGAGCACCAAAGCTGGTGGATTTGGATGAGTGATGCGTCTGGCAAGCTGAACTAAGAAAGATAACACTTTGGTGATAGGAAATCTAGCTAAAGGATGCATTGGAATAGCTAACCAAGATGTGCGATGGGTGCAAGATGCTGATCAAGGACGAACTGACATGAATGTTGGATAGATGCAATGGTACTAAGCTAAAGAGGATGTACAAGCTGACAGACCAAGATATTTACAAGTGAGCTAATCAAGATATGGTACAAGCTAATGGACCAAGATAGTTACAAGCAGGCAAAATCTTAGGATGATAGGATAGCGGGATGGTTCGATGATGTGCAAGAGGCGAAAGCTAAGGGTGGGGTGATAGCGAAAGATATGGATTTGGCAGGACGCATCCAATGATGATGAGAGATTTTGTGACCAAGGATAGCTAGAGGAGCAGGATGAGATGGCTGGATAGGATGGTAGATAGCTAGGATTATGATGGATATAAAGAGATGACATTAGGTTTTCATGAGGATAGCCTAGAGCTAGATACCAATGACAAGGGAGGATGGACAAGACAAGATCTCCAAGGGATATAGTGCCCCCAATCAGAAGATAACATGCAGAAGGAGGTCTTATGATGGATGTGATAGGATTGAAGCTAGGATGGAAAAAGCTGAAGGGGCTAGGGAGATGGATGATAGCTAGGATGATTGGCTGAAGCTGCATAAGATTAGTGGATGGTGTGAGATGGAAGCTGGAGGATGGAGGATAGGTGGATAGATTGGAAGATGGAGTTGGATGTCAAGAGATGACCAAAAGCATGAGGGTGATAGGCTAAGCGAGGGATGGCGGGATTACGCATGACGCTTGTTTGCCAAGTTTTCATCATGGTACTTGTCCAAGGTGCTTGAATTGCAAAGTTTTCACCAGTGGATGCTTTATTTTTCTTTACTTTTTTTTTTTTTTTTTGACTTTTTGACTTAGCTGGAATGATTTTGGCTTTCTTCAGCTATTTTGGCTTTTTTTTTGGGATTTTTCACTGGCTATTGGAATGTTCAATTTTGTTGCTAGCTGTTCGTACAATGGATGTGTGATTTATGCAATAGATCGGATTAGATGGGATTGATGGTAGGAGATGGAGGGATGAAAATGTTGGAAAGGAGCATGAGATGGGGATGCTTGCAAGAGCAACATTGGCACATGTTGGGACAGGTGTGAAAAGAGCATATGGGGGATAGATGGTAGATGCGGGCGTGATGGAGGATTTGTGGAAGCGTGCTTGGGGATATAGGCACCCAAGATGGAGTTAGGAGATGGGGGACATGAGTCACTAGATGGGGGATTAGCAATGGTGGATGCCATTATGCATTGGGTTTCAACTTTTTTCTTAGGGATCCACATGGTTTTGGATTTTCTTTTCATAGGCTTTTGCATTGTTTTGCATTTTTTGATTGGATTTTGCCTTTTTGGAGTATGTCTTTTAGAATAGACATATGATTGCCTAGGATGTGGATTTTTAGCTTTATGCATTTTGAAGTTGGAATTCACATTGTTGTGGTAAGCTTTGGGAAGATGGTTAGGAGAAGCTTTGTGAGATGGAGAGGATATGAAAGAGCATGTAGGGGGATGATGATGGATGATGTGCCCTGATATGTGCCTTTGTTGATCTTGCATAGAAATGGATGGAATAGGATTTTTATGATGGCTGATAGGAGGATGGAGGATGGTAGATTTTGGGACATAGGGACCCAAAATGGATTTAGCGGATGAAGGGGGGATATGGTACGTTGTTTTGGGTTGCAAACATGGTGGAGGGGGGATGACATAAGATTTCTTGAAGGAGTGATGGGAGGCTGGCATGGTGGGCTTGGAGATAGGCTTGGTTTGGGGGTGTGGTGTACCAACACCTTTAGATGGTGAGCCTTTGGATACATATCCAAGACCATGAAATCCTAGATTTTTTTGTGCAATAATAGGCTCTCTGATTCCTTGCTCTTGTGGTCCTAAACCTTGACCTTGATAATGCCATCGATTGAGCATTTGAACAAGCTGAGGAAACTTTTTGCTTGCAGAAAATGGTAGAAGTGATTTATTAGGTGTATTGCAATGGGGAGATACTATTCTTAATTCTTCTGCCGAGAGAGGGCCACTGTGGATGAATGTAAGGAGGATTGAGTCAAAGCTATATGAAAAAACCTAAGGAGGATTGGGTTGGGGATTCTAACTTCAAAGATATGTTGCCAAAGCACAAAAGGTTTGTTTTCCTATGTGCAAGCTTGGTGGTGATTGTGTCAACTTAAGGATAGACTGATGATCCTTTAGGAAGAACACAAGATTGACCACTTGTGGATCCCAACCTTTAGCTCAAGGTGATGAGGGAAAACAAGTGGCAAAGCTAGATTACCCTAGACAAAGCTTTGTCAAAGGGATAACCTTGGTGAGATTGGTGGTTTTGAAAGATTTTAGGAATGGAAAACTGTTAGCAAGGTGACAACAATTTTTGAAGGCTTGGATGTGAAGATTTTGGATTGCTGGCTAGATGGTTTGGTCCTAAATGAGATGGATGAGCTAATAATGCTTAAGGGGATAACCTAAGATGGCTGACTTTTCTACAAAGATGACTCTAAGGTGAAGCTTATCCAAGAAGGTGTGGAGAAACAAGGGTGTCTAATCATAGAAATCATGCCTATTTGGTAAGGCATAAGCAGGATTAACTCCTGAATGTTGGCTAAATTTGATGGTGCGCTCTAACCAGGCCTCTTGAAGTGCTTTGTTGGCAGCTTTATCCTCTGCTTTGTGGATTTTGGCAATTCGAGGACTTGGTGTTAGTTCCTTTCTCTTGGCTGAAAGTTCTTGGTATGCCTGAGATGGTTTGAGTTTAACTTTGTGGAACTTCTGTTTGGGTTTGGGTTGCTCTAACATCAATTCTTGAATCTACTTGGCTTTGAGAGACCTCGGTTATTTTGCTTCAACTTGTTCAACTTCTAGAATAGGCAGTGACTACACTAAGTGTACCCTAAGCTAGGATTGACCAAGTTTGGCAAACATTCATTCAACAAATAAAAAAGCAAGCAATAGATAGGAACAACCAGATAGAAGTTTTTGGTTCTCAGAATGTGATACTTGTGCTGAGGAGTGTGTATGTTTTACAAATGTTTCGATCAGTCACTTCAAACACTTTAACACTCTAGATGGTTATCTACAAGGCTGACAGTTGGTTTAGCTAGGGAGTCCTCAATATACCCAAAGGTACATGAGGCCCAAATCCGTAGATGAAACCAAAAAGATGTCACACAGCCGAGAGGAGCGGTAACCCACTTCTCCTATTTCACTTCTCAAGGGTATAAAGTTTCTTGAGGCTTAGCCCGAGTGACAAAAATCTTGATTCCAAGAGAGGTGTCTTTTAATTCACCTCCTGATTCTTATACTCTGCCAGAATGCTGGAGTTGAGGTTGTCCAAGGGGTGATGAAATCCCCAAGCAGGCCTCCTAAAAAGAAACAAGGTTTTGGATCCTAATCTTATGCACCCAAGATGGCCTCGAAAGACGACAAGGGGAGAGAAGACTTGGATGACCTTGGGCCAAAAAAAAAACACGCTTGTTCATTTACCAACTGACTCTTATGTCTGCTAATCTAGACTTTGCAAGCACTCATATTTAAGAGACAATGTTCAATTCCAACTTGAAGCGCCAACAAAAGTAAATTGATCGAAGAATGCAAACAAGAAGAAGAGTTAGGGTCAACAAAAGAAAACTCGCGTGCCCGGAGGCCCTCCACATCAAGTATCGATTAATTTCCTTTAAAGCATTCAAGAGTTGGTGTGATTTTGTTTTAAGCCCAAAGCAAAGATGTGTGAGACTCAATTTGTCAAGCGCGCGCCCGGAGGTCCTCCACGTCAATAGTTGTTGAATTTTAGTGCCCAAACTTGAAGTGTGATCAATTTAATCTAAAGTTTTGGTCATTTAAATTTTTTGATAAAGTTAAAGCAAACGTTCAAAGACCAAGTGAGTGAGTTAGATTGTGGAACATTTAACACCTTTTTCAAGTAGACCCATCCCCATAAATGGCGCTGAGATTGCAACCAATGGTTGAATTGATGGGTGATTAGAAAAGAGGTGAGTCCAAGGAACTACTCAAATTGATTTTTGCAAATTTGTATTTAACTTAACAAAGTTTCTTAAATTTCCAAAAATCAAACTTTACTTAAATTGCATGTGGAAAAGAGATTTGTTTTGTTCAATTTTAGAAGCTCCAAATGAAGTGTTTGATATTGCAATGGTTAATTGATCCTTGGAATTCAAGATTGGATTTTTTGTTTTAATCATGCATTCAAGGAAAATTTGATTTTAATCCATGGAATTCAAGAGTGTGTTTAGCAACATGCATTCAAAGACAAGTGATTAGAAATTCAAGTTTTTTCCTTTGAGCATTCAAGATTGAGATTTTGTGTGTTGTTTTAAGAACTTTGAAGTGCTTTGTTTTAACCTTAGATCATTCAAGATTGTTTTGGACTCAAAAGTGAAAATGACTCTTTGGACTTTGGTTTTCATTCAAGATTTTGTGTTCTAGTTTGCATATTTTAAGCCCAAAAATGATATTCTTAGATTGTTTTGATGCATGGAAAACCTAAGAAACATTCAAGATTTTGCAATAAGACATTTGTTTGGAACAAATAACAAAGCTTTTAGGACAATTTTTGGCAACCATTTAGGATCCTTAGTTTTCATGAGATTTTTAAAAGAACTTTAAAATATTTGCAAATGAGGTTCATTTTATCCTTGATTGATGCTTTGAGTTTGATTTAGATTTTAGTGTGCACTTAGTGTTGATTTTGAACCTTTTGAAATGGAAACTTGAAGTTCTTTTTAAATTTCCAAAAATGAAGTTCTTTTGAAAGGGGAAGGATCCAATTTATAGGCAAGAGGCTTGAGGGATTGAGGGCTAAGATGCAAGGATGGGAAAAAGCTCATGGAGGGCTCAGATTGCATGAGAGGAGAGCACATGGATTGTGCTTCCTTACAGCCAATCAGGGAGTGACACATGTCATAGGGTGAGAGGATGGAGGAAAGGGGAAGGATGAGTCAACAAAGGAGGCTCAAGGGATAAAATCTTCATAAAGACCCTCATAATGGCTTGTCAGAGCAATAAAAGGGCTTTGGAAGAGTCATTTATGGCCTAGTGGGCTTCATAATGTTTTATGGTTGGGATATTTTGAGGGAGATGAGAGGAATTTCGACTTGGGCTTGATTAGGAAGGTTTTACGCTTGCTTAGGCTTGTGCAAATGATTAGAGGATGGATTAGGATGGTTTAGGATTAGCTTAGGGATAGGCAAGTGGATGGCATTTAATGAGGGTGGGTGAAGGAGGAGATATTTGTTAACTTTGGCTTGGGTTAGTAAGTCTTAACCCATGTTTGGAGAATGTGACAAGGTTAGGAGGGGATTAGGATTAGGTTTAAAGACATCTTCTAGAAGAGTCTAGACTTTGGATGAGGATAAAGACTTTCTAAAATAGTCTAGAACTTCCTAGGATGAGGATGAAGACTTTCTAGAAGAGTCTAGAACTTCTTAGGATGAGGATAAATTAGATTTTTAGGAAATAAATAAAGTTTTATTTATTTCAAGGGTTTGGGTTGAGGAGATATTTATTAAAACTTTTTTAATAAACATGAGGATTAATCTTTAATCTTAATTAAATATTTTGAGTTGGGATTAGGGGTAGGAAATGATGGGATTAGCCTTTAATCAAAATTAAAGAAGGATTAGAAGATTTTGGAAGAGGTTAGTGGTCTTAAGGAAATTGGCCAAGTTTTGGGCAAAAAATAATTTATTTATTTATTTTGGGTTTTTTGGTCAATTTATTAATTAAATAATTAATAAATAAGGAAATAATGTTTAAATAAGATTTAAACATTTTTGTGAGGGATTCCTTAATTAAATATTTTTAATTAAGATAAAGGGATTTAATGGCATAAAAATAAATAAATTAATTAATTAATGATGATGTCATCAGGAATTTTTCAAAAAATAAAAATACTTTATTTTCTAAAGGTTTTTAGGTGTCTACATTTTGCCCCTCTTTGATGTGATGCTGCAAGTGGCATGGCATCAAAGATAAGAAAATAAGATGCCCAAGGCTAGAGCAAAAGAGGAGAGAATGGAGTGTGAGATGCCCCCCTCAAGAAGGTGGTAGGGAGAGAAAGCGAGGCTTGATGGCTTCTTGAAAAGTACAAGAATCTCGGATGAGCAAGGAAACTCAGATTGGTAAAGAGAAGGGGCTCAATTAGCTCAAACTCTCACTATGGGAGAATGATAAAGGAGAATCAGATGCACAAGAGGAAGCAAGCTTAAGACTTTAGGGAAGGTGGAGGATGAAGGAGCGGAGCGCTATAAAAAGGAATCCAGGATAGGGAGATGGAAGAGGGGATTATAAAGCTGATGCAATAGGATTTCAAAGAGTCAAATTGGTGGAAGATGGGTTTCAGAGATCCCTAGGACTAGGATTGTGGATCTCGAAAGATGAGGCTTGGTGGATTGATTTGGATTGGTGGATCCCTAAGACTAGGATTGTGGATCCCTAAAGCTAAAGGTGAGGAGTTATTCAAAGAGATACTGATGCATAAGCTGGGGTAGGAGAGATGAATGTTGGATATGGATGGGGGATAATGGAGATGAAGGAAAACCATTGAAGCTTTTTGAGCGGGGGGATACTTCAAAGAGAAGTACCACCATGTAGTTGAGCACTAGATTTGCTATAGGACTGTTGGTTAATTTCCAAGGTTACCAAGAACATCAAGGCCTTTTCACCAACTGTCCAAAGGACTGACGAACTGACTCAAAACAAACACGCAAGGATTGCCCCAGTATCACACATGAATCCCAGAGGAAGCAGTGTGGAAATGACACTGGGTAACCCACAAGCAGAAAATAAAACAAGCAAAAGACATGATCAAGACCTTACGCTCTGATTGCCCCATTCACAGTATACCATGATATGGAAGATCGTGGCAACCTTGAGGAGGGAACAAGGAGATTGCTTGGAAAAGATATTTCAAGAGCCAATAGGGAAGAGTCCAAATCAAAAGAAAGTTAAAATCTAAAAGAGAACCATTTGCCAACAAGATGGGTAGGACGAGGTACTAATGGACCAAGATCAGACATGAGGAAAGCTATATCCTGCAAGGACCTATCGGAGAGCACCTAAGCTGGTGGATTTGGATGAGTGATGCGTCTGGCAAGCTAAACTAAGAAAGATAACACTTTGGTGACAGGAAATCTAGCTAAAGGATGCATTGGAATAGCTAACCAAGATGTGCCATGGGTGCAAGATGTTGATCAAGGATGAACTGACATGAACGCTGGATATATACAATGGTACTAAGCTAAAGAGGATGTACGAGTTGATGGACCAAGATATGTTACAAATCTACAAGTTTGTTCATGTTTTTGTTTTTGTGAGATGGAAATGTTTGTGAAGGATGGGATGTCTATAATAGGTGATAGGTGGATAGGTAGATGGTTTGTGAAAAGCTTAAGTGAAAATGGGGTTTTGTGTGTGTACGTGATAGTATACAAGCTAGGATACAAGATTATTTACAGGCTGGAATATGGTACAAACTTTGGACAAGATTCGGATATACAAGGTATGGTACAAGATTTACAAGGTATAATACAAGCTTTGGTACAAGATTTTACAAGCTGAGGTACAAGATTTTACAAGCTGTACAGGAGGTATTTACAAGCTCCATTAGATTTTGGATATTTGGTTGGAACACCAAGGGAACAAGCAGGTGTTAATCTTTAAGATCTGAACCACACAAATGAATTAAATGATAAATCCATTAGATTAGTAAATGTTGAGGTTACAAAAAATTCTTTCTTGTATTTTCACTATTTTCGTTGGCCCAACAGTTACTTTCCTTTATTATAGTTTTACTTTCCCATTTTTCACCAAGCTTGCAGAGAATTAAGAATGGAGTACTCCGTGAGTAAAAATCTGCTCAACTAGATTTTGAATAGAATAACTTCCTCAATGTGATCAACATGCTTCCCTTATCTTTTTTAGCCTCCTATAATCAATTTTTCAAATAACCATGCTTGCAAGAGTGATTTTATGTTGGATGCAGAAAACTGCCTTCACGGGTAGAAACCCCGAAGAGGAGAAGATTATTTCCACTTTTTTGCATTTGCCCTCATTTTACCTTCTCTACCCTAACCACTTTACTTTAAGCCTTTGGAAAATATAAAATTTTCTTCACAAGTGAAATATGGGACCTACTGACTCACTTTATTCTTTCACAAATGCCCTTTCGAAAAATTGACTTCTTGGTTCGAAGCCTGTCGAGGGGAAGTTGTTTTTGAGTTTTTTGCCGATGCCCTTTTTTATCATCTTAGTGAGTTTTGAAGGGTTCACAAGGTGAAAAAATGGCAATACTTGAATGATCTATCTATAATATAATTCGCTTCTCTTCATTTAAGCTCGCAAATCACATTTGTGAATCTTGGCGGAGTTTCACCTTTAGGGTGTGAAAACCTGCCAAGAAGAAGACGAAACTGGATTTTTTGCCAGTTCAACTTTCTATATGTTCAAAAAAAATTTAGCTACAAGTAAGTTCATCTAAAGTAACATAATTTAAGAATCTCCATCAAGAAAGGTCCTAAACTACCCCAAAGACTCATGATGATAAATAAAACCCACTTGGCCATAAAATGTGAGAGAAGGGAAAAGATGAAAACCCAATGGAGATACTTATCACTTGAGGAAGAAAGGACCAACTAATTTGACTAAACTAAACACAATACAAGTTATTTTCCATTTTGCAAAATTGGTATATGATGAAAAGTGGGGCAACATTTGGCTCTGACTGGGGACTTGGGTAGAGTATACCCAAGCAAGGAACTTATAATCTCTGGTTCTCAAAGGAAATAGAAGGTGGCAACACATAAAAAATAAGGTAGGAAAAACAAGGAGATAAAATAGGAAGGAAAACCTAACCAGGAAAACATAGACAAGAACTAAAATATAACTATAATACAATATAGGGGTTACCTATTTTCAGTTTGTAATTTGATAAAGCTTGAGATCCTAACCATTATAAGTCAAGGGTAGTACTGCACCATCTTCATATGCCAACTTGAAATAATTATTTTCTAGTACTTGATAAATCCTAAATGGGCCTTTTGAAAAAGTATCAAACTTCTTATGCATTCCTTTCAGAGTATTTCTTTTATCCCAAAGCAACACCATGTCTCCTCTCATAAAATTTCTAGGTCTTTTCTTTTTATCAAAAAGCTCTTTCACTCACATCTGGTGTTGTGTAATGTGGTCTACAATCTCTCTCCTTTCTTCTTTGAGTTTGCTCAAATATAAGATCCTCTTCTCCAGATCATCCTTATGGACATCATTCTCAATTATTGTTCTAAGTTTGTTCGTGGTTAACTCTAGAGGTAGAGGTAGGTTGGCTTTAGTTCCATAAACCAATTCAAAAGGGGATATACCAATTGCCCTCTTGGGTGTTACTCTATTTGCCCAGATTACCTCATGAATCTTTTTGTGCCAGGTTTTTTGATTATTTGAGACTAGATTCTTAACAATATTAATTAAGTTCCTATTGCTAGACTTTTCCTGTCCATTCCCTTGAGGAAAATAATTAGATGAATGACCAATGGTGATCCTGTACTCAAAACAGAAATCAGTAATTTCGATTGAAGAAAAATAAGATGCATTATCCATCACTAGTTTAACAAGGACACCAAACTTGACCAAAATGTTTTCTTTTATGAATTCACACACCACCTCAGAAGTAGTCTCCTTTGTAGCCCTAGCTTCTACCCATTTAGTGAAGTAATCAGTTGCAGTTATTATATACTGATGACCAGCATTAGATGTAGGGCTAATAGGACCAACAAAGTCAAGGCCCTACTATTGAAAAGGCCCTTCGATGATAATAGGTCTCAAAGGTAAAGTAGCTAATTGAGGACGTCCAAAAAACATCTTGCACTTTTCACACTTTTCTACACATGCATATGCATCTTTAAACATCCTAGGCTAGTAATAGCACTGCCTTAGTATTTTAAATGCTGTGACTGAAGAAGAGAAATATCCTCCACAAGCTTCTTCATGGAATGTCTTCAACAACTTTTCTTGTTGTTGTTTATCTACACATCTAAGGAAGGTACCATCAATAGCCTTTTTGAAAAGCTTACCATCCTAGATGACATGCTTAGTTGCTTTTAGTTTTAGATCTCTTCTTTTCTTTGCATTTAGGCCCTCTGGACATTCACCATATGTTAAAAGGTAAGAGATTTTTTCAAAACATGGATTGTGGAGACCTACAGCTAACTCCAATTGCTTCTCACCTGATTCTTTTGACCTTCCAGTGATTTTATTTTCTACAATTGCCTTGCATAGAGCATTCCCTCTTATCGACTTGGTAGTTTTAATCTCTATATCATATTCTTTTATTTTTTCTACCCATGCTCCTCTGACATTGCAACCTATATCCTTTTGTGTCAATACACTCTTTACTGCTACATCTAGGACAAAAACTATTGAATGTGAATGCAGGATATAGAACCTAAAATGTTTAAGAGCCTTGACCACTGAGAAAGCATGCTTTTCAATTTGTGAATATTTGAGTTCATGGTTCTTTAAAGGTATGCTCATAAAAGAAATAGAAGCTTGTACTCCTTCATCATTCTCTTGCATAAGAATAGCTGACAATGTATGTTCAGAAGCATAGCAATAAATGATAAAGTCCTACTTATAATTTGGATGACTCAATACTGGAGCATTAGCAATAGAAATTTTTATATCGTGAAAAGCTTGCTTCCCCACCTCATTCCATTTGAAATTTGAATTCCCTTTCATCATGTCTACTATATGTTTAGTAGTTTCCATGAAATTAGGCACAAATCTTTTGAGAAAATTTACCTACCCAAAGAAAGATTTAACCCTTGTTTTGTTTGAGGGTAGGCTCAGTCTCTAAATAGCTTCCACTCTTTCAAGGTCAACTCTAATGCCTTCCTGGGACACTATATGGCCAAGGAGCTTTCCTTCTGTCACACGAAAAATTGACTTCTTTGGGTTGAGAGATATTCCATGCTCTCGACAACTTTTTAACACCTTCCTCAAATCTCCCATATGATCTTTTCTTTTTCTCAAGAACATGGTGAGGTCATCCAGGTATATGACTATGATTCAATCTATCAAATCAGCGAATGTATTACTCATGCACCTTTGGAATGTAGCACCAGTGTTGATAAGTCCAAAAGGCATTCTGCGATACACAAATGTACCCCAAGGGGTAGTAAATGTTGTCTTATGCTGGTCTTTCTCTTCTACATCAATCTGATTATAACCCGAGAAGCTGTCAAGCATAGACATCATTTTAGATCTCGCTACTATTTGCAATAAATAGTTCATATTAGGAAGAGCAAAGTTATCTTTTAGGGACGCTTGATTTAGATTGCAAAAATCAACATAGATTCTTATTTCTCCATTCTTTTTTTGACGCGTACTATATTGGCTATCCAAGTGTAATGATGAATGGGATAAATAATTCTTGATTTTAACATCTCATCTACTTCTCGAAAGATGGCATCAACAACTTTAGGATTATACTTCCTTTGTTTCTGCCAGAAAGGGGCTACATCAGGCTTTACTGGAATTTCATTTTTTACCTTCCCATTTTTATAACTTTTCAAATCTTCATAGCTCCAAGTGAAAACATCTCTATATTCCATAAATAGATTCTTTGCAGCCTCTTTCTCTTTGGGTGAGAAACACCTCCCAATGTTAATCAGTTTGGGATTATGAATATCTCCAATGTTAACTCCTTCATATTCACCCATTATTGGCCTTCTTTATGCTCTGTTCTACTTTATGTAAGCATCATGTCTATTAAACTATTTTTCTAAGGCCACAAAATATGGGGGAATAATGTTGCCTTTCAACTGAACTTCCACATTTTGGCTCTATTCCTCAATTGCATCAGAGCTTTCATGATCACTTCCACTAAACTCATGTTCAAAACTAGACTTGTCATTCTCAAGGAACATCTACAAACTTTTATCATCATTAAAAACTTGCCATGATTCTGTGTTATCCAGAGCAGTAGATTGATACACAATATCGATATGGTATTTCTTGTCTTGGAAATCTGGGTGAGGAAGTAATAAGGAGGCAGAGACAGCTAAAGAATTATCTTTAGTATTCATCTCTTTCGGAATTGCTTCAATAGATAAGGCATCTAGACCTTCAATCTCATCCTAGACTCTGTTTTTGTAATTCTTTAGCTTGTGATTTTTAATAGAATACTGCCCCTTTACCTGCCTTACAATAAGCTCTGCATCACCTTGGGCTTTTAAAATATTTATTCCTTTTTCTTTTGCTGACATTATTCCCAGTAATAATGCCTCATATTCTGCAGTATTATTTGTATTCCCAAATTCCAATTTAAAAACCATAGGTTCAGGTTCTCCTTCTGGGGATATCAATACCATACCTACTCCGGATGCTGAAGAAGCACAGCTTCCATGAATTCAAGCATCCATATGCCTTGTACATCTTTATTTTCATTGGGAACTTTATTGTCTAGATTTTTGTCCATTTGTTCTTTTGGGCTTTCTTCAGTAAACAACATATAATTGCCAAACTCTAATTCTTGATATATGATATGAGCTTTAGGGTTGTCTGATTTCAACACTGTGAACTTTGCCTTTTCTTCAGGTTCTATTTTGACTTTCTTATTCCCAATAGGTATTACTACTTGGGACTAGTCTAGTTTTATTTCTCCTCCTAAGTCACGATAGAAACTTCTACTTAATAGAAGTCCATAGCTTGCTAGAATATCAGCTACTAGGATAGTCAATAGGAGCATTTTTGTGGATGTGAAGCTAAAGCTACCAGAGCATCTTTAATCTGGTCGAGTAAGGGAACTTGTTTGGCATCCATTGAATAGCATCTTCCATGCACTTTAGTAAGATTGAGACCCAAAGCTTTAGCTACAGAATAAGGCATAACATTATCCGACACACCTGAATCTATTATACAATTACTGAGTTTACATCCATTGATGTACAATGAGATATAGAAAGGTTCAAGTTTTTTCCCAGGAGAAGTTTCTAAAATTGTGGAATCTTCTTGATTAAACAAACTAGATGTCAAGGTTTCATCTTCTTTTTCAACCATTACGTTACAATTAGCATCTAATGTGTTTCCTTTACATCGGTCTACTAGCCTTTTTAACTCGAAAGGATGTGACTTTAAATAATCAATAGTGGAAATTTGAATTTTTGACTCTTCACAAAACTAAATGAAATCAAATGACATCTTCTCCTTACTCATTTGTGAAGTAGATGTTCCTTGATCAATATGTACATTGTTCATTGAAGGGCTGAAGTCATTCCTGTGAGTGTGACTAGAGGTTTAGTTCTTTAACCTTTGTCCATGGGTAAGCACTATGTATGAAGTTCCATCAATAGTTGCATAACACTCAAATTTTGATTCAGAATCTGATTCATATTCTAAAAATAAATTTCCAAAGTCCCCATTTGAATAAGAATTAGGCTCTGAATAAGGTTCCATAGTGTTTAATTTATCAGTTGATAACAACTACATCATGCAGGTAGTCTCCAGACAATTTTTACTGTCATGATCTGTGGTCAAATGAAAGATGCACATATTTCCTTTTTTTGGCATTGCCTCAATTTGCAACCTAGGTTTTGAACTTGTAAGCTGCAAAAATCTACTTTCATTACTTTTTCCTGGTGAGTTTTGGTAATTCTATTGATAAGAGCTATTGAATCTGAGTAACTACTTTTTCATTGCTACTAGTTCATTAGACAACTTCTAAATCATCTCTTATGATGATGTGGTATTACTAGAAATCCCTTTAGTTTGAAGTTCTCATTTCCATTTTCCCTTAGAAATTGAATCATCCTCACATTCAATAGGTTTCTTTTGTGCGTCAGCCAAATCAGTGGGACGTGCTCTTCTTAGATCATAACTGATATTTGGAGGCATAGCACTAATAAAGAAAGTTTTTAGATTACTAGGTGTGGCTCTATCAAAAATAGGAATTTTGCTATTAATCTTATTGAATTTGGCAATAAAATGATGACGGGCCACACCACCCGTACCAACTCACAACCAAAAATGCAACAATATGGAGACAAGAGAGATGACAAAATGCTTCATAAAACTTCCATTAATACTTGAAATTCATTAAAATATTCTCCAAATGAAAGGACTCCAAATTCTTACAATATAAGAGAGATTCCTCACTAAGAACTTCCAACTAGAAGAGCTTACACTTGAAGAGCTTCTATTTCTCCAACTTCCATTAGAAGAGCTTCCATTTCTCGAACTTCCATTAGAAGAGCTTCCATTCTTTGAACTTGATTACAAATGATAATAGGCCTTTCTTAAATAGGCACTTCTAACCCAAGACATTACAAACACAAGCAATGTGGGATAAAAGGTAAATACAACTACCTTTAAATAAATATTAAATTCCCACCCAAATACAACTAAGCACCCAACAAATATTAAATGCATGATTTAAGGAACTTTCCACAAACTTCTAAGATGCCACCTACACACCTCGATTAATGGAATGACAACTATTTTTATTATTTTCTATTTATGCCACCCATGCACCTTGAAAATAGAGATTCCTCTTTTCTCCACTTTTCCTATTTTCTATTTTAAATTATTTTCCTTCCATTTTCGTCACTTTCTCTCTCCTCCACAATTTTTTTTTTTTTTTTTTTTTTTTTTGGTTTTCCTTTTTTTTTTTTTTCCTCTCTTTTTTTTTTTCTAATAATTTAATTTTCCCATGTAAGATGCTCCTGCATCATAAAATCCCTCATGCTCATAGTTGGTTGCTTCTTAATTGAAGTCAACTTTGTTAGCAAGGCACGTTCATCTTATGTAGTTTTGAATCTGGTCTCAAATTTGGTTCTCATTGTATCCCAATTAGTTATTGGGCTGTCAGGTAGATGATAAAACCAATATGTTGTACTATCTATGAGGGTTTCTACGAAAAATCTTATAACAACATCTTCATGTCTCACTCCTAAGATATGAGTAGCCACAAAGAAAGCTTTAATGTGTTCATCTATAGTGACTTTCCCATTACTTGAGAATTTAGGAAAATTCTTCCTTGAACCAGCCAGGAGTGGATGGTAAGTGTTCATTGCTAACAACCCTGTTGCCACAGCCCGTGGAGCGGCCATGATTGTTCTAGCAGTATATGGTGGAAAATTAACAAATGGAGGGGTAGTAACTCTATGAAGTGCTAACACCTGACAAGTGGAATTTGAAGTGTTGGCATCCTAATTTCTAATAGGGGAAGGGGGTCTACTCTGACTTTTACTTTCAACTTTCCACTTTGGGATGTCTAAAATAGGAAAGCCAAGCTTTGCAAGTTTATCAAAGGTGGAATACTGCCCACCCTGTTCCTTGGTACTTTTGAGGAATCTAAATTGCTCCAAGATGTTGGGTCTAGTTTATCTTTGAGCTTATTGTCTTAATTGTCTTTTTTCTCTTTAGATATCTCTCCTTTGAATAGCTCTTTCAAAGGCTTCAACTCTTCTTTCTTCTTCCTCTAATACCTGGCTAGCATTCTGATAATGTTTAGTGTTCCTTCTATGCCTCCAAACGAATGTGTTAAGGGATAAAATTATGTCCTCTTCGTCATCTTGAAAATCAAGGTTAGGTTGGAGCACTGGGATTATCTTTTCTTGAAGTAGTACCATTTTCCCTCATAACATTGGCTTTTTTGATCAAGTGACTATTTGTATTCCCCAGTAGAGTTGCCAAAAATCTATTGGTAAATAGATTTGTCCTTCCTTATTTCTTAAGGATATGACATTTAGTGCCAAAATTGTGAACAATATCTGGTTACAATAGTTGAAAAGCCATTCTCTGATTATTGGATTTTCTCTGAATTGGTTTGTATAGCTCCCTTATGGAATAATACATAATGAATTATGTTTTGATCCTAAAACTAACACAGGGTATGCTCGTAACCCGAGAGCAGAAGAGGAAAACCGAATTAAGCCTAAGAAAAACTTAATTCAGGCAGGGTAAACTTTCTAGTCTATAAACCAAATGATAGAAAGCACACATCCTATGAATTCATATACTTAGCATTCAACTAATCTAAAATGACTATTAACAGACATGTAAATGGAATAATAATAAAAAAGGTCTAATGAGTCCTTCTCTGAATATTTCATAGCACATCCTATTGGGTTTATTCACAACTTTGAAACAAAGGAATGAAACAATCCTTTCCATCCTACTGCAACTTAGTTTAAGAGAAAGAACCAACTAATTAACAATGATCAACTTACTAGAATGGGAAATAATTGACATAAAATACTCTTCAATTGACTCTGCAACATCAAGTATCCTACACCAAAAAAATTTGACCTTTCATTAATCATTCAACTTCATACATATAGAGTTGAGAGATGACCATTACAATAGAAATTTTAATCAGTTCAACTTATAAGGATGAAAAATGGCAAGATGCTAGTTTTTTGTATTACAAAATTTACAAAATTTGCAAAATTTACATCAGAAAATGAAAAGAGAGTGTCAACTGAATCACTTGGACTTCTTTCCCTTTTTAGCTTTCACTCTATATGCATTAGTAGCAACTATAATTGGAATCATTTCTTCATGACTAGGCACATGTACATTATTGAATCTTAATAGCCACTTCATATGCTCTCGAGCCAACTCCTTCACTGCATTTAGCTAATTTGTTAATTCTCTAGTAGCCATATGTACATATCCACCAAGCTTCTGTAACTCTACCACTCTATTTTGACTACTTGAAGTCATTCTAGATAGATTACTCAAGTATGTGGAGAAGTTGTTTTTCATTACTTCTACCCCAATGAGAGCTTTCCCTTGCCCATTGGTTTGTGGGTCAGTGTGTAATTCTCACATGAGTTTGAATGCTCTGTCTTGGGTCTTCCTCACTTTTTCCCCTATTTCTTTGAGTCCCTCTTTAGCCTCTTGAATCATCTCCAGCTTAAATTTCATACTTTGAAGCCATTTGAACAGAGGCTTAGTCTCTTTCTTCAAAATCTTTTCTTCAACTGCCTCTTTTGCCTTCATTTGGATGATCATTTTCAAGAGAGAAATACATTCATCACATCTTTCCTTCTCTACGGCCAAAGTGTTGTGATTAGATATGAAATTATCCTTCTCAATTTCCAATCGAAGGATAACATTTCCAATTTGATTGATCAGAGCAATTCCATCTGCATTGAGTTTCTCAATCCATTCTCTTTCGATTTGACAAAAATGCCTATCTTTCTGAAGCTATGAGATGAAAGCTTGCACTTCTTTTGCTGTGGGGTTCTCTGTAGGAGGCACACCAGCAATGGTTGCCAATGGAACAACTAACTACTTGATAAATCTTTTCAATTCTTCAATTCTTCTATCACCGCATTACTTGATCTCCATAGGCCCACCTTTGTATCATGTCTAGCCTCTCCAAGATCAATTAAAGGTAGAGTGAAATCATTGGGTGTCATGTCCTCAATTCTCCCTGCTTTGTTTGGTTTTGCTACCTCAATTGTTAAGTGTCATGTTTCTAGATCTTGCCCAAGTATTGATAAAGTCTTCTACTTCTTAGCTTTCGCAATTGTAGACCCAGAGCGAACTGCTTGAGACATAGTATCCTTTCTAGGGATGCTCTCCTCTTTCCTCTTTCTCTTCCTTTCTAAGGTATCTTCTAGCGAAGACTATGTACTAATCACTTTAGAAGCAACCCCAAGTGACTCTATACTGAACATTTTCTTTTTCACCGGAGTCACTGCCACTGTAGTTGCAGAAAAAGGATTCTTAGGATCTTAAAATAGAAGCCTAAATGAACTCAAGGCTTTCTCTTCCTCTTGGGTTTTCCTTACAGCTTCATCAGATTTAGTAGACTCGCTGCTACTACTTTGTTCATCCTTGATCTCTACTATCTAAATGGGGGAACCAATTGGCTTCAAAAGGGGAGTGCATGCAGATGGATGAGGGCTCTAATAAGGAGATGGAGTTGGAATAACATGAGGAGATGAGATCGAAGTAGTAACATGATGAGGTGAGACTAGAGGAGGACCACCATCTTTCATCTCTTCAATTCTCTTTTCTTCAGTGCTAGCTTGGGCTCCAATAATTGGTAGAGGACCACCTTGGCAAGTTGGAGCTATTGAAATGTTTTTCTCTAGGGGTTGGTCACCTCCTCCTGCAGATTGAATAGGTCCTTGAGTAGCCATAGTTGTAACACTGGGTGTGGCACTTTGAGAAGAAGTGGGAGTAGCAGTGGCTTGAAAAGCTTGAGTAGTCTTGCTCCTACTCTAGCCCTTTTTTGCTGCCCACTCAACCCATTTTCTGATTCTTTTGATGATCTGGGCCATCATAAAATCAAGGTCTTCTTCCATATCAACATATGGCTTAGAGTTGATTGGAGTATTTCTCAATTTGGTCAAATATGTATTACTATACATATTTTTCCCATCATCTTCTAGCCCTTCCACATCTAAGTTAATGACATATGTCGTTATTTGATCTACTGTCAATCTAGCAAAAGCTCGATCTCAGCTTTCCAACTCATCTTTACAATCTGCCCAATAATCTTCCATAGTAGTAACATGCTTGATCATGCTTCCAATTTGGAGCACATCTTGCATACCTATTTGGGTCAAACATAGGCCTCACCACTTCATATTCTTCTAATTTGAACTTGTTCTCGAATGCCTTGAGCATGTTTTTGGCATTTGATCGGGACTCACAACTGTAGGCTCCAACTTTTATGGGAAATTTGTATCCCTTTTCCCTCAAACTGGTGCTCAACACATTCACCTGGATTTCTTGTCTCATGATCTCAATGAGCATGATCATGTCATCCAGATATCTGGGTAGCTTTAGGGGATATCCATCGAAAGCTGTAAGATGTAAATATGAAAATGATGCGAATTGGATGAAGTAACTACTAAATTGGCTGATGGTCACCATTGCTTCTGGGCTGAATCTCCTCTTCGGACAGCATTGGAGTTCCTTGCAAAGCCTCATTGTAAATCCATCATTAACTTTGATATACTTTGTATAACTATTTTGTAATTACAAGCGTGGGTACAACTCATAACTCTTTACATCATCTAGAAAATTCTCTATTTTGGGAAGGCCTTAGCTTCTACCCATTTAGTGAAGTAATCAGTTGCAGTTATTATATACTCATGACTAGCACTGGATGTAGCGCTAATAGGACCAACAAAGTCAAGGCCCCACTATTGAAAAGGCCCTTCGATGATAATAGGTCTCAAAGGTACATTAGCTAATTGAGGACGTCTGGAAAACATCTTGCACTTTTCACACTTTGCTACCTATGCATATGTGTCTTTAAACATCCCAAGCCAGTAACAGCACTGCCTTAGTATTTTAAATGTTGTGACTGAAGAAGAGAAATGTCCTCCACAAGCTTCATCATGGAATGTCTTCACCAGCTTTTCTTGCTGTTGTTTATCTACACATCTAAGGAAAGTACCATCAATAGCCTTTTTGAAAAGCTTACCATCCCAGATGATATACTTAGTTGCTTTTAGTTTTAGATCTCTTTTTTGCTTTGCATTTAGGCCTTCTAGACATTCACCATACGTTAAAAGGTAAGAGATGTTTTCAAACCATGGATCGTAGAGACCTATAGCTAACACCAATTGCTTCTCACTTGATTCTTCTTACCTTCCAGTGATTTTATTTTCTACAATTTCCTTGCATAGAGAATTACCTCTTATCAACTTGGTAGGTTTAATCTCTATATCGTATTCTTTTATTTTTTCTACCCATGTTCCTCTGACATTGCAACCTATATCTTGTTGTGTTAGTACACTCTTTACTACTACATCTGGGACAAAAATAATGAATGTGAATGCAGGATATAAAACCTAAAATGTTTAAGAGCCTTGACCACTGAGAAAGCATGCTTTTCGATTTGCAAATATTTGAGTTCATGGTTCTTTAAAGGTATGTTCATAAAAGAAATAGGAGCTTGTACTCCTTCATCATTCTCTTGCATAAGAATAGCTGACAATGTATGTTCAGAAGCATAGCAATAAATGATAAAGTCCTACTTATAATTTGGATGACTCAATACTAGAGCATTAGCAATAGCAGTTTTTATATCATGAAAAGCTCACTTCCCCACCTCATTCCATTTGAAATTTGAATTCCCTTTCATCATGTCTACTATATGTTTAGTAGTTTTTGCAAAATCAGGCACAAATCTTCTGAGAAAATTTACCTGCCCAAAGAAAGATTTAACCCCTATTTTGTTTGAGGGTAGGCTCAGTCTCTAAATAGCTTCCACTCTTTTAGGGTCAACTCTAATTCCTTCCTGGGACAGTATATGGCCAAGGAGCTTTCCTTCTGTCACATAGAAAACTGACTTCTTTGGGTTGAGAGATATTCCATGCTCTCGACACCTTTGTAATACCTTCCTCAAATCTCCCATATGATCTTTTCTTTTTCTCAAAAACACAATGAGGTCATCCGGGTGTATTACTATGATTCAGTCTTTCAAATTAGTGAATGTATTACTCATTCACCTTTGGAATGTAGCACTAGTGTTGATTAGTCCAAAAGGCATTCTGTGATACGTAAATGTACCCCAAGGGGTAGATAATGCCATCTTATGTTGGTCTTTCTCTTCTACTTCAATTTGATTATAACACAAGAAGTTGTAGAGCATAGACATCATTTCAGATCCCACTACTATTTTCTGTAAATAATCCATATTAGGAAGAGCAAAGTTGTCTTTCAGGGATGCTTGATTTAGATTGCAAAAATCAACACAGATTCTTATTTCTCCATTCTTTTTTCTGATGGGTACTATATTGGCTATCTAGGTGAAATGATGAATGGGATAAATAATTCTTGCTTTTAACATCTTATCTACTTCTCAGAAGATGGCATCAGCAACTTTAGGATTATACTTCCTCTTTTTTTGTTGGAAAAGGGTTGCATCAGGCTTCAATGGAATTTCATGTTTTACCTTCCCATTTTTATAACTTTTCAAATCTTTATAGCTCCAAGCAAAAACATCTCTATATTCCATAAATAGATTTTTTGCAGCCTCTTTCTCTTCATGTGAGCAACACCTCCCAATGTTAATCAATTTGGGATTATGAATATCTCCAATGTTAACTCCTTCATATTCACCCATTGTTGGCCCTTTTTTTGCTCTCTTTTGCTTTATGTAAGAATCATGTCTATTAAACAATTTTTCTAAGGCCATGAAATATGGGGGAATAATGTTGCCTTTCAACTAAACTTACACATTTTTTCTCTATTCCTCAATTGTATCAGAGCTTTCATGATCACTTCCACTAAACTCATGTTCAAAACTAGACTTGTCATTCTCAAGTAACATCTGCAAACTTTTATCATCATTAAAAACTTTCCATGATTCTATGTTATCTAGAGTAGCAGATCGATACACAATTTCGATCTGGTTTTTCTTGTCTTGGAAATTTGGGTGAGGAAGTAATAGGGAGGTGGAGACAGCTAAAGAATCAACTTTAGTATTCATCTCTCTCGAAATTGCTTCAATAGAGAAGGCATCTAGACCTTCAATCTCATCCTAGACTCTGTTCCTATAATTCTTCAGCTTGTGATTTTTAACAGAATACTACCCCTTTACCTGCCTTACAATAAGCTCTGCATCACCTTGGGCTTTTAAAATCTTTATTCCTTTTTTCTTTTGCTAACATTATTCCTAGTAATAAGGCCTCATATTTTGCAATATTATTTGTATTCCCAAATTCCAATTTGAAAGCCATAGGTTCAGGTTCTCCTTCTAGGGATATCAATACCACAGATGCTCTGGATGCTGAAGAAGCACAACTTCCATCGAATTCAAGCGTCCATATGCTTGGTACATCTTTATTTCATTGGGAACTTTATTGTTTGGATTTTTGTCCATTTTTTTCTTTTGGGTTTTCTTCAGTAAACAACATATAATTGCCAAACTCTAATTCTTGATATAGGATCTAATCTTTAGGGTAATCTAATTTCAACACTATGAACATTGCTTTTTCTTTAGGTTCTATTTTGACTTTCTTTTTCCCAATAGGTATTATTTCTTGGGACTAGTCTAGTTTTATTTCTCCTCCTAAGTCATGATAGAAACTTCTACTTAACAGAAGTCCATAGCTTGTTGGAATATCAGCTACTAGGATAGTCAATAGGAGCTTTTTTTCTAGATGTGAAGCTAAAGCTACCTGAGCATCTTTAATTTGTCCAAGTAAGGGAACTTGTTTGGCATCCATTAAATAGCATCTTCCATGCACTTTAGTAAGATTGAGACCCAAAGCTTTAGCTATAGAATAAGGCATAACATTATTCGATGCACTCGAATCTATTATACAATTACTGAGTTAACATCTATTGATGTACAATGAAATATAAAGAGGTTCAAGTTTTTGCCCAGGAGAAGTTGCTAAAATGGTGGAATCTTCTTGATTAAACAAACTAGATGTCAATGTTTCATCTTCTTTTTCAACCATTACGTTACAATTAGCATCTGATGTGCTTCCTTTACATCAATCTACCAGCCTTTTTAACTCGAAAGGATGTGACTTTAAATAATCAATAGTGGAAATTTGAATTTTTTACTCTTCACAAAACTGAATGAAATCAAATGATGTCTTGTCCTTACCCATTTGTGAACTAGATTTTCCTTAATCAATATGTACATTGTTCATTGAAGGGATGAAGTCATTCCTGTGAGTGTGACTAGAGGTTTGGTTCTTTAACCTTTTTCCACATGTAAGCACTATGTATGAAGCTCCATCAATAGTTGTGTAACACTTACCTTTTGATTCAGAATCTAATTTGTATTCTATAAATAAATTTCTAGAGTTGCCATTTGAATAAGAATCAGGTTCTGAACAAGGAGCCGTAGTTTTTAATTCATTAGTTGATAACAACTGCATCATGTGGGCAGTCTCCAGACAAATTTCACTATCATGATCTGTGGTAAAATGAAAGACACACATATTTCCTTTTTCGGCACTGCCTCAATTTGCAACCTAGGTTGTGAACTTGTAAGTTGCAAAAATATACTTTCATTACTTTTTCCTAGTGTGTTTTGGTAATTTCGTTGATAAGAGCTATTGAATCTAAGTAACTACTTTTTCATTGCTACTAGTTCATTAGACAACTTCTAAATCATCTCTTCTGATGATGTGGTATTACTAGAAATCCCTTTAGTTTGAAGTTCTCATTTCCATTTTCTCGTGGATATTAAGTCATCCTCACATTCAATAGCTTTCTTTTGTACGTCAGCCAGATCAGTGGTACATGCTCTTCTCAAATCATAATTGATATCTGGAGGCATAGCACTAATAAAGAAACTTTTCAAATTACTAGGTGTGGGTATATCAGCAATAGGAATTCTGCTATTAATCTTATTGAATTTGGAAATGAAATCCCTTATGCTCATGGTTGGTTGCTTCTTAATTGAAGTCAATTATGTTAGCAAGGCGCGTTCATCTTCTGCAGTTTTGAATCTAGTCTCAAATTTAGTTCTCATTGTATCCCAATCAGTTATTGAGCTGTCAGGTAGATGATAAAACCAATTTGCTGCAATATCTATGAGGGTTTCTATGAACAATCTTACAACAACATCTTCGTGTCCCACTCCTAAGATATGAGTAGCTATAAAGAAAGCTTTAATGTGTTCATCTGTAGTGACTTTCCCATCACCTGAGATTTTAGGAAAATTCTTCCTTAAACTAGCCAGGAGTGGATGGTAAGTGTTCAATGCTAACAACCCTATTTTCATGGCCCATGGAATGACCATGATTGTTCTAGCAGTATATGGCAAAAAATTAACAACTGGTGGGGCAGTAACTCCATGAAGTGCTAACACCTAACAAGTGGAATTTAAAGTGTTGATTTCTTGATATCTAATAGGGGAAGGGGTTCTACTCCAAATTTTACCTTCACCTTTATGCTTTGGGATGTCTAAAATAGGAAAGCCAAGCTTTGCAAATTTATCAAAGGTGGAATCCTACCCACCTCGTTCCTTGGTACTTCTGAGGAACCTAAATTGTTCCAAGATGTTGGGTCTAGTTTATCTCTAAGATTATTGTCTTAATTTTCTTTCTGCTCTCCGGATAACTCTCCTTTGAAATGCTCTTTCAAAGGCTTCGGCTCTTCTTTCTTCTTCCTCTAATACTTGGCTAGCATTCTAATAATGTTTAGTGTTCCTTCTGTGCCTCCAAACGAATGTGTGAAGGGATGAAATTATGTCCTCTTGGTCGTCTTGAAAACCAAGGTTAGGTTGGAGCACTAGGATTATCTTTTCATGAGGTAGTAACATTTTCCCTCATGACATAGGCTTTTTTGATCAAGTTATTGTTCATATTACCTAGCAGAGTCACCAAAAATTTGTTGGTAAAAAGATGTATCCTTCCTTATTTCTTAAGGATATGAGTTTTAGTGCCCAAATAATAAACAATATTTGATTACAACAGTTAAAAAGCTATTCTCTGATTATTGGCTTTTCTCTGAATTGGTAGGTACAACTCCCTTATGGAATAATACATAATGAATTATGTTTTGATCCTAAGACTAACATAGGGTATGCTCTTAACTTGAGAGCAGAAGAGGCAAACCAAATTAAGCCTAAGTAGAACTTAACTTAGGCAGGGTCAACTTTCTAGTCTATGAATCAAATGATAGAACTCACACATCCTATGAATTCATACACTCAGCATTCAACTAATCTACAATGACTATTAAGAGAGATGAAAATGGAATAATAATAAAAAAAGTCTAATGAGTCCTTCTATGAATAGTTCACAGCACATCCTACTAGGTTTATTCACAACTTTGAAACAAAGGAATGAAACAATCCTTTCCTTCCTACTGCAACTTAGTTTAAGAGAAAGAACCAACTAATTAACAACTATCAACTTACTGGAGAAGTTTTTTTTCATTACTTCTATCCCAATGTGAGCTTTCCCTTGCCCACTAGTTTGTGGGTCAGGTCTTCCTCACTTTTTCCCCTATTTCTTTGATTCCCTCTTCAGCCTCTTGAATCATCTCCAGCTTAAATTGCATACTTTGAAGCCATTCGAACAAAGGCTCAATTCCTTTCTTCAAAATCTTTACTTCAATTGCCTCTTTTTCCTTCATTTGGATGATCATTTTCAAGAGAGAAATACATTCATCACATCTTGCCTTCTCTTTGGCCAAAGTGTTGTGATTAGATATGATATTATCCTTCTTAGTTTCCAATTGAAGGATAACATTTCCAATTTGATTAATCAGAGCAATTCCATCTACATTGAGTTTCTCAATCCATTCTCTGCTAGTCTAACCAAAATGCCTATCTTTTTGAAGCTATGAGATGAAAGCTTGCACTTCTTCTACTATAGGGTTCTCAATAGCAGGCACACCAATAATGGTTTCCACTGGAACAATTAACTGCCTGATAAATCTTTTCAATTCTTCAATCTTAGCCTTCATCTTGATTTTTGACAATTTGAAGCTCTCCAATTGTTCTTCTATCACCTCATTACTTGATCTCCATAAGCCCACCTTTGTATCATGTCTAGCCTCTCCAAGATCAATTGAATGTAGACTGAAATCATTGGGTGTCATTTCCTCAATTCTCCCTGCTTTGATTGGCTTTTCTACCTCCATTGTTAAGTGTCCTCTTTCTAGATCTCACCCAAGTATTGATAAAGTCTTCTGCTTCTTAGCTTTCACTATTGTAGACCTAGAGTGAACTACTTGGGACATAGTATCCTTTGCAAGGATGCTCTCCTCTTTCCTCTTTCTCTTCCTTTCTAAGGTGTCTTCTAGCCAGGACTTTGTACTAATCACTTTAGAAGCAGCCCTAAGTGAATCTATACTAAACATTTTCTTCGTCACTAGAGTCACTACCACTATAGTTGCAGAAAAAGGATTCTTAGGATCTTGAAACAGAAGCCTAGATGAACTCAGGGCTTTCTCTTCCTCTTGAGTTTTCCTTACAACTTCATCAAATTTAGTAGACTCGTTGCTACTGCTCTGTTCATCCCCAATCTCTACTATCTAAATGGTGGAACTAGTTGGCTTCAAAAGGGGAGCATTTGCAAATGGACGAGGGCTATGATGAGGAGATGGAGTTGGAGTAACGTGTGGAGATGAGACTAGAGTAGTAACATGAGGAGGTGAGACTAGAGTAGTAACACCATCTTTTGGCTCTTCAGTCCTCTTTTCTTCAATGCTAGCTTTGGCTCCAATAACTGGTAGAGGACCACCTTAGAAGGTTGGAGCTATTGAAATGTTTTTCTCCGAGGGTTGGTCACCTCCTCCTACAGATTGAGCAGGTCCTTGAGCAGCCATAGTTTTAACACTAGGTGTGGCACTTTGAGAAGAA
This sequence comes from Cupressus sempervirens, assembly GCA_028749045.1. Lineage (NCBI taxonomy): Eukaryota > Viridiplantae > Streptophyta > Pinopsida > Cupressales > Cupressaceae > Cupressus > Cupressus sempervirens. Next base: position 858,286,148 of record CM053793.1, read on the forward strand.
GTGGGAGTAGTAGTGGCCGAAGAAGCTTGAGTAGTCTTGCTCCTACTCTGGCCCTTTTTTGTTGCCCATTTGACCCATTTTATGGTTCTTTTGAAAATTCGAGCCATCATAACATCAAGGTCTTCTTCCATATCAAGAAATGGCTCCGAACTAATTGGAGTATTTCTCAGTTTGGTCAAATATGTATTACTATACATATTTTGCCCATCATCTTCTAGCCCTTCCACATCTAAGTTAATGACATATGTCTTTATTTGATCTACTGTCAATCTAGCAAAAGCCTAATCTTGGCTTTCCAACTAATATTTACAATCTGCCCAATAATCTTCCACAGTAGTAACATGCTTGATCATGCTTCCAATTTGAAGCACATCTCTGGCATACCCATTTGGGTCAAACATAGGCCTCACCACTTCATATTCTTCTAATTTGAACTTGTGCTCGAATGCCTTGAGCATGTTTTTGGCATCAGATCAGGACTCACAATTGTAGCCTCCAACTTTTATGGGAAATTCGTATCCCTTTTTCCTCAAACTGGTGCTCAGCACATTCACCTGGATTGCTTGTCTCACAATCTGAATGAGCACGATCATGTCATCCGAATATCTAGGTAGCTTAAGGGGAAATCCATTAAAAGTTGCATGATGTAAATATGAAAAGGATGAGAATTGGATAAAATAACTACCAAACTGGGTGATGGCCGCCATTGCTTCTAGGCTGAATCTCCTCTCTGGACACCCTTGGAGTTCCCTAAAAATCCTCATTGTAAATGCATCATTAACTCTAATATACTCTGAATAACTATTCTATAATTTCAAGCATGGATAAAACTCATAACTCTTTACATCATCTAGAAAATTATCTATTCTGGGAAGGCCAGGCCATAATTGTAGGGAAGCCAACATATATATCAAGAAAGAAGACATATAAAATGAATTGTATTGTAGAACTTAGCTGCACTAAGATCCCTAGATAGATGTTCACTTACCTCATACACCCAGTCAACATATTGTGTATTCGAGAAAATAACTTGTACCAAAAAAAAATATTGTTCTACAAAATTAAGGGCTTCGACCTCACCTTTTGATCGATGCAAAAGAACTAGAATGTCCACGATCTCAGGTTTGAGATTAGTGCCAAAAAGGGTTTCAGGAACTTTACTTTTAGCTCCCCTTGGCTTTTGGAACCAAGAACTCATGATCTCTTTTCGCCACACCATCTTCTTCAAAGAGAATTCAGACATAGCTCCTCCAATAGATAATTCAGAGAACTCCTCTCTTTATGGAATCCGCAGACAATTGACTACTACTTGCCTATCAATTGAGATTAACATCGTTTGATCAGACAGTAAGATTTTCTTTGTATCTAGGTTATAGTGATTGACACATTCAATAATTAGCTCTAAGGCTTGTACTGCTACAAGAAATCCTACTACTTCTACCAACCCACTTCCTCAAAGTTTCTTCGTTATGGGATGGATTGGTTTCGTCCTCAACCTTCTTTGGAAATCTTGCATGTCAAAGAAACAAAGTGAAGTGTCTGTGATATTCTGCCATGTAGACTTGATTCCACCCAATCCATCAAATCCAACAAATCTTGTTGCCATCTCGACGTAGGTAGAGATAAATTGGAAATCTTAAAACTCAAAATAGGATAGAGAGTAGAACTTTGTAACTATAGGAATTTTAGAATCAATAGTCAACTCAACAGCATAACAATTCAAATAAGTAAGCAATAGTTTGAAAATCCATTATGTTCATCTCTATATAGAAACTCCAATCCACCCATTAATCTTTAAGATCCACGGCACACAAAAAAATTAAATGATAAATCCATTAGATTAGTAAATGTTGAGGTTACAACAGATTATTTCTTGTCTTTTCACTATTTTTGTTGGCTCAACAGTTACTTTCCTTTATTACAGTTTTACTTTCCCATTTTTCACCAAGCTTGCAGAGAATTAAGAATGGAGTACTCCATGAGTAAAAATCTGCTCAACCAGATTTTAAATAGAATACCTTCCTCAATGTGATCAACATGCTTCCCTTATCTTTTTTAGCCTCATGTAATCAATTTTTCAAATAACCATGCTTGCAAGAGTGATTTTCTGTTGGATGCATAAAACTGCCTTCAAGGGTAGAAACCCCGCAGAGGAGAAGATGATTTCCACTTTTTTGCATTTGCCCTCATTTTACCTTCTTTTCCCTAACCACTTTACTTTAAGCCTTTGGAAAATATAAAATTGGCTTCACAAGTGAAAGATGGGACCTACTGACTCACTTTATTCTTTCACAAATGCCCTTTAGAAAAATTAACTTTTTGGTTCGAAGCCTGTCGAGGGGAAGTTGTTTTTCTGAGTTTTTCGTCGATGCCCTTTTTTATCATCTTAGTGAGTTTTGAAGGGTTCCTGCAGTGAAAACATGGAAATACTTGAATGATCTATCTATAACATAATTCACTTCTCTTCATTTAAGCTCGCAAATCACATTTGTGAATCTTGACAGAGTTTCACCTTCAGGGTGAGAAAACCCGCCAAGAAGAAGACGAAACTGGATTTTATGCTAGTTCAACTTTCTATATGTTGAAAACAAAATTAGCTGTAAGTAAGTTCATCTAAAGTAACATAATTTAAGAATCTCCATCGAGAAAGGTCCTAAACTACCCCAAAGACTCATGATGATAAATAAAACCCACCCGGCCATACAATGCGAGAGAAAGAAAAAGATGAAAACCCGATGGAGATACTTATCACTTGAGGAAGAAAGGACCAACTAATTTGACTAAACTAAACACAATGCAAGTTATTTTCCATTTTGCAAAATTGTTATATGATGAAAAGTGGGGCAACATATTGCACAAAGTTCTTAAATCTAGGAAGGCCTATTTGATTGCATGTAATTTTGACCTGATTGACCCAAATGAAAAAAACTTCACCACTATATTCTAAGTGTCAAAGAAATGCTATGTTTCAAGCTTGAGCTTTTGATGAATTTGTTTAATTAGTTTTCAAACAAGATTTTGTATGCAATTTCTAACATGTTGATTCAAATCAACTTCACGGAATGATCAGGAGGCATGTTTATGAGGTCATAACTTTAATCCTGTGATAGATGAGATCAAATGTATTATATTGTTGGATTCTATTCTAAAAATACTTCAAGTGTGCCAAATTGCAAATCTTGATAAATTCATTTGCACACTTTTTCAAGTCCATTCCATTTGCAAACATCTCTATTTTATCAAGTTGTCTAGCTCTACTATTTTTGGTACCCAAATTTAGGTGTTTTCTAAATTTTCCTAGTTATCTATCATAAGCTGAAATTATAGCCACATATTCTCCATATCAAAGTGAATATATGCCCCAAGTTTGAATTCCCCAAGTGGTTGTTTGACTTGTTTTTCAAATCAGATTGAAAAGCATTTTTCTATTTTTGACATGTTTGAATGCAAATTGATTTCAAAAGGGAAACTTCAATGATTAATATCTATTGATCTTGATATAGTCATAATATGAAAATTTGTAGGATGAAACTTTGTGGAGCAGTAAACAAGAGACATTGCTCCCCATTTAGTTGAATCTTTCAATTTTTAAAGCCAACTAAGTCATTAGTATAGCCATTTTGAGATTTTATTGAAGAGATTTGAATTGTAAGTTTCAGTGATTTATTGATGGCTAAATGTGATCAAATCAACTATGGAGACTATCTAGAAGTTTCAGGATCAATTTGAGAGGTCACGCCAATGGGTTTGAAATTGTCTTTTAGTTGGGTCCACCTGGGACCCAACTAACTACTTCAAAGGTGTTTCAACTTATTCTTAGAAAGCAGAAATTAGATATTCATTTTAAATGTGATTAACTAGTGACTAACTAAAATTAGTTCAAGTCCATTATTGTAAAGGCTTGTGAATGATTTTTGGCAGTGTTAATTATATCATGGGATTAATATACACTATCAGACTAAGTGCATTTTTATCATTGCAAGAGTGAGGTGTTCACAGTTGAGAATAGAGTGAATTTTTAAAAAAATGAATTCAATGTTTTCTTATGACTAGAGGGGTGGTTATTACATGGTCAAAATAGTTGAGCACATCAAACATGCATTGAATCAATAGTTCAGTATTATGGGCATGCAATTGATTGATGGCATATATGTCATTCTTGCAGAAATTTTTATTTAGACCTATGAAATATGGTAAGGGGTAGTTATTTCAATGGAAGATGAGTGTAAAGCTTTTCTTGTTAAAGTTATTCCCAAGCTTGCTGCTATTCAAAGTTAGAATGCTTTAGAATAACAAAGAGGGGGTGAATTAGTTATCCTTTTGAACAATGCAAATAACTTAGATCTAATCTTTAATTTTGTACTCAGTCGACACTAGCACAACTTGGCTTCAACTATAATTTCCTTAATCTTCTACTTTGAAGCTCAGTTAAGCCTATTTGTTCTTTATTGATAATCTCTTCTAGGCTTCAACTCAGCAATCTCTTCCACTCAGTTTTATGATTGAACAATGCATTATCTTGTCAAAGTCTAATTGATTAAGTGCCCATTTTAATTCCTCATAACTCAACCTTTCCACTAGGTCCTCTTGTTATCTCATCTTTTCAAATCCTCTTTATAAATCATCTTGATATGGAACTCTACTTAGGTAGAAACTACCTGACCAATAAGGTTTGACATCAATGACAACATAGCAATTTTTCCAATCATAGTTTCCAACAATCTCCCTCTTTTTCATTGATGGCAACACCTCTAGTTACCATGCAATCCAAAAAATTTGCATTGCTTCAATCATCTACCTTTGTGTTTAGTAATAGATCTTCATTAACACCCTTAGTTTTATTTTGATTCTCATATTAGTGTCCAACAATCTCTTTGATCTCATCTTTTAGTTTCATTTCCATTCTCATTCATGCAGCTGTAATATGCAACGCTTCTAGTAACAATCCCAACAATTCCCTACATCATATTAGAACATGAACTCATGAACTCCCCCTTTGATATACATCCTCTAAACTTCTTCGCTATCACTTGATGGCAACACCTCTTCCTCTAATCACTACATAGGTAACTATTTCATACTTCTCCCTCTTTCATGTATAACTTATTTCATCTATAATATTTCCCTCTTTGCATATTTATATGGTAACTGCATAATCTCCCTCTTTTTTTACTATTGATGGTAACTATATAAACTCTCCCTCTTTGACAACAATGTCAAATACACTTTTAAAGATACTTCAACATCTTTAAAAAAACTTTGTCATACATCTTCAACATGTAGATATCTCTTGGTCAGTCCACTAAACTAGGTTCTTCTTATGTCATCATTCTTATGACTATTTCAACATCACGTGCTTCTCTCCTCACAACTTTAGGTAGGTCCTAAAGTGTGACCTTTTGCATCAATTTTTAAGATATTGTAATCAAAACATTTTATGAAAAGCTCCATCTTAGCTTAAGTAGCCTTAGTTAGGGGAATCACCCCTAACTTACCTCTTAGATATTCATGTGCATCCTTAGGTATGGCTATTATGAATATATCAACTATATGCTCCTTGGTATTCACATACTACAATCCCACTTCTTTGTCCTGTACTAACTCTCAAGTAATGATACTTCAGAGCAATATACTTGGTCTTAGTATGCATCAAAAGATTTTTAGATATGTTTATAGCACTTGTGTTATCACAAAATATAAGAACTGGTTCAGTGATTTCTTCCTTCATTCCTTTTAACAATTGCTTGATCCACACTATGTTAGAACAATTAACTGTTGCTGCTACATATTCAACTTCTTTTGTAGAATGGGAGATGCAAATTTTTTCTTTCCTATCCATGAAACTAGTCTCTTTCCTAGAAAGAAAGGTCCACTTCTTGTACTCTTTTTTTCATCAACATTTCTAGCCCAGTCTGCATATGTATACACTTTTAGTTCAAACTTGTCATTCTTCTTGTAATACAATCCATAATCCTCAATGCCTTTCATATATCTCACTATTCTTTTCACAGTCATCATGTGATTCTCCTTAGGATTTGCAAAAAATCTAGCAATAATCTCAATTACTAGTGCATTATTTGGTTTTCTATGAATCACATATTGCAACTTTCCAATCATTGATCTATATAAGGTTTGGTTCAAATATTTACAATCATCATTCTTTGAAAGTTTATGTCCAATAGTCATGGGTGTTCCAACTAATCTTGAGTCTTCCATACCACTAATTTTTCAATATCTCCTTGATATATTTCGATTGGGTAATGTAGATATGTTTCTTCATTTGATGCACTTGTAAGCCAACAAATAATTTGATCTCTCCAAACATAGACATCTCAAACTCTTGCCTCATTTTATCTACAAATGACATACACAATGCATCATTTCCTCCAAATATGATATCATCAACAAATATCTCAGCTAATAGTATCCCTTTTTCAGATTCAATCTTCAAATATAGATTTCTATTATCATTTATCCTTACAAAACCAATCTTCACCAAATATGTGTGCGACCTTTCATACCATGCTCTAGGGGATTGTCTCAATCCATATAAAGATTTTTGTAATTTACATACCATATCTATTTTGTTTGGATCAACAAATCCTTCAGGTTGTTCAATGTAGACTTCTTCTAAAATTCTATTCAAAAATGTAGGCTTGACATCCATATAGTATACTTTGAATCCTTTGTAGGCAGAATATGCAAGTAGGGTTCTCACTCCTTCCAATCTTGCAACAGGGGGAAATTTCTCCCCGTAGTCAATACATTCTTCTTGTGAATATCTATTACAAACTATCCTTGCTTTTTTTCTTGTGACTTCACCTTTCTCATTTAGTTTGTCTCTAAATACCCACTTTCTTCCAATAATATTCTTATCTTTTAGTCTAGGTAACAGTGACCAAGTTTTGTTCTTCTCTATCTACTCAATCTCTTCATTCATTTCTTGGATCAAGTTTTCATTATCCAAAGCATCCTTCACTAATATAGGCCCAAATTCACATAGTAGGCATGTATCACTCCTCAGTATTTTTATTTTCCTTACTCATGAGTCTTTGTCTCCAATGATTTGATCAAGTGCATGATGTCTTCCTACATACTTTTCTGATATAGGATCATTTCTTCTTTCTTCTTCTATAGTTTCATGTTTTAGATTAAATTGAGGTAGCACTTCATGTAATTCTTCTTGTACTTATAGTTGTTTGGCAATCACTTGATATTGCTTGGCAAGCTCTACCTAGCACTCGACATGCACTTCATGATCCTTGGTACCAATTCTCTGATGCTTGGCATGTTATTGTTGTAACTCATCATGTGTGGGTTGTTGTTGCTCAAAAACTTTCTTCTCAAGTTTATGTAAGGTGTTGGGTTCATCTTCATCAATGTAGATGAAACTTTTGTAATCATCAAGTTTCTTTTCACATTCAACTTCATTCTTTTCTGCATATTCATGAACTTTCACATTTGTACTTTCCACAACTTTTTTAGCTTTAGATTTCAAACACTTATATGCTTTTCTCTTAGGAGTGTATCCTAAGAATATGCCTTCATCACTGTTGGTATCGAGTTTTCCATTTCTATTGTTTTTTAGTACATAACATTTAATTCCAAAAACTTTGAAATATTTCACATTAGGTGCATAACCATACCATAACTCAAAAGGTTTAATATTTTTACCTTTCTTGAATTGTACTCTATTTAAGGTATAAATGGTTGTACTTAAAACTTCTCTCTAGTACTTGGGTGCAACATTCTTCTCCATCATTAATATTCTAGCACAGTTCATGATTGATCTATTCTTCCTTTTAGCTATACCATTTGTGAAGGGCTCCTAGGTTCAGATATCTATCTCTTGATTCCTCTATCATTGTAGAATGTGTTGAATTACCTAGATATGAATTCAGTTCCTCTATTAGATCTTAGACACTTCAAGATTTTACCCATCTCATGTTCAGCTCTAGCCAAATATCACTTAAACATTTGAAATGCATCATACATTTCTTTAAGAAACATCAGAGTCATCATTCTAGAGTAGTCATCAACAAATAGAATAAAGTATTTTTGTCATAATAGATTTGTACACCGATAGGACTAGAAAGGTTAGTATGAACCAATTCTAAAACAATATCAAAAGTATAGATCTTTCTATTGAAACTAGATTGTCATTTTCCCTATTGAAATTGTTTACACTTCACATTATCAAGTTTCTTCAATCTTGGTAACCCTCTTACTTTCTTCATTTTACTAATGCTTACCAAATTATCAAAGTTTACATGACATAACCCCTTAGTCCATAACCATATATCATCACATTGTGCAAACAAACATGGATCATCAAATAAGTCTAGATAGAACAAGTTACCTCTGGTTCGGTCTCCACTTCCAATCAATTCACCATAACTATTATAGATCTTAGCCTTCTTGTGCTGAAATTAAATCTTGTATCCTAAACTATTCAACTATGCCACACTCAAAAAATTGTAGTTAAGTCCTTCATCCCAATAAGCATTATCACATTTGATCTTATCAATCAATTTTATTGATCCTTTACCTTTCACAAGACATGATGTGTCATTACCAAGCTTAACACTATGTCCTTTATAATGTTCTAAGCTTTCAAACTTACTTTTATCACTAGTCATGTGATGTGAGCAACCACTATCAATGTAAGGAAACTTGCAACCAAAAATATTACTATTTCCACCTAACCCATAATAGATCTAAAATAAATGTACAATTGAAATCCACATGCAAGAGAATAGACAACATACCCACAAAATGTGACATGAGATATACCCTAAGAAACACTCATTGAGGGGAAAAAAACCCAGCCTCCAAAAGCATCCACCACTATGTATTATTCAGCAAAAACACCATTGCAATACAACCATGGAAGCCTTCAAAGCCATAGCCATAACCAAGAAATCCATGTGAAAAATCATGAATTTACACATTCCATGTCATGCTTCCAACATTCACAAATGCTCCTTTGGCTAACCTGTCAAGCCTTGTCTTGCTCGACTTTCCATTTTTTTTCTTTTACCCTTTTGTTTTGTCTCTACAACTATCGGTGTGGCTGCTTATACAGTAGCAAGTTCCACAAAAAAACCAAGTGTTATTTGATGGGGACGCAACCCAAGAATAGAATGGAAACAAAAAAAAAGGGAAATTATATTAACTAAGAAAATAAGCTAATACAAATAGTACAGGAAAATAAACTTCAAAACATGCCCTAAGGGCTTACAATAGCATAAATTTGGAGATAAATTCTCCTTATGGTACCTCCTCTCAAACTCCACTCCGAACTACCTTTTACAATGCCAAAAATCTCCTTAAATAGACCCCGGAGGGTTAAAGACTAGGAGTACATTCTAGAAAGTGCTAGTAGGCATCCACCGACCAAATAGAAGGTTCCAGAAGCTGCGTTAGAAGTCAGTGCAAATCTAGAAGAATCCAAAAATGGTAACCGAACTTTCGGGAGGCATAACTTTTGAACCGTAGCTCCGATTGACGAACCGTTTACATTTTCGAAAAGCTCTTGAAGCGCTCTATAGCCCTATGGACAAGCTTCGCTCGTCCCCCCAATTTTCAACCCTTTTTGAGGTCATTTAATACCCCTAACCTAACTTCAAAGCATTCTTAGGGGGTCTCCAAAACCTAAAAAACTGCAATAACTTTCAAACTCTGGGGCCTTTTGACCTGATTCTTTTTCTGGAATGCTTTAAATCATAATTATATTCATCTGGCCAATTCACACCTTCTAGGTCACCAAAATGATGGCCAAATTGCATGCTCCTATTTTTTTAGGATTTTCAAACACATTGATAGTGGAACTGTGAGAGTTGGAACCTTTATTTGACCCAAATGGGTATCCAAAAATGTAAAGACATGAAACAGAAACTAAGTCTAAGTACATTTTTTTTTGGGTAACACAGGATTGCCCTTATACCTCTGGATGCTCCTGCATCAAACACCCAGGGTAGATTGAAAAGTGACCCTGTCACTTGATGGATGGTAGAGGAAATCCTAAATGGGAAACCTCAGCTGCGAAAATCCAAGTTGAGTCCTCGATTGGCCGTCCTTTCCATTTGACCAAATACTCTTCATACTGCCTATTTTTGGTACTTCTACCCACATGATGATCTAGAATGTCTTCTATCTCCTCCTTCTTAGAAGCAGGAATTGGACATGGCTCTAACACCAGCTCCTCATCTGCACCATCATCATGATACTTTGTTAAATCTACAATGTTGAAAATGGGAGAAATCTGAATACCATCTGGCAGCTCCACTTCATATGCATTTCCTGAGTCATGTTTATTCAAAATTTTGCAGGGGCCAAATTTCTTCATTTTCAGCTTTTTGTAAGTACCGGCTGGAAATCTTTCTTTTTGTAAGTGTACCATGACTAAATCTCCTACTTGGAATTCCTTATGTCTTCTCCTTTGATCAACCCTAGCTTTATACTCTTGATTCATCTTGGTTATGTGTGCCTGAACCTCCTCATGTAGATGCTTGATATGTTCAGCAAATTCCTCAGCTTCAGCACTTGTCCTCTCCCCTTGTTCTATCTTCCTCAGCTCTGGTGTAGTCCTTGGGCTATTCCCATATATAATTTGGAATGGTGATTTTCTAGTACTCCTATTTATAGAGTTATTATAAGCAAATTTTGCCTGTGGTAGAATCAAATCCCATCCCTTGGGCTTATCCCCAACTAAACATCTCAGCAAATTTCCTAGACTTTTGTTTACCACTTCTGTTTGGCCATCAGTCTGCGGGTGATGCGTGGAACTGAATTTCAAGTCTGTTCTCAACTTTTTCCACAATGTCCTCTAGAAATACCCGACAAATTTAGTGTCTCTATCAGAAACTATACTCCTTGGAAGACCATGTAGTCTTACCACCTCTTTGAAAAACAAGTCTGCAATATGGACAGCATCATGAGTTTTGTGGCATGGAATGAAATGTGCCATTTTGGAGAACTTATCAACCACCACAAATACTAAGTCATTACCCCTTTGTGTCCTTGGCAATCCAAGAAAAAAATCCATACTTATGTCCTCCCATGGCCTTGATGGAACAGGCAACGGCTGATATAGACCAGTATTGTGACTAAACCCCTTGGCAACTTGACAAACCTGGTAACTTTGTATGAAATTCTTCACATCTTGTGAAATTTGAGGCCAAAAATAATGTTCTCTAAGAATGGCAATGGGCTTATCTCGACCAAAATGTCCTGCCATCCCTCCACTGTGTTTCTTCTTAATCAGATTTTCCCTCATGGAACTCCTTGGAATGCACAATTGACTACCTTTGAACAAAATGCCATCCTGAATCAAATAGTCTAACCACTTGGTTCTATCTATAGCAACAGGCTCTTTACAAGCTTTCCATGCTTCAGCAAAATCAGGATCCTCGGGGTACAAATTCTTGAGTTCATCAAACCCAACTACTTCAACCTGTATTACTGTAAGCAGTGACTGTCTCCTACTTAGTGCATCTGCAACCTTGTTAGATTTTCCACTTCTATGCTTCAACACAAATGTATAACTCTACAAGAATTCTACCCACTTCATATGCCTCTGATTCAATTTACCTTGGCTATTTAGGTACTGTAATGCCTGATGATCAGTATACAAAACAAATTCCTTTGGCAATAAATAGTGCCTCCATTTCTTTAAGGCCTGAACTATTGCATAGAAATGTTGATCATAAACAGAATACTTCTTCTTTGCATCATTCAGTTTTTCACTAAAATATGCAATAGGCTTACCTTCTTGGCTTAATACAGCCCCAATAGCACTACCACTAGCATCACAATCCATCTGGAACACTTTCTAAAATCTAGAAGTGCCAACACAGGCTGTTCTGTTACCTTCTTCTTTAGTAATTCAAAACTTCTCGTAGCTGTTGTAGTCCATTTGAACTCTTTTCTATCCCCTCTTATTGTATCAGTTAGGGGTGCACATATGCCACTAAAATTCTTAATAAACTTCCTATAAAAACTAACTAGACCATGAAATGATCTTATCTCAGTAGCAAACCTTGGAGTAGGCCATTCCAAGATGGCTTTTACCTTCTTCGGATCCATTTTGAGACCTTCAGGTGATATAACAAACCCCAAATAGACTAACTCCCTTTTTGCAAAGTTACACTTCTTCAGATTAATTAACAGTTTCTCTTCCCTTAGCCTTTCAAGGACACTACGAATATGCAATAAATGTTCTTCCAAAGTCTTGCTGAAAATTAAAATATCATCCAAATAGACAATAACAAATTTTCCCAAGAACTTCTTAAGTACCTCATTCATGAGCCGCATGAAGGTGCTTGGGGCGTTCGTCAATCCAAAGGGCATGACTAACCACTCATAAAGACCCTCCTTGGTCTTGAAGGCTATTTTCCACTCATCTCCTTCTCGAATCCATATCTGATGATAGCCACTCTTCAGATCTATCTTTTGTGAATTACTGAGCTCCACTCAAGCAGTCCATAAGATCATCCATCCTTGGTAAAGGAAACCGATAATTGATGGTTATCCTATTTATAGCTCGAGAATTTGTACACATCCTCCACTCTCCATCCTCCTTTGGTGTGAGTACTACAGGTACTGCACATGGAATCAAGCTCTCTCGAATCAAGCCCTTCCTCAATAGCTCCTGAACTTGTCTATTTAGCTCCTTTGTTTCAGTAGGAGTCATCCTGTGAGCAGCCTTGTTAGGCAAACTAGCTCCTGGAATCAGATCTATCTGATGATTGATTTTCCTTATTGGTGGCAATCCATCTGGAACATTATCAGAGATAATATCTCCAAACTCCCCTAGTAAATCTGAAACTTCAAGTGGTATTTCACTACTACCTTCTTTATCTTTCCTAGGAATCAAAGCATAGCACATATGTTGATGTTTCATGCCATATAAAAACTTCCTTCCATCAACAAGACAAATCTTAGCACTGTTACATACCTTTTCACCTTCCTTTTTCATGGGCTTCAATTTGTGGCAAACTCCATCCTTTGTCAGAGAGTATGTGTTTGCATGTCCATCATGTACTGCATGTCTATCAAACTGCCATGGTCTACCCAACAATAGATGGCAAACATCCATCGAAATAACATCACAGAGAACTTCATCATGGTAACTCCCAATTTTGAATTTCACTAAACATTGTTCACTTACCTGGACCTTATGATCATCTTTTACCCAAGCAATCCGATAAGGCTGGGGATGTTTCTCCCTCTTGAGCTTTAGCTTAGAGACCATCTCTTCTGATACCAAGTTATCAATGCTACCACTATCAATGATCACGTCACAACATTTATCTTCACATTTGCATCTGGTACGGAACAAACTCCTCCATTGTCCTGGTTCAATCTCACCACTTAGTAGGACTCTTTCATTTACCAAGGTCTCTCCTCTTTTTGCATCCTCTGAATGTGATGATTGTGCATCCTCATCCACATGAGCAACCCTAGCTTGGCCCTCAGCTCTCCTATCTGTCCTTCCTTGTCATTGAGGGCATTCAAAGGCACGATGACCTTCTTCATTGCAATGGAAACAAGTTCCACGGAAGCCTCCTCTTCCTTGTCCACGTCCTCTACCTCTTCCTCTTTGATTTCCAAAGTCTTGATCATGGGGGCGGTTGAAACCCTCATTCCTCTGGTTTCTGCTAGTACCCATATCTTCATTTTTCTTTTGGGTTTCATTGCGACCTCCAGATGATCTACCACTTCCCCTTCCTCCTTGACCGCACCCTCTTTGTCTTCCTTCAAACCTTTTATTTAGCTTCTTTTCAACTCATAGGGAAAACTGGTATGCCTCTTCAATGCTGGTCATTCTTACCAGACTTAATTCCTCCTAGATGCTAGGTCGTAACCCACTGATATAACGAGCAACCTTCTCCTTATTTTCTTCTGCATGTCCCGCTCTAATCAAGAGTTGGTAAAACTCCTCTGTATATTCTTGGACTAATCTTCTTGCTTGGTTTAACCCATGCATCTTCTTAAACAGATCAAGCTCGTAGTCCACAGGAATGAATTGCTTCTTCAATTTGTCCACCATGCGATCCCATCTTGTGATCTTCTCCTTTCCTCTTCTGTTTCTTTCCAATTGAACCTCTTGCCACTAGATTTTGGCATGGCCTTTCAGTTTGGCCTTTGCAAACTTAACCCTATCTAGGTCCTTGATATCCTCATACTCAAAGTATTCTTCCAGTTCATTGTTCCAATCGATCAACTCATTTGGTTTCAGATTTCCTAAAAATACACCCACTTCAATTGTAGGTCTTTTCCCAAACTTAGTAATGACCCTAAAAAGCCTTTCCTCTACAGGATTCAGAACTTCCCCGTCAACTTCCTCTTCTGGTCCCATTACTTCTTCTTCATTTTCATCCTCACTGTTGTCACCTACGGCAATATTTTCTCCTCTACGAAGCTCCTATTGCAATGCCTGCACCTGCCTTTGGAGGGCTCTAACCTCCTCAAGATTAATAGCTCTGGCCCTTCCACCACGCTCTCTTCATGGAGGCATCTTCTAACTCGAACCCACAACACACAGTCCTGGTGCAAACTGCCTCACAGTCGGCGCTCTGTCTACACACTCAGGAAAACCAGCTCTGATACCACTTGATGGGGACATAACCCAAGAACAAAATGGAAACAACAGAAAAGGGAAATTATATTAACTGAGAAAATAAGCTAGTACAAATAGTACATGAAAATAAACTTCAAAACATGCCCTAAGGGCTTATAATAGCATAAATCTGGAGATAAATTCTCCTTATGGTACCTCCTCTCAAACTCCACTCCGAACTGCCTTTTACAATGCCAAAAATCTCTTTAAATAGACCTCGGAGGGTTAAGGACTAGGAGTACATTCTAGAAAGTGCTAGTAGGCATCCACCGACCAAATAGAAGGTTTCGAAAGCTGCGTTAGAAGTCAGTGCAAATCCAGAAGAATCCAAAAATGGTAACCGAACTTCCGGGAGGCATAACTTTTGAACCGTAGCTCCGATTGATGAACCGTTTACATTTTTGGAAAGCTGTCAAATTAATGCCCCTAACATGACTTTGAAGCATTCTTAGGGGGTCTCCAAAACCCGAAAAACTGTAATAACTTTCAAACTGTGGGGCCTTTTGACCTGATTATTTTTCTGGAATGCTCTAAATCACAATTATATTCATCTGGCCAATTCACACCTTCTAGGTCACCAAAATGATGGTCAAATTGCATGCTCCTATTTTTTCAGGATTTTCAAACACATTGATAGTGGAACTGTGAGAGTTGGAACCTTTATTTGACCCAAATGGGTATCCAAAAATGTAAAGACATGAAACAGAAACTAAGTCTAAGTACATTTTTTTTTGGGTGACACAGAATTGCCCTTATACCTCTGGATGCTCCTGCATCATTATTACATAAACCATGTGCTAAAAACATGTACTACCTAACCCATTGACCCCACATTTAATATTGGACATTTAATTTATTTTCCCCAATATTAAATAATTACATAAAATATTATCACAATGTTACAATAAAACTCATCAAGTATATCCTATGGGAATCTTTACATGTTGCATGTCCATCTAGGTGCTCCTAGGTGCAACATTACATAATAAAATAAAATAATACAATATAACAATATTATGTGATGTTTGAGACACACATAATCTCAACAATCTCCCACTTGTTGTAAACATTGTATAGGGTCAATTTGTAGCCATAGAAATGAAGAAGAAAACAATCCCTCCTAGCACATCCACCATCATTTATCAAAGTACACCATGTGCCTCATCCTAGTACACACAAAAAAATCAAAGTATCTAGCATCTCTAACATGAATGATGCCACCTCCTATTATGCCCCTACCAGCAGACATACATAGAAGTCATCTAAAGAGAAAGCCACCCAACATGTCACATAAGAATCATATAATCTCGTTTCAACTAAAATGTCAAGCACAAACACCTAATCTAAAGGTAATCACATGTATTCATAGTTGTGAAATATTCATAGCTGAAATAGCACCCTCAATGATTTCCAACCCCATCCAACTATCTGTACCTCAAAGATATACCAAGTTAATCTTGCATCATCAACATACCCAATCTATATCCTACAATCGCAAGCCTCAAGAGAAATACCTACCACATATATGCTAAGAAGTTACCACTACGAAATATAATGTCAAATCTTTAACCAATCCACTCACAACATCTCAAAAAAGTGATTCCATGTAGTATTAAGGACATCCATAATACATAAAATAATAACCCACAAGAACTCTCATAACAAGTCTCCAACACTCTCCCAAGTTCTTCACAACCAACAAAGGAAAGAGATAAAGGAATAACCATGTCATCTCTCACATAACATACATGAACATAAATAAGTGATCACAATCTCCAACCAATCTCAAATCCAATGTAAGTGAAACTGAACATCAAAGAAGATAGTCAAGAACAAATAGAAACCATGCAAATCATTACCTATATTATGTCCTTCTACACACACCTCTAGATGCACACTATGCCAAGTAAGATCTCCTCCATAAAAAACCAACCAAGAAGTCACAAAAACACCCAAACCCTACCATAATTATTCATGGATGTAATCTTCTCACAAGAAGATCAAACTCATAAACCATTCATAATCCAAAGAATATGCCCAATATAAAATCATCTCCCAGAATTAACTAGCATAACAAAATATGCACAAGGAAATAACCAATGCTAAACCATATCTTAAATGAACCCTCTAGAACTAACCCATGTACCATAGCTCAAGATCCATATCTATGAAAGATAATCATAAAAATAGTGTACCTAAGAGAAACAATGGGCTATACGTCTCAAATAGTAAACCATCGAGTAGATCAAGAGTGGGGAATGAGAATTCTCATCAAGATATCTGATTCTCCAACCAAGACTCATCTAAGAACAATCTCCTCTCAAGTCCATATCAAGTGAATGCCCCTCAGACTTCCTATTGAAAGCAAACAATTGTCCCAACAAATACATCTCTAATCCAAGAGAAGTTAGCATCACCACTATCTCTAAGTATCGATGTGCACATGTAAGAAATCAATCCATGCTAGCTCCAAATGCAACATAAAAATATCATGAACTATCCAACAAATGATTAATGTACTCAATACATAGAAACTATATCAATATCAATGTCAAAGTTCCAACCATGGCCTCAGAAGCATAAACACAACAACATGATTTTACTATCTCAACCAAAGAGATAAAATTCTCCATATGAACATACTAGAACATGCCACAACTCTAAATGTGTATCAAGAGTATGACGTGACATCATAATAAAACCATCCTAATACCAAGGATAACATGTCAAATGAAATCATAAACCACACCTTTACCAAGAACCCCATGATACCTCAAGATACAACCATCTCCCCACATAATGAAAAATACCATCTCCACACACCATGAAGATAACAAGTGCACCATTTAAATGTCAAAGAGGCTTCTACAACAACATGATCTAAGACAATCCTCCTACATCTGCAAACACTCAATAAATATATAAATGCCAAAAAATATCACTCAGTTGTGGTACCAATTCACCCATGACATCATAACATTTGTCTCCTACATGAAGATCCTCTAGGTCTACACTCACAACCAAAGTTTCAGTACCAAGAGAAACCAAGATCTCCAACCCAAGAAGATAAAAACCAAACTAAGAACTAATCTTGCACTGCCACCTCATCACTATTGTAAGCTCCCACTAAACTATGTACCCAAGCTATCCATGGCATCATGATGAAAAAAACCTTCCTTTAACTATGAGAATCAACCAAGGCATCAAATTATCAAAGAACTCAAAGTGCACATCATGAGCTCCTCAAAAGAAATCAAATAACCATGATCCTCAACCAATGAAGATATACCACCATTAGAAAATTAGGATTCTAAACCAATGAACATAAAGGATGTACCTATATATCCAATCATGTCATGTCAAAATCCATGGCATCATGATCACATCCATGAACCGAGAAACTAACTCTCAAAGTTTCCAACCTATCAGCATAAAATAGTCAACCACAATCCTCCACCATGGAAGTACCTAGTAACAACATCTTACCCCTTCTACGTGAAGAAAAATCAAAAAATCATGTGACTTAGGGCATAGAAAACCTAAATCTAAGCCACAATTATGAATATGCATCAATAACGAAAGATCAATAGGCAAAGACAACCCATATCCAAGCCATAACTGCAACCTGTAAGTATAGACCACTTACAACACTGTACAACTTGTAGACCCAACAAGTCATCACACATATTAAACCAAACACTAATAACTATATCATCATGAGACCAAATTAAAATGTAAGCTGAGTATTCGATGACATCACAATCCAAATCTCCAAAATATACAATATCATAAACTCACAATGTTACCATGGTCAATATATATTATAAAATGTTCACATCAATATATCATGTAATATACCATGCCAAACCTATATCAAATCTAAACCAATGTATAGAGCTCTCCAAGAGCTTTCTGTTGATTACTCAAAGTCAAAAATCTAACTCTAGATGCCCAAGTTATGCCCAAAATGGTGCTCAAAATAAAAAACATCCAAATTTAGAGCTCTTAAAACCTAACGAAATTTAAAAATCACATAATCAAATATAAATCAATTTTTAGTGCTTTGAATTAACTTTCCAATGATTATAAGAATTCCAAAGTCCAATATACTAAGTGAAGTTTATGGTCATTTTACCAAGAGAGTCTTTTTACCATTCTTGTTCTGATATTTTGATGAGATCAAATTTGACAGTCATCATGGGTTGAAACTAAAAAACTTTTTGCATTTTCTATCAACATGGCCAAACTAGAGCATATTATATATCAACATTTATGGAAAAACCAACCTAGATCCAATGCTGAGGTCTATTTGTGTCGAAGAGGTCATTCCTACAAGCTACCCACTAAAAGCATCATTTAAATGAAACATCCAAAAAAATTACTTTTGACCAATAGTTTTACATGCCCAAAATCTATCAATATCCCATCATAATAGCAAATCCAAAATCTTCATATCTGCAATAAATATCCTATGAAACCTACATAACTTATCCTTTCTTTTATCCTCTCATGCATCCCCATGGATTCAATCTAGGATTACAACAATAGAACCATAGCTTTGACACCACCTATAAGGAAACTTGCAACCAAAAATATTACCATTTCCACATAACTCATAATAGATCTAAAATAAATGTGCAATTAAAATCCACATGCAAGATAATAGACAACATACCCACAAAATGTGACACAAGATATTCCTTTGGAAACCCTCACTGAAGGAAAAAATCCAACCTTCAAAAGCATCCATTACCATGTATTATTCAATAAAAACATCATTGCAATACAACCATGGAAACCTTCAAAGCCATAGTCACAACCAAATAATCCATGTGAATAAGCATGAATCTACACATCCCATGGCATGCTTCCAGCCTTTACAAATTCTCCTTTAGCTAATCTTTCAAGCCTTGTCTTGCTTGACTTTCCCTTTTTTTTTGCATTTTTTCCTTTTTTCTTATCTTTACAACTACCCTTGTGGCTACTTATATAGTAGCACGTCCCACAAAACCACCAAGTGATATTACATAAACCATGTGCTATCCATCCCATTGACCCCACATTTAATATTGGACATTTAATTTCTTTTTCCCATTATTAAATAATTACATAAAATATTATTACAATGTTACAATAAACTCATCAAGTATATCCCATGAGAATCTCTAAATGTTGCACTTCCATCTAGGTGCTCCTACGTGTAACATTACATAATAAAATAAAATAATAAAATATAACAATATTATGCAATGTGTGCAACACACATAATCTTAACAAACAATTATATATCTATTACCTTTACTCAAATATCAAATAAGTGGAGTTTTTCAATCTTCATCATAATCATATTTAATGGCAACATAAACAACTTCTTCATCATTACTATATGAGTCACTATCAGTCTCTTCTTCAACAATGTAACAAGACTTCTTACCTTTTCTTTTGTAATCTTTATATCTTTTGTTGTCCTTTCCATCTCTTCTTCCTTTGAACTTGGTGTCTTTCCTCTCATCCTTGTCATCCTTGTTAGGACATCTTGCAGCAATATCACCAACTTTATTGCATGGAAAAAAAATTATAGGGAGTTTACCTTTGTGTTTTTCTTTGCCTCTTCATAGTCTCCTAGCCATTAATTCTTCAAGATCCTCAAGATCATCATAAGAAGATTCACTCTAACTAACTTCATGATTTCCTTTCTTCTTCTTAGATTTATGAAAAACCAATTGTGACTTGAAAGTAGATTCAATAGCAAGGGCATTAAATTTATCAAAATTTGACAATTCAAAAGTATTGATTCTACCAATTAGACTATCCAAGGTTAGATCATTACCAGGAGTACATCTCATTTCTTGTATTGCAGACACTCTAATGGCATAAATAGGAAGTAAAGTTCTCAATACCTTGTTGATCACAGTGTTGGCTCTTGATTTAATAGTTTTGAAAATCTAGACCAATGCATCTAAAGCTAGCAAATTCCTATGATGGATAAACTTGACTGCAATCTTGGGCCAACTATAAGGCATAACTCCTTCTTCACTTTAGGCTCTGCAAGACCTAGGTGGGTTAAGGTTCTGATATATGGTACCAATGCAATTAAAACATAAATCTAAACCTATTAACAATAGATGCAACCCTTTTATCTTCTGATACTTATGCAATGACATAGAAATGAGATAGCTACAAATCATAACATATGAATCCATAAGCTAAGAGAGGGTTAATTCTTTTCAGCCCACTAAAAACATGAAAAACTAAATTGATTTGATTAAAATATTCTATGCAAATGTCTTTCATCTCATCTTGCATCTGACTTAGTGATCATTGCCTTGTCCATTGCAACATAAAGTCATTACTAGTAGAATGACCTAACTTGATTTCCTTACCATTGAGTTTGTCAACTAAAATTTCCTAATTCCATTCTTATGAAATATCCCCTCCATACACCCAAAAACCCTATCAGAATATTGAAACATTTACTTGACTCCTTGAATCAAAAGCAACAACAGATCTAATACACAACTCATCCAAGATGCCTTAAATCAAATGAACCTTATTCATTTAATCTCAAAGTCAATAGCATATGAAGAATTAGGAGACAAAATAAGAGAACATAGATAATTCATTGCAAATCCTCTCTTATATTCATCCTTGGAAAGACTGAATACATAAATAGGTAAAACTAAATGAAACTCTAGATACTTCACATAATGTATCATCAATTACCATTATCTTAAAGAAACAATACATGAAATGAAAAGAAATATGCACAAGAGTGGATGTGTGGCCTGTTGGCCTGGTTTTCACCACCCTTGTTTTTTTTTTATTCAGTAGTGAAAAACCCTAAATATTCTCTCCAAGTAAATTTAAATTTGGTCAAAAAACCCTAGGCAAAAAATTCACCAAATAACCTTGTGCCTTGCCTTGTTTGGCCCTAGCCTTTGAGAACTTTACAAAGTATTGTTTCAAATAAATTTTTGCAGGACATTTTTATCCTAAAGATTTATCCGCACAAAGATGCCTTTATTAATCTTTTGATAAACTTTATAAAGTTTTCCTAAATTGCATTATTTTATTTGAAAAAAGGTCCAAGTTATGATATCTTTCAAGCATCATAGATCCTTTTAAGATTGAGGGTTGAGGCTTGTCTGCAATATGGAGCTATGAGGTCTTTAAATATTTTGGGTAAGTGCCTTTTCAACACATAGCCTCTGCTGACATTTTAGCCTCAGCGCGCTGAAAAAGGTTTGTGGTTGTCAAAGCTAGTCATAAATTTTGCAGGTTTGTCAGTACTTTTCGTGCACATTCTAAATTTCCTGCGGTATCATTGGTTGGGTTACTAATAGAGATATTCCTTTATCACCAAGAAGCATCAACCATTGATTTCATTTGAATCAAGGGCTAGTGCTTTCCCACAAGAAGGAGATGCTCGTGAATTAAATAATGCGGGGAAGCGAAAATGGGACAAGTGGCACAGTCTGACAAGATGGACCCGCCATTCTCAAAGATAATGATGAGATGTATTCTGTGGAAAATGTCAAATGAGTCAGAATGGATGGAGATATATTATTCATCACTGTAGCCAACGTGGTATTTAAAATTCCTGAATCTATAACCATTGATCTGTCAAAGATCAAAGGCCAGTGCATGCCCGCATTTTGAAGTTGAAAGAAATATAAATAATGCAGGCAAGTGGTTCTTGGACATGTGGCAAGGTGGGGTTAAGAAATTTTAACTGTATGCTATAGTTTGACACACTATAAAGTGATTGCTAACATGTACTGCCAGATGTACCACTGAAGAAGTTTGTATGCCAGATGGAAGTGAAGCCTCATCAGTCATAGATCTTTCAAAGATTGAGGGTTAGTGCAATCCCGCATTATGAAATTGGTATGTACCTTTGTGACATGTGTCACAATGGGGCCAAATTATGAAAGAACGCTGAGTTATGCCATGTGGTCTTCCACTTGTGCTTAGTTGGAAGTACTTATGCTATGGGCGCGAAAACCTCAAAAATTAATGTAGTAGTCAGGTGGGTCAAAGCATGGGGGTTGAGCAAGGTCATTTCATTGGTCCAAGTGGATGATTGACCATAAAGTGCAAAAAATTTTCACACTGTTGATCCGGTCTTGATCAACGAAGGATGCTTTCCTGCATAAAGAACTTGAGGGAAGTTTAAACAAAGTGGAAATGCACCATGCAGACACGTTTCTATGGTAATGTCACTTTTCTCATCTTGTAAGGTTTACATATTTCCAGCATTACCATCGTTGATCTTTCAAAGATCGACAACTGGCACAAGCCCACAATTTGAAGATGCTCGTTAGATAAGAAAAGTGGGAATGCGCCAGCTTAACACGTGGAAAGAGTGACATCAAGCACCTACTTGCTCAGAAGAAGATATGGGACCAACTGGCATGGAAGTTGTTAGAAGGAACTAACTCATATAAAGGTTTCCTATTGGTCAGAATAGCTGACTGGATTTTGTTCAAATGTGAATTGATCTGATCACTGATCTTGTCTTGATCAATGAGCAGCGCTTCCTTGCAATTCTAAGGTGCAAGAAATTTAAGAAATGTGGGCAAGCAGTATTGCAACATGTAGCCTTGTTTTTAAAGCCATGAAGCTTGTCACCTTTTAAATCAAAGTCGTCTGATCTGGTAAAAATCTACAGATAAGATTCAAATTTGGTTGCAATTTGGAGGTAACGATTACTAAGAGTAAATATGATTTAGATTTCATTCGTGTGATTTCAATGTATGAAAAGAACTCATGATCTCACCATTAATGATTCACCAAAGCATAGAAAGAACATCAAGGCATACAAAAATTTTAGAGCCAGGGCACAAAAATTTTTGGCTAGCGATGCAATAAAATTATAGAAGAAATCACATAGTGTAGAAGTGTGAATTATAGCAGGTAAGTACTCTATGACTCTTTAAGAAATTCAAGTATCTATTATTATTAAATTTCTAGGGTTTTATTCAAAATGCCTCCCCGAAAAGAATTCATCGAAAAAATGGATTATTTGAAACATTCTGTGCACAATGATTTTCTTGAACAATTCCCCTTATTGGTAGATGAAATAAATAAGGGGAG
The DNA here is from genome assembly GCA_028749045.1 of Cupressus sempervirens. Lineage (NCBI taxonomy): Eukaryota > Viridiplantae > Streptophyta > Pinopsida > Cupressales > Cupressaceae > Cupressus > Cupressus sempervirens. The sequence goes on from CM053793.1 coordinate 858,309,867, forward strand.
GGAACTCATTCCAAAACACCCAAGAGTAGCCATAGCAGAATGTTTTTATTATAGAGAAAATTGGATAAGAGATGCCTAGGTTTCCATGGGGGATATGGAGTTGTTTAAGAAATGGTTTTCAGAGTGAAAATTGGACACTCCTATGAGCAATGTATGGGAGTTTGACATTGGTAAATTAACAGTCCCCACAGTTTTCTTTGATAGTGATTTATTGATGGATTTGGCAAAAAAATATGATCCAATTACAGGGTGGGTAAAGAACCATGCAGGAGTGAATCTCTTTAGGGTTTGCCCTGAATTAAATAGTGAGGTTTTCAAACTCAATCCTAACCATGTTGTGCATGAAACTATTGATATGGATGACCTTCAAGCAAGGTATGATGCATAAAGGATTTACCTAAGAATGAGGCCATTGCAAGAGCATGTTGTTAAAATTGGTACCTTGCTTGTGATTACAGCCAATACCCCAGAGCCATTGTTGAGAAGGCATTTCAACCTTAGAGCTCAACCATTATATTTTTCTCTTTGCAAGATTTTTGGGATGGATGAAGTTGATCAAATCCCAAGCTCTATTGTCCTTGTCATGGCTGAAACTCTTCAATTCGGGATGAGCACTATCCTGGATTTTGCTACTTTCCTTGTGAAAGAAATTCATAATGGCTTGGTGGGAATAGCACAGGGAAAAGTGGAGAAACCATTCTGTTGGTATTCATTTCTCATGCATGTATGTATGTATGTCAGTATACTTTACAGAGAAGGGTAGGTTATGTAATGGTTCAAAGTGTGCAACAGGAACCCCTTCATCAGAGGCAAGGACCAAGAAGTTCATTTGTAGCTAGCTCTCCAAAAAGGCAAAAATTAGAATAGGAAACTTCTTCTTCTTAGGTAGAACAATACTCCCTAAGCCAGTCCCCAATCCAGATCAATGGTGAAGCATCTTTAAGGGAGCAACTTAGACAAATGGGTGGAGAAGGGGATGTAATTGTTACTTCTACAAACTTGGAGATTGGAGAACCATAAGAACCTCCTACATCTTCCTTGGACTTAACCATTGCTGATTACCAAGGTAAGGAAATTGATCTGATAGTTGCCCAAGCTTCTAAAAGGTTTATTAATGATGAGAATTTTGTAAAGTCTAGGGCTTTTTCTCAATTTTTGTGGAGATTGAACATGGGAAATTTTGAAAAAACTTGTGAGAGGATAAAAGCATAATAGCCAGACAAACCTAATTTAGATATTAAGGTGAAATCTAAATTTTTGAATGATTTTTCTCAATTTACTCCTGAAGTTGGGAGGCAAATAGTTAGACAGCCAGGAGCCCTCCTTCTGCCAAAGTGGGATATAGCAAATGCAATTATTTTTTATTCAGTAAGGAAATAGAGGGATGTTCAACTGAGGATTGTTGAAGAAATACTACAAGCTCATAGAGGAGTCAAATTTAGTGATGACCACCAAGCCCTTGTTATATGGTCTATGGAAGAAAAGGGACAATACCAGAATGCATGAGATTCCCATTGTAGAGCATACTGGTGCATTGAAAGTGTTCAAGGCTGGTGAGATAGGTAGTAAAAAAATAATTGGGATGGCATCAGAGATGCTAAAATTTGGTAGCGCAGTGTCTGGCCAAGAGGAAGATAAATTTTCCCAACTCAATGCTAGGTTTGAAGAAGTTTTGAAAGCATATGAGGAGAGGGGTATGCAAATACAATCATTAGAAAATAAAGTAACTCAAATGGAGAAGATTCTTAGGAAAAGAAAAATAGGAGAGACTAGTAAACCTAGGATTGCATACCCCCCATGGCCACCTATTGATTCTTTTAAATCAACACCAATTATTGAGATACCTAATACTCCAAAAAGGCCTTAGTTCTATATTGCAGAGGATTTTGAAGAGGAGAAAAACAAGTTATATGCAATGCATGTAGAACTTAATAATCAATATGAAGAAAAATTGATGCAAGGTATCATGTATTTAATAGACATGATAGAATGGCCTACATTTTTTGATCAATTAGTGAGGATTTCAGCTATCAGGGATGAATTGAAGCAAAATTAAGCTATATTCAGACCCATTGTATAGAAGTGGACAGAGAGAAATTTAGATATCACTGCTATGTGTATATCTGTTATTCAGCTAACATATCATTAGATAGAAGGAATTTTTTATTTACTAAATAAGTTGCAAGGTTTTGATGATAAGCAAGATTCTTTCAATAGAAGATTAACTATTTGCTTTTCCAAGTATTTTGTGGAAATTTTTGATTTATTCCCTTGTGCTCTAAAAACAATTGATAAAATAAAGGAAAAGGAAGAATGGAAGAGGGAGCTAGATGAAGTCTGTGAAAGAATGGATAAGGTTATAAATGAAGCAAGCCATTTGTTATGGGCAATGACAAATGAGTTGGTAAAAGTACAACTATTCTATAACTCCATCAGAAAAGATTTTGCTGATATAAAGGCAAATGCAAATTCTTTAGTAATTATACAAAGAGAAGTTCTAAATTTTGACTGGCCAGAGGACACTACCTACAATAAGTGGAAGGAAGAGTTTATGTCTATAGAACGGATAGAAGGAGATGATGAGTTGGAGAATGATGATAAAGAAGAGGGCACAAAAGTAGAAGACACCTCTACCATTGATGATAAACACAAAGAGGATCCTCAGGTGGCAGGAGGTGACTCATCACTGTCACATTTGATGGCCACCTATTTTGAGGAACCAGAACACTAAAGGAATCCAATCATAGTGTTTTTGTCTCCCCAAAGGGAATAACAAAAATGGACCCACAAAAGGATTTTCAGTCTACCAATCTTTCCATTATTCACATTTTGTCATTTTGTGATAGGTGTATGTAAATATTTCTTGTAAAGGACACTTGTCAATTTATCTTAGCCTGAAGCTTGTTGCATCTCACACTATATAAGTGAGATTCCAGGGCTAGAGAATGGTCAAATTTTAACAAAAGGCTTAAGTGATACTTAGTCTATTTTTGGTCCAGTGTTTGGAGAAAGTTTATGATGTATTTTCTCTATTAATTCCTTAGAATACATGAATATAGAATGATTTGTGTGTTTCTTCCTAAGGTCATTCTGAGTTTACTATAAATGTATACAATTTTCAAAGAAAATGAATACAAATTATGAGTTGTCCCCATATCAATTCTTTTTTAATTTTTTATCCTTTTGATTACTTGGTTATCTTGATGTTGTATGAGTAAAGGCTTGTTCAATTGAATGCAACCCAGTTAGGTTGTATATATGTTCATCACTACTATTAGTTCAATGGATTAAGTAAAAGCTTTAATGAATTTGATAAGGTTGCTACAATAGTAAGAAGGATTTTTGAATGATGAATTATGATAAGAATTTCTAATAATATATGTTGTAAGGCAACAAATTAGATCTAAGGATTTGTAGTAGACTCTGAGCCCTAATGGATTAGGCACTGGACAAATTGATTCAACTGGAAGAGTAATATGTCATAAATGGTTTTGCAAAATTATAATCAATTTTTCTTTTATTTCTTGTAGATCTTCAAATTTGGCCAGTACTTGTTTGCATGGAATGTTTTAGCTTCAGTTAGCCACTATTACTGAGAACACGTGCAGATCTATAAAAGAATTTTGGCCAGATCTATTATATGGGATGTGTTTATCAAATTGTCAAGAATTATGCTTGTAGTTGAGGATTTGAGATGAGAATCAAAATGAAACTAAAATAATTCTCATACAGTGTTTTCCAATCTTGAATCATCCCTAGGTATACCCACCCTAGTTTTGTAAAGCCTAAAGAGTAGAAAACCACCTTTGGTTTTGTTGAAGTTGGGTCCAAATGGTTTGCACACATAATTGTTAATAGGAATTGGCTAATCCTTAGACTGTGTGAGTGATATCATTTTGGTATTGAGCATTTTTTTGCTTTTTAGTTATAAAATTCCAACATGGCCTTCACTGCTAGAGCTCAACTCAATAGACAGGAAGCAAAACCAATGACAACCATGGTTTCACAGTAGAACACTGGAACCCTGCTAGTTTTTCCTAGAGAAAACTACTAACTTGGTATCATAGTAGTGAGAAACTTCTCTAAAATTGGAATCCTTACAAAGAGAAAGAAAGAGAAAGATATAGGAGGAAGTGAATTCCTAGATCTGATCTGAAGACTGTATATGAGAAATATGTTAGCAAGAAACACTAATCTATTAAAGGAACAAAGCATTAACTAGCATAAATTACTATAACATATAAGAGAGACCAAAAGAGAAACCCTTAAATGAGAATGTGAGTCATGGAATGGCTCTCTCAATGAGATTATTCTCTTGATGTATGGATGAGTCTAGTTTCTTAGATTTGGTATGTATGCTCAAGATTCTCAAAATAGCTTCAATGGAGATGGATGGGTAATGACAAATTAGTAGCTTTGTGAGATCTCAATTTGGCATTATAAGGGTATGGTTTAAAGGCTTTGTTTCTCAAATTAGCATTATAACATTAGCTCAAAGGTTGTGATTGAAATGACTTGGGAGGGGATTCAATTTATAGGCTAAGGGCTTGATGGATGGAGGGCTAAGATGCAAGGAGAGATGAAAGCTCATGGAGGGCTTAGATTGCATGAGAGAAGAGCACATGGATTGTGCTTGTTTAGCACCAATCAAGGAGTGACACATGTCACAGGGTGAGTGGATGGAGGAAAGGGGAAGGATGAGTCAACAAAGGAGGCTCAAGGGATAATATCTTCATAAAGACCCTTCATTATGGCTTGTAAGAGCAATGAATGGGCTTGTAAGAGTCTTTATGGCCTTTGTAAGAGCATTGAAGGCTTAGTGGTTGGGATATTTTGGAGGGAGTTGAGATTGTTGACTTTGCTTGGCTTAGGAAAGTCTTAAGCTTTCTTAGGGAATGTGGTAAGGTTAGGGGGGGGATTAGGCTTGTGTTTAGGATTAGATTAAGCTTGTTAGAGATATGCAAGTGGATGGCATTCATGAGGGTGGGTGAATTAGTGGCTAAGCTTAGTTAATATGGGTGGATGGGGTGGATTAGGCTAAATAGAGGATTTAGGAATAGGTTAGGGGTTATTAGATTTGAGGGTTTTATTTATCAAATAGATTTATTTAATAAATGGGGATTTTGGAATTAGATAGAAGAATAGGATTTAATTGATAAATGATAAGTTATTTGATTTATCAATTAGAACTATAGATGATTAATTAAATTAATCAGCTAGGGGATGGCAAAGGATTAATTAAATAAAAATTTAATTAATGATGCCTTTAGAGATAGCTAAATAGGATTATCATAGCGGTGTAATCAAATTTAGGTGTCTACATTTTGCCCCTCTTTGACATAGTGTTGAGATAACACTATTTCAAAGAAGTTTGAATGAAGACGACATGAGGAAGATTTTTTAGCAGCAAGGTTGCCCCAGTCTCGAATAAGAAGAGGAGAGACTAGACTTAGATGATGCCCCCTCAAGAAGGTGGCAGAGAGAGAAATGAGGCTCGAGGACTTCTTAAAAAGTACAAGAATCTGAGATGAGCAAGAACACTTAGATTGGCAAAGAGAAGGGACTAAATTAGCTCAAACTCGCACTACGGGAGAATGATAAAGGGCTATCAGATGCACAAGAGGAAGCAAGCTTAAGAATTAGGGAAGGTGGAGGATGAAGGAGTGGAGTGCTATAAAAAGGAATCCAGGATAGGGAGATGGATGAGGGGATTAAAAAGTAGATGCAACAGGATTTCAAAGAGTCAGATTGGCGGAAGATGGGTTTTGAAGATCCCTAGGACTAGGATTGTGGATCTCGAAAGATGAGGCTTGGTGGATTGATTGGATTGGTGGATCCTTAAGACTAGGATTGTGGATCCCTAAAGCTAAAAGTGATGATTGATTCAAAGAGATACTGATGCATAAGCTGGGGTAGGAGAGACAGATGCTGGATATGGATGGGGGATAATGGAGGTGAAGGGAATCCATTGAAGCTTTTTAAGTGGGGGGATACTTCAAAGAGAAGTACCACCATGTAGTTGAGCACTAGATTTTCTATAGGACTATTGGTCAATTACCAAGGTTACCAAGAACATCAAGGCCTTTTCACCAACTGTCCAGAGGATTGACGATCTGACCCAAAACAAACACACAAGGATTGCCCTAGCATCACACATGATTCCCAAAGGAAGCAGCATGGAACCGACATTGGGTAACCCACAAGTAGAAAAGAAAAACAAACAAAAGACCTGATCAAGACCTTACACTCAGATTGCCCCATTTGCAGTATACCATGATATAGAAGATCGTGGCAACCTTGAGGAGGGAATAAAAAGATTTCTTGGAAAAGATACTTCAAGACCCAAAAGGGAAGATTCCAAATCAAAAGAAAGTGAAAATCCAAAAGAGAATCATTTGCCAACGAGATGCGTAGGGTGAGGTACTAACGAACCAAGATCAGACATGAGAAAAGCTATATCCTACAAGGATCTATCGGAGAGCACCTAAACTGATGGAACTAGATGAGTGATGTGTCTGACAAGCTGAACTAAGAAGGATAACACTTTGGTGATAGGAGATCTAGCTAAAGGATGCATTGGAATAGCTAACCAAGATTTTTGCGATGTGTGCAAGATGCTGATCAAGGAGGAACTGACACAAAAGCTGGATAGGTACAATGGTACTAAGATAAAGGGGATGTACAAGCTCACAGACCAAGATATGTTGCAAATGTACAAGGTTGTTCATGTTTGGGTTTTTGTGAGATGGAAATTTCGTGAAGGATGGGATGTCTGTAATAGTTGATAGGTGGATAGGTAGATGGTTTGTGAAAAGCTTAAGTGAAAATGGGGTTCTTTGTGTGGATGTGATAGGATACAAGCTTATTTATAAGCTGGAATATGATACAAGCTTTGGACAAGATTTGGATATACAAGCTATGATACAAGGGATGATACAAGATTTATAGGGTATAATACAAGCTTCATTAGATTTTGGATATTTGGTTGGAACACCAAGGGAACAAGCAACTGTTTTATGGGATGGTGGGTGAATGGATGAGGGATAGGATAGTGATAGATAATGGATTAGTCTTAGTACACAAGGTGCCTAAATTACCAGGTTTTCACCAGAGTACCTATCCAAGGTGCTTGAATTACCAAGTTTTCACCATTGGATGCTTATTTCTCTTTACTATTGTTTTTGAATTTTTCAAAAGCTAGGCATACCAAGGATCTTCAAGCATAGAACTTCTTGAGATGAATGATGTTAGTAGGATCATTCAAGAGTTCTCCTTCTGGTGTAGATAGCTGATAGGCTCTGAAGCTGAAGGAATCAGTGACAACATAAGGACCAAGCCAGGTAGGTTCAAACTTGCCTTTCTTTTCTTGATCTACTTGGACTTTCATGTTTTCTTTGAGGACCATGTCACCCGGCTAAAGGTGTCATGGAAGCACCTTCTTATTGAAATTCCTTTTGAGATGAGTTTGGTAGACTGTGAGGTGATCATAGGCTTGTTGTCGCTTCTCATCTAAAAGATCTAGCTGGGTGAGTCTGGCTACTCTGTATTCTTCATCTGATATTTGACCTTGCAAAGATATGCACAAGGAGGGAAGTTCAACCTCAATGGGTAGTATCGCTTCAGCACCATAGACTAGGGAGTATGGAGTTGTGCCTGTGGATGTATGAAAGGAGGTTCAATAGGCCCATAAGGCTGGATTTATTTGTAGGTGCCAATTGCGGCCGAAATCATTGACAACTTTCTTTAGGATTTTGAGGAGGGTTTTATTAGTTGCCTCTGCCTGGCCATTACCTTGTGGGAAATATGGGCTAGAAAAGTGGTGATGGATGCGGAGGGAAGTGCATAATTCTTCCATGTTGAGATTTTCAAAGTTACCTTCATGGTCAGTGAAGATGGTGGATGGGATGCCGAAACGACAAACAATGTGGTACAAGATGAACTTGGAGACCTGAACTCCTATAGCTAAGACTAGGGGGACTGCTTCCACCCACTTAGTGAAATAGTCTATAGCTGTTATTATCCATTTAAGTTCATCAAATGAGAGAGGTGTGATAGTTCCAACTAGATCAAGGCCCCAACAAGCGAAAGGCTAAGGTGGTGAAATAGGCTGTAGATTCTGTGCTGGAGCATGCACAAGATTTGTGTGTTGCTGACATGGGAGATACTTTCTGAAAAAGTCACAGGAGTCTTCTTCAATGGTAGGCCAATAGTAGCCTACTCTAAGGATTTGTCATGCTAGGACAATACCACTTGTGTGGGCACCGCAAAGTCCAGAATGTACTTCTTTTAATGCCATCATGGCCTCATTTTCATCTAAACATTGAGAGAGAGTATCATGATAACCCCGACGATATAGGGTATTGGCTATGATAACATAGCGGGATGATTTTTAGATGAGGTTCTAGAGTTGGGTACGTGTGAGGGGATATGATACTATTGTTAAGGTAAGCGTGAATCTCATGGTACCAAGGGTATTGGAGACCAACCAAGATACAAACACGGTTTGAATCCTCATTTGCATAGGTGGGTGTGAGGAGCTACTTGACTAAAAACTCATACTGTGTAATCGCTTGGGGAATTTCCAAGAGTGAGCCGATAGTAGCCATAGCATCTGCTACTTTGTTCTAAATTTGAGGCACTTGTGTAAACTGAAGTTTTGTAAAATGCTAGATTAGCTAATCAATTAGCTCTTTGTAAGGTAATAGCTTTTCATCTTTGGTTTGATATTCATTTAGGGCTTGCTTTATGATGAGCTGAGAATCGCCAAAGATTTGTAACTTAATGATGTTCCATTCTGCAACTATCTTCAATCCTGCTATGAGAGCCTCATATTCAGCTATATTGTTGGTGCTAGGGAATTGTAGCTTGAGGGCTTTTGGAATATAATCTCCTTGAGGGTTGACCAACAATATTCCTGCCCCTGATCCATGAGATGTGTATGAACCATCAAAATAAAGCTTCCATGGGGGTTGTTCTTCAATTAGGTAGATATGCTCATCTTGAAATTCTATGATCAAAGGATATGCATCTATTAGAGGGGCATCAGCTAGGTGATTTGCTATAGCTTGCCCTTTGATTACTTTTTTGTCCACATACTAGATGTCAAATTCACTAAGGAGCATAACCCATTTGGCTAAACGGCCTGTAAGTGTTGTTCTAGAGAGTATATACTTGAGAGGGTCTATCTTGGAGACTAGTTGGATGGTATGACTTAGCATGTAGTGGCGAAGCTTTTGAGTTGAGAAAACAACTGCCAAACAAGCTTTTTCCATAGGAGTATAATTGAGTTCATAACCAACTAGGGTTATACTGATATAGTAAATGGCTCTTTCTCTGTTGTAGTCATCAAGTTGTGCTAGAAGTGCCCCTAGAGTAGTAGGCATTGCTAATATGTACAAGATCAAGGGATGACCAGGAACTGGTGGAACCAAGATAGGGGGATTGGTGAGATACTACTTGAGCTTATCAAAGCCTCGTTGACATAAAGGATCCCACTTGAAGTTTTCATCCTTCTTCAATAAATGTGTAAATGGCATACACTTATCTGCAAGCTGGGAGATGAAGCACCAAATAGATTGGAGCTTTCCCTGAAGAGAGCAAAGTTTTCGTAGTGTCTGGGGAGGAGGCATGTCTAAGATAGCGTTGACCTTCTTGGGGTCAATCTCTATACCTTGTTTAGAAACTATAAAGCCTAGAAGCTTGCCAGATGTGACCCCAAAGACACACTTCTTGGGATTTAGCATGAGATGATATTTGGCTAACCTATCAAAGACTTTCTCCAGGTCAGCAAGATGATCCATGAAGGTGTGAGATTTAACCAAGACATCATCCACATAATCCTCCAAAATGCTATGGATAAGATCATGAAAAATGACTGTCATAGCTCTTTGATAGGTAGCCCCTGCATTCTTTAGGCCAAAAGGCATCATGTTGTAACAAAAGATTCCACAAGGGGTAGTGAATGTTTCATGTCCCCTTTTCAAATAATAAAAAAATAATAATCTTTGCTAAGGCAGGCAGGCCCAAGAAAGTGAAGTTTCAGAAAAAGGGGGTTAATCTTTGGAAACCGTTGGACTAATAAATGAAATTATTATTAAAATATGTTTCATTAACCTCTCTTGGATGTGAGTTACAGTTATGGCCTCTTTTAAGGGGTTTGGAGGCATTTTGGGAGATTCCAGAACTTGATTTTTGCTCATTCTTTGTTATTCTTCAGAGGCTGCCAAACCTGTGGAGAAGGAGACCCAAGAACGGGAGTTTGCAGGTTTCCAGGGAGACCCAAGAACGGGAGTTTGCAGGTTTCTAGGAAGACTAAGGGTGGGAGTTTGAATCCATTCCATGTGCATGCTCATACAGAGTTTGCCTTTGTGCTGAACAGTGTAGATTTGTGGGTTTTTGGGTGTGTTTTTTGCATGAGTTTGGTGTTTTCAGTTGAGCATTTCATATCAGTTTTGGTTGCTGCTGTATTTCAGAATTTAAGCTGTTAAAATAGAGCTAAATATATGTATTGGGATGTGATTAAACTTCTGAGATAGTTTATTAGTGTTTTTGTGGTGTTTCCGAGCATTTTTGTGTTAATTTCGGGAGCCCGATGAGCATAGTTTTTGTCCTACATTTGTGAGCTGTTGTGTAAAGGCTATATAGATCTGGAAATTTAATTTTGTAGGCTTTTATGCTGCTGAAATTTTTGTAAAAATATCCATTTTCATATTTATTAATAATAGGTGAAGCTGTGAAGCTTTTGGCACCATTTCTGGCATACCCGATTTGGGGTTTCTTGAGAAATTTGGAGGATCTTTGTGATATTAGTTGTTTGATCTTAAAGATCTGATTAAAGGTTGGAAATATCATACAAAATCAGAAAAGGGACATTTCAGTGGTATCAGAGCCATGATCTTGCCAGCCTGAGGGTTTGTAGAAGCTTACATGTCAGTTTTGACAACTACCCAGATCTTGCATTTCAGCTTTGAGAACTACCCAAATCTTGCATGTCATAATTTATGGTTGCATGTTGCTTCTAATCAGCTGCATGTCAAAATTTATGGTTGCATGCTACTTCTAATCATTTTCATGTTATTTCTTGGTGAATTTGGTGGTTGTAGAAGTTTGCATGTCAGTTTTGACAACTACCCAGATCTTGCATGTCAGTTTTGACAACTACCCAAATCTTGCATGTCATAATTTGGTGGTTGCATGTTGCTTCTAATCAGTTGCATGTCAAAATATATGGTTTCATGCTACTCCTAATCATTTTCATTTTATTTCTTGGTGAATTTGGTGGTTGTAGAAGTTTGCATGTCAGTTTTGACAACTACCCAGATCTTGCATGTCAATTTTGACAACTACCCAGATCTTGCATGTTAGTTTTGACAACTACCCAGATCTTGCATGTCATAATTTGGTGGTTGCATGTCAAAATATATGGTTGCATGCTACTTCTAATCATTTTCATGTTAGTTCTTGGTGTTTGAAGAAGTTATATCCTATTGGGGTTACACTCTACTTTATCCAGAATGGACAGGTATAGTACAGAGTCCCAGAGGACACGATCTTGGACAATTGATATCCAGAGTCAAAACAGTAGAAAGGATGGTTATTTAGACATTCGAGATAAACTTATGAAAATAAGCCATGACATGTCTGAACAGTTGGTTGAGCACCACCATATAATAAATGACATGTTGTCTGACCCAGCTAAGGTGGATAAGTTGACTGGATTTCTATTTGGCAGATTTTCTCACAGGACAGATGACACAATTCCTATGAACTTGCATGAGGAGTTTGAGAAACTAGCTGATAGCCAGGTAGAGGTCTAAGATTCTACTCTGCCACAGGAGGTGGTGGGAAAGGATATTACACAGATTGATAGTAACGGTCAACTTGATACTCAAATTGAGACAATTGTTTACAGGTTGTCAAAGGGTGATGCCACAGGAATTCAGGATGGTATAGTTACAACAGGCAGTGACTACAGTATAGTGGGTTTAGATGATGATTATGAGGATGTTGTTGTGCAGGATGGTGAGATACCTGGTAGAGATGAGCAGACATTGAGCATTCATGACTTTGCTGAGAAAGAGTACCAGGCACAGTTAGATGCTTCATCACATGAGGTTGAGGTTGGTAGTACTTCACATGATTTGTCCAGCCAGCTGAAGGTGAACAAAGATAGTATTGTGACTTCATTATCTCATCATGACAGGTATGTGGAGTTAGTTGGTATTGGTCATATTACTCAAGTGAGGAGTTTTCTTGAGTTACCAGTTGATTCTAGTTTACGGATATGGACTCGAGATTGTTATATTGGCATTTGGGATTCAGTTGACTGGAGATCTTTAACACTTTTTGGTAGTAGTGTTTGTTTGGGTGCTATCATGGATTTGATTAGCAAATTACATGGTGTTGTCTTTTCTTGTGCCAGTATCTTGTTTGATGTTGGTATTAGTTTTTATACACCAATGTTGGGCTTTGTTCATATATCCAGTCGACCATACTTGTTGGAATGTGTTCATGATATTTCATATTTGGCAGTGTGTATAGATGAGTCCCAGGATCATATTGGCATTGATGACATCCAGGAGGATGTAGTGGGAAGTTTTGAAGACTTAGTTTCCTTGGGTACAGAGGATTTGGACAGCAATGCTAATGTTTTTGATACTACGTATGTTGATATGAGCTTTAGATTTGATTCACAGGATATGGATGGTAATACTCTAGAGACTAGTAACTTTGAGGATACTCCTATAGATAGTGCATCAGAGGAGGTTTGTAGGAGACAGTCAAGACAGTGCCATCATGTGTCTAATCAGTTGAGAGTTAGTGACCGAGACATTGCTATCACTTCCCAGCATTTCAATGCTGCTCGTCAATTGTTAGCAGTTTATGGATGGTGTTCTCCTACTAGTGATGAGCAGGGAGGTAGTTATCTTTCCTTGACAGAGTTCCACTCTTTATGGGAGGCTATTCGGATTTTGAGACAAAATTATATGCAATTGGTAGCCGATAGAGATTATCTTATGGAGTGGGGCAGTACAGTATGTGATGCATTTTTGGCCAAGGAAGATGAGGTGAGTGAGCTTACTGAGCAGCTTGAGGTGACTTCTGAGATTCTTGAGAGTACACAGTTGGCTTTCAAGGAGTCACAGTTTCATTTGGCTAAGGTGACCATGGAGTTAGAGCAACTACAGTCTTTACCTGATTCTATACAGTCACAAGCTGTGTTGTTTTGTGATCCGAGGATGTCCATGGCCGAGATTGTCAGAGACAGTGGAGATGGGGATACATACATCTTTGATACTAACATTGGCATATCAGGTTCATTCCCACTAGAGTCAGGTTTAGTTGAGTTGGGTGTTGTAGCAGATTGTTGTATGCCTGACATGGTGGTGGCCTCTAGTACTCATGGCACGAAGACTAGAGATGTATCAAAGATCATGTGTGATGTTGGTGAGTTGGCAATTGGCATGGTTCCTGCTAGTAATACTACTCCCTTGGTGATATCTTCGGAGGTAGTAGTCAGTTCCAACATGGTTAATGATCAATTGCAGTTAGTTTCATCTGGATTATAGTCTCAACCACTGACTGAGATTGGCACATTCTATCGGCACTACACTATGAGGTACACTCATCCATTTACCTTTGATGACCATGTTGATGAGATGATGATACAAAGATGTACTTTGGTTCCTAGTGCTTGTCATCAGTTATGGGATAGTTTGACATCTCAAGATGAGAGTTGTGATGGGCATGACATGGTGATAGGTTCTATAGTTGACAGCTTGATAGTGCATGACTTAGAGCAGGAGTTTCAGAGTGATGCTTCAGTGGGTGTTGTTATTGATTCTACTCCTTTGGCTATGACATCTCCTGACTTAGCTGATGATCAGTCACAATGGGTTGTATCACTTGTTTATGGTGAGCTGTTGACCGAGGTTGGTTTTTTTTATCAACTTTATATTGCAAGGTATGTAAATCAGTTAGCATTTGATCCTTGTGTTGAGGAGTTGAGGGCAGGAAAATTTGGTTTGGGTTCCAATTCTTGCTATTTATCTTGTGATGGCTTTTCACCTTCAGGGGTGCATGGTAGTTATGGTTATGAGATAGTGGTTGGTGATCTACAGAGTTGTGTTGACTGCAGGCATTGTATAGTGTGTGGATTCTCCATACTTGGTACAGTTTCATTTGGGAGCATTCACCATTGTTGCAAAGTTGGATTGTACATTCCGTATAGGCCAGTGGAATGCATTGATGGTATTTACTGTGTTGGTAGTCAACTTTACTTGGATTCTGATGTTCTAAGAGTTTGTGTCTCATGGGTTTTTGACTATGGTGGTGGTGATTTTGGAGTTTTTTTGAGCTATAATTGTCAGTTTGATTATGGATTCCTCTTGGTCATATTGCAGAGGATATTGCAGGAGCCTGTGTTAATTGGTAGTAGTATAGTTCATGACTACATTTGGGATCCAGGTGGATTGATTGGTTTATTGTTCAGCCATTGCTTGAGGACAAGCAATGTTTGGGAGGGGAGGACTTGTCATGTCCCCTTTTCAAATAATAAAAAAAGAATAATCTTTGCTAAGGCAGGCAGGCCCAAGAAAGTGAAGTTTCAGAAAAAGGGGGTTAATCTTTGGAAACCGTTGGATTAATAAATGAAATTATTATTAAAATATGTTTCATTAACCTCTCTTGGACGTGAGTTATGGTTATGGCCTCTTTTAAGGGGTTTGGAGGCATTTTGGGAGATTCCAGAACTTGATTTTTGCTCATTCTTTGTTATTCTTTAGAGGCTGCCAAACCTGTGGAGAAGGAGACCCAAGAACGAGAGTTTGCAGGTTTCCAGGTTTCCAGGGAGACCCAAGAATGAGAGTCTGCAGGTTTCTAGGAAGGCTCAGGATGGGAGTTTGGAGCCATTCCATGTGCATGCTCATACAGAGTTTGCCTTTGTGCTGAACAGTGTAGATTTGTGGGTTTTTGGGTGTGTTTTTTGCATGAGTTTGGTGTTTTCAGTTGAGCATTTCATATCAGTTTTGGTTGCTGCTGTATTTAAGACTTTAAGCTGTTAAAATAAAGCTAAATATATGTATTGGTACGTGATTGAACTTTTGAGATAGTTTATTAGTGTTTTTGTGGTGTTTTTGGGCATTTTTGTGTTAATTTCGAGAGCCCGATGAGCATAGTTTTTGTCCTACATTTGTGAGCTGTTGTGTAAAGGCTATATAGATCTGGAAATTTCATTTTGTAGGTTTTTATGCTGCTGAAATTTCTGTAAAAATGTCCATTTTCATATTTATTAATAATAGGTGAAGCTGTGAAGCTTTTGGCACCATTTCTGGCATACCCGATTTGGGGTTTCTTGAGAAATTTGGAGGATCTTTGTGATATTAGTTGTTTGATCTTAAAGATCTGATTAAAGGTTGGAAATATCATACAAAATCAGAAAAGGGACATTTTAGAATTCTATCTTATGTTGATCCTCTTTTGCAATCTTGATTTGATTGTACCTAGAAAATCCATCCATGAGGGACAAAATTTCATGTCCAGCTGTAAGATCTACAATCATATCTATGTTGGGCAAGGGAAAATCATCTTTTGGACAAGCTTTGTTAAGATCTCTAATATCAGTGCAGATTTTGATGTCACCAGAAGGCTTAGTGATAGGGACCATGTTGGAGATCCACTTTGAGTAGTCGATAGGTTGGATAACCTTAGCAGCTAACATTCTTTCTAATTCAACTTTGACTAGTAATGCCACCTTGGGGTGGATTTTTCTAAGCTTTTGTCTGATGGGCTTGATCTTTGGATCGACTATAAGATGATGAACTAAAAGCTTTGGATCAAGCCCTGACATGTCCTGATATGACCATGCAAATCGGCCAATGTTCTCTCTTAAGACCTCAAAGAGGAGATCGGCTTGGTCTTGTGATAGGGATGCAGCAATGTGAAAAAGTCTGGGGATCTCTGAAGAACTGATGTTGACTTCTCTAGTCTCCTCAATTAGAATAAAAGACACCTCTAGTCGATTATCTTGAGGAGGCAATGCTAAATCCTCATGTTCTACTTGTGACTCTAAATTTTCTTGCTGAGGGGTTATGTTCGTTGCCTTAGCTAGTCCTGGTTTCACCTTGGTTCTAGTTTTGGGTGTACCAGAACTAGGTTGGGGATTTTCTCCAAAATACCCCTTGGGATCTAGCTTATAGATATAGGCAAAATCTAGCTTTGTTTGCTTGTGAGGTTTTTCAGCTCCCATGAATCTTAGAAGTGCTTCCTTTGATGTGAACTCATCAATGTGTATGATGCTTGGTTGGTCCCAATTTTTGCTTCCCGATCATGCGAACTCGTCATAGCACCATGAGTGTCCAAGTTTTTCCTTACACTCATGTAAACCCCATAGCATTAGAACCTTTGAAAAATGACCTTCCATTCTTATGCTGAAGACTTTTCCATAGCATCAGGAAACCTTTGAAATCTACCTCCCAACCATATGCTTAAGACTTTCTTGTAGCAATGGGAAACCTTTGAAATTTGCTCTCTGTTCATATGCTTGGCTACCATGTGTCCTCCATCTTTCGTGTTGCTTTTCAAAACCTATTAACTCTGCCACCAGCCTGGCCATCCATCCATGGGCCCCACACACATAGCTTGCAGGCTCTCAAAAGGTTGTGTCTTGTTAGAAAGCCTATGATATGAGTGTTATTGTATTTAAACAAAATAACATCTTGAATCATGATCAATGTGGGACAATTGCTTAGAACCTTGCTCTATTCTCAGTGAGTTTTCAAATGCCTCCTGGACTAGGTGTGCTTCTTGTATATCCTTTTTCATTTTCCATGGGCTTCTTATTTTTGATGTGCGGTCTTCTATGCTACATTCTTCTCTTCCTGTGGCTTGCTTCTTTAAAATGTGCTAACTTCTTCCAAAATAGCTTCATCTTTTGATCTTCTAAACATATGCATTGCATTTGGAGACAAATCTAGAGGTCTTGATATGTTAAGAACTTTGAATGTGTATGGAGTGTTGATATGTTGATAGTCAGAACCCCTCTGCTAGATGAATTCCTCGCTAACAGTAGATCTGACTCCATCAGCTCCAACAAGCAAGTTGTATAGGGTAGGTTCCTCCTTTCTACTACCAAATGTCATAGTATGGGTATAAAAGTTAGCCCAAACACAACACTTATCAAAGTGAATCTCTAATTGGTCATTTGGATATCAATTCCTCAACTCAAAAATAAGAGCACTAGCTAGTGTTCTTTGATTTATTAGGAGGGATGGGTTGTCAAGATTGCACTTCAAGGGAATGCTTTTGGAGTTGATGATGGTGTCCACTTAGTCAGTATAGACATCTCATCACCCAATGCAAGAAAATAACCATATCTAATTGATGAGCCTCTAGCACAACTGAATAAATTAAGAAAGTTAAACCAGTTCTACTTTCCCTCTAATTCTTCTTTCACTGCATTTTTAATGTGGGGCCCCTTTATTATATTGTGGGCTTCTTGTCTTCATGCTTGTGGGTCTTCTAAAGAATTTCGTTGCCTTACTTTCCAACCTCGGAGCTTCCCTACCAACATAATTATTTGGCACCATTTTTTTATATGCAGGGGCTTCTTTCACTACGTAAGTGTTAACCCTTCAGTGCATAATCTTTCTTCAGACTTTCAAGTCTCCTTTATGTCTCTAAATGGCTCCTCATTTGTTTGATTCTTCCTTTTCTTTTTGTTTGCTATAGCTTGTATGATTTGGCACTCTCCTTCATGCATGTTCTTCCTCCAGGTGTGAATATGCCCCCTTCATGGGAAATGCCCTTTTCTTTTCCCTCCACTAGTAGGCTTAAATTGAATTCCAATATCCTTAGCATTTTTTTTAGTTGTATCTTCTAATATATACTCATGATGTCTCTTCCTCCCAAGATACAGATCATTCTTTCCATTGTCAAGTGATTCATTTCTTTCTTCATCAATATCCTGAGCACAATTCTTTTGATCTTGGGCTTCTTTTTCACTATTTAGCATAGCATGTCTACCCTCCACCAAGTTCACGATAGTTTTTTGTTGAAATTGGTTCATGTGGTCTGATCCATTTTTTCACTTGTGACTTCAAAAATCTTTTTGATCTCAGACCAGTCTCTATCTATGTGCTCCCGGGTTGTAACAATTTCTTGCTTTTCTCGGTTAAATCTCTGCCTTTCCAATTTTATTTCTTGAGATTGTTTCTCTGAAAATTCCTTTTGAGCATTGATATACTACATTTGTTTTTGTTTTTCTTTCCAAGACACTCTTTCTCTTACTTGGTAATTTCTCTCTAAACTCCTCCTATCTTTGTTTGATGCTCTTTTCTAGTTCACTTTTCTGTAACTCAATACTGGGATCAAAACTCCCAACATTTTATAAATGCTATAGAAGGATCACCAAGGTCCTTGAGTTTTTTCTTTACATTAAAATCTTGGAAACCCAATTCCACTAATATAAGGCTAAAAAGAAAATGATTGAAACCAAGTTGTAATACTTGCTTTAATCCTGATATATGTATGCAAGTGATTGTTCAAGATCTTGTCAAGTCTCAATAGTACTTAAATAATGACATGGATTATAATGCATGTCTTGGGATGCTATTCTAATCTCTACATAATTTCAATTTCACATCTTATCAATCTGGTATAATTAGTCGGGCCCCAAAGTGGGTCCAAAAAAAAATTCATTTTCAGACAACTAACATGTTAGATTGATCTATTGAGATCTTCAAATTGACTAGAATCAAAATCGTGCATTGAATTATCCTTAAAAACTCATCTTTACTCTTTACTACCAATTGTCATTTTAATGCCAGAAGGTCCTTTGACTAGCCTTAAAAACTAACCAAAACACCTTATCGGGCTCTGGAAATTGGCATAGTGATTCTTTGTTCTGCATACTCTTACCCTATCAAATCTCATCTCATAAAAAATTCTCAGCTGAAAGATATTGACTGTCAAATTTAACTTTTTAAAATTGCATGCAAGGAAACATGTCATAAAACCATAAAATGCTTTCAGATTCAGCTTCAAAAACTAGGTAAATTGACACTTGGGGAAACAAAAACTGGGGCATTGATTCTCTATCATGAGGAAAAAATAAATCTAGGATTAGGGCTCATGACAAATAACTAGGCACATTTAGCGAATGGTCAAACTGAGCTACTCAAAATTGTCAGATTGAAACAATGGCAGAAAACCATTTTTTGCAAATGGAATTGACCTGGGAAAGTATGCAAACAGATTCGTCAAGACTTGAAAATTGGCACATTTAAAGAATTTTTAGAGTAGAACACAATGGTACAATCTATTTAATCTCACCTATCATGGATTTCAATACATAACATCACGAACAGGGGTTTCGACCAATCTGCACTTCTTGACACTAGTAAAAAGTCACAAATTACATTTGGAATCGCATTTGAAAACTAATCAAATAGATTTGTCATAGGTTCAAACATGAAACATAAAAAATCTCTAACCTTTAAAATGCAACACAAAAGGAATTTTCTCATTTTGGTCAACTGGGTCAAAATTATAACAAGTCAAACAGGGCTTCCCAGAATTTAGAACAATTCACATCAACATGACATCAAAAAATAACCAACTTTAAGGGATTCAAAACCTAGTCAAACGAACTCAAAATGACTTGAAATCTAAAATATAGGCTCTCTAGTATGGAAACTAAATACTCCCAAAGTGGCAAGACACGAAACATTACTGGGTGCAAGATATTCAATTGCAAACATAGCCTCCTGTCGCTATTTGACATTAGGTGAAAATGCAGAATTGTAAATTGCTCAAAACAAGACTTCACAGAATGACTTAGAATGGAAATTTATCTTCATGGAACATATAGACGCACTAAAAAAAAGGTTTTAAAAGCATTAAACACCTCTTGGGCCTCACAAGTATAGCTGTGTACATATGCATTAAAAGGCATTTATAGGGCTTGATTTTCTCAATGGTACTCAAAATTGGGGCTTCAATGTTGAGTTCCAACACACAGTTTCATCATTAATTTTATGATCAGCTCCTCGGATAGCATTCACAACTTCTTTGATTCTTCCATCATATTGTGCAATGTTCTCACCTTCTACCATCTTCATGTCATCAAAATTTCCTCTCAAGCTTTCTAATTTAGCTCTTAGTACATTCTTATCTCCTCCATCTTTGACAACTTTTCCCACACTTTCTTTGTAGTACCATAGTCCTTTATGTCATCAAACTCTAAATAGCTTAGGGAAGATGTAGTATCCAACATTTCATGATTGTGTTCTTGTTTCTCCTTTATCTTCTAGGTCATCAAAGGTGTAGTTACAATTACATATTCATTCTCCAAGTAGAATACTACTGAATCTCTAATTCCAACAATGTGCATTATCATCAAACTTTTCCATGTAGGGAAGTTCTCCTTGTTCAACTTGGCTATCTCCTTTCTATGAATCTTTATGTTTAGCTTTAAGTCCCTTAAAAAATTTCTCTACAAGTACCATAGTCTGATACCAATTGTTAGAATGATTTAGAATAATTGAGAGTGGGGAGGGGATGAATCAATTATCCTTAGGTTCATATGTACCAATTTAACTTTTGAACATTTCAAACAACTTAGATCTAATATTTAATCAACTGGGTCTCTATAGCAATATATCAGTAACATTAACTTGCAGTTCACCATCCCGATAATAATAGACTTGTAGAATGTAAAACTTTAAACAATAAACATCTCAAATAACATCCCCACAAGTAAGACACCAGGATTTAATGTGGAAACCCAATTTGGGAAAAACCACCAGCAACATGTCACCAATTTTTCACTCTTCGCTAGCTAGGAGTCAATCCTATTAAAGGATTTGATCACCTTGTCAAGAGGACTTAAGAAGATTCCATTAGAATGTCACCTTGATTAAAGGATTTACAAATGACTGTGAGGTCAAGCTTGATTAAAGGATTTCAATTGATATTTGATCTAAGACATACAACTCACTTTGCAAATACAAATCACAATTTAGCTCAACAATTGATTCATTAACTATCCTCCATTATCATCTCCATCACTGATTCGGTTGAAAACCCTTCAAGAAATCACTCTTCATCTTAACACTTCATTGTTCATCCTTCTGCTCAAGTTTGCCAATCAACAGAATCAAAAACTGCTCCTACCTTTCTAGGTTAGCCTTTATGCCACCTTAATTAGGTACGTTGATATTTTTCCTCTTAAACTTCACTATTAATCTTAAGTTTAGGTCAGATTCATGGATTCCTTCCATAATTTTTTTCTCTCATTTTTCTTCTAGAAACTTCTCAAACTTATGTTTCAATCCATGCCTAGAAACACACAAAATAGTTTCTCTTGCATTAAATGTTCCATCTCATTAATCCTTATCTTCAACATCCTTTACCTATTCCAATAATTCAACTATATTGACTAGGAATCTCAATTCCTTCACAAAATAACAAATGCTAACTCTCAACCAAAACTGTATTCCTCGATC
Organism: Cupressus sempervirens; assembly: GCA_028749045.1. Lineage (NCBI taxonomy): Eukaryota > Viridiplantae > Streptophyta > Pinopsida > Cupressales > Cupressaceae > Cupressus > Cupressus sempervirens. The sequence goes on from CM053793.1 coordinate 858,331,370, forward strand.
TTAGTCACCACTAGATAACTCGGTCATCACCAAATTGTCTTATTCATCTTACATTGTCTTCACTCAATCCTTTACTAGTGCTTGGTCCAACTTTTCTAATACTTTGTCTTTACTAGTGCTCGATCAACACTAAATTTTTTTAGCTTCTACTATTCACTCAGTTAACACTAGCACATCTTGACCTCAACTATAAATTCCTTAATTTTATTCTTTAAAGCTTGATTAATCCTGTTTATTTGTTCTACATCAATCATCTCTCCTAGGCTTCAATTCAACTATCTTTTCCACTCAGTGTTATAATTAAACAATACATTATCTTGTCAAAGTCTAATCGGTCAAGTGTCCATTGTAATTCCAAATAACTTAACCTTTCCACTATGTCCTCTTGTTATCTCTTCTTTTCAAATGCCCTTCATCAATCATCTTTATATGCCACTCTACTCAAGTGGAAAGTATCTCACCATTAAGGTTTTACATCGATGACAACATAACAATTGTTCCAGTTGTAGTTTCCAACAATTCACTATATTTCTTCACTTGAAAGCTCTATATTTTATTACTTGTCAACAAAGTGATAGTCAAATGCCCAAAGAGAGTTCAAATTGAGGCATGTGTTAGCCCCATTTAATAACGTAATTGGTAATTCTATGAATGTATGTAAAAGAGTCATGTTAGTTGTTATTTGGTCATTGATGTCAAGTCTTAGTTGGCTAGACATTATGCTAACTCAATAGAGTGTTATATCATTTGATTACATAAGAGGATTTAAAGAAAGTATGTTGAAGACAAATTTGATAAGTATGGTATTCAATGGTCACTTGAAGGATTTGGACAATGATAACTTAATGTTGGTTTGATTGTTTTACAATCATGAACTATTGTAAACCGAGTGACAAGGTTAAAGAAGGAAGACTATATTCACCAAATGACTACAATGGTCATCGAATAGTTGCGAAAGTAAGTTGGAAATTCAATATTGCCTAAGCAAGTCTAGTATTGACTGAGTACCATACTACCCAAGTTAAATGTTGTGTTGATCAAGTAACAACTGGAAGAACAAGATTTTAATTTTGAAATCTAAGGCCATATTTTGATGAAAATATGGAATATTCAAGATGTTCAAAGGTGTAAGTCAAATTTTGTTACAAGATCAACTACTAAGAAAAATAAATAAGGATATGATGATGGAGATTGGAAAAGGATTAGGATGAGTACAAAGGTTTTTGCAAGTTCTATTTTCTATGTGGTTAAATACATTTAATCTAAGATCAAAAATTATGTTTAAGCCACAATAAATGGAAGAATCTAGAAGCACAAAGATGACTATTTAAGGAGATGTTCAAGATGGTTTTAGGCTATTAATTTAGTTGATGATGATGTTGCTAGTTGGATCTTTATTTAGTTGTTGATGATGTCCATGGTTGGATGTTGATTATGTTACTATGAATGCAAACTATTGAAGGAGTTTAAAGAATATAGTTGATCTAGGTGAACCAAGGAGAGTCAAGGAAGAAAAAAGAGGAGTGAATCAACTAGTCAAGAGAATAGGGTAAAGAGATCAGAAGGACACTAAATGAAAAGGACATCTAAACAATAAAGAACAATAAATCAATAGTTTGGAGTAAAGTAATTGAATGAGATAAATATGAATTGAATGAATACATCAAGTTTAAGTTTATGATGATTAGGAAGTTTTTTTGGTACTAAAGGTGTTTGAAGGGAATGTAGGATAATAGATTCACCCCCACCTTTCAGCTATCTAAAAATTGGTATCAATGCATGATGCTTGGACAAAGAAGATTAAAGGAACTTGAGCTAAATATCAAAGATGTATACAAGAGAGGTACCAAGGTTGAACATGGAAAACTTCTCATCCTAGAAAGACATAATTAAGTTGCATCTATTTGGAATTGGAGATAATGTCACACATTGGTTGGAACATGAATACACTTCCCCTGATGGTCATCTAACTTTGGAGCAAATGAATGAGAAGAGAAATCACAATAGCCTAATGATTGAGATTTATTTTGCACTTAATGGCATCAAGTTTGATGATATCAAGAACTACACTATTTCCAAAAAGATGTGGGATAAGATAACACATGTACATGCTAGAGACAATATTGTAAGGAGAGCCAAAGATGAAAGTTTTAGAGGAAAGTATGATGACTTGAGAATGAAAGAAGGTGAGAATGTTGTACAATATGTGAACTGAATCAAAGAAGTTGTGAGTGCAATAAAAGTTGTTGGAGGAGTTATTAGTGACTCTAAAATTGTAAGTAAATTTCTAAGGACTCTTCTACTTTTTTATGCTATCAAATTTTTTGTAATTCAAGAAGTGAGACCTATGTCTAGTAATGTATTGATACTTGACATTTTAGTTAGTCGGTTGACTACATTTGAATTGAGCAATTATGAAAATAGTATGGTTATAATTGGAACCCTTTTAAATTTAACCATTGGAAGTTCCAAGAAAGAGAATATAAGTAAGGAAGAAAATGAATCTAAGTCTGAGGAATATATGGATGAACTTGAAGCATTGCTTGCAAGAAGGTTGGCAAGAGGTAAAGGTAAATACAAAGGTAAACTAGCCCTGATTTGTTTCAAATGTAATGAGGTTGGTCACTATGTTGCTAAAAGTCCTAATAGAAGAAAGAGTGATAGAAATGACAAGAAACACTACAAGTATAGGAAGAACAAAGATTACAAAGGCAAAGGGAAGAAATTGTGCTATATTGCTAAAGAAGAGCACATTGAGTCCAATTCTAATGATGACAAGGAAGTAGTTGAGATGGTATATGTTACAATCAAAGAAGATCCCAATGGAGAAAGGTATGAAATTGAAATTTCCATTATTTCACATATTAGAAAGAATGATTCATGGAATATACATAGTGGAGGCTCAAATCACATGACTGGTGATCTAAGTAAGTTTGATAAATTTGAAGAAATTGATGATGGTGGAACTGTTAAGATAGGTAATGATGTTCCATGTTTGGTTCAAGGTAGGGTATCACTAATGTTGAATGATAAGATTAGATGTGATGATACATACTGGGTACAAGGTTTAAAGTATAATATTTTGAGTGTTTTACAGTTGAACAACTTAGGTCACAAGCTAGAATTTTAGAACAAAAAAGTCAAGATCTTTGATGATGAAGGTAATATGATTGGAACAAGAATGAAAACAAAAGATAACTTATTTTATCTTGATCCTACTGTTGATAAATGATTATTTTCTAAAATTGAGGATGTATGGTTATGGCATAAAAGGTTGTGTCATGTAAACTTTGAGAGCATGGTGAAAGTCAATAGAAATAAAAGAGGAAGAAGCCTATTGAATTTGCAAAAACTAGAGAATGATATGTGGTCCAATTCCTATTGATAGTTATTATGGTGATAGATATTTCATATTTTTTGTTGATGAATATTCAAGAATGATGATTGTTATGTTCATGAAGGTGAAATCACATGATTTTGATATGTTCAAATGGGATAAATCTAGAGTTAAGAAAGAAACTAACAAATATTTAAAATGTTTAAGATCTGATAGAGGTCATGAGTTTACATCTTTTGAATTCACTAACATATTTTCTAAGAATGGTATTAGGAGACACTTATCTTCACCGAGGACACCACAAAAAAATGGGATTGCTGAGAGAAGAAATAGATCAATTGTAGATTATGCAAGAACATTGATGATTGAAAAGGAGGTTTCTTTGATATTTTGGAGAGAATCAATTAACATGGTTGTCTATATTCTCAACCTAGTTCAATTGAAGAAAGGAACAAACAAGACACCATAAAAACTTTGGTATGACTATACATTGAATATAAGTTATTTCAAAATATTTAGAGGTAGGTGTTATATTCATAAGGATGAAAGGAATGGTAAATTTGATTTTAGAGGAGATGGCAGTATAATACTTGGTTATTCATCTAAGAGAAAAACTTATAAATGTTTGAACAAATCTATTAATAGGACAATTGAAAGTGCAAAAATAAGATTTGATGAGTTTATAGAGAGGATTGATATGGAAAGCTAGAGGGAACTTGAAGATTAGAATAATTTTGTGTATGTGTTTGAAGAGGCACCTTACACATTGCCCAAGTTACAATAGAGACACACCAAGCACCAAATATCACCTAAGTTATATATTTATTTACCCAAGCATTAGATGGTACAACCTGAGCAAGATGTTGAACTCCTACCAAGTGAAATTTGTTGAAAATCAAAGAACTATACCTATATTGGCTAAATATGTGAGAAAGAATCATTCCCCTAAACAAATTATTGGTGATAGAAGTGCTAGAGTAGAGACAAGAAGTAAGTTAAGAGATAATACCTATTTCATTTTTTTACTTTGAACCAAGAACAATTAAGACTATGTTGGATAATGAGGATGGGTAAATTTAATGAATGAGGAGATTGATCAAATTGATAAGAACAATACCTAGATGCTAGTACCAAGACCTGATGACAAGAACGTGAGAGGAACCAAATGGATTTTTGGGAACAAGCTAAATGAAAATGGAGAAATGGTCAAAGACAAGGCAAGACTAGTTTGTAAAGTTTACGTGCAAGAAGAAGGAATAGATTATGATGAGACTTTTGCACCTATGGAAAGAATGGAAGGAGTAAGAACATTATTAGTTTATGCTACCTACAAAAATTTTGAAGTCTATCAAATGGATGTCAAATTTGCATTTCTGAATGGAATACTTGAAGAGGTAGTCTATATTGAACAACCAGAAGGATTCATTGAACCTGAATAGAAGAACATGGTTTGCATGTAGAACACAATTTTCTATGGATTAAACAAGTAGTGAGAGCATGGTGTGAAAGGTTACATTCTTACTTGATCAATATTGGATTTTCTAGAATAAGTGAGAATAGTAATCTATATTTGAAAAATGAATATGAAAGCATGGTATTGATTGCCGAAATATTTGTTGATGATATTATATTTGGAGGAAATGACATGTTGTGTAAGGCATTTGTTGATCAAATGAGTACAAAATTTGAAATGTCAATGTTTGTTGAGATCAAAAAATTTATTGGATTACAAGTTTATCAAATATGGAAAGGTATATATGTCACTCAATCTAGGTATGTGAAAAAAATCTTGAAGACTTTTGAAATGCATGATCCTAAGACACTTGGTACACCTATGGTGAGTGGAGTCAAAATATCAAAAGAAGATACTACTGGAGAGGTAAATGAGATACAATACAAATCTAATGATAAGTTATAGTATGTTATGCATAGTAGACCAGATATTACACAAGTTGTTGGAATTGTTGCAAGGTATTCAACTAATCTAAAGGAGAAATACATGACTATTGTGAAAAGGATATTCATATATCTTAAAGGAACTAAATATTATGGCTTATGGTATAAAGAAGATGTTGACTTTAATCGTAAAGTCTACATAGATGTTGACTAGGATGGTAATGTTGATGATAGGAAAAGAACAAGTGGCAAACCTTTATTTTTAGGAGAAAGATTGATTACATGGATAAGAAAGAAAGAAAGTTGTATTTGAAAATTTACTACTGAGGCTAAATATGTTGATGTTGCAATCAATTTTTCAAATATTGTATGGATTAAGAAACTATTAGAAGGTATGCAAGAAGAGATAACTAAGCTTGTTACTATTTATTTTTTATTTTTAATAAGGAAAATAGTATTTAACTGGGCCCTAAAACCCCTACAATACATAGAACAAACAAAGTAGAATGCTTAAAGTATCAAAAGAAACTAAAAGAAAAAAATTGAAGCACCTCCCTGAAACTAAAACATAAAACCAGTAAAAAGCTAGGGTGTTAGGACAAAAAACCAGGATGAGCCAAAAAAAGCCAGGGCACTCAGGAGATATCTCTCAACATTTCTGGTGCACTTATTTCCAACTATGTCAGTCTACTAGTTACCTCCTTCATGTCTAATAGTTCCTGGTTAGGTTCCAGGGTGTCTTTCTTCCTCATGTTGGATCTGGTGTGCTTCCTTGAGTTGTCATTAGGGGTCTTGTCCTTCGCCCTATGGGGGGTCAGATCATCCTCCTTATTATTTCTTTTCTCCTCCATATTGTTAATGAACAATTTAATATTCTCGTTACTATTTATTATTATAACACTAGTGTAATAAATATTTCAAAAAATCTGGTGATGCATGCAAAAACAAAGCACATATCAATGAAGTATCATTGTTTGAGGGAGCAAGTACAAGAGAAATAAGTGAGGCTTGAATATGTGAAATCTAAAGAGAAAATTGCAAACATGTTTACTAAGTCATTTCCTAAAGATTCTTTTAAGTGTCTAAGAGGTAAGCTGGAGTCCTACTCCTATCCAACATTCACTAGGAAAAGATGCATATTGCATCAATTCATGGATGAATATACATATCTTTGTAGAATTTGTGCAAAGTATACTCTGTAGGATTTTTTTGAAGTTGTGAAGATGGATGTGATGACACTGATGTATACTATACATAGAAGGTACAAGGATAACTACAAGGTTTTATAAGTTTCATATTAAGATTTGTAATGACCTTTGGCATTACTATCAAAGGGGGAGAAAGGAGGAGAAGATTAACAAATTGTGAAGTATACCCAAAGGGGGAGAGAATCTGTAAGTGTAAGAAAAGAAGGAGAAGTGTACCAAAACAAGGACCAAGAAAAGAAGATGAAGCTAAACTAAAGATGATCTGAACTATAAATTTTTATTTTTGACAATGCATACATTTTATTATCCTATGTAATGTTTTGTAATGTAAAATTCATACGTTATGTGTTGCCATCAATGCCAAAGGGGGAAATTGGTCACCCCAACTAATACTGTAATTGGTAATGTTATGAATGTATGTAAAATAGTCATTTTAGTTGTTATTTTATCATTGATGTCAAGTCTTAGTTGGCTAGACATTATGCTAACTCAATATAGTGCTATATCATTTGATTGATGAAGAAAATTTGAAGAAAGTATGTTGAAGATAGAGTTGACAAGTATGGTATTCAATGGGCAATGGAAAGAGTTGGACATTAATAATTTAATGATTGTTTGATTGCTTCTCAATCATTAAATATTTTAAAGTATTGAGCTACTCAAGCTTGATCGAGTAACAAGGTCAAAGAAAGAAGACTCTATTCACTGAGTGAATACAGTGTTCACTAAGTAGTTGGAAATTTAGTGTTGCCCGAGAAAGTCTTGTATTGACTGAGTACTATATTATCCAAGTGAAATATTATGTTCATAGAGTAATTGTTGAAAGAACAAGATTGTAAATATGGAATCTAAGGCCAACTTTTGATGGAAATATGGAATGTTCGAGATGTTCAAATGCGTGAGTCAAATTTTGTTACAAGATCAATGACTGGGTAAATTCAATAAGGATCTAATGATGGAGATTCTAGAATGAAAGGATAAGCACAAAGTTCTATACAAGTTCTAGTTTCTATGTGGTTAAGTACATTTAATTTGAGATCGGTGATTGTGATTAAGCGGTAATATATAGAAGAATCTGGAAGTGGAGAGATGACTATTTAAGGAGATGTTAAAGATAGTTTTAGACTACTAGTTTAGTTGCAAATGACATTGTTGGGTGGATATCGATTTAATTTATGATGATGTCATTGGTTGGATATAAATTTAGTTGATGATGATGTCATTGGTTGGATGTTGATTATGTTGTGATTTTGAACTATTGTAAGGAGTTTAAAGAAGATAGTTGAGCCAGGTGAACCAAGAAGAGTTGAGGAATAAAAAAGAGGAGTGAATCAACCAGTCAAGAGAACAAAGTAAAGATATTAGAAGGAGACAAAACTTAAATCAAATTTGAACAAGCAAGAACAATGAATGAATAGTTTGGAGTAAAGTGATTGAATGAGATAAAAGTGCAGTTAATGAATACACTGAGTGAAAGTTTATGATGATTATGAAGTTTGTTTGGTAATAAAATTGTTTTAAGGCACTATAGGATAATTGATTAACCAACAACATGCTCATGAATTAGAACTCGACTCTCAAAACCACACACCATCATCAGAGGGTATCATGAGAAACTCATTGTAGGCCTATAATCCACTCATCGACCGAGCACCTATAAATATTATGATTGTTCTTGATGTGAATGATAGTATATCAAGGGCTAAATTAGGCCTCTTAAAGCGTAAAATGGGTTTTGTAATTTAGAATCTTATCCCTACAAATCATTTGGCAATAGCTATATTTTTATCCACTACAAAATGATTATTTCTTCTTTGTCACATGACTAAGGAAGTTCAACATAAAGAACTATAAATGGTGGATTTTCTTGTCTCAATAGGTGGTACCAATATTGTAGAGCGATGATTTAAAGTGTGGGTGTGATTAATGGAGGTTTCACATCATGTGTGGAGCATTATTTTATCTAGAGCCACCAAGTCTTTAATCGGCATCATTTGTTTATCAAATGGGATATATTTTATGTTAAATGTGATATTAGTACAAAGTAAGAACCCATTTGTAGGCATGAGAAACAATTTTTGTTCACACAAGTTCTTAGTGTGGGGATTGCCTATAAACATTTATCCCACATCATTCCCATAAGAAACATTTTATGTGTTTTTATAGAGAAAGGTATTATAAATAAGTGTCTAAAGCTTGTGCTTTATGACACATGGTGTTGCACCCATGTATGGGGCTTGATGCTAGTGGTGCACAATGAGGTATATTTTGAACAAAAAAGTATTTGATGTCAAGATAATGACGTAAGTACAGAAACCACTTGGTGAAATGTCATGACTTTTAAAGGGATGAAATGTTGTGACTTTTGAAGGGGTGAAATTAGTGAGTTGTGAAGCTACTCATCAATTGAGTGGGATTTTAAAGGTCTAAGTTGTAGTCAATAAAAAAGGTGCTCTAAAGTTACGTGCATGTTGAGCGAGAGTTTGGAGTAGTTGGAAACATTTTGTGATTGGTGGTTTTAAGGATACAATGTGGCTTGCAAGACTTCAAAGAAGTTAGAAGTTGGAGGTGTTGGTGTTTTAAAACTATTGAATCAACAAAATGCTCAATACCAAAATGATATCACTCACACAATCTAAGGATTAGCCAATTCTTATTAGCAATTATATGTGCAAACCATTTGGAACCAACTTCAACAAAACCAAGGGTGGTTTTCTACTCTTTAGGCTCTGTAAAACCAAGGTGGGTATACCCAGGGATGATTCAAGACTAGAAAACACTGTAATGAGAATTATTTTAGTTTCATTCTAATTCTCATCTCAAATCTTCAAATACATGCATAATTCTTGACAATTTGATAAACACATCCCATATAATAGATCTGGCCAAAATTCTTCTATAGATCTACACGTGTTCTCAGTAATAGTGGCTAACTGAAGCTAAAACATTCCATGCAAACAAGTACCGACCAACTTTGAAGATCTTTAGGAAATAAAACTAAAATTGATTATAATTCTGAATTTGAAAACCATTTATGACATATTTCTCTTCCAGCTGAATCAATTTGACCAATGCCTAATCCATTAGGGTTCAGAGTCTACTAAAAATCCATAGATCTAATTTGTTGCCTTACAAAAAATATTATCAAAAATTCTTATCATAATTCATCATTCAAAAAATCCTTCCCACTACTATAGCAACCTTATCAAATTCATCAAAGATTTTACTTAACCCATTGAACTAATAGCAGTGGTGAACAGATATACAACCTAAATGGATTGCATTCAATTGCACAAGCCTTTACTCATACAATATCAAGATAACTAAGTAGCTAAAAGGAGACAAAATTTAGAAAGAACTGATATGGGGACAACTCATAATTTGTATTCATTTTCTTTGAAAATTGAATACATTTGTAGTAACTCAGAATGACCTTAGGAAGAAACGCAAAGATCATTTTATTTATTAATGCATTCTCAGGAACTAACAGAGATAGTATATCATAAAACTTGCTCCAAACATTGGACTGAAAACAAACTAAGTATATCACTTAAGCATTAGAAAATTGGACCATTCTCTAGCCCTAGAATCTCACTTAAATAATGTGAGATGCAACAAGCTTCAGGCTAAGAGAAATTGATAGGTGTCCTTTACAAGAGATATTCACATACACCTATCACAAAATGATAGAATGTGAGTAATAGAAAGACTTATACATCAAACATTCCTTTCATGGCCCCCTTTCTGTTACATCCTTTGGAATCGGCAAAGTACAATGATTTGATTCTTCTATCAATCTGATTCCTCAAAATAAGTGACCATGAGGCTTGAAAGTGATGCGTCATCTTTAGTTACCTACAAGTTTACTTTAACTTGGAGATTTTCTCTATCTTCATCATCAACTGTTAAAGTAACAGTTACACTTGCATCATCTTCTACCTTGTCATCTTCTAACATCTGCTCTATAGACATGAATTTATCTTTCCACTCATTATAAGCAGTGTCATTTGGCCAATCAAAATTTAGAACCTCCCTTTGTACAGTTATTAAAAAATTTACAACTGCCTCTATATCAACAAGGTTTTTCCTAACATCTTTATAAAATAATTGTACTTTTACCAGCTCCTTATTTGTCCAGGCCCATATCAAATGACTAGTTTCATTAATGACTTTATTCATCCTTTCACAAAAGATAATTGGTCTTTAAAGCACAAGGAAATAAATCAAACTTCTCTACAATATACTTGGAAAAATAAATAATTAACATTTTTTTTAAAGAATCTTGTTTTTCATCAAAACCTTGCAATTTATTTAACAAATCAAAGATCTATTCTATTTGATGATATGGTAGTTAAAGGATAGATATACACATAGTAGTGATATCTTTATTCCTTTCTATCCATTTCTGCATAAGGGGTCTGAAACTACCCTCATTTCTCTTTAATTCATCCTTAATAGTTGCAATCTTTGTCAATAAGTCAAAAAATGATGGCCACTCAATCTTATCTACTAAATACATAATACCCTACCTTATTTTCTCCTCAAACTAATTATTTAGTTCTACATGCAATGCATACAACTTATTCTTTTCTTCTTCAAAATCCTCTGTAGTGTAGAACTGTGGCCTTTCAGGGGTATCTGGTACCTCAATAATTGGAGTGGACTTGAAAGGTTCAATAGGTGGCCTGGGGGGGTATACAATCCTGGGTCTACTAGGTTCTTCTACTTTTCTTTTCCCCAGTTATTTCTCCATTTGAGATACTTTGTTTTCTAATGATTGTATCTGCATACCCCTTTCCTCATATGCCTTCAAAACTTCTCCAAACCTAGCATTGAGTTGGGAAAATCTATCTTCTTCTTGGCTAGATACAACACTACCAAATTTTATCATTTTTGAGGCCATTCCTATTATCTTCTTACTGCCTACCTCACCAGCCCTGAAAACTATCAATGCATCAATATGTTGTGTAGTAGAGATTTCCTACATTCTGGTCTTGTCTCCTTTTTCAATTGACCAAATAACAAGGGCTTGGTGGTCATCACTAAACTTGACTCCCCTATGAGCCTGTAATATCTCTTCCTTAGTCTTAAACTGGATGTCCTTTTGTTTCCTTACTAAATCAAAAACTATGGCATTCACTATATCCCATTCAGGTAAAATAAGGACTCCTAACTATCTAACTACTTGCCTACCAGCCTCAGGGGTAAATTGAGCAAAATCATTCAAAAATTTAGACTTTACCTCCTCCTTAATAGTAGAATCTGATTTATCAGGTCGTTCTGCCTTTATCTTGTCACAAGTTTTCTCAAAATTTCCTATATTTAGCCTCCATAAAAATTGAGCAAATGCCCTAGATTTCACAAAATTTTCATTATTAATAAACCTCTTAGAGGCTTGGGCAACTATTGGATCAATTTCTTTACCTTGGTAATCAGCAATAGTTAAATCCAGGGAAGGTGTAGGTGGTTCTCATGGCTCATCAATCTCCAAATCTGTGGAGGTAACAATTTCATCTCCCTCTCCACCAATTTGTCTAAGTTGTTCTCTTAGATATGTTTCATCATCAATTCTAATGGGAGACTAGCTCAGGGAATATTGCTCAATTTGAGAAGAAGATCCTTGCTCTAACTTTTGTCTTTTTCGAGAACTGGTTGTAGGTGGGCTTTTTGGCCTTGGTCTCTGTAGAGGAGGAACTTGTTGCACATTCTGGATCATTACATATCCTGCCCTTTTCTACAAAGTTTACTGACCCAGAGACATCACATTTCTACTGTTTATTCTCCTCTACACCTCTACAACCTTGTCTGGATAAGCCTTGGCATATGCATCCTTCTTCTCATTCATGGCTTGTATTATCATAGCAAAATTATTCATCTATTTCTTTTCTTTCAATGGATCATAATAGAGGTCAAAAGAATTAATGAATTCTAGGGTTTTGCTAAATGCTATCCATTTCTCCTTTCTCAATTCTTGTTCTTGCAAAGTAAAAACATTTCTAATCACATCCTCTAGATAGTAAACTTGTTGCACCATGTGAGAAGCTTTTATTCTCTCTCTTAAGAGGTCATAGAATCCTTCAAGATCAATAAACCTGGCATGAGATTCTACCATGTTATATCTATCTAAGAACAAATTAAAATGCTTCCACCCTTTCCTTACAAAGACAAAATCATGTGCCATAGTAACAATTGGAAAAAATGTGTCTTTCTTGGGCAACTCCCTCTCATCTATAGTGCCTATTTTCCATAACAACTCAGTTATTCCTATCTTCAGAGGCACATGAAATGGCAACACATGAGGCTTTCCCAAAAAGCCATATACTCTTATTACTGTTGAAACATTATAGGGAATTATATCCCCCCGAATATGACTAATCAATAGCCCTTTTGCATGGTCCTTGGGTCTGACCAATTCTAACAGTGCTTGTGGAATTCTAGGGTTGTCTTCTCTCAAAAGAAATCTAATCTTTGATGCAAAATATCTGTCAAACCTCACATAACTAGCATATGTGGCTTTTGAGGTCATATCCACACTCCACAACTGTACTAGATTCCTCTCTCTATTCCTAGTTGTTTCTAGCTCCATACCCTTAGAAAAGAAGGCAAGTCCCTTATACAAACATACATACATAAGTATTGAATACCAACAGAAAGGTTTATCCACTTTTCCCCTTGCTATCCCCACCAAACCGTTGTGAATCTCTTTTGCAAGAAAAGTAGCAAAATCTAGAATAGTGCTCATTCCAAATTGAAGAGTTTGAGCTATTATGAGGATAATTGAGCCTAGGATTTGCTCGGCTTCATCCATGCCAAAAATTTTACAAAAAGAAATATATAATGCCTAAGCCCTAGGGTTAAAATGTCTTTTCAATAATGGCTCGAGGTGCTAGCAGTAATCACAAACAAGGTTCCAACTTTAGTAGCATGCTCCTAAAATGGCCCTATCCTCAAGTATATTCTTTTTACATCATATCTTGCTTGCAAATCATCCATATCAATGATCTCATGCATAGCATGGTCAGGGTTAAGGTTAAAAACTGCACGAAGCAGCTTAGGGAAAACCCTAAAAAGATTCACCCCAAAATAATTCTTCACCCACCTCGTAATAGGATCATATTTCTTAGCCAGGTCAATCAATAGATCACTATCAAAGAAAATTTAGGGACTCTTAATCTTCCAATGTTGAATTCCTAGACATTACTCATGGGAGTATCTAAATTCCTTTTTGAAAACCATTTTTTGAACAATTGCAAACCTCCCATAGATACTTGGGCATCTCTTGCCCAATTTTCCCTATCATAGAAACTCTCAGCGACAACTACCCTAGGGTTCTTAGGAATGAGCTCCCTACCTTTAGTTATTTAATTTACTGATAAGGGAAATTGTTCTAAGAAATCATCATGCACAGCCCTCTTTAAATAATCAGTTTTCCCAGAAAATTCCTTCTGTGGAGGCATTTTTAAAACTTCATACTCTTACAACAACAAATTCTAGATTTCTTATGGTTACAGGTTACTTACCCACTAAATTTTCCCTTCTTTCTCTACAATTTTCTCTACAAATTTTATGAAACCCTTGAGAAATTCTATGTCCTAGCTCTGGAAATCCTTTTTCCCTGAGAAAATTTGCGATTTTGTGCTTCAACAATGGTGATTTTTCATATTACACCAGTGCATTGAGGTCGCAGGAAGGAAACTTTGATTCATATTAATTCCTATGACCGTTAGTTTCATGCTATATTTCAAATTTGAATTTGACCCGTCAATCTCTCAAAGATTGGATAGCTTTATTTCAAAAAGTAAAATGCCTTTAAAATTTTAGAGCCACCAGCCACGTGTCAAAAGGGTGCTTGCCTACATTATTTAAAAACCTTGCATCTTTTTATTGCAGACAAGCTCTCTCCATCAATCTTACTTAGATTGACGACGAGTCTAAAACCTTTTATTTGATGGTCCACTCAGCTAGCTTGATCAATAGAATATCATCTTTTAATCAACGTGCTCTGACAAATTTGATTGCGGCATTTAGAGTTTCAAGGCCCATGACATCACTGCTTCCAACTTGGCATACTTGTCACCTACCACCAATGAGCATGCTTTACTTCATCTAATCTTTCTAGCATGGCATGACTTAGCATTCTTTTCAAGGTTGGGTCCCACTTTGCCATGCATCACAAAGGTGCTTTCCTGCATTAGTTAAAATTTGATCATTTCCATATTGTAGGTAAGCGCATTTCATCGATCTTGTTTAAATCTTTGGTGATTAAAAATTTTGCACAACTGTATACCTAGTCAGTTGGATGGACCAATGAGACACTTCCTTTGTATTCCAACTCACCTAAAAATTGCCATTGAAGATAAGTTATTATCTTTTGAGAAAGGTGGGACCATGATGTCATACTGTGCCACGCATCATTAAGGGGCTTGCCCGCATTGCTTAAAACTCATGTACTTCCATATTGCGGGCAAGAGCCAACCCTTGATTCTTGCTAAATCAACAATAAAAAAATTTGGATTACAAAGTATTAATATCATTAAAAGACCAACCAATGACATCATAGGAAATTCAAAATGTGCACGGGGAACATTAACAACTCTGCAAAAGGTCTAATTGCTTTTGACAACTAAGAACTTTTGTGGTGCACTGAGGTTTGAACATTAGCAGGGGCTACATGTCATAAAGGTGCTTGTTCACATTATTTAAAGACCTTATAGCTCCATATTGCGAGCAAACCTTAACCCTTGATCTCAAAAGGATTTACAATGCTCAAAAGAAATTGCAACTTGGACTTTTTTCAAATAAAATAATGCAATTAAGGAAAACTTTATATGGTTTATTAAAAAGATGAATAAAGGTATCTTTGCGTGGATAAACCTTAGCATAAGAGTGTCCCACCAAATTGTATTTGAAATATTACTTTATAAGGTTTTCAAAGGCTAGGGAAAAATAAGACAAGGCGTAAGGGTTTCTATGGTGAATTTCTTGCCTAGGGTTTTGACCTAATTCCCAAAATTTTAGGGCACACATTTAGGGATTTTTACTACTAAATATAACAAAACAAGGGTAGTGAAAAACTGGGCCAACAAGAGGTTCTGATGTTATGATAACCACATGCGGGACTTCATAGCTATAACTAGCTTAACTATTCAAGTGATCCCAATGTTACAAAATTGTGACAAGTGGCAATGTGGGTCCTAAAAGTGATGAGGTGGTAGTCCAGTCAACAATGATAAGGTGGATAGGTGAATCTATAGGCCAATCATGTTAGTTTATCATGACTTATCAAGGAAGTATTGTACATACTCCAAAATTCATAGGTTGGGTACTAATTTTAACCCTAAAGAAAAAAAATACTTGTATAAAAGGGCTTAGGGTTAGGGATTTAAAAAGGTGTGATTTGATAATTGCTTCATTGTAAGGGATTACAAATTGTAATCAGGTTATAATCACTAGTTAATAATAATTTTGGACTTCTTTTTTCCAAGGAATTGGATGAACCACGCTAAATCTTGGTGTCTTGTGTTCTCTTCTATGCAATTCATTATTATTTTTATTGGTTATATTTGCATGTAATTGTTATTTTTGTTTGTGGTTAATCCTAAGAAGTGGAATCAAAGCAAGGTTGTCTTTTTACTTATCCTTTGCAGGACAGTCTCATGGTTGAGTGGGAGTGATGGAAAATGAGGGTAAGCTAAAGGTTAAGAAGTTTAATGGGAATAAATTTTAGTTATGGAAAATGAAAATGGAGGACTATCTTTATTAGAAGGATTTGTGGAAGCCATTGGAAGGAAAAACCAAGAAATAGGGAACTATGACAGAAGAGGACTGGGAAATTTTAGATAGAAAGGCACTTGGAAGCATTCAATTATTCTTGGCACCATTGATGACATTTAACATTAAAAAATTGAAGATGATGGAAGATTTGATGCAAACCCTAGTGAAATTGTATGAAAATCCCTCTACTTCAAATAAGGTATTTCTCATGAAGCATTTATTTAACATGAAGATGGTAGAAGGTGGATCTATTGCAGATATTTAAATTAAATTAATATTATTTCTGGTTAGTTATCTTCTATGAATATCAATTTTGATGAAGAAATTAGGGCTCTCTTGATTATGTGTTCCTTGCCAGAAAGTTAGAATGGATTGGTACTGGTTGTGATTAATTTTGTCTCTGGGTCGTGATTGGTGTTATTCTGAGTGAGGAAACTCATAGGAAAACCTCAAGTGGATCTACATCAAGAAGTGCTTTGAATGCACAAAGAAGAGGTAAAATGATAGAAAGAGGGAGTTATTCTAGAAATCGTGGGAAATCAAGAGGAAAATCAAAGGGGAAGAGGTCTCAATCTAGAGGACCAAGAGATTGTTGGTACTATGGAAAACCAAGGCATAAGAAAAAATATTGTTGGACTTGAAACAACAATGAAGGAGAAAAACTAGAAGGGAAAAAGGAGGCAAATGTGGTAAGCAACAAATCTAAAGATGATTCTTTGCTTCTTTCTTTAGAAAGTGTTGATGATTCTTGGGTTTTAGATTCTGGAGCTTCATTTCATGCTACACCCATTAAGGTTATTTTATTGGTTATTTCCAAGGAGATTTCATGATTGTTTATTTGGGTTATAATGAGCCATGTCAAATTTTTGGAAAGGGAGAAGTTAAGATTTAGTTGTAGAATGAGAATTATTGGATACTACATGAGGTAAGACATGTTCCAAGGCTAAGTAGGAATTTAATTATAGCAGGGCAACTTGGTGATGAGGATTTTGTAGTTACTTTTAATGATAAAAATTGGAAGGTTTCAAAAGGTTCCCTTGCAGTAGAAAAAGGTGTGAAAGTAGGCATCTTATATCTTTGTAGATGTCATATTGTTCCTTCTACTTTAATTATTTTAGAGAAATATGAATGTTCAAGAACAATTGCTACAATTGAGCAAGGAGAACAAATAGTTGATGTAGAATCTGATATAACACTATGGCACTATAGACTTGGGCACACGAGTGAGAAAGATATGAAATTACTTCATTCAAAGAAAGTTTTACCAATTTTGAAATGTGTCAATATGGATTTTTGTGAAATTTTTAGGTATGGAAAACAAAATAGAGTGAGTTTTGCAAAGAGTAGGAAGTAAAAGAAAAATGAGAAATTAGAGCTTGTGCATATAGATGTATGGGGACTGGCTTAGATATCTTCCCTTGGTGGCTCTCATTATTATGTTACATATATTGATGATGCAACTAGAAAAGTATGGGTTTATTTCCTTAGATAGAAATTTTATATATTTCAAACTTTTAAGAAATGGAAATGCTTGGTTGAAAATGAGACTGATAAGAGATTAAAATGTCTCAGATATGATAATGGTGGTGAGTATTACAGTCATGAATTTGAAGATTATTGCTCCACTAATGGTATTCATAGACATAAAATTGTTCTAAGGACTCCACAAGAAAATGGAGTGGCTGAGCGTAAGAAAAATATAATAATGGAGTGTGCAAGGAGCATGAGGTTACATGTTGGGATGCCCTTAAACATGTGGGTAGAGGCTATGAATACTATTGTATATTTGATTAATAGAGGTTCCTCTATTCTTTTGGGTTATGGTATTCTAGAGGAAGCATAGATTGGTAAGAAGGTTAGTTATTCTTTTCTCAAAACCTTTGGTTGTGAAGCATTTGCACATATAGATTCTAAAAATAGAACCAAGTTGGAAGCTAAGTCAAAGAAATGTATATTTGTTGGATATGGCATTGATAAAGTTGGTTATAGGCTTTGGGATTTTGAAATTTGTAAAATTGTAAGAAGTAAGGATGTTATATTCAATGAGAAAGTGTTGTACAAATATCTATTGCAACAACATGAGAAGAAAGAAAATGATTATGTGGTATTGGATGATACTCCAAAAGATGATGTTCCAATAGTTCCTCATGATCTACAACAACAAATACCATACACCCCTATGAATGTTAATGGTCAACAAGGATAAGTAGACCTCTAGACATAGTTTCTCCCTCCTTGTAATCTATTTTACTAACTAATTTTGGTGAACCTAAATGTTATGATGAAGTTTTGTAGGTGGACACTAAGATTTAGTGGGAGTCTAGGATGGTAGAAGAAATGGACTTCTTGCTGATGAATAAGACTTGGGATTTATATAAGTTGCATGAAAGTAAAAGGGCTTTACATAATAAATGGGTGTACATGTTGAAATAAGAGGATGGAGGTAAGAAAAAATTTAAAGCCAGGTTAGCTATAAAAGGATTTCCATAGAAAAAGGGCATTGATTTTGATGAGATATTCTCTCTAGCTGTTATTTCTATTCACACTATTTTATCTATCGTGGCTACTGAAGATTTGCATTTGGAGTAGCTTGATGTTAAATCAACATTTCTTCATAGTGATTTGGCATAGCCTATTAGAAATATTAATCTTTTCTTGAATGTATTTAATTTGGGATATTCCAAAGATCCCTACATGTAGTTTGTCCTCTTGTAGACATGTGGAGGACATGACATTTACTTATCCTCTAGTCCACATGTGAGGACAACTCTTTTTATAATTTATTTAATAAAGGAAATTAGTTTATCCTCTTTAAAAGGTTCTTGAAACTTTGCACACACTTATTATGAATGTGGAATTCATAGAAATGGGAGTCACACATGCAATCCTTTCTCATCTCCATAAAAGAGATGCTTCTTTCTCATTCTTTTTTACACAGCACATTGATATTATTGTAATGAGCTATTTTTCTACACCTCTCTCTCTCTCTCTATAGGATTTTTCCTTCATTCATAATACTCACCTAGGGGTTTTCTTTGGTTTCCCCTTATCAAATCCTTTGTCTCCTTTATTTCTCTACTTTGGTGCATGCTCTTGGAACTTGGTTATTTCATGGTAACATTATTTTTCACTTGACTCACTTGGATTAATTTAATTTCCTTGCTCTATTTTATTTTTTCTTATACAACCATAGGGATTTGAGTTAAAGGTAAGGAGAACTTAGTCTGCATATTGAAGAAAAGTTTAAATGGCTTGAAGCAAGCACCTTCGCAATGGTATCTAAAATTTGATAGTTTTATGCATAAGCATAGATGCAATAGGTGTCATTCAAATCATTGTTTTGTATTTTAAGAGGTTGGATGATAATAGCTACATTATTTTATGTTTATATGTTGAAACATTGTTGATGATATACTTGTAGTTGGGTTTAACATGGATCATGTTAAAGGGTTAAAATAACAATTAGCACATTCATTTTCTATGAAGCATTTGGGGGCAGCAAAAAAAGTCCTTGGTATCAAGATTTGAAAAGATAGGAAAAATAGAAAATTAACATTATCTCAATTTGATTATATTGAGAAGGTGTTGCAATTTTTATCTATGGAGAATGCTAAAGTTGTCAGCACACCTTTACCTAGTCATTTGAAGTTGACTAAGGAGATGTGTCCAAAGAAATAAGAAGAGGAGGATAAGATGTCTAAGGTACCTTATGCTTTAGCTATAGGAAGCTTGATGTATGATATGGTATGTACAAGCCCAGATATGTTACATGTAGTGTGACTCATTAGTAGGTATATGAGTCATCCAAGAATTAAGCATTGGAATGCAATCAAATGGATTCTCAGATACTTGAGAGGAACATCTAGTAAGTGTTTACACTTTGAGGGTTCTACTACTAACTTACAAGGCCATGTTGACTCATATTTGGCAATGGATATTGATACTAGGTGTAGTACTACAAGTTATATATTTACTGTTGGTGGGGCAGCATTGAGATGGGTTTCTCAATTATAGAAGGTGAATGTGTTATCCACTACAAAGGTAGAGTATGTTGTTGCTATAGAGGCAGTCAAGGAGATGATATGGCTTCAATTCTTCCTAGAAGAATTGGGACACCCAAGGACAGATAGTTATTTGTTTATAGATAATCAAAGTTCCATTCATCTTGTGAATAATTATGTTTTGCATTCAAAGAAAAAACACATATAATTGTGGTATAATTTTATTCAGTTAGCTTTGGATGATGGACATTGAAAGCTAGACAAGATACATATAT
Source organism: Cupressus sempervirens (assembly GCA_028749045.1). Taxonomy (NCBI): domain Eukaryota; kingdom Viridiplantae; phylum Streptophyta; class Pinopsida; order Cupressales; family Cupressaceae; genus Cupressus; species Cupressus sempervirens. The sequence continues at coordinate 858,351,861 of CM053793.1, forward strand.
ATGCTACAAATCTAGTAGATATATTTATAAAGGTAGTGACAAGGAAGAAGCTAAACTCCTCTTCAACTTTGGTTGGTCTTCTTGACTGAATGGAATAAAAGAATAGTTGAGTCTAGGGTGGTTTGATCCAGTGGATGCCTCATGGAGCAGCGGAATTACTACAGGATCAGTTTCCAAGTGGGAGATTTTTATTTAGTGTGGAGCCTAATCATTCACCAAGTGGGAGATTATTAGTTTGTAGTGACTGATCAGGTTAGTATTGTACATACTACATAATTCTTTAGCGGGGTTCAAGGTTGGGTCAGGCCCTAAGCAGGGGTTTGGGGGTGGCATCCCCCAACATGGTCATGGTTGATAGACCACTATTGTTGGGGGTTCGGGGGTGTAGCCTTTGAGAATTTTTTTTGGGGGTTGTTTTATTGGTACTTTTGGGCTGACATGTTGTAAGTAATTTTAACCCTAAAGCAGAAAAATACTTGTATAAAAGGGCTTAGTGTTAGGGATTTCAAATGGTGTGATGTGATATTGCTTCTTGTGGCAGTATTGAGCTATAAGGGATTATAGATTGTAATCAGGTTGTAATCACTGGATAATAATAATATTGGATTCACTATTTGGTGGACGTAGCCCAAGGATTTGCTAAACCATGTTAAATCTTGGTGTCTTGTGTTCTCTTTTGTGCGATTTATTATTTTTTGATATTGGTTATATTTGCGTGTAATTATTATTTATGTATATGGTTCATGCTAAAAAATCCAATAGTGACACATGTGGCCTGCAAGGAGTTGACCAATTTGACTAGGATATGGAGGTAAAGTTTTAATGTTTCAAATAATGATTAACTAATTGGGTATCCAAATTTCTGTGCTAGAGGAGTGTGATATATTCAATAAAGTGGGGCCTATTAAGATGAATAGGATAAGTCAAAAGGAATATCACGAGAATTTGAATTAAAACCCAAATGAAATGCCTCATTATAGTTTGATATGAAATATTTTAAATGTTTGTGCATAAATATTGAATTGTGAATGGTTTGCACATTCAAACAAGGGTCAATGGTGCAAATGAAGTCAAAACATATCAGTATTAGAAGTTTTTGAAAAGGTTTCAGAGCAAGGATTATGATTTTACTAACAAAATAGGTGCAACATTAATAGTATGAGATTGTTTTTTCAATTTTTTGAAACATAGGCTTTCTTAGCTATTTCATTTTAGTTTTTATAGTGTAATACCCCTCTTTTTTTAACATGTATGAGTAGGGATTTGAAGAAAGTATAAGTACACTTGGACTAGGTTGGGAGATAAGGTTGCTGGTGGTACTCCTTGATTTCACAACTTGACAAAATCATGCATAGATAAAACTATAAGATAACATTTCACATTCTTAATACAAAAGAATGGTACCACTCTACTCAAAAACTAGTAATAAACTAGGTTCTTATGTTATAATATGTTTAGAAACATTTTAGATAGTAATTTGTATTTGACACTAGATCATGTTCTATATAATGTCTTTAGGAGATTAAATACATGATTTATTTGTATAATGCTTTATTATGCTTTCACTTTCTTGTTGATAGTATTCTAATTATTTGTTTTTTAGGTAACCCAACTAACCCATTGTGCCTTATATATGTATGTGTTAAATACTCTTCTTGGAATATTTTTTAGATGAGGAGAGGCAGTCATAGTCACTTCTTTGGAAGATCTACACGATGTCGCACTCCTCCTTTCATGCTTGTCAATTTTTTTACACACACACACACACACATATCCATGTATGTATATATATAGATATGTATATAGATATATATGTGTATTGTAGACACCTAAAATTGTCCAAATACCCTTTTTCGGACTAATTAAACAGATATTTATTGTTTATTTAATTATAGCCTTACCTTACCTTTATTTAAATAAATTTACATTTATTTAATTATGTTCACCCTTCCTTGATTTAAATAAACTAAGGTTTATTTATAATCTAGCCTATTCCCCTTGCATCCTAACCCATTCACTTTAATTAAGTACTTCATTTACTTAATTAATCGTTGCCTAATCCCCCTTGGAATTAAATATTACATTTAATCCTATTTGAGCACATGGCTCCTACCTTTAACCCTCGCCTAACCTCACTATCCTAACTAACCCACCTTTCTAAACCTACCCACTTCCTTAATCATGCTTGCTTTGCATAATCATCCTAGCTAATCACCTCTTAATCCTAAATGTGTGCTCACACATGTGTGAGAGGTGTGTCTCACACCTCTTGCACACTTGTCCCCTTGCATGAGAGTCAAGTTGTCTCACACATGCTTCTCACACCTCATTGATCATGTCACCATCAAAGGTTGCTCACAAAACTAAGGTTTATTTATAATCTAGCCTATTCCCCTTGCATCCTAACCCATTCACTTTAATTAAGTACTTCGTTTACTTAATTAATCCTTGCCTAATCCCCCTTGGAATTAAATATTACGTTTAATCCTATTTAAGCACATGGATCCTACCTTTAACCCTCGCCTAACCTCACTATCCTAACTAACCCACCTTCCTAAACCTACCCACTTCCTTAATCATGCTTGCTTTGCATAATCATCCTAGCTAATCACCTCTTAATCCTAAATGTGTGCTCACACATGTGTGAGAGGCGTGTCTCACACCTCTTGCACACTTGTCCCCTTGCATGAGAGTCAAGTTGTCTCACACATGCTTCTCACACCTCATTGATCATGTCACCATCAAAGGTTGCTCACTATCCTAACTAACCCACCTTTCTAAACCTACCCACTTCCTTAATCATGCTTTCTTTGCATAATCATCCTAGTTAATCAGCTCTTAATCCTAAGTGTGTGCTCACACATGTGTGAGAGGTGTGTCTCACACCTCTTGCACACTTGTCCCCTTGCATGAGAGTCAAGTTGTCTCACACATGCTTCTCACACCTCATTGATCATGTCACCATCAAAGGTTTCTCACAAATGTGTGAGCATATTGCCCCCTTTGAATGTTTAAAACCCTAATCCACTTGGAGTCTACTTGGCCTCCACCTCATTAACACCTCATCAATCCTGACAGATCCTATCCCTTCATCCTGTATTTAATCTTAGTCATCCATTGCATCTCATTTCATATAAAAGGAGAGCCCTCTCCTCATTTCATTATCTACCATCTACCTCATTGTTATGCTACTGGATTTGTGAGCAACCACATCCCATAATGTGAAATCATTTATCACTTGGTGATTTCATGAGGCTTGCATTAGTAATTTGAGTCATTTATGCTTATTTACATGTTTACTTTCATATTTTGAGGTTTTCATAATCATGTAGGAATAGAGACTAGTTGCTTAATATTTATTTTTTTTATTACATTTTTATGCAATACATTTTGGCACGTCCGGTGGGACCCACTTCACGGGTTCGAACTAACTATCTAATGTGTTTTTGAGTGTTTTGTGAGTTTTCAAGCTTGTAGGTTAGAGGCTTGCATTTGGAGATCAAGTTTCATGAGGAGCCTCTAATCAAGCCATAAAGCCCATCATCACATTTGGAGGACATAAGGAAAGTTTTTTGACATAAAACACTCTATATTTTGCTTATTATTTTATTTCCAAGTTGTAGAGGTACATATACATTGAGTATACTCTTCATTATTATTTTAAAAAAACTCCTTCTTTGTTATCAAATAAGTAGGTTTTTTTTTTTTTTTTAAGGGGGGGTTTCCTTTATTTTTGTTTTATCCTATTTATGTTTAAAATTTTAAAATAATAATAATAATTTTTAAAAAAAGGTGGGGGGCGGGGGGGTGTTTACATGTTTTTTTAGTTTATATATGTTAGTGTAAATTTAATTTAAAATATATATATATATATATATATATATATATATATATTTAAAAACAAAAAAAAATTATTAAAAAAATTTTTTAGCCACGAGCGGCGTGACCACCACCCACGAGCAACACATTGCTGCCCTGGCCCCTTGCAATTCTCGCCTATGGCCGAGCCGCCTCCCCTGCCTGATGCCTCCACTCCCCCACATTGTTTCCCTTGGCTCGCATCGACTCCCTCTCAATCACTCCTCCCTTCCACCACTCTGCCTCTTGCAAAGCACCCACAACCTCCGCTTTGGCTGCACCCCCCGTAGCCGTGGCCCACTGTAACCCCTGGCGCTTAGCCACCAGCAAAAAAACCCTCTGCATTAATCCACCCCTTCATCCCACCACCTTACCACCTGCACCCTCCTGTTCGCACTACCACAACCGCCTGTCTCCACCACTGCCAAAGACCAGCTCCATCTCACTCCTCCACGGCAAACCCCAGCTCAAACCTCGTACCACAATCTCCACCAATTGCTGCCGCCATTCTTCCCCTCTACTAACCTTCATCCTCCACTGCAGGTGCATCTCCTCGGCGGCCCTTCCCTTCTCCCTACCTCCTTCCACCACCGGTCGTGGCCATTAAAACCCTCCTCCCTTCGCTCACTCTCAACCACACCACTTGTGGCCATAACCCCACCCTCCTCCGCCATACACCCTCCACACTTTTCATTGTTTTAAATTTTTGATATTCTTTTTTAATTTAAAAACCCAAAAAGAAAAAACAAATTAACAAAAAAAAAAAATTGTCTTTGTCAATGTTTTTTAATAAACCACCCTAGCTTTCTTTTTTATTTCCAAAAATGTCAAAAAATAAAAACAAATTTGCTTGACATGCCTCTAACCATCAAATTTTTGCTTTCAATTTGCTAACATCATCACTACATTAGTAGTCCACATGCCCTTTTAAACCATAAGGAGCATCCTTTGGTTTTTTGCTCATAACTTGAGCATACGAACTTTGTTTTCACAAAATGAAATATCATCGAAAAGCTGATTCTGAGCCCGTTTTCATAGTGCTAGTTTCATGAGATTTTGATGTAGCTTAGGTCTTTATTTTTTCTATCAAATTCTAAAATTTATGTTAACCTTTTCATTGCAAGGTAGTTTCATGTTTTTCCTACATTTTTTATGCACTAACTTGTGGTTTTGCAGGGATCTTTTCTCACTTACCATATTGCTTGTAGATTTTGCTTTAAGTTTGTTTTGGGGAATGGACTTGTATGCTTAAACACTTGTCTTTGAATGCATTTTTAAACACTACAACAATTGAACACAATCTTGAATGCCATAAGGGAATGGACATGAATGCTTAGGCTAGCAAATATTTGGAATTGGTGCTTAAAATGAACTCACACAATCTTGAATGCCTTAAGGAAAATTGATTTCATTTTCAACAATCTTGCTTATGCACACACTCGATTTACTTTCTTGTTGATGAATTTTTGCTTTTCATTTATGTTGACGATGATTTCAAGTTGGAAAGAACATTGTATGCTTTAAATATGTGTGTCTTCAAGTAGATTACAAAACCTAAAGTTTCATTGGAAAAGAACATGTTTCTTTTGAGCCCTGAGGCCACTTACGTATTCTCTTCCCTTGCACCTTCGGGTGATCTTGGGTGCACAAGAAATAAGTGGTCTTGTTTTTCTTTTTTAGGAGGCTTTCTTGGAGATTTCATTACCCCTTGAGATGACCTCAACTCTAGTGTTTTGGCGAAGTATAAATATCGGGAGGTGAATCGAAAGACACCTCTCTTGGAAGCAAAATATTGTCACTCTTGGCTAAGCCCCAAAGAACTTTATACCTTTGGGAAGTGAAGGAGGAGATTTGGGTTACCATCTCCCCCCATCTGTGTGGTAGTATTTTCTTTCATCTACAGATTTGGACCTCACTTACCTTGCGTATATCGAGGACACCCCCTAGTTGATCCTTGTACATCCTAGTCAAAACCTTATAGGATTGTTGGTGTGTTTGACATTCTTGAGTGTTTGAAACACACTTGCCTTGTACATATTTCCTTTTTTGATTTTGCATCTTAAACCATAAAATCCAAAAACATCATAAAACGAAAAAACCCCAAAAAAATCATAACAGTTCAATAATCAAAAAAATCAAAAAAATAATTTCAAAAACAACAAAAACAAGTCTTGGTTCAAGTCCTCTTAGTCAAGTTCTCCACATCAATTCCACATCATCAAAGTCATCACCCTCACACATCTCTTGTCTTCATCATTTAAACCATTCCTTTATCATCACTCTTTCTCCACATTATTTCTTTTTCTTCCTAATCAGTCAATCTACTTCCTAATCCCCATCCTAGTCATGCTTCTTCATCATACAGCTTCAATTTCCTCTGCCAATCTCATAACGCATTCTTAATTCAATCCTCCACATCATCATCCTTCTAATCTAATCCCTTTCCAAATTCATTCTTTTCTAATCAATTCCTAAGTCAATACATTTACATCTTCAATTCTAAATCAATCAATCTTTCTTCATCTATCCAAATCTTCTTCTAATAAAATTTTCAACAAAATCTTCTACTTTGGACATAGGAGCATTGTCACGAACATTGGAATTTCATTCAAATCCCACATTCACTTGTTTGGAATATCATAGGATTTTTATCACATCAAATCAAACCCTTATCTACATGAAATTCAATCAAATCAATATCAAGTCCAATCCAATTCAAATCAAATTAACACAAAGTCCAACATTTCTCCTAGTCTTAAGTTTGTATCCCATCCATCATCCATATTTCATCACTCTTTTTCTAAGATCTATGGATTTGAATTTTCTTAATCAAATGGTTGACAATCTTCAAAGACAATATGGATTTATACCTCTCATTCAACCTACATATCAAATCTATCCTCAACACTTCATATCCAACTCTAATCCATCTCATGTTCATTATTCTTCTACCTTTGACAAGGGAAATCCACCTCATTATCCTTTGACTATGCACAATTCCATTCATATCCCACACAATGCCTCAAATAGCAATGAACTTGCCAAGGAAATGGAGCAACTAAAGAATTATCTTTTAGCAAGTCAATAGAAAGAGGCCACCTTTCATGCCATGTGTTCTCTTCCTCCATGTTTCGAAGACCATAGTCCTCATGTCCCATCCAACCCTAAACCTTCATGCAATCCCCTACCCATGGTTCCACCTTCACACAATCCTAATCCTCCACAAACATCATCCCCACCTCATAAGGGGTTTTTCACATCACTCTTGGCTAAGTGTAATATACAAAATGAAGAGAGCCAACCACCCAAAGTTATACCCCCAATTCCATCTCACGACTGTCCTCCAAACCATGACATTATAGCTTCCTCTTCTCCTCTATATTTGAGCCTTTCTCCATCCCATCTTTCCCTTATACCTAAAGATCCATTTATCCCTCCTAGTCCACCTCATGATTCCCTTCCTAACCAAGATCAAGGCATTTCATGTACCATACATCTTAGCAATTCCCCTCCCTCTCTCGAGTTGGCATCCATCACTCCTCCACTTCATGTAGAGTTTCTTTCCACTCCATCCACTAACACTCCTCCATGTCAAGATCAAATCACTCCATCTTATGGTTCCATTCCCTTCACTCTAGCATATGATCCTATTCCATCTCATGATCCACTCATTCCACTACACAATCCTCTTTTAAGTCAAGATCAAAGCACCCATTCCTTTTCCTTTCATGATCCCAAGCCATCTCAATATCCTATTATCCCTCATAATCCCCCTTATGATCCTAATCCTCCACATGTTCCTATTACACCTATCCAATCCACTCATGTATACCATCTACTTGGACTCACATCTTGTGTTGAAAATGATAAGTATCCCATTGCAAAAATATGGTCGCAAGATGTTGGTACACCTTCCACTCCTTCCAAATCCAAAATTATTCCTTCCTCATTGCCATCCATTTTGGGACCTTATATCCATATTCCCATTCCTTCCTCACTTCTATCCATTCTAGGTCCTTATATTCCACCGCCAAATCCTTCATCCCTTCCTTCCATTTTAGGTTGTTACATACATCCATCCACCATATCCATGTTTTCCACTTCATCCCTTCATACCCCTAGTAAAGATCAACAAAGGCACACATCCTTGAATTCCTTCCAACATTCCTCATCCATACACTCTCCTTCATGCATCCATACTATGGCCAATGGAAGAAAATTGGATGCCAAAGAAAAAGAGAATAAAGCCAAAAATCCACAAAAGCCCAAGGATCAACATGTCCCCTCTAAAAGACATGTCCAAGAAAAGAAAAATATGAACCAGAACAAAATCAGAAGGCCCCAAAGGCTCAAAATCAAAAATGCAAAAATTTTGTGGATCCCAAAGCTACTTAATGTAGCAATGAATCTCAAAGAAAGATTCCAAAAGGCATCCAATTTTTCTAATCCAAAGGCTTCCCTCATTCATAACTCATCCACGCTTCCACTTTCCAAATCCATTTTGGGTCCTTATATACCCAAATCCACCATCCCAAATCCATCGTCTCCTTCATCCATTTTGAGTCCTTATATCCCAAAATTCAAACTTTCTCTTAAATTTCCTCCAAAATTTCCTCCTTTCCATCACCCTTCTAGGAGTGTGCCAATGATGATCTTTCCGCCTCCTTCATCCACTCAATCACAAGCCTTCCAACCTAGCATCCATCAACCATGTCTTCCTCCCACCCACTCCACCCCCTTAATCCAAACCTTTTCATAAGTCATTGTCTTCCATTCCCCAATCCAATTCATCCTTCTTTTCAGTACCCTACCAACATCTAGGAGAAAATAGTAAAAATTCCTTGAAAATAAAAAAGAAAAAGAATAACATATCAAGGGATACCATCCATATATCTAGATGCTTGAGTCCTCCCTTCATCTTCCTATCATGTATCCATTGCCTTCCACTTCCACTTATCCATCCATTCATTTTTCCTCTTCCACTTTCACTCTACACCAGGGGCAAGCTCCATCCATACCGTATTGCCTTACATATCTTCCATACTTCCATCTACCATTCATCATCCTTTTTCCATCTTTGATCTTGACTTTCACTTTCCTTTCATCCATCCATATGCACTTTCCATCTCCCTTTCTCATTATCCATACATTATCCTATATACTTCCATAATCCTTCCATATATTTGATCTTAACATTTTATCCATATCTTGCCTCACATAGTCCTTGTCATGCTCATTTTGTCCATCCTCCATCCATAATGCAACATACTTCCATCCCCCTTTCCTATATCCTTGATCTTGGGTATCCCATCCATCCCATCCATTTCATATTGCACATTTCATCCATATCCTCCATATCATTAGTCCTTTGTCATACCCTCCCTCCAATATCCCTTCTTTATTCCACTTTCATACCCATGCTCATGATCACTATTAGAGTCACAATAAAAAAATGTTCATACATGTTTTGGAAGAACATATGCCTTCTCTTCCTCCATACGCTAGACTTCCTACCACCTTTTCATCTTCACGCATCCCTTCCCACCATTTTTCCTTCCACTTGCATATCATTGGTATGGGGCATTGGGACTTGTTCAAAAGATGATCCTTGGCTCTACATTTTCCAACACCATATCATTTGGCCCCTCATATCCTTTAACCATCCCTTTCATCCACCGAATCCCATTTCTTTTCCTCCATTTACCATGCCTTGGCTCTCCCTTGTCATTGGTTCCAATTCATTCTATCTCACATTCATTCAATCTAATTCTTCCAACTCACTTCAATCAACTTCATTCATCCTCTCATTCAATCAATTTTCCCTTCTTCTAATTCTTTCACATCAAATCAATTCTACTCTAGTCATTCTTCATCCTATCAACATCATTCTTCCCATCTCATCCATGTTCATTCTTCTACTTGCATTTCACTTTCATCTATTCATCCAACTTCCCATAAAATCAAAAAATCAAAAAAAATCTCAATCATGTGCACTCAATACTAATCTTGCAATCTTGTACATCAATCATTAATCAATTCATCAATTTGACCCAATTAGCTGATAATCCATTAACCATATTCAAACATTATTATCATGGGATGAATCCTTTCCAATCCTTGGATGTTCATTATGCTTATCGTTAGCTTTTCCATCCTTAATCAATCATCATCAATCAATCCATTAATTGGTTTTCAGCTTGACTAGGGGCAAAATGTTGGTTTGCTTTTGGTTAATTGTGCACGATTGCTTGTTACTTGTCTGCATTAGTATTTTTTGCATTTATCATGGTCTTTGCATCCTATTGACCCAAGAATCATGGTCTTCATATCATGGTTTCACAAGGCATATGGTTGTATTAGACCCCTATTTTCACATACTTGACACATTGTCATATTGGTTCCTCATACCTTTGTGCATAGTGTTGAGTACAATATCAAACTTAGATTGTTCACACCATTGCAGCATAACTTTTCCACTCCCTTCCATCTTCCTATCGATTTCAAGAGAACATCCATGTTCTCCTAACCTGCATGTCCTCTCGAGGGGGCATACCATTCCTCCCTCATCATCCTTCCTCATGCTTCCATGACTGGGGCATCATGCTACTAGTTCTATCCTCCCAGCCACTATATTTTATTCTTCTTTGATATAACATTACCAATTCTATATCAAAGAGGGGCAAAATGGAGACACCTAAAATTGTCCAAATACCCTTTTCCTGACTAATTAAATAGATATTTATTGTTTATTTAATTATAGCCTTACCTTATCTTTAATTAAATAAATTTACATTTATTTAATTATGTTCACCCTTTCTTGATTTAAATAAACTAAGGCTTATTTATAATCTAGCCTATTCCCCTTGCATCCTAACCCATTCACTTTAATTAAGTACTTCGTTTACTTAATTAATCCTTGCCTAATCCCCCTTGGAATTAAATATTACATTTAATCCTATTTGAGCACATGGCTCCTACCTTTAACCCTCACCTAACCTCACTATCCTGACTAACCCACCTTTCTAAACCTACCCACTTCCTTAAGCATGCTTACTTTGCATAATCATCCTAGCTAATCACCTCTTAATCCTAAGTGTGTGCTCACACATGTGTGAGGAATCCTCACACATATGTGAGAGGTGTTCACACTTCCCATGCCCCTCATGTCTTCCATGCCTCTTGCACACTTGTCCTCTTGCATGAGAGTCAAGGTGTCTCACACATGTGTGAGAATCCATGCTTCTCACACCTCTTGCACACTTGTCCCCTTGCATGAGATTCAAGTTGTCTCACACCTCATTGATCATGTCATCATCAAAGGTTTCTCACACATGTGTGAGCATATTGCTGCCTTTGAATGGTCAAAACTCTAATCCACTTGGAGTCTACTTGGCCTCCACCTCATTGACACCTCATCGATCCTGAGAGATCTTATCCCTTCATCTTGCATTTGATCTTAGCTGTTCATTGCATCTCATTTCTTATAAAAGGAGAGCCCTCTTCTCATTTCATCATCTATCATCTACCTCATTGTTATGCTACTAGATTTGTGAGCAACCACATCCCATAATGTGAAATCATTAATCACTTTGTGATTTCATGAGGTTTGCATTAGTAGTTTGAGTCATTATGATTTCATGTTATGCTTATTTACATGTTTACTTTCATATTTTGAGGTTTGCATAATCATGCAGGAATAGACATTAGTTGCTTAATGTTTATTTCATTTATTACATTTTTATGCAATACATATATATATATACACATGTGTGTGTGTGTATATATACACATGTGTATATATACATGTATATATGTATATGTATGTACATATACATGCAGATACATATATATACATACATATACATATATATGTATATAGATGTATATATATGTATATATATGTATGTGTATATATGTATATACATATATACATGTATATATATATGTATATACATATACATATATACATGTATATATATATGTATATACATATATATATATATATATCTATACATATATATATATATATCTATACATATATATATATATATATCTATACATGTATATACATGTATATATATATATATATATATGTATGTATGTATATACATATATATATATATATGTATGTATGTATGTATATACATATATATATGTATGTATGTATGTATATACATATATATATGTATGTATGTATGTATATACATATATATATATATATGTATGTATGTATGTATATACATATATATATGTATGTATGTATGTATATACATATATATATATGTATGTAGATACATATATATATATATATGTATGTATATATATATGTATGTATGTATATACATACATATATATGTATGTATGTATATACATACATACATATATATATATGTATGTATATATATATATGTATGTATGTATGTATATACATACATATATATATATATATATATATATGTATGTATGTATATACATATATATACATATATGTAAGTATATAAATATGTATGTATATATGTATGTATGTATGTATGTATGTATGTATGTATGTATGTATTGTATCTTGGTAGTTGGTTATGCAGGTATGCACAGATACTTGACATCGATTCCACTTAACTACATAGGTTTAATTGTTCCTCAAAATCCTTGAACCAATTTTTTCTAAAAGGGAGATGGAACCATGAACCCTAAGCCTAGAATTCCTGATTAGGGAGTTGTCTACCTTATGAGATTTTTCCTCTAATTTAGTATTGTGACAATTCACTTTACACTAGTATTTTTATATTTGATTTGATCTTGAGATAGTGCTTTGATACTTTAATATTTTATTTGTGATTTTTGGGTGATATTGATCTTATGATGTTTGTATAGGTTAATTAGGTGTATCTATCCAAGTATATATGGGTGCACGCATATATGCCTGCATAAATATACATTTATTATTAGTATATGTGTGGCATTCATTCAAATACACTTTTCAGTAAATCTTAGTTAATTAATGTTGTAAATAGACAAAGAAAAATAAATAGAAAAAATTAATTAAATTAAATAAATACAATAAAATATGATAAAATAAAAGAGGAACACACCATAACCCTTTTGGAGACTTGAACACTTGAACCCTTAACTGCCAAGCCTGTTATCTACCATCTCACCTATTATACTCTTGAAGGAACATGGTTAAAGGAATAGGTTATAAGTTGTAATTGATTAAGATGGAGGAGAAGAGACCAACAATAAAAGGTCGCAATAATGTAACCCATGACCTATGAAATAATATGGTGGAACTTAACCAATACATCATAAGACATATTTGGACTTAAACCTCTTTAACCACTTAGATAACTGTCAACTTGTGGGAAGGATTAAACAATTCTCAAAACATAAACAAATAGGTTGATTTATTGAATAAAATATTAGTTGTAATATCTATTGCAACGGATGCAACCATTCCAATGATATTGGCTTCCTATAAGTTAGGAACATTCCTAGAAAAGAGAATAAAGAAAATATTGGATAAAAACTGTAGAAAATAGAATGCAAAAACTATAGTTGAACTATTGAAGAAACTCGCACAGGGAAGTCATGGGAAATCTAGGAAGAAGGGAGAAACTAGACCAACATGGAGGCTAAGAAAGCTTTAGGCTCACAAATAGGGACACCATCTACAACCTTGTATAAGAAACCAAGTAGGCTCAATCCTTTCTATCTTTCATGTTGAATGCTTTCATGAAATAATTTCATAGGAAAGAGATGAATTATTATTTGTAGAGAAGAAATTATTTTTTTCTTTTGTATATAGATATATCAATCTTTAATTATATCATTCCTTAGGTGTATGTGTTTTCATTTTTAAGATTTATCCATGTGTACTTGAGTTTGAAAATAGAATTCTAGGAGTTGAATTTCCTTGAGAATGAATGACAGTAAGGTTTTAGCCTCAAGATTTAACCCAGGTGATGTTTGGGAAACCATCATCTATTCAAACCAAATTTTAGAATTCAATTCATAGCATTATTCATATTTTTTGTAGTCTTCTAGAAAAAATGCATAGGTATACTACACATATATGTAGTTATTCACATTCACAATTTGTCTGATACCTAAAAGAAAACCAAAAACTTAGAAAAACAAAAGTGCAACATTAGAAAATAAAACCATAGCTATAAGAAACAAAAGTTTAGTTATAGAAAATAAAAGTGCAACTATAATAAACATATGTACATATCTATTATGCATAGATCTAGTGAAATTAACAAATGCATAGTTCTACATAACAAAAGTACAAGTATATTGGATGGATGTGTAGGAATAAGGCACAAATGTGCATCTCTAATAAACAAATGAACAAGAATAATGAACAAATATGTAATAATAAAGTTAACTTAGCCAAACAGACAAATTTTCACCTCCAGAGCCTAACTTCAGCACCAGGGTATAATATAAAATGAACATTTAAGTATAAGTGACATAATTTTCATTCCTTATATTTTAAGTTACATTTTATGTTATACATCCTACACCTTTTGAGATGGGTGTTAAAATAAATAATTTATATTTTGAAGTTTTAAGAAATTTCAAACTTTTAAGAATCAACATTTCAACTTGTCCTTTTTATGTTTTGTGACCTTGTACCTACTTCTGAGGCATTTACTTTCTAGAGATGTGATATTCATTCTTGGAAGTTTTTAATATGTGCTTGTTACTATACCATCTTAAAATGGATGCATTTTCCTTTTAAGACATTTTAGGACCCTCTCCATATTTTCTTCTTTGGACTATGGATGTGCTTGTACTCATTCACCTTTTCTCCTATCTTCTTCCTCTTTCCACCTTATTTCTCTTGGTATCTACCTCTTCTTTCTATAGCACTTTGGACCTAGTCCCTAGGACAAGGTTGACCTAGTTTAACTTGTTCTAGACTAGGTTGACCTAATCCTCAGTGATTCTGGGGCTTATGGCCCAAAAGGCCTTGGGGATTTAATTATTTTTATTTTTCTCTTTCGTCGACTTGTTCTTTTTCCCACCTAAAAACTCATATATAAGGAGACTTGGAGGGTTTTGTTTCATATCTCATTTACATCAAGATTCATTTCCTCAAACTCTTGCTCTCAAGTCAAGATTTCTATCTTTTGCATTCAAGGATTTTAAGAATTCAATATTTTTAAGCATTCAAGTAAGGATATTTCTATATAGCATTGAAGGATACTTTGTGAGCATTTCTTGTTCAAGATCTAGCTTATTTTTTGCCATCAAGGGAGGAGATCCACACTGAATTATTCATCATCTTCTTCATTGATGCACATTTACATCTATGGCACCATGATGGGATTATGTAAGATCTATTGCAAAGTGTGGAGATGCCCTACATTCCTAGTTCAAGATCTACAATACATTTACATACAAAATCCTTATTGATAATGGTTTCAAGCAAGGTGAATCCTAACATTTATCTTGTCTTTGAGTCATTTACATTTATATTTCTCATTTATAGTTAATTCCTTAACCTATGTCTTGACCAAGGAAATCGATCATCAAACCCCAACCACAAAACCCCTCTTTTATGTGTCTATCTATAGGATACCTATTGGAACTTACAATTATGGAACCTACTCTTTGGGATATTGTAGAGAATTTAGTTTTAATTCATCATACTACATCAACTTGGTCATAGGATACCCTTCCAAGTTGACCTAGACTTTTAGTTTCATTTTTCAAGGAGATTTATGGGTTTTTTTCCTTGTTTCATTCTAAGATACATGGATGGATATTCAAAAAAGGGTTCAGATCCACAACTTTTGGAGCTAAAATTCATCTTCCTATACACATTTCAAGGTGATTCTTTCATATTTTATTTTCTTTCATATCTTTATCTTAGATCTATTTCTTAATTGGGCCAATTTTATTCACATAGCATCTAGATTTATACTATTTAAGCAATTAGTTCAATTTCACATTCACATTATCCTATTAAGGTCCAAAGAGTACATTTCCTTGTATTGCATTCCCCTTTCTAAGCTAAACTTAGTATTAGCACCCCTATTCCTTTTGATTCTAGCTAATCTTATTTGTATCACAAGTGGAATCATATTTGGAAATTCCCCTCTTTCTCTTTCATACAAATTCAAATGGCTTAGTGGCCCAAAAAATAGGGAGACCTACAACCCTATTAAAATATCTTCCTTTTCCCTCTAAAAATTTTGGTGAACCCAATGTGAACCCTCAATCTCTCTTATTTGGCCTTAGCTTCCCCTAAATATTTGGTGAACTCAATTTTTGCTTCTTTCTTTTTGGAGTTAGATCATTTATTTTAGGTGTTTACCTTCTTGGTGAACCCCTTTTTCATAGAGTTAGACTTATCTATATTATGTGTGGTTAGATCTATCTTTTATGCTCCTTATTAAATTTTTATAGGTAGATGTCATTAGGTTTTTCTTTTGTGATCTCCCATTTTATGAGCTTGATTACAAGAAGTCCAACCTATAGTATTTCTATTAAGAAAACTTGTAGACTCATAGGATCCTTTGATCACAATTCCTCTTTTCTTCCTAGGACTCATGATGACACTCACATCTTTCCTCATGATCGTAATCCCATAATGGAGCATAGTTATTCTCACTCATACTATGATGATAATGATGATGATGATGATGCCTTAAGAGTTCCTCCTTTACAAGTTGATAAGCTTTGTAATGAATTTGATAAATTGGAAACTTGGCTTGCTCAAGAATCAAAATCTTAATAATGTTACTACTATTGAAGCTCTTAAGAAGCTAGTAAATAATGACAATAATAATCGTTCTATCTTGTATTGTATATCTCACCTTATTAATACTCATGCTAAGTCTTTGATGAAATATGTTCAAGACTTAAGATATCCTCCTCCTTCCACAACCATTGAACCTTCTATGCTAATTTCTATCACTCTTTCCATCATACCTACATATGCTCCACCTCTTATGACTATACAAATGTCTAATACTTTAAGTGTTGATCTTCCTAGCATTTCACTTCCCACGAGTTTTCATCCTACTTCCATTCCTTCTTCATTACCTTCATATAATGTGGTTCCTTTTTCTTATTCCAACCCTTTAACTATTCCTTATAATCCTCTAGTGATATCCTTACATATTCCTTCTGCTTCCTATAACAATCCTAATTCATCTTTTTATAAATACGAAATATTGAGAGGGGAGGGGGGTGAATTGGTATTTTACAAACTTTAGCCCAAAACTAGATGTTATTAATAATCTTATAACTTTCATATGAAAGTTAAATAGGTATGTTGAATATTAAACATAACCATCCGATAAGAGAACTCATAACACCATATTTTTTTAACTAGGGAAATCTTGGCCAAGGGAAAACCCAATGGGGATAGTACCCACAAAATGATCCATTAATCAAATGTATCTAGTTAAAGATATTGACCCTGGTAGGAGTCTATTACATATGTATAGTGTCTCGCTTCTTGTTAGAGGACGTAGGCCTTATTAGAAGGCTTGACCCTATTATAAGTTGTTATATACAAATACAAAATGTATGCAAGATGAGCCCACTACCCAAACATGCAATATACAATGTGGTTCTTAAAATATAAAGAGTTAGATACAAAAACTTATTTCACACTATTGTTGATATCCTTAATATCTAATATTTCCTTTGCTTCTCAACACAAAAATTTAGTTTTCATTCCTTTGATCATACATCAAAATTCACATATTGCATATCACATGTGTTCAACACTTAAACTTCACATTTCCAATCTTTCATTTATACCTTTACAATTAAAATATTATTGCTCAGTCTGCCTGCATGCTTTTACACACTTTACAAAATGTATTATTATAATTCATTGATTTAGGGTTAACATCTAGGATGTCATCCCTAATTATTTATGTAATTATTTTGTAAACAAAACAATTCCTTAACCCAAAATACCCATTTCTTTGTTATGCTTTGTTCTGCCTATATACTATTGTAACTGGTAATTTTCTCATAACTTTGTTTGGTCTATATGTACTGATCTGCACTCTAGCATACATCATCATCATAGTCTGTACTACCTTTCCTTAAGTGTGCACATATCAATATGGCTTCTATGAAGCTCACCAACTGAAATTCTATATGTTCTGCTAGATAATTTGTATGATACTTGGACAATTTTGTAAGTATGAATATCATAACTTAATCCTCAAGGTTTTCCTTCTTCATACTGAAGATATGTTTTCATAAATTACAATATCAAATTTCTACCTTAGCCAAATTTCCAACAATCTCTCCCTTTAGCATAGATGGCAACGTATGGAAAAATTGGCTAAGTCCCAAAAACTTGAAATTACAAAACTTTACAAACATTCACCTTATCAAAATTTCAAAACTTGTGGATCATTACATTTTAACCAGATTTCCCTATATATCCTAATTACATTATAACTCCCCCTTTGATTATAGTTCTGGTTGTTACATTTCTTCCCCTAGCATATACCTTATTTCTCCTTTACACACATACATATATATAATTTTCCTTATCTCTCTCCCTTTGACATCAATGACAAAGGTGTCAAAAATATATTTACAAATCAAAATTTGTTGCTTTACCTTCATGGTTATTGTTGACTGGAAATTTGCATACTGTAGTTACCAAAGTTATGTTTTAAAATGGTGAACTCCATGTTCTACTTTTATTTCATCGCATCTGCTAGACTCAAAACTACACATAAAGCATATGATGTTATCTCCACTACATATAAGTCTATGTAAGAAAATTTTTCATAAGATGCCTTTATTGCTAGGCATTCATTCAACTATCTTTGCACTTGATCAATTTTCAATGCAAGGTGATCCCTTAGCAATAAAAATATTTTCAACTTCATCTCCTTTTGTATCTCTAAAATTCTAGTGTCATAATTTATTTTGTTGGTTCTATTTTCAAGATCTATAATTTTAACTTAGAGATCTTGAACTTCTTTCATTATTGCTTCAAGTTCTCTGACTTTTCTATTCAGTTCACCTGTTACATCCCTAATCACTTTGTGTGCTCCAACACACTTCACATAAACTGTCTTTCCTTTATTTAGTCAATTTCTTAATTTTAATCTCACATTGGCTTTGACATATGAGTGACAATACACTTAAGTCATTTATCAAATAGAACCTAGTTCATGCCAAACAAGTAATTTTATGTCAAGCATAAGTTATCAAATAGTGTAGATTAGATTTTATGATCAAACATTGTAACCTTGTAAGCCTTTAATAGGGTAGACCTTTCATAGGATAGATCATATTTTATGATCAAACATTGTAACCTTCATTAGATACACTTTATAACCGCAGTAGTGAATATTTGTGAGTGTCATCCCCACCCTAGTTTTACCTTCTCATTGGAGCATTTTTGGGTAACCAAATATTTTGTATCATATATGTGTTGAATTTTTATTTGATTTCATGCTATGGATGAACATGTTTAGTTTGGTATTTCAGTTTACATGCAAATTATTAGATGTATGTATGGTGAATGATTTCATGGTTAAATTTTTGAAGGATTGATTCACCCCCACCCCCACCCCCCCCGCCCACTCCCACCCCCCCACCCACCCTCAAAGTTTACTTTCCCTATTTTATTTTCAACAATTGGTATCAAAGCCTTGTTCTTTGGAAAGGAAATCTTTGCAGCTTTGAGGAAAGATCTTGAAGATGGAAGTCTACAAGTTGGAAAAGACTATTGAAAATTAGAATATTGAAATCCATCTTTTCCTACATTAGCTAAATGAATCAAGAGCTGATTTGAAGTGTTCATTAAAGAGAAGGAAAGAGATAGCTATTGAGCAACATCACACACATTACCAAGAGGAATACACTATTGAATTATTTGAAGATGGAGACACAAGTGAATTTGATGTAACAGTTGTAGATTTGATGGAAAGGAATGGTGCCCTAATTAAAGAGGCCTAAAATCTTAAGATAGAACAAGAAGTCCAATCAGTATTGTTATGTGAGGTGACCAAGCAGAAAAAGAAAGGTGAGGAAGACAAAGTCATGATTGAAGATGATAAAAGGATACTAACTAAAAAATTGGAAGAGAAGACATCATAGGTAAATAGAATTGATCATATGTAATTGAAAAAAATGAATCAAATGATGATTGCCAATCATGAATTGAATGGAAAGGCTATTGAGATCACAACCCTGAAGTCGTAGAATGAACAACTAAGAAATGATCTAAAAAGAGAAAAAGAATTTGCTGAAAGTTTCAACAAACCTAATGAAGCCATCAATTACTTTGCAAAATTGATGAGGTCTCCTAGATCCAATCGTGATACTACTTGATATGGTTACACCAGTACTAAAGAAGGAAAATCATCTAAAAGTGGTGAACAAAGAAGCAACAAAAGTAAGAACTAAAAACTTACTTTTCATAATTGTGGAAAGATAGGTCATACAACAAATGTTTGTAGGAGAAATAATGAAAATTTGAACCCTAAGAAGAAATGCATCGGTAACTTTCATAAGTGCAACAATAAGGGATGCAAGACCAAGACAAGCAGCACACAAAGATTTGAATGTTACACCTACAATTGTAAGAAGTATGGACATAGAGCATATGAGAGAAAATCCAAGCCTAACTAGTCATCAATCAAGGAAGCTAAGGTAAACCATACCTGACAAATCCTATAGTTGGGATTACAATACAAGGTATATTTGTCACTATAGTCAAGGCTATGGACATGTTTCTAAAAATTGCATTAGAACACATTTCAAAAGTGACTACAGTAGATGGTTGACTCGAACTACATCTTTTAGCTATTTGAAGACTGGTCATATTAGCAAAAATTGTACAACAAGGTCAAAAGCAACTAGCAATGAATTCAATAAAGGAAAAGGAAAGTTTGATGTTGAAGAAGTCAAAGTGCAAATGAACAAGACATGAAAGAAAAAGGAAGATTGTAGCACATCAAGTTTAGATGGGATCACTTCATCCAATGGATTAGGTGATCACACCATCCCCAACTAAGCAATCAAGAGGTATGTGTGGGACTCATATTTCAAAGTTCAATTATACATTAGTTCCAAGGATTTAGTTCTGAAAATATAACATATGCATGAAGTAAGATGCAACTTATTGGTTAGAACTTAGAAGAAATCTATAAGTTTCACTATTGCTACCGAGTGACAGGTTAGTTGATGCTGAGCTATCAAAGGTGATAGTGTTTTCTGAGCTCGTTGTGGTTGTTGAGCATGGTAGAAATTACATGGAAGTCGAGTGAGTCAAAATTACTATTTGAGCTAAGCTTGAAACTGTGTAAGCACTGAGCATTTATTGTAAAGTTTCAAGGGCTATATGGTCATTTTTTTGTCTCATTTGCAATCATCCAAGATTGAAGAGAGCAGGAAGAGCATAAGAAAAATTGAAGAAATTGATTCAAGCATTTTCATACTAAATTCAATTGCTACTCGCCACCAAACATAATATTTTTCAACATATTTATCATGTGTCAAGCTACACTGTTTGAATTTATGTAAACCCTAGATAGTTGTAATGGCATCTAGTTCTTCTATTGTTGTGGTTAAGGAAGGAAAATAAGTTTTCAATGTTCAATTGATTATTAATGAGATTAAACAACCACATTTTTGGGTAATTCTTGATATTTCATACAAAGAAGACCAATCTAGTGCATTATTTATGATACCACCACAATTTTTAATGATACAAGATGTAAGGTGTTGCTACACTTGTAAGGTAGGGAGAATAAGAGACATGGAAATCAGAGACTTGTATGATAAATTGTGTGAAAATAGAGTGTTGAAAGAGGAAATATAAATTGTAGAGAGAAAAGGGTTAACACATGCCCTAGATTTTCCTAATGTATTCAAGACAGAGTGGATTAGGATAGTTCTCATCAAAATACATGATAGCTTTGTATGGTTAGAATATAGCCCTATCAAGATTACAAAGAGGATTATTCAAAGAGTAATAGGGTATCCTACCCTAGACAGAACAAAGACTATGAGGAGTAATGCAAAAGAGGCAATAAAGAAGAATATAGGGGAAGTATGGAACAATAGAGGGATGACCATAGATACAATCACCGATCCCTAATTGCATTTGCAGTTAGAGTCATTCCACATAAGTTCTTTCAATCCTATAGATTGAATAATGTACCATGTATAACTATGGATTTAGGCTATAAGATATTCAAGAAGTAACATTCTTATGACCTTACTAAGTTACAACTCTAATAGTTATCAAAAAAGTTGGGAGCCATAAGAAAGACAAAAAGTGCACAATGCAAATTTGGTTCAATTCTTGTTTGCATATTTTTCTATGTATAGAATATGTTTCCCTCATTTGGAAAAGTTTCTTGGAAGACCAACATGTCTATTGCAGTGCAAATTGGAGAATACATAGAGAAACTTGGAGATAATTTTGAGGCTATAATGACAAGTTATTTTGAAGACTTCAAGAAATCAATTAAACAAATACTGAGAATACTAGTATCACTAGTAGTGAAACATTACCATGATGTTTGTTTTCTTGTTGATGTTGATTTCACTTATGTTCAAGCTATTGTTCCAAGAGTTAGATGGCTTAAGCCATTGCCTTATGAAATTAATGTGGATGAGGCATCTCTAGCCATCACTACTTTAATGGAAAAGGAAGTAGATAAGAAGGCTACTACATTTGGAAACTGTAATGCAACCAAGTCTAAAGTCACAATGGACTTGAACACAACTTCTATGATGAAGGAAAAGAAAAAAATTGTGAAAAAGTTCAAGGAACAATTTGGTGAAGAGGCAGAAGGAGATGAAGAAGAATGATGAAGATGATGAAGAAAATACACCTGCCCAAGCACCACTTTCTCTCACATAGGGTCAAGGTGAGGACCAAGGAGAAGAAGAGGCAGAATTTGATGAAGGTGTTGAAGGAGAAGAAGGCAATGAAGCACCTATTGCTACAGAAAAGAAAAAGAGAAAACAAAAGAAGTTAGCAACAAGAAAACCCAAGAAATTTGTAAAACCTTCACAAAAAAAGCCTACAGTTCTTGTCATCATGGCTAGCACAAGAGCTACTACTAAGAAGACTCACAAAGTTGAGAAGCCTAAAGGCAAGAGAGATAAAATAGCTACCAAGGAAGATGAACCTAAGCAAAGGTAAAGGAGGAAATATATAGCTCCAACTGAATTAGATGAGGAGAGGACTGAGTTAGATAATAATAGTCAATTTCAAGTGGTAAGCCACAATCCCTCTTCTGATTTGGACAACTTGTGTGATAATACCAAAAATAATGTTGATTTGTCAGGGTTCACACATGTTGAGTTTGACAAACTTGGTAAAATGGAGATTAATAAGGTTGAAGAATCTATGTATAAAATTATGGCCACATTCAAGAATACCCCTATTGATATTTCCAATTCTTTACCCAAAATTATATATCACAGAGTTGAGAAAAGATGGAAATTTAGTTTGAATACTGAAAGGAATATTAGGGAGACTACTTATGCTAGAGTAATTCCTAAATTAGATAAGTCATCTATGAATAAGGCCATTAATAAGTATAAGTTCATATTTTCTCCAAAATATAGAACCTTCAACATTTTACAGAACAACATTGAGGAGGTTGTCAAATAGAAAACCTAGATATGGAAGGTTATCTATGGATGTAGACAGAACAAGATAGTAAGCAAGCACCTGTGGAAGTAGGTGAAGACAAAGTTGAACAAGAGGTAGTTGAAATAAAAAATGATGAATCTATAAGGGAAGGACATAAGGAAGGCACTAAGAAAGAAGTAGATACAGAGGCTATAGTTAAGGAAGAGCAACAACTAGATCAGAATGTACTAGAGGTATATATGTCAAGTGCTAGTCCCCCTCATGTAGACAAAGTAGATAAACAAGAAAAAATAGTAAAGCTCAAGGATTTCTCTGACAACACCACTTAGAACATCAATCCCTTAACAAAGGATGATATAAATAAGATATTGATTGATACCACCACTAAGGCAAAACTATGCAGTCATCTTATATTGGTGAGTGTGGATGAGATTGAGAAGGCAGAACTTGCATCTACAGTGGAGAAAATTCAAGAATTATTTATTTTTTTCTTCTCAATCTATAGAAGTGTAATCTATAATGCCTATTGTAGTATATCAAAGGAAGGACACAATGTCATCACATATTAGTACATTGGTGCAAAAAAAATTAGCACATATAGTTTCAATAGATGAGAAAGATGGGACACCAGTCCAAATAGGTTAGGAAGCTAGTCCTACATCTACAACACAAGCACAAGGTGATACATAGATCATAGAAAAGGAGAAGGATAGGAATGAATATTTTTTCTTGACTAAAAAAGTAGAGGAAGTGATATCAATTTAGACACTGGTTACCCTACTAGATATTCCTACTCATATTCCTAGTCAAGCACTTCATAGGCCAAGTGTAGAAGCTACACCATTGCAGTCATCAAAGCCTAGTCCTAGCACATCTAAGGTTCATGAGGTCACATCTTATGGTGATATTAACTTAGATGAGGTGATTAAACTACCAAATTTTGATCTTCCATCAATCACCATAGAGAAAATGAGCATATTGTAGGGTTCCCTAGCAAGAAAGAAACAACAAGAACTACTTAGAAGGGAGCATAGGTAAAAACAAGAACTACATGATATCAAGTACATATTTCTTGGTGCATTCAGCCTACTTGCACCTGATGAAGGAAAGCCAGTCATTGAGAAGTTGGCATATATTGTGGAGAAAGTAAATAATGAAGACCTAGACACAAATGTCAAATTATTAGAATGGTCTAAGAAGAAATTTCATACCAAGGTAACTAAAAAGATATCTAGTGCCATTGCACTTATTCACATTGAGTTAGCAACCAAAATTGATGGTATGAAGAAAGTGTTGGAGAATATTCTCTCTTTACACCAAGTTGTGTGATGTACCTTTGTTCACACAAGAAATGTAGAGACACATTGACCACCTGGAGGAAGATTTGAAGTCAATAGGTAAAATCCTACAACAATCTCTTGGTCAAAATCAGTCTTATTTTAGAAATTTTCTATCAACACAAGATTAGTTAATAGATTTACAAGCTCAAGATGCCAATATTTGGGCTGCACTGATCAACATCTAGTCTATGTCAAGGAACTAGCCTTTACAGAAACATTGATGCAAAAAGATCCCCATCTTTATACTCATGAAGGCCTAGTTAACCATGCTCTCAAGCTAGCTATTCAAATCAAATCTCTAGAGGTAGTGTGTGACAAGTAGGATGCAGCACTAAAGCTCATAATGGAGGTCCATAAATCATTCTTGGACAAACACACTATTCATGTACCATCCATGACATAAGTGTCAAAAGGGGGAGATTGAGGTAAAAGGGGGGAGAATGAATAGAATGCATAAGTTTTGGGGTAGACCAAATAAAAGGGGGAGTTAATACAAAAATAGAGCCAACACAATAGTACAATAGATTTACTCAGCAAGAGTATTTAGATTTAGAAAATAACAATCAACTCAATGGGACTTATAAAATTTTGAATTATGAATGATAAGTCACAAGTTTCGCAAAATTTTGAAGTTTTGAAATTTTGTATGTAAGCCAAGTACTATATAGAGATTATCTGATTTATGCTCATAAGTTAAGGTTATTCATGCATGACCAAGTGTTTTTGCCAATAATGTCGAAGGGGGAGGTTGTTAATCTCATATTGGTTTTGACATATGAGTGACAATACACTTAAGTCATTTACTAGATAGAACCTAGTTGATGCCGAACAGGTAATGTATGTTGAGCATAAGTTGTCAAATAGTCTATGTCGAGCAAGATATTCAATAGGTGCTGAGTCACTCAAGTGCCAAGAAGATAATTTATGGTGAGTGATTTAGATGATGAGTGATCAATGGATGTTGAGTCATTTAGAGGCTAAGTTACAATATTGAAGATGCAGTAGATGCCAAGCATCAGAGACTTTAAGTGCTGAGTAAAATAGTTTTGGACATGGTTGTTTGTAATGGCACAAAATTCTATGTAAACCATTTTTGAGCCAATTTAAGGATTATTTTGCAATTATAGATGATAAGAACAAATCTATATTGAGGATCCCTATGGTGTACATGCAACCAATTAGTTAGAGGGATGGACTAAGCAAAAAAATAGATGAATCACAATCATTGATTCATACCTAACCCTAAGTCACCTAGGTCTTCTTAAGGAAGAAAAACCCTAAAATATTATATGTGCAAAGAGAGAAGTTTGCATGCATAGATAAAGAATTTATGGTGGCTAAGGAGATGTGAATCAAGTTATACATTGTAGAATCAGTTAAAGGAGAGTAGAGGAAAGTAGTTAAAGGATAGAGGTGATACATATAATTAGAGAGGATCAAGGATACATGCAAAGAGGTGATCTTTTATCTAGCAGTGGAGTGCTAACCATAGGATCAATGCTAAGACATTCTAATAGGTGAATCAGTTAAATCTCTTAACAGAGTAGTCCTAATAGGCTATTGTAAAACCTTTAACAGGGTGCTTACTTGATTGTAAGTTTAAGTCCTTTAATTAAACACACTTCTAACAGAGTGTTAAAATCCTTTAATAGGGTAAGATTTAACAATCTTGTAAGCCTTCAACAGGGTAGACCTTTCACAAGGTAGATCATAGTTTATGATCAAACATTTTAACCTTCATTAGATACACTTTACAACTACAGTAATCAATATTTGTGGGTGTCATCCCCACCCTAGTTTTACCTTCTCATTGGAGGGTTTCTAGGTAACCTAATATCTTGTGTCATAAATGTGTTGAATGTTTATTTGATTTCATGCTATGGATGAACATGTTTAGTCTAGTATTTTAGTTTACATGCAAATTATGAGATGGATGTGTGGTAAACAATATTATGGTTAAAGTTTTTGAAGGACTGATTCACCCCCCCATCCCCCTCTCAGAGTTTACTTTCCCTATTGTATTTCTAACACTTAAATCCTTAATCTTTTTATCAAGTGTCTTTAGATCACCCTTGATTTTTTCATAAACTTTTCTAAATATCTCTGCATCATGCAAATTTTGTGCCTTAACTTCTGCAAGGTTTGACAAATTTGTGAATTCTATATCAAAATCTTAAATTACAACTTTTTCTCCATCCTGATTATCTAGTCAATCATCTTCACTAAAATAGTATTATGTAGTCTATCAGTCATGTCCATTAGTGAACTCTACATATTCTTTACTTCTTTATGCTTCTCTATTATTTTACTAAGTGATGAGATCAACTTAGTTTGATCATCATCATCTAATCTTGTTAGGGTTGCTAGTGTAAGAGATTTCCTAGAATAACTAGGTGCACTCACCTTCATCTTTTTCTCTTCTTCCCTCTTTTCTTGTTCCTCCTTTTAATTCTTCTCTTATTCTTCCTTTTTCTTCTTCTCTTCTTCTTCTTGACTTTTCTTCCATTCTTCCTCTATTTTCTTTTGTTCTTCCTCCTTTTTCTTTTTGTTCTCTTCTTTCAATCTCTTATTTTCATCATCTTCAAACTTATTCTCCTTGTTTTCTTCTCAATTTTCTTTCTTTTCTTTTCTCTTCTTCTTTTCCTCTAATTTATTTTTATTTTCATATTTTAGCCTCCTCTTTTCTTCTTCCTTCTTCTTTTTGTCTTCTACCTCTTTTTTTTTCTTCTTTTCTTCTTCTTCTTCATTCTCAGTGTTGGTGTAGCTCACCAAATTGCCAACATTAGTACCATAGTACTTAAATGGATCCTCTGTAGTAGCTAAAGTGATCCTTGTACAATTGACTTTCATGGTATTTGTACCAATAGAGACTTGCAAAGTTTATTCTGATATTTTTGTTGTTGTTGCTACTACTCCTCATTCTTGGCTTGATGTGGAGGTCATAAATTTTACAATAGCTTTCTTAGTTTCTTTGTTCGCCTCTTTATAATTTCCACCCATTAGCAAAATTTCTCTCCTTTTGATTCTTAACAAAGGCTCAATACCTTTCACTATTCTCTCCATATCATCATCATTGTTAACTTCGCAAAAAATTCTAATCAAATTTTCTCTGATTCTTTTATCTTCATCTACTACTCTTCTTATGAATCAATTTATTATACAAATCATGTGGTATATCCTTTTGTATGTATTCAAACTTCTTCTTTTTTAGGATCATATGCCTAACTACAACATTATCGAGCTACAATATGTCCATGTTGTTATAATGATCATAAAACTTATTCAACTATACAAAATTATTGTTGTTAATAATTTGAACATTTAAGTTCTCAACCTTTGGCTTCCATGATTTTCTTCTAGAATGTGTCTTCACCTCTTCCTTTGTTTGCTTTACCTCTCTTGTCTCCATTTCCTCTTCCTTAAATTCCTCATAATTGGTTGTTCGAGTCTTCCTTCTTTTTCTTGGTCCACTAGCCATTTTCTTGGTCCTTTTCTTGGGTTGTGGCTCAACTGATTCTTGTTTCACTTCTATCAGTCTTTCTAATATCCTAGTGCTAGGATGGATTACTATTTGAACTCTTGTTATACTTACATCCTCTTCACATTTTTATTTTTTTATGTATCATACAACTGTAGGTTTCACAATAGAGACTGCGACATAAGGTATAGATGATGATGTTGTTTGAGGTTCTACAATAGTTATACCTTCTAATGGTCCTACTATTGTAAGTAGCATTACATACATGATTACTTCTTGACCACTCTACCTCATTCTAGTAATTGTTTTTCTTATTATTGCTACTTCTTCTAGAATCATTTTAGCTTCCTCCATGATCTTCCTCACTGTAGCCTATAGTTTCTTCTTTGAAGATTTCTCAAGTTGAGCTTGAGTATTGTTGATTGATGGAAGAATAAACTAGATAAACTAGATACTAAGAGGGGAGGCGTGTTTCAGAATCTTAAACACCTAATCTTTTCACAGATTCATCCACATTTATCAATCAAAACATCTAAATCTAATCAATCTAATCAATCACATGCATTAAAGTAAAACACATAACACGGTATTTGTTACCTAGAAACCCTCCAAGGTGAAGGTAAAACTAGGGTGGGGATGACACCCACAAATATTCATTACTATAGTAAACAAAAGCATTCTTGGTTCAACTAGTTCTATATAGGTAAAATTAGTGTCAACCATAAAGAATATATTATTCTTGAATTTCCTCACAAGTGAAGGTGGGATCTTGTACCTTTTGTTTCATTTATTCTTGGAATGTCTTCACAATAAGATGTATGTTGTTGTTAATCTTATCATCTGGATGTCTTATATGCAGATCAGTTATCTTCTCAACTATACACTTATCATTATTAATCAATTAAGTCATAGATAGGAATGGAAATCTTATGATAAAATGGCAAAACATATAAGTGATTAGTGATCTAAATCTGATTGACTATTCTTTTCTTTCTTTATCCTTTCCAAGTTCTCTATCAACTGCACTCTCAAGATTTCACACATGTTGACCTTTACTCTTTCTACACACATCTGGTAGGCCTCATGTATAAACATTTTTGCCATGTCATCCTCTCTAGAACTAGCACATATCTTTGATGCCATGATTATACATATAAATCTTACATCATGTTGCTTGATCTTGCATGCCACAATTCCTCTTCCATTGTACTCAGATTTGGTGTTTTCTAACACAAGTTTCTTCACATTCTTTTCATTGGCTGGTATTGATCCTTCATTGCACAAGCTAGTCAGTTCATAAATCAAGTTAGCTGATATATTTATTATGTTGTCTCCTAACAAGAACTTCCCATCATGAATTCTTCTTAATATAAATTTTTCCCAATCCTCATTGTCAAAGTCATGTGAGAATAAAAACTTAATTATCTTGATTTGTTCAAGGTGCTCATAACCAGCTTTAAAGCTCATTTCTTGGTTGTAACCATGATCAAATTCCTTTGATATGCTTCCCTCGCCTACTATTTCAAACTTGTTTTTTAGATAACTTCTAACGTTCTCCAAATACAACACTCTATTTGGAATAACAAAAAAAAAATTCGTAGGGTCTTCCTCTAAGAATTAAATAGGGTTAATCTTGACCTTAGGCTTAGCCTCAACCTCAAAATTGTGAATCTAACTCTTATCCATGCTTACCACAAATTCTAAATTTAAATTCACACAAAGATTTCAAAAATTGCTAAATGCCTCAACTTCGTAGAGGGTTTCTTCATCTCATACTTGAAAACTCTTTCAACTTTTCCTTAAATTAACTCCAAAAGTACTTTTTCATGATCAAATGGTGCTCCACTAATCAATTGTGATCCTTAAACTGCTTTCAATTCATTATTGCATTAATTGTGCAAGTACACAATCACCAAAAATTTGGTTATTATTAATAGACAACTTAATTTCTTATGTGTAGTCACATATGATCTTCAAGTCATCTACGCTCTTAACCAAGACTCCACAAAATCATGTTGCACCTCATACTAATTGTACAAACCTTAACTCACTCTCTGTCATCACCTTTAGTTTCTGATGCTTGATCTCTTATATAAAGTACTTAATTCAAATAGGACAAATCAAATACAATTGTTGACTTCAATCTTCCTTCAGGTGCTTCAAATGACTATTCTTCTAACACTACATGTTAGGTGGATGGATATTTAGCTTCGTAAAATACCTCTTTGAATCCTTCTACATGTTCCTTTAAGCTTTCTTTCTTGTTATCATTGCTTCTCTCCATTCTTTTGTCATTCATGTTCATATGTCTTCTGAAGTTTAAATTCATGTTAATGTTCCTCATATCCATTCTACAAAATCTTGCTATACACCCAAAGTTGTTACACAACTGGCATACTAGTGCATTATTTCCACATCTAGGTCCAAGCTAGTTTATAGGTGCTCTGCAATTTTTGGCCATGTGTCCAAAGTTGATACACTTGTAACACACAATGTTATTCCTTTCTCCATTGTTTCCTTCTTCAAATACTCTTCCTACAGTGTTAGTACCTCTAAACATTCTATTATTACTATCAAACTTAGGTTTCTTACAATTAATTGCTCTTTGACTAAAACCATGACAACTATAACAATAAAAATCAGTAACATGTTTAAATGTCTTATGTGTGCATTCTCTTTTCATATGACCAACTTCACTACATTCATAGCATATACCTTTGAATTCATTTCTCACTTCTTTAGGTGACTCAGTTTGTTTAGGTTGATCAATTTGATCAATCTTGGGTGCATTATCAAATTGATTTGACTCAACCTTGTAAAGATCTTCTTTCTCTTGCACATGCTAATGAATTTTAGGACTAGGTTCCTTTCTAGCATCAAATCTTGCAAGTGATTTTTCTCTAGTAAAATATCCAAGATCAGTTTTATCATAAGAAGGTCTATGAAAACACATTTGTTCATTAATCTTCTCACTACTAGAATATAACTTCTCTAATTGTTGCTTAGTCTAGGTTAGCTCTCCTTTCACAATAACATTGTACTTCTCAAGTTTTTCATATTGCAACTTGGTGGATTCAAGTTCATATGTAAATTTTGTAAGGTTGGATCTTAGATTTGCATTATTAGATTTCAAATCTAACTCAATTTTGCTATCATCTTTCCTCAAGCTCAATTCCCTATCAATAATATCTAGTTCATGCTTGAGGGTCTCATTTTCTTTCTTCAATCTTGAAACTTTATCATTATCCTTGATTTTATCTTTAGGATCTTTCTTGGACTTTAGATGATCAATCTTGTCTTTCAACTTCCCAACGTATTCTTTTTTCTTTCTTTCAAATTATCTCTTTTTCAGTGAGGATATCAATTTCTTCAAGAGATTCTTCTAGGTTCTTTTGCAACTATTCTATATCCATTGGGATCTTACTAAAGATTTTAATCCTCTTCTAAGTAACTATGCTCTGATACCAATTGTTAGAAATAGGAAATACTAAGAGCAGGGAGGTGAATTAGTATTTTACAACCTTTAGCCCAAAAATGGATATTATTAATAACCTTATAACTTTCATATGAAAGTAAACTAATAATGGTAAATAGTAAGCATAACCATGAAATAAAAGAACTCATAACACCATTTTTTTTTAACTAGGGAAACCTTGGCCAAGGGAAAACCCCAGTGGCGATGGTACCCACAAAATGATCCACTAATCAAAAGTATATTATTAAAGATATTGACCCTATTAGGAGTCTATTACATCTTTATAGTGTCTCTCTCCTTATTAGAGGACTTAGGCCTTGTTAGAATCCTCAACCATGTTAGGATTTGTTATATACAAATACAAAATATATGCAAAGAAAGATATCCTGAATATTTGATACTGCCTTTTCTACTCAATAAAAAACTATAATTTGCATTCCTTTGATAATACATCAAAATTCACATATCACATATCACATGTATTCGACACTTAAACTTTGCATTTCCAATCTTTCCTTTATACTTTTACAATGATAATATTATTGTCCAATTGCCCTTCATGCTTTTACACACTTTACAAAATGTATTCTATAGTTCCTTAACCTAGGGTTAACATCTAGGATGTCATCCCTAATTAGTTAAGTAATTATTTTGTAAACAAAATATTTCCTTAACCAAAAATACCCTTTTCTCTGGTATGTTATGTTCTGCATGTACATTGTCATAACTGGTAATATGTTCATAACTTTGTTTGTACTGTATGTACTAACCTACACTCTAGGATACATCATCATCATAGTTTGTATTACCTTTCCTTAAGTTTGCATGTGCCAATATGACTTCTATGAATCTCGCCAACCAAAACTCTTTATGTTCTGCCAAATAATTTGTATGATACCTAGACAATTTTCTAAGTATGAATGTCATATCTTAATCCTCAAGGTCTTCCTTCTTAATATTGAAGATATATTTCCATAAATGACAACATCCAATGTCTGCCTTAGCTAAATTTTCAATACATCTAAAAAACTTATGCCTACTTACATTTCTTCTGATCCTACTATTAAATGTACCTTGATTCAATTTTGCTTTACAAAAACAACTCACTCATTTAACTCTATCTAAGTACAATATTCTTACATGTGATGTTCTAATCCCCTTTCCTTAGATATCCTTTGTGTTTTTATTCTAAAACATATTGAGGTACCTCATCTTGAGACTTATAATGGTAAGGAAAATCTTGTAATTCATGTTTAAACTTTCTTGACTATATGTCATGATATTTCATAGGACTATAGGCTCGTGGCTAAGTTGTTCTTGTGTACTTTTAGGGATAAAACCTTGCAATGGTATTTATCTCTACCTCCTTATTATTTTGATTATTTTCAAACCCTTGCTAATTCTTTCATCTAACAGTTTCATAATAATATTGGTCCACAAATTTCTTTAATTGATTTAATGCATTGTAAGTAGAATGCTAAAGATAAAGTTACTAAATTTATTGGTATATTTAAACACTTGTTATATGCTCATATCGCTTATCATATGCTTGATCATGATATTCAATGCATCTTTTTTTATAATTTACAAAAACATATTATAGATAAGACTCTCCTTAATGAGTATACCTCCTTTTCACGTCTATGTGTAGTACTTCACCAGTACCAGTTACAAGTGAGTTGACTTGAGATCTCTACTTTGATGGCTCTTGTTTCTAGTGATAAAGAGTGATGCTGCCAGAAATTCAAACAAGTTCTCTAAACCAAAAAAATCATTAAAATAAAGTCTACAAATACAATTCCTAATCAAGTGGATACTAAATCTAGTGGTACACCTATTATTTCCTCTATATATCATCCTAACTATAAGTACACTCAATTATCCCTAGTTTGAGGGCTAGCTGATAGCACTTGTGAACAATTTTTGCACTCCATAGATTTATTTCTTCTTGGATGTTCCACCTCAAGCCATTGATGTATCTGTCTTGATGCTCTTTTCTTCTTACACATTGGAGCTCAAATAGGGTTTTTAGAACTCCTTAGTTTATGTGGGCACATTTGCTTCCTTCTACTTCAAATTTTGCCTCTTGGTGTACAACTAAATTTCAATCAAGAAGGTAAGTCTCCCTTAGCTTGGACACCATTCCCTTCTAACTACCTATAGGATTTTCCCTTCTTTCACTCTTTCATCTTGGATGAACTTCCACTAGGTCAATATTGGTCCTCTCATCCTTTCTTTGGCTACTTTCACCTTTTGGGCCTCTATGATGTTCTCACATTCAAAGTAATTCTCCATTCCTTTAATCCATTCCATGGCATGCTCTACATCCATCTTTCCATTGAAAATTGGTACTCCTAATGCTTTTCTACTTGAAGCCTTGATAACTTTGAGGAAAGGTTCCTCATTCAATACTAGATCAAGGTAGGTACCTCATCTTCCATGGGTACATGCTTGAGCCTCTCTATTTCTTCTTTCTTAGTGACTTTTCTTGCCACCTCCTCAATCTTGAGGGCTACTTACCCAAGTTTGGCTTCAAAAGCTACAAAATTTTCCTTCAACTCATAGTTCTCATTTTCTTGATTGTGCACTTTCTTCTCTAACTCTACATTTGTCACCATGATAGACTCATCAAAAGACACTTACTCTAACATGCACTCTCACTTTCCCAAATCAACTTAGCTCAAATACCACTTTGATAGGAAATGGCTCTGATATCTTCCTTTCTTCTTATGCTTTCTAGGTTATCAAAAATTCAAGTATACCCTAGGGATGAAATGATCTATTGGAGAAAAGAAATCAATCTTACTTCAAGGATTTCCCACCATTTAGGATTGCTTCACTACTGGGGTCTTTACTCCATTCATGTGAATCATACTTCCAAACCCATTTAAAATTCTTGTAAGAGCATGTAGGATTCTTTCTTAGGTTTAGGTTGCTCCATTTTGTAGCTTTATTTCATAATTTATTGGATTTGTCTTAATGATCTCACAAAAATGCTTCAATTCCTCATTAGGCCAAGTAGGTATCCAATTTGGCCTCCTATTCTAGTTTTCATAAACTCTCTCCCAAAACCACTTAACAATCCCAAGAATAAACTAATATTCATAGCACCCTTTTTAATGTTTTATAATATTTTCTAGTTCTCAAATTCTGTTTAGAATTGCATATGACCTAACCCAAAAGTGAGGTTTTGTAAGGGTTTTTAGGTCTACATAGACCAATCATAAAGTAGGCTTTCAATACCCCTTCAAATGGACCGATCAACTCCTCCAATTTATACTAAACAACCCTTAGGAATTTCCCTAATACAATATAAATTCATTCGAAGAAGTTCTATCCACTCCTATAATTTCCATGCACATCCTTGTGTCAGGCATCTAGCCAAGTTGCTCCAAGACTCGTGTAGTGCTAATTGGTAAAATTATTAAATTGTAGTTTCATTCCTCCAACAAAAAATGGGTTAATATAAAAATATTCTACTCTCATTTACCAGAAGGCCATAATTTTCTAACTAAAAAATGAAGTTAGACTCCATTATTCCCAAACTGCCTAGTTTTGCCTAGAGCCTGGTAGAGTGTAAATGAATTAGTTTTACCCTACTAAAAGTGATAAAATTAACTTAAATATATGTAAAAATTAAAAAAAATAATCTAATATAACTAATGAATTAAAATAAATTCAAATCTCAATCCATATGATCGAGGATGTTCAATCTTGCATAGTTCTGAAGTAAAAAATGCTCAACATTCAATTGCTCAAACTTGCAATCACAAAATCCAACCATAAAAAATGGTTTTGATGGGATTAAATAAACTTTACACATATAACCTAACTGATTATTGAGTGGTGGGAACCAATTGACCACCTTTTACATGATGTTTCAAAAGTTTCTCAAAAAGATTTCAAAGTTGCAAAATTGCAACTTGACAACTTTTGCAATTTCAAGACAACTTTAGCATTGCCCTTGTTTTCTTGCAACCAAAATGTGTACAAATATTTCAAATTCCATTCTAATTATATTTAGATATATTACAATCCATTCTAATCCTTTGACCAATATTTTGATTTCTAAAGTCAATTAGACCAACTTGACAACTTTTCACCTAAGTAATGCAACTTTACATCTTTTCCATAACTTTTGCATTTGACTTGGAAAGCATGCCAAGGTGCACTTGAACATCACTTGAACTTCCATTGAGCTCTTATTACATACCTTTTCCCATCAAAGATCCAAACACAAAAAAAAAAAAAAAATCAATAGGACCTTGAAAAGTCCAAGGGTGCTCCCATACCACTGTCCCCAACAAAAGAAGTCCACATGGATCTGTGGGAGAAATCAAGGTGAGATCTATCTTCTTGAAACTAGTCTCTGGTACCCATGTAGCTTTAATGTCTAGTTTACTCTTCTATTATATTAATTATTCCATGTGGACCTTGTGCCTAGTCTTCTTTCCCACTCTAGAGCTCAACACTCTCCTAGCCTATAGAACTAAATTAGACATCCTTGGCAATTTATCAGCTATGTTTTGGCATATTCTAGAGCTTGTGTAGGTGTAGGAAATTTTTAGAAAACTAGATCTACAATATTAAATATGGGAGAGAGACCTATGTCCTTAGGTAGGCCCACTTTGTAAGCATTGTTTCCATACTTTACTAGAATTTCACATGGACCTACTATCTTCATTTGCAACTTGTGGGTTTATCCTTTATGAAGTGTAGCTTTGTTAAGGTGCACCATGAAATAGTCACCTGCTTGGAACTAGACATCTCTCCTTCTTTCATCACCTCTTTGTTTCATTTTTTGGGTATTCTTACTTAGAGTTTTCTTGACTGTGTCATGAATCTCCTTCATGGATATAGAAAAGTCTTCAACAACTCACTCCTTTCCACATCTTTTCCCAAATATCTGATTTCACATATGCCCCTTGGGTGCATACCTTAAACAACTTCAAAAGGTATTTTTCCTATGGTCCTAATTATGGTTTCATTATAGGCATATTTTTCTTATGGTAAAATTTGCTTCCATGTCTATCCATATTCTTTAGTGAGGCATCTTAGTAGATTACCTAGACTCTTGTTGATCACTTCAATCTTCCCATCAGTTTGGGGATGGTAAGCAGACCCAAATGAAATATTGGTACCCAACTTATTCCCCAATGTCTTCCAAAAATGGCTTATAAATTTAGAATCCCTATTTGACACTATGATTGTTGGAAAACCATAAATTTTAACTACTCCTTGAAGAATATATTGGCAATGTGGCAAGCATCATGTGTTGTCTTGCATGGCACAAAGTGATCCATCATATATATCCTATCTACTATCACATAGATAATGCCATATCTCTACTTTTTCTTAGGGATTCCAAACAAAAAATCCATTCTTAAGCATTCCCAAGGCCTAGTAGGGATTGGGAGAGGTTGCTATAACCTTGCATTTATAGATACATCATGGGCCTTCTGACAAATAATGCATGTTTCAACATACCTCTTAACATCTCTTCTCATGGTTGGCCAATATTAGAATCTCTGCTCTAAGTTTAATATTTTACGAATGCCAAAGTGCCCACTCATGGAACCATTTTTTTTTCTTGAATTAGGTTATCTCTCATAGAACCTCTAGGAACACAAAGTTGTCCTCGTTTGAATTGTAGACCATCCTACAAAGTAAAGTCAGAAAACTCATGATGGAAATGGTTCTAAAAATCCAAACAAAGCTTGTAGTGTGTGGAAAATTCTTTATCACTTTGATACATGCCTTTGAAACTATCAATTCTTATGCTCCTTAATTGAACCTCTTGAACTGTTAAGAGCCTTCTACTCATTGCATCTTCCACCTTGTTGGCTTGTCCTTTTTTGTTCTTAATGGTGAAAGTATAGGCTTGAATATACTCCACCCATTTCATATGTTTGTAACTAAATTTATCTTGTGAATTAAGAAAACTCAAGTCCTAATTGTCTATATAGACCACAAACTACTTTGGTAGTAGATAGTGTCTCCATTTTCTAAAGGCTTGCACTAGAGCATACAATGCTAAGTCATAAGATGAGTATTTTCTTTTGGATTAGTTAATATTTTCACTATGAAAGGCTCTTAGTTTTTCCTCTTAGCTTAGGACTATTCCTATGGCCATATTGCTAGAATTACACTCCACAGTAAACAATTTTTCAAAGCTAGGAACACTGGGATAAGTTGTGAAGCTATCTTCTCCTTTAGTGTTTAAGTGCTTTGTTTGTTTGTTTATTCCACCTAAACTTAGCTTTCATACCACCCTTTATGGTATCTAACAGTGGAGTAGATATCTTACTGAATTGTCTAATTAATTTTATATAAAATTGTGCCAAACCATGAAAACTCATTACCTAAGTGGAAGATTTAGGAGTTGGCCACCTAACTATGGCTTCCGTGCCTTGTTAGGGTCCATCCTCAAGTTTCCTTGGGAGATTAAAAAACCCAAAGTAGATCATCTCCTTCTTCATGAAATAAAATTTCTCCAAATTGATGGTTAGCTTTTCATCATTTAGCCTTTGTAAAATCAACTGCAAGTGTTTGAGGTGCTCCTCTTTTGTTCTACTAAAAATTAAGATGTCATCAAGGTAAACTACAACAAAATTATCTATAAAGTCATGCAACACTTCATTTATCAGCCTCATGAATGTAGAGGGTGCATGTAAAACCAAATGGCATTACAAGACACTCATACAATCCTTTAGTGGTTTTAAAATTTGTCTTCCACTCATCTCCCTATTTTATTCTTCTTTGGTGATACCCACTTTTAAGATCATTTTTTGTAAAATATCTTGCTCCTCTTAGACAATCCATTAGGTCTTCAATCCTTGGTATGGGAAACATGTATCTAGTAGTGATTTTATTTATGGCCCTTGAATAAATACATAACCTCATGAACCTCCTTTCTTAGGTGCTAAGATAGTAGTGACTACATAAGGACTCACACTTTTCATAATTAGTCCATGATCTAACAATTCCTACACTTTCTTAGTAATTTCCTCATGTTGTTGTACTGTCATCTTGTAAGATACTTTTTTTGGTAGGAATGCTCTAGGAATAAAATCTATTTGATGACTTATAGTCCTCTTAGGTGGTAAGGTAGTTGGTTGACCATCACTACTATAGCATACCCTACTAAATTTCCTTATCTCGTTGTATTGAGGAACTCCTTTTCTCCTACCATCAGTACATTAGGGCCTACTGATTGAGTTTCTCCTTAATCTAACAATGACTGAGCTTTAAATATGACACCATCCTTTTTGAAACTATGGGTATTCCTTTTCCCATTATGCATGGCTTTCCTATCAAAATGCTATGGTTTTCCTAATAGTAGATGAAAAGAATCCATAGGTTTGATATCACAGATAACTTTTTCTTTATAGTTTCCTATACTAAAATCTATTGGAAATTTGGTCAACACTCCCCTTAGGATTCATGACAAGGGCTTAAACTCCTCTTGTGCATTATAATTTTAGTGGTCGTATCGGGCATTGATAGATAAATCTTTTATTGTAATGGAAACTCTACTCTAACAACTGGTATCAGAGCTTGGTCATAGATTTGAATCCTTAGACCCTCATGTAGCATCTAGTTTCTCACTAACTAAATTATAGTCTTGAACTAACTGATTTCTTTTTCTTATTCACATGAAAAAGTTTTCCAACAACTATTTAAACTGAAATAAATCTGATTACAATATTGAACTGTCAAGAATTACAAATAGATAACAATAACCATTAATTTACTTGATCTGTTGAAAAGTAAATACTTAACTATTTCTATATTTCAACCAAAATTAATTAACAGATGTTCTTGAATGAAAATTCAGATCTAATTATGTATGATCATCTATCTTAACGTAATATCTATCTTTAAAGTAAATGACTTTCAAACTTGAAAAGAAATATCTAAACTTACAGGCTAAAAAGAATATTTAGATGAATTTGTGAAGCTTCCTTTAATGGTTGTACAAGTTCTAGCTTTAGTGAGAGGAGAAGCATTAACATAGGCTTAACCTCCCAACCATAGACCA
Source organism: Cupressus sempervirens (assembly GCA_028749045.1). Classification (NCBI taxonomy): domain Eukaryota; kingdom Viridiplantae; phylum Streptophyta; class Pinopsida; order Cupressales; family Cupressaceae; genus Cupressus; species Cupressus sempervirens. The sequence continues at coordinate 858,391,665 of CM053793.1, forward strand.
TTACTTATCTCCATAGATTCTAATTTAATAGAACTGCCCTCCCTACCTTGAGGTCAGGCTTGGGTTGTTCATTAATCCAGCCATCAAAGTATCCAAGTGGGTTGAGGTCCTAGCAGTTATTCGACGGAATAACTGAAACATCTGGATAACAACAAGATTGATTGTTCTGGTAAGTCTGCCTAATTCCACCCTGGCAAAGGATTTCAAATTGTGGGTTTACAACCTGATCTCCACCACTCAGCTTGACAACTTATCTCACATGTGGAACTTGCATGAGCTAATGCATTAATTAGTTATTATTTATTTGATTTTGATATCATTATTATTTTTATAGCTTCATCTACACATCCTCACCATAATTAGGCCATCAAGCCAGTGATTCCTTGGTGCCTTCTGAATAGGTTCACTTAGAGACTTTACACCTTCTTCACCATATTCTAGCATTTTCCTGGTGAATACCTTGGTGCTTATAATTTATTATCTCAATCTCAGTTATTAAATTTTATAGCAGGATGTATTTGATTTATATTTGGGAAAAAATACATCACTCCTAAAAATGGAAAAACAAATAATTACACATTTGGATAGTAAAGGAAGATGTCTAATTTAACATATATTAATGGCAATGATATTAAAGTAAACAATCAGTAGACTGGAAACATATCAAGCTCCATTGTTTGTGACTGGAACATATATACTTCAATTTGAAAACACATGGAAATGATCTACTGGTACTAAAATGCAATATCTTATATTCTATATGAGCTTTTCTTTCTCATATTAAACTGCTGACTCAAGAAAGTAGATGTGATAACAAGGAAGGCATAAAAAGAAATGACTACAAGAGTTGGATTATCTTATTCAACTCTCTCTAAATCCAATCCTGAGAAGATTTTGCACTTGGTATTAATTGTCTACCCTAGCTCAATGGTTGTGAATACAATCGATTTGATTTTCCACGCAGATTACAAATAGGGCCAAACTTAACCTCTACAAATGACTAACATAGAATCTCGAGTTCCCAAGAAAAAGAAAGGCCGATGGAGTAAATAGGTGCAAGATTCTGAAAACAAGATGAATTTCGAGAATGTTTAAAGGTTTATTTAATAAGCTTAAGCTCGACCTTATGGCTACCATCGATTACAAGATCATATTTGAAATCTTTAATCAAATCGGCTAAAAAGAAAAAAGCGAAAGGAGGGAAAATTGAAAAGGAAAAGAAGATAATTTTTTTAAATAATTAATATTATTTTTATTTGTTTTATTTTCTCGATTATGATTATATGTATGTAATGGTAAGGTGGCATTGTTGGATTAATGTGTTTAATGTAATGGTGCCACTTTATTATTATTTACCTATGACCATAATTGAGAGAATAAAATAATATTTAAATGATATTATTGTTTTGATAATTTCTTAAAGGTAAGAACTCATGTTTATTTTGAATTGTTTTAATATATTGTTTTTATTTATAGCGCATGCAGTTCCACCATGAAATATGTTGCCAAGTCCTAATAACCTTGCCAAGATGGTTCTAGGTCAAACCTATCATTTTTGATGACTAAACCTTATGACCATCCTCTTTCGATGACCTCTTTTAGCAATGCTTCCCCTCTCTCTCTGATCTTTATCCTGTAATCATTCAAAACAACATTCTCACCAAGACATCAATTCAAGATTTATAAATTGTTAATTAAAATCATCAAGTGACCGTTAGGAATTTCATCAATATCATAATAACTGACTTGTTCATCATATATGTACAACTGCTATAATTAACTAACTCTATTTCACATGATCATGAATAAATTAATACAATGGCTAGAATTAACTAACTCAATTCCATATGATAATTAGATCGATACAACGGCTATAATTAACTAATTTAATTTCACACGAACATGAAGAGATAAGTAATGGCTATAACTAACATGTTATAACAATAGCTATAATGAACTAACTCAAATTCACATGAACATGAAGAAATAGTTTAGTTCAACGACTATAATTAGTTTAAAATTTTAGGGCAAAAATTGGGATGTAACATAGCCACCACCTTAGGTTTTTCATTGTCCATGATGAAGATAATATCAAATTGTACTTAAATAGTAAAAGTAAAGGAAATGAAATATTCAGTCTTCAACTTCTGTGAAAAGATAGGGATATTTTTGAAAAATATCATGATAATCTTCCCAAGTGGCATAATCTTCTATATACTGGTCCCACTAGACCTTGCACTGAGTTACCTCTCAATTTTGTAAGTGCAGCTTATGTACCTCGAGTATTCTAAGTGATTTTACCTCCACCACTCCTAGCTCATGCACCTACGACAATTTCCAATCAATCATGTGCTCATGGTGACTAACAAACTTTTTAAGGTAAGACACATGGAAGATGTTATGCATCCTAGCAAGGGCTGGTTGTAAAGCAATCTTGTAAGCCATTGGGTTAACAACCTCCAAAACCTCGAAAGGTCCTACATATCTAGGGGCTAATTTAGCATTCTTGCCAAACTTGATAGTACTCTTCTGGGGCTTAACTCTTAGTAACACCTTGTCCCCTACTATGAATTCTCTTAGTGTTCTTTTAGCATAAACATAACTTTTCTACCTGTCATTTGCTTCCTTCAACCTCTGGCAGATTTGAAGTACTTGTTCTTCCATCTCTTGAAGCATTTTAGGCCTGACAATGACCCTATCTTCTAATCAATCCCAGCTTACTGGGATTCTACATTTATGGCCATACAAGGCCTCAAAAGGAGCCATTTTAATTGAAGACTAATATTAGTTATTATATGCAAATTTGACCAAAGGTATGTATGTTTCCCATTGATACTGTAGATCCATGCAATAAACACTTAGGATGTCCTCTAATACTTGATTTACTCGCTCGGTCTGACCATCTATCTCAGGATGATAGGCTAAACTTATATTCAATTTAGTGCCCAAGGTTGTAAATAATGTTTGCCAAAATCTAGAAGTTATCCTAGCATCCCTATCTAAAATAATTTTCTCTGGAATCCCATGTAACCTAAAATTTCTTTTATGAACCTATGGGCTATCTTAGGTGCTCCATCGAATAAATTCCCTCGTATGAAATGTGCAACCTTAGTTAATCTATCAGTTATGACCAAAATAGTGTTGTGTCAATTTCGCGTCATAGGTAAGCCTTGTAAAAAGTCCATGGATATTACCTGTCACTTCCATTCAGGTACTCATTTGGGTGCAATAACCCTATTGGATACCGATGTTCTACCTTCACTCTCTGACATTCCAAACAACTAGCTACAAACTCAATTATTTCATTTCATTCTCTTCCAAAAGTATAAGGGTTTTATGTTAGATAACATCTTCATTACTCCCAGGTGTCCTGAATATGGGGTTGAGTGATATTCACCTAAAATTAATCTTTGTAGTTCAGGGTGATTGGGCACATAGATTATGTGGCAATATCTCAACAATCCATCTTCTTCCAGGTTAACTTCTGAATACTTGGGATCCTGTGGATTTCTAATAAGTGCCATGGTAATTTCTATATAAAACTTGTCATGCTCTCAATGCTATAAAATTTTGTATCTTAATCTAAAATTTACTATACTCATTATTGAGATGTGTCTTCTCTAGCTTAGGGCATTAGCCACCTTGTTTTCCTTTCCTTTAATGTATCTTGTGTTGAACTCATAATCTGCTAAAAATCCTAGCCATTTCCTTTGTCTAGCATTCAAGTTTTGTTGGGTGAAAATATTTTTTAAACTTTGATGGTCGGATCAAAGATCAAAAGGTTTTCCAATTAAATAATGCCTCCACATTTGTAAAGCATGTACTATGATTGCTAGTTCAAGGTCATGAGGTGCATAATTTTGTTTATAATTTTTTAGCTTCCTAGACTCATAAGCAATGACTTGTTCTTCCTACATTAACACACCCCCTAAGCCTTCACCTAAAGCATCAATGATTACCACAAACAGTTTCTACAGATCGGGTATCCTTAAGATAGGTGCAGTAGTCAATTTTTCTTTCAGAAACTCAAAAGTTGATTGACATTTTTTTGTCCAAACAAATTTCTTTCCCTTCCTCTAGAGTGAAGTGATTGGATAGGCTATTGTTGAGAAGTTCCTGAAAATTTTTCTATAAAATCCAGCTAATCCCATGAAGCTCCTAACTTCAGATACATTTCTAGGTATGGGCCATTCCTTAATTACTTTAATCTTAGATGGATCTACTGCTATACCCTATGCTGAAATAATATGCTCTAGGTACTGAATTTCTTTCTAATAAAAGACACACTGTGATAATTTCCTATATAACTTATGTTCTCTAAGTCTCTGTAGCACTATCTCTAAGTGTCTCTGATGTTATTCTTCATTCTTGGAATATATTAGAATATCATCTGTAAAAACCAATACAAATTTGTCCAAACAATCATGAAATATACTATTCATTAAATTCAAGAAAGTTGCAGGAGCATTAGTTAATTGAAATGGTAGTACCATAGACTCATAATGTCCATATCTAATTCTGAAAGTAGTTTTATGTATGTCCTCATCCTTAATTCACAGTTGATGATATCCTGATCTTAGATCAATTTTTGAGAACATAGTTGCACCCTTCATTTGGTCAAAGAGATCATCTATCCTTGGCAATGGGTGCCAATTTTTTATGGTGACTTTATTAATAATCCTATAGTCTATACATAGCCTCATGGTCTCATCCTTCTCTTACAAATAACACAACAGCTCTCCATGGTGAGACACTAGGTCGAATCATCTTCTTATCCAACATATCTTGTAGTTGAATCTACAACTCCATTAGTTTCGTGGTGGTCATTCTGTATGGAGCTCTGGATATAGGTTATGCTCCTTGTATCAAGTCTATGGTAAAATTAAATATCTAGGAAGGGGGTAATCTAGGAAGTTCTTCAGGGAACACATCTTGATAGTTCTTCAAATAGGGATATTTTTCTTTAAAGGATTCTTTTAATTTTTTCTTAATTTATCCATCTTCATAAATATAATCATCCCCATATGTGATTTCCCTTGTATCTTTAACTCTCACCGCGAATATTTCACAACCCTTCCTTCCATATCTCTTAAGTTGTATCGCAGAAATCTGTTGTGCTCTAATTTCATGTTTGATCCCTGAAATACTTGTGGGTCTACCTCTATCATCCACACAGTTGATAGCTTTGTCAAGGCAATCTACCTTAGCCTTATGTTTACTAAGCCAATTAATTCTAATGATAATGTCATAAGACCCTAGTGAAACTACATATAAATTTAGTTCTATGGAGAAATTCGAGAAATCAACTTGGGCTTCAAATAGGCATTGCTCTACCTTGGCCCTTGACTGGTTCACATATTCAATTGTCCATGGTTTTGCAATGAAACCAGATCTTTTTGGAAATATACTTAACAATCTAGGTGATATAAAATATTTAGTTGCTCTAGTATCAATGAGTATAGACACAAGGTTTCCATAGATCTTACCTGGTGTTTCCATGGGACCTATCTGTTGCTCTGCTTGCCTATTGTCCAAGGTTGCATAAATTCTCTGTTGAAAAACTTGCTACTATTGTGGCAAGGGTGGGTGTTGTGACTAGTTGTAGTTAGGGCACTACTTCTTATAATGGTTTCCTCCACAAATAAAACAACCTCGCAGTGGTCCTCTCTTCTCATTATTTCTATCATTTTTGTTCACATGAAAATTTCCTTTGATGTCTCTTGTTTCACTACTTTTATTTTCAAGTATGTTATTCTTATAATCCTTAAATTTTTTTCTTGATGGTCCAAATTCAGTGCCTTCTAGATTCCAGGTAGTCTTTCTCTTATTGTCCCGAATAGAATCATCCTTTTTAACCTTATGTTCTTGTCGAATAGCCTTTTCCAAAGCCTCTTCCATGGTTTGAGGTGCAAGAACATCTACGGCTCCCTCTATCCTATTATTCAATCCCATGATAAAATTTTTTACCTTTAGGTTGGTATCTTGTTGGTATGGTGGCACGTGTTTAAGCAACCAGGTGAATTTCTCCCAATATTTATGTACTAAAAAATCCTCCTATTTCAAGTTCTAGAATTCCAAGATTTTTTGATCATAGAAGGTTTGGGGAAGCCATTATGTCCTAAATATGTCTACAAGCTTTTCCTAGGTGATGTCAGTAGATCTAATGTTTTGTTCTACCTTGGTGTTTCCCCACCAAGTTGTAGCTTCCCCAGTGAATTGTTATATGCCCCAAACTGCCTTTGAGGTCTCTAAAAAATTTCTAATTTTGAAGTTTTGTTCCATTTCTATTAGCCATGCTTCAAATTCTTCTCCGGACTTAGTGCCAAAGAACTTGGGGGGTTTAATTTTCTTAATATCTGTTAATAAATCAGCTACGATTTCCTTCTTCTTTTCCTTATTTGCTTGTTTAGGAGAGGGGGTTTTATTATGCTTGGAGACTTATGTCTCAACCTTGGGTGTGTTTCAAACTTCCTTGTGATGTTTCCCCATCTATGTTGCCATCTCACTCATTCTCATTTCCATGGTTTCTAGTTTCAGTTGTGTTTCCTGCAAAACTTGGAGTAACAATTCATTAGAGGATTGAGGGTTCTCACGAACTATCTCTTGGTTTTTTGCATTCTTTTTGTTACTCATGTTTGTGTTTTAGGTCTTTAACTTGTTAATTTACACAATTAAGTATATAGTTTAGTTTCATTACTCGACTAAGAAAAAGAAAAATTATTTCCGTTGTTCAAAAATTTCATTGTTCAACTAAACAATCTCATTATCAAAATTTATTTCCATTGTGTTGGCTCCTAATTTAACAGTTTTAAAAATAACCAAGAAACCAAAGAAATGCATCTAAGGCTAGCAAATTCCTATGATAGATACATCTGACTGCAGTCTTGGGCCAACTATAAGGCTAGACCCTTCTTCTACTTTAGGCTCTGCAAGACTTAGGCGAGTGGACCTCAGATTCAATTGATACCGTACCAGTGCGAAAACATATCCTTGAATCTATTAAGTAGATGAAAACCCTTTATATCTCCTAATAACTCATGCAATAACAGAGATATACAATAGCTAAATGCAAATCTATGAATCACATAAGTTGAGTGAGGGTTAATCCTTTAAGTCCTTCAACATGAAAGGGAAAGAATGTTTGATTAATAATGTTGAATTCAGCAAAATCTTAGATATGCAGCAGTAAGACTTAATGATCCCCTAACTGACTAGTGCCTAATCCATTGGGAAAATCCATGAATCAAATGCATACATATGGATATCTGATACTTATTTATATATTCAAATATATGATATATCTATTTACCTTGTAAATAAACATCTGTGGTCAATCTGAACCTCATTCTTACATGATATCCCCCTTAGTAAACTTCCAACCTTGTTGAATTCTTTGAAGCATTTACATAACCCCTTGGGTTATAAGAAACAATGAAACAAAATACAGCCTTAAGGGATTGCAACTATGACCTAGGCTCTTTGTTCAAAGACCATAAAACATAGGAAATTCACTGAGACAGGAGACAAGAATCAGAATGAAACTAATGAAATTCTTGTTCATTTGTATTCATTTCCTTGAAACAATACAACCAAATGCATGAAATAAAAACATGAAAACACCTAACAGATCTGAACTATCTATATCATCCTTCCTACTGCTATTCATACAAGAGAGAATGTGCTGAAGAAAATGGTTTCATAGTAAAACCATTGGAACCCTCTTGGTATTACCCAGAGAAAACTGCCAACAACTACAAAGAATGAAAGATAGAAAGATATAGGAGAAGATGAATTCTTGGATCTGTTATGCAACTGCCATCTGTCCACTTGAAATTCCCTCTCCTAGCAAAGAACAACCTATCTCTCTTCTTTCTACCCCTTTGATCTGATTTTGTTTTCATCATTACTTGTAACTGATTTGCAAATATCATCTGCTTAATGATGGAAAACCTTTTTGCATCCAAAATATCTGATATCTTCATGAAATGTTGAAGGAATCAAAATTTAACTGATTTGAAAGTAACCCAATTCAATCCCAATTACATTTCTACTATCTTTTATGCATATTCAGGTCATTACCCTACTAAAAATCAAAATTGAACATCAATACCTGAATGTAGTTGTAGATTTGGAATCTAGAGGAAAACCTCAAATAACCTGAACACACTACTTCCTATGTAAAAACTAACCTCGGAATCGAAAAGTTAGTCTTCTCATGATTTCGGCGATATATAATATCGCATATGTAGCCTTCCAAAAACCCTCTAAATATCAATTTGAAAAATGCCCTCCTGGTAGAAAGTTCAGGCTTGCAACTAAATTTTTCAAAATTTAAATGATTCTAAAGTACAAACTTTAGAAAAATGCCCTTTTCAATTTAAAATTCTAAACGTGCTTTGAGAAAACAATAAAATATTTTAATATGACAACTTAAAAATATTTTTTTTTATCCCCAATGAGTCATCTGGGTCAACCAAGCTTTGACCAATGCCACATGTCGATCTATGATTTGCCTGTCTGTTGCCACTAGATTGCCTCATCATTTTCCAAATAGAACTTACATGTCACCGCCACATGGCAATCTTTCATTCGTTGCCTAAATTGCCACCTTAGCATGCTGACGGAGCCTGCCACATCATCTCCTGACCCGGGCCCACTACCACTTGTCAAATTTTTGCATGCCCACATTTTCTAACTTACTTGCATCTCTATTTTGTGGGCATGTCCCCACCGTTAGATTGTGACACATGTCATGATCTGGTGCATCCTCTCAAACTACTCTTGATCTCCATGTCAACGTTAATTAGGACTCATCGCCACATGGCACGATCTCGCATTCCCACAATTCTTATCAGTTGAACATTTTGTTATTGCAGGCTTATGCCCACTGCAGGATGAAGCCACATGTCACAATCTCCTGCGATCTCCAGTTTGGGTGCCATGTCATCGTCAGTGCATTTTCATTTAAAATTATCTCAACATCACCCTTTGGCTAACATCATCAAGGTTGGGTCCCACCTCGCAAACCTACGCTTCAAAAGCACTTGTCTCTTAAGACATCACTCATATCACGTGTTTTTATATTTAAAAAACTAAAAGGGTCCCAACATGAACAATGTGGGATAAAACCCTTTTACAATTCTTCCTATGGCTTTGCTCTACCATGTCCTTGACTGCGACTTTTCTTCAAATGTTCGATTTCTTTTTTGCTTGCTATGTGATTGATGAGTAGGTCTGTGGGTTTCACTTTCTCCTTGTCTTCTTATCCACATGGAAGTTTCCTTTGCCTCTTAATGATCCCCTAAGCTAGCTTTTCTGTCACTACAACACTTTTTCTTTAAACAATGCGTGGAGATTTCTTTGACTAGCGATTTGCCTTGTATGTGTTTTCTTTTTTCAAATGTCTCTGCCCCTCCACGTGGGTTGCCTTGCTGCAAATGGATAAAATATGACTGTCTTTGGTGCTTTTCCTCTACTAATTCTTCCTTCAATGCAGCGTCTCCCCTACTTCTTCTGTATCCTCCCATGGCAGATTCCCATTATTCAAGCATGAGCATCTCCTTTTACATGCCTGTGGCTTTGGTCTTTGAATTGTAGATTGATGTTTGGCTTTGACTGATCTCTGCCAATGTGGGTTGTTGTCTCCAAAATGTGGGCTTCTGCATCTTGCCACTACCTCTCTTTTTGACATGGAGATTTCTCTCCTTTTCTCATGCTATGTGCACACCTTTGCTAGTGTGAATGACCCCTTCAATTGCGTGGGTTGTACTTGCAGGTGCCTTTTTGTTCATATGGTCTGCCTTTTTCTCTTTTATGCTGCCCCTGTTCCTTTGTTTTGGCATGTGGCTTTCTAATTTTTTATGTTGTGCATGATTGCTCTTCTCAAAACTATGGTTTCTCTTGTTATGATGCACGTGGATGCCCTTTTGCAAGCACAAACATGGGTCTTCCTATTCTCTACTTTGCCATTGAAAACTTTCAAAATGTAGAGTCTCAGTAATAAAAATTTGAACAACAAAATCATTATTTGAGGTCACCAATTGTGTTGCACCGCTCGTACTATCATAGATCTCAATGTCATTTGTGTTGGCATTCTCATCACGAGTTATCCTTGCATAGTAGGACACTCCGTTGCTATCTAAATTCTTGGAAATAATTTCTCCCTCAAATTTACCAGCCACCATGAGATTTTTCTTAACGTACATCGTGCTAATTTTGAATTCTCCCAAGACCCTTTTGCATTGCCCTTGGATTCTTCTCCACCTCTTTCGCAGATGTGATGGGTCCCGAGACATTGAGAACTTCAGTGCTTTTTTGTTTTACAAAGCACCAATGCATAAGAGAATAGTTTATCATTAGGTAGACATCATGCTTTGAAGTTGACCAAACAAGATTCCTTAACTTAGTATCCTATTGATTTAATAAAATCAGTCGGGCCCCAAAGTGGGCCTGACTAAAAAATATTCATTTTCAAATGCCTGATCCTTTAAAATGATCTACTAAATGCCTAATTATAATTAGAATCAATCTTCATCGTTAATTCAACTTTTGATAATCACTTTACCCCCTTTCTACCAACTGTCAATTTCATGCTAGGAGGTCCTTTGACTGGCCTTAAAAACTGACCCAAACCTCTGACTGGGCTCTAAAAACTAGGGCACTGATTCTCTGTTTCGCACACTTCTACCCCATCGAATCTCATCTCATGAAGAATTTCAGGTCAAAAGATATTCACTGTCAAAGTTGACCCTTCAGAACTACCTACATGAAAACATGTCAGAAAACAATAAACTGTGTTTGGAATTGGCTTCAAAAACTGGGTAAACTAACACTTGGGGAAACAAAAACTGGGGTGTTGGTTCTTTGTCATGAGGAGAATATAAATTTTCAATTTGGGCTAATGAAAAATAACTGGGCGCGAATGGAAAGCAGTCAAAGTAGGCTACTTGGATTTTGCAAATTGAAACAATGGCAGAAAAATGATTTTTTGCAAATGGAATTGACCTAGAAAAGTGTGCAAATGGATTCATCATGACTTGCAAATTGACACGCTTGGAGTATTTTTAGAGGAAAACATAGTGGTACAATCCATTTGATGTCACCTATCATGGATTTCAAGTTATAACATCCCAAGTAGGGGTTCCAACAGATTTGCAAATGCTGACACCAGTAAAAAGATACAAATTCAATTTGGAATCGCATTTGAAAACTGATCAAACAGATTCTTTAGAAGCTGAAACTTGAAATATAACAAGTCTCTAACATTTATAAAGCAACGCAAAAGGAATTTCAACATTTTTGTCAACTAGTCAAAAGTTATAACACGTCAAATAGGGCTTCCCAGAATTCTGAACATTTCATATCAGCATGACATTGATAACTGACAAACTTTGAGGGATTCAAAACCTAGTCAAACGGACTTGAAACGACTCAAAATCTAAAACATAGGTTCTTAGGTATGGACACTAGACACTCCAAAGTGGTGAGTCATGAAATATTTCTGGGTGCGAGATATTCAAATGCAAACACAGCCTCCTGTCACTGTTTAATACTTTTGATACTTGGTCAAAATAGGACTTCACGGAATGGCTCGAAATGTTAGTTTATCATCATGAAACAAGTGGATAGGCTGAATGGAAGGTGTTAAAAATGTTAAGCACCTCATGGGGCTCAAAGGTACAGTCGAGTACAATCTCATCAAAAAGCACTTATAGGGCTTGAATTTCTTAATGGTACTCAAAATTGACCATGCAATTTTTAGTCCCAACACATTGCTCGACTAAGCAATATTTATTTACTAATTCATTTTCTTTGCTCGACTAAGAAAAAATCATTTCCATTGCTCGACTAAGCAATTCCAAAATTCATTTTCATTGCTCAACTAAGAAATCCTTAATCACAAAATTCATTTCTATTGCTCGACTAAGCAATCTTTAATTACAAAATTAATTTCTATTTTGCTTGACTAAGCAATCTTTAATTACAAAATTCTTCTCATTGCTTGACTAAGCAATCCTTAATTACAAAATTTATTTCTATTGCTTGACTAAGCAATCTTTAATTACAAACTTCTTTTCCATTACTCAACTAAGAAAAATTTTATTTACAAAATTCCTCTATTGAGGAAGTCTATATTCACACAGTATCTTTATTCTTGCTTTGCAGCATCTAGTTTTGACTGGTACATGTCTCATATCATCCATAACCTATGAAAATGGAGAAGGGGGCTGCTCTGTTGAGCATTTCAGTTCTTTATTAGTTTGTTCCTATATGTTGCCTTCTTGGTAGGGGTCCTTCTGACTCTCTCCTTCTTCATTCATTGAATTGCTTGGTTCAAGGTTTCATTATCTTGAGGTTCAAAATAGAAAGAGTAATCATACTTAGTCATGTTCTTAATAAGATAGGGGAAAATAGGATGTCAATTTTTCTTGTGAGTTGTTCTACGTACTAACATCTTGTAGTCATTTTTCAGTTTCATTAGATTTTAAGAAGGTGTTGTGCCCTAGGTTTAGTGTCAAATCCACTGCTCTGATACCATATGTAACATCCAGTTTCTCACTAACTAAATTATAGTCTTGAACTAACTAATTTCTATTTCTTATTCACATGGCAGAGTTTTCCAACAACTGCTTAAACTAAAATAAATCTAATTACAATACTAAATTTTCAAGAATTACAAATAGATAACAATAACCATTAATTTACTTGATCAGCTAAAAAGTAAATACTTAACTATTTCTATAGTTCAACCAAAATTAATTAACAGATGTTCTTGAATGAAAATTCAGATCTGATTATGTATGATCATCCAACTATCTTAACATAATATCTATCCTTAAAGTAAATGACTTTCAAACTTGAAAAGAAATATCTAAACTTACAGATTAAAAAGACCATTTAGATGAATTTGTGAAGCTTCCTTTAGTGGTTGTATAAGCTCTGGCTTTATTGAGTGGAGAAGCATTAACATAGGCTTAACCTCCCAACCATAGACCATTACTTATCCCCATAGGTTCTAATTTAATAGAACAGCCCTCCCTAATGTTCATTAATCTAGCCATCAGAGTATCCAAGTGGGTTGAGGTCCCAACATTTATTCAACAGAATAACTGAAGCATCTTGAAAAAAACAAGATCAATTGTTCTGGTAAGTTTGCCTAATTCCACCCTGGCCAAGGATTTCAAATTGTGGGTTTACAATCGATCTCCACCACTTAGCTTCACAACTTATCTCACATGTGGAACTTACATGAGCTAATACATTAATTAATTATTATTTATTTGATTCTAATATCATTCTTGTTTTTACAGGTTCATCTACACCTCCTCGCCATAATCAGGCGATCAAGTCGGTGATTCCTTGGTGCCTTCTGAATAGCTTCACTTAGAGACTTTACACTTGCTTCACCATATTCTAGCATTTGCTTGGTGAATACCTTGGTGCTCACAGTTCATTATCTCAATCTTAGTTATTAAATTTTGCAGTAGGATTTATTTGATTTATATTTGAGAAAAAATTCATCACTCTTAAAAAGGGAAAAATAGATAATTACACATTCAGACAGTGAAGGAAGATGTCTGATTTAACATATGTTAATGGAAATGATATTAAAGTAAACAGTCAGTAGACTAGAAACATATCAAGCTCCATTGTTTGTGACTGGAACATACATGCTTCAATTTGAAAACACATGGAAAATGATTTACTAGTACTAAAATGTGATATCTTATATTCTATACGGGCTTTTCTTTCTCATATTAAATTGCCGACTCAAGAAAGAAGACGTGATAACAAGGAAAGAATAAAAGGAAATGATTGCAAGAGTTGGATTATCTTACTCGACTCTCTCTAAATATAATCCTAAGAAGAGTTTGCACTTGGTATTAACCATCTACCATAGCTCAATGGTTGTGAATACAATCAATTTGATTTTCCAAGGGGATTACAAATAGGGCCGAACTTAACTTCTACAAATAGCTAACATAGAATCTCAGGTTTCCAAGAAAAGAAAGGTTGATGGAGTAAATAAGTACAGGAAGCTAAAAACATGATGAATGTCAAAAATGTTTAAAGGTTTGTTTAATAAGATTAAGCTTGACCTTATAGCTACCATCAGTTACAAGATCATATTTGAAATCTTTAATCAAATCGGCTAAAATGGAAAAAGAGGAAGGAGGGAAAATTGAAAAGGAAAAGAAGATAAAAAGTTTTTAAATAATTAATTTTTTTTTCTCGATTATGATTATATGTACATAATGGTAAGGTGACATCATTGGATTAATGTGTTTAATGTAATGGTGCCACTTTATTATTATTTACCTATGACCATAGTTGAGATAATAAAATAATATTTAAATGATATTATTATTTTGATAATTTCTTAAAGGTAAGAACTTATTTTTGTTTTGTATTGTTTTAATTTTTTTTTTTCACTTACAGCTCATGTGGTTCCACCATGAAATATGTTTCCAAGTCCTAATAACCTTGCCAGGATGGTTCTAGGTCAAACTTGTCACTTATGATGACTGAACCTTATGACCATCCCCTTCCAATGACCTCATTTCACAATGCTTCCCCTCTCTCTTTGATCTTCATCCTATAACCATTCAAAGCAACATTCTCACCAAGACATCAATTCAAGATTTATAAATTTTTAATTAAAATCATCAAGTGACCATTAGGAATTTCATCAATATCATAATAATTGACTTGTTCATCATATATGTACAACTACTACAATTAACTGACTCTATTTCACATGATCATGAATAAATTAATACAATGGCTAGAATTAACTAACTCAATTCCATATGATAATTAGATTGATACAACAGCTATAATTAACTAATTCAATTTCACATAAACATGAAGAGATAAGTAATGGCTATAACTAACATGTTATAACAATGGCTATAATGAACTAACTCAAATTCACATGAACATGAAGAAATAATTTGGTTCAATGGCTATAATCAGTTTAAAATTTTAGGGCAAAAATTGGGATGTAACACCTTGAGTAACACTAAGGGGGAGATTGTTGGAAATTTGGTCAATGCTCCCCTTGGGATTTATGACAAGGGCTTAATCACCTCATGTTCACTATAAGTTGAGTGATTATATTGGGCATTGGCATATTGGTCTTTTGATGCAATGACAATCCCACTCTAACAAGTGGTACCAGAGCTTGGTCATAGGTACAAATCCTAATTCCCATGTATCATTCTTCACAATGTGATCGAATTCTTCCTTCATTACTTGAATCCAATGATCATCTTTACATACTTCATCTATACTCTTACGTTTAACTTGATAAATCAAACATAGTTCCTCATTAGCTTTGTTTCTTGTCATCACTCCTTTGTCTTTGCTTCCAATTATCTACTTTGGAGGGTGATTCTTTGTTAGGTTCCTGTAAGAGGTAGGAGTTTCTAACTCAACTCTTACTTATTCTCTTGGTTCATATCTATCTCCACTTTGTTCAATAATTTGCACATCATTCTACAAGTCATTGTTAGTATCAAAGAAAACCTCTACATTCTCATTGTTAGCCTTCAAATCAACAATATTCAGCAAATTTATTTCTTCTTTTACTTCCTCTTTCCAATTCAAGATCATTATCATCATAGTTATTCAAGAATCTTTCCATACTTGCTTTAAATTCTTCATCTTCATCAAATAGAAAATTCTTTCTAGTTTTCCTTACTCTATTAGGACATCTAGAAGAAAAATGGCCAAACTCTTTACATGTCCAAGAAAAAAAAATTTCCATACCTTTTGGCTCTCTTTTCATGAGCAGATCAATACCCTCTTTGATCTTCTTGTCTTCTTTAGATCTGGATTTGTCTTTACTTATGCTTCTATTCTTTTATGTGCAACAAAAGGATTATGGATCAAGAAACTCAATGCTTAGTTCTTTACATAAATCTGATAAGTCACCAAGAAGCTCCATCTTTTGGGTGTCAAAATTTCCTCTATCAGACATAGATCTCCCAAAGTTGTTAAGCTTACTCTTCAAGGACCTGATTCTATGATACCAATTGTTAGAATATATATTTCACCAATATAACTAAGAGCGGGTGAATCAATTATCCAACTATTATCTCAATTATCAACCTTATTAAATCTTAATCATATGAGAAATAAAATTAGAGACCACAACAAGATACTCGTACATAATAACACTAGATATGTTAATTAGGGAAACCCTTGATCAGATGGGAAACCCCAGTGGGGATGGTACCCACAAGATGATCTACTAATATAAATATTCCTTTTTAGAGCATGGACCCTATTAGGAGTCTATAAAAACATTTAGTACACATCAATCCCTATTAGGAGATTCCAACCCTATTAGGAGTTGTGGCATATGGACCCACTGTCCAAATAGCTTCAGGGGAAAGACCAATGAACCCATTATGAAAATGATCTCTACATTATTCCTTGCAAAATAATTGAATTGAATTGCATCGATCCTAACTCTTTTTCTGTCCTATCAACTAGACCTCTACTTCTTCTAATCTCAATACTAGATCACAAACTTCACATCCAATAATCCCTTGGATCACTTACTCACATTTACCAAATACTCTGATCTTGTTCACACTTCTTTGAACACTTCACATTTCATACACTAATCACACTTTCTCAATCAAGGAAAATGCTTTCCTTTATACCAAATCCTCAAAAAAATTACTTGAGTCAGCCTTGAGGCTTTCCCAATTAATTATAATAGGACCACAATAAGATAATTAATTAATGGTGCAATGAGATTCTAAGTGTAATTTGGATCCTACAAATAACCACACAATAGAAACACAACACAAGATACATAATCTGATACCAAATACAACTCTTTATTCATAAAATAATTGTTTACATGCAATATGCCTGGCTGTAAGGCCTTCCAAATTTTGGTCAAATACAATAGCAATTACAAAAAAAATATTGCAAGATCCCTCAAGCTCCAATCCCAAAACTAGCTACTCCAAATCCACACTAGTAGAAACCTTCAAGGAAGATCTCAACTTGTGCTTGCAAGCCCAACAAGCAATCTCCTTATTTCCCAAGCCTTGGCTACTATACCTTCTCAAAATTCCCTCTTCTACCACATCCTCTTCTCTAAGTTGGATGAATCTTCCTTAAGACTCCACAAGACACCCCTACTTATACCCAACTAAGCCACATGTTGGCCTATCCCATTACAAACTAAAATAACCCTTACATTAAATATATATATAAGCCACAAGTTGGCTATAACACTCATTAAATACCTACAACCCAAATTAAATGCCAAAAGATCAGCTCATAGACAACTTAGGCAATATGGAAACTAAGACATGATCAAGTGTCAAAAACCACCACCAAGCATTAGCAAATCCTCAAGCATAATCGAGTCCCTACATTGATTGAGTTAACTCAAGCAACACTACTACTGAGTTCCCAATGTAAACCAAGCCACAGTAAATATCGAGTGCCCCAAGAATCATCAAACTCCTTCATTAACCAAGTCATTCAGTTAACACAACAATCATAAACTACCCAGTAATGGTCGAGTACCATCTCTTCACTAAGTCATCCAACTCTAAAGCCAAACAACACCATCCTATAGGATTGTCAGAAAGCCTAGGATTCTCCTGCATTAGATACCCTAGGTTCAAAAAGATGTTCTTATTAGGTGGAAGAACACCGTCTGGGATTCAACTCATAAATCCCAAAATGGTTCTTCACATACATATTCTCCAAGTCTTCAACTTTCACACTCTTTCCCTTGTTCCACTTCTGCTTCTTCATATCCATCCTCAGTGTTCCATAGGTCTATTTTCCACATTAATCTCTAACCCTCTTAGAATCCTTCAACTTAACTTGACTACCAATACACAGGTTCCTCCTATTGAGATCTTCACTCTATAATAGAAATAGGGAATGCTTCCTGCCACCTTTCATAATTGAAAATGCATTCTTGACACAATCATGCGCAACCTTGAAATCATACTACCAAGGTCTACTAAGCAATAGATGACAACTATTCATGTCCACAATATCACACAACACTTGATCCTTATACTTCCCAATCTATAAATTAACAAGGCATTGCTCCCTTGCTTCTAAAGAATGCTCACCTTGCAACCAACCAATCCTATAAGGATAAGGATGTCTCACTCTCTTTAAACCAAGTTTATGAACCATCTCCTCAGTAATAAGGTTATTAGTACTATCACCATCCATGATCACATTGCAAACTTTACCACTAGAATTACACGAAGTCCTGAACAAATTACTCCTCTAACAAGATTCTAATGTCCTCTAACCAAATAGTACTCATCGAGCTAGTAAATTATCTCCTTGCTCAGGTTCACTGGTAGGGTTTTTAGCCTCATTCACAACACAATCTCTTCTATCACTAGCTCTAGGATAGTTATAAAATCTATGTCCTTCTTGATGACATCTAAAACAAGTACCCTTAAACTCACCTCTACATGTACTTCTCTTCTGATCAATAAGATTTGGTTCATCTTCTGCACTCAATTTAGCCTTTGTTGAGTAGTCCTACTTCACCTTCCCTCTAGAATCACCTTATCTTTTCCTCTTCAACTTATCTTCTACCTTCAATGAATATTGATAAGAATCCTCAACCAAAACAATCTTCAATACACCAACCTCATCTTGGATATTGAATCTCAAAACATTAATGTTCTGAGCTATCTTCTCCTTTGACAATTCTCTATGCCTAGACTGAATAGTCAACTTGTAGAACTCCTCAGTATAATCTTTCACAGTCATATCTTTGTGCTTCAAATTATGTAACCTCATAAACAACTCTAGTTCATAATCAGTAGGAATGAACTTAGCCTTCAGTTTAGTCACCATCAATCTCCATCTAGTGATCTTCATTTCACCCTCCTCCTCTCTATCTCTTTGTAATTCCTTCCACCAAAGAGCAACATGTCCCTTCAACTTAGTTTGTACCAACCTTACTCTGAGTGTATCTTCAATATCCTCAAGCTTAAAGTAGTCTTCTAATTCACCCATCCAATCAATCAGGTCGTTAGGATTCAAAGTACCTGAAAAATTAGAAACCTCCATCTTATGCTTCAACTTCAACTGAGATCCAAGTCTAGCAAACTAACCAGCCCTATTTCTCATAGGTCTCTCTACACAATTATTTCTATCCTCACCACTCAATCTAGCAACTTCCTCATAACCATCTTCAATACCCACATGCTAAGGTACACCACCTATAGTACTTATGATCTGAGTGATCATATCACTCTTCATCAATGCTATCTTCTCTGAGAGCCATTTCCACAGCATCGCAAAGATCATCAAATGACCTAGGGTCCAATCTTATTGGAGGTATCTTCCAAGATTATTTGCAAGCCCAAACCAATAAATCCACAAATCCATAAGATCAATCAGCTCCACAAGATCAACCTTCCCTTCTAGCCTTCACCAAAGTCCTTGTGCAAATTGCCTCAACTTCGGCGCTCAATCTACACACTCAACAACAACTAAGAATTGATACCATATGACATAATGAGATTCTGAGGGTATCCCTACTAGAGGTAATATAGATCCTTAGAAATAACCACATAGTAGATACACAATCTGATACCAAATTCAACTCTTTATTCATAAAATAATGGTTTACATGCAATATGCTCAGTTGTAAGGCCTTTCGGGTTTTGGCCAAATACAATAGCAATTACAAAAAATAGTTCTGCAAGATCCCTTGAGATCTAATCCCAACACTAGCTAGTCGAGATCCAAACTAGTAGAAATGTTCAAGGAAGATCTAAACTTGTGCTTGCAAGCCCACCAAGCAATCTCCTTGTTTTCCAAGCCTTGGCTACTAGCCCTTCTCAAAAATTGCTCTTCTACCATATCCTCTTCTCCAAGCTAGATGAATCTACATTAAGACTCCATAAGACACCCCTACTTATACCCAACTAAGCCATAGGTCAGCCTAGCCCATTACAAATTAAAATAACCCTTACATTAAATATATGCATAAACCACAAGTTGGCTGCAACACTCATTAAATACCTACAACCCAAATTAAATGCCAAAAGGTTGGCTCACAAACAACTTGGGAAACATAGAAGCAAAGACATACTAAGTTTTAGAAACCACTACAAAGCATCAGCAAATCCTCAAGCATAACTGAGCACCTTCATTAACCAAGATAACTTAGGCAACACTAATATTGAATTCCTAGTGTAAACTGAGCCATAGTATATGCCAAGTGCCCCAAGCATTGTCAAACGCCTTCATAAATTGAGTCACTTGATTAACACAGCAACCAAAAACTACCTATTAATGACCAATTACCATCTCCTCATTGAATGAGTCCTCCAAATCCAAAGCCAAACTCCACCATCTTGTAGGATTGCCAACAAGCTTGGGATGCTCTTGCATCAATTAATTACAATCATGATAGTAGTGTCGGCTCACAATTTATGCAACTCTTTACACATGAGACTTCAAGGCTTGTGCACTTACATACATCATCATGAAACTATCTTCTTCCATTATATGACTTTGTGTATCTTGGTTATATCTTAGTAGAAAGATAAATCATAATCATCAAAAACTACTTTACAAGTACTTTGTTTCTGCACTACTCTCTGTAAATCACTTATCATTTATGTATTTCTTTTACTTAGGTTAGATTAACGTAACCTCATCATCATGATACAATGAGGAACACATATTTAACTTTGCATCACCTAATCATCAATAATCTATCTATATGACCACGATCTCTATCTACTACTTTGTCAGTCTTCATAGAATTACTACTATGTTGACATCAATGACAAACATAGTCATGAATGCAACATGTCAATACTGCCACATGATCTCCACTTCTTAGGATACTCCCCCAAAGGAATACTTGTAGTATTCATGCTAACAAACTCTACCCAAGCTTTCTCATTGACTATCACATGTTGTCCTTTCTTCAACCAAGTGATCTTATAGGGATTACTATGAGGTATCTTATGAAATTTTGGTTTATTCATTACTTCATCAAGATACTATATTATTAGTTGAACTTAAATCTATACTCAGTTTACATACCTTATTTAGTATCTTGCATTTGATCCTAAAAAGTGTTCTCCTTTGGCTTGGTTCTTCCTTCATAGGTTCCTTGATTAGTGTCCTTCTAATCATGAGATGTTCTCCTTCTTATGATGTCAATGGTACCTCACCTAACTTGCTCCTAGTGGCCACCTCTTGCACATATGTCCCACTTCTTTCTCCTACTTTTGAATTTTACACCTTCTTTAGATACCCATAATTAGGATGCCCATATTGGTTACATGTGTAACACTTCATAGTTTCAAAGTATGAAGGTCCTTGCCTTGGCTATTTGACCTTCCTCTGAAATTGTTATTAGTTCCTCTACCTTTAATTTCTCCACCTCTTGGGCTACTAGACCTACTTAATTATGAGAGTTTGGCTTCTCCTTGTGATCTTGGCTCTATATTCCTACCTCCAAAAGTGCCTCTATGGCCTCTTGCATCCCTACCCCTACCTTTTCCTCTTGAGTTGTACTCATGCTTCTTCTTCAGCTTTTCCTCTAGTTTGAGGGCTAGATGATAACACTTCTAAAAAGGGTTTGGTCTCCATAGGTTTATTTCTTATTGAATATTCCATCTCAATCCATTGATGTATCTAGCTACCTTAATGCTCTTTTCTTCTTGCACATTAGACCTCAAATATAGTGTTTGGAACTTCTTAGTCTATGTGTCACATCTACATCCCTTTTCTTCAAATTTTGCCTCTTGGTGTGAAACTAAATCTCAATGTCTTTAGGTAAGTCCCCCTTACCTTGAACACCATACCCTTCCAACTGACTATAAGGATTTTCCCTTCTTTAACTCTTTCATCTCGGATGAACTTCAACTAGGTCAATGTTGGTCCTCACATCCTTGCTTTTGCTACTTTTACATTTTGGGTATCTAGGATGTTCTCACATTCAAATTAATCCTCCATGCCTTTAATCAATTCCATGATATGCTTTGCATCCATCTTCCCATTGAATAGTGGTACACCTAATTTTTTTCCACTTAAATCCTTGATAACTTTGAGGAAAGGTTCCTCATTCAATCCTAGATCAATGGTAGGTACCTCATCTTCAACATATACCTACTTGAGCTTCTCCTACTCTTCCTTCTTAGCGAATTATCTTATCACTTCCTCAGTCTTGAGGGATACTTCCCCAAGTTTGGCTTCTAGAGCTACAATATTGTTCTTCAACTTATGGTTCTCATTATCTTGAACTTTCACTTTATTTTCTAACTATGAATTTGTTACCATTATAGACTCAGAAAAAGACTCGTGGTTTGACATGCACTCTCACTTTGTCCAAATCAACTTAGATCTGATACCAATTTGATAGGAAATGGCCTTCATATCTTCCTTTCTTCTTATGTTTTCTAGGTTATTAACAATCCAAATATCCCCTAGGAATGAAATGATCTATTGGAGAAAAGAAATCAATCTTATTTCAAGGATTTCCCACCATTTAGGATTGCTTCACTACTGGGGTCTTTACTCCATTCATGTGCATCATACCTCCAAACCCATCTAAAAGTCTTGTAAGAGTGTGGAGGTTTGTTTCTTATTTTTAGGTTTCTCCACTTTGTATCTTGATTTCATACTTTAGTGGATCTTTCTTAATAATCTCACCAAAATACTTTAATTCCTCATTAGGCCATCTAGGCCTCCAATTAGGCCTCCTAATCTAGTTTTCATAATCTCTCTCCCAAAATTACTTAACAACCCCAAGAATAAACTAATATTCATAGTACCCTTTTTAATGATCTTTAATATTTTCTAGGTCTCAAATTCTATTTATAATTGCATATAACCCAAAAGTGAGTGTTTGCAAGGGTTTCTAGGTCTACACAGACCAGTCTTAAAGTAGGATTTCAATACCCCCTCATATAGACTTATAAACTCCTCCCATTCATCTTTCACACTCCTTAGAAATTACCCTAATACAATATAAATTCATTTGAAGAATTTCTATCCACTTCTTCAATTTAAGTGCACATACTTGTGTCAGCCACCTAATCAAGTTGCTCCAAGACTTGCCTAGTGTTGGTTGGTAAAATTATCAAACTGAAGTTTCAATCCTCCAACCAAAAATGGGTTAATATAAAAATATTATACCCACATTTTTCACAAGGCCATAATTTCCTAACTGTGGAAAATGAGTTAGACTCCATTCTTCCCAAATTGCCTGATTTTGTCCAGAGACTGACAAAGTGTAAAAGAATTAATTTTAACCTACTAAAAGTGATAAAAATAACTTTAAAATATGTTTAAAATACCAAAAGAATCTAATATATCTATTCAATGCAAATAAATTCAAATCTCAATCCATATGATTGAGGATGTTCAATCTTGCACAGTTCTGTAGTAAAACATGCTCAACATTCAATTGCTCAAACTTGAAATCACAACATCCAACTATAAAAAATGATTTGGATGGGATTAAATAACATTTACATACCTAAACCAACTTATTCTTGAGCATTTGGAACCAACTGATCACCATTTACATGATGTTGCAAAAGTTGCTCAAAAAGATGTCAAAGTTGCAAAATTGCAACTTGACAACTTTGTAATTTCTAGACAACTTTGGCATTTCCCTTGTTTCCTTGAAACCAAAAGGTGTATAAATATTTAAAATGGTATTATAATTATATGTGGACCTATTCCAATCCATTCTATTCATTTGACCAACATTTTGACTTCTAAATTCAATTAGACCAACTTGACAACTTTTCACCTAGGCAATGTAATTCTATATATTTTTGCACAAATTTTACATTCTACTTGGAAAACATGCCAAGGTGAACTTGTATATCACTTTGAGTTTCCATTGAGATCTTATCACATACCATTTCCCATCAAATATCCAATCACAACAAAATTTGAATAGGACCTTGACAATTCCTAGGGTGCTAATGCACCAATTATGGTTTGAAGAATGCTATTTAGGACTTATTGGTTCTAAGGCTATGTTTTTTGATACTTGAGTTAATAAAATGAATAAATATATTGTGCCACATAATATGAATTTTTATATTTACACTAATCCTTTACCTTCATATCAACCAATGTTATTAATCGACCTTATTATTTCAATCACCATATTAATTATGATTAGAAGATACAAGAAGCAAATCATGTGTTTAATCATGTTGAGGTATCACCTCAACCTTTTATTTATTCCCCATCTAAACCTAGATAGGAACTTTTTATTATCTTTATGAAATTTTATATATTTAGGGCACCTAATGGTCCTCTTTACATCATCCTTAGAGTTACTCATATTCCTCATCATGGTATTTTGGGTTATCCTTCCTTTGTTGTGAATGTTATCACTAAAGAACACATGTTTAACAAAGGGTTTCATAGAGATACTCATGATACAACTCATGTGTGGATTTAAACTTGCAATATTTTTCTTTATCATTCTCAAGGTTCTGTCACTTTACCTATTACTGTATCAAGAAAGGATGTTTTTACTGCCTTTGTTGTTATTCCTACCTCTAATTGATTTTAAGTTAAGCTTGGTAATCCATGACTTTCTTCCATGCAAGTCGTAGCTTCTCCTACTCATAAATGTCTTGAATTTTCTTGTGATGGAGATTTTATTGCTATTAATAATTCTCTTCATAAACCATCACATCCTAGAGATTGTGCTAAGATTGTTTTCTATTAGCCATCGCGTCTTGAGAAATGACCTACTTGTCCTGATCATATCTATAGAAACTATCAAAGACATAATGTAGCCAAGATCATGGAGCTTAGCCTTCCCAAGGGTTATTCACTTGTTCCTATCTTGTCTACTCCATCTACTATGTCTAGTTTTAAACCTATTTTACTTTCTACATCTATTCTCTCAGCCACTATATCTAAAACCATTGATGATCCTCCTTTGGAACCTATGGTAGTTGATTGTAATCATCCTATTACATCTCATAAGACCATTCATAATCACCATCAAGATAAAGCCAAGGTTAAAGCTTGTTCTCTTGCTTCTCAATCTACATCTTCATCTCAACCTTTAACATCCTTTGATCAAACCATGCATGAGTTTTTGGAGGAATCAAAACAAGGTAACACTTTGCATATGGATAAACATGATGATTATGTTTAAATTTTAGATTCTATTAATATTAATATGGAAGATACTTTAGATGATGAACATGTTATTAGTGATGAAGAATTAATTGATATGGATAATAATTTTCCTATCATGGTTTCTAATAATAGTGACTCCCAAAGTCCTTACTTAGAACTCAATGTGATTTCTTCTTTAATGGATGATGTTACTCTCATGAGTCATCATCCTTCCCCTAGAATTTTAGACTAAGATGTGGGGTACGCAAAATGCTTGATGTAGACTTCATGTATCATGGTAGTCTTTGTGTTCTTATGTCATGTTTTCTCACATGTTCTATTTTTTTATATGTTTTGATTGGATTGCTTAGATTATCCTTGTTGCTTCATTGTGCTCAAAAGGATAAAGTAATCTCTTTTTTGTATATATTCTTCTATTTGTATCTCTTTATTCTATATGTTTTTATATGTTATGTCATACTTTTTCTATTGTTCATACCAGTGATCTTGTATTCTCTTCTTAGTTTCTTATGATATAGCAGCAATGATTATTTTTTGTCTCCATTTTATTGTCCCAAAAAGACTCTTCTTTGTAACTCTTACATGTATTTTCCTCCATTGTGTCGTAGTTCTACTTTTATTGGGGAATGATGATATTTTAATACTTGATATAATATTACATATTATCATATCATCTTATTGACCCCAAAAGTTAGTAGATACCTTTGTTCTCTCTCTTTTTAATGTGTTCATTTCCCTTGATATGTTTATCTTTGTAGGGGCATGTTATAGTGGAAACATTACTTAGTAGATGCATGTACACTTTCATTAAAGTCATTGCTCTAGTTAAGGTATTCGCAATTGCTTTAATGTGGGGGCATACCCTCTTCTCATCCTTTGACCATGGAATACAAATACATATTCTATGTATAGATTGGATTACTTCAACCTTTAGTGCTTGATATGATTTCTAAGGTATACTCAATTATATGGATTGTTATTTCATGTTTACCCCTCTCTCTCTCTTTCCTTCTAGTTTTCAAGAACTATTGATATTTGTTGGGGGCTTGGTCTATTTTTGGATCTCTCTAAACTATTGACAATTTGGGAGGTTCAATCCTTATTTTTGGACCATTCTTTTAACTATTAATAGTTTGGGAAGCTTAGTCTTGTTTTGATCCCATGAGGATGCACACATCCTTATTCCTAGGTTGCTTCTAATTCTTCTTTTTGGGACATGGAGTTCCCTTGAAGTTGAATCCCCTAATGGACTAACTATCATGCTACACACACTTTCTAGACCATTTGATTCATCTTTGATGGGTTGACTAGCATGCCAGACACACTTGCTAGACCATTCAATGTCATCTCCTTTTGCAGAGACCTTTTGATGAGGGAACAACCCAAAACAAAATGAACACAATAGGAAAATAGACTTGTATTATCAAAAATGATATTCTATTACATTCATTACAGAAAAAATAAAATCAACTATATGCCCTATGGGCTTACAACATAATCAAATTCTAGAGAAAAATCCTTCTTACGGTACCTTCTCCCAAACTCCACAAAAAATTGCCTTTACAATGCAAGAAATGACCTTAATTTTTGGGTTAGGAATACATTTTAGAATATGTCATTTGGCATCCACCACCAAAGTGGAAGCTTCTAGAAGATAGGTCAAAAGTCAACGCAAAATTAGAAGAATCCAAAAATGGTAGTCTAACTTCTGGGAGGCATAACTTTTGATCTGGGACTCTGATTGATAAACCATTTACATTTTTAGAAAGCTTTATGAGCTCTCTATATGCCTATGGACCATATTTTCTTGTCATCCATTTTTTGGGCCTATAGGAAGCCATTTAGTGCCTCAAAACTAAGTTTGAATTATTCTTAGGAGGTCTGCGAGCAACTTTAAACTACAATAACTTAAAAATCATAAAGCCTTTTGACCTAGTTCTTTTTTGGAGTGCTTGAAATTACAAGTACAATCATCCCTCTAATTTTTACTCTATGAACCATAATAATTATGTCTCAATTATAAAATAACCCATTTTCTACATTAGCATGTATCAATTAGAAAGCTGGTTCAGAGTACTTCAGTCATGCAAAATTTCAAGTCTTCAGTGCTCCATTTGAACTTGGTAATTCAGCTCCAAAGAAAGGAAATCACTGAAAAAACTTCAAACTATTCATATAACCTTCTATCTATCTAGTTTCAATAGAAACTTAGTTTCTATTGAAAAAAAAAATTGAACTTTCGATAGAAACTAAATCACATAGTTTCAATCGAAAGTACTTTGGTAGTTTCGATCGAAACTAGGGAAAGATAGCGTGGGATCTTACCTAGTCTGCCCCTAGGGGTGTTTCTCTAGTTGACCCCTAGGGGTTTTTCCCTAGTCAGCTAATAAGGTTGTTTTTTTAAAGAAAAAAACTTATATAAATATGAGTTTCATTTTTTTCAATTTACATTTATGTGAAATCAAGTTATTGGCTTTTGAATTGGGAAGAAAGAAATATTTGACAAACTTCAACCTATTTTTGAATTTTGGAGGAAGAATTTACGACATGGGCAATAAAGATAAAAGAGCAAGTAAATATGCACAAAGAAGAACTAAGGAACAAGAAGATGAAAATCATCAAAAAACGCTAGCAAGATACTATCTTAGATCAGGTACACATGCACAATCTCTTTTCCAATGTATTTAATTAGTTTATTTAGTTAGGATTAGGGTTTAAATCCAATTAGGAATATGATATTTATCTTAAATTAGCATTACTATTAACTTAATATTAAGAGTTTATTTGAAATTATGTTCATATTTAGGCCATTAGGGTTTATTCAATTATGTCCATATTTAGTCCTTAGGGTAAATATTACATTATGAATAAATTTAAATTATAAATTTATTCAGCACAGTAATTACCTTGTTTATTCAATTATGTTAATAATTTATAGTCCATTAAGGTTTATTAGATTATGATTAAATTTAAATAAATGAATTTATTTAGGACGTAGTCAACCAGGACAACCTACCAACATTAGAGAAGGTTCATCCAAAGTTCAAACAGGTACATGTGCATCTCTTGCAAGTATATAATATAGATCTCTCTAGATTTCTAGATCTCTATCAAACTTTATATCTTTAATTTTTAAATTTAGTGAGAAATATTTTCCCTTATAAACTTACTTGATTTTATTTTTTATATTGTGCATGTGCAACTCTAGTAGATGATGAAAATGTTGGACATGAGGAAATTGAAGATGAAGCAATGGATATTGAAGAATGACCATCTGAAGGTTAGATAATTTAATCAAGTACATAATATTTCACTCAATTTAAACATGTATATATGTATACATATATGTCCCCTAAAGATTTTGTATCTTAAGACTTTGTTTCATTTTTCTTGTGTAGCCCGAGATCAAACAACAAATGAGAATGTTAATCTAGCTCAAAGATTGAAGAGAAAAATTAATCATAGAAACATAGATCATTTAATTGAAATGGATGTGGAAAAATCTAGAGAATTTTCTAATCAACCTACACATACTACGAAGAGGAAATTGAATAAAAAGTCTAAAGACATAATTGCACAATTTGAGAATTTATCAACAGCAGAGAAAACTCAACTATTATCAATTTCACTTCTTAAAGATGAATTAAAAGAACCACTGAGACTATTGGGTATAGATACAAGTATAAAAAAGAGGAGGACTTCTAAACTAGAAAAAGATATTGTTGAAAGTGTTAAGGAAGGGTTACATTCCATCGGGAAAAAAACTAGATCTGCAGATAAATCCATTGCACGAAGAGTGATACTGACATCTATTTTAAATAAGAAAACATCCCAAAATAGACAGATCTCTTCATTATCATCTCATTTCGGGTATAGTCGGAAGATAGTACTACATTATCTAAAAAGGAGAAACAATTTGAATGATAGTACATTAGAAGGCAATTGGGCACTAATGTGTAGAGCTCCTCAATCTGACAGGATTGGGGAAATAGTTAAGAACTTAGTTATTCAATTTTGAATTGATAATACTCATCCTTCACCAAATAGAAGAGATATCATCAAGCAAAGGATTGGGCCTAAGGAATATATTCAACAAGAAAAACATTGGTTGGATGTCACTCAACATGAACTGTATCTCTCATTTTGTAATTTAAATCCTAACATAAAGATTGGATAAACAATGTTTGAAAGATTGAAGCCTTATTTTGTGAACATAAATAAATCTTTTGAAACATGTTGTTGTCGATATCATGTTGAATTTGATATGTACTATGAAGGGTTTCAAAAGATGATAGAAGAAAGTGGTGGAACTTCTCAAAATACTTTTCCTAAACAACCGAATCAATTCATAACATCAATCTTATGTGACAAACCAAATGATTGTGCAATAGGTGAAATAGATTGCATAAGAGGAACTTGTGAAACATGTGGTAACTTGACTGAGTTTCCTTTGACAGAAGAAGATACTAATATGACAAGGATGGTAAAATGTAAGAGATATAAGTACATAAAGTTAGAAACAAAAGCTGGAAAAGAATCAACAAGGTTAGAATATGTAGAGGATGAGATATCGGCTGGAGAATTTATGTCAAATTTTCGTAAATTGATTCACGCCATGCATTTTTTGCTAAGTGGTAAGCAAAACAATTTCAAACACTAAGAGAAACTTTCCCACTCGGAACAATTCTATCTGTTGTTGACTTTGCAGAGAATTACTCTTTTGTATCTCAAAAACAACTTCAAGTAGAATACTACTATATAGAGCAAGTTACTATTATGGTTCAAGTGTCTTATCGACATGCAAAAATTGATCTGGATGGTGTGGAAAGTACAGATCAAGCACGAGTCATTAAAAAAGAGTATCACTTTTACATTAGTGATGACAAAGAACATGACACACATTTTTTGGAACATTGTTATAAGACATTTTTTGAATATTTGAAAAACAAAAACATTAAAATAGAAAAACATTTTGTATGGTTAGATGGATGTGCAGCACAATTTAAATCAACTAGACCATTTTATGCATTATGTAGATATCATTGATACCTTAATATACCACACATTTGGAGTTTTTTTGAAAGTGGACATGGAAAGGGTGAGCATGATGGTGCAGGAGCTTGTATCAAATGTGCTTTAAGAAAGTATCAAATGGACTACAAAGTAAATCACATTAATAATGCTCATGATGTGGTTGAGTGGTGCAAAACACATTTTTCGGTGCCAACAAATATAGATAACACATCATTACAAGTGGATCGAGTCATACAATTTAGAGTGTTTTGGGAGGTATCAAGTATATATAAATTAATTTGTTCATATTTTTAAATTGAATCTTAAATCTATATTTAATATGTTACCTTAGCTGATCTCTAACTAAATTATGGACCTTGTGTACATTCAGGTGTTGATAGAAGATCAATGCATGCATGCAAGAGGGTAGAGAAGACACGATCTTTGCATTCAATTATGAGTACAAATAGTAATGTGTGGTAATTGTACATAAGAGAATACTCATGTTTTTGTCCTGATTGTATTGATGAAGACTATGATGGTTGCATTAATCAAGAATGTGGATATGTGGGGGAATGGACTTTGGTGCCACTAGATGTTATTAATATGAATGAGTTTGAGGATGAAAACTATGATGATATTCCATTGATTTCTAGTGATTATAACCATATTTCAAGATTGATTAGAGTTGGTATGTATGAACTATATATATACCTAGATCATGTACATGTATAAATTTTTCATAATTTTGGTTAATTTTTATTATATATATGTATTTATGTACATGACATGTATCCAAAATTTTGACATATATAAGTTTGTGTAGGAAATGTTTTTGCAATCATGGCAGAATCAGAAAATGTAGAAGGTGATAGCTATTATTTATTATGTTGCACCATGGAAAGAGAGAAGCTAACAAAGACTGAAATAAGTGATGAAATTATTTTTCCCATAGGTTAGTATATAGTTGAATTATGTACATGTATGTCAAGTATCTATGTTTTTTATGAATTTAAATTCATAAACTTAAATTCAAGATTGATGTATTTTTTAAATGTGTACATGTGCAGGTTCTGTTGTCGTATAGGGAACATATTTGAAGCAAAGAAAAGTACTTTAAAAATGAGATTCATTTCACCAATTATCAACCTAACAATAAGGTATATCAATATAGTAACCATGTTATTGCCACTGGTCTAACTCTTCATCCAGTCAAAGGACCTAGAATACGTAAGTGGAGGCTCCATATTGATGATCATGAAAAAATATTAAATGGTATCCAAGAATGAGCTGATCCACTTGATATGAGATAGAAATAACTCCTAATTTGAAATGTAATTCAAGAACAATTTGAAATTCGGTTCAAACTATTTGAAATTTGTTTGAACAATCATTTGATCAATTTGAAATTTAGTTCAAACTATTTGAAATTTGGTTGAACAATCATTTGATCAATTTGAAATTTGGTGGAATAACTAATTTTCTAAATTGAACTTTTACTCTTTCATTTTTAACTCAATGTCTTGAATTCAAATTGTCATAAAGTAACTAATTATAGAAATTATAAACTTATATGTATGTGTGTACACTAATTACCTGACATGTGCACCTTGAGGGAAAGAAATTCGAACACCACTTGTCTTAAGGGGATGAAATTAGGGGTCTATAAAATTAATTATATTGAACTTTCTATTTCATTTAACTTGTCAATTTTAGGACACATGTACGCTTTCAATTTAACTAATTAGGATATGTGCTTTCAATTTTAGGACATGTGAGCTTTCAAGTTCAAATTGTGATTTGTTTAACTAAATTTTGAACATGTACATTTTTTAAGATGGACTTGAATTAGAACATTGGGCTTAAGGGGATAAAATTCTAGGATATGTGTACAAATTAAAATTTCTCTATGATTAAAATTTGAAATGTAACTCAAGAACAATTTGAAATTTTGTTCAAACTATTTGAAATTTGGTTGAACAATCATTTGATCAATTTGAAATTTGGTGGAATAACTAATTTTCTAAATTGAACTTTTACTCTTTCATTTTTAACTCAATGTCTTGAATTCAAATTTTCATAACATAACTAATTATAGAAATTATGAACTTATATGTACGTGTGTACACTAATTACCTGACATGTGCAGGTCTTGAGGGAAAGAAATTCAAACACCATTTGTCTTAAGGGGATGAAATTAGGGATCTGTAAAATTAATTATATTGAACTTTCTATTTCATTTAACTTGTCAATTTTAGGACACATGTATGCTTTCAATTTAACTAATTAGGACATGTGCTTTCAATTTTAGGACATGTGAGCTTTCAATTTAACTAATTACTTGACATGTGAGCTTTCAAGTTCAAATTGCGATTTGTTTAACTAAATTTTGAACATGTACATGTTTTAAGTTGGACTTGAATTAGAACATTGGGCTTAAGGGGATAAAATTCTAGGATATGTGTACAAATAAAAGGGATGAGTTCTATAGATTTACTCAAGTTAGGAATTATGTACAACTAATTACCTAATACTTGAAAATTTAATACATGATATATTACCAGACATTTAAATTACATGAACTATATATATATATATATATATATATATATATATATATATATATATATATATATATATATATATTACATGTGTACATATCTAAATAAATTACTTACATATCTTCTAGAAATAATTTATAATATACTAGATCTAGATCTATAATGTATTATATTCCACAACATAATGTAACATGTATCAATCATCTCGAGAACAAATAACAAAAACATGTATCTATCTAGAGATCTATCAGAAGATAATATCAAATATAAATAGCATGGACACATGTAGACATGTAGATCTAGGTACATCTATATCAAATCAAATATAAATATAACATGCATGTGTGTATATAAAGTGTCTATCTAATATATGAATGTCTCTCTGGATGAAATCTAGAACAAATCATCTAGATAAAAAAAACTATAGATCATCAGGTGCAGGACTATCATCACCATGCCTCCTCACAATGCAGTCTAAAGGTTGACTATCAAGGTGCTCACTAGGATGTGTTGACTCCTACGTATAAATTCAAGAGAAAGTGATATCAATACATACATACATTTAATCAAGAGAAAGTGATATTGAAATACATGTACACATAATCAAAACATAAATAAATATTACCTATCCACTACTGACATCATCCAATGAGTCTCGACAACATACACAATCTGGCATCAAAGCTGGAGTAAAAAGAGGCATGTCCCCCTACATTACATGTGCACGTGCAAAACATCAAATTAAAATTTCTCTATGATTACAAATGTACTTGCATGATATACATACATGTGCATGCATGCACATGTGTAAATTAAATTAGTTTCAAATGATTGAAATTTTAACATGAACAAAAAAAAATTTACCTGTGTAGATGGTGGCATCTGATAATACTCAAATTGCCTAGCATTGATCATGTCCACTAATGCATCCAGATTTCGCTGCGTCGGATCAAGGTCCATCTCTATATCTACGCGAGCCCCATGACTGGTGACTAGCACACATCCTAATAATGATGATCCAAGTGGACTATGTAGATGAGATGGCATAGAAGTAGAATCATCATGTGTCAACAAG
This sequence comes from Cupressus sempervirens, assembly GCA_028749045.1. NCBI lineage: Eukaryota > Viridiplantae > Streptophyta > Pinopsida > Cupressales > Cupressaceae > Cupressus > Cupressus sempervirens. Next base: position 858,425,475 of record CM053793.1, read on the forward strand.
TCCATCCATCCTGTGGTTGACAAGCTCAAATCAACATCATTAAGGCCCATGTCTAAACTCTGAGCTTGCCCTATAACACTAGCTGAAGGGTCTGTGGTATGTATATGTCTCTCTAGAGAAAAAGATTGGTCAGTAGGTGGATCATCATGTGCACTACCACCATGACCACTGCTTGATCGATGAGAGGAATATGGCTAAGGATGTGTCCTAGTACTACCATGGACACAATCTTGAACATCTGATATGGGTATGCCAAGATGCTCTGATACAAATCTATATGTATCTAATAGATCCTCAGCCAGACCAATCATAGTATCTCATGCTAACACTCCAGTGAGACTCTCTAAGCTAGCCACTAAAGGGATGCCTACTGCATTGTACAAGTTTCCTAAAGATGATGCATAGGATGATGATTTGGAACGTCGATGAGACATCAAATACTAACTAACCTCATCACTTAAAATAGATCTTACAACTTCTGTAATCTCTCCAACTCCCTAAATGACCCCACATAACTAAGTGCTACGCATGGCCTCATCAGCTGATGGACCTAACATAGGGGAAATAGTAGGTGCCCTCTCTCTGACAATCGATCTATGTGCTACTGGGGGATGACCTGGCTGCCTATCAGCCAGTCTACCATGCCCCTATCCTAAATGCCCTGGTTAATCTGTGTAGTTCACTGCCCTGCATAAGTGAACCTCTGCATAAAGCTGCCGAGAAAAATAGAGTGCAATTTGGTCGTTATTTGGATAATGACCATGGGTAGCAAGGAAGCATGGGTATATCAATGCAGCCATCTATGGATCTGTATAGTTAAGGGAGAATACCTCTTCACATACTTTTGTGAAAGATAATGAGAGAAACATTCCCTCTTCAGGACATCTTTGGGCACTAAGCCCTGCACCTGCTAGAGTGAAAGACCAGAGGAGACCTCTCATCTCTTACTGTCAAGGACAATCTGTATAGTTTGTGCAAAATATGGGGCAGCACCATGAATCTCATCTTGAATAAATGTCAAGCTACGTAAGATACTCTGGCATGTACCACTATAGACACTAGAGCATGTGCCACTAGTCAGGGATTCCTGAAGTCTATGAATCTCCTAGTTAGTGCGATCATAGAGCTCCTGAGGTGGGATAGGTAGTTGATCATGGGGGACATGATGTTGCTTAGGGGGGATAGGTTGTTGCTCAAGGCCAGGGATAGGCTGCTCGAGCTTGGGTATAGGCTATTGCTCGGGGCCCAAGATAGGTTGCTCGAGGGGGACATGTTGCTCGGGGGGGGATAGAAGGTTGTTGATCAGCCATGTGTCAATGTATGTAAGTGCATGTATAATGTGTAAACCTGAAAATTAAAATTAAAATGTACAACATTTAATAAACTTGAAATTTATATTAACACACATGTACAATTTGACAAAATTAAAAAATAATCTAAATTGTTTTAATAAAATTAAACATGTGTATATGTGTACATATATATAGAAGTCCTAAAACATAAATGAACATGTACCTTAAAAAAGCTAAATTTTAAAACACACATGTTGTTATATATAATGTTTGTAACTCAAGGACCTTTTAAGAACTATGTGTGCAAGTTATATTTCTAGAAGTTAGATTGAATGTTCAAATGTTTTAGACATACGTGTGCACATAAACTTGTCAAGTGTAATTTAGGTCCATGAAGTAAATATGCATATATATATACATATATATATATATATATACACATGATATGTATATTTTCACATATATCATGTGTGTGTATGTGCATATGCACATATATATACACACACATGATATGTGCAAATATACATATCATGTGTATATTCACATAGATCTATATATACATATATATGCATATATGTGTGTGTGTGTGTGGTGTGTGTATGCATACTAGGATAAAGTTTAGGTTTAGGGTTTTGCATTGAGGTTATGGTGTGGTTGTTTAAATCATGGTTAGCAAATTAGAGTTAAAAGTTGGAATAAAATATAGTTAGGTTTGGGGTTTGGGGATGGCTAGCGTAAGTGTTACTACTAATATTAAGCTTTAGGGTCAAGGTTAGGTTTAACATCATGATTAAGGTTTGGGTTAGGTTTTGTATTAGTGATATAGTTAGGTTTAGAATTATTCTTAGGTTAGAGAAATACTTTTCTTAGGATTATTGTTAGCGTAACTTTGGTTATGATTAAGATTTTAGTTAAGGTCAAGGTTTATGGTTAAGGCTATAATAAAGGCCAGTGTTAGGATTCATATAATGCACCATGTAGGGTTAGAGTTATGGCTTTGATTAGGGATAGGGTTACGATTAGTGTTTATATTATCTCTTAGTTAGGGAGAGAATTAGAATTTGGTTGGGTTGAGGTTTAGATATAGTTTGAAAATATTATTTGAGGTTAAGGTTAGGGTTTACATCATGGTTGGTCATGAATAGGGTTTGGGTTAAAATGACATACCTAGGTTTTATGTCTGGGTTATGGCTAGGGTCAACGTTAGGCTTTATGGTTAAGGTTTTACACCATGGTAAGGGTTTGGATTAGTGATAGATAATTAATTTTAGCATCATCTTAGGTTAGAGAAATAATTAGATTAGGGTTTTAAAAAATTAGGGTTAGCATTTCTGTTATGTTTAGAATTGGAGTAAAGCTTATAGTTGGAGTTAGAATTAGTGTTAGAGATTTTTTTAAAGGTAATGGTTATGAATAGTTTTAGAGTTTAGATTAGGTAAAATAGTTAGAGTGTACTTAGGGTTTATTTATGGTTAAGGTTAGACTGAGGGTTAGGATAAATATTATAGTAAGGGTCTAGAGTTGAGGTTAGGATTTGTTTCATACTTAATGTTAACATTAGATTTTTTGTTGAAGATATAGTTATATATAGGGTCATCCTTAGGTTAGAAATATAGTTATAATTAGGCTTAGGTTTAGGTTTTAGGATATGGTTAAAATTAATGTTACGATTAGGAAAATGATTTAGTGTTATGGTTGGAATTATGGTGAGTGATAGCATTAGGATATATACATATATATGCATACACACACATGTGATATGTGCAAATATACATATCATGTGTATATGCATATATCTATATATACATATATATGCATATGTGTGTGTGTGTGTATATGCATACACACATGATATGTGCAAATATACATATCATGTGTATATGCATATATATGTGTACATATATGCATATGCGCACACACACACACACACATATGCATATATATGTACATATCATGTGTATATGCATATACATAACATACATATATATGAATATATATGCATTTATATACACATGATAAATGTGTATATATACACATATATATATAAATGTGCATACATAAAAAATAATAAAATATACAAAGAAAAATATATTTAAATATTAAAAACACATAAATTTCAACTGAGACAACATAAGAAGGGGAAAAAAAAAGTATTTTGTACCTTTTCTAGATAGTTGATGGGACAGATGCCAGTCAATCCTCTTGTTTCGATCAAAACAATGTTGGACAATAGCTTGGGCCCCCTTTTATTTGGTGCATTCATTTTTTTGAAACACCATTTTTTAGTTTCGATCGAAACTAATAACCCGCACACGGTTTCCTAACCGCCCATGGGTTGTGCTTAGTTTCGAATGAAACTAAGCACATAGTTTCAATCGAAACTATGTACCACTTTTTAGTTTCAATCAAAACTAAGCACTTTTTTAGTTTCGATCAAAACTATAAAGTTTCGATAGAAACTTTTAATTTTCATTTCTATCAAAACTCTTTCGACGATTTTCCCCATCCGCACTTTTTTGGAGGGATTTCTTCCTCCAAAAAAGTGTAACCCACTATTGTGGGTTCATCTTGCGAGGTGCTCAAAAAATACTAACCCAAAAAACTAATAGTGAAACTATGAGAGTTGGAATCTCTATTTGGCCTAAATGAGTGTCCAGGAAAAAAGAAAAAAAAAAACTAAGCATATTTTTGGGTGATATAGGATTTCTCTTAGACCACTAGATACTCCTACATCAGACACCGAAGGTAAATTGAAAAGTGACCCTATCTCTTTATAGCTGATTGAGAAAAACCCAAATGGGAAACCTTTGTCTTGGATAACTAGGTTGAATCTTCCATTGGTTGTCCTTTCCACTTCACTAGGTACTCCTCACACTACATGTTTCTGGTACTCTAGTCCACAAGAGTATCCAGAATTTCTTCAATCTCCTCCTTCTCAGAAGTATGAATGGGACATGGCTCCAGTATCAAATCCTCTACATCATCTTCATGATAGTCTATTAAGTTTTCAACATTAAAAATAGAGAAATATGGACCCCATCTAGAAACTCTACTTCATACACATTCCCTGAATCATGTTTCTTCAAAATCTTACAAGGGTCGAACTTCATCTTCAACTTGTTGTGGGCACCCACTAGAAATTGTTCCTTCCTCAAGTATGCCATAACTAGATCCCCCACTTAGAACTCCTTATGTCTCCTCTTTTGATCTGCTCTAGCCTTATACTGCATATTCATCTTGGTAATATATGCATGTACCTCCTTATGTAGGTTCTTGGCATGTTCGACAAGGTCATCTACCTCAGCACTAGTCCTCTCTCCTTGCCCCATCTTCCTCAACTCTTGTGTAGTCTGCAGACTACTCCCATACACCAATTAGAATGGTGATCTACCAATACTCCTATTCACAAAATTATTATAAGAAAATTCTACTTGTTGTAGAATAAAATCCCATCACTTGGGTTTATTTCCTACAAAACACCTCAGCAAATTTCCCAGACTTCTATTCACCACCTTTGTTTGTCCATCAGTTTGCAAATAATGTGCATAACTGAACGTCAACTCCATCTTCAACTTCTTCCACAATTCCTCCATAAATACTCCTCAAATTTTGTATCTCTATCAGAAAGAATACTTTTTGGGAGACCATGTAGCCTCACCTCCTCTCTAAGAAACAAATTTTCAATATGCACTACATCATGGGTCTTATGACAAGGAATGAAATGAGTCATCTTTGAAAACCTGTCAACACCACAAATACTAATTCATTACCCCGTTGTGTCCTTAGTAACCCAAGAAAAAAATCCATGCTTATGTCTTCCCATGGCCTTGATGGAATAGGCAATGGATGATAGAGTCTAGTATTCTAATTGAGTCCCTTAATTGTCTAAAACATTTGATAACTCTACACAAACTTCTTCACATTCTGTGACAACTAAGGCCATAAATAGTGTTCTCTTACAATGGCAATGGTCTTGTCTCAACCAAAGTGTCATGTCATCCCTCTACTATGTTTCTCATTGATCAACTTCTCCCTTATGGGACCCCTTGGAATTCACAAGTGACTACCTTTGAACAACATACCATCTTGGATCATATAATCCAACCACTTAGTCATGGCTAGAGTGATAGGTTCCTTACATGCCTTCCAAACTTCTACAAAATCAAGATCCTTAGGGTACAAGGTCTTGAGTTCATTAAATCCAACCACTTTAATTCACATTTATGTCAACAACAATTTTCTTCTACTTAATGCATCCACAATCCTATTATACCTTCCACTTCTACATTTCAATACAAATGTATAGCTCTGCAAAAACTCTACCCATTTCAAATGTCTCTAATTTAATTTACCTTGGCTATTTAGTTACTACAATGCCAGATGATTAGTGTACAAAAAAAATTCTTTTGGGCAAAAAATAATGCCTCTTTTTCTTTAAAGATTGAACTATTGATATAACTCTTGATCATAAATATAATACTTCTTCTTGACATCATTTAATTTCTCACTAAAATTTACCTTCCTGGCTTAATACAACTCCAATGGCACTAACACTAATATCACAATCCACCTAGAAAACTTTTTTAAAATTAGGAAGTGCCAACATAGGTTCCTCTATCACCTTCTTCTTCAAAAACTCAAAACTCCTTGAATCTCATGCAGTCCACTTGAACTCCTTTATATCCCCTCTCATTGCCTCAATAAGGGGTACACAAATACTACTAAAATTCCTAATGAAGTTCTTGTAAAAACTATCCAAATAGTGGCATGACCTCACCTTAGTAGAAGACCTTGGAGTAGGCCATTCTAGGAAGACCTTCACCTTTCTTGGGTCCATTTTGAGACCTTCAATCGATACAAAAAACCCCAAATAGACTAACTCCTTTTTGACAAAGCTACACTTCTTCAAATTAATCAAAAATTTCTCTTCCCTCAACCTCTCAAAGACACTACGAATGTACAAAAAATTCTCATCCAAAGACTTACTAAAAATAAAAATATCATCCAAATAGACAATAAAAAAAATTCCTAAAACTTTCTTTAGTACCTCATTCATAAGTTGCATTAAGATGATCGGCACATTGGTTAGTCCAAAGGGCATGATTAACCACTCATATAGACCCTCCTTAGTCTTGAATGTAGTCTTCCACTCATCTCCCTCTCTTATCCATATTTGATGATAGCCACTCTTCATATCTATCTTTGTGAAGTACTGAGCTCTACTCAAGTAGTCCATAAGATCATCCATCCTTGGCAAAGGAAACTGGTAATTGATGGTTATCTTGTTTATAGCCTGAGAGTCTATACACATCCTCACTCCCTGTTCTTCTTTTGTGCCAATACTCCACATGGACTTATGCTCTCCTGAATCAAACATTTTCTCAGTAGCTCCTACATTTGTCTATTTAACTCCTCTATCTCAATAGGATTCATCCTATGAGCAACATTGTGAGGAAAACTAGCTACAAGGACTAAAACTATTTGATGATTTATTTATCTTACTAGTGGCAACCCTTTTAGGATATTATCAAATATGATATCTCCATACTCACTTAATAGACCTGAGACTTCAACTAGAACTTCACTACTACCTTCCTTATCCTTTATAGTAATTAAAGCATAACACATATGTTGATGTTTCATGCCATCAATAAATTGTCTTCCATCAACAAGACATGCCCTAGCACTATTTCATACCTTTTCATCTTCCTTTATCAAGCACTTCAACTTGTGATGAACTCCATCCTTTGTTAGAGAATAGGTGTTTGCATGACCATCGTGTATATAATGCCTATCATACTACCATGACCTTCCCAACAACAAATAACATACATCCATTGGTATGATGTCACAAAGAACCTCGTCATGGTAACTCCCAATCTTGAACTTTACCAAACATTATTCACTAACCAAGACCTTATGATAATCTTGCATCCAAGAAATTTGATGTGGATGGGGATGTTTCTCCCTCTTGAGTTTTAGCTTTGCAACCATCTCCTTTGACACCAAGGTGTTAGTGTTCCCACCATCAATAATCACATCACCGCATTTACCCTCACACTTGACTTGCTATGAAACAAACTCCTCATTTTTCCAGGTTTAGTCTCACCACTCAATAAGACCCTTTTATTAACTAGAATCTCTCCTCTTTATGCATCATTTAAATATGGTGACTTAGCATCATCATCCACATGAGCAACCATTTCTTGACCATCAACCCTCCTATATTTCCTTCCTTAGCATTGAGTTCACTCATAGGCTCAATGAACTTCTTTGTTGTAGTGAAAATATGTACCATGAAAGCATCCTCTTCCCACATGTTTTCCATATCCTCTACCTCTTCCTCTTTGGTCTACAAATTTTTATCATGAGAGCGCTTAAAGCCCTAATTTCTCTAGTTTGGGCTAGTACCCACATCTTCATTTTTCTTCTAGTCCTCATTTCAGGCTCCAAAAGACCTAGCACGACCCCTTCCTCCTTGACCATGCCCTCTTTTCTTTCCATCCAAATTTGTTTAAGCTTCTCCTCAACTCACAAGGAAATTTGGTATGCATCTTCAATGTTGGTCATTCTAACTAGACTTAGCTCCTTCTGAATGCTACGTATTAACCTGTTAAGGTAATGGGAAAACTTCTCCATCTTTTCTTCTGCTTGCCCCATCCTAATAAGTACTCAAAAACTCCTTTGTATATTCCTAGATAAATTTTTCTACTTGCCTTAACTCTTGCATCTTCTTGAACAAATCAAGCTCGTAGTCAATAGGAATGAACTGCTTCTTTAGTTTGTTCACCGTGTGATCCCATCTTGTGATTTTCTCCTTCTCTCTTCTATTCTTCTCTAATTGAATCTCTTGCCACCAAATTTTGGCATGGCCCTTTAGTCTGGCCTTCATAAATGTAACCCTATCAGGGTCCTTAATATCCTCATACTCAAAATATTCCACCAACTCATTGATCCAGTCAAATAACTCATCCAGGTTTAGATTTCTCGAAAATATGCCAACCTCAAGTTTAGATCTTTTTCCTAGCTTGGAAATGGCTCTAAAAATATTCTCCTCTATTTGGTTCAAGACTTCTCCTTCTTCTTCATTTTTCCTCCTCACTTTCATCCCTTACAGAAAGATTCATCCCTCTATGGATCTCCTCTTGCAATGCCTGAACTTGACTCTGAAGGGATCTAACCTTGGGGGAACACCTCCAACCCTTCCACCATGCTCTCTTTTTGGATACATTTTCTCACTATCTCAAAACCCAAAACCGCATATTCTTGATGCAAACTACCTCACAGTCGGTGCTTTGTCTACACACTCAACAATTCCCACTCTGATATCACTTGATGAGGGCACAACCTAAGACAAAATAAACACAATAGGAAAGGAGACTTTTATTATCATAAATGATATGCTAGTACATTCATTACAAAAAAATCAAACTCAACTATATGCCCTATGGGCTTAAAATATTATTAGATTCTGGAGAAAAATCCTTCTCACAATACCTTCTCCCAACTCCACAAAAACTACCTTTACAATGCAAGAAACAACCTTAAGTAACCCCAATTAGGTTTTTTAGAATATTTCTTTTAGCATCCATCACCAAAGCATAAGGTTCTAGAAAATATGTAAGAAGTCAATGTAAAATTAGAAGAATCCAAAAATGGCAGTCCAACTTCTGGAAGGCATAGAATGCAACTAGGTGGTAGTGTTGATTCAAATGTAATGGAATTAATTTTAATGAATATCAAGTTAGGGACATTATAGGATGTAATACCACTATTTAGTGAGAAATTATTTTGATTTAGCAATCTTAATGACTTGTCATAGTTACAAGGAACTAGAGACTTATCAAAGACATTACATAGGACTAACTCAAAAAGAAATACAACAATTACCAAACATTTAGACTAAGCCACAAAGGATTAGGGTGGAAATTATGTAAGAATAATCTAGAAACATTTTTGTTTTCCCTAGTGCACAATGCAATTGTGAGGGATGACATGTTGGAAATGCAAGGGTCATATATGATTGACTCAAAAATAGGAAAGATCAACAACTTTACCCCAAGTTCTTCCATTCATGACACACCATTTTATAAAGTGTTGTGGAAAAATTATGGTGGAAACAACTAGTGATCCTAGATAAGATAATCATGAAACCAAAAATAAATCAAAAAATTAAAAGGGAACTCCACAAAACATATTTTTCCAAGGAGATCAAATGACTAAGAATTATTGCATGAAGGTGTGGCATGAGGAAGGGTACATCCTAAATGGACCAAAAAATGATGTGAGATTGTAAGATTTTGATTTGATAACAAAATATGTGTTGAAGTTGATTGGGATGACAAAGGACATCTTAGGGAACTTGTATAAGTGCTAGGAAAGAGGGGCAAAGATATTGATCATACTTGATGTAGTAGGAGACCTAGAACAATAGTATTAAAAATAGAACCTAATGCCTTGGAAACAAAATTAATCATATTCAATACTCTTTTTTAAAAAAATTAAAAAAATTTGCAAACAAATTTAAAGTACACCAATAATTGGTGATGAAATTACATGAAACATTCTATTCTTGAGTCTCTTTTCTACAAGTTTAACAACCTTTGAAGAGCAAAAACTTGATTAGTAAAATAAAAATTGAGTGAATGAATGATGAGAACCAATTAAACCATGTAAATATCAAAACTTATACAAAAACATATCTTGGCACAAAATTACGCACCATAGAGGGACTATGCCTTGCATAGAAAGAATGTAACTCTCTTTGACACTTCCCTTCACCTCATAACACTCTCCTTTATAACTCACACTTTCATGATTTTTTTTATTTCTACTTGACATTCTAAAAAATGCTTCCAATTTCCCTCAGTTGGGATTTCCTTGATTTCTATCACTCTTTATTTACCATTTTCAAATATCCAACTTTACTATAAATTGTGTGCATGTTTGTGTGTGTGCAATTTCATAGTAGTTTTGAACTCATGGGAGACTATCCATTGTGGTACCTTCCTAACAAAAATCAATTCATAAACATATATGCATACACATCCTAGTTTGGGATAACCATTTGAATTTGTTCGTAGTGGAAAGTGATAGCACGACAATGAGATCAAATTGTAGTGTTCAAAACATTTCATTAGAAAAATAATAAATGAATTAATTAATAATGGGAACTAGAATCATATTAATAATATATGTTTTGGAACCAAAATTATACATTATTATAGATGGAATATGCCTTGCATACCAAGAATGTAACCTCCTCGGGTACTTTTCCTCCACCTTCTAACACTCGTGTAACTTTCACTTGCATGATGTTGTATTATGTTTTTCATTGCCACTTAACATTCTAAAATATGATTTCCAATTTCCCTCACCACAATTGGGAAATCAATTTAATTTTAATATCCTTTGATCACTATTTTGTTTTTAATGAATAGTCCATTTTCTATTAATTAAATATTAAAGTTATATATTCACAAAAAGGGTCGAGGGATACAAGATCACCCTATGAGAGTTCACATGGAAGATCTAAAAATCAAACAACTATTCATAATACCAAAACATATAAATTGCCCTCAGGCGGCTAAAGCAGTGCCAGTTGTGGGAGATGGATCTTGAAAATCATGAAAACCCCATACATCAATGGGGTTGGAGGGTGGATTAGGAGGATCCCACCCATACTCAACAATAACATCTTTATCTTTTTATTCCTCTCCCTCCATCCTAGGAGGAAAAATTGCCAGATCCAGTCAATGGAATGACCATTTAGGGTCTAAACCAACATTGAGCCAACCAAAGGTAGTAGGAGCAACCAGGGATCAACCAGAACCTCATCATGGGGAGGCAGAGTGGTGTCCCAATCATTATTGGTAGAATGGCAGGGATCATGGGGATGCAACATTTGTGAGCCATGGGTCAAGGATTTATGGCCATGGTGGCAACTATGGGGTAGATTCTAATCCACTGAAGTAGAATCTGGCAGCACCTAGGTGACTGTACAAGGTGTATTTCCCTAATGATTGAGGATCTCTTGAAGGTAGGCCACCTAAAGAGTCACCTTATTGGCTTGTACTTGAATATACATCATTACATTATTACATATGCAAGCTTTAGTGTACATATGTACATTTATATCAAGAAAGTTGTGAGTGAATAAAACTGTATTCCTATCCTTCCAAAAAGTGAAAAGAATCTTCATCCTAAAAGCATACTAAATCTTGTTATACTTGAAAAGGATTCTTGGGGAATCCCCTAGCAGAACCATAAGTTAAGAAAAGGGCTCTAGCCTAAAAGGCTTGAAAAGTCATGTATCCAGAGCCAATATTGTTGAGCTTTGTGATAAAACCAAAAGATGTGTAGGAAATATTCTACTTTCCACAAAAAGAACAACAAGGGTTGGGAACACCCAAATTATTGAGCTAAGGACCCAGAGGAAATCCGTAGAAAAGAGAACACTAGGAAAAGTATGAAATCTTTGGATTAGTGATGGCATTCTAAATAGTGTTAAACCTGTGTCTCCAATTTTGCTATGAAGACTAGAGGTGTTAGTGTTGGTTGAGAGTCTCAACCATAGGCAAGTGAGGCACCAGCCAAAGGTATCCCATCTTGGGATTGTAATTGAAAAGAGGTGTACATGAATACTACTTCAAGTCCTTTCACCATGGCTTGAAAACCTAGATACCCAACTTCTAAAGCATATGAGAAGGTAAAGTAGAGACCAATAAATCAAAAGTCTAACAATCTAGATGAGTCAAATGAAAATGGACTTGCATATCCTCCCAAGTTCTAAGACTCATTGTAACTCTGTAAAATAGATCTTTGGGAGTCTCGATACCACGTTTGAAAATATGCAATGTTCTAGCACCCTAAATATTGGCAAGAGGCACACCTTGAATGAAAAACAAGGGTGAGCACCAAATATTCTATTGATTCATAGAAGACTCATCTCTAAAATCATCTCCAGCATAAAGGAAACAAGGCTTGATAGTCTTTCATGCTCTCTAGATGTTCTTGACAATAAATGAGCCCTAGATTTGTATAGGTTCTAAAGTGATAGGAAGGGTTTGAAATCTAATCCCCTTCCATGTAGTTCTACGGACTAGGAAATTAGAGGAAATGCAATGCTTGAGAAGAATTTTTCAAGCTTCATCTCCAGTTAAGGCTTGGATAACCCATTTGGCACATTAAGCTATACCCTATTTCTATGTGGAAATGAGGCCAAGGCCTCCAAATTCCTTGGGTAAACAAGAATACTCCCAAGCAACTATGTGAAATCCATGATCCTCAAAACTTGAGGCCTAGAGAAAATATCTGAGAAGCTTCTCAAGATCTAAATAAAAGGTCTTAGAAGGATCCTGATAGGAGGAATAATAAACATGGGTAGCAACCAAAACCTTGGAACAAATCTGGAATTTAGCAACCAAAGAAAGGGGTTTGTTGAGCCAATAATCCATCCTTTTAGAAATCTTAGAAGACATGGTGTTCCATTTCCACTATATTGAAAAAGCCAAGGTAGCACGAGGAGGAAAAACTACCTATAACACATATTTTTGTGTCATTGAATGTCAAACTTAGAAGCCAAACAAAAGGTATCCAAACATTGGAGAGCATGCGAGATATTTTCCTTGTCATCAATTAGAGTGAGGAAGGAATCATCAACAAAATGCACATTGACAAGCTGAGTAGGAGACTCAGATAGGACGATGCCTCTAACATGACCAAAGAAAATGGCAGTGGCAAGTAGATACCTAAACCCTTCAACAACAAGAGCATACAAAGCCCAAACTAGAGGACATCCCTAATATATGGACCTATAGAGCCCAAAGGCCTCAAATTTCCTACCATTGATGTTGATGCAAGAATAAATATCCTTGAAGAGTATCTCCACTAATTGAAGAAAAACTAGACCAAATCCCAAGGCTTGAAGCATAACAAGAATGAAAGGTCATTCGATCCTATCATAAGCCTTGGAAAAATCAATCTTGAGAAAGAGAGTTTGTTGCTTAGATCAATGAGCCCATTCCATACCCTCCTAGATAATAATAATATTTTCAAGGATGTATCTAGATTTGATAAAAGAAGTCTACTCAGGGAGAACAATCAAAGGAAAATGATGGCAGATTTTGAGAACCAAGGATTTAGTTATGATTTTATAGGAGATATTCAATGGAGTGATAGATCTCCAACTATGAATATCTTCAAGATCACCAACTTTAGGTATGAACTTAATGTTCACCTTGTTAATAAGATTGCCTAGTGATTTAGAATAAAGTGACTTAAGGTATAATTTGTGTAAATTTGGCCCAATGGAATCCTAGAAAGCTTTGTAGAATTCATAAGGAAGGTCATCACACCCAGTAGCCTTATCATCTACCATAGAGAATATGGCTTCCTTGAGGTCAGTAAGGGTGGCAATTTTCTCATAGAAAGCATTCTTCTTAACTACAAGTCAGTTAGGAGTAACAACATTGTATTCCTTCAAAGCTTAGTCCCTTTCTGCAAAGTTACCGTGCATAGTGAAAACCTTCTCATAATGATGGACAAAGGCTTGAAGAATATTAGGCATGTTAGAGAAGATTTGCTAACCTTCCTTTTTTTTAATCCTTATTGAGGTATGATGAAATCTAAGAGCTTGAAAGAACTCCTTTGAGGCTTGGTCTCCGATCTCAAGCTAGTGAAGACAAGACTTGATCTGAGCACCTCTAGTAGCATTGTTATTAGCAACCTACTTATGATGGTGGAGATTGGTTGAGGGAGTTTCATGTGCACTTCTTTAATGCAAAGGATGTCATATGACATTATGAATTCATTATGTGTGTGTTTATTATACATAATAGCATGGATGGTATGTTACGAGAACATGTGTTGTCATTCTCGAATTGCCATTTTGCACTTGATTATAGGCGGGACATTTCAAGGTGTAGTTTTTCTTTATTTATTTTTTATTTTTTATTAGAGGCTTTAATAGGAACGATGAGTCAATTGATTTAGTTTGTGATAGTGTTGTTTATGTCAATTCATTTTGTCTCATGCCAATGGGCTCCAAATCCATTGCCTCCATTGTGAGCCCTTGTGGCATATGTATGGTTCTTGCACTTTCTATTTGTATAGGGAATTATTTTTGTACAATTATTTTCTTGTGTATTGATGCTTTTTGGATAGGTCAGCTAATGCATAGTATTAGTATCCAGTCATTGTAAATTTTATCAGTATAGCATTGTACTAGTTTCATGTGTTGTTCTTGTCCAATTGTACTATCATTAAATATGATCTAGACTATGTCAAAATAATTATATTATGTATATTCTTTGATATCCCATTTGATCTATTCACTAGACCATCTTTTATATTGTAGTTTCTTGCATATAGTTCTACTAGAATATTTGGTTTGAGATTTATTTGATGTGGGAGAGAAACTGTTCATGTGTGGAGATGTAATGCACTATTATTTTCATCATGTTCGTCAATGACATTCAAGACAATCATTTCACCAGAAACTTTTGAAAGTATTTTTGTAATATGAGATCGACATTATTTCTTTTATAGAAAAGGAATGGCAACAATGAGTCCAATGGTGGTGTCTGTACGCATTTTTGGTTGATATAGTGCAGATACTTGTTTGTTTGCATGCCCATTCATATTTTGTTGAGAACATTAATGAATCCTTTTTCCTTCTACCTCATTGTGTTTGTTAATGACTAACATTTAACATTGTCTATCCCAAAATTGTAGGGCATCAATTCTAACATTTTTTCTTTATTTTCAAATACGACAGTGTCAAGTACTAGTTGTGCTTGATACAAGTCTATGCAAAAAATTATGTCAAGGTTTCCAAAGTATACAATGGGCATTTGCAAATTATATCACACAAATTTTTGTTAATGTAACATAGGAATGTGGTACCAACTAATGATATCTTGTTAATTAGAAGTACATGTAGTTGATCATAGTGCTTTGACATTGTATCTAGTATGTCACTATTGAGTGGCAAGAAGTCAGATGTGATATAATGTATGTGGAATGTTGAATGTAATGTGACTCCACCTACATTTTATGCTACTTTTCCTATGTAAGGAGTTATTAAGCCATTTGGTTTGTTGGGATCATTGTTAATGTACTTGTTCTAGATGTGAAGGAGAGCTTGGTATATAGCTTTTGCAGTGAAAGTCTTTCCAGTTCCAGCTCCACCTATCAAGAATAGATGCAATGGGTTCTTATTGTTTTTTAATTTTTTTATTACAATATCTTTAACGATTGATTGTCATTCTCTATTCAACATTTGCCTCAATTTTTAGTACTCATTGTTGTCCATGAATTGTGGATGGTGGCTAATTTCAAATGTATTATAACCTATATCACTTTGTATATTGTGTACTCTGTGTTGGATGTCTTTTTGTATGTTATATTATTTGATTTGCTTGTGTTTGTTGACTATGAGGCTTTGGCTATCCATGTCATCATCTTCACAATTTATATATTTGACTAGTTTTTCTACGTCACCCCATGTAGGAGTGGTGTTATGATTAAACTTTTCTTGATTCATGATGATTGTTTGTTCATAGTAAAAATATTCTTGTTCTCATGATGCAAAAATTTGTTTATGTGTGCTCTCATTGGTTGTAAATGAAACGTAGAGAAGGAGTTGCTCTCCACAATAATTTTATGGGCTGATGTGTTTATTGAAGTTGATAAATCATATTATAAATAGTTTTTTAATTTTGGTATGTATTTTCTGCCCTTCTTCTATACTTAGAGACAAATTCTGTGAGGCATGTGCTCTAAAGGCTTGGAGGTCAAGCTAAGTAGTAGTCCACTGAAGATTTGGAGAGGACATTTTCTGACTCTTCAGGTTCTTTAAGTAACTCCTCATTGTATTTGAGTATAAATGTGTGATCATGATAAACTCTTTTGTCTATGAATATGCACTTTCTTGATATGTGACTAAGTGGCAATGATAGAACTATGTGTGTTTCTTATTGGGATGGCATTTGTTGTAAGTTGAGTAGTGCATTTCTTAGTTTTGTTATCATTTGTATTGCATCAATACTATCTCCTTGGTGCTTGTTGCATATTATTTTGAATGTATATGTCATTGTTTTGTCCACTTTTTCCATGTATGAGCTATAATACATTGCTCTAACATTTGAATTCAGTACAAATTGTGCATCGATATTGGCTTTCTACAGTTGTGGAATTTGCTTTGCGAATCTATTATTCCAAACTTCTGATGGCTTCCATCATAGGAAGAGTGTCAATCACTATAGATTTGATCTTAGAGCCAAAATATATTAATCTTCACTAGTTCCAACTTCATCTAAGAACATGTAAAAGGTGTATGAGAGGTCATAGTTTGTCTTTTATAGTTTTGCAAAGATGCTTGTTACCTTTGAACTTATTGCTTCATTCTTCTCTTTCAGTGGTTCAAGTACTTTTTTCCTTTGGAGGGGTAGAAAAGGGAAATTATATTTGCAAGCAATATTTCTCAATCTTCTACATCACTTTGTGTGGTGGTGCTTGTGAATTACACAAAGACTAGTCTCTATATGTTTAGTTGTACAAGTAATGTACTTGTTGATAAAGTTTGTGATGGATGTATTGCTATCCCTTCCATATATTGGCGCATTGTTTACCTAGAGTAGGAAATGATGGTGTTCATTTCCTCAATTTTAGAATTCAATTACTAATAAGTAATCTACAACATTTCCAATGAACGACTTGTCAGTTCAAATCAATTTCTTCATTGCATCTATTCTACATCTATAGCATCATGCACAAGAAACTGGGTCTTTCTTTATCATATAAAAAATTTCACTTCTTTTTTTCATTATCATATTGTTCTTGTTCATTTTTTGACTGATGCACACCATGCAATTGTTTGACTATACTTGTTAGTGGATCTCAATTTTGTTCAACACTAGTAAAATTAACAAAGAAAGTTAGAGGACCTAATTGTTGTATCATTATGAATACATTCTTCTTAAGTTGGTGTACATACTCTAGAGATATTCTTTTCAACATATCAAATGCCTGATTTTAGAATTCTTTCCAAGTCATTGGGTATTTCTTTATTAAATCAAAATTGTCACCCTTTTTTTTGTAATCATATTGTTCTTATTGATTTTTTGACTGATGCACACCATGCAATTATTTAAATGCTATTGTTAGTGGATCCCAATTTTGTTCGACACTAGTAAAAGTAACAAAGAAATTCAGAGGACCTAGTTGTCATATCATTGTGAAAAAATTCTTCTCAATTTGGCATACATAATTTTGAGATAGATATTCTTATTCTTTTAAAGTTAATGTACCCAGTGTCTGATTTGAGAATTCTTTCCAAGCTGGATTTTTGCTTAACATCTTTTGCTTACAATTTGCATCCTTTCAACTGTTCCTTTCATATTCTTATCCACATTGTGGAAACTACTTGTTTTACCAATATCTTGATGGTCTTGAATAATTTACAATGTCTTCATCATGTAGTTTTCCAAAGAATAATGTGGGAAAATTCATTTCCTTGGTAAATTTGTCTTTTAAGATTCCAATTGGATGGTGCTCTTTTGCAAGTTCCACGTCAATTATCTTGTCCTATATTTAGTTATGTATGGATCTAGATTCAATGAATCCATATACAAGAGTTAATGAAGGCTCATTATGTTCTCCATCATCGTTTAAATCTATTGCATTTGCACTAATTGGAGAGGATGTTTCCTCTTCACAAATTGCATATGTAATTTCATTTTCAACATTGATTTCAAGATCTTATTTCCAATCATCTTTTATTTTAACATTTTACACTATGTATAGTGGTGTACTTGTGATTTTTTTAGAGTGCTTGCATGACTACATTTGGCCTCACCATTCCTATTTGAAATGCATTTTTGTATTCCAAGTGCCTTTTGAGAGTGATAACAATTATTATTGTGCTATTGGTTGCTTATGGTAATGCATTTTGTATAATGTCCATGTTCACAAGAACGTTGATAATAGAGCTCATTAGTCCCACTTGCAATATTTTGTATCCCAGTTCCCATATTTGAGTAAATGCAATTCTAAGTCAAACAAGTTATTCTTCCAATTGTGATAGGACTTACACATGTTTCATTGGTTCATTAGTAATAATGTTTTTGGTGTACTATATGTTGCGAGCTTATTGTTTCAATGCAGATAGGCATATTTGACAATGAGATTATTCAGTGCTTCGTAGTTCAATTGGACCAAAGTACAATAGACATTTCTTTTCCTATTCTTTCATTAGTTTAATGTCTTTCTTGAAACATGATACTTGACAAATAGAGAATGTGTATTTTGGTGTATCTTGAATTGTTGTTTCAAACATCTCTATTAGTGACAGTGTAGTTTTTGTTTTTTTAGCAAATAATGTTCTCCTACCTCTTTTTTGCTCCTTGGATTCCATATGTTCATGTTGACTTGTTTTGTGCATTTTTTTCTCTCATTTGCATCTATCATTGTATTATTTGGTGCATCCCTAATGAGTCTCTTAAGATGACATAGTCTAAGTGCATGTGAGCTATTTGTGCTTGTATTATTGGGGCATCTCTGATAGATCTCTTAAGGTAACATAGTTGAAGTTTGTACTTTCTATTCAGGTTTTCTTGTTTGATATTTTTAATTTTCACCTTATCATGTCCTACATTTTTTTTGTTCGCATTGTTTACAACCTGTTGTGCCTTATGTTATCTTATGAATCTCTTGAGTTTGTTAAATCACATATGTGCTCAATGAATACCTTTTTGAGACTATAATCTCAGTAGTGGTTCAAAGTGACCAGCAATAGGGTTTGTATCATGGAAGATGATTAAGTATGCCTCTACATGTATTGATTCATTGAAGTGTAGGTACATTTTCCCTATTGTGGTTAACCAAAGGCATATTTTTATATTTAGCCACTTGGATAACCAATGACTATAGAATATATCTCACCATAGTCTACTTCTATGTTGTGTACATTTTTTTTTATAGATAGTCACATTCTATGAAAATATGTTTCTAGATCATGTACTTGGTGTAGTTCATATAGAGTTTGTGGATGTAGTTACGTACTAGACGAATGCAATGCTTTTGATTCACCTTCTTCTTTACATTGTAAGAAATAATCAATGGTCTCATTTCTTAGCTCAAGTCATGTATATCTATAATTCAGTAGGAATTCCAGGGAGTCAAATAAGCAGTCTCCTATGTTGTACTTAAATGTTGGTACTCTGCATAGTCCTCCATTCTTTAGTGCGATGTCAATACTAGAAGTTCTACCTTGGCATGTTGATAAATGTAATGTTCTAAGTCTATGATTTCTATTTTATTTTTTGTCATTGTTTCTTTCCTGTATGACAAGATGCATATTTTCATTATATTATTTTTAGTTGTCTTGGTTTCTCTACATTTTTTTGTTTTGTCTCATTTGTTATGCTACTTAAAACATCTTGATATTTACACATGCCATACGAAACTACACTATACATTGCAATACTTTATCACATTTATTCGCAAGCATATATTATGACATAGTTCAATTTCATAGAACATAGTAGATTTGTAGTAACATGATCATGGCAAGAAAAATGTGCTTCCAGATAGATTTTTTCATAGAGAGAGCATTGCAAACAACATAGAATTATCATTACATTAAATACTACTTAATACAATATTTTAAAAAGATAAATGCTAATCCATAACATAAATAGCCATTACAAAAACTGGTACTACTCTTGTCTCCTCTACTATCATAGATTAGAATAAGATGGATTATGATACTAGACTGAAAAACACATAACATTTTGTATCATTATAATTGCATAGAATACATGGCATTCAAAGGAACATGATCATAGTAAACATAATAGGCTCTGATAGATATTTTCTTCATAGAGATGTAGTGTCACAAATAATATAGAACTATCGCAATATTAAATAGTCATCAATGAGATACTCAATAAAGAAAATGCTAATGAAAAACACAAGTAGTGACTACAAAAATTGCCACGTCTCTTGTCCTTTGGTAATGTCTCTTTCTTATCTTTAAGAAACTTTTTCACCTTACCTCTTCACTTTACCACATCAAATAGGATATATCGACTATGTTGTCAAGCAATAGGAATAATTTTGCAAATGCTCTATGTTTGTGCAATTTGAGTTATCAATTATATGGTGAACCTCAATGACATTATTATCACTGGACCATGATATTTAGGGCCTGTATATTCTGATGTCAAATAGAAATTGGAGAACTCAAATGTGTTGTGGTTGACACCATATATGTCCATGTTCTAAGGATTGGTAGCAAGTTTGTTCAAGAATGAAGGAACATTTTCACTAGGACATTATTACCATAGTTTTGTATGTTTGACTCCATGTTGAGAACTGTAAAACTCTATTTTTTGTTAGCAAGATGCATAGGGTCAAGATCTAGTTAGAATACTTGAAATGGGCATGAGTTTATGAAATTTGAGGAATCTATATTCTGATAACCCATTTCAAAATTAGGTAATCTAGATGCACTCAGATAAGTTGATTCAGAATTGGATAGTGAAATTTTGTGTCAATTTCTAAAGAACACATGTTATCTATGGTAGTGGAATATATAGAATTGATATGTTGTTGTACTGAAAGAGATTGTATTGGATTTCTATGAAAATTTTCAAGGAAGCTAGGTTTTGTGTGCATCATCATAGTTAGAACATGTTGGTTCTCGCTAGTATGTACTATATGATCAAAATGATCATTAGTATAGACCATTGACAATGGAGCATTTTTTTTATGTTTATGTAGGAGATTGTTCAACTTGATCAGTTGATTCAAGTTGATCTATTATTAAGTCAAAGATACTTTTTGTTTGATGTATCTTTGAATGTAGACACAAACTATTTGCAACTACTTTGTATCCTTTGAAGGAAATTGCAGCAATATCATAGGCAATAACAACTATCTCTTTGGTATTAAATGTTCCTAGATATTTTTGTTTTTGTTCTATAGGATTCCACACTTGCGTAATATAAAAACCACTTGAACATATCCTAACACCTTGATATGACCTTTCTTTTGGACAGATTTTAGATCTATCGTAAGATGACACATATTCTTTACTTGCTTCAACTTTTTTACTACATTCTTGTAATTCATACAACTTGATGAATTTTCTTTTGTTCCAATTTGATATTGTTATAGTTGAGATGTGAGTACTCTATAGACTATAGGGTCAGCTATGAGATGTACAATTGACATGGAAAAGTTCATCTATGCATTACTTCCTCTCATTGACATGTGGGCTATATCATATGCAAAGGCCACATGTTCTATTGTGTCAAATGTTCCTGGCCATTTTTATCTTTACAACTTGGGGAATTTTATCTCTTTTGAAAATCAACTAGATGCTTGCTTTTGAACACCCCTATATGTATTCTCCATTTCTTTTGTTTTGTTTCTATATCAAAATTAAAAATTTGTTAACACATGTTGCAATACACACATATTAACAATAGATTACAAATGAGCAATTGTCACAAACAATAATTTCAACTCTATATAAAAAATCATATGCAACTCAAGTAAATAACATTAAAAAACACTCATTGTTATATTCTTCATAATTATCACTTTTCAGTAGTTACTTTCATCTTACCTCCATTACCAACATTATTTGCATACTATGATCAAATGCTAGACTAATAGTCGATTAATACTAAACATCTCTACTATTATCATGAGTAGTGACATTACTATCAATGTATGTTGTCTGGTTACATAAAAGATTCAAACACCAAATGTATACATTTTGACTATAGTGCTCGCTAAAATTGATGCTATAAAACATGGAGTATTCTCCATTGTGAAGTACAATGTAAAGTGTACCAATATTATCAATATTAGTGCCATCCATTCCTTTGTTACAAGTTCATCATAGGTAGGCACATGCTTAGTTTTGTTCTCAGCCAAGTTGGTCATCATGTTCAGTGGATATGTTATGTTTACTGTAAGGTTTCACCAATCCAAACACACAATTCAAACATTTGGAAATAAATTCTCAAATCTCTAGTGGTCTATACCTACATATGTTTGCAAGTGTCTTAATCTATTTTGCGAAGTTATAATTTGTGGATTTCTTAAGCTTGTCAAGAAGACAATGTAATTAGTAGGTTTGTATCTCCAAGATATATTCAATGACAGTGTTTCTTTGATTTTTTTGTTATCAATCTCTACTTGGAACATAGAAACTTATGCCAATAAAGATCTTAAGGAGTGTAAATAGAGATCTTAAGGAAAAATAGAGAAGGAAATGAGCAGATTCTTGTTCTCATAGAAACTTGTGACTTTGAAATTTATGGATTCTAATCAAATGTCATAAAAAAAAAATTTTGAAAAGAAAAATTTGTCACTGTTAAAATTTTATTTACTATTTTGTTCTTCACTGAATTGATGATCTTGTGTATCTGATCCTTGTCTATGTTCATGATTTGTGATGAAAGTACAATGTAAGCAAAGCATAATCAAACCTCAAAACATTAGATGCAATTGATTAAGAGAACACTAGTTCTTATTGTACAAATGGTAGAACAATCTATTTGTGTAGCATAATCAATTATGCACACATTAAATGTAGTTGATCAAACTGTTACTAGTTCTCAGAAATAAAAACATAGTTAGCTAACAAAGTTATCTCCACATTTGTGACAAACAGGTATTGAGGTCAACTTCAAAAAAAATGTTGGTATATTATGAAGTCAGATGGAAATGACCAAATACAAATTTTACTACATTTTTTCAACCTTGAAAAAGGGCTACTTCACTAAGAGAAAAATGACATGGAAATGGCTAGATACATATTATACTATGTCAGATTGAAAAATGCTATAGCTTCTACATGATAGTTGTGACATGTCATTTACAATAAGCATAATCCTATACATCGTAAGTATATACTTGTAGTGGTCATCATGTCATAATTGTTATTTCATCCATAAAGGAGGCATCGTCTTCCAAAATTTGCTACAAGATGAATGCCCAGCAGTTTGTAACTATTCTCAAATATTAAAAAAATAATGGTATGAGTACTGGTGTTTTATGGTCTTAGCTAGTAGGGCTCTTGTATCATCATCATACCATTGTCCAAAAAGCTATGTGTATATCTTATAATCCATTCAAGTGAAATTTTTAGATATGATAGCACAATGTTTATTATGGATAGAAGTGTATCATCTTCAACAATACCCCTAAATGGTGATAATTTATAGAAGAATGCCTTGCATGCTGGATTGAAAATGGTAGTCAATTCTTCTGCGATGTGATTTCTAGGAGGGAAATGACTTATGATATCTTGACAATGAAATATGATATGGGCTTCCCTGTATTCCCATACCAAATGTTTTAGGTAAATCAATTCTTTATTTGTCATGAATGGGGACACAACACGAATTTAATTGTTTTTTGGTATCGGCTGAATGTCTCCCCATCCATTATATATGAACATTGCAATAAAGATGTCATAAAAATATATTTACAATATTTTTCTTTCGCATTCATTTGGAAATTCTAGAAGTTTTTCAAGGATAGTAGATTATAGACTTCCAAAGAGATGATCCCTTTGGTGATCTAATGTAGTGAATGCATTAAAAGAATCCATACTTGTGCAATGTGGAGAGACAAAACTTATTTTCAATAGGTAATATTTCTTAGAATTTTATGAGCATCAATGAATTCTAAGATATAGCTTAAATTCAGTGTCATTAATTCATGGACATGTTTTTTATGGAATAGTAATATGAATATGATTAATATAAATGATTTAATGCATACACGATACAAATAATTAACAAATGTGCAATCAATGATCAAGATGAAGCAAAAGAAGGATGTGTGTCATTTACATAAGGAAATGTTTACTTTTGCACCTATGCATTTCTCAAATGATAATGCATTCAACTATTCATTGCATGTTAATGGTATAATTAGTATTCAAATTCTCTAACTCAAAGTTCACTATAGTAATTATACTATCTTAAGTTTAAAAATAATTAGATTCATAGAAAAGGTAGGAAAGATAGTTACTTTAATAATCTTTTTATTCATATATGGATATAATAGTCATATATTATTTGTACATATTTGTTCAGTCAAAGGATAAAAGTGCTCGAATAGGGCACATGGTCTTTGCATTAGCTTCCATACCTTGCACATACATGCACCACTAGGAAAATGACAATCTGATAAATTGCTTGTACATATTTGTTCAGTTGCAGGATAAAAGTGCCTGAATAGAGCACATAGTCTCTATGTTATTTTACATACCTTGTATATACATATAACAATAGGAAAAGGACAATCTAATAATTAAACTAGGACATTAGTACTTTCAATTTATGAGCACAATAGTCAATATATAGCCTCAATATAAAATCAAATAGTTTATGAGGAGCTTGCAATTGGAGGAGTTGGAGTAGTCAGATTTGCTTTAGTTGGGAGGGGTTTCTCAGCTAAATGATTATGTTCACATGGAACACTAGTTCCCTTGGGTAGATTTGTGTACAAACATAAATGCATTGTACACATTTGTCACTCTTGTGACAAGACGTTCACCCAAGTGAATAGCGTATGCATTTAATGAATGTACTAGAACAAGATCACATTCATTCATAATAGTTATATGTATAGCACTATCAACACATGATGCAACCTCACACTCTTCAAGTGCTTCATGGGAAAATAGGCCACCAGCAAGAGTTTCTCATCGAGTTCCTCTATATGCACAAATTTCTTCATGGCACCCTGTCATTGGTACAAAGTACTCCCATACATAAGCATTTGCTAGTTTCTTAATGAGTATTTCCTTTTGTATCAAGTACATACAACTCGACAAGAATTGTGAAACAATATTAGCATAGAAGATTGTTCCTAAAGCATTTGTCAGAAAGTCTTTTCTTATCAGCATCCTTAGAGATTGCTCGATAGATGAATAGTCAAATAAGAAGACATGTCGCATTGTAGTTGACTCAATTGGTTCTATAATAGGACAGTCACAATGTAGCCTTGGAATACATATTTGCTTATCCATTTTCAAGTTCCACAATCTGTTGTCAACTTTACAATTGTCAAATCCGATGGTCTTCTATTTTGAAATTTCTAAAAAGGCATTAATAAAGCTAGTTATGCTAGTTACAATAATAATTCTTATAACAAAAGAAGTAATTGCTTAGGATTTAAAAATATATATCATGAACAAAATAAGTATTGTCTATAGTCTATAGCTCAAGTTTTCATGATTGAAAATAACTAGCTTGGGATTTTAAATGTTAAAGCAAATAGTTTACACCTAGATGTGAGTTTGATATTCTATAGTTCATTATCATTTTCTAGCTAGGATTCTAGAAAGATTTTAGACCTAGATGTGGTTTTGATAGTCTATAGTTTATTTATGTTTTTCTCACTAAGATTCTGGAAATTTCTACACAAAAATTTGAAAGGGAAAATAACTTCATTTCATATCATCTTATAATGTATTTTCCTTCTCAAGTCTAATAAATGTGATTCTCTAGTACATTTGTGTGGTGAGAATTGTCAAGGGGTAGCATCCAAGGGATTCAATTCTACCAAGCCAAGCAAAAAGGTTTTATCTAAAAAATACAAGTAATAGATTATAAAGTTTATAGCTTCTGATTCAAAATTTGGTCTTGGATTTCATTGTAATTGTTTATTCTTCCCCTTTACTTTGCATTCATTACAATACTGAAACTAGTAAATTATAGTAATTTAGTGTTTAAATGGTGTGTATTATAGGGCAGGTGTCATTTAATCAACGCATTATCATTAACTAAATTTTTATATTCTAATAGTTTGAATTGAACTTTTAAATATGTTATGTTTATCTTTATGTAAAGATTATACATGTTAGTTTGAACTTTGTTAAAAAATATATATGTGATTGTGACCTCTATATTTCTAAGTAGAATTTCATCGTGGATCTTTATTGACTTTCTTCCAATTAAATGTTATCTTTCACTAAAACATGAAATACTTCAAATGTGCATTCTTGCTCGTTATGAGTTTATACTCATTGTAGCTTCATGCTCTTTATGACCTCACGTTCATTACAAATGCATGATCATACTAACATTTTTCTATATTGCTAAATGATTCTTTTGTCTTTTTATTTTTAAGATACTACCAAAGTGTTGCCTATATTTCAAACAAATTTTAGAGATTCAAGTGTTATATATACTCTTTTAAAATAAATGTTAGCTATTACTTATCCAATCCTACACAAGTTAAATTTTCATAGTGATATCACAAGCTACCTATTGAAGTTTTTTTTGTTTGTAGGTTTATAGATGAACCATTAGTTATAAGGATTATGTGTGGAGTATGAATATTTACACTCATGTTGATTATTACATTGCTAAACATATTTATACTAGATCACAATCCACTCAAATAAATATGTAAATCAAACTAACAATAAAACATAAAGTGAAAAATACACATTTTGTACTTTTTCTTTTTCTTTTTCTTTTGATCAAATTTCTTACATTGTTCCCCATTATAGTTACTAATGTACAAAATAATATATTTATAAATGAATTTTGATAATTACTCAAGTTTAGATTAAGAGAACAAATTTAACCATATTAAAAATAAAAACAGGTGAAAGTTAACTTATATTATAGAAGATTGGTTGGAAAAAACTAATTAATTGAACTTGGAATATATAAATAGAGGGCGATCCAATACCTAAATAAAGGAATCTTAGATAGAGGCCCCAATATCGAGGTGATAATAATAAGTGAATATCATGAGAAGTGGAAGTAACTTGCATACTGAAGGGTGAAATCGAGGTGATGTGCACCTTGTGACATCATAAGATTGACTTTGAATTCCTAAGATCTATTCCTAAATGGAGAATATGTTATTATATCATATATGAGTATGTATTAGATGGCCATGTTAAAAAATCTTGAACTTGGTAAATATGAAGTAATGCATGAATAAAGTTACTAATGATGACTTCCTAAGAAGTCTAAACAAAATGTCTATTTTAAAAGACCTAGTTTAGATATGGGCTTGAAGCTAATCTTCTCGGCATTCCTAGAGCACTTGAAAGGGCTTAGCTTTTATGCTTGAGGCTTCATGCAACACAAATCAATTATCCATGAACATGGGATAATTCATAAAAAATGGCATAGTTTCCAATACTTCAAAAAATGTGCTAGTCCCTACTTAATCTATATTCAAATTAAGTAAAATATGTAGGGCCCAAGGTTTGATTACTCATAGACGCCCAACTATTTCCAAAGAACAAAAAAGTTAGTGAAGGAGAAATCTAAATCTCATCTTTTTCTTTCAAAGATCATGGGGAAAAGTATATTCTAGATCTGGTGACATATTTTATTATGTCAAAAAAGAGCACATCACTTCAACATTTGTCCCTCTTCGCACATTCCCTTATCTTGATAGTTTTTCTATTATTTGTCATTATTAATAGATAGAGAATACTCTTTCCATAGATAGCATGAACCTTGGAAAGACTTGTAGGTGATAAGGCTTAGTTTACTACCTTATCATGAGAAGGGCACAACAAATGTGTTATCTTAACTTCATTACAATGTTGTGCTTAACTTTGTGTTGTCCTACTTCTTTATAGTCATCGTTCCCAAGTGCATGCTAAATAAGTTTGGGATAGCTTTCAAAAATATATTGTTTCAATCTCATGTTTGTATGTGCTTATTCTTAGGGATTTGAAATGACATTTTGGATGGTCTCAATCAAGTGGAGTGATAGTGCAGAGATAATGTTATCAAAATGATGAGAGATTGCTCAAGATACTCCTTTATAACATATACGGTAGGTTTGAATGGACTTTACAAACAAGATATCAATAAATGAAACAAAGAATAAAAAATATTTCAAGGTACTCTTTAGTCCTTGAATTTTTCTAACAAAAATGTCTACTTAAATCAAATCAAATTCAGGATGCCAAACATTCATCAAACCCTCCAACTAGAAATACCACAAGCTGAGGAATTTTCCAAAGTTAGGGCAATTCAAAATAGGGTTGATACAAACCCACAAAAAAAACCAAATCAATAAACAATTCTAGAATGCTTTTAAATTCAAAAGTCATAAAATTACAACAACATTCATCAAAATAGCAATCTTTCCATGAATACAACATAGTTCAAGCTAAAACCCACCATTTTGAATATGTAAAGCCTTCAGCAATAATAGTCAAAGTCCTAGGCTTAAACAAGTAGTAGCAGGAACTAAATATACTAAGCCTATTATTGACATGGATGATCATGTGACAAGTGGCAGTGTTGATGTGTATATTGTTAGATTGTGGTGTCTGATCAAGGAAGTACTATACATACTCCATAATTCTTTGGTGGGGTTCGGGGCTGAGCCAAGCCCCTAGTGGGAGTTTGGGGGTGGAGCCCCCAATAATTTTTTGTAGGGCTTTTATATCAACATTTTATGGCCAACATGTTGTAACTAATTTTAACCCTAAAGTGGAAAAAACACTTGTATAAAAAGGCTTAGGGTTAGGGATTGTTTCATAAGGTATGATGTGAGAATTGCTTCTTGTAGTGGTATTGAGTTGTAAGGGATTACAGATTGTAATCAAGTTGTAATCACTGGATCATAATAATATTGAACTTGTTGTTTGGTGGACGTAGCCTAGGGGTTTGTTGAACTGTGTTAAATCTTGGTGTCTTGTGTTCTTTTCTATGTGATCTATTATTTTCTAATATTGTTTATATTTGCATGTAATTGTCATTTCCATTCATGGTTTTATCCTAATAAGTGGTATCCAAGCGAGGCTTTTTTTTAGTTATCCTCTACAGGAAAGTCTCACAACTGAGTGGGAGTGATGGCAAATGACAGTAATTTGAGGGTTGACAAGTTTAATGGGAAAAACTTTTAGTTATAGAAGATGCAAATGGAAGACTATCTTTATCAGAAGGATTTATGGAAGCCGTTGGAAGGAAAAACCAAGAATCAGGGATCTATGAAAAATGATGACTGGGATCTTTTAGACACAAAGGCACTTGGAAGCATTCGATTATGCCTAGTACCATCAATGGCATTTAATATTATAAAAGTGAAGACAATGGAAGAGTTGATGGAAACCCTAACAAAATTGTATGAAAAGCCCTCCGCTTCAAATAAGGTATTTCTCATGAAGTGTTTATTTAATATGAAAATGACAAAAGGTGGATCTATTGTGGATCATTTAGATAAGTTTAATACTATTACTAGCCAGTTATCTTTTGTGGGTATAAATTTTGATGAAGAAATTAGGGCTCTCTTCATTTTGTTTTATTTGCCTAAAAGTTGGAATGACTTGATAATGGTTGTTAATAATTCCATTTCTGGATCTAATACTCTAAAATATGATGATGTGATCGATGTTATTTTGAGTGAGGAAACTCGTAGGAAAGCCTTGGGTGGATCTACATCTGGAAGTGCTTTGAACACACAAAGTCAAGGTAGAACGACTGAGAGAGGAAGTAATTCCATAAATTGTGGGAAATCAAGAGGAAATTCAAAAGGGAAGAGGTCTCAATTGAGAGGGCCAAATGATTGTTGGTATTGTGGGAAACTAGGGCATAAGAAGAAAGATTGTTGGACTTAAAAGAAAAATGAAGGGGAAAAGCAAGATGGAGACAAGGAGGCAAATGTGGTAAGTAACAACTCTGAAGAGGATGCTTTACTTTTGTCTTTAGAAAGTGTTAATGATTCATGCATTTAAGATTACGATGCTTCATTTCATGCTACACCTCATAGAGGTTATTTCATTGATTATGTCCAAGGGGATTTTGGGCTTGTTTATTTGGGGTATAATGAACATTGTCTAATTTTTGGAAAGGGAAAATTTAAGATTAAGTTGCAAAATGGGAATCATTGGCTACTACATGAGGTAAGATATGTTCCAAGGCTTAGTAGAAACTTAATTTCAGTAGGGCAACTCGGTGATGAGGGTTGTGCAGATACCTTTAATGATAAAATTTGGAAGGTTTCAAAAGGTTCCCTTGTAGTAAAAAAAGTTGTGAAATTAGGCACCTTATATCCTTGTATAGGTCATATTATTCCTTCTACTTTAATTGTTTCAGAGAAAAATGAATGTTCTGGAATAGTTGCTACAGTTGAGCAGGGAGAACAAATAGCTATTGTAGATTCTGATACAGTGTTGTGGCACAACAGACTCAGGCACATGAGTGAGAAAGATATGAAATTACTTCATTCAAAGAAAGTTTTACCAAGTCTGAAATGTGTTAATATCGATTTTTATGAAAGTTGTGTGTATAGAAAACAAAAGAGAGTGAGTTTTGTGAAGACTGGGAAGGAAAAGAAAAGTGAGAGATTAGAGCTTGTGCATATAGATGTATGGGGACCAGCTCAGGTATCTTTCCTTGGTGGCTCTCATTATTATGTTATATTTATTGATGATGTAACTAGAAAAGTATGGTTTTATTTCCTTTGACATAAATATGATGTATTTCAAACTTTTAAGAAATGGAAATGCTTGATTGAAAATGAGACTAGCAAGAAATTAAAATGTCTTAGATCTAATAATGGTGGTGAGTACTACAGTCATGAATTTGAAGTTTATTGCTCCACTAATGGTATTCGTAGATAGAAAATTATTCCAAAGACTTCACAGGAAAATGGAGTGGTTGAATGCATGAACAAGACTATAATGGAGCATCCAAGGATTGCCCTTAAATACGTGGGTAGAGCTTGTTAATATTGCTATATATTTGATTAATAGAGGTCCCTCTACTCCTTTGGGTTGTGGTATTCCAAAGGAAGCATGGACTAGTAAGAAGGTGAATTATTCTTTTCTCAAAACCTTTGGTTGTGAAGCATTTTCTCATATAGATTTTGAAAATAGACCCAGGCTGGAAGCTAAGTCAAAGAAATGTGTATTTGTTGGATATGGCACTAATGAATTTGGTTATAGGCTTTGAGATTTTGAAAACTACAAAATTGTAAGGAGCAGGGATATCATATTCAATGAGATAGTGTTGTACAAAGATCTATTGCAACAACATGAGAAGAAAGAAGATGATTGTGTAGTGTTGAATGATACTCCAAAAGATGATGTTCTAGCAATTCCTCATGATGTGCAATAACCACAACAATAAATACCACACACACTAGTGACTATTAGACAATCAAAAAGGCTAAGTAGACCTCCAAAAAGATTTTATCTCTCTTTGTATTCTATTTTACTGATTGATGTTGGTGAACCTAAATGTTATGATGAAGTTGTATAGGTGGATACTAAGATTCAGTGGGAGTCTGCAATGAAAGATGAAATGGACTCTTTGCTGAAAAACAAGACATGAGATTTATGCAAGTTGCTTGTAGGTAAAAGGGCTTTATAGAATAAGTTGGTTTACAGGTTGAAAGAAGAGGATGGAATTAAGAAAATATTTAAAGCCAAGTTAGCTGTAAAAGGATATGCACAAAAAAGGCATTGATTTTGATGATATATTCTCTCATGTTGTTAAAATGACTTCTATCTATATTGTTTTAAGCATTGTGGCTACTGAAGATTTGCATTTGGAGCAAGATGATGTTAAAACAACCTTCCTTCATGGTGATTTGGATGAAGAGATATATATTGTAGAACCAGAATCAGTATGCAAAGAACATTAACAAATGAAGTAAACATTCACAAACCAAAAACTAAATTCACATATATGCTTAGACAAAGGAAGAAAACAAGAAGTGCAAACCTCACAAGAAAAAGCACTCCATGCTTTCTTGATTCTGTAGATGTGTCCTTTTGCTGTGGATGTATGCTCAAAGATGCTCAAAAGTTGCTTCAATGGAGATGGGTAATGGAAAATTGGTAGCTTTGTGAGCTCTCAATTTGGCATTATAAGGGTAATATTGATGGCTTTGGTTCTCAAAATAGCATGGTAACTTTAGCTCAAAGATTGTTGATGAAATGACTTGGGATGGGATTCAATTTATAGGCTAAGGGGTAGAGGGATGGAGGGCTTAGATGCAAGGATGGATGAAGGCTTAAGGAGGGCTAGGATGCACTCAAAGGAGAGCACATGGATTGTGCTTGTTTAGCACCAATGGGAAGGTGACACTTGTCACAAGGAGGATGAGTGTGAGAGGGTAGGGTAAAGGGTTGGTTAAAGGCATGATGAGTGGGGTTGAGTATGTAAGAGGGATGTAAGAGGAATGAGTGTGGAAGAGGGAAGAGTGTGTAAGATGGATGTAAGAGTCATGAGTGGGCTTGTAAGAGTCTTTTATGTTTTGTAAGAGCACTCATGACTTAGTGGTTGGGTTTTTTGAGGGGAGACTTTGGTTTGGATTAGGAAAGTCTTAAACTTGTTTAAAGAATGTGACAACATTAGGGGGTGGATTAGGCTTGGGTTTAGGATTAGATTAGGGATGTTAGAGATGTGCAAGTGGATGGCATTAATGAGGGTGGGTGAGTTAGTGGCTAAGCTTGGTTAGTATGGGTGGATGGGGTGGATTAGGCTAAATGGAGGATTAGAGATAGGTTAGGGGTTTTTGAATTTGAGGATTTCATTTATCAAATAGATTTATTTAATAAATGGGGATTTTTGGAATTAGATAGGAGAAAAGGATTTAATTGATAAATAATAGATTATTTGATTTATCAATTAGGACTATAGATGATTAATTAAATTAATCAACTAGGGGATGACAAAGGATTAATTAAATAGAAATTTAATTAATAATGCCTTTTTAGATAACTAAATAGGATTACTAAAATAGTGTAATCAAATTTAGGTGTCTACATTTTGCCCCTCTTTGACATAGTGTTAAGACAACACTATTTCAAAGAAGTTTGAATGAAGACGACACGAGGAAGATGTTTTAACAACAAGGTTGCCCCAGTCTCGGATAAGAAGAGGAGAGACTAGACTTAGATGATGCCCCCTCAAGAAGGCGGCGGGGAGAGAAATGAGGGTCGATGACTTCTTGAAAAGTACAAGAAATTGAGATGAGCTGAGACGCAGGTTGGCAAAAAGAAGGGGCTGAATTAGCTCAAACTCTCACTACGGGAGAATGATAAAGGGAAATCAGAGGCACAATAGTAAAGCAAGCTTAAGACTTTCCAGGATTGGGGGGGGGGGGATGGAGGAGCGGAGCGCTATAAAAGGAATCCATGGTAGGGAGATGGATGATAGAATGATAAAGTTGATGCAACAAGATTTCAAAGAGTCAGATTGGCGGAAGATGGGTTTCGGGGATCCCTAGGACTAGGATTGTGGATCTTGAAAGATGAGGCTTGGTGGATTGATTTGATTGGTGGATCCCTAAAGCTAAGCGTGAGGAGTGATTCAAAGAGATACTGATGCATAAGCTGGGGTAGGAGCGACAGATGTAGGATATGGATGGGGGGATAATGGAGATGAAGGGAATCCATTGAAGCTTTTTGAGCGGGGGGATACTTCAAAGAGAAGTACCACCATGTAGTTGAGCACTAGATTTGCTATAAGACTGTTGGTTAATTGCCAGGGTTACCAAGAACATCAAGGCCTTTTTACCAACCGTCTAGAGGACTGACGAACTGACTCAAAACAAACACACAAGGATTGCCCCAGTATCACACATGAATCCCAGAGGAAGCAGCGTGGAAACGACACTAGGTAACCCACAAGTAGAAAAAGAAAACAAGCAAAAGACCTGATCAAGACCTTACGCTCTGATTGCCCCATTCGCAGCATACCATGATATGGAAGATCATGGCAACCTTGAGGAGGGAACAAGGAGATTGCTTGGAAAAGATATTTCAAGACCCAAAAGGGAAGATCCCAAATCAAAAGAAAGTGAAAATCCAAAAGAGAACTGTTTGCCAATGAGATGGGTAGGACGAGGTACTAACGGACCAAGATTAGACATGAGGAAAGCTATATCCTGCAAGGACCTTTCGGAGAGCACCTAAGCTGATGGATCGAGATGAGTGATGCGTCTGGCAAGCTGAACTAAGAAGGATAAGACTTTGGTGACAGGAGATCTAGCTAAAGGATGCATTGGAATATCTAACCAAGGTGTGCGATGTGTGCAAGATGTTGACCAAGGATGAACTAACACGAAAGTCGGATAGATACAATGATACTAAGCTAAAGAGGATGTACAAGCTGACAGACCAAGATATGTTACAAATGTACAAGTTTGTTCATGTTTTGGTTTTTTTGTGAGATGGAAATGTTTGTGAAGGATGGGGTGTCTATAATAGTTGATAGGTGGATAGGTAGATGGTTTGTGAAAAGCTTAAGGAAAATGGGATTCTGTGTGTGCATGTGATAGGATACAAGCTAGGATACAAGATCATTTACAAGATGGAATATGGTACAAGCTTTGGACAAGATTTGAATATATACAAGGTATGGTACAAGATTTACAAGGTATAATACAAGCTTTGGTACAACATTTACAAGTTGTACAGGAGGTATTGACAAGCTCCATCAGATTTTGGATATTTGATTGGAACACCAAGGGAACAAGCAGGTGTTTTATGGGATGGTAGGTGGATGGATGAGGGATAGGATAGTGATAGATAATGGATTAGTCTTTAGCACACAAGGCGCCTGAATTACCAGGTTTTCACCAAGGTACCTATCCAAGGCACTTGAATTGCCAAGTTTTCACCATTGGACGCTTATTTCTCTTTACTATTTTTTTTTTTTGTATTTTTTCAAAAGCTGGGTATACCAAGGATCTTCAAGCATAGAACTTCTTGAGATGAATGATGTTAGTGGGATCATTCAAGAGTTCTCCTTCTAGTGTAGATAATTGATAGGCTCCGGAGCCAAAGGAGGCAGTAACCACATAGGGACCAAGCCATGTAGGTTCAAACTTGCCTTTCTTTTCTCGATCTGCTTGGACTTTCATATTTTCTTTGAGGACCATGTCACCTGGCTAAAAGTGTCGTGGGAGCACCTTCTTGTTGAAATTCCTTTTGAGACGAGTTTGATAGACTGTGAGATGGTCATAGGATTGTTGTCTCTTCTCGTCTAAGAGATCTAGCTGGGTGAGTCGAGCTACTCTGTATTCTTCATCTGAGATTTGCCCTAAAGATATGCGTAGTGAGGGAAGTTCAACTTCTATAGGTAATACCGCTTCGGCACCATAGACTAGGGAGTATGGAGTTGTGCCTGTGGATGTACGGAAGGAAGTTCGATAGGCCCATAGAGCCAAATTTATTTGAAGGTGCCAATCACGGCCGGAATCATTGACAACTTTCTTTAGGATTTTGAGGAGGGTTTTATTAGTTGCCTCTGCCTGGCCATTACCTTGTGGGAAATATGGGCTAGAAAAGTGGTGATGGATGTGGAGGGAAGTGCATAATTCTTCCATGTTGAGATTTTCAAAGTTACCTCCGTGGTCAGTGAAGATGGTGGATGGGATGTCGAAGCGGCAAACAATGTGGTACAAGATGAACTTGGAGACTTGAACTCCTGTAGCTGAGACTAGGGGGACTGCTTCCACCCACTTAGTGAAATATTCTATAGCTGTTATTATCCATTTATGTCCATCAGATGAGAGAGGGGTGATAGTTCCAACTAGATCAAGGCCCCAACAAGCGAAAGGCCAAGGTGGTGCAATAGGCTGTAGATCCTATGCTGGAGCGTGCACAAGATTTGCATGCTACTGACATGGGAGACACTTTCTGACAAAGTCACAAGAGTCTTCTTCAATGGTAGGCCAATAGTAGCCTACTCTAAGGATTTGTCATGCTAGGACAATACCACTCGTGTGGGCACCGCAAATTCCGAAATGTACTTCTTTTAATGCCATCGCGGCCTCATTTTCATCTAAACATCGAGAGAGAGTATCATGATAACCCCGACGATATAGGGTATTGGCTATGATAACATAGCGGGATGATTTTCGGATGAGGTTCTGGCGTTGTGTACATGTGAGGTGAGGGGATATGATACCATCGTTAAGGTAATCGTGAATTTCATGGTACCAAGGGGATTGGGGACCAACCAAGATACAAACACGGTTTGAATCCTCATTCGCATAGGCAGGTGTGAGGAGCTGCTCAACTAAAAACTCATACTGCATAGCTTCTTGGGGAATTTCCAAGAGTGAGCCGATAGTGGCCATGGCATCTGTTGCCTTGTTCTGCATTCGAGGCACTTGTGTAAACTGAAGCTTTGTAAAATGTTGGGTCAGCTGATCAACTAGCTCTTTGTAGGGTAATAGCTTTTCATCTTTGGTTTGATATTCATTTAAGACTTGTTTGATAATGAGTTGGGAATCACCAAAGACTTGTAACTCAGTGATATTCTATTCTGCAGTTATCTTTAATCCTGCTACAAGAGCTTCATATTCTGCTATATTGTTGGTGCTAGGGAATTGCAGCTTGAAGGCTTTTGGAATGTAATCTCCTTGAGGTGTAACTAATAATATTCCTGCCCCTGATCCATGAGAGGTGTATGAGCCATCAAAATAAAGCTTCCATGGGGGTTGTTCTTCAATTAGGTAGATATGCTCATCTGGAAATTCTGTGAGCAAAGGATATGCATCTACTAGAGGTGCATCAGCTAGGTGATCTGCTATAGCTTGCCCTTTGATTGCCTTTCTGTCCACATACTGGATGTCAAACTCACTTAGTAGCATAACCCATTTGGCCAAACGGCCTGTAAGTGCTGTTCTGGAGAGCATATACTTGAGAGGGTCAATCTTGGAGACTAGTTGGATGGTATGACTTAGCATGTAGTGGCGAAGCTTTTGAGTTGAGAAAACAACTGCCAAACAAGCTTTTTCCATAGGAGTGTAATTGAGTTCATAACCAACTAGGGTTCTACTGATATAGTAGATGGCTCTCTCTCTGCTATAATCATCATGTTGTGCTAGAAGTGCCCCTAGAGCAGTAGGTGTTGCTGATATATACAAGATCAAGGGACGACCAGGAACTGGTGGAACCAAGATAGGGGGATTGGTGAGATACTGCTTGAGCTGATCGAAGCTGCGCTGACATAAAAGATCCCACTTGAAGTTCTCATTCTTCTTTAGCAAGTGTGAAAATGGTGTACACTTATCTGCAAGTTGGGAGATGAAGCACCGGACAGATTGAAGTTTTCCCTGAAGAGAGCAAAGCTGTCGCAGTGTCTGGGGAGGAGGCATGTCTAAGATAGCCTTGACCTTTTTGGGGTCGATCTCTATACCTCATTTAGAAACTATGAAGCCTAGAAGCTTGCCAGATGTGACCCCAAAGACACACTTCTTTGGATTTAGCATGAGATAATATTGGGCCAACCTATCAAAGACTTTTTCCAGGTCAACAAGATGATCCATGAAGGTGTGAGATTTGACCAGGATATCGTCCACATAATCTTCCAAAATGCTATGGATAAGATCATGGAAAATGGCTGTCATAGCTCTTTGATAGGTAGCCCCAGCATTCTTTAGGCCAAAAGGCATCATGGTGTAGCAAAAGGTTCCCCAGGGGGTAGTGAATGCTGTCTTATGTTGATCCTCTTCTGCAATCTTGATCTGATTATACCTAGAAAATCCATCCATAAGGGACAGGATTTCATGTCCAGCTGTAAGATCTACAATCATATCTATGTTGGGCAAGGGAAAATCATCCTTTGGACAAGCTTTGTTAAAATCTCTAAAATCAGTATAGATTCTGATGTCACCGGAAGGCTTAGTGATAGGGACCATGTTGGAGATCCATTCTGAGTAGTCGATAGGTCGGATAACCTTAGCAGCTAACATTCTTTCTAGTTTAGCTTTGACTAGTAATGCCACCTTGGGGTGCATTTTTCTAAGCTTTTGTCTGACGGGCTTGATCTTTGGATCGACTGCAAGATGATGAACTACAAGCTTTGGATCAAGTCCTGGCATGTCTTGATATGACCATGCAAATTGGCCAATGTTCTCTCGTAAAACCTCAAAGAGGAAGTCAGCTTGGTCTTGTGATAGGGATGCAGCAATGTGAACAATTCTAGGGATCTCTGAAGAACCAATGTTGACTTCTCTAGTATCCTCTATTAGAATAGAAGACACCTCTGGTCGATTATCTTGAGGAGGCAATACTAAATCCTCATGTTCTGCTTGTGGCTCTGGATTTTCTTGCTGAGGGGTTCTCTTCGCTGCCTTAGCTAGTCCCAGATTT
This sequence comes from Cupressus sempervirens, assembly GCA_028749045.1. Classification (NCBI taxonomy): domain Eukaryota; kingdom Viridiplantae; phylum Streptophyta; class Pinopsida; order Cupressales; family Cupressaceae; genus Cupressus; species Cupressus sempervirens. The sequence continues at coordinate 858,463,902 of CM053793.1, forward strand.
ACCTTAGTTCCAGTTTTGGGTGTATCGAAACTAGGTTGGGGATTTTCTCCAAAATACCCCTTGGGATCTAGCTTGTAGATGTAGGCAGAATCTAGCTTTGTCTTCCTATGAGGAGTTTCAGCTCCCATGAATCTTAGAAGCGCTTCCTCTGATGCGAACTCATCAATATGTATGACACTTGGTTGGTCCCAATCTATGAGTTGTGGATGAGCAAGTGGTAGGTCAATGAGATGGATGGATAGTTCTTGGAGAACAGAGTCTCCTAGGAAGATTTGGTCTGGGATATCGTCGTAGGCTCTCTTTTCAACTTCCTCAGGAATGTCTTCGATTTCGACAAGGTCACGGTGGATGTCCGAAAAAGCGTGACCGTTCTCGTTGGTGCCCCCAGTTGTGGGTATGCCAAAGCCAAGACCTGACTTTATTTCCCAATTATGTGCTTCGAGGGGACATTGCATGCCCCTTTCTTCTGGTCCTAGTCCACCTCCTTGATAGTTCCATTTTTCAGTGATGAGCTTATGTTGTTGGGGATACTTCTGGCTGAAGTGATCAAGGCGTGCTTGATTTCTTGGAGGTGCATCCTTATATAGCCAATTGTTGATATCTAGAGTGAGCTCCTCATGAAGAGGGGTTTTTGAGGACACAAAGGTGGTTGGGCCAAACTGTTTGTATCGAGGAGGTGGAATCTCCTTAGCTTTGTGATATGTTGGTCGTCCATGGGTATGTGGATCAAGTGGGATTGCTCCGACAGCAAATGCATCTGATAGGCTATATTCTCCACAACCTTTGTTGTTGATCTTTACAGTAGATAGGGTGGAGGCAAGGATGGTTTCTGCGTCATTACAAGTGTGGGATGAGCTGGCGATGGCTGTGCCGATGTCTATTCTAGGGCAATGGTTTGTATATGAAGCTTCAACCACATTGCAGTAAGCAAAGGGTTCTGGATTGGCATGGATGGTTACCTCAGTGCCCTGATGCGGAAATTTGATGCACTGATGGTAGGTGGATGGAACGACCTTCATAGCATGAATCCATGGACGACCGAGCAGGATGTTAAATGGTAGGTTTAGATCAACAACATGGCAAACTGTCTCTTGGATGACCGGCCCAACCTTGATTGGTAGCAAAATAGTCCCTTCTGTGGTCCTTTCCAAGTTGTCATAAGCTTTGATGGTGATAACCTCACTGATCATATCTGCCTCAGTATACCCAGCTTGTTTTATAAATTTTAGGGTGCAAATGTTCAAGGCTGATCCATTATCTATCATTACTCTTTTCACGGCAAAATTGGATACCATGATGGCTATGCGAAGCGAAAGGGTGTGATCTGGCTCAACCACGGGTATGTCGGTGGGTTTGAAAGATAGGGCACATGAGGATGAAAGGTGTCCAACAAGATTACGAAAATCAGTAGCATTGATATCAGAAGGGACATGGGATTCTATGAGAGCACTGTCAAGGATGTCTTTGTACACAAGACTAGTGCGGAGAAGGTCTAAAATGGATATTTGGGCTGGCATGTTCCCAAGGTGTTCCAAGATATTGTACCAGCTTTTTGATGGAGCTGATGGTGTTGATGAAACTGGTGGGCCTGCGATATTAAATCGCGCTCTTCGAGTGGTGACCGCACACTCATTGTCTGGTCCTCGGATATTGATAACATTGACAGAAGGCTCTTTCTCAGATATACAACCTATAAGGCTACCATAGTCTATATAGGATGAAGTGTGGTCATTGTTCTTCCCATGTTGTTGGTTTGGCTGGCGGTTGTTGGTGTTGTTTTGGATAGGTGTTTTTCCAGGATTTTGGTTGTTGTGTGGAGGAAAAGCATTTTGATAAATCTGTAAGCCTGCATTGGGAGAGGTTTGGGCACCAACAGTGATTTCCTTCCGATCAATGAGGTCTTGCACATAGTCTTTCAGTTTCATGCATCTGAGGGTGGTGTGACCGTTTACCCTATGGAACTTGCAATACTCATTGTCCTTGTACCATGCAGCTTTGGATTGGCTTGGATCAATTTCCTGGGTAGGAGGAAATTTGATGAGGTTTTCCTTAGCCAATTTCTCAAAAATAACATCCAATGGCTCACCAAGGGGTGTATAGTTTCTAGGTGCAGGTTGGAATCTGGGCTTTTGCCCTGCAGCTACATTGATGACATTAGCTTGATTGTTAGACCCTTGAAAGTTGGGTCTTGTATTGTGGTTTTGATAGCTTTGGTTATTTCGTTGTTGGTAATTGATAGCTTGTTGGTTTTTTGTTTGATATGGTGGGTTAGACTGGTTTTGAGAAGGACCAATGATATTCACATGTTTGGTGTCAGTAACCCCATCTGTTGCAACATGCTTGTTTTTGTTCCAATACCTAGACTTGTCATTGGAATGTGATTGATTTTGGTTGGCCTCTTTGTAAATCTTTACCACACCATCTTTGATGAGTCCTTGCTCAAGGATCATTCCTTTCTCTTTGATATCCTTATAGGTCTGTAAACAATTCATGGTCATGTGGTGAGCCAAGCTGGGATGTGCATTATCAATAAACATTTTCACCACATGGCGTTCTGGCAAGGTGCAGGATATGCGGGTGGTAAGGGTTTGCCATCTTTGCAGGTATTCGGCAAGGCTTTCTCCACCTTTTTGCTTGGTGTGGACAAGATCAACTATTGATAGCTCTATTTCAACAAGATGGGCATATTGGGCTACAAATGCCTCAGATAATTCAGCAAAGTTTTTAATTGTGCCATAGGGGATTCTATAAAACCATTCAAGAGCTGGTCCAGCCAAGCTTTTGGGAAAAAGGCCCAAGAGGAAGACATCATTGTATGCCACGTCCTGGCAATGCATGTAAAATTCTTTGATATGTGTGACAGGGTCTCCTTTTCCTCTGAATTTGTCAAATTTAGGTACCTCAAAGTGTTTGGGAAATGGTGTCGTGGTAATGGCTCTGTCAAATGGGTAAGGACACACATTCTCAAACTTGAATGTCTTTGGATCATTCCCTTCTTGGATGGCTTTCAGAGCTGTCTTCATTTGCTCCCACTCTGAATTGATAGGTGATGGTTGGGGTGCCCCCAATGTAGGAGTGCCTTGAGGTAGGTATGTGCTGGATGGGGCCATTGAATATGGATGGTTATGAGGGATTTGCTGATAGGGATTGTACATTGTTTGGGCAGCTGCATGGTGGATGACGGGCTGTTGAGGGGGAGGTGGCGCATATTGTTGCATGTGCTGCGAGGCTTGCTGTTGATATGGGATTTGAGGTTGGGATTGAGGAACATAAGCTGGCTATGGGGTAAATGGATTGCTTTGTGGAGGTAAGGTATAAGATGGTTGTGAGGCTTGGGGAAAGGATCGGAGGGCTTGTGGGGTTTGACCAATATATGTGGGTTGTGCCCCCATTTGGGATGGCATCTGCAAATAATTGGTGGTTGGCTGGGGTGGTGGATTACCTCCTATAAGTGGCATTTAAAAGTAGTTGGTAATTGGAGGTAATGGATTAGTTGGTGGTGAAGGTGGTGGGAATTGAAAGCTTGGGAATGGAACTGATGGGGTTTGATAGCTTTGTGGCTGGATTTGGAAGCTTGGTACAGTGGTGGTGGGAGCTGGGGTCACTTGGGAGCTTGGTAGAAGATTGGCAGTAGCTTGTGGGATTTGATAGCTTTGTGGAGTGAAGGTAGTAGCTTGTGGATTTGTGGTTGGTGGTATTGAGCTCCCAAGACCTAATGGAAATGATGGGATTGTGCTTTGGGCTGTGGTGAACAAGCTGGGGGCGATGAAAAGTTGATTACTTGGCCCCATGGGTGGCATCCCTATTGTATATTGCTGAGGTTGGCCAAAGATGCTAGCACTGATTTGGGAGATGGGTGGATTGGGAAGGCTAGGTTGGGGAGCAGCAGCAATAGTGAAGGGGGTGAACGGTGAGGTGTTTTGGGTAAAGGGGGTTTGGAGCGGAGAGGTATGAACCAAGGATGGAGTGGTGGTGGCTGGGTTGGCTTGCGGCATGGAGATTTCAACTTGGGTGGATGATGGTATGTTTGGGTCTGTTGGGTCATATGGATTGGCTGGAGGCTCTTCTTTTGGAATATATTGAGGTAAATTTGGATCATAAGAGCCTATGGGTGGTGGTAGCTGCCCAAACAATGGGTGAGATGGATCTGATAATGGAGGGGGTCTTCCAAAGTCAAAGGTTCCTACATTGTCCCTTCAAAAATTAGCCATGATTGTCTCTTTGTTTTTGTCTATAATGGCGTTTACCAATACTGCATTTCCTGGTTGGTTCATGAAAGCTTCAATGTCAGTAGGTGATGGCATAGCTTGCTCTGGGCTGAAGGATGGCTGAGTGCTCAAAGGGGGTGAGGCTGTTCGATCCAAATGATAGGGCTCCATTGTTTCTTTCTTCTTGGCTAAGCAAGTGACGGGTGGCAAGAAAAATGCTCCTAGGGATGAGATGCAATAATGCTGATGGATGCAAAAGGGGGAAGGCTTTTCTATGCAAATGATTTCCTAGGTTGAGGCAAAGCTATATGACAAAACCTAAGGAGGATTGGGTTGGGGATTCTAATTTCAAAGATATGTTGTCAAAGTACAAAAGGTCTGCTTTCCTATGTGCAAGCTTGGTGGTGATTGTGTCAACTTAAGGATAGACTGATGATCCTTTAGGAAGAACACGAGATTGACCACTTGCGAATCCCAACCTTTAGCTCAAGGTGATGAGGGATAACAAGTGACAAAGCTAGATTACCCTAGACAAAGCTCTATCAAAGGGATAACCTTGGTGAGATTGGTGGATTTGGAAGATTTTAGGAATGGCAAACTTTTAGCAAGGTGACAACAATTTTGAAAGCTTACCGGGTGTGCCAAAATGTAGAACCAGAATCAGTATGCAAAGAACATTAACAAATGAAGTAAACATTCACAAACCAAAAACTAAATTCACATATATGCTTAGACAAAGGAAGAAAACAAGAAGTGCAAACCTCACAAGAAAAAGCACTCCATGCTTTCTTGATTCTGTAGATGTGTCCTTTTGCTGTGGATGTATGCTCAAAGATGCTCAAAAGTTGCTTCAATGGAGATGGGTAATGGAAAATTGGTAGCTTTGTGAGCTCTCAATTTGGCATTATAAGGGTAATATTGATGGCTTTGGTTCTCAAAATAGCATGGTAACTTTAGCTCAAAGATTGTTGATGAAATGACTTGGGATGGGATTCAATTTATAGGCTAAGGGGTAGAGGGATGGAGGGCTTAGATGCAAGTATGGATGAAGGCTTAAGGAGGGCTAGGATGCACTCAAAGGAGAGCACATGGATTGTGCTTGTTTAGCACCAATGGGAAGGTGACACTTGTCACAAGGAGGATGAGTGTGAGAGGGTAGGGTAAAGGGTTGGTTAAAGGCATGATGAGTGGGGTTGAGTATGTAAGAGGGATGTAAGAGGAATGAGTGTGGAAGAGGGAAGAGTGTGTAAGATGGATGTAAGAGTCATGAGTGGGCTTGTAAGAGTCTTTTATGTTTTGTAAGAGCACTCATGACTTAGTGGTTGCGTTTTTTGAGGGGAGACTTTGGTTTGGATTAGGAAAGTCTTAAACTTGTTTAAGGAATGTGACAACATTAGGGGGTGGATTAGGCTTTGGTTTAGGATTAGATTAGGGATGTTAGAGATGTGCAAGCGGATGGCATTAATGAGGGTGGGTGAGTTAGTGGCTAAGCTTGGTTAGTATGGGTGGATGGGGTGGATTAGGCTAAATGGAGGATTAGAGATAGGTTAGGGGTTTTTGAATTTGAGGATTTCATTTATCAAATAGATTTATTTAATAAATGGGGATTTTTGGAATTAGATAGGAGAAAAGGATTTAATTGATAAATAATAGATTATTTGATTTATCAATTAGGACTATAGATGATTAATTAAATTAATCAACTAGGGGATGACAAAGGATTAATTAAATAGAAATTTAATTAATAATGCCTTTTTAGATAACTAAATAGGATTACTAAAATAGTGTAATCAAATTTAGGTGTCTACATATATGGCTCAGCCATAGGGATTTAAGGTCACAAGTAAGGAGAACTTAGTGTGTAGATTGAAGAAAAGTTTATATGGCTTGAAGCAAGCACCTTGGAAATGGTATTTGAAATTTGACAATATTATGCATGAGCATGGATATAGTAGGTGTCATTCAAATCATTGTGTTTACTTTAAGAGGTTGGATGATGAAAACTACATTATTTTATGTTTATATGTTGATGATATGCTTGTAGTTGGGTCTAACATGGATCACATTAATGGGGCTAAAACACCAGTTAGCACATGCATTTCTGTCAAGGATTTGGGGGCAGCAAAAAAATATTTGATATGAAGATTTGCAGAGATGGGAAGAACAGGAAATTGACATTATCTTAGGCTAATTATATTGCAAAGGTGTTGCAACATTTCTCTATGGAGAATGCTAAAGCTATCAACACACCTTTACCTAGTCATTTGAAGTTGACTAAGGAGATGTATCCATAGCCACAAGAAGAGGAGGATAAGATGTCCAAGGTACCTTATGCTGTAGTTGTAAGAAGCTTGATGTATGCTAGGGTATGTACAAGGCCAAATATTGCACATGTAGTGGGAGTCATTAGCAGGTATATGAGTCATCCAGAAATTGAGTATCGGAATGTTGATAAATGGATTCTCTAATATTTGAGAGGAACATCTAGTAAGTGTTTACACTTTGGGGGATCTACTAATGATTTATAGGGCTATGTTGACTTAGATTTGGCAAGGGATATTGATACTAGGTGGAATATTACAGGTTATGTATTTACTATTGGTGGGGTAGCTATGAGTTTGGTTTCTCGATTGCAAAAGGTTAATGCTTCATCTACTATAGAGGCAGAGTATGTTGCTACTACAAAAGCAGCCAAGGAGATGATATGGCTTCATTTCTTCTTGGAAGAAATTGGACACCCTCAAATGGATAATTATTTATTTACAAATAGCCAAAGTACCATTCATCTTGCAAAGAATTCTACTCTACATTCAAAGACAAAATACATATAGATGTTGTACCATTTCATTTGGTCAGTTTTGGATGATGGATAGTTAAAGTTGGACAAGATACATATAGATGACAATCCAACAGATATGTTTACAAAGGTAGTAACAAGGGAGAAGTTGAACTCCTCTTCAACATCAATTGGTCTTCTAGACTGAATAGGAATAAAAGAACAACAAAGTCCAGGGTGGTTTGATCCAGTGGGAGCCTCATGGAGTAACAACATAGATACAGGATGAGTCTCCAAGTGGGAGATTGTTGTTTAGTGTGGAGCTTGATCAGCCCCCAAGTGGGAGATTGTTAGATTGTGGTGACTGATTAGGGAAGTATTGTACATACTCCATAATTCCTCGGGTGACATGTTTAACTAATTTTAACCCTAAAGCAGCAAAAACACTTGTGTAAAAGGGCTCAGGGTTAGGGATTGTTTCATAAGGTGTGATGCAAAAATTGCTTCTTGTGGTGGTATTGAGTTGTGAGGGATTACAAATTATAATCAAGTTGTAATCACTGGATCATAATAATATTGGACTTGTTGTTTGGTGGACATAGCTCAGGGGTTTGGGTTAACCACATTAAATCTTGATGTCTTGTGTTCTTTTATGTGGGATCTATTATTTTCTTATATTTTTTATATTTGCATGTAATTTTTATTTTTGTCCGTGGTTTTATCCTAACATACATTCAATAAGCCGAATGAATAAATTCCCCAGTGATCATGATTGATTTAAAAACATTGCACTAGAGACAGTTGGAATGCTCCAAGACCAAATAATCCTAAAACACTACCAATTCAAGACTCAAAAGAAGAATTCCCCTAATGACTCAAATTAGTAAAAGTAGGAAGCATATTCAAATTCCACTTTATTTTTTCCAAATTGAATGTGACAAGTAGAGTTTGATGTAGCCAAGGTCGCATCATATTGGATAGCAGATGGATCCATCATAGATGTCATGGTGGTAAAGTATACCTCTACAAGTGCATAAAATTGGTTTCTTCAATTCTACTGTGGCCTTTGTTTAAAAAATAGAAATTGTACAAGAATCTAACTAAAAGCTTGACATGTAACTTCAATTTCACACATAAATTAATCCACTTTCTATATATGCATATGTGAAAGTGAGTTTGTGAATAGAGTAGATCATCTATATCAATACAATGGTTATATTCTATGAGGATCATGGTGATGCAATGGATGACTTTGATGATTATGATCCACACCCCTATGGTGGTGGATATGATCAAGCAATTGCCTATCACAAACCCAAGCCCTCGTCTGAAGATTCTTCAAGTTCTAAGGGATGGGGAAGGCTTCATAGTTTCAATGACTAGTTATACATAGTCAACTCCTACTGACCAACCCATGTGATCATAAAGACTATAACCTTGGCAATTTTGGTCAATTTCTTGCAAAGACCATTGTCTGGAAAAGTCACAAAGTATTGGCTTATTCTTGAACAGATCATAGTGAAGTTACATGCAAGATGGGAGTTTCATTTTACATGGATCAAGATGATTTTTGGGAAGAGCATTATGAGGTTATATTGTTGTGCACATCTATAATTTCAACAAAGTCTATATTGAAAACATTTCCAGCTCAAAGATTAAAATATAGATCTCTAGCTAGAGACACTAGGTTAGCAACTTCAAGGTATGAAGTGAAGGCAACAACAAATAATGTCATTCTTATTAATCACAATGATTGTCTTCTGACTAAAGAGTACATGGTTCCTTAGGCAAGCAATAAAGATGTTAATCCCAAGAAAATAGTTATGGACATGGAACTAGCTATTGATGCAAATAATTTTTCCTGATAGGGTAATGTAGATATTGAATTTGATGGTGATGTTATTTTATTAGGTATGAATGATGATAATTTCTAGGGAAATCAATTATGAGATGAATGATAATCTTAATAATGATGAAAATGTTGATCTCAGATTGGTTTTTGACAAGTGAGTGTCAACACACTTAAGATATTTACTTAGTTCATGTCGAACTAGTAATGCATGCAAGTATAACATGTAAATATTAAACTATGACGAGTTGCAATGAGTTTTGAGTCACCCATGCACCGAGTCACTCAAGTGTCGAGTAGATAGACCATGTTGAGTGATTCAAGTGCTGAGTAAATAATAGATGTTGAGCAATTCAGGTGCTGAGTTAGAATAATGTATGTCGAGCATCAGAGGCTACATATGTCGAGTAACACAGATTAGACATATTTGTTTGTTATGGCACAAATATCTATGTAAACCATTTTCAGCTGACCTAAGGATAATTTTTTATCCTTTAGAGATAAGTATGAATCAATATGCAGATTCCATATGCAAATTACATGCAGCCAATCAAAAAATGGGAAGCTTTAAATAGAAAAATGGATGAATCTTAGCCATAGATTCATACCTAACCCTAAGCCACCTCAGTCTTCTTAAGGAGGATGAAGCCCTAAAATTTTTAATAGAGTTCATAGCGTTGCAAAGTGGTGAATGATCAAATTGGAGGAGCAAACAAGATAGTTTTCAAAGCATTCAAGGTGACTTAGCAGTAAGAGTGAATTGCAAAATCAGTTAAGTGAAGAATAAAGGATAGAGGATACAACATCGATACATCAGATCTTGAAGAATTAACTAGTCAGAGATTGGATAGAGGTGATCTGTTATCAGGAAAGCAAGTACCAACCACAAGATCTATGCCGAGACATTTTGACAAGTGATTTTAGTTAAATATCCTAGGTGGAGGAGTTCTAACAAGCTTTACCAAATCCTTTAATAGGGTGGCATTCCAAGTGAATGACCTAAAGTCCTTTAGCAAGGCACACTCCTAATAGGGTGTTGAAATCCTCTAACAAAATGGGACTTAACAGTCTTTGTAAGCCTTTAACAAGGTAGTGAAGATTTGTGGGTGTCATCCCCACCCCAGATTTACCTTCTCATTTGGAGGGTTTTTGGGTAACCAGACATGTTGTTAAGTGTGTGTGTGTGTTTGATTACATGTTTACATGATTGATGCATATGCTTTATATGTTATTTCAATTTATTATGCATGTGATGTATGAAAGGTGAAAGTTTTATAGGCCCAAGTTTAAACTCCTGATTCACCCCTCCCCCCTCAAAAGCTTACTCCTTTCCCACTTGTAATTCCAAAAATTGGTATCAGAGCCAAGTTCTCTGAAAAAGAAGCTTCGCAGCTTAAGGAAAAATCTTGAAATGGAAGTCTACAAATTGGGAAAGATTATTGAGAACCAAGAGATTGAAATACATCTTATACTACATCAACTAAATGAAGCTAGAGATGCTTTAAAGAGTTCCTTGAAGAGAAGGAAAGAAACTGCCATTGCAGAGAATGACACATTATACAAAGAGATAAACACCACCAAGCTATTTGCAGATGGTAACTCCAGTGAATTTGATGCAGTAGTTGCAGATCTAATGGAGAAGAACAAAATCCAAGATGAAGAAATCAGAAATCTCAAGTTGGAGCAAGAATCACAAGCTATACTATTATTTGAGGTGACTAAACAAAAGAAGAAAGCCATGGAAGATAAAGCCATGATTGAAGAAGACAAAAGAATTCTGGCAAACAGACTAGAAGAGAAGTCAACAGAGCTAACTAGGATCTCAAACATGCAATTGGATACCTTGAGCCAAATGATGAATGTTCATCATGAGTTGAACATCAAGGACATTGAGATAAGTACATTGAAGTTGTAGAATGAACAACTACAGAATGACCTAAAAAGAGAAAAGGAATTTGCTGAAAAATTTAACGAGCCAAATGAAGCCATCAAGTACTTTGAGCAACTACTAAAATCCCCTAGATCTAGTAGAGATACATCAGGGCTGGGCTACACAAGCACTGAAGAAGGAGAATCATCCAAAGTTGCTAAAGAAAGGGACAACAGAGGTAAGAATTCCAAACCTACTTGTCAAAGTTGTGGAAAGAAAGGACATATTGCTAATGTGTGTAGGAGAAACAAGACAAATTAGAATGTCAAGCATAAGAACATGTTTCATTGTCATAACTTTAATAAACAAGGTCATTAGGCACATGAATACAGAACCAAGATCATGCATAAACAAAAACTTGAAGGATATTGCTACAATTGTCAAAAGTATGGACACAGAGCCTTTGAATGAAAATCCAAGTCATCAAACAAGCCAACAAAAGTAAGAAGCTATGGAAACTCATATAATTGGGACTACAATACAAGATATAGCTACCACTACTATCAAGAATATGGACATATTCCTGAGAATTGTATTAGGACTCACTTCAATGGTAACTACAAAAGGTGGTTGATTCAAACCACATGCTTTAGTTGTTTGAAGACTAGTCATACTAGTAAGCATTGTCCAACTAGATCAAGGGCACCAAGTTGTGAATTTGATAAAGGTAAAGGCAAGGTAGATGTTGAACACATCAGGAATGAGATGAATAAGACATGTAAGAAGAAAGATGGTTGCAGTACATCAAATGGAGAAGGGATCACTTCACCCAATGGGTCAGGTGGCACACCTCATCAAACTAAGAAAACAAGAGGTACGTGGGATTGATATTTAAAGTATTATATCATAAATCAATTCCAAAAGAAATTAGTACTAAAAGGACCACATTAGCATGAATGAAGTTGCAAGATGTTTTTGAAAATTCAAGATTTGTTTTTTAAAGTTTTCATGCTGTTGCCAAGCATGAAAAGTTTTCAATGGATGCCAAGTGGAATACTAGTTGATGCCAAGCTACTAGATTAGCTAGTTGATGTTGAGTCTATAGTAGCTACTGAGTAATGGTAATATCAATGGATGTTGAATGATTTTGAAATCAAGTTAATGCTAAGTTTACAACTATACAAGCACTAAGCATTAATTGTAAGGATTTTTGAAGGGTATATGGTCATTTTTTTCACTCATTTTTCATCATTTCAAATTTGAGCAAGAGAAAATAGAGCATAAAGAGATTCAAATTTTTTTTCAAAGCTATTGCAAAGATTTTGGTGACGATTTCACACTAGTTCTACGAGATTTTCAAGGTATTTATCACAAGCTAAGCTACACAATTTTTTATTGTACACAAACCCTAGTTTTACAAAATGGCATCTAGCTCAAAGAATGTAGAAGAGAAGGAGGTTTTGAATGTCCAACTAATTAGTAACAAGGTCAAATAGCCAATATTCAAGGCCATCCTTGACATAGCATATAAATAAGATCCATCTAGTGCACTATCCATGATCCCGCCAAAAGTTATTATGGTACAAGATGTTAGGAAATGTTACAATTGCAAAATAGGAGGAATAGGAGACATGGAAATCAGAGAAGCCTATAGCAGACTATGTGAAAATGATGCTCTAGAAGAAGAATTCAAAATTTTCAAAAGGAAGGGTTTGACCCATGCCCAAGATTTTCCTGCCATTTTCAAGACCGAATGGATCAGAATTTTCTTAAGCCAAATACATGATGGATCCCTATGGCTAGAAGGAGGACAAATTAATATATCAAAGAGGATAATTCATAGGATGACTGGCTACCCAACCCTAGAATAATCCAAAACTTTGAGAAGCAACTCCAAAGAAGTAATAGAGAGGAACACATGGGCAAAGTGGAACAAACGAGGAATGACAATTGACGCTATCATTGATCCACACTGAACTTTGTTTTTAGGGTAATCTCACACAAATTCTATCAATCTAGTAGATTCAATAGTGTACCCTATATTGCAGTAGATGTTGGCTATAAATTTATGAAGAAAGATCATACTTATGATCTAGTTGAGCTACAATTGCAACAACTGATGGAGAACTTAGGAGCTATAAGGAAAACCAAAAGTGCACAATGCAAATTTGGTTCAATACTTATCTGTATATTCTTTTATGTACAAAATACATTTCCCTCCTTTGGTACTGTTGGATGGAAGACCAATAGGTCAATAGCAGTGCAAATCAATGAGTATATTGCACAAATGGGAGAAATTTTTGAAACATTGATGACTAGCTACTTTGAGGACTTTAAGAAGTCAATGAAACAAATAATGAGGATACATGTTTCATTAGTTGAGCAACACTACAATGATATATGCTTTTTAGTTGATGCTGATTATACCTTTATACAGGCCGCTACACCAAGGGTCAGATTGTTAAGACCACTTGGATATGAGATCAATGTTGATGAAGCATCAACAACAATAATTGCACTTCTAGCAGAGGAAGTGGACAAAACAAGAAAAATCTTTGGAAACTTTGATGTGATGAAATCAAAGATTGAAATGGAGTTGAAAGCTACCTCCACACTTAAAAAGAAAGATAAACTGGTGAAAAAGCTAAAGGCCAAATTTGGTGAAGGTGCAAGTGAGGAAGAAGAGGAAGAAGATGAAGAGGAAGAACAAGAATAAATACAAGTATCTCTTGCATTGACCCAAGACATGGGAGAGAACAAGGAAGAATAAGAAACAAATGATGCCAAGGGAGAAGAAGTCAAGGAAGCACCAACACATGCTAAGTCAAAGAAGAGAAAGGGTAAGGCACAGCCTGTGACTAAGGCAAAGAAAATTGCAAAGCCAAGCCCAGCCAAGCCTGTTGCTCCTACCACTAGAGCTGACACACGTACAAACACACATAAGGCAAAGGAAAAGACTAAGGTGACATAACAAGGAGGCCAAGAGCAGAAGAAACAAAGAAGAAAGTATATTACACAACCTGACTCAAATGAAGAAAAGACTGAATCAGATGATTTGAGTCAATTCAAAGTGGTAAGTCACAAACCACTCTTTGGTATTACAAATGTGTGTGAAAATGTTAGAAATAATGCAAATTTCTCTAGTTTAAAGAATATTGATTTTGAAAAACTTGGAAGAGAGGAGAAGAATCTAGTAGAAGAGGTAGTGTATGGAATGATTTCTAAATTTAAGAGCACTCCACTTGAATTTGATAACACTATACCAAAGGGCCTATATGACATTGTTGAACAAAAGTGGCATTATTGTTTAAATTTGGAAAAATGGATTAGAGAAACAACACTAGCCTTGGTAGCCAGAACCAACAAAAGGGCAGATTGCCAAGACAAACAAGAAATATGGAGGAAGGTTTGCACCAAAGTGTAGAGCCTTCAAAATTCTTCAAAATAGCATTAAAGATGTTGTAAGGAAATCCACACAAATGAGGAAATTGATCTATGGATTAACTACTATGAAACGAGGAGAAGAGGACCCCTTTGAGGGTAAGAATGATGAAAAAGATGACAAAGAAGACAATAAGGAAGAAGGAAATATAGTTGAGGGGGAGACTGAAAAAATATAGATATTGACATGGCCATAGTTGAACAACAACATGAGGAACAGAGTGTGCAAGACACACAAATGTCGAGTGCCAATCCCCCTCATGACACAAGTGTAACTGCAAAAACTATAATTGTCAAGGATGTTCTTAATGCATCAACTTACAACATCAATCCATTAACTGCAAATGATTTGAAGAAGATTCTAGACCAATCCACACTACAAGCACAATTATGTAACAATCCAATTTTGGTCAATGTAGAAGAACTTCAAAAGGTAGTAGCTGAGGTTACAAGGGATAAGGTGAATCCACAAGAACCACCTTCTACCATCCCTTTAGTTACTCAAGTACAAGCTTTCACTCAAACAATAGTAGACACATCTACTAAGGTTGATACTAGTATTAAAGTTGATACAGTTGAACAGAAACAAATTGTAGAAGAAGGAAAAGGGATAACAACAGAGAAAACATGACAGATAGATTTATCTATACCTAAAGTACAAACACAAGGTGCAATTCAAGTCATTGTCATAGATCAAGATAAGTCTGAAGAAGGTGAACAAACACCTAAGGTAAAGGAGCAAGAAGCCATCCAGGCACTAGTAACTCTACCAACATTTGGCACTTCTCCTACAAAACTTCTTCATAAGTCGAGCACAGAAGCTATACCATTGCAAATCTCAGTGCAAGGCTCAAGCTCTTCAAAAGTTGATAAGCTAACTCACTATGGTGATATCACTTTAGATGAAGAGATAATGATTCCTAAATTTGATTATGACACAATGACAATAGATCAAATAAGCATTTTAAAACAAGATTTAGAAAAGAAGAAGAATCAAGAAATACTTAGGAAAGAATATAGGCAAAAGCAAGCACTGCAAGAAATCAAAGACATCTTTTTAGATGCATTCAACTTGCCAACTCCTAAAGAAACAAAGCCACTATTAGAGCAATTGTCAGACATAGTGGCAAAAGTCAACAATGAAGACATTGATACTAGTGCAAAACTTTTTGAGTGGTCAGAAAAGAAATTCCAACATAAGGTCAATGAAAAGATATCTGATGAGATAGCACTGACTCAAGTTGCACTAGCAACAAAGGTTGAGGATGTGAAGAAGGTACTTGAGAATATATTCTCATAGTACACCAAATTGTGTGACCCTACACTCTTCACCCAAGAGACCAAACATCACATTTTGAGCTTGGAGAGAAATTTCAATATATCAGGTACAAGGTTACATCAAAACCCAGCTCAAAGTGAGAAGTATTTTAATACATTGCTTCAAACACAAAGTCAATTAGTTGTGTTAATAGCAGAAGAGGCTAACATAAGATCCAAACTGATAAATATACAAGCGTCTCTCACCCCTCACATGTAAATATTGCAGAAGGAATTAGGCTATGCAAAAACTTTGCTAAAGAAAGACCCCAATCTTTCTACTCTAGATGGCCTAGTACACCTTGCTTCTATGCTTGCCATCCAACTCAAGTCACTAGATGTTGCATATGACAAATGTGATGTAGCTCTAAAAATCATAATGTAGGTCCACAAATCATTTTTGGACAAACACACTATCTGTGTATAGCCCATTTGACATAAGTGTCAAAAAGGGGGAGAATATTCTAAGGGGGAGATAGAATAAAAAGGGGAGAATATCCTATGGGGGAGACAACAAAAAAGATGAGAATATCCTATGTGGAAGAATAAAGAAAGGGGGAGTTACACATTTTTGAGAAATACAATGCAGAGATAAAAACGAAGCATAATAGAGCATGAAAGAGTATAAGTGCATTGAAGTCAAAGAGTTCCAGTTAGTAGAGACAAATCTACTTAGAATGGAGAATAGATTTTGGATACAGAATAGATATATTAACTCAGGGGGAGTTATAAATTTTGAGGTATATAGGTTATTGCAAAATTTTGAAAATTTTGAAGTTCTGTATAAAAGCTGAGTCATGGATATGTTATACTCGAGAAGATTAGATTGATTATGTATATTCAAGTGTTTTTGACACTCATGTCAAAGGGGGAGATTGTTGATCTCAAATTGGTTTTGACAAGTGAGTGTCAACACACTTAAGACATTTACTTAGTTCATGTCGAACTAGTAATGCATGTCGCGTACAACATGTAAATATTAAACCATGCCAAGTTGCAATGAGTGTCGA
Source organism: Cupressus sempervirens (assembly GCA_028749045.1). Classification (NCBI taxonomy): domain Eukaryota; kingdom Viridiplantae; phylum Streptophyta; class Pinopsida; order Cupressales; family Cupressaceae; genus Cupressus; species Cupressus sempervirens. The sequence continues at coordinate 858,480,373 of CM053793.1, forward strand.
GTCACTCGTGTACCGAATCACTCAAGTGTCAAGCAGATAGACCATGCCGAGTGATTCAAGTGCTGAGTAAATAGTAGATGTTGAGCAGTTTAGGTGCCAAGTCAGAATAGTGTATGCCGAGCATCAAATACTACATATGCCAAGTAACATAGATCGGACATATTTGTTTGTTATGGCACAAACAACTATGTAAACCATGTTTTAGTCGACCTAAGGATAGTTTTCAATCCTTTAGAGATAAGGACAAATCTATATGTAGATTCCCTATGCAATTTACATGCAACCAATCAAAAAATGGGAAGGTTTAAGTAGAAAAATGGATGAATCTCAGTCGCAGATTCATACCTAACCCTAAGCCACCTTAATCTTCTTAAGAAGGATGAAGCCCTAATTTTTTTAACAGATTTTACAGTATTGCAAAGTGTTGAATGATCGAATTGGAGGTTCAAACAAGACAATTTGTAGAGCATTCAAGGTTGTTAGATTGTGGACTCCGCCATGAAAGATGAAATGTTGTTCAGGGTGGTTTGATCCAGTGGGAGCCTCATGGAGTAGCGGCATACCTACAGGATCAGTCTCCAAGTGGGAGATTGTTGTTTAGTGTGGAGCCTAATCAGTCCCCGAGTGGGAGATTGTTAGATTGTGGTGACTGATCACAAAAGTACTATACATACTTCATAAATTCTTTGGGGCTCGGTGAAAAAAAATTGGGCCCTATTTTATCGAGATTTTGGGCCGACATGTAATAATTAATTATAACCCTAAAGCAGTAAAAATACTTGTATAAAAGAGCTTAGGGTTAGGGATTGTTTCATAGTTGTGATGCGAAATTGATTCTTGCCGCAGTATTGAGCTGTAAGGGATTATAGATTGTACTCAGGTTGTAATTACTATATCGTACAAATATGAGACTTATTGTTTGGTGGACATAGCCCAGGGATTAGATGAACCATGTTAAATCTTGGTGTCTTGTGTTTTTTCTATGTGAACTATTATTTTTTGATATTGGTTATATTTGCATGTAATTGTTATTTCTGTCTGTGGTTTAATCCTAAAAAAGGTGACTTAGTAGTAAGAGTGAACTGCATAATCAATTAAGTGAAGAATAGAGGATAGAGGATACATCATTAATACATTAGATTGTGAAGGATTAATCAAAGATTGGATAGAGGTGATCTATTATCAAGCAAGCAAGTGCCAACTGCAAGATCTATGCTGGGACATTTGGACAAGTGATTTTAGTTAAACCTCCTAACAGGCTTTAGCAAATCCTTTAACATAGTGGAATTCCAAGTGAATGACCTAAAGTCCTTTAACAAGGTACACTTCTAAGAGAGTGTTGAAATTATCTAACAAGGTGGGACTTAACAATCTTTGTAAGCCTTTAAATAGGGCAGTGAAGATTTGTGGGTGTCATCGCCGCCCCAACTTTACCTTCTCATTTGGAGGATTTCTAGGTAATCATATATGGTGTTAAGTGTGTGTGTTTGATTACATGTTTACATGATTGATGCATATGCTTTATAAGTTATTTCAATTTATTATACATGTGATGTATGAAAGGTGAAAGTTTTATGGATCCAAGTTTAAACTCCTGATTCATCCCCCTCCCTCTGAAGCTTACTCCTTTCCCACTTGTAATTTCAACATAAAACCAACATTAAGATGGAAATTTGTGGATCAATAGGCAAAACATGGATGACCTTACCAAATAGATGGGAAACTGGTATCAAAATCAAAACCCACAAATTTTTAACTATAGTCTTTAATAGATGTGGAGATATACCTAATTTTTTGTAGTTTTAGTAGGAAATATATAAGATATCCACCAACGATTGCATATATTTTATAAATGAGAGGTTTAAAACCAAAATGTAAGAAATTTTTACTCTTGGTATAGAGATTTTAACGTCATTCCTTTCCTAGGCATTTATAAAATAGTTTCAAGAAGTGTAACAAATAAGTGATAGAGGCGAAGACCAAATACTACACAACCACATGGGGATTTGGATCACAGACTACCCAATCATACATGTATGGAGGTGGATCTGATTATGAGAGACCTACTAAGCCTAAGACTAAGCTTGCATATAGTTATGAGCACAATCATTCAAAGCTTCTTTGTTCATCTATTAGAAAGGCTAAGGAACCCTCAAATTCTGCAGAAAAAAATCAACCCACAATTATTTTACAACAAAAAAGATTTGGAAAAAATAGATCTGAAAAACATAGATTTGAAAAAACACTTATGATCACAAAAAAAATGCAAAAGAATATGTTATAAAAGCAAAAGTATAAAGTTAGTTCTGACGTACCTTGTACTAATGAAGGAAGAGAGAAAGCTTTCAAGAGATGCAATTAGAAAACTATCAACCAATGCTATAAATAGATAATAGAATTCTTGAGGAACTAATAATCAATGTTCGCATAGGAAAAAGGTTGACTTGAAAAGAATGTATGTCCCACAACCTTCAACCCAATAACTTGAAATGGTTGATAGATTTCTTTTCTTTCTTATCTTGTTCCTTTGTTATTTATGGAATCTAAACAATCGTAATCATGAATTTTTCAATATATAGTTTTTTTATTCCTAAAGTTTGCAATTTTTTAATTTTTTTTTTATATGTACAAAAAAGGAAAAACTCCAAACTCATGACTATAGAAACCATAGACCAATAAAATTAGACAAAAAAAAATTTTTCTCTTAAATTTGAGAAAATGTCATCAAAACTATGTGACTATAGTGGGAAAAAGGTGCAAAAAAATAAAGGCCCCTGATTGGACAAGATAATAAGGTCATTCATTTTTCATGAATGCAATAGTTTCCTGCCATGGCAGGGACTAATAATTCCTATAATAAAAAATATAAATTAATTATAATTTAAAGGTCTAAATAATTTATTATAATAGTAAAAGAATACAATGTGATTGTATAATTTATAGATTTTAAAATATACTAGAAATGTCATCTTCATATGCAATAGGTACACTAAACATGTGTAAAAGGTTAAATAAAGAATTTTTTGGTCTATTTTCAATTACATTTATGCCAAAAGGTTGTAGTTATCAATAAAAAACTAGTAACTTCAAATCACTAGGAACCTAAACACAATTGAACAAAACCTTTGAATCGAGAAGGTAATTGAACTCCATTATTAATAGGTTCATGTTATATTAAAGAGGGGGGATAGGAAATTCTATAGATAGAGGTAGAGAGAGGGACAAATATAATGTAGAGAGAGATCAGGTGATATCGAAATAGAAATCAAGGGAAAGATAAAATAAGAAATATAGAGAGATAATGATAGAGAAATATGTAGATATATAAAAATGTGTGTGTGTGTGTGTGTGTGTGTGTGTGTGCCCACACACACACGAGAGAGAGAGAGAGAGAGAGAGAGAGAGAGAGAGAGAGAGAGAGAGAGAGAGAGAGAGAGAGAGAGAGAGAGAGAGAGAGAGAGAGAGAGAGTTGTCAAATATTTTTATACTACCTATTTTAATGATAGTGCTTCCTCTTCTTCTACTAAAAATTATTTGTAATAGGCTTGGTATTCAAAAAGATAATGCATTTTTATGGATTTCATATAAGAAAAATCTCCTAGTTAGGATATATTATAGAAGATTGACACAGTTGGGCCATTTATATGTGTGTTTCATTTGTGCGAGGAGGAGATAAATTATAATTTATTTCTTTTTCACTCCAATATAAGAAAATTTTGGTATTTATTCTTAAATTAATAAGGAATAATACAAACACTTCCTAGGGATGTCCCTCTCTCTGATGACAATTTTTTTAAAAAAATTAGAAGCCCCAAGTTGTAATTTATTTGGTAAAATGCTCTATTGTTGGTCATCTAAAATATTTGCATATCTAACACATTATGATAATATCTTGGAGTAGGAGAAGTCAATTTGAATAGTATATGAGACTTGATGAAGATTTCTTTGGATGAATTAAGAGAGGTTCATAGAGGAGAATGTATTATTTTTTGACGAGGAATTGTATTTGTCTAATGCTTTTCCTTTATTTTGATATTTGAAGGTTGATATTTACACAATGAAGAAGATAAAGGTTAAGGTAATAAAGTTTGACTTTGATGTGTAACTAAGGGTAACTGAAGAGGTGCTAGTAGGAGTGACATCATCAATAATACAATAGGTTAGAAATGAAACTCTTCACCTGTGACTATGACAACTTGAAAAAAAAATGTGATAGAAGCTTTGGCTTTGTGGAAGGAGAGTTCTCTTATGACTTGAAGTAGAAATAGTAGAGTGGTTGTGGGTGGAAGAGGACATTATGCCATTGATTATTGGTGTTCAGGAGAAGAGAATGAAGAGATAGAGGTTAGATGTTATTGTGGATGAAATATCTTGGATAAGCATAGTTGCACTGTATTTTTATTCACTCAAAATAAATGATTTAACAATGAAGTCACTAACCAAGTAGCTAATCATGGAGTAAAACTTGGTGGCTACGACCAAAGATGCTAATTGTGTCTAATGGTCATACTTTTCGTTGCCCATCTATAAACTATTGCATGACAATATAAAATCCCCCTCCCTCCCCACCAACTTAAAGTGTTATTGGTCATTTCTCCTAGTTATGTCCTCCATTGGTTAGGTCCCCTTGTTCTTTTGGATCTATTTTTGCCTCTAACTATCATGTTGTTCTCACTTTGATAACATGTGTATTATTATCTCATGCTTTATCTCGATCATTTGATCCTTTTCCTTTTGTTATAAAATCATATAACTCAGTTTTTATAGAAAAATATACTATTACAAATTATCATCCTTGTTGCTTTTTAAAAATATATAATTAACATCAAAAGACTAATTCCTACATAGAAAATGTATGATCTCTATGAAAGTTTTGAGAAATTCAATTCCAATAAATCATCATGTACCCCAATCCCTATCTAAAAAATAAGAATAGAGAGTATTTGGGACAAGACTAAAAACCAACAAAAACAAACTTTGTTGGGATGAAATTTAAACTATAACTAAGCAAGAGCCTACAACACAATGGTAAATTGTGAGCCTCTCATTTGGAAGATCTTGGGTTTGAGTCTACTCTATCTAAACACATAATTATAATTAATTTCAAAGGTTAATAATAAATGAGTAATAAAAGCTTCAACCCATTATGTATTAAAAAAATCTAAACTATAATTACATTTTCAATAAAGGTTTTAAGACCTCAACATCATCCAATTCTTATTAAATATTGGATAATAACCTTCATTACCTCTTTTGATACCTCAACCTTTAATAACACAATAATTATTGACGTAATACAATAGCTATGCATAGTTGAAATGAGGAGATATTTCAACATCATCTACACCATATTAATTATAATTTGACCTCTAATTTTGAAAACCTTCCTCACATAAAGGTTGGACATTTGCCTCAAGAAAAAAATCCACTCTTTCTATTGTTAGACTCAACATTTTATCTATTTTATTATTGCAATGAACATGACCTGGTTGCAAATTAGGGTCACATTAAGAAAACTTTGAGATAATTCTCATCACATCTCTCTATAACAATGTATGTAACAATGGCACATATAAGAAAATGTAGGTTTCAATTCACATGTGTAGCCATATTTCTCGTCATTATTTTGAGGGCCTTGTTCACATCAAAGAGTGATATCATTATTGCAATGTTTTTTATTGTATTCCCTATACCCAACTAAATTCTTGTCATCTATACATCCCATCTCAAATTCAAGAACAAAATTTTCTAGTTTGTGAAATAGAGTACCACTCTCTCAATAAACAAGATTTGTTTTACCATGGTTTACCATCTTCTACAAAATTATTAACAAGTAATGCTTATTTATTTTCCAATCTTAGATTCCCATTTCTAAGGAATTTTTAGTGGTGAATAATAAAATAATAACAAATTTATAAACTATACATGTTTAGAGGCAACCAAAAGTTTCACACTAAAAAAAAGTCATGCTAAAATTGACTAGGCATTTTTTTAATAATCTTAAGATACACTATAACCACATTATTTAAACAATTTCAATAGAAGATTAGATTTTATTTTCTTTAATTTTTGAAGTTGCAGTACACATCTAATATGAAACACCATTAATTATGAAAAAACATAAATTGTAACCCTTTATAATTTCACACTCCTTTTTAGGCTCTTGCTTTAGTGTGCTCTCTTGTAGCTCATTTAAAACCTATATTTGGTCAGTCAAAGTATTAACATATCCTCATAAGGTGCACATATCCAATATCCTGGGACCTACTAGTTTGAAACCATCTTTCTATAGACTTATTTTGGAGGTAATAGTGTGCCCATTGCCATAGTCATAGTGGACAAGCACATTGAGCATTGTAACCCCTCCAAACAGGGCATAAAATCAAATGTGTGTGATGTTGATTCATTTCATTTGTGATCCAATCCTAATTATTTGATATGACCATTAGAAGTTGGTCTAAAATATTAAATTCCTTATGAACCCTATATAAATGCATCATTTCTAATTCATTTTAAAATACAAGAATATGTAGAATTTACAAGTTACAAGTCACACATTGAGTAAGAATTGTTGAGAAAGTCTTCGGATTTAAGAATTGTGGAGTAGAAAGCTACAATAATCTACATGCAAGCATGTTCTCATTATTGATATTATTATGCATTACATGTTGCATTATTATATCAACCTTTAAAGGACTTATTTAAAGAGAATTACATCATTATCATTACCCATCCTAAGGTGATGTCATTTCAATTCAACATTTTATTTTGGATTTATCCTCTACCCTACCAAGGGTAATCTCTATTTTCTTCTTCATCATAGCTATACTATACAGGTGAAAACACCAACATGGGGTTTGAATTAGGGAAGCATCTTCACAACACAACATATCCCTTACTTTATGTGTTCAAGTTATAGATCTAATAGCCAAAAGTTGTAGAATTGAGCAGAATAAACTAAGACACATAATTATGTACTTGTGCTAGGTAAAACCCTATGTTTATATCAAGTTGCACACCCACAACAAAAATTTAATGTAAAATTATGGAGGAAAAAATTCAATTAGCATCTTGCCCTTAAATATGAAGTTTTAGCCAATACAAGCACCTCCAAGTTTATGTCACCTAGCACACTTAGCTAGAACTTTCAATTCTAGCATTTAGGAACAAATTCTTCTCTATATTTGTTTTTATAAATTTGTGCTTTTGTGTTATATTTCTATTAAATATCAATTTCTTTATGTTAAATTTTGTCAATTTTATATTACTTTACCAAGTTCTTGCATTGCCACTTCCAATCAATTTAAACACAAAAAAATGAAATAATCACACATAATGTTCAACTCTCTTTTAGGATTGAAGTTGGAAAAATGGAGGAAAATGAACTTATAACTCAGAAAAACTATGTTACCGAGAACCATTTCACAACATACATTTAGATATCTCTAATTAGTTATATGGGTGAATGTATGTGATTGTACATATGTAAAATAAAAATTTTTAAATACAAAAACACAAAGTCCAAATAATAGGGAGTCTTTGGTTCAAAATTGAGTATCTCATCTAAGGATGTCAATATAATGTACAAAAGTTTGAGTGGTCTCATACATGTTGAAATATAAAAGATAAAGAGAATGACAAAACCTAAATTTGTACTTTGAACATCAAAAAATATAAAATTATAAATCTAGCAACAGATGCTAGATAGAAGAAATTAAGAAGAAATAATACAAATAAATATAGGAAAGACTTTGTGTAGTCATATGTCTCTAAATTATTATAGATGTAATGAAGAGGGAAAATATTTGGGGTTGTTAGGATACTTATCTTTGTCACATCACTTTTTTTTGTTTCCACCTCAACAAAAAATAGATGGATAAATATATGAAAGATATATAAAATTAAATGATTTTATAGGAAAGGGATGCAATGAACCCCAAATTAATCAAATGGACCAGGCAATAGAAATATATTACTAGAAAGGCTTAAGAGAGAAAGAGAGAGAGAATTCAATACAAATCTCATAGAATAAAAGAATATATTTATGATTAGAATATGAGGGAAAGAGAGGCTTCTCTATAAAAATACTCAAATAAATAAGATGATATAAATATATTACTAGAGAGAGAGAGAGAGAGAGAGAGAGAGAGAGAGAGAGAGAGAGAGAGAGAGAGATTGATTTCAACCGAATATGAGGGAAAGAAAGGCTTCTCTATCCATTTCCAAACATTTAAGTTGCAAACATTGAATTTGGTAGCAAATAAGTATAAAATGAGGTAACAAACCTTTGAATGTTAAGGTAACATGATATGCAACACACATATGTCCATGCATGCTAGTGTCCATACAAATCATGCTAAAACATAGTAGGAGATGACATGAACACATGGCTAATGCAAAACTAATGCAAAAATGTAGCTACTATAAAGGTGTCTGGGACATCCTACAAGATAAACACATGATGAAACAACTAAAATGAGCTTACTTAGATGCTAGGGAAATAAACACTTGAGGAAGTTATAAAAGTGTAGGTGAAATTAAAAAAGAATATGCAAATTTTGACAAATAACAAATGATGTTGATTTGGATTGTAGTTTATGACTCTAGGCTAGGATCCATTTCTCAAAATAATGCATAATTGTAGGCTAGGTTAGGGTTATATACATGAAACACACATTTAAATATAAGGTAAATTTACACATGGATATTCACTTCCTTATATTGAAGTACTATTTCATGTATATATTTCAATAAGATGCTTGAGGATAATCTAAAATTTATAGGAGTCATAATGCAAATTCTATGTTATAGAGGATCCTAGGATTTATCTTATTTAGTTCAATATTCTATCAATTAACATGCTCTTGTCATATTTTAGTTTTCTAAGGGTAGTTATAAGTGTTTGAAAGCATTATCAAGTCTCTACCAATAAATAGGAGGACCTATTCTTATGCAAGGAACTTGACAAGGAATCCAACTAAAAAACTAGATGTCACTTTCAAGAAAATGCCAATTAATATATCATAGTCATTATCATTTCACATAAATAGAGCGTGAGGTTCTTTCCCCTTGACCCGATGGAGGAGAAGATTCCCCACAATCCCTATAATAATCACTACCCCTCAAACTTCTTGATCACTTCCACTACTTAGACCTTTATTTTATTATAATTTTTTTAAAGAAGGGTTTTTCATGACAATGAATTTTTGTCCAAAAAACAAAAAGTTTGTCAATATTGTTTATCGATTTCTCGTGATGTAGAACAAACCACTAGTAATTTTTTTATTTTTTGAAAAGGAAAGATTTGTCAATAGTAGTTCTTTCTCAAAAAAAAATCATTGTGGAGGGTGTTAAATTTATCAATACCTATTTTTTAAGGAATTAAGAATCACAATGTATTTTCTCTCCACCTACACTTTCTTTATGTCAAACTTTCACACATTAGAAGTCCAAAAGTAATGCAAGGGTATTATATATTAATTAATAAATAATTTATTTTAATAGCTTATATTCAAAATATTAGAACAAATTTTTTATTAAAATATACCATATTTATCAATCCTCTAATTAAAAACTATCAACTAGCAAATGGTGATGATGAAACTTGAGAAACGTGAGTAAGAAACAATACTAGTCAACGCCTAGTCTCACAATGGAGAGGACCGATTCATAACCCTTTAATCAAACAACTTTGGAGGGAGAACCCACTCCACTTAGGATGGAGCTTGTAGAGAGAAATGAACAATAAGATTTTCAGAGATGTAGAAAAATCAACAAAGGAATTCTTTAGACCTCTTTATAAACTACTTGAAATATCTTTATTACTACCTATAAGGGATGACCCTTTCCCCTTACCTCTTTTTATGATAAACTAAGAGTTACCCAATACCTATGCTAGATTTGAAAATTCTAAGAGTATAGTGAGGAGGAACACTATATTGAAACTACAAATGCAGGGTGGTAAAAGTTGAACTTTGATGGAACAAAATATAAGGGAAACATTGGAAATGATCACCGCATTAATTAAAAATTTGAGTGTGTGCAGTAATAATCAAGTGAAAAGGATGGCCTTGTTGTGGGGAATTAAATTTTCCTTTTCATTTGGAAAGAATGTTTTGGCAATATAATGGGACTTGAGGTTGACTATTGATGTTGTTCAAGGCCTTACCAAAGCTATTTGATTCATATACTGAATTATTGGGGATATTTAGAAAACTTCATCTAGGGCTTCATCTATTTGTTATTAATAATTCCTACAAAAAAGGTAACATGGTGGCTAACACATTGCAATATTGGGTCTTATATTTGCGGGTCCAAATGTTGGCTAAACATAAATTACATCCCATGTTATGTTAGAAATCTCCTACGAGGAGAGAGTAAAATAAACAATAATTAATTTTGGGATTAAAAACCTTGGCTCTACTTTTCTCTACTTTGCATTTTGATGGTGAGTAGGTGTAACAATGACACCAATTTCAAAAAATCAAGGTAGGAAAAGGGAAGTGTTGTCAGAGGTTTGAAAGTGATGATAAGGCAAACATAAGTAGAGGGTGGTATCCTTGATAGAGGAGTCTTCATGTTACAAGTTGAAGTGGAATGTTTGCGATGGAAAGAGCCATGCAAACACTTCATAATAAGTCTTAATGATGAAATGACTTCACGATGAATTGAAAACAATAAGATATCTAAGTGATGTTAGATGGGAAAAAGTTTGTGAAAGTTATGGAAATTTGGCCCAATTTATTATATGTAAATAAATGCATTTTTTCATATTGACTTTGTGGTCAACACCTCCTTGGAGATTCATGACATAACTTAACTATCTCCCATGGATCAAGTTAAAACTAGAATTTGCATTAGGCAATAATAATTTGAGTTTTTGGTGCAATGACAAATGATTCCAACAATTGGTATTAGAGCCTTGGGTAATGGGTTCAGGTCTCCCTTCAGTTGGTGTTAAAGGCTTACTTGATGCTAAGGCAGAAATTATTGTTGACTTGATTGTCAACACCTTCTTGGAGATTCATAACATAGCTTAACTGCCTCCTTTGGATTGGGTTAAATCTAGCATTTGTATTAAGCATTGACAATTTGAGTTTTTGGTGCAACAAAAAATGATTATAACATTCTCTTCATGTGGAATAACATGAGAAGGTATAAAAGTAATGATAATGGAGTTAGCACACAAATTAATCATTTCAACCTCAGTCTATGGTTATTCATGTTAGTTTTTATTATCATTATGAATTATAATAAGGCAAAAACTTGGGCGACAAAATGGATGGGGACATCCTTCAAATCAAGCCAAGAAAATTAGAAGACATAAAAAATTATGCTTTGAGTCAGTAGATATGTTATGATGGCGGAGTCTTGTTATTCATATAAATAATTAATAGATATGACAAGGGCCCCTCAATGTAGTTTGCAATCTTGTGTGGGGAGAAAAGAGTTGTTATTGATGGAATGTCTTTTGAAGTGAGTAAAGAAGTCATTTCCCAAGTGATTGGGTTGCCACCAATAGTTAGAGATGGAGAAAAACAAGCCACATGATAATGCCAATCTTAACTAGTTTGTTAGGAGAAATAAGGTCCTAGTTAAACCACATGGTGATTTTTAGAGGTAAAAAATATCATCCACATAAAACAATACATATTTAATGATAGTTAAACATTTTGCTTACAAGGACATGCTCAAAGTTTGTTAATTTTACCATATGCCTTTTCCAAACCACTTTTAGGGAATATAGTCTCGTCTCCTTTCCATCTTTCCTTCTAAATTATATTGAATGTTCTATTAAGGAATTGTTTGATAATGTTGAAAAGTTACGGGTAAAACCCATCCTGCTTCATGAAGGCCTCATTTATCATCTTTACCATTTTCATCTCACCTTGTGTCCCCCTCCCAAAAAAATTATTGTGCAAGAAACCTTAAATTTACCACTCACCCCTTAACTAGCATTAGACACTCTAAGCCCTAGCAAAAAAAAAAGCACCTACGATACCCAAGTGTTACTAAAATTGCTTCTTGACTTAGGACCCATAAACCCCCACACATCCTGTGATTGAAAGTGAGCCAGATGATCTTACATGTAGTACTTCACTTCCTAGTATTAGTAAGAAGAAGAGATATGGTCATCAAAGACAAAAATGACATGAGGAGATAGACTAGTAAAAATGAAATAGGGAATCCTATAGATTGGCCACTTATTCCACAAAGAAAGTAAAAATTATATAAAAAATGGTTGAGCATGATACTAAGGAGGACGTGGAACATGATACTGAGAGCCATAATGAAGAAGAATGAAGATGAGAAGGATATAAAAAATTCAAATAAATCCATTGAGGATAGCTCCACCAATATTTTTGAGAGCATAAAAATGGGGTTCATTAATGTGACATGATGTCAGAGGAAGAGGGGATGAAAAAGATTGGGGTAAAGGGGACCTATAAACTCTAAGAGGAAGGAAATTATTTTGAATGTAAAGCCACTACAAAAGAACTGAAAATGTTTAAGCCAAAGTCACAATATTGAGATAAAGCTAGGGAGTGCCACTCAGTGCAGTCAAAGTGACATGCATAGTTCCATCAATTCCCTTTTATTGATGCAAAAGAAGATTTAGAGAATCAATGATGATGAAATCAATTACAAGGAACTTAAACAATTCCTCATTAAAGATTGGTCTAATGTGCTGCAAAATTAAGAATGACTACTAATGTTAGTTTTTGTTTGGTTTTTTCTATTGGTTCTGTTTATGACCTAAGGTGACCTTGTGCTAAGACTTTTTATAACTCGAATAACTTACTAGACTATGGTTCCATAGTTAAGACTTTCATTTATATTATGTTTCTTAGTTGGTTTAGTTTTTGATGTTCGTATGTCAATATCATGTTGTTGATGAATTAAAACTACTTTTCTATTGATGACTTTATGCCCTTTGGGTTGTTGTTAGGGGTACAACACCCTTATTTTATATTTATAATATAAAAACCATCAACTAAATGTAAATATATAAAAATAAGATGAACAAATCCCTATATAATACTTATTAGTTCTATTATTTAGTGGGAGCAAATTAGTAATTGTTGTAGCTAACTTTGCATGCCCACAAATCCTAAATGTCAAATCAGATTTTGATGATTTACTTTTGGTTGTTTCAGTATCTACTTAATTGTTTATAGCTATTTTTGGGTTCTGGGTAGTAATGCCACATAATGGAATTTGTTATAAGCGCAAGTGTCAAAACAAAGTCATTTTAAAAGCTCACTTGATACCTACTTAAAGATTCCTCAACAACTACACATTGCACCCTACTGAAGAATTGTCAATACTTTTGCATAAATGTCCTAAAAATTGTCAAAATTATCAATATGCACAAATGTCCTAATAATTGTCAAAATTGTCAATATGCACAAATGTCCTACTGCTAGATCAAAGTTAACTATTATTAGGGGAATAAGTGTAGCTATTTTTACATGATATATTTATCAATGAGCTTATTATTATTATTTATTTTTAAAAGTTTGTAACTGTAATTCATGTGTATAGAGTGTGCGATTATTAAAAGGCGAGTGATAACTTTATTCTTCCTCTACATATCTACACTTTTTGCAAACTCAACTCATACATTGAAATTAATTGTTCAATTATAACATTTAACTTTGAATGTTGCTTCTCAATTCAGTTTATCTCTTCATCCTACATGGATCAGAGTGTGATTTTCAACATTAATGAAAAGAAAATAACAACACAATCAAATATCATAAATCAAGTCTTGTTGAGTGAAAGACTTCAACAATATAAGGGATCAGATTGCAATTGTGCCTAAATGAATTTAGTAGAATAGACACCCCTCAATCTTTGGCTCTTAGTCAAAGAGGTTTCAACCTATAGGCTTGTGCTCTTGTATCGAACAACAAAAATTCCCTACAATAGCCCTCGCTAAAACTGGGTTGCTCACAAGCATCGTGCTACTCTGCTTTTGCACCTTTGTGAAAATATGTTTTCTATTAGCCTACACATTGAGAAGTTTGGTGGGCTCATCATCAACCTACACAAAAGCAAATCGAATTAACAAAGTTTTGTAACCCACACAAAAGCAAATCGAATTAACAAAGTTGGTGTAGCAAAAGGTGTCCATGACTAAATAATCTCATCTATCTATCTATCACTATTAAATACATTTGATTACTCGGCAATCTAGATATTTATTTTAGGGGCTTTCGTTTTCTTTCAACCAAGAGAGAGAGATGGAAGTTGAGAAATTATTGTAAGATTGAAATAACCCCAAAATTAGTGATTTCTGATTAACGCACGACTAAATGGTTGAAGGAAAATCCAAGAAACAAAACGCATACCTAGCAAAAGCTTGCCAATGCTGGCGATGTGATTTATACCATTGGGTTTTGTTGTTTTGTGTTGAGAACAGATCGCTGTAGACTTTTAACCCATTACATCATGATTCCTTGCTTGGTCGTCTGAGATTCTGCAGGAAGGAGAGTGAGAGTTAAAATACAATTGAATGGAAGTCTGTGAACAAGGCAATCAATGACCCCAAACAGCAGCATCAGCAGGGGAATTGAAGAACGGAGAAAGGAAAGGGGCCCTGGAGCCATGAGGATTATTGTGCCTCTTCAGGGGGTTGTTCAGGGGCGCGGAGGGTTTGTTTTGGGTTCAGTCATTCCTTGTGCACTGTTTTACTTTTTGCAGCTCTATCTCAGGAAAAACCGCTCTCCTCCTCCCCCTAGTCCTCCTCCTGAGCCTCAGCCATCACATTCTATTACACCTAAGAAATTGACGAGTCCCACCAGGCCTCCCGTTGTCTCTTCCAGGGCTACCCATGCCACCGACAGGGAGGTTTCCCTCTATTACTTAGGTTTGAAGGCTTGCGAGGAGAATCCCTTTGATGCTCAAAGCAATCCTGATGGCATCATTCAGATGGGGTTGGCAGAAAATCAGGTGGGTATGGCTTCTTTTCTTTTCTGAAAATCAGGTGTCTATTGTTGGGGTGGCATGTTCACACTCAGGTGGAGATTTTTGGATTGGACTATAATTGTGCAAAATTTGATTGCTTTTTTTTGAGTTCTAGATGTAATTGCATTGTTAAATCATTGATGTGAATGGCAGAGATCACTTTTAGTCTTGTTAGAGTAAATTTTGATTTTGTCTGTTTAGATAGTGTTTTTTGAATGTTCAGAGGACAACTATGGAAGTAGCTCATTAGGAGCGTTTTATTTTTGGAGGATAATTATCGATTTGATGTTGATGTGTATATAAATTTAGTAGGAATCAGATGGATGGTCTATGTTTTGGATGGTAAGAGTCATTGTGATGCTGTTTTGTGTAGCGATTTAGTGGGAACCAGATATGTGTTCTATCTTTTGGATGGTAGGAGTCAAAGTGTAACGTTCGTATGCGCACGGATGCTGGGGGAGGTGATTTGCTTTTGGATTGTAGTTGAAAAATCAGTTGGATTTCATTGGGTTGGACTGTAACTACGAAGAAACTGGATTTGTGTATTATGTTTTTGGTAATAATGCGTTGTTATCGGTTGTAGAAATTTACTTTTGTTGTTTCTTCTGAGAACAGTCTATTGAGTTTTAGTACTAGATAAGGATTTTGTAGAGTTCAATGTTAGTGAATTTCCACAATCTATATGTATTCACTTAGTAGCCTGGATTTGGTTTTCTGTTTAGTTTTGGTATTAACATTCTGGATCATGTTCCGTGTTATATTATCAGGATGTGTGAGAGAGTTCTAGAAGAGCAACACTGGTATTTTATTTCTATATGCTGTTTCTGGATTCGACTGTGTTAGCATTTTTGCATCAACGTTTCGGATCACAATCCATCATCCACTATCAGCATGATAGAGAGCATAAGGAGAAAAATCACTTGTTGATGGCATGAGTCACTGGTAATGCTATATGTATTTTATTACCTAGATAAAGGTGTAGTGCGAAAAAAATGTTAAGAACAGAGATATATAGGAAAAACAGTACACCGAATTCACAACTATGTTTTTTAATTCAAAGGAATGGGGATGCCCCCCTGAAAATTGCAGTGCATCTGGTAAGCTTTTTAATGTTAATGGTGATATTGACATGATGCGCCCTTTAGTTCCACATGGGCTGGGGAGAGACTCAGCCTTTTGGCTTCATACTTATCATGGGAAGTTCTTGCCAATCAAGCTACGCCTCCAACCCTCAACCTCAGAACTTATTATACATCACTGGAGAATACAAATATATAAACTCAGCTGACTTTAATAAGATTCTATAAATTTGCTAATAGTATTGACAACAAACTAAAAATACTGCCAACTAACTAGAACTGATTGACAGTTAATTGCAGACTATTAACAGCTAACTGAATAAATCTACAAATCTAATTTGATTTGTATTAGAACTCTAGCTGTTGGAGCATTATATCCCAACACCTCCTCTTAATGCTACAACATCAAATTAAATAACAAGATTAAACAAAACAATACATTTTGTAGAAGCTATTCTGTAACAACAGTTCTTGGATTAGAAAGAATTCTTCAAGCTGCTTCTAAACTATGGTCGCCTAGCTATCATCCAAGCTCACCCTCATAAAGGCATAATGCTAAACTTCAGATTTCAGACCTTGTAACCTCAATGAGGTATAGTTTCTCAAATTCACTAGCATCTTGGAATATTGCGCATCTATTTAAATTTTATTTTCTTCTGCATCCTTCCTTGTCTTCAAGTTGGTGCCCTTTTTAAATACAGCAAGTTCTTGATCTTTATGAAGCAATCAATTTCTGGTGGTTCTTTTGTAGATGTCATTTGACAACTTATCTAAATCAGTGCTTCTCTTCCTCAGGAAAAGCTTCTCCTTTCTCTTTCGGTCCCTTAGGCCCGCTTGTGGTCTCTTGCTGGACATTAATAGTTTATCTTATCTTATCTTATCTTCTCCACTGCTCAAACTGTTACTGTAGCAGCTGTAGCAGATCAAGCTGCTCTGGTATCATATTATGAACAAAGATATACAGGGAAAATAGAACATCAAACTCACAACTTATTACTCATTGTCGGAGAATAGAAATATATAGACTTAATTAACTTCAATGATGTCTTATAAATATGCTGATGGAAACGACAACAACTAAAAATATTCCCAACTATTAAAACAGATTGTTAGTTAACTGGAGACTGTTATCAGTTAACTGAAAGAAATTCTATGTATCTTATTTGATTCCTACTTGAAGTCTCAACTGTCGGAGCATTATATTTCAACAAGGGATGGAAGAAGCTCTCTTTAAGTCACTGCTTTTGAGAGTATTCTGGCAGGATTCCAATTGGTTCCATCTTGAATGGTGATTATGGAAAATGATTTGGAGTTTTCTGTTTTAGATAACGATGTAGTGTTCTGTATGGTAGCTGATTTGTTTTGATTGGTAGATTTTGAATAAGCAAATGAGAGGTTGCAGAGTAATTTATCGGGAATCAGATGGCTGTTTTATGTTTTGGATGATATTGTTGTGGATGCTAGGTTACTTCTACTTTTGATTTTATGAATAGTCTAGAGGGAATCCAAGTGGTTTTTGTTTTTTAATCTTGATTTTCAAGATGATAATTTTGTTGAAAATAATTTGGTAGCACGGTAATTTTTAAAAAACCAGATGTGAAGTTTGTTAAGTAATTTTTGGGATTCTGATTGTTGTTTTATGTTTAGATGATAGGAGTCAGTTGTGATTTGTTATTTATCACAATTCATTTGCAATGTGTGTTAGAACTTAGCAAGTTAGTTCACGTCCAGTCATTGCATTTGACAATTGACTATAGTATATTGGACCGATTCTTGTTGTCTGAATGGTAGTTTGACAATTCAGATGATACTGCTGCAATGGGATTCTTTGGGTATCAGATGGGTCTTATGTTCTGGATGATTTGACCCACTTGTAATGGTTGCTTGCCGTAAACCACTTAAATCAACTTAATTTCCAAGTTTTTGATAATTATTTCTGATTTTATGTTTTTAACAGAGCAGATATGTAGGCATTGTTTTGGCGTTTTGATTGGTCTCTGTTGTTGAAATATTATTTTAAAAAAAACCCAATGATAGTTTTGTAGAGTAATTCATTCAGAATCAGTTAGGTGATTAAATGTTTGATAATAGGAATCACTTGTAATGTGTGTGTTTTCTTTGAGATAATAGACTAAAACATCTAGAATCTCACTATTTGAATTTTGGATTATTAAATGATAGAAATTAATAAAACTTCTTGATTTGTTTGAAATCATTTTTGACAAAGTCAATATATAGCCATCAGTTTTCCTGCTGTTTACATTTGTAGAGACTGCATATGTACAACTCACATGTGCGTGAATGAAATGGATGTGAGTATATGGGGGTTTGTGGTTTTTCTGTGTGTACAGTCCAGGGTGTTTTGTATTTGTATGCCCATGCATTTTGTGTTTATTATTTATAAGATCAGCCAAGTTTTCAGCATAGTGATAGCAATTAATGAAAAATTATTTGGGCTTTTGTTACTTGGAAAGTAGTATTTGATAAAGGAGAAGTGCAGTTGTTATTTTTGAGTAGTATGTCTGTTACGCAATCTGCACCACATCAAGGATGCAGTTCAAGTACAGAGTAAATCTGTACCTATGATTTGATGTTCCATTCCTTGTTTTGGATAACAGAATTTCACATGAAAGCTGAGGGATTTAATAGAATGTCGACTTAAATGAATTAGAATTTTGTGCTTTTGTATGTTCACTGCAAATTGGGTGGTATTTCTTTGCTTTGATAAAAAATATTTTAGGAATTTTAGATGCGTTTTAATCGTTTAGTATCAGTTTTTGAAAATGAGATTGGTATCTTTGTCTAGGTTAAAGATTAAGCTTTTCGATTGTTTCAATATTAGTTCTTTAGTATTTACAAATGAGACAGGCAGGTATTGTTTTAACTTAAAGTCTCATTAAAATCAACCAGGTTTAATTATATTCATTTGCACATGTGGCACAACATTATGGGTTTACTTTTTTCCATGTATTTTGAAATATGGCTGAAAATATCAGGAGGCTTACACAGTTTGTTTTTCCTAAACAGTTATCCTTCGATCTGATTGAAGATTGGCTTGGGTCTTATCCTCAAGCATCATCATGGGGATGGCCCAATGATAGGCCATTGCGATTAGGAGAAATTGCAGGATATCAAGATTTTCGTGGAATGGCGACCTTGAGAGCTGTATGTATCTTCCTTTACTATTGTCACTTACCATGAGGTGATTCCTTTATATTTAATTTCATTGGACTGTAATCTCTTTGGAGAAATTACTCATACAATGGATAAGCCCTTTTTTGATTTATTGAAATATGTTTATAATAACAAATTGACATTTACCAACAAGCTGGAGACCAGAAAAGTCAGGTTCAAAAGTAGAGCATAGAGAAAACAGCAAGGACTTGATGTGCACCATTAAAGTGGTTTACTTAGCTTACAATAGTTCAGATTTATAAGTTGAAAAAGGATGATAGATGTGAATAATCTTGATTAACAATAATATTTTAAGACCTAGATTGCCGTAGAGTTCCAAGCAATACAAGTCCCCTGCTTTCTAAGTCTTAACTTATTATTAATCAGGTTAATTTAATATACAATAGTTAAGATTTAGTAGAGTTCTGATATTGAGAGAGCTGTAGAGATGTCGGATTTTCCATTTCTCATCATTTGTAAATAATCTCAGCTTTGATAGGCTCATGGGCCTTGTCATAGGAGAGTAAAAGATGAACTGATGGGCAGCATCTTAAATGTTGAGAAGAGCTACATCATACATGATCTGATGGCTAGAAAATGAGATCTACAAGCTTGGAAGCAATTTTAGAGAGCTATGCATACATGTACGAAAAAATGCCAAAGCTCTTGTACTCTTTCAGTGCTGAGCTTGGTCAGCTAAAATTAATCTCTGTCAAAACTGATTATATCCTAGCCTTGCATCAAGTTTCAATTTTTTTAACTTAATCAAAGCCCTGATTATCATTTTTGGGGCGGATAGAATTAGGAATGCACATGATATGTTCTTGATGAGTGGTATTACTATTGCAAACGAAAATGGTGGTAAGAGTTAGTTTAATGAAGAGGTAATTGACCTCCTTAATAGTAGGAGCTTCTTATCTTTATTAATTATCAGTTTCTCCCATGGCAGGATACTAATGTAATTGTCCAAATCAATTAAAAGCCAAAGCATCAACCAATCAGCATCTATAATTAAAATATGCTCATCAATTATTTCAAAGTTTACATGTTCTAAATTTATTTTAAAATATAGAAATTATTTTTATCTATTATTCTATTGGCTAATAGTGTGCTACAGTCATATTAGCACGACATCAGCTTTTTAAAAGTCAAAACATCTATGAATAAAAAGCAAGAATTAAAATATATTGGTTAAATTTCCTAATATGTGGATTTTTGTTTGCATTTGCACCTACAATCTTTTCACTATTACATAATAGTGACTCGTTTTGTCCTATTCCTTTTGACAATATGTGGATTATAAAACCACTTGATTTTTTTTATAATAATAACTTAACAAATATCTACAATTATTTATATCAAACATGAAAAAAATGTTTTGTTTTATTGAGCTCATTTAAGATCATTAGTTCTTTTATGCTATTATAATAATTATCATTATTAGATAATAATATGATAACTAATGAATAAGAATATAATATACTTTATACATATTAACGAAATAATGATAGTATACATTAAATATAATTGTACAATTTATACTTATTATAAAAATATATAGTTATTCATAATAAATAGTAGAATTGTTATTATGAATAAATTAATAATAATAGGTGTTATGCATAACTAATAGTATTTATCATTATTATAAGATAGAATAATTATTACATGTATAATTATAATTTATACACAATACTATTGTTGTAATAGTTATATATTTGGCTAGTGAACAAATATTCAGTTTTAATAGTAATACTATTATTATATAATCATTACTAATAAATAGAAGAATACTTAGTTTAAATAATAATATAAATTATTAATAATTATTAATAATGAATATGATAATATGTTTTTTTTATTAGTCAATCCTTTTGACTAGAGCTATGAATTAATGGGTTCACATTGAGGGACCCCATCCTCAAGGTGGTATTGCATGTGCTAACACATTAACACTTGGATCTCTTTCATGTTGATATTTACATTTTCCTCCTTATTGCTTTGGTTAACTGAGTGCCTCCTTATCTCTCCTTGACTCCTTATCCCTCTATGACTCTTATCTCTCCATTGCTTAGATCAATGAATCTCTTTATATCTCCCCTACTCATCATTTACAACCTCTTATCTCTTCGATTATCTCCCTTATGCCTCCCAAAGAACTCCCTCCATGTGCGTCAACCTTTTGTCAGTAATGCCCAATAGTAATTGCTAGTGAAGCACCATAAACACCATTTATGCTAACATCAATATCATGCATGTGTATGTCATTTGATCTCTAACCATTCTTGACCTTCATTCTTGCTGTTTTCAACTACGGGTGGGCAAGAATCGATCCCTTTACTGCCCTTTCAATAGGGCTCGTGACTTACTAAGCAATATGTTATAGATTTTGTTACAATGTTGTTTAACTATGCAATATGTTATAATTTTTTTTAATTGAGAGGATTTAGATACAATGCATCTTTTGTTTACTTACAAAGGAAATTATTTTATGTTCTAACATTTAAAGTGTAAATGACTCAAAGTTAAAGTTTTCTCCTTACTAATTGTCAAAATAATTACTATATTGTTACTACAATTATTACTCAAATAACTTCAACTTATGTTTTATGCTTTACAATGTCAACATTCTAATTATATTATTCCAATTTACAACAATTTCAACCTTAATATAGAAACATTAAGGTAGGAACATGATGCAATTGTGTCATCTTGTTAACCTAGAAGTAAATAGTTTTCCATGGTCCATGCATATGAATGCATATTATTTGGGATTAAATTGCATTTTTTTACTCAATGCTTTGAATCAGATTTTGAAACGCCGAGTAAAAAATTACTCACAATTTAATCCCAAAAAACTCACTTTCATAATTTTTAACCTAATGCTCTTCTATGTTAAAATTCTTATTTTCATATGGAAGTTCTGTTAAGAAGTTTCTGCAATCTCTAAATTTGATTTCTCTATACTTTACTAACTATGCAAGGTTGTGATAAAATCTCATCCATCTGTGTTGACATTTATGATGGTCCAGAGATTTTCATGGACAAGAATTTCTTAGAGGTTGTGAACCGGCATTGCAATTGTGGATGTTTTTTTTCTTTGATGGGTGATAGGTTGAAGCCAAGATTAATTTTTATTAATTGTTTTAATTAATTATTATTATTTATTAAGTTCGAGTAGACTTGAACCCAAGACCTTCAAGATAAGTGTTAGGAACCTGTGTGTTCCTTCTGTTTATTTTGTTAGAGTAGTGTTGTTGGACGCATATGCTTTGTAAGTCGTCCCGTGAGTATATTTTATTATCCCACATGCATAGGTAGTATTACTTTTCTAGATCGTACCCAGTATATAAGAATAGGTTGAGGCCCTTGATGGGCACGGACGAATTTATTGTATTGAGCTTGCTCAAAGGAGGTTACCCCCTCGAAGTGGCCTGCGATCAGTAGATTCATTCTGAGTTCTGCTATCACTTTGTATTCTGTTATTTCGAGCATTCTCACGATATTGCTATAAGGAGGTTCTTCACATCTGGTATCAGAGCACTCTCTTGGGCTCGCTGGGTGGAAATTACATCAAATTTTTTTTCTGTCGTGGCCTTCAGGTTCCTCTCACTTCTAATATCTCTTGTTATTGCAATAACTCTTTTCAGTTGTTCTGTCTGTGAGTGAATTTTTCTAAGTCGACTGTACAAAAAAAAAAAAAAAAAAAGAAAAAAAAAAAAAAGAAAAAAAAAAAAAAAAAAACCTTGTTTTATGGTTGTTACGCGTACAGGAGCAAAAATCATGGAAGAGGAAATTGCATCCCTCAAAACCAAACTTCAAGATCTGGATGACAAAATTCCGGGTCTTAACTTTCAGTAGTCAGCCATGAGCCGAAACCATTCAGGAGATAATAGGTCCTCTTCTGGCAATTTCCGTGGACCAAAGCTTGATTTTCCACGCTTCGATGGTTCTGATCCGACTGGATGGATCTATAGGGCAGAGCAGTATTTCAGCTTGCATAATACTTTGGATAACCACAAAGTCTCCCTTGCATCTTTTCATTTGGAACATGAAGCTCTTCAATGGTTCCGTTGGTACATCAAGGCTAATGTAGGCCCAACGTGGAGAGAATTGTGCACCCTCATTTTGGAGCGCTTTGGCCCTAGTTCCTTTGATGATTTCACAGGAGCACTCACTAAACTGCGTCAAACAGGCACTGTAAGAGAATACCAGACAGAGTTTGAAAAATTAGCTAATTACACAGAGGGCTTGTCTGATGAATTCTTCCGTAGTTGTTTTGTCAGTGGTCTGAAGGATGCACTTCGCTCAGAAGTCAAAATGTTTCGACCTACTACAATGATGGAAGCCCTTGGGTTGGCTAAGTTAGCGGAAGACAAGATTAGTGCTCTACAACGCTCCAGATCTAATTTTGTTCCATTCAGAAATACAGGTTCTCACAACCCTCCAGTCATACCAGCTCCCAGAACTACTCCGATCAAGCACTTGTCTGAAACAGAGATGCGAGTCAGGCGAGACAAAGGGCTTTGTTATAATTGTGATGAGAAATGGTCTCGGGGCCATAGATGTGTTCAGCAAAAGCTCTATCTCTTGGATGTGGATTCTCCACCGGAACTGGAAGAATATGTAGATGCTCAGGAAACAGTGGATGATGAGGTTGAGCCTCACCAGCCTGAACCTCCTTCATCAGAAGCTCCACCAGAGATATCTGTCCATGCTTTGGCAGGAGTCACTACTCCACAAACCATGCGGGTCCAGGGTTTCTTCAAGAAGATCCCTCTTACTATACTCATTGATTCTGGTAGCACTCATAACTTCATTGATCCACGAATAGCCAAACAGGCTGATTGCTTTATCCATCCCTGCTCTAGCTTTGAAGTCATGATTGCCAATGGGGGCACTTTACCTTGTAAAGGGAAATGTCGCAATGTGCGTCTCTCTATTGGAGATTATAACATGCGCTCTGACATGTTTGCCTTACCCTTAGGTGGCTGTGATGTGGTTTTGGGTGCCCAATGGTTACGCACTCTTGGCCCCATTCTCTGGGATTTTGCTGAACTTTGGATGCAGTTTTCAGCCGAGGGGCACCAACACACTTTGAAAGGCTTACAACCAGGGTCTCTCAGCATCATCAGTTCACACCGTATGGAAAAACTTCTTAAGAAGAATTCACATGGTGTCATCGCTCAGCTCCATTCCATTCAGATGCAGCCATCAGCAGTCTCTAGCACTCCTGCCGATCTCCAACACATTTTGGACAAGTATTCTGGTATATTTGCTGAACCTGTGGGATTACCTCCTTCTCGTCCAGAGGACCACCGTATTCAGCTCCTTCCTGGCAGTGTTCCGCCCAACATCAGGCCCTACCGCTACCCATTTCATCAGAAGACCGAAATCGAGATACTTGTCCGTGACTTACTGAAGCAAGGTATTATTCGCCCTAGTACCAGTTCCTTTTCTTCTCCAGTTCTGCTTGTTCGCAAAAAAGATGGGTCATGGCGACTCTGCATTGATTTCCGAGCACTTAATCATCTCACTATAAAGGACAAGTTTCCCATTCCAGTTGTTGATGAACTTCTTGATGAACTTCATGGGGCTCATTTTTTCTCCAAGTTAGATCTTCGTTCTGGGTATCATCAAATTCGGGTTAATGAGGAGGATATACCTAAAACTGCCTTCCGCACACATGATGGTCACTATGAATTTTTAGTCATGCCCTTTGGCCTCACGAATGCTCCTTCAACATTTCAGGCAGTGATGAATAACATATTTCGACCATACCTCCGGAAATTCATTCTGGTCTTCTTTGATGATATCCTCATATATAGCAAAACTTGGGCTGAGCATCTCCATCATCTGGAGCTTGTCTTGCAACTTCTCTCTGATCATCACCTCTGTGCAAAACTATCTAAATGTGTGTTTGGCCAGGAGGAAGTGGAGTATCTCGGGCATATTGTTGCACACCATGGAGTGCGGGTGGATCCTACAAAAATAGATGCCATGAAAACTTGGCCGCATCCTAAAACTCTCAAGAGCCTTCGGGGTTTTTTGGGGTTGACTGGCTACTACCGCAAGTTTGTCAAAGATTACGGGAAAATTGCAGCACCATTGACAGCTCTGTTAAAAAAGGATGCCTTCTCCTGGACCCCTGTTGCTGAGACTGCATTTGAACAACTGAAACAGGCTATGTGCAGTACACCTGTTCTCGCGATGCCAGATTTTTCCAAACCCTTCACTATTGAGAGTGATGCTTGCGGCAATGGATTGGGTGCTGTTCTCCTGCAAGATGACCATCCTATTGCGTTCACTAGCAAAGCCCTCTCTGGTAAGAATCTAGCCCTCTCTACTTATGAAAAAGAAATGATGGCTATTTTGCATGCTGTACAGAAGTGGCGGCCATACCTCTTAGGGAGTCATTTTTGCATCAGAACCGATCACCAAAGTCTGAAATACTTCCTGGAACAACGGGTATCCTCTCCTACACAACAGAAATGGGTCAGCAAACTCATGGGGTATGATTATGAGATCACCTACAAGAAGGGTAAGGAGAATATTGTGGCAGATGCTCTTTCTCGCACATTTGATAATCAAGCTTCCCTTTCCGCTATTTCTATGCCCATTCCCAATTGGTTAGCGTCTGTTCAGCAGGGCTATGACAGTGACTCTTCTTTATCTCAAATCATTCACCAGCTAGCCAATAATCCTTCTGCTATACCACATTACTCTTGGGATGGTGCTTCTCTTCGATACAAGGGTCGGCTAGTGCTTCCTCAGAACCCAGCTCTACATCAGGCTATTTTTTATGAACTCCATGCTTCTCCTTCAGCAGGGCACTCAGGCTTCCTCAAAACTTATGAGCGAGCAAGGAGAAACTTCTTTTGGAAAGGGATGAAACAGACGATTCAACAGATGGTGGCTGAATGTGATACTTGCCAACGCCACAAGGGTGAAACGACCCTCCTTCCTGGCTTGCTCGAACCATTGCCCATCCCTACACGGATTTGGACTGATATTTCTATGGATTTCATTGAAGGGCTTCCTAAATCCGGTGGCAAGACAGTGATCTTGGTTGTGGTTGATCGTCTCTCGAAATATAGTCATTTTTGTGCCCTCAGCCACCCCTATACTGCCTCCTCTGTTGCACAAATCTTCATGGACCAGATATTTCGTCTTCATGGACTCCCTTCTTCCATTGTCTCTGATCGTGATGCAACTTTTATCAGTCATTTTTGGACTGAACTGTTTCAGAAAACTGGCACCAAACTGAAGATGAGTTCGGGCTATCACCCACAAACTGATGGTCAAACTGAAATTGTCAATAAATGCTTGGAAACTTATCTTCGTTGCTTCACTTCCGAACAGCAACATCAGTGGGCCAAGTGGCTCCCTTTAGCTGAATGGTGGTACAATACCTCTTACCACACTGCCTCTAAAATGACTCCATATGAAGCAGTCTATGGTCAGGCACCTCCAGTGCTCCTTCCCTACACTCCCAACAGCTCACCAGTCCAGGCAGTTGACATAGTTCTCCGCAGCAGGGATCAGATTCTTCGTACCTTACAGGATAATCTTCACATGGCCCGCAATCGGATGAAACAGCAAGCAGATCAACACCGTTCTGAGCGCTCATTTCAAGTTGGGGATATGGTTTTTCTTCGTCTACAGCCATACAAACAATCCTCCCTAAAGCTGAAAGGGCGTCATAAGCTGGCCCCAAAATTTTATGGGCCTTATAAGGTTCTGCAGAAGATTGGTTCAGTTGCTTATAAACTGGAACTTCCTCCTTCCCGCATTCATCCAGTCTTTCATGTTTCTTGTCTAAAGAAAGTTCTGGGTACCACTGTCAGAGCACAAACTACTCTCCCTGAAATGGATACGGAAGGATCCATTATCCTGGAGCCGGTGGCAATCATTGACCAGCGCACTCGCCAGCTTCGCTCTCGCTCCATCTCTGAGGTCTTGATTCAGTGGCATGGCATGCAACCAGAGGATGCTACCTGGGAACCCCTTCTTCAGATTCAACAACAATTTCCACACCTTAAGCTTTGAGGACAAAGCTTTTTGCTAAGGGAGAGGGGATGTTAGGAACCTGTGTGTTCCTTCTGTTTATTTTGTTAGAGTAGTGTTGTTGGACGCATATGCTTTGTAAGTCGTCCCGTGAGTATATTTTATTATCCCACATGCATAGGTAGTATTACTTTTCTAGATCGTACCCAGTATATAAGAATAGGTTGAGGCCCTTGATGGGCACGGACGAATTTATTGTATTGCGCTTGCTCAAAGGAGGTTACCCCCTCGAAGTGGCCTGCGATCAGTAGATTCATTCTGAGTTCTGCTATCACTTTGTATTCTGTTATTTCGAGCATTCTCACGATATTGCTATAAGGAGGTTCTTCACAATAAGAGGCTCACAATTTACCATTGTGTTGTAGGCTTTTGCCTGCAATTGTGTATGTTTTTGATAGTTGAATGATTTAATGCTAATTTTTCTTTTCTAACACAACATGTGGTATATTTGAATAATATGTTTTTTTTAGTAATATTATAATAAGAGCATGACCTCCTTACCTTTGACAATTTGAAACTTGACGTATCTCTGCTACTATAATAATTTTTAAGGGTTGTTAGATTCAAATCCACATCTGTCCAAAGATCGCCTACAATTAAGAAACCCTTTTATAAAAGAGAGATTAATTGATTTCTTATTATAACTGAGTTAAGTTTGCCACTGAGAAGGATCCTTGAGGTTGTCTCATTTGATCACACAATCTATATACATTGTTTAGCATATGAGCATTCTTATTGATAGTGTCGGAGATTTGGTGTTTCAGTTGGAATACAAAGTATTTGATTTTGCATGTTGTAGTGGCATAAATCCATCTCTTATGATGGAGACTTTTCCCTCACATGAGGTTTTCTTCTTCTCATTCATCATGGTGAGCTTTTTGTATTTTCATCTTTATTTTAGGGGAAGAGTTTCACCCCACTGGGTGTTTACCATATAGGATAAACAGATGTTTATAGCATTAAGATATTAGAATGTAACATAGAACATATACTTTATTCATATAAACACAATGATTACAATGATGATCCAATAGTCCATTCGGATGATGTGCATATATTTTCTCGAAGGGGTGACTCAACCATCACGTGCCCTTTTGGATACCAATTCTACCTATTGGCTATAATACTTTTTACTGACAACATTGCCCCCCCAAAAAGTAGAGTCATCTTCGGACGACAAAATAGAGACAACTTATACATCAAAACTCAAAACATAACTCAAACATCAATTACATCAAGATTTAAACAACTAAGAAGAGGGATTTATGCAAGTACATTGTGGTAGCAATGAAGTACCTTACCAAGTGGGTAGAGGTGTATGCCCTACTAGATAACTCAGTAGTAAGCATGGCGAGATTCATTTACGAGCAGATCATCACACGGTACAGAATCTCGGTACAATTGACAAGCAACCATGGGGGACATTTCGTCAATCATGTCATCTGACTACTGCTCACAGAGTTCAAGATATACCATTCTCGATCGAGCCCGTACTATTCGAGAGCAAAGGGACAAGCGAAAGCAACAAACAAAATCTTGGTTGTAGTAATTTACAAGTCCTGCACAGTTGAAGGCGAGGATTGTGAGGAAAAGTTGCCATCGACGTTATGGGTGTACCGTACTTCATACAAGGTAACCACAGGACACTTCGTTCCAGTTGATGTATGGATAGGAGGCCATGGTACCGACATAATTCATGGTACCAAGTTTAAGAATCGCGATTGTAAACAAAGTAGGAGATATGAAAAATCTGAGGGAAAGATTGTATAATTTAAATAAACTTGACAAATGATAACTATAGGCACAATGGGCCACTAAAGTTACACAATGCAGACATAAGGCATGACATGACAAGCACTTAAAGCTCAACAAGTTTCAGTGGGGCCAATTAGTATTGAAGTACAATGGGCGCAATGAGATCAAACCAGACAAATTTAAAGTAAAGTGGGTCGGGCCTTATAGAATTCGCTAAGTTGTTGATAATGGAGCAATAAAATTATGGACACTCGACAGGAAGGAAGTGCTCGATGCAGTGAATGGGTCTAAGTTGAAAGTCTATCATGAAAGAAATAATGTGCCTCCATGGATGAACAACTTAGAGATAGTATAAAATAATAATAAGTAGTGATGTATATATGTAAATATAAATAATAAATAATAATAATAAGAGAATATACCAAAAGCAAGAGTCGTACGAACATGAAAGAAGCAGAACAAAATGTACGACTTGGTAAATAGGCTGTACAATCATTCGGGATAGGTTATAAAGCACCGTGCGGTTAGCAAAGGTGGAAACCAGAGCCCAGACAGCCACAAGGAGATAAGAGTCACCCTATTAAGAGCTGAACCATACTACTGTACGGTCTAGAGGAAAAAGTTTATGAGCTAAACACACCGTATGACTTAAAAAGGATAGTGGAAGAACACATCCATACTGTATGGCTTAGGGAGTAGTCGAGAAAAGAACATATGCACTTACGGTTTAAGGGAGAAGAGCACCCATATGACTTTTGAAGCAAACAGATAGGTACCGTACAACCAAGAAAGATAAAGGGTTGCCAGCAGGTAACCATTTAGTTTGCATTGTGCGGACTTGGGAAATAGAATGAAGATCTCGTATGGCTACAATCATCAGTATATCGTACTGCCTAGGAGAAAAGGGCACTAGGACTGTATTTTGTATGGCTTAGAAGGAAAAACCACAATCCAAACATACTGTACGGTTAGAAGGCCGAGAGGGTTGGGGTTGCTGTACGACTATACGGTAACAAAGAAAACAAGTTGAGTAGCCAAAGTACCACCGCATGACAAAATAGGAGAACATGAGATCACCAGACTACCTTGACAGAAGAACATAGCCAAGTCAAACCACTGTACCATATGGTAATGGAAGAGGTGTAGAAATGGAGAAGTACAAATTGCAGGTGCAGCCGTACGGTTAGCAAAGTCAAGTGCGCAGAACGGTATTCCCTAAACCTATCGATTAGGAGAGGTTAAAGTGGAGCTGTACCAATTATACGGTAGAGTTGAAACCCAACTTGTAGAGCCGTAGCATTCAGAAAAAAAGTGTACGGTAGAGTTGTGACGAAGTGTGAGAAATTGACTAACTGTTTTTGCTCTCTTCACACAAAAAAACAAGGGAAGTGATAGTTATGTAGTCAGCTGAAAAGAGGGCTTGGAAAAAGAAGTTGGAGGAAGATGCGATGAGCGTAACCCCATGAACAAAAATGTGATAACCTTGCTGTCAGGAGTGTGTGTTACAGGAGGCACAAGCATAGGAGCAAGTAAAAAGAAAGGCAAGCAAACAACACAACCAACTGCAACCGATCATCTCACAACACAAAATGTCTTGTTTGAGGGTTTGAATGGAGCGGAATGCAAGAAATGGTGGCAGGAGACACTTGATAACCATCTTGTGAAGAACAACTTTCGGAAGGCACAGGTGGAATGGGCAATATAGATGCCTATATTTTGCATTCGAGATTATGAAGGTTTCCTGCGCACAATGATAGAGACATATGATAGGTTCTTTTGAACTAGTCCGTTCGCCTATCTTGGGTGCGACCTTGTAAATTTCATTCAGAGCACTAGATTTCACACGGGTATTTGGAATACCTGGTCATGCACAGGGTGGGAAGAAAATTGACGAGCCGAAAAAATTGAGTCAAGAGGTCAAGGCACAACTGATATAGTTGGTATGTGGGGATTTGACACAAAGAAAGAAAGAATCCCTCATGGACACATCGAAGGGTAGAGGATTGAAGAAGTCCAATATTTAGGAAGGGCATTGGCGATGTTTGATGGACTTAGTAAAAAGTCAACTCATAGGATCGAGCTGTGCGTCCGACATTTCATTTCCATAGGTCGCGATGATGAACATAATCCTGATTGGGAGAGTGTATAATTGGGCAACATTGTTGGCAAAAGGAATGTACGAATTCATGACATTGCAGCATAAGACATTCTACATGCCGCATTACGCAGTCAGATTGTTCTTGGAGGCTACAACGTGGATGATTCCTTACGACACACTTGGCAACAAGACCATGACCGGACATAAGCGACCGAGACAGGATGAAGGAGGTACTAATAGTGGTCGACAAGAGACTTCTTCTGATGAGAGTGGGACCGACGGAGAGGAGGAAGAAGATGACGAGGAGGTGGAAGTGATCACAGCAACACCACTACTATTTTTGTGACTCGCACTTTCAACAACAACGCAGTTGGTTCCGGTGGGTACGACGCATATCCCAGGGTTTGGTTGGTTCAAGCAACCAGTTATGATGACTATGGCTATCGTTGTGGTTTAGCGAGCTACAGAGACGCCACCCATCCTAGAGGCTGTAGCTGTAGTGGGAACAGAGTCACATTCGTCACCGATGACGACAGCCGTACTAGAGGAAGCAATGGGGTTACCTAAAGGGGTTGTCCGAGAGACTTGCCAGTCGTACCAAAGGTAGGGGCTGAGATACATAGAGACTTAGGAGGGAGTGATGGAGATAGGAACGGGTGAGGGTTTGAGGACGCTTGGTGTTCACTTGGATGTAGTGGGCTCGAACGCGGTGGTTGTAGTAGATGCAGTGTTGTTAGCAATGCTAGTAGTTGAGGAGCCGAGTAGAGCAAGTAAATCTTAGAAGTTGAGCACTTACTTGAGTACGAGGTTTAACTGCACAACAGCATGAGCATAAGGCATTCTCACACTTGTGCGAGAAGTAGATCCTCGAGGCATGTAGACACAGGTGGAGAACAGTCATCAGACGCAGATCGATGAGATACCACACTCCTCCACGGATAGCGCTGCTGAGCGGATGGTAGAAGTAGTGAAGACGGCTATGGGCACCCAACAGTCTACACTGGGGCCAGAGACATCGATGGGAGAGGATGTGGAGACATTTCTTGCTGATGTAGTGACTCGGGCTTGCGGAGTGGTGATCTCTGCGTAGACACATTTGTTGGATTCAGTGGTCAAGGAGCTAGAGCATGTCATATCCTTCATGAGAGTAGGGTGCTCAGTTGCCTTTTTAGTCTGTTTTGAAGAGCACGGGTGGCCTAGAATAGAGACTTCAGAGATGCGCTAGGATTGGGCCACTACCAGAGAGCTGGGTATGGAGAGTTGCATAGAGGCTCTGACTTGGGAGATCGTCTGGATATATCGGGATGCTTATTATGCCCTTCAAAGGAGCTAGTCAGACCAAGTAGTGGCGGAAAGGGCTCGGGAGGAGTCAGCTACTAGGTTAGCAGCGATGAGGGTGGATCTAGTTGCAAAGAAGGCAACTCAGGAGTCAGAGAGAGCAACTTAGGAATTTGAGAGAACAACATTTTTGGCTCAGTAGGAGGAGGCAAGGCGAGAGAGTCCGACAAAGTCCAACCGAGGCGTTCAAATAATTCCTGTTTGTGTGAAGGGTTCAGAGGCATGAAATCCCTCTTTAGTGGTTTCCTAGCCCTCTGACACGTATCGCACAGAATGACCCACTCCTTGACGTCGTTGTGCATAGTTGGCTACCATAACTCTGCCAGAAGTATCTTACACGTAGTTGTCTTTGGCCCCATGTGTCCTGCAGGTCCTTCATGTGCTTCCTTCAACACCTTTGGTATTTCTTATAGAACGCATCGTTGTAAAATCTAGTCGGGTCCCATCTTATACAACAACCCGTTGATCAACTGAAACGTTCGACTTCTCAACACCAATTTCCTCCTCTCGTTTGGTGGCATTTCTCTAGGAAATTGCACCGTCAAAAGATGTTCCCCAATACTTGCGTACTAGGATGGTAGTACAACAATCTGGAATAATTATGCGTTAGGAAAATCTACGTTGACTCCTTCCGGTGGTTCTCTTGGTTTGATCCTTGACAAATGATCCATGCTTACATGGCTCTTCCTAGGCCGTACCACAATTTTGAATGTAAACTCCTATAACAATAATAGCCATCTGCTTATTTGTCCTTGGATGGTCAGCTTGTTCACGAGATATAACAACGCTTGATGATCTACTTAAAATATGAATGCAGTCACCAATAGATAATGTCTAAACTTCTGTACAAACGTACACCATTCCAAGAGCCTTCCACTCTGTTGTACTATAATTTTTCTCCACTTCAGATAGTAGCCTAATCGCAAAGTACATTGGATGATCCAATCTATGATCACTTGTCTGTGCCAACGTTGCTTCAATTGCATAGTTCGATGCATCGACATGGACATGAAACTCCTTATCCCAATTCGGATAAGCTAGGATAGGCACTGTAGCTAATTTTATTTTCAGTCCTTCGAAGGCTTCATTCTGTTTTGCTTCCCATTTGTAGGGTTCGCCCTTGTAGATTAGTTTGTCGTGTTGATGGAAAATTTTTGCGAAATTCTTAATGAACCTTCGGTAGTATCCAATGTGTCCGAGGAATGATTTCACCTCTATTACATTCGTTGATGGTGGCATTTCCAAGATCACTCGAATTTTGTCAAGATCAGTTTTTAATCCTGCTTTGCATACTATGTCCCAATAGCTTCCTCTGCGGTACCATGAATCTGCACTTCTTCAGATTTATTGCTAGTCTTGCTCGTCTGCATCTTTCCATGCATTCTTTGAGTGTGGTCAGATGCTTATCCTCCGCACTAAAAATTGACCAGTCGTCCAAAAATGCTTGAAATTCCCAACTGATATCTTATTGAATATGTGCAAGATAATTCTTTGCAATGTTGCTGGGGCATTGCATAGTTCGAACAATATTCTATTCTAGGCATATACTTCATCTTCTACTATGAAGGTTGTTTTAAGCCTATCCTCTTCCGTGATGGATATTTGGTTATATCCAGAGAATCCATCCATAAATGAATAGATTTCATGCCCTGCAACTTCTTCCAAAATACTGTCGGGAAATGGTATCGGGAACAGATCCTTGATCGTTACTGCATTCAGGCATTGAAAGTCCACACATATTCTTATCTGAGTGGTGTCCTTCAAAGATATCACAATCGGTGATACCCACTCACTCGCCTGCACCCTAAAAATAATGCCTGCTTCAAGCATTCGGTTGATCTCATTGGTGACTCGTGAGGCATTTTGTTCATCTGATACGATCGCTTCGGTACGGGTATTGCTCCTATTAGTGGTATATGATGGACGCATATTTCCAGTGGTACCCCTTTTAAGTCCTTATATGCCCACTGCAAAAACATCCTTATATTTCATAAATATTTTAAATGCTGCCGATTTCAAAACTGGATTCCAGTCATCTCCCACAAATATATTTTTCGGGTCAGCCCCATCCCCTAAGTTCATTGTTTTTACTGTAGGTTCTTCGTATTTAATAGGTTTGTCTTCACTAAACATATGTGCAGGTGTTTCATCTATTTGTGCTTTTCTTTCCTTCACTTCTCTATACTACTTCGGAAATTCATTCTCATCTTTTTCATCCTCAATCGCTAACATGTTACAGCTCGGAAAGAGCTCATAGTCCTCCATTTGCCAATGGAGTAGGCCACTCATCGAGTCCAAGTTATCATTGTTAGACCCTTCTTCCAATTTTAGTATTCCTTCTTCGATAGGCGCCATTCGTTTCTTCCCTTTGTTGTTTTCGCCGCCTTCGCCTTTGGGATCCGATGATGCTACCTCCTCTCCTACCATTTGTGTATGTAGGTCAATTATAAATCTCCGACCTCCACTTTCCATGGACAGAGTATTCCCTTTCCAATCATGTTTTACTTTCGCTTGTACTAGCCAACTCCTTTCGAGGATGGCACGTACACTTTTCTTTTTAATGTTATAACCACGAAGTCCAGTAAAAATGGCTGTGTCCCAATGGTTACGAGTTGCACCATCAGAGTCCCTAAAGGCTCGATCCCGTGCTGATCGACAGTGAACAGTTGAAATGTAGGTTGCCCCAACTTCTTCCATATATCTTTTGGTAGTACATTCACTTTTGATCCTCCATTGATGATTGTGTTCGTAAGGATGGTTCCGAGTATACCCATTTCTACTACTGTAGAGTGTCTTCCTGTAGTGAGTGCAAGTAGCATTAGGTTTGCCGCAGTCATTCTGCTGCCACCTTGTGTGTCTTTCCTGGCTCTTCTATTGCCTTATGGAGTGGTGTCATGTTCAGGATTGCAGTCTGTAGCTGAGGCATTGTAAGAAGGTCATTCAGCTTCATAGGAACCTCTGTTTGTATTACTTGTTGTATGATATTTTGTTTTACTAGGTTCCTCTTTGAGGTGCCGAGAGTGACCTTTGTCATTTTTCACCTTCCCTTTCTTTTTCTAATTTTGCTCGTGCTTGCTGCAACCTTGTCTTCTCCTCTTCCGGATCCGGATACATTGTTTTCTGTGCTTGCTCGTGAGTGATAGCTAATGGCTTTTCATCACATGTTTCTATACTTAATAGGTTTACCCTTGCTTATGGCATTTCGAATCCTCATGGTCTCTAGGACCACACCATCTGCACAACAGCTGTGGTGTTCCCTTTGTGGTACAGTCTTTGGCAAAGTGTCCCTAGAGGTTGCACACCTAGCACTGTATCATCGGTCGTCCACTCAGATAGTATTGTATTTGGCTTTGACCCCACTTATTGTTATTATTATTGTTGTTATCGCCTCGTCGACGTCGGTTGTTGTTATGATACCCTCCTGAGGTTGCGTCATTGTTTGATTTCGTTCTTGCTCCCGAGGTGGATACTTCTTGTGTCAGTAATACTTGCTGATGTCTTTTCATATTGACCGAGCATTCCTTGGTGGAATGTCCCACAATTTGGCAGATATCGCAAAATTGTTTTTTCAGATAGGAGCCCTTTGTGTGGTCCTCCTCCTTACAATCTGTACACTACAGTTCCCCTTCTCTCGTTGGGCCAGGATTCTTTTTCATGTTTTTGAATTCCTTCATCATTCGTAACATGTCCTTTTGTAGTGCTTGAACCTTCTTACTTGACTCCTCGTCGCTGCTGCTGCTTTCAGAGGATGAATCATCTGAGTTCAATGATTTGTTTTTCTTCTTTTTGCTCGTTTTCTGCTCACTCTCTAGGTCCATTGCTCGGTTATATGCATCCATGTATGATGCTAGAGGTACAATTTTTATCTTCTTCTTCATTGCTGGTCATAGCCCTTCAACAAACCACCTTTTCTTCAACTCGTTAGCTGGTTGGCTTTTCATTTTTCCTACTAGCTCTTTCAGCCTCCTTGCATTTATGTGGATTGTTTCATTTTTCCTTGCTTAGTACTGTAGATTTCTGCTACTATTTCATTATCATCCCTCAGTAGTCGAAAATTTGCTATGGATTCTTTCTTGACGTTTGGCCATGAAGTTAACTTTTGCGGATCGGCATCCGAAAACCAATCAATCGCTACACCTCGTAGAGACGCCGGAAACTGTCGGACCTTGTCATCTTGGTCTGTTACACCATTTACCTTCTAGATTGCTTCACATGTTTTACAGTGTCTGACTGGATCAGACATCCCATCGCCATTAAACTTCGGCAGTTTTTTCTTTGGTCCTGCCATTGTTAATTTCTTCTGAATCTATGGTACTTGTTGCGCACCCGCATTGTTCTGATTACCCATGTTGTTCTGAGTACCTGTGTTGTTTTGCACAACCGCGCTACTTTGGACAACCGCCTTACTTTGGACAACCGCGTTACTTAGTATGAAGAGATCTTCTTCAAGCGACATCGTTCAATTCTCTACCTATATCCATTCGTTATCGGGAACAAAGAGTTCACCCCATGCTCGTGCTCCTTCGACACCTCGAGCCATGCGGGTTTCTTCTCTTTCGTTCGGATTCTCTACCCTCAGCGTATGCAAGTTTAGGAACTCCTTTCTCTTCTACCAAATTTAATCTCTGTCGTGTTTCTTCAAGCAAAACTTCGACATTCCTCAGTCTGCTAGGTGAATGCACTCCCTCCCTCCGTTAGTGCTCCTTCACCCCTTCAGTGCCCGTCGATAAGCTGCCGAAACTTCTGTCTGCGCTTCGCCTATTATGTTAAAATTAATGCTTCCCGTGCTGTGCGTATATCATCCTTGTCTTTTATTTTATTCCTATCCTTATTGAGCAGATTTAGCATTAATCTTCATAACGACTCTTGTATACCAGGTTCGATTGGCAACCACACCAAATGTTTACCTTACAAGGTAAACGAATTTTTATCGCATTAAGATATTAGAATGTAACAAAAAACAGATACTTTATTCATATAAGCACATATGAAATTCCAATTATAATGATTACAATGATGATCCAATAGTCCATTTGGACGATGTACATAGACTTTCCCCAAGGGATGACTCAACCATCACGCGCCCTTTTGGATACAAGTTCTACCTATCAGCTATAATACTTTTTACCGACAACACTGAGTTTTCTCCATTACTTTGTTTCTGAGAGCTTGTATTGTATTTGTACATGAGTTCCTAACCTGGCCTAGTACTCTAACCCATTTGCATTGTGTGCTTACATTCTCCTTAAGTTGCACTTAAGAGGTGTGTTTAATTGTTTCACCTTTTAGGAACATTCCCACTTTCAATGGTGTTATCATATTATTACTTTTCTACCTTGAGTTGGACTTCCACCTTTGGCACCTTTGGTGTACCTCTCACTTTATTACTTTTAACACCTTTAGTGGACATGTTGCACAAATACCTTTCTACGCTAGAAGATGATGCACATTTAGTGGACATGCGATACAAACATTTTTCCACTTTGGAAGGGGATCCACCTTTAGTGGACATCTTTCAACTTTGGAGGGTGACCCACCTTTCGTGGACATGTGACACTTTCACTTTTCTACCTTTGGTGAGTGATATGTTATCACTTTAGAAATCATGTCACAAGTTTAAGACAATCACTTTATAAATCATGTCACAAGATTAGTACACTTGCCAAAATCTTATATACCCGTACGTTCCTCCCTTGGTCTATTTAACCTAGGGTCTGCTTTCTAATATTAGTCCAATCATATCGATGAATTGAATCTAGCTAATTCAGTTATTCAGTTGATCTATCCTATTTCATTCTTTAGTGAGAATAATTTATTTTTATCATATTATATCCTTTGTTATTGTGCTTTTCACCTGGCCTCTGGATATTGGGTGTCTACTTTCATAGCCAAATCTTATAGTGAATGGGTAAATAATAGATCGACAATGTCTTTTCTTGAGATTCCTTTCTTGTGGGCTATCATAATGGGCATTTTGGAAAACCTATCCACTACAACCTAAACGTTGTCATGACCATGTTTGGTAGTGGATAAGCCAGACATAAATTCTATGGGAATAGATTGTTGCGGTCTATCTAGAACAAGAATTGGCAAATATAATCTCCTTTTCCTATTTTCAGGTTTGACAATAACACATGCTATACATGACCAGATATAAGAAATGACATCATGCTGCAGCTTGGACTAGTATAAATGCCTTTGAAGCACAACAAAGGTTTTGGAAATGCCAAAATTTCCAGTCATGTTGTTGATGTTATAGCTGCTGGAGTTATCTTTCTCTCCTATATTTGAAATAAACAAATATCTTTGTAACGTCAAGGTAATAAAGACAAAAAACAACAAAGGCTCTTGATCTTGCAACGTCAAGACAATGAAGGGTTAAGATAATTATATATTCTTCTAGGAGGAATTCCCATATACACTACAAATCAATATCTCTTGTTCAAGAAGATCGATACTAAGGAATTTATTATTGTCTGCATATTGATAGGTGCTATTATCATCACTTCATTTTTGCCTAGCATATAGGCAAATTGTAAAGAAGTCTTCTACTCTTTCATTAAATATATATAAGTGATATATTTGTGGCTAGGTTTTTCTCCCTCAGGTTGAAGGGTTATCCCAAGATAATTTGTTGTCTTTTGTTGATTGTGTCTTATTGTTCATTATTTTTATTTGTTATTTATCTTCATTTCTTTATAAGCAAATCCTCTAACAAGGTCGGACTTAACAGTCCTTGTAAGCCTTTAACAGGGCAGGCCTTTCACAGGGCAGATCATGTTTCATGGTCAAACTATTGTAATCTTAATTGGCTACACTTTATTGCTGCAGTAGTGAAGAATTGTGGGTGTCATCCCCACCCCAGTTGTACCTTCTCTTTGGAGGGTATTGGTGCTAAAATTTGCATTCCCAATTTGAGTGTCCATTCCAAATTTTGAGTTGCTTTGAGCCCCTATGAATGCTTTTCATGCATATGTACTCGGCTGTAGATTTTAATGCCTAATGGTGTTTTATTTTTCTAACACCCTTCATTCAGCTTGTCCATATTGTCCTATGAAGATAGATTGACATTTCAAACCACTCAGCGAAGTCTTGTTTTGAGCTGATGTCAGTTCTGTATTTTTTGCTCCAGTGTCAAACAATGTTCAGAGGCCATGTTTGTATCTGAATATCTTGCACCTGGTTATGTTTCATAATCCGCCACTTTGAGAAAGTTTAATATGTATATCAAAGAACCTATGTTCCAAGTTTCAAGTTTTTTTGAATCCGTTTGATCAGTTTTCAAATGCGATTCCATTTGCAATTTTTAAGGTTTCACTGGTAGTCAGAATTGCAGATTGATTGGGAGCCCTGTTCGAGATGTCATATCTTTGTGCCCATGATTGGTAGGACCAAATGGTTTGTTCCCTTGCATTCTATACTGAAAATACTACAAGTGTGCCAGTTTTCAAGTTTTGATGAATCTGTCTTCACACTTTACCAAGGTCATTCCATTCGCAAAAAATGATTTTTTACTGGTGTCCACTGTCCTGCAAA
Organism: Cupressus sempervirens; assembly: GCA_028749045.1. Taxonomy (NCBI): domain Eukaryota; kingdom Viridiplantae; phylum Streptophyta; class Pinopsida; order Cupressales; family Cupressaceae; genus Cupressus; species Cupressus sempervirens. The sequence goes on from CM053793.1 coordinate 858,520,390, forward strand.
TCCAGGTAGCCTACTTCAGACGCTTGCCAAATTCGCCCTATGATTTGTCATGAGCCCAAATCACAGAATCATACTGTCCTCATGACAAAGTACAAGTGCCCCAGTTTGCAGATCCTCATGTGCCCGTTTGCCTATTTTTCGGAGCTCAAACCAAATGCAATTTCCAGTTTTCTGATATGTTTATTATAGGTAAGTTTAACAAGGCAACTTTTGGGGTCAATATCTTTTGACCTTGATGTCGTCATGCAACAAGATTTTGCAAGCTTGATGAACATGTCAGAGAGAACAGAGGTCCAGAGTTTCAGAGCTCTGACAGGTGTTTTCATTAGTTCTTGAAACTAGGCAACATGCCCCTTGACACAGATTTCATAGCTTAAAGAATAGTGATAAAGTGAATTATAAATGATTAATTTGAGTTCGATTTTGATTCCAGTCAATCTGAGATGGATTGAACGGTACATGATAAACAAGGGTTGGTGGGTTTATGAGCAAGGCTCTGCAGAATATTTCTCAGTTGGAAGTGTTGTGTCATCTATTGCAGAAAACCATATTCTCGAATCTGCTATAATGAATGATAGATTACCAAATGGTGTGCATGTTGTTCTTTTGACTAATGATGTTGCTCTCAAGGTCAAAACATTTCATGAGGGGGCTGAGATATATATTTGAATTTGATATAGGGTTGTCAAGAGAAGGGGAAGGGCTATCCATACGGCAGGGGAGGTAGTGCCCCACGATTTTATATTCAAAATCCATGTCTTCTGCAGTGTATGGAGGCAGGGGGCGGTCCACACCTTGCAGCGAGTCTCACGTCTTAAATTATCGGCAGCCCACATGTAAGGAGGAGGTTGCCATTGCATGGAGGGAAGAATCAATGGTGCGGGCATGAAGCAAATTTGCCACCCAAAAGGAAAAGGAATGCCAATATATCAACAGGCATCGCCCATGGCAAGGAGGAGCTGGAAGTTTATGTAGGGGTCTTTTATACCACATAGGCGGTGTAAGGTATTTTGCATTTATTTTTATGCCCACCCGGTCAACCATTGAGGTGTCTCAAAGACATGTTGTTTCAAGATGGTAGCCCATGTGCGTGTGGGACCTGCCCGCAGTTTGAACGCCCAATTGTATGATCGGGGCACAGATTTTAAAGGCCCCCGATCTTACGATTACTCGTAAGATCAGAGAGCAATTCTCGAGCTTCTCCGATGTTTCGACGTGGCCTGTGTCGTGAGATCGGGAGGCTGAGTGTGAAGGCCTACGATCTTACGACCGGTGTGAGATCATAAGAAGATTTTCATTCCCCTGCGATGCTACGACGGAGGCCTCGTCGGGAGATTGTAACACACCAAATTTTGCCCGCCGATGCTACGGTTTGGTTGGGTGATCGAAGGCCCAGTTTGAAAGAAATATGATGCTATGGGTCTGCCTTCATCGTAAGGTCGGGGGATTGATTTTGAGGGCCCGAGATGCTACGAAAATGAAGATAAATGGAAAATATAACAGGGGGGCCACTCAGCAAATCAGGTGGGCACATGGCACGGGGAGCAAGTGAAAATGATTAGCGGTCAGACTTAAAATGGAAATGGTTGAAATATTTTTAATGTTTTATATACTCTGACTATATGAACTTAAAAAATTTTTCATTTTAATTGGTTCTATTCTACCCGGAAAGCGGAATTTTGAAATGCTCTTAGGGGGGCGATTTTTGTCCGGAATATGAAGTGTAATATATCGTTGGAACCGGCAAAAGATGAACTCTCCATTTCTACAATCAATTTTTGAGCAGGTATCAGCACGTGGCAGCTACAGGAGCTTTTCCTATTTCGGGGACATCATGGTGAAATGTAGAAATAAAATGTTGCAGATGAAATTGCAATCAGATATATATATAATTTAATCATCTATGACTTCTCCAACAATTTTCAAGATGATTTGATGGTTTTTAAATACAGTTGGTTGCAAGTTGAGTTTTTGCAGGCAATGGGCCGATGTGACTAGCTGAATCAGATCTTTTTGAGACCTCAGTACGATTCGATGATTCTGATATCTTCTTCAAAGAGATATTTGCATATTTTAAGAGGAATTATATTAGATATTTTGGTATCATTAATGGTTTTCAAAGTGCAGGTAGATAGAGGAAGTTGAGTTTCAGCAACTCCATTTGTGAAGATTTCTCAGTGGGACAGATGTCAAATTCAGCTTGCATTTCCTGAGATATCTTCTCCTATATATCTCCTTCTTCTACTCTTTGTACGGGTTCCAATTCTTTGAAAATTTTAGGAGTATTGAGAGACAAGTTTGGTTTCAATTTCCTGGGTTTTCTCATAGTTGTGATACCAATTTTTCTTAGTGTTTTTCCTGTTATGAACAGCATATTGTATTTCTTTTGAGGCATTTTGTATTACACAGTCACTTCTTTGTATCTTTTGAATTTTTGTATGTAGATGACGTATTATTTTCAATGAAATTAATGCAAAGAGTTTAACCTTCTTAGTTTCATTTTGATTCTCATCTCCTGCTTGTGTCATTTGCAATGTTCTGTGTTTAAGAACTAAGAGCTTGAACCTAGTTACATCCCCTTTAAGGTTGCATATCAGAATAGATTTGCTGTTGGAACAAAGCTCCAAGTAAATGCTTGTTTATATTGATAGGATTGCAAGTTACACCAGAAGGATATCACCATAAGTACGAGAGTTTTAATGAATATTGATGTCTATTTGCAAGTCAAATAGATAGATCATATGCCTGAATATATGAGTATGTTTCAGGTATCCATCTGCATATTAAAGTTCAGTTGAGGCCCAATGGATAAGGGACTGGTCAGCTTGAAGGATGCATGTTCTCTATCGTTGCATACTTGGGTTATGCTGAGAAATCAATCAAAATGAATATCAATTTCCCATTTTATATTTTGAAGAACTAGAATTGTAGGTCATGGCTTATTTGTGGTTACTTTCCTTGGTTATGATTAGCTACTGTGATCAGGATATTTACCAGCAAATTGAAGAAGAATATTGACCATTTTTGCTATAGAGGGTAGTCTTGTAGTGAAGTATCAAGATAAATTAGACAAATCCCTCAGGTTTGCCCACCTTGGCTTTGCAGAGCCTAAAGTGAAGTGAGTCCTGATATGACTCTCTTAATTGGTCCAGAACTAAGATTTAGCGTTGCTGAATATATGATTTAGCTCATCCTTAGGCATGTCCCTGGTCTTTATTTCTTGGTATCGGGTTTAAATCTACCTGGTATGTTCTTTACCAGAAAGAACTCCAACAGAGGGTTTCTGGGTAATCATATCAGGTGTCAAATGTGTGATTGCTTATGTGTTTACATGATTTAGATGTATGTGCTTTACATGTTATTTTAGTTTATCTATTGAATGCATGAGATGGATGAGATGGGTTCATGTTTTAGCTGCTGATTCACCCCCCCTTGTAGTTTACCTTTCCTACTTGAAATTCCAACAATTGGTATCAGAGCCTTGTTCTCAGAAGAAGTTTTACAGCTTAGAGGAAAGATCTTGAAATGGAAGTCTACAAGTTGGGAAAGACCATTGAGAACCAGGAGATCGAAATACATCTCATACTACATCAACTGAATGAAGCCAGAGATGCTTTGAAGAGTTCCCTGAAAAGAAGGAAAGAGATTTCTATAGCAGAAAATGACACACAATATAGAGAGATTGACACCACAAAGCTATTTGCAGATGGTAGCTCTAGTGAATTCGATGTAGCAATCACAGATCTAATGGAAAAGAATAGAGCACAAGTTGAAGAGATCAAAAATCTCAAGTTGGAGCAAGAATCATGAGCTATATTGCTATGTGAGGTGACCAAACAAAAGAAGAAAACTATAGAAGACAAGACCATGATTGAAGAAGACAAAAGAATTTTGGCAAACATTTTGGAAGAAAAGTCAACAGAGTTATCTAGGATCTCAAACATGCAATTGGATACCTTAAGTCAAATGATGAATGCTCATCATGAGTTCAATGTCAAGGATATTGAAATAACTACATTGAAGTTGCAGAATGAACAACTGCAGAATGACTTGAAAAGAGAAAAGGAATTTGCTAAAAGTTTTAACAAGCCAAATGAAGCCATCAAGTACTTTGAGCAACTACTAAAATCCCCTAGATCTAGTAGAGATACATCAGGACTGGGCTATACAAGCACTGAAGAAGGAGAATCATCCAAAATTGCTGAGGAAAGGAACAATAAAGGTAAGAACTTTAAACCTACTTGTCATAGTTGTGGTAAGAAAGGACATATAGCTAATGTGTGCAGGAGCAAGAATGCAAATCAGAATGCTAAGCCTAAGAACATGATTTATTGCCACAAGTGCAACAAACAAGGTCATCAGGCACATGAATGCAAAACCAAAATCATGCATGCACCAAAATTTGAAGGACACTGCTACAATTGTCAGAAGTATGGACATAGAGCCTTTGAATGCAGATCCGAGTCCACATGGTCATCAAGCAAGCCGACAAAGGTAAGAAGCTATGGAAATTCTTATGATTGGGATTACAATATAAGATATAGTTGTCACTATTGTCAAGAATATAGACATGTACCTGGAAACTGCATTAGGACTCACTTTAGTGGTAACTACAAGAGATGGTTGAGTCAAACTACATGTTTTAGCTGTCACAAGATTGGTCACATCAACAAGCATTGTCCACCTAGGTCCAAGGCACCAAGTTGTGAATTTGATAAAGGTAAAGGCAAGACAGATGTAGAACACATCAAGAATGAGATGAACAAGACATGGAAGAAGAAGCATGCTGGCCATATATCAAATGGAGAAGGGATCACTTCACCCAATGGGTCAAGTGGTCACACTTCATCAAACTAGGAAAACAAAGGGTATGTGGGACTGATACTTAAAGTGTTGCATTATACATCAGTTCCAAAAGAAATTAGCACTGAAAATATTACATTAGCACGAATTAAGGTGCAAGAAGTTGTGGAAAATTCAAGGTTAAATCTTCAAGTTTTCATGTTGTTGCCGAGCATGAAAAGTCTTCTGTGTATGCTGAGTGAAATACTAGTTAATGCTGAACTGCTAGTCAAAGACAGTTAGAGCCGAGTTTGTAGTAGTTGCCGAGTGAGGGAAGCCTCTATAGATGCTGAGTCGAACAAAAATTGTGTTGTTGCCGCGTTTACAGCTGTACAAGTGCCAAGCATTAAATGCGAAGTTTTGAAAGGTATAAGGTCGATTTTCACCTATTTTTCGTCAGTACGAATTCAAGCGAGAACAAGCAGAGCGAAGAGGCAATTCACAATCTAGTTCGAAGCGTTTGCAAAGATCCTAGCAATGATCCAACTCCAATTCATCGAAATTTCAAGTTATTCTTCATAAGCCGAGTTACGTAGATTAAAATTTGTTAAACCCTAGCTTGACAGAATGGCTTCTAGTTCAAAGAATGTAAAGGAGAAAGAAGTTTTAGATTTCCAATTAGTCAGTAATGAAGTCAAACAACCAAATTTCAAAGCCAGTGCTGACATTGCCTATAAAAATGACCTGTCAAGCACGTTATCAATGATTCCACCCAAGGCCATAATGGTCCAAGACGTGAGAAAATGTTACAACTGCAAAGTAGGATGTATAGGTGATATGGAAATAAGGCAAACTTAAGATAAGTTGTGTGAAAACGACGTTTTGAAGGAAGAATTTAAGATTGTGGAGAGAAAGGGTTTGACACGTGCCCTAGATTTTCCCATGGTTTTCAAAACAGAATGGATAAAAATAGTGTTAAGTAGGATACACGATGGATGTCTATGGTTGGAAGAAGGACCAATCGAGATTTCAAAGAGAATTGTTCATAGGGTGATTGGTTTTCCAATCCTCGATTGGCTAAAGACCCTACGAAGCAATTCAAAAGAAGTAATTGAGAAGAACACCGGAGCTAAATGGAACAAGAGAGGAATGACAATTGATACCATCACTGACCCTCTACTTGAGTTTTCTGTTAGGGTTATTTCTCATAAATTCTATCAGTCAAGCAGGTTAAATAGTGTGCCCCCTGCATTGCAGTCGATGTTGGTTATAAAATTGTCAAGAAAGATCATACTTATGATCTTGTAGAACTTCAACTACAATAGATAAATGAAAACCTAGGTGCTATTAGGAAGACAAAAAGTGCACAATGTAAATTTGGATCAATACTTGTGTGCATGTCTTTCGATGTATAGAATGAATTCCCATCCTTTGGCAAAATAGGTTGGAGGACAAACAGATCAGTGGCTGTGCAAATCAATGAATATATTGAGTAGATTGGTGAGAACTTAGAAACAGTTATGACAAGCTATTTTGAAGACTTAAAGAAGTCTATGAAGCAGAGGTTGAGGATACCTGTCTCCTTAGTAGAACAATATTACAATGACATATGTTTTCTTGTGGATATTGATTACACATACATACAGGCGGCAATATTTAGAGTAAGATGGTTAAGACCCCTAGGCTATGAAATCAATGTGGATGAAGCCTCAACTGCCATTACTACACTCCTGGTAGAGGAGATTGATAAAAGTGCCAGGATATTTGGTAACTATGATGTTATGAAATCCAAAGTTGAAATGGAATTGAAGACAACCTCTACATTAAAGAAGAAAGACAAATTGATGAAGAAAATAAAGGCCCAATTTGGTGAAGAAGAAGAAGATGATGAGGAGGAAGAAGAGGAAGAGCAAGAACAAGCCCAAGAACCTCTTGCTTTAACCCAAGGCATGGGTGAGGACATTGAAGAAGAGGGTGCTGAGGAAGCAGAAGAAGCATTGGAACAAGTAGAACCAAAGAAGAGAAAGGCCAAAACTCAGCTTGTGGCAAAGACAAAGGCTAAAAAGATTGCAAAGCCAAGCTAAGCAAAGCCTTCAACACCAACAACAAGGGCAAACACAAGGGCCACTACACAAAAGGCCAAAGAGAAAGCCAAAGAAAAGGCCAAGGCTACTAAACAAGAAGGGCCAGAGCATAAAAAAACAAAGGAGAAAATACATTGCACAACCAGAGACGGTTGGTGAAAGAACAAAATCTGAAGATACAAGTTAGTTTAGAGTGGTAAGTCATCCACCAAAATCTAATCTTGAAAATCTCTGTGATAATATTAAGAATAATGCAGATTTGATAGATTTCAAAAATATTGATTTTGGGAAACTTAGTAGAGAAGAACAAAATTTGATTGAGGAATCAATAAATGCAATGATTTCTAAATTCAAGAACACTCCAGTGGAATTAGATAATACAATGCCTAAGGATTTGTATAATATTGTTGAAAATAAGTGGCATTATTGTTTAAACTTGGAGAAACAAATTAGAGAATCATCCACACTAGCCCAAGTGATGCCAGATTTAACAAAAGGACAAATTGTCAAAGCAAACAAACAATATGGTGGAAGATTGGCACCCAAATACAGGGCATTTAACATCCTTCAGAACAATATTGAAGATGTTGTCAAGAAATCCACCCAAATGTGGAAATTGATCTATGGATTGACAACTGTTAAAGGAGACAAAGATCCCTTTGAGGGAAGAAATAATGATGATGACAACAATGATAAGGAGGAAGAAGATGCAGAAAAGGATACTACTATGGAGGAGACAGAAAAGGAAAAAGATGACATGGCTATAGCTGAAGAGCAGCAGGAAGAACAGAGTGTGCAAGACACACAAATGCCTAGCATGAGCCCTCCACATGACACAAGTATGCTTGCAGAAACTATGACTGTTAAGGATGTTCTTGATAGTTCAGCTCAGAACATCAATCCTTTAACTGCAGAAGATCTCAAGAAGATTCTTAACCAATCCACACTACAAGCCAGATTGTGTGAGAATCTAGTATTGGTCAGTGTTGATGAACTTCAGAAGGCAGTAGCTGACATTACAAGGGATAAGGTGAATACACAAGAACCACCTTCTACCATCCCTTCAGCTACTAGTGCTCAACCTTTAGTACAAACATTAGTAGACACATCCACAAAGGTTGACACAACTGATAAAGTTGATCTGGTGAACAACATACTACAAGAGAAGAGGAAAAGGAAACCACAATAGAGCAAATAGGATAGAAAGACACTTTTGTACCTACAACACAAACACAAGGTGCAAGTTAGAGCATTATAATTGATCATAACAGATCCGAAGAAATTAAGGACATACCAAAGGAGAAGGAACAAGAGGCCGCTCAAGCATTGGTAACATTACCAACATCTGACACTCCTACAAAAGTCCTTCAGGAGCCGAGCAGCGAAGCTGTACCATTGTAGATCTCAGCACCAGGTTCAAGTTCCTCCAAGGTTGCTAAGGTAATTCACTATGGAGATGTAACTCTAGATGAAGAAATAGTGATACCTAAGTATGATTATGCAACCATCACATTAGAACAGATAGGCATAATGCAACAAGCCTTGGAAAAGAAGAAAAATCAGGAAATACTCGGAAAGGAGTATAGACAGAGGCAAGCATTACAAGAAATCAAAGACATCTTCTTAGATGCATTCAGCTTGCAAACACCTGAAGAATCGAAGCCACTATTGGAATAGTTATTAGAAATTGTGGAACAGGTGAGCAATGAAGACCAGGACACTAACGCAAAACTTTTGTAATGGTCTGAAAGGAAATTTCAAGGAAACGTGAATGAAAAGATATCTGGTGACATAGCATTGACACAAGTTGAATTGGCTACAAAAATTGAGAAAGTAAAGAAGGTACTTGAGAACATTTTCTCATTGTATACCAAACTGTGTGATCCCATACTCTTCACACAAGAAACAAGCCATAGAATTCTGAGCCTGGAGAGAAATTTAAAAGTCTCAGGTATGCAACTACCTCAAAACCCAGCGCAGAGTGAGAAGCATTTTCATTGATTGCTTCAATCACAGAGTCAACTAGCAGTGTTAACAGCAGAAGAGGCTAATATAAGAGCCAAGTTGATTAATATCCAAGCCTCCCTTACCCACCATATGGAGATACTCCATAGAGAACTAGGATTTGGAGAAACATTGTTGAAGAAAGATCCTAATCTATCTACATCAGATGGACTAGTTCACCTTGCAGCAGAGTTAGCAAATGGACTAGTTCACCTTGCTGCATGTAACAATTGGGATGCTGCTCTGAAAATAATCATGGAGGTCCACAAATCCTTTTTGGACAAATACACCATCAGTGTATAGATCCTTTGACATTAGTGTCAAAAAAAGCGGGAGATAAATAAGCAAGGGGGAGATGATAAAAGCATAGAAAGGAGAAGATATAAGTGAATAAAAAGGGGGAGATAAACTAAATAAATCAAAGGGGGAGCAAACAGAACAAAGAACAACAGAGCATATCAGATAAAGAGTATCAACACATTGAAGACTAAGAGTATCAACACATTGAAGACAAAGAGTATCAGCAAGGAGACAAATTTACTCATAATGGAGAACAGATTTTTGATACAAATCAGGCACATTAACTCAGGGAGAGTTATAAATTTTGAGCTAATAGTCTAATACAAAATTTTGAAAGTTTTGAAGTTTTGTATATAAGCTGAGTTGTGAATATATTATACTCGAAAAGTTTAGATTGAATATATACAGTCAAGTGTTTTTGACACTCATGTCAAAGTGGGAGATTGTTGATCTTAGATTGGTTTTGACAATTGAGTGTCAACACATTTAAGTCATTCACTAAGATCATGCCGAATGAGTAATACATGCCGAGCATGATATGTAAATACAAGACTGTGCCGAGTTGCAATGAGTGCCGAGTCACTCAACTGCCAAGCAAACAATACATGCTGAGTGATTCAAGTGTCGAGCAAACAGTAGATGCCGAGCAGTTCATGTGCCGAGTCAGAAACAAAATTACAGTATGTGTCGAGCATTAGTAACTTCAAGTGCTGAGCATCACAGATTGGACATATTTGTTTGTGATTGCAAAAACAACTATGTAAACCATTTTTCAGCCGACCAAAGGATAGAATACAATCTTTTGAAGATAAGGACAAATCTGTATGCGGATTACCTATGCAAATTACATGTAGAAAATCAGAAAAAGGGAAGGATTAAGCGGCAAAAAGGATGAATCTTAGTTGTAGATTCATACCTAACCCTAAGTCTTCTAGTCTTCTTAAGGAGGACAAAACCCTAAACTTCACGAGCGTGTAAGGAATTGAAGGAGAAGTAGAGAGAAGCTTGCATGCAAAAACTAGAGCATTCATGGAGACTTAGAAGTTATAGAGAGTGAATTGCAGAATCAGTTTGAAAAGAACAAAGGATAAAGGATACAACATTGACACACCAGATTAGAGAGGATCAAGAAGGACACTGTATGGATTTGATCTTTAATCAGACAACTAGAGCCAATCACAAGATCTATGTTGAAACATCTTAATAGGTGATTTTAGTTAAATCTCCTAGGCAGAGTAGTCCTAACAGACTGTTGTAAATCCTTTAACAAGGTGACATTTCAAATGGATGTTCCGAAGTCCTTTAGCCAGACACACTTTTAGCAAGGTGTTGAAATCCTCTAACAAGGTGGGACTTAACAGTCCTTGTAAGCCTTTAACAGGGCAGATCATGTTTCATGGTCAAACTATCGTAACCTTAATTGGCTACACTTTATTGTTGTAGTAGTGAAGAATTGTGGGTGTCATCCTCACCCCAGTTTTACCTTTTCTTTGGAGGGTTTTTGGGTAATCATATCAGGTGTCAAATGTGTGATTGCTTATGTGTTTACATGATTTAGATGTATGTGCTTTACATGTTATTTCAGTTTATCTATTGAATGCATGAGATGGATGAGCGGTGAAAAGTTTATGGGATCATGTTTTGACTGCTGATTCCCGCCCCCCTTCTCAGTAGTTTACCTTTCCTACTCGTAATTCCAACATTTGGAACGATAAGTAAAGTTGTAATTTGGGGGCCTACTCGAGTAGTTTGCAACTTTGTTACTGCTGCCATTTTTGTGACAAATATTGATGTGAGACTTTTGCAAGTATTCAAGCTACGTCTGATGTCTATCATTCTACAACTTCCCTTGTGTCTGCAAAAATTGCAAGGATTTATGATTTGTATGAATGATTGTCTCTTTCTTAGAATGTAATGCTTCGATTGTTTGCAGGCCTTCACAATTGCATACATCTCTGTCATATATGGGATACCTACGAACTGTTTCATAAATTGTTTCACTATGAACCATTGTTCAGAAGGTTATTGCAGATCTGGAAGTGCCAACATTGGTTCTGAAACTACCCTATTGTTCAAAGTTCAAACACTCAAAGGTTCGCTGCTGCACCTATGTGCAAACAAATTTTGCCTCAGATCCAACCCAAAGTACTTGATTCATAGGCCATGCCAAATGAGAGAATCTAAGTACAAACCTCCAGTAGAAATTTCCCATTCCCAAGAAGCTACAAATCTCTATGATATTCTTACGAGAAGGGCAACCCTTGATGACCTGAATCTTTGCGAGATCAATGTCAACACCCCTGCTGCCCACAATATAGCCCAAATATTGGATGCTCATCATTCCAAATAACACTTCCTCTAATGGCATAGAGTTGATGTTGCTGCAATTTTGAAAGTGCTTGCTCATCATGTTGTACATCTTCATTTTCTGTCTAACTAAAGATGAGTATGATGAGTAGACCACGACAAAGGAATCGGTGAAGGGTCTGAGAAATATCATTCATTACTGTCATGAAAGTAGCAGAGGCATTTGTCGGCCCAAAAGGCATTGCCAACCATTCAAACAACCCCTCTTTGGACTTGAAGGCAGTTTTCCAAACATTCGAGGATCAATTGGCACTTGGTGATATCTTGACTTCAAAGCAGTCCTGGTGAAGAACTTAGCCCCATGTAACGGTTCAGAAGATTATCATTTTGAGCAATCAGATATCTGTTCTTTACTTTGATCTTGTTCAAAGTACTATAATCAATGCATAGTCTCCATATGCCATCTTTCCTTTTGGACAAAAGAATTGGGTTGTCACAAGGGGATGCACTTTGTCAGATGTGGCCCTTTTGAATTAACTGTTCAGTTTGTCATCTAACCTCACCATTTTCAAAACTGATCTCCTATACGATGGCCTATTTGGTAAGGGTGTGCCTGGGATGAAGTCAAAGGAATGCTTCACATGACAGTGTAGTGGAACCCCTGCTGGTGAAGTGAAGACATTCTGCTATCTTGCCAATATTCAATCCATATGGTTTTGTTGAGCAGAGATGGTTGCTATTATGGGGTTGTTACCTATGATCTTCTTTTGCTCTATTGGTCATATCATCAACAATACAAAAACCTTAGTATGGGCTCAAGCGTCCACATTGTTTTGCAGTAATTTACAAAGCAGATTTTGCAGGGTTGTCGCAGATCTGGGGCCGAACATATCCTGTTGTTCAACCCCACAAATGCTTGCTGCTGCAACTCTGTGCAAACAAATTTTTCCTTAGAACTACGCCAAAGTACTTGATTCATAGGCTATCCCAATCTGAAGAAGCTATGTATCTCTGTGATAATCTTAGGAGGTCAATCCTCGATGACCTGAATTTTCGCAGGATCAACATGAACACCCCTACTGTCTACAATGTAACCCAAAAATACTTTGATTTAGAAATACTTTTGTAATTTTCCTAGTTCATTTTAACTTTTAACAGCAGAAGATGATCATTTGCAAATCAATATTTGACTCTGTAATTCTGGGAATTTCGAAATAATATTTTATTTTGGCTATCTTTATTTTGAGTTGCATGTTTAATCCTGCATTTCTGATCAATGCCTGCAAGCATAGATGAAAAGATCTCTTAATTTTTGTGAGACTTGCAAATAGTTTGGAGTCAAAAAAAACCACAGCAATTTTTTCCTTTTAAGCTTGCAAGTAAATGCAAATAAACGTGTTTTTAATATTAAAACCTTATCCAATTTCATATAATTTATTTTTTCTTTATTTTCTGAGTTCATTTTAACAGCAGAGTACAATGTCATTTGCAAATCAATCTATGACTGCAATTCTATGAATATTGAAATAATATTTTCTATGGTTGTCTTTATTTTGAGTTGCGACTCGCATGTTTAATCCTGCATTATTGATCAATACCTGCAAGCATAGATGAAAAGATCAGTTAATTTTTGTAAGACAAGCAAACACTTCGGAGTCAAAAAAACCTTTGTAAGGCATTTTTTCCCTTTTGAACTTGCTAAATGCAAAAAAATCACGTCTTTTGTATTAAACCCTAATCCAATTTCATATAATTTTTTTTTTTTTTTTTTTCTGAGTTCATTTTAACAGCAGAAGACGATGCCATTTGCAAATCAATCTATGACTGTAATTCTGTGAATATTGAAATAATATTTTTCTGTGATTATCTTTATTTTGAGTTGCATGTTTAATCCCGCATTTCTGATCTATACCTGAAAGAATAGATAAGATAAATTTATTAATGTCCAATCAAAAGACAAACAAGCAGGTCCAAGGGACTACAAAAGCTAGGCCAAAGGAAAGACAACAGAAGGAGCACCAAATGGTGTCCAGGGAAAGGAATAGAACAACAAACACAAAAACAAGAAACCTAAAAGAAACTGAGCTGACCCACTAGCAGCCCCAAGCAGCAGAGAAGAAACTCAGAATTGAAGGATAGGCCTTAGGGCAAGAAGAGATCCCTAGTCGTTGCTAAAACCCTCTGGATGATGGTGAGGAGGAAGGCCACATCCGTGTGGCTGATCTGTGAGGATGCATAGGAGGGAGGGTACCCAAAGGGGGATCGCGAGGCCACGTGGTCCCTTGCACCGGGGAGACCATAATGAAGAATGAGGTGATGAGTTGATCAAGGTGCAATCTTATGTGGAAGTGCTTCTGTAAAGAGTGTGTTGACATATCAGTCAAGTTTGTTATTAGTGACATACAATTATTCGGATTGTAAATAACTACCAAGTTTATTGTACAGTGAATAGTGTTTGCCAAGCATTTCAGTTGTCACGAAGTTCTTTAGTTGCTACCGAGTCCTTTGGACAAATTCCAGTGTTTACCGAGCAATTACAGTTACAGTGAAGATTAGCAGTGTAAACCGTGCATCTCAGTGTATGCCGAGTTTACCAGTGCAAACCGATCTGTGCAGTGTTCATTGAGTTCGCAGTTTATGTGATGCGAGTCTAGTGTTAACCGAGCCATTCAGTGTTAACCAAGTGACTCAGTTTATACTGAGCTCGAGGTGATAGTGTTTTCCGAGCTATGCAAAGGTAAACAAGTGATTCAGTTTATATGATGAGTTTCACAGTATTCTCTGAGTCATTAGTGCTGACTGAGTTCAAAACTATTTGGAAGTGATCAATATGGACCGAGCTTCTACATCTACCGAGTGCATGATGATGCCGAGCTTTGACAGTGGATGCTGAGTATCAGAACCTCACCAAGTCGGTCTTTAGAATTTGAGTTCCTTCATTTGGGCCGACTTTGTAATATTTGTGTAAACTTGTATGGTGGCTGACTTTGTAATTTGTATAATTGGATTGGTATATATGTAATGAATTGTATCATATCCAAGTGTGTAAGTGTGAATGTGAATGCAATGTAATCGAATATAATCAGAGAAGAGTATAAAAGAGCGAATTACAAAGGCTACAACAATATAAGGAGCAACAAAGACATATCTATCACAACAAGGTGATTAGTACTTAAAGGAATCTCATTCAACAAACCAAGTTGCAGATTAGAGATCAGCTGTTGCTTCATCCTAATAGGTAGATCAGTCAAATCCTTTAACAGGGTAGACTTAACAGTCTTTTATAAATTTTTTTACCGAGTGCATACTTCATTGTATGTTTGTAAATCCTTTCACAAGGTGGACCTAGCAGTCCTTATTGCTCCTAACAGGGCAAATCATCAAAAATGATCAATGTAAGCCTTAATAGGCCAACTTTATACTGTAGTACTAAAGCTTGTGGGTATCATCCCCACCCCAGTTTTACTTTCTATTTGGAAGGTTTCTGGGTCACCAAATCTTTGTGTCTAAGTGTTATGAGTGCTTTCATGTTTTCAGTTTCTTATGCATGCAATTAGATCAGATTATATGTGAAGGATTAAATGCTAATTGGATTGTTGGATTGAGAATTGAAATTGTAGAAGTTTTACAAGTTATTGATTCACCCCTCACCTTTCAGTAACTTAGCATACTCTAGAATATTTCCAATAGAGTGGTCTTGGAGCCTCAAGGCTTCCTGAAGATAGAGAGCAAGGCATCTCTAGTCTGTGTATTTGAAAAAGGAGGGGAGAGACTCAGTTTGTCTAAACAAATATTGGAACTTCCCTTTGATCTTGTAGTAAATTGGGCAGTTTAAAATGAAGTGAGTCTCTATCTCTGCAACCCCTATGTTGCAAAGCTGGCAGATCCGTCATCCCTCTGCAATTAATGGTCAGACTAAATGTGGACTCTGTGTTAACCTACTTTGAAGGAGCCAAGACAGATACAATGCGCATGTGACCAGCTACGGGATATATAGTAGGGGAGAACAATGATCTTGTGTTGAATATCCAAATAGTGTACATAATAGAAAGCCATTCTAAGGTTCAACCGCCCCAAGGGGTTATCAAGTAGTGAGGATGTACTGTTTGTAAATATCCATCCTAATGCGCCCATTCACTTCTTAATGAGGTGGTAGTAGATGAGTGGGGGTATCCAAAGAGTATTGGAAAGGAGGAAGGCAAACGATGTCGATCTTGTTAGATCCTAGAAGAACTGAAGTATGAAAAAACCAACAACCAGACCTCCTTGTGGGGTCTGAGCGAGCAATACCGTTAGAGGAGTAGCAGGCAAGGTAGGAGTATCTGTGGCATCCCTCCGAGGAGTCTGCAAGACCTCGCAGATGATGTAAGAACTGGGTTGAGCTTAAGATATTGTCAAGTCCCCCGAATTCAACCTGGACAATTCTATGCTAGAGAATGCTCTGAAGAAATATGGTTTGAACCCGCTCAATCGAGGCTCAATCCGACTCCAACAAGGATGGCCCCCAAACCATGGAACCATAGAGCACAGTTGGTCTAGTCAAAGTGTTCGTAAGAGTCAACTTCGATGTTGTGTCTTGAAAGATGCCTAAAACATTGTCTCTTAACTAGGGCCAAGGAACCATACCTTTTGTTGATATGAGGCTGAAGTGCTGGTCTAGTGCTAAAATGAGGGCTAGAGAATGTGACCCTGAGATACATGTAGGAAGACGAGATCTCAATCTTTGTGCCCTGGAAGAAGAAGAAGAGTTGAGAAGTCTTGAGATAGTTGAAGACCATCACCTTGGTCTTACCTAGGTTAACCGTTAATTGCTGTGAGTTGCAGAAGGAAGCAAGGCCATCAAGAAGTCTTTGCAACTCATCAGGAGACAAGGTCAGGAGGACAATGTCATTCGAAAAAAGAAAAATATAGATCAAGACCTAGTGTAAGGAGCAACCATCACCAAAAAGAGAGTATGTTTGAAGATAAGTCTCTAACTCATTAATGTATGGTCCAAACAATGTGGTAGAAAGAGGGCAGCCTTGCTTCTCCCCATTGGTGCTCTAAATGAACTCAAACAACCCTTGGGCGGTCCTAATGCACCCAAACATTGACTTGTAAAGTTTGATGATGGTGTTCAGAAGGTTCTTCAAAATCCCAATGTCTTGAAGCCTCTGAATTTGTGTTGTCTTGGGGATTGAATCAAAGGCCTTGCAGAAATCCACAAAGCAACAATAAACCTTCAAGGAGTGATGCCTCACTTCTTCAATAATTGCCTTAAGGGTCATGATGTGGTCCGTGGTATGAAAGTTCGAGCGAAACTCAACGTGGTCTCCTACCTTAATATGCTTTTGATCCGACTCCTTGGAAAGAATAGCGTGCAGAAGCATCACATAGAGTTTGGAGAAAATGTGCCCAATCATGATGGTCCTATAATTGTTGCGATCAGAGGTAGGTCTAGCCTTGTGTATTAGGTGTATGATTTGTCATGACCAAGAGGAGGGGAATCCTATGCAAACCACTTTGTTAAATAGCTTTGTGAGGAAGAAGTCCAATGCCCTTATGGCATATTTGAAGAGTTCTACTTGGAACCCTTCCTTGTCCACAACCCTATTGTTGTTCAGATGCATGATTGCCTCGTCGATGTTGCTAACTTTGAAAAGGTGACAGTGGGAGGGAGGGGTGACAATAATGGAGTATTGTCCCAAAATTTCATAAAGTGTGGAGGTGTGCAAAACTAACAAATCAAGGTCTATGGAGTAGGGGGGTTTTGCGAGGGAAAAGGTTGCGCTAGAAGGCCTTGGGTGACTGAAAGTGCGAGGTTCAAAGGGATCAATTATGAAGCAAGATGAACGTATGCTTTTTAAAGCACATGAAGAGGTGTGGTAAGAATGCTTTTGTATAGCGAAGGAAGTCGAACGGAGGGTGGAGGCAGCACATACGATGTGGTGAAAGGATTTTCATTCATCATCAAACCACTAGTTATGGGGACGTGTTCTTGCAGTGCTATGGGGATTTCTAGGGGGTGATGCGGTAGGGGTTAGAGAGGTGACTCGTCCCCCAGATGAACGTAGAAAGGTAGTTGAGCAAGGTGGAGGCTATCCCGGGGGGGTTGGGTCAAGAGGAAGGAGTGGGGGAGGGAAACAAGGTAAAGTTGAGGAGGACATGGTCCACCAAAGGAACGTAGGTGATGGTAAAGCAGCTAATAGAGGGAATCAGAGAAGAATAAGAGAAGGTGAAATCCACCACAGTCACCTCCCTACAATGAGAGCTTTACGTCTAATTAGTATACGTGAACTTTATGTCAAATGCCAAGATAAAAATCTCAAATTATTATCATATATATATATATATATGTATATATGTATGCATGTATATGTATATGTGTTAGCCTCGAATTTGTCTTGCCGATTGTAGATATTGATACCCATAATTTTGCTAAATTGATGTTGAATTTGAACCTAGTACCCATTTATTTGAACTTCTACTTCAAGTCGGTATCTTTCGCGCAAATGTAGAATCCTTTTTCCTGTTTCTTCATCAGCCCAATAGGTCCCATGCAAAGGTGTTGAACAAGAAAATGAAACTTCAACTTCAACTTCATCCCTTTTATTTCTAACGATTTCACTTGTTTTCTTCTCACAAGGATTTAGTTAAGCAAAGCATGTACGTTTTACTTAAAGGAGGCCCCGCTTCCTTGCCATGTGTTGAAGATGTAAAAAGCAATAAATGTGACAGTTAAGTGGCATGTGTTGAAAGTACCAGCTATTTCTAGGAAAGTAAAAGTAATGATTATCTGGCATCATTAAAATGTGTTCGCATGTTGATGTGATGGAGATGAGCAATGATAAACAGTTGGAAAGTCTTGTCAAACAAATTGACATGCCGATATTAATGAATTCACACACTCCATATCTGTCCTTGATTTTTCGAAATCTCGTGCTTTAAAACCTTTCCTTTTTTGGTTTAATTGCCTATCTTGCTATGCCGGAGCCCAAAACATCACGCTGGTAAGAACAAAACTGGAAGTGCTTGACTTAGCAGAAACCAATGAGTGCACATTTTGGCTTCTTCTATATATTTTTCTTTCTTATTCCTGTTTCTCTTGATTAAAGTTTTCTTTTTAAGCATTTAAGTTTGTGATTCCCTGTCAAGGTGGCCATGACTCTTTTCCGACCTAAGCTCCCTAAACTTGAGAAGCCTTGTTTGTTGAGCTCTCTGTCTGAGATTCGGGATACTTTCCTAGTCAATGTAGACCTAACCCGACTGGTAGAGAGAGTAAAGAATGCACAAGCTGGACCCATTTACCAGAAACTCACCGGTAGTGGTCTAATAGAAGCTGCCACTTTCCTGATTGCCATAGGGTGTCCAGAGTTGATTGTTGAGTGTGCGAATCATTATGATCCTCATACTAGATGTATAAAGGTCACAGGTGAAGTTTTGGTCAGAATTGATAGAGTTACAGTCAATTCCTCCTTAAGGATACCTCATAAAGAACCCTATGAGCCATGGACTTTTGAAGAATTTGGACGCTTGTATGAAAAGAAAAAGAAAGATTATGATTCTATTTTGGCATAAACTTGGCTTTTAAAGCCAGCACTAGGAGGCTCAAGGTTACCCAAACCACTAACTATTGAACATTTCATTAAAGAGTTCGTCGACATAGTTTTTCTGCTCAACAGAGTAAAAGGAAATGAGCATGCCTTTCACTAGGATAACTGAATGTATTTGTTCATTCAGAAAATTGTTGAGGGACAAAAATTCATTGACTGGGCAGATTTGAGAGCCGAAGGTTTGCACTCAGGTCTTGTAGATTTGAATAACTTCGGTCCTTTCTTCATGTCCTCCTTTTTGGTTTACATCCTGGCAATGTCAAAAGAATGGGAAGGGTTACCACACGAACCCTGGACATAAGACATGACCATATATTTGTATTATGACTTTCTACAAGCAAAAGAGCCCTACAAGGAGTTCCAGAGGATTAATGATGTATTCTTAGGGAGACTAGTTTTTGAGCTCCGAGGCCAAGAGATTTGCGGGATCTCTGAAGAGTCTATGCAAGCTATTAAGATTTATGGTTGTTTTTATATACAATTCTCTAGATTCACCTACATCAGAGTTGGGGGTTTCGCTGGAGAACCTCTTAAGTTGCCTCGCTATTGTCTTGATGACATTGTCCTTTCCAAAACCTGTAGGCAACTCCTGCATGTCACTAATTTGTCTGAAAATATTAAAAAGGCTCATGCTGCCTTGTTTCCTATAGAAATCGACCACTATAGATGTCCTAATGTCAAACAGGCTATGTTGATAGATTCAACAATGTCCAAACTGTGCCTCAAGCCCTACCTTGGTAAAGAGAACTTTGATTAAAATCTAAAATATGCATCCTCCCTTAGGCATGTCCCTCACTTAGAAGACTACTGGGCTAATTGCTCTGATGAGTTTGATGTGAGAAAAAGATTGTGGTCGAGGTTGACCATAAACCAAATACGAGCATTCAAAGTTAAACTTGACATGAGTGAGATAAAAGAAAATGATAATGAGGAGGTGGTTCATCCTTTGTATATTGAACAAATAGAATGTCTCCCTATCCCTGAGCTAGATTGGAACAAGAGAGAAGCAGAGGATTTGCATTCTTGCATGTCCGAAGTTTTGAAGAGAACAGAAAATTGGTTAGCTCAACAAATGAATCAAGTTTCAATTCAAGAAAAGCCCAAAAAGCACTCAAGAGATAAAAAAGAGAAGCCTTCAAGAAAGCTGATTGTGCTCTCTAATGTTGCTATTGGTGATTCTGTTGCAAGTCAAGAGGAAGTTGAAGTTGAAGTATTTGTTCCTCCAGTTCAACTTCAAGGTCAACTTCAAATAGTGAGCACTAAAAGAACTACTTGTTCATATACCTGAAGCAAGAAGGCTGTGCAAAACAGAGCAGAGAGTGGGATTGCGATAAATTTGGATTCCCCAGAAACCTAAGTGTTAATAGAACAAATCATTGCCCCAGATATGTTTGACTCAATAGAAGTCTAGTAGAAAATGGTAGAAGGAGATAATGCACCAATGAATACTCTGGCTCTGATTAACAACACTGCCATGCTTGGAAAGGAGCCTGTGTCACCTAAGTGGTTAGAGACTTTTGTAGAAAAGAAACGAAGCATGGTACTAGTCTCCATGCCAATGGATGACTTGGTGAGTAAATGCCTTGGAAGGTCTTCTAAAGTTAAGAAAGCAAAAACAGAGTCTCAAATTGATTTTGACAAGGACATAGGACGATGGTTGGCAGAAATTGCCAAACCTCCATAGGATAAGCTTCAGGAAGAACTCACGCCTCAAGATTATCAAGTATCAAAAATTGACCTGGTAAAGGTAGTACGGCTGTAGACATGAAAACATTCGAGGTGTCTAACAAGAAGATTGCAGACCGGGTATGGAAAGATGCTAAAGATAACAAGATATGAAGGAAGCTATGGGAAGCATGGCCCAATATATCAATGCAATTCTACATCCTGATCTGAAGCCAATCAATGAAATGTCAACCATTGTTGATGTCAAGTCTCCAACCAATCAACAGTTCTTGGATAATTTACAAAAGTGTAAAGCCACAGCTAAGACATTTGAAGAATGGGTTCAGATTGTGCGAATTGAAGCAGTAACACAAGTGAATCTCTTGAGTGATACTTGTAAAGAGACTTCAATTGTTACTAAGAAGGTTGAATCAAATATTGAGGGATATGAGAAGGAGAAAAATAATTGGGCGAAAGTGATATTGTGGATTGATGAAATACATGGGTATGGCTTGCAAAAATTCCTGTCTGAATGCCCTGTGGCTGGTCTTGATGATAACTTTCCACGTGATCCAAGAATGCATTGAATGGAGAAATGAAGCAATTGCGCAAGGTGTAGTTGAAGTCAAAGAAATGCTATCTGAGCTTGGGGTCATAGATGATATAATTCTCGGCAATCTGAAGTGGTTTTATAAGCAGTGTGTAGAAGGAGAAGGTGACTCTGTCTTACCCACAAAAGATATCATCAAACAAGTATAGAAGAGATTCTTGGAGCTTCAAGAAAAGAAATCACCTGTGAAACAAGACTTTTCGAACATTGCCCATGTCGAGGCCATGTTGATAATCAATTAGAAGCACCTAGAGAGGCACAAAGGAAAGATAGCGGAGCTGAAGAGGGGAAAAGAAGTTTGGAAACAAAGGATTGCTTTTCTCAGTCTGCCACGTCAGTCAGTCACCTCATCCTTTATTGCCGCTTATGAAAGTTGGAAAGTTGGAAGGATTGTTGCTGGCGTGGACAAAGCCTTATGACACTTGGAATTTCTTAGTTGCATGCTTTCTAGTTTTTATTTTCTCTGCTTTGTTTTAGTCGGTTAGCTTGGTTAAGTAACCAAATTACTATCTACTCTTGGCGGGGTAATTTTGGATTTAGGGTATATATATGTAATAACTGTTTTCAAAAAGACTCTCTCTTGGTGGATGCGAAACTAGAAATATTTTTGGATTTGGTATTTGCATTTTGAAAGAAAAACTTTGATGCAAAATTTTGGTTGTGATAAGGAAATATAAGATTCTATAGTTTTATGTTTTGAAGCTTTTCTGGAATAGATAATATTGTCTGTTCTGTAATGATAGAATCTACATTGGTCATTTGTGAAAAGATTTACATTGTCTTATTGCAATTTAGAATCTTGTTGTTGAGGTTGAGAGAATTCGAATAGATAGTAGTAAAAGTGAACTTCAAATTGTTTTCATCTATAGGGATTAATCATGTGGATGATCTTGGTTATAAAATTTAAGTGGTTTTTCAATCTGCACATTCTTTTCATTTATATGAATTGATTGTTTAGGCTTTTTCAGTATTTTCTTTAAAATACTTGTTGGGAAGGGTTTCCCTCAAAGGAGGAATTAATGAATATCTTTTCAAACTGGTTGCTGCACCTTATAGTATTGTGAAATAATACTATGCAAAGAATTCCTTACACATTTTGGGAATTTCAATCTGTTAGTTTATTAAGAGTTTTTCTCTCTTTGAGTTTTAAAATTAAAGGGGAAAAAACTGTTTACTGACAATATGTATATGCATTATAGATACAAAAGTTAAGAGAAATATGTAAAGTGTAAAACTAAATCATTTTATAGTATGAAGCTATGATGCTTGATCATTGATCAATACCGAATGTAAAAAACAAAGCAAAAGATTTAAATACGTGATCATTGATCAATATCAAATGTCAAAGATAAAGTGACAAATTTAGATACTTGATCATTGATTTGTGTTCATGATTCTAAAGAAAATCATCACATTGAATTACTACATTACAAAATAAAAATTGGAAATATAGTTCACTAAAAGCTTGAAACATGATATAATGTTCATCAATTATCAAAAAAGTCAATATCAATGGGGTCTTTAGCAACTTCAAGTGGTAGATCAACATCATCATTAGAACCCAAACCGGTTCCACTAGCGCTAGAGGGTGCCGTGTCATCATCATCCACACTAAGCAAAGTGGCTCTAGCATGATTCTAAATGGACAAATCCAAGTTAGTAGACTTGGGTGGTACATCCCAAAGCTTCTCTGCCCCCTTCTTGTATTTAGATCCTTAACGTGCCACGAGGCACAAATTGGTGTGAATAAAAGAGATGTACTCTTAGCGACAAAAGAGCTCGCAAACTAGAAAGATAACCAACAAAATAAAAAATACAAGATAAATTCGAGAGTGCAAGTGTTAAATTCTACAATGAAAGTGCCCCCCGCCCAACCCCCAAAAAAATTTAAAATCTTACTTGTGATACAATCTTAATTGCAAGAGGTTGGAGGTACATATAATCTTGCCCATGAAGGTACTATCATGTAATATCATCCATTCTGCTTTGGTCATTAACAACAATAGAGTATGCATCTTTTCCTGAGATAAACAATCCAAATTCTCTCCTAACATTGCCATCGCCTCTGGATCGCTAGAGTCTACTAAATGCCCTCATGTACCCACTAGTAGTCTCATCATCTTTATGGCGGCACTCTACTTGGAATAGAAAGTACTCTTGTACTATAGTACTTGGGAGACAACATATGCTAGGAGGTGCAAAGGTGTAGTCATCTTGTTCTTACGGTGAAGATCAATTGCTTCCACCTTTTTGTATAAGGTGTCCTTAGGATCATCTCTCTCCTTTGTATGACCTGAGATATTTAATGATGTTCATGTAAGTTATCTTGATGTAAGCTATTTCAATTTAGATATCTGTCAATAAACAAGAATAGAGGAATGTATTATGTATTATAACTACCACTTTTATTTTCTCCAACATTGTGCCCATGCTATCATTGACATCCCGCAAGCATGATTCATCAGTGTTGACAAATTGAAGCATAGACATGATAGGTTCAATGAATTCCAATACATAATTGACACAAGCCCACCAATCATCACCCAATATCATTGCCTTCATCTTTTGGGCTTTCATTGTATTGGATTGCTTCTAGATTCCCTATTGCTTGCTAACAACCATCTATGACAATGCCTCCTTCAGTCTCACAAGTCGTTTAAGAATGACTGTGTGAGATGCAAACTGGGTTTCAGCCACCTAAAGACATGTTATTAGTAAGGTAATAACATGTTTAAAATATGTAAACAACACAAAATATTTTATTCAATTATGTAAAACCTGACATAAAATAATAAATAAAACTAAATAAATTAAAATTTGAAATTTAACTTCAATAATTCCAATCTTGAGAAAGTTCTGAAAATTGCTTTGTGACATATGGTGGTTTGTCACAAACATTTGAATCTCCTCACCCTCGTATTTTTTCTCACCCATTCTATTTGTGTGCCAATTGCTTGCATCACCAAATTGAATGAGTGGACAATGCGTGGTGTCCTAAAGATGTGATCATATCTATCTTGTACCGAAGCATTTGTAGCCTTGCAAACTTTTGCATTGTCTGTAATTACTTGGACAACATTATCATGACCAACCTCTTCTATGGAATCATTGAGAATCTTGGTGATGAACTGTACATCTTTTACTTCCCCTTCACAGTCAACCGCCCTAAAAAATATTGACCCCTTGGGGGATACAACAATTACGTTGAATAATGTATTGTTTTTGCAATCTTTTCATCCATCAAAAACAATAGACACACTTGTTTGAACCCAAGATTCTCTAATTGGTTTTGGTTGGACCTCTACATTTTTCCCCTCTTTATGCAATAAGGTGGTGCACGCCTTTTCAAATCCAGGGCTTGTGTAACCATAAGATGCATTATTTATTTTTGTCACATCTCCCTCTAGTAAAATGATCACACTAAGTTGAGTGGAAGACCATTCGCATAGGCAACATGCAATTTTTTCATCAACAATATTTCTTGCCTTATTTTGAAATGCCTTATCTAAAAATACCTTATCTAATGGACCTCTCTTGCGGATGGTGATTTTGGTTCTTTTACATCTTCATCCTCCCTAGAAGGCATAGGCAAGAAGGGATGTCTAGAGGCTGGTTAAGTGGGCGGCGTTTTTTTTTGTTTCCCAGAACTATAACCACCCTGTTTTCCTTTTGCAACCAATTTCTCAAAATCTTGTTTTTTTTATGAGTGCTGCTATTTTCTCCTCATACATATTAATCTCTTTACCCCTAGGGCCCAAAAAACAAAATTTGACTCTATAGTATAAGCTTCTATATTGTGAGTTGCAAAAATTATATTTCCAAATAAACCCCCCACCTCTAGGAAGTCGAGAATTTTTTTAAGTGTCTCCATAAAGGAGACCCTTCATCAAATTTAAATTTTGGAGACCCCTCCCCACCCATTGAGTGTTGATGATTCATTGCTGCAATGTATTAAAAAAATGAAAGACAAAATTACTTCAAAACTTCTTCATATACTTGAGTAAAATCTAAAATTCATCAAAAACTCAAAACAATCTATCAAAAAATTAACGGTTATGGTTGAAATGCATACTTTTAAGTTTAAACACTCAAGTCTGCTTTTTGTAAGTTATTTGCCACCCCACAATTGATCTCCTTTGAATACAATCATGTCACTTCAAACAGGCAAAATGGAGAGAACAAATGTGAAATGAAATGTTTTTAGAGGCTTCATATGGGGGCGTTCTAGGGTTAGAATGAAAAAAAGTTAAAACCAAAAAAAAATTGTGATTTGATTGTTTTTAAGCCCACTTTTAAACTTGATCGCTGCTGGTTCTCAGGGGTCTGGGTGGGTCTACCTGTCGTTCTCTCAGGTCTACGCCCGGGTCTGTACTTGGAGAGACCCACAGGTCTGTGCATGGACCCTGGGCATACCGGGCATGACCCAGTTTGCACCTGGACCTGGTTTGAGGGTCCAGGGTGCAAACCTGGTAACTCAGATTATTAGCTTCAGCCATATCTCAGGTCAAAGGACTATGGAAGATACTTCTTTTCACTATCCATTAAATCTATGCACTGCTTGCCTGCCTCTACAGGGAAACATTATCTGTTAACTTGTGTCCATGACTCTGAAGATGAAGCTACCGTTATTATAGATAAAATTAAAACAATAAAGACTAATTGAATTTCCTCTATTGATTGTATTAATTAGGTCATCCCGCCTAAAAATCATTCTCAACATGGATGCTTGTGCAAGGACAGTTGATGACTTGTGATCATCTGTAAAAATTAGTCTAATTTTGTTGGTTCTACATCATTTTAAATTTTATTTGTCCTGGTAGTACATTGTATTGCATTCAACATTAGACAGATAAAGTTTGTATTCAATTGAAATTGTTTTGCTGTCCGTTTTCATCTCGTGCTCTCGTAAAACGGAGTACAACCCATGTAGACCATCATTTTTGGTCTATGAACTAGCCTGGTTCTCATAAGATGGAGCCCTAAGTAAGATTTTGGTTCTCATAAAATATGTATCCAAAATGTTTCCATCAGAAATTCATGTACTAGTTACTCTTTGTTGACTAGCCATTTGTTTGCGCATTCCTTCCTTTCTTCTGGTCAACTAACTCCACAACTAGTACTAATTCACCATGTGTATGACATACACTTTGTTTAATGTGTCTCTCCTCCTCTCTCATCTTCTGGGCCAATGCTTAGCTTCCAAATTGGTTCTGCTGTTTTCCATTGTGGTTTCTGTTGTATCTGGTTATGGTTGAATTCTCTGAAGTTGTTCCCTGCATAAAATTGTTTCAATCTGTACAATTCAATTTATTTTATTTTCAGTTTTTTTGCTTTTACGAAGCAATTTTTCACAACTTTGGCATTGCATTCTACGTCTGGCATTAATCTGTTCAGTTGCAACTTGTAATATTATTTAGCATTTTGTATTCATATCTCATATGTCGTCGGATCAAATTCTTTTCAAATGTTGTACCAGAAGCATTATTAGATGAATTATAGGATATTTTAATTAAAGATTAATCTAAGTGGCTTGTTGAACTAAGTTCATATTGTTACTTGCGATTTCTGTAATTTGCTACATGGATATTAGATTTGAATCATGGCTTGTGCTTCTAATTCTGATATGGTGTCGTAGCCAGTTTGTGAGAAATGCTAGTAAATTATATTACACCATAGTACTGATGAGGTAAAAGAAGTATTTGGGGGATTCTGTTAGATAGGTCAAGTAACAAGACAATGGTGGGACAGAGGCAGGGGTCAATATTAAATCTTAGGTTAGGTAATAATAGTTTAGTCAAAGACTAAACTAGGTGGGTTGTTAAATCATGGTTCATGCCTCCAATTTTAATATATATGAAGTGAAAATTGTAGAGGAAATCTTTGCTCGTTTTCAATTTTACAAAGAATTAAAAGCATTATTGACCATTTTTTATGGCATTAAGTGCCTTTCATGTAGAATTGTCTCTGCAACTTCGTACGTCTCAATCTTGATTCTCTTGGGATACTTCCTTTCAACCGAGTTTTGTGAGACATGATTTTTCTCTGTTTTCTATGTTTTTTCTAAAATTAGGAAGAAAAAAGTGAAGCTATGATTTTTTGTAACCTCTTGATATGTGTGCCTGCAACTCTTAAAACAAATTCATAAGTTGCATATATGAATTGAGTTCTCTACGAAACTGAGGCTGTGGTACAAGAACATATGTATAGAGATTGTAGTTGGCAAAGTATGCATTTCAACTTAACTGATGCTATTTTGTGGACAGGCTATGGCTGGCTTAATGGGGGATGTCTTGAAAGCAGCCTTCAATCCATCTCAAATGGTATTGACTGCTGGGGCTTCTGCAGCCCTTGAAATCCTTGGTTTTTGTCTTGCAGAGCCAGGAAATGCATTTTTGGTTCCATCACCATATTATCCAGGGTAGGCATTGAACATTTTGTATGCCTTACACTATGAAATGTTATGTTCATAAACTGCAAATGAATTTTATGTAGTATGTGAATGATGATTGTGTGCATTTCATTCTATAAAATGGTTTTCTATTTTTGACATTCTCAAATTTGCCACCATGTTTACTGAATAAATCAGTTTGTTGTTCAACCATCTGCCAGTTTTGACAGGGATTTCTGTTTGCGTACTGGTGTTGAATTAGTGCCTGTTCCTTGTCGTAGCACTGACAATTTTGATGTAACAATGAATGCACTTGAGAGGGCATTCATTCAAACTAATAAAAAGAGGGGGGTTGCTGTTCGTGCTCTTCTTATATCAAATCCTTCCAATCCAGTTGGTAAAACATTAGATCCGGAGATGTTGACCATGCTCTTGGAGTTTGCAAGGGACAAGAACATTCATCTTATATGTGATGAAATTTATGCAGGATCAGTTTATGATAGCCCTGAATTCAGTAGTATAGCAAAGCTTGTAGAATCAGGAGACTTTGACAAGAGACGAGTCCATATTATCTATGGTACATCCAAAGACTTGGGACTTGCTGGTTTTAGAGTTGGAGCTCTTTATTCTTATAATGACACAGTCATCAATGCTGCTAAGAAATTTGCCAGATTTTGCGCTGTTTCATCTCATACACAGTGTTTACTTGTTTCCATACTTTCAGATAGTCAGTTTATCAAGAAATATTTGAGAGAGAATCAAAGGAGGTTAAGAGAGAGGTCTGCTGCATTCAGTGAAGGATTGACGAATGCAGGCATTAAATGTTTTAAGAGTAATGGGGGTCTTTATTTGTGGGTTGAAATGGCAGATTTCATGCCATCCTTCAATCAGAAGGGAGAGCATGCCTTGTGGGAAAGATTATTATCAGAAGCAAAAGTAAATATTACTCCGGGATCTTCTTGTCATTGCATTGAACCCGGATGGTTCCGTGTGTGTTTTGCTACTCTAAGTGACCATGATGCATCAGTGGCTTTACAACGGATTCAAGAATTCTCTAAACGCTGTAAAACTTGACTGTAGGGATACTTATTCTTTTAACCAAACCATTTTGGCTCTATAATCATTCTTTATAATATCCTACTCAAGTTTTTGGCTATGCTTAAAAGTTTTTCCTTGCACATTTGAATTTGTTGGGAAGTCATTTCCTTAGACTTATTGCTTGGGACATGGACTTACTGATTCCCTTCTATGGATTCTGTTTTTTGCCATAGCATATAGTATTTAGTACACTCTCTTACTTCTAGTTGATTCTTTTTGGTTTGGGCATGTCATTGTGAGCAGTCATGATCAATTGCTGGCCGGATCCCAACTAGGATAGCTACAGATCTTGATTTTCAATCTTATTTCATATTCGGAATTGCATTGTCTGTGACATTCTGTTGACAAAATTTATTGTCAGTCTTATTTGGCAACAAATGGTTGTTGATGAACGGGAACAGCTTGAGAGGGTATGATGTTTCCATCCAAACTGTTTGGTCAAGTAAACATACCTCTTTTGACACAACTCTTTTGGAAATTTTTGAGGGGTGCAGGATCCTGTTGGATGTCAGGCAGTTTCAATTTGTATAACTGTAACTTGCAATATATAGACCCAGTTGTTTCTGGGAGAACTTATCTTTGAGTTTTGACTAATGAACTTGTATGTACAATATCTTCCTTCAAGCATTCCTAATTTGCTAGCCGGAAATTGCTAGAAATCATCGTAGAACACCTAGGCTCTCTTTCCGCTTGAATTGTCTCCAAAGGAGAAACATGTTCAAACATACATATTGCAAAGTCAAATGTGGCCATGCATATGATATAATTAAGTGAATTTTTGAAAGGAGAGGGGCTTTTATAGTCCACGACAGCAGTCATAATTTTTGGGTTGACATATGGTGACAGTGATATGGGACTACCTCGTACTCCTTTTCGGGAGGTACCTAACTGCACTACAAACTTCCAATGCTGCTTTGTTGACTTAGAGCATGATCTGCGTAACCATTTTCACATCATATTGAAGTTCTTCGACAAGATACAATGATCGCAGTCTTGTGCGACCGAGATCTAGCTGTAAGATAGGGTACCTAATGCTACAGCTATTTTTTTTGGTTAAAACTCTTGTTGACATGCTTCCCACATGATCTCCATGTCAGTCGGATAATTTACTATTTTGAAAATTGTTGTGTAATATTGGGAGGAAAGTCTGCTTCTAAGTACCCAAGAGGATGCTCAGTACTTTGTCCCTTTTGTAAAGCCCAACTAGTGAAAGTATCTCCATCTTTATATGAGCTTTCTAACCATTGTTGGTAAATAAATTTCATTCCTATGGGTAATTTACATTAACCAAATAAAACAAGAGCTTTTGAGAAGCTGGAGTCCCTGTCTTTTAGAAAAATGGAAAAATGGACTTTCTATAATGTTGAAAAACATATAGTTGAATTAAAATTTTGAATTATGTAAAAAAATTGTATAATAAGGATAGTTAAAATAGTTTAAAGTAACTTAACATGAATAACTATTTTTTGAAAAATCAGATACAAACTTATGTAGTAAATTTTTTAAAATTTTGGAATATGTATGTAGAAACGAGAGAAAAAGAAGGATAGTTTAAATAGTCTAAATTAAATTAACATGAATAAATAAATTTATTTAATTAATCTTATTAATTTATCTTTCAATAAGTAAATCCATTTAAAAATATACATTCAAGTAGTCAATTTAACAAATTCATTTTTTAAGTTGATTTAAAATGTCGATTTGTTTTTCCAAAGTCATTATAGATATATCTTTGAATACATAATATTTTGTTAAACAAAGGAATATAGATACTCAATAATATAAGTTTATCTTAAAATTAACTTAAAATAAAAATACTATAATAGTATAATAAATTTATCATTAAATATATAAATTTATTTAAAATAAATAAATATACATAATAACATTGTAAATTTATTTTTAAATTACCTTTAATATCAAAAGATCCATGTTTTGAAAGAACACAGAGGTATGGTTGAAAATTCCATCAAATTGCTTTTGCTTGGAATGAATCATTTAATCTCTCTATTCTATTATATTATGTATTGAGATAAAAATGTCTAAAATTTAGGTGAATGTGATCTTCAAGAAACTTGTAAATAAATTATAGAGCTAAATGCACCATATATATATATATATATATATATATATATATATATATATATATATATATATATATATGGGGCAATTGTCCTTAGAAATGTTTGAAAAATCAAAGCTTATTGGGAATTTTCCCCAAAATACAGTGATGTAGAAATATTCAAAAAAAATTCTATGAACTAGGATGACAAAAATGCATATTTTGTATGAAGCTTAATCACAGAGTAAGACAAGAAAACTATTTCCTTTTTGTTGAAAATGGCGCTCACATTTGGGGTTATTCGTTCTTTTGTTAAAAAAACAAATTAGTAATGTGTACATCTGAAACATTTGGAGAAGAAATAAGAGATCACTTGAGGCACATTTTGTTTGAATAGCAGCTCTTCACAGTCTTCTGGAATGAAAACGTCAATGACAAGATTCATGTCAATAGAAAGCCAAATATTTTTATTACAAACCAGTTTCAAAGCAATGTGTTGCCAAAGCGGGAGATTTGAAGTGCAACAAGCCTTGGGCAGCCAAGGAACTCAAAGATTAATAGTTTTTATCCTTACTTAGTGAAATCCTTGTTAAAACATAATTTTATCGCCCATGGGATTGACGACATGAATCGGTAACAACCACAAAGGTATTGAAGAAAAGAGGGCTCTAGAAACTTCCTTGGAGCATCAACTTATAATTTTCAAAATTTTCATTTACGAAAATAAGAATAAACCCCAGGAAATTATGGATTGACCAATCGCAAAATCAGAATTAACATATGATTATTGATTTTTTAAATTAAACCTTACAAACTTAATAACGTGACATTAGTATGTTTCCCAAAAATTAATTGGATAGGGGCTATTGGGAACATTAGTTCCACGCCTTATATAAGGCAGGGGCTAATAATACAAGGATTTAAAAGGTTGATGACACCTAATCCCAACGACTATAATATATATTGTAAATACTAAAACAAATTGCATATGGTTCTCCCTTTGTAGTTATTGCATATGGTTCTCCTTCTTTCGTAGTTAGATTGCATGACTTGGGAAATGGTTTAAATATAATTACTTGCATGCTCTAATGTAAATAGTTGTTCCACCTTTAACTTCTCTAGAAGTAAGATTTGTTTCTTGATAAGAAACTAACCTATGAAGTTTGTTGAGTGAACAATATTATATGTTATAAGATATTAGCAAACTAGAAAGACCAATAGATGATGATGAAGTGCACATGATATAATGAATATGATATATAGGCGGTCATGGGCAAATTCAAGATTAATGAAGCTTTATGTCACAATGCACACAAAAGTTTGATTCTATGTGAGTACTAATTGTGGGTGGTTGCATGGTTTAAGAATGCTTATGGCATCAATGCCTCTGTGTTCTCACATAAGCATGCCATTGTTTGATTATTTGCTTGACTTCTTTAGAATCAACCATTGTTACTTAACAAGAACTTTTATTACTTGCTATAAGATATCAGTAAACTATAGTTGTGCACACGAAGGTACATACCCTAAATGGAATTTTTCAGTGGAAAATATTGGAATGCAATATGATTGCTGTGATTGTGCATAACATCTTTTTAAAGTAACTAAAGTCTAATATATATGGCATAGTAGGCAAAATCCAAGATTGGTGAGACTTTGTCATAGAGTGCACACCCAACATGGAAACCTTGGTGGCACTTGTTGAGGCTAGATTCTAGTTTGTTAGCTTTGTTAAGAGTATAAATTCCATAGCAAGTATTTATTTATAGAAGTTTTAAAGGAGGGTTTCTCTAAGGATAATATACCAAGTTCTCACCATATTCAATTACATATTTGTTGATAGGTCATTCAATTGTAGTTATGTATTATCATAACTTTTTAAAATTAAATTGTATATAAATTTATTTAACTCCCAATTAACAATGAATTGCAAAATTGACCACCATGTCAGTATTAGACATTTAGGATTTGTATGTCTTTTACTATGACCCATATACCATGACGAGCACATCCAAAATCATCACCCTTATTATATGAGATTAATTACATTAAGATGTTCCAATACTCAATTTTTAGATTCCAGTTGAGAATTTAGTAAATATAGCTTTATAATTGTCATTGAAAATTCCACCTCCACGAGTACATATGAAAATCAATATCCAAATTCTAAGAGAATCTAAATTATAAATAGTTGTTACATCTAATTTAGGAATCAACAGAAACTTTCCAAGGTTGTTAAAGTTACACAAATATAATGGATTGTCAGGTAGCATTTACTTGAAATCTCATGCTTCTTGGTGATGACGAGAAAGGGGAACACAATGGTTATACCTTGACAGTAGTTATAAGATGAGATCACAAAGATAAATACTATGTTTCTCCTATAGTGTGTTTTGGGTTATCATTAGTCACTTTGTGGCTATATTTAATTTTTAATTGAGTCACATTTGAGTGTGAGTGAGGTTATTTCCTAACTAGACATCAGTGTGGACCTATTCATATATTCACTTACGTCCTTAGTGTAATTTTTAGAGAGTTATAATGGGGCCATGTTCACCTCATTTACTTTAAGTTTCTTAGGTATTTATTATTTGCATAGTGCATTTAATTCTAGTATCATGTTGGTTGATAATATGCCACACATTGCCTTTATAAGCAATCTCTTGTATATTCAATCAATGCATTATTGTGATTAAACCTATCTTGTCATTATATCGTGTGGAAGCTATGCCAGCCTTGCATGGATTTTAGGAATGTTGGAGGAGCCACTTATTGACTCCTATAATATTACTACTATTATATTCTTATATAGTGAATTAGGTTCGTTTATGGATTATATGTTGTATAAATCAACCTAGGTGATATTATAAGGCACAAAACATGTACACACATTAATGTATTCATATTGAAGGCTATTGTATGCATCTCCCTTAAAGTGAAGAAGGGTTTGTATTATCAATTTCTTTTCACCACAGTATATTATTTATTTTCTTCTGCAAGTTATTTCATAAAAATGTGGTTCTAAGGCATGATTTTTGACATTGTGAAGGCAATGCTTTCTTTTTAAAAATCTTGGAGATTGTTTTATCAAGTATGCATCTCTTATTTTTGGGGTGATTTTTTGAAATTTTAAAGAGTTTCCTAAGAATAAATTAAGATACACATATAGTCCAATTTTCAAAGGACAAAACAAAATTAAGCATTTTATGTAAAATTATGAGTTTCTATCAAATTCTTTTTCAATATTGAAAAATAACTATTTTCTTGGAGATATATTTCCTTGGGCAATTACAATTTATGCATTTCTAGGTTACAATTAAGAGAATTTGGACTTTATTTGAGTGATCATTACTATTGTTTTCCTACAACTTTGCAACAGATAGCGAAAATAAAGAAGGAATAAAGAGAAAAATAACAAGAACAAAAAGAAAATAAATAACGAGAATACAAAAATGAGAGGGGTAAGAATAAGAAGCAAAAGCAAAAGTTAAGAAAATAATAAAGAAGAAAAAATAAAATGAAAAAGATAATGAAGATGAAATGGTTTTTTTTTGTAAAAGGGGTAGGCAAGTGTGGGAGAATATAATGCTCATAGCCCTATAGTATGTATTGGGTTATGAGTAGCCACTTTCTAACTATTGCAACTCTTGATTAAATCATATTATCATTATCTCCTAATTTACTTGAATGGTTCATTTAGGGACTATATGTTGCTATCTAAGTTGGCCTAGTTGATATCATAGACAAGTATGGTATATAGGAGGCATACATTAGTTATTATCATATTGGGCATTGTGTTCTTATGAAGACTATTGTAAGTATGCTCCTTAAAGTGGATGAGGAGGTTGCCCCTTCAAAGTGACACATTATCATCAATTATTTTAAACACATTTCTTATTATATTTTAACTATGAAATTTATTTTATAACAATACTATGATGTTATCAAAAGGTATTCATTAGTCTAAACTGAGAATTAAACCCATTCATTGAACATATATTAAAGACTAATCTATTTGACACAACTTTTTCATAACAATACTATGATGTTGTTGAAAGGGATTCACTAGTCTAAAGAATTAAACCCATTCACACAACATACATTAAGACTAATATAATTGACACAACTTTATACCTATTGGTGAGAATTGGACTTAATGTTGATTGCTCGAACTATTCTTTGTTATGTGTTTGACATGACTAAATAAGACAAATTAGGAAATATGTCTAAAGATATAACTTCAAAACTAGTCAACATAAATAGTAGGCTATATAATAGATATGCAAACTCAAAGCTTACCTAACACTCATTCGTAAAGTTGTCATAGCTAAACTATTATCGTATGCTCATGTAGTGACCAGATTCTATGTAATGAGACCACCTACTCTATAACCATCCTTCTTTGGTCCTTTTCGAGGTGGACTAGGGTGTCTTTCACTATAGTCCAAGTGGACTCATATGCCTAGCACGACATTCCCTCCAAAAGGGGCCCAAAATAAAACACATGTGAGTACCAATTCCTACATTTGTTGTTTGATCCAAATGTTTTGATGACTATTGGAAGTTGACCTTGTTGATTTTTTATACCAAAAATAAAGATAAGCAACAAAACAAAATAATACACAATAAGACATAAAAAATTATCTCACAAAAGCTCTCCAACTTGAGGGAGAAAAACCCAACCACAAAGATATTACTTATAATTTGCCCAAACACTGAGTCAAACCGAACTGATGATTATAACACATATCAATATGCAGACAATTATAAATTCCTTAGTATCGATATCTCAACAAATAAAAGATATTAATTTGTAATAGTATATGTGAATTCCTTCTCGAAGTATATTAACTTGTCTTGACTCTTCAATGTCTCGACTCTCTTCATTGTCTTGTGATGCAGGAGCATCTAAGGATCAAGGCTGTTGACTCCGATGTGGGTTTTGGTTGAGATTTACTTCCGAGGGTCATAACTCTTGACTCAAATGTGGGTTTTGGCTGAAATTTAAAAGGCAGTTGCGTGAGGAGGAGCTATTTGGATTGCTGGGCCATTTTGACATTTTCGCGAGAGCCTAAAATATCATCTTGGTCTCCGAAATTGGATTTTTTAGTTTTTTCCCTAATTTTTTAGAAAGTTGTTTTGTAATAAATTTGAAATCATATTCTTGATTTCATAGATTAGTTGGCAATTCATCTTGTCTTAGTTGGGGGCTTTTCTTGAGAAAAATCAAGATTTGTAGGATGGGTTTTGAAAATTACCAAAAATGGAAAAAATTGTTTTTCTCAAAAATTTGCCAAACATGGTAATTTTTGAAATTGTAATAAGTAGTTGTTTTTCTTTCATTGTAGAGGCAGGGTAGAGTTGGAAAAGTTTAATGAAGAATCAGGCCTTCTGAAACTTATGTCTTGTGTAATTTTCTGAGTTATTGTTGTGAAGGGTTTGGGCTACATCATCTTGACATTACAAGTGAGGCAACTAAAGGAGGGAAAAATAACTGTTGCTGCTATAACATCAACACTTCCTCTTAGCTAGGGACGATATCTTTCTAAATATTCAATGTCACAGAGTCTCTCATCATGACACCCATAATGGCTACACCCATTTGTGACAAAAAGTTTATCAGAAAATCTCTCAATATGATAAAATCATCGAGTCACTCAACATGACACACAATGTCTACACCCATTTGTAAAACAAACAATTTATCACATAATCTCTCAACATGATAATGTCATGGAGTCGCTCAATATGGAATTGATAATGTATATACCCATTTGTGAAATAAAAAGTTTATCAAAAAATTTCTCATTTTGAGAATGTCACGAAGTCATTGAACATGACACTCACAATGTTATACTTATTGGTGGAAAGAAACATGTGCACGTGTGCTCATCAAAGTGTTTCTCAATGTGGTGTCATCATGAAGTCTCTCAACATGATGTCTACCATGAATACTCCCATGAATACTCCCATGAGTGAAAAGAGAAACATCTTTCAAAAGACTTTCACCTCATATTTTTTCGTCTTAAAGAAATATGCATTTTAGAAGGTAGCAAGGATTATTGAAATCGAGACTCCCTCTTATCAAGGTCAACATGCCTTATTAACTACTGTTGCTTCGTAGACACCCCATACACATAACGGATTAACAATCTATGATCCATACCCCATCCTTAGGGGACGACTTAAAAATGACACACTAAGCTTTATTCCAACACTAAAGTGTTAAATAGTCAAAGTTGACTTATTTTTGCCAAGCTTAATTTTCTCCTTAATATGTAATATTTAAGAGTGGATCCCACAAATACAACAAGCTCTCTCTACCCACCTCACTCGTACATAGAATAGTCATACTTCTAGCCATCTCTACATAGATCCCATGATCATTTTGCTTCTTAATATGTAATATTTAAGAGTGGATCCCACAAATGCAACATAGCTCTCTCTACCCACCTCACTCGTGCATAGAGCAGCGAACTTCTAGCTATCTCTACGTAGATCCCATGAATATTTTGCTGCTGGAATGACTTTGATCATTTATCTTGTTTAAACTTGGTTCTAGAGGTGTAATTATCTGAGTTATGACTAATGACAATTGCTTAGTCCCCTGATGCTTGAATAAAGGATCCATGATCACCCGCATATTGTTTACGTTAGAAACCACAAATCCCTCAAGAATAGATATGAGGGGAAACACATTCCCCACACTCACACTGGCTTTCCTTCTGTAGTAGATTAGCTGCCTTGTGAAAATATCGTCAGCCACGATGAACAACTTGTGTGCTCTGCGCCACGGGTCATGAGGGACTTGTATGACGTGCCCTTCAGGTACCGTACCCATTTCACTCATAGTCCAAATTGCGAATGGGTACCTGAAAATATGGTTACCCGAAAGGTCCCTTTTTGTGCTTTGTGTGGGATTTGAACATCGATCCTTCTCTCTTCCTCTGCACTCTTATCATCTGATCCATTTTTTAGCTAGTTTTATGAACATGGCTGATACAACTTGAGAGTACATCAAGGCTCTTCTGCGCTTGTCTGTCAATCTGTCTGCTCAATAAGTCATACACATAATCAATCAAGAAATAAATAGTGTCCATCACAACACAAAAGGTATCTTAAGTGGAACAAATTTATAAGCTCAAATTTGTAGAAACTAGAAGCAAAACAGTATCAGAAATTTGGTTGATGTGATTTCTTTATATTTCAGTTAGATATTGTTGTTGTGAGGGTCTCGATGAGAGCCATCTTTAAACATCATATACTAAGAAGAAAATTAAGCATGAAAACATAAGTCAACTTTGACTATTTAACACTTTTAATCTAGAAATCTCTATGAGCACAAGAGGCTAGAGGATCATATGAAAAGAGCTGGTTCAACAAGCACCCTTAAACAACTAAGAGGACATGTACTGCACCCTATAGTCTATAAGCCTTGACATCTCCACCTTGGCTAGATATAACTCCATACAATTGAAATGCGACTACAACATATCCTTCACCTTATATTCCCTCCCAGTCATAGTCTTCTTGACAATTAGTACCATTATCAAAATGATGTATGAACAAGCAACCTGAGTGTAAGGGCAATTTTGCATCATCCAAAATATTGTTTTGGTTTGTCAATAAGGGCTATCTTAGTGCACGTTATTATTTTAGGAAACTTAATATTTTTAGTAAGTTATTTGTTGGAGCTCAAAATGTTCTAATTTCTTCATTGGAGGTTCATTTTGGTTATATTAACCTAATCAGTAATTGTTTATGCAAGATCAAGTCTGATTTTGAAGATGTTATTTTTTTTGGTTTTGACAAATGAGTGTTAAAAACATTGAACTCAGTTTGAAGGCTCGAAAGGGGGACAATCTTGTTAGGCTAGTGTTATTTTGGTCATTGTTGTGGAGTACTTTGTGCCATCTTCAAAATGGGGTTATAATATCCCATCAATGGGTGAAGAATTATGTTTTGCGACAATTACACTACTTAAAACAAAACAAAACAAAACCTCATCAAAAACTTATTCGAGTTTCAAAAGTTGTTTAGAGCTTATTCCAATGTAAGAAAAGGTGAATAATAATATTTTAAGAATGGCCGACCTCAAAATTTAAGGTTAAAATTTCTAAAATCTTCTAGGGTGGTTAAATTTCCCCTATATAATGACAACCAATAGGGTTATCTATGGTAGTTTTGAGAATGTATATGGTGACTCTGACTTGCATAATATTAATGACCATGTGCCTATGCATGTTATATTTTTTAATATTGTAATTTTGTTTACTTGGAGATGATAGGACATAATATTTCTCTTCTTGTAATTGTTTGGTTCTTGCGAATTTCTATTATTTTTCTATTATGTTATATGTTTTTTTGTTGATAAGGGGAATATTCTTCATCAAGTTGTACCATAGAAGAAGTTCTTGAGTATGTAGATATATTATCAAACTTAAGGCAGTTTGAACTGAGACTATGATTGTGGGTTTGAGTGATAGGTGTGAAAAATGCCCACACAAAGGAATCATGGCAGGAGAGTTACATGTGTGACAAAAGAGGATCTTAGAGCCCTTGAATGGAGAGTGCAAGCATTGCAAGAGGATTTTCATAGAGGAATGAGTATTATGATAAAAAATAAAAATGAGGAAGAATTTGAAGAAGGACAAGTTGAACAAGAAGCACCAGAAGAGACTAATGATATCGAGGAAGATAGGTATTTGAGGGTTATTTCCAAGATTGGAAAGAGACCCAAGATTGAAGTCATACATTTGTGGGAAATATCATCCTAGAGGAACTAATTGACTAGATCAATGATCTATAAGAATATTTTGAGTATGAAGATGTCAAAGATCTTGAGAAGCTCAAATTTGTGAAGGCCAAACTGAAGGATCATGCAAAAATTTGGTGGCAATAAATTCAATTGGAGAGGAATATAAGAGGAAAGAAGAAAATCACAAGATTGGACAAAATAATGGATAAATTGAAGAGATAATTCATTCCCATTGACTATGAGCTTGACCTTCTCAAAAAAATGAAAGGGTTGAAACGATCATGAATATATATTGAGGAATATATGAAAGAGTTCTATAGAATCCTTACTAGAACAAGTCATGCAAAAAAGAAAAAGAAAAAAGTTGTTCATTACCTTAATGGGTTAAGGATACGTATCCAAGAGGAGATGCGTACCGGTTAGAGTGATCAATATTGAAGAGGTGTATCAATTTTCTTTAAGGGTGGATGGGGTAGTGGAAGATCATTTGGGTATTGAAATGAGGAGCAAATGAAAAATGAAGATGTGGGTACAAGTCAAAATCCAAGGAATGAGGGTTTTAATCATTCTTGTGATCAAAATAATAAGGATCGAAGAGGAAGAAGAAGAGGACAAGGACCAAGAAGAGGAGGTTTTTGTTGGACATGTTTCCATTGTGGAGAAGGACATAGAGTTAACGAGGATAAAAAAATAGAAGACTAGATGACAACACACTAGTTGACAATACAGATGAAGATGTCATCACAATTCAAAGAGTTTGAAAGAGGAGAGGTCCTTTTCACTAGAAGATCCTTGACAGATTATGAGAACGAACCTGAACAACACAAGAATGTGTTCTACAAAAGACATAAGTGTAATGGTAAAGTATGTAATGCCATTTTTTATAGTGGTAGCACTAATAATCCCATTTTAGAGGAGATGGTTCATAAATTGAAGTTGGAGAGAAAGAAACATCTGAATCCCTACCAAAATTCATGGTTGCAAAAAGATCACAAGGCTTTGGTCAATGACCAATTTGGTAAAGTTCAAGACTAGGAACTATCTTGATGAGATGTTGTGTGATAATCTTCTTATGGATATTTGTTATTTTTTGTTAA
The DNA here is from genome assembly GCA_028749045.1 of Cupressus sempervirens. Classification (NCBI taxonomy): domain Eukaryota; kingdom Viridiplantae; phylum Streptophyta; class Pinopsida; order Cupressales; family Cupressaceae; genus Cupressus; species Cupressus sempervirens. Next base: position 858,561,137 of record CM053793.1, read on the forward strand.
GGCGACTCTATATATTCGATCATAGTGTCATACATGATGGGTACACAAATACCTATTTTTATTATTATGAAAGGATAAAGTCCAACAAAAATTGAAGCTGTTGAAGGAAATAAAGGAAATGTGTGTAGTAATGCTAGACTATGTTTAGTTGATGTGAGGAAGTTCCTTGAAGGCATGATGCATGAGCATATATATTTTTCTTTAATTTCAAAAGTTAGTAAAGAGGAAGTAGAAGATGTACTGGCATAATTTAAAGATTTCTTTTGAAGAAATTGAGAATTTTCTATTTTGGTAGAAGGGTAAAAAAGTTTTGAACTTATTTTTGAAGGCTTTAAAGGCTCCAAAAGGGGGTCAAACCTTAGTTGACCATTGCTTCATTGGTCATTGCTGTGAAGTACTTTGAGCCATTTCTGAAATGAGGTTATAATAACCCATTAGGTCAATGGGTGAAGAGTTATGGTTTTTGGAAGTTGTACTATTTAAAATGGAAACAATAAAATTCCTTCAAGAACTCATTTGAGTTTGGGGCATATTCCAATGTAAGAAAAGATAAAGAATAATATTTTAATGATGGTTAACCTCAAAATTTTAAGTTAAAAATCTCTACAACCTTCTAGGGTAGTTTTAATGTACCCTGCATAATGAAGGCGTGTACAGTTATCTAGGGTAGTTTTGAGGATGTATATGGTGACTCTAGCTTGCAAATATTAATGTTCATTTGACTGTGCATGTTATTTTTTTGAATCTTGTAGTTCCATTTCCTTGGAGATAATAGAAAATAGGTTTCTTGTTCTTGTAATTTTTTGGTTCTATCAATTTATTGTTATTTTTCTATTATGTTTATGTTTGTTTGTATTGATAAGGGAGGTACCCTTCATCAAGTGGAATCATAGTAGAAGTTCATGAGTGTGTAGATAGATCACTGAATGTGAGGCAGTTTGCACCACGACTATGGTTGTGGGTTTGAGTGATAAGTGCAAAAATGCCTCCACCAAAGAATCATGACAAGACATTTATAAGAGTGATACAAGAGGGGTTTAGAGTTCTAATATAGAGTGTCCAATGACATTAGAATGAAATGAATAAGAAATATTTTAAAAAATTAGTTTTATTTGGTTTTTTTCTAGGTTCTAGTAAATGACATTTTTGGAGGTTTCTGGTCAAAATATGAAGCTGAGAATTTCAATAGTCCTTGAAATTGGACAACCAAAGGCTTTCTATTTTAGGGACTAAAACTAAATTTTTAGTTTTTCTTTCCAATAGTGTAAACAGTTTTTAAGCACGGAGTCAAATTTTATGACCCCACCAAGTTGGGGTAAATAAACTCCTAGGTTTTGATTTTTTAAATAATTTTTGTTATATAATTACAACTAGATATTCAACTCAATTTATGATGTTTTTGGTGACTACTAATGTTCTATGATTGTGTATTCTCTTACTATTTTAAATAAGATGGCTTTTGGATTTCATATAGCTCTTTTGAGTTTGTAAGCTTTTCCAAATTGAACATTAATATCATAGGTTTTTGATCTGCACAAGATATTCTCGTTTTGACCCATTTATTGATTTAGCTAAGTGGTATTAGAGAAAGGATGCTCTTGCATGCCAATTCACACAAGGTCTTCCTATCAAAGATTAGGTGGACACACACGATTTGTTTAAATGCCCTCCTTTGAGACATGCACAATCAAACATGTTAGATGATTCATTAGACATCGTTAATAAAATATTGGAACATGCTTTAACTAGGCAACTAGAAGAGATGATAAGTCAATTAAAACACATTTTATAGAACCAACAATCCTATGGGACAATAACACCATTTCATGGAAATTCCCTTTTAAAGTACAAGTAAATTTAATATTCCAAAATTTGAAGGAAATGCTGATGCCGTTGATAATTGGTTATCAAGATTGGATCAATAATTCTCTATAAATCATTTCTATGATGTAGAAATGATAACATTTTCTCTTTTGAAAGATTAAATCCATGTGAAACTAGCATGGGAAACTAAGATGTCAAATAAAGATAGGGAATCACTTGTTGAATAAGGATTGTGAATACTCTCTAATAACAAGCCCAAATGGAGAGAATTTGTGGAATAAATAAAAGACACATACTTCCCTAAAGATATATATGAACATAAATATATAGAATAATAGTTTCTTCGACAGAAGCAGGGCTAATCTATGTAAGATTACACCAATACATTCCATACCGTTTTAACAAAACTTGATATAGAAGATTTAGAGAAACAAAATTGTGAAATATTGTAGTAGGCTTCAAAGATATGTTCAAAATGAGATGGAATTCTTGAATATTGAGAGATTGCCAACTGCTTTCTAACACACTATAGAAATTAAAGAGAAGTTCAAATAAAGAGGGAAGATAAATTACTTTACAAATAATAATCTAAGGGGTGAAGGTAGACATATATTTGTAAGAAAATAGGTAAACAAGGACCCTCCCTTAAATCTACCTAAGAATATGTGGTGGGCTACTAAAAAGACACAAATAGATATAGGCACGTGGTGAAAGATATATAAGAGCCCAACCATAGCACAAAGGATTGTTGAAGCATTAAATATTCGATGAAAAAATACGAGGAGAGGAAGTTGATCCTGAATAGTCACCAAGATAAACTTGTGAGAAAAAAAAGAGTGATTTAGTGATAGAAGAAGACCAGTATTCCATAGTTTCAATTGCCAAAGTATTGCCACACGTAGATGAAGAGAAATTATCCCATTCATAGATGTGGGTCGATGGAAAGCCTCTACATTTTATTGTTGATAGTGGTAGCCAAAAGAGCTTAGTTTCTATGGATATAGTTAAAATATTAAATTTACAAATGAAAAGATACCCACCACCATAGTCTATGGGATGGGTTAATGAGGGAAAATATATTCAAATAAATCAACAATGTCATTTTCCATACTCAATCATGCCATTAAAAAATGAAATGGTTTGTGATGTAGCACCTCTAGATGTATGTGATGTCTTGTTGGGGAACCCATACGTATATCTGTTGGAATTTACAAGTGGGAAGATTTACTTCTGAGGAGGGGGGGGTGAATTAGAAGTAACTAACTTTAACCATTTCAAAAACTTTTAGCTGATATCATTCACATGCATCAAATTCATCTAATAAACATGAAAGTAAAGACATGCATGAAAACAAATAACACAAGAATTTGGTAACCCAGAAACCCTCCAAAATGAGAAGGTAAAACTGGGGTGGGGATGACACCCACAAAGTATCACTGCAACAATATGTAACTGTTTAAGGTTACAAAGTTTGACCACTTCCAATGGTCTGCCCTATGAAAGGCCTGTCCTATTAAAGACTTTACACCCTATTAAAAGCGACCTGGTTAAAGGATTTACAAACATTCACTTGAAATGTTACCCTATTAAAGGATTTAGCACCTTGTCTAAAGGCTTACAACATGGCTATTAAACCAACCTATCATCACAGGATTTTCACTCCTAATACAATTGCTAGAAAGTATTAGAAAGTCTTGACCTGATGACTTTCAATCTTTAATTGCTGATTCCAGATCCTCGTTCTGCTCTATGTGCTATGATCCTTGCTTGATCTGATATGTCTCTCTTCGAAACTTTGATATGCTGTTCTTGATCAACTGAATTCTGCAATGTTGTTATGCTCTTTCTAAGTCTTTACACCCTTTTGCACTTCGCTATAATTCACCCATACACTCTTCCTCATGCACACATACAATGGGGTTTCATCCTCCTTTTCAAGGCTTCAAAGACTTAGGGTTAGGTATGAATCTACGATCAATATTTACTCTTCATTTCCTGCTCAATCCTTTCACTTTTCCTATTGGTTGCATGCCTTCTCCTTTTTTCTTATTGGCTGCATGCTGATTACATAGGTAATGCAAAAGATTCGATCTTATCTTCAAGATCTTTTGAGATTCATCCTAAGTCGGCTCAAAAATAGTTTACATCTAAGTTTGTTAAGGCACGAACTCATATGCTGATTTTGTGTTACTTGACACTTACTGGTTGCTGATACTTGACACATATAGGAATTCTGTCTCACTCGGCTCCTATGGTAATTTTTTTTTGCTCAACATCTATACTCTGCTCGGCACCTATAGTGACTCGGCATCACTTTATCACTCGACACTTGAACTTTTCTTGGCACCTAAAGTTCACTTGACACGTATTGAATTCTCTGGCTCAGCACACACTGTAGCTCAACTTTTTTATTATACTTGGCATCATCTTGAGAATTGGTTAAGTGTGTCGACACTCAATTGTCAAAACCAATCTAAGACCAATAATATCCCCCTTTAACATGAGTGGCAAAAATACTTAACTAAACATTGTGAATCTAATCTCTATGAGTATACTACACATTTTGTTCGACATATGTACAAAACTTCAAAAACTTGTTCAAAATTTTGTATACCTCAAAATTTTGTAACTCCTCCTGAGTTGATGTGCCATTTATGTAGCCAAAATTTCACTCCTGCAACCAAAGACTCTTGTGCTAAATTTATCTCATGCTGATGTGTCTGATACTCTTTGCCCTTATTTTAGTGTACTGTTTCTGCTTTATTTCTCCCTTTGTTTCTGCTCCCCTTTTCACATCTTCTTGCAATTTTTGCATCCTTTTTGCTTTATTCCCTTATTACTTCCTCAAAATGTGAATTTGAATATCTCCCCCTTTGGATATTCTTTAATTACTTCCATCAAATAACGTATTATCTCCTATTCTTATTATAATTTGCCCCATGCAATAATAAATATCTCCCCCTTTTTAACAGTTATGTCAAAGGGTCCTAAGAATGAATAGAGTATTTAGCCAAAAACATTTTGTTTACCTCCATTATCATCTTCAGAGAAACATCCCAATTGTCTAAGGCAATTTCTAGTGATTTGTGCTAGATGGCTGTCTCTGTTGCAAGATGTACTAGGCCTTCTAAGGTAGAAAGATTAGGATCTTTCTTTAAAACATTTTCTGCATAGGCCATTTCCTTATGTAATACTTCCAAATGTGGGGTAATGGCAGATTGAATCTGTATCAATTTGGCCTTGACATTGGCCTCTTTTGCTATCAATACAACTAACTCCTTCTGAGTGTGAAGCGTATTTGCAAAATGCTTCTCACTTTGAGTTGGATCTTTGGGTCGCTGTGTGCTAGAAATCTTAAGATTGTGTTCCAAGCTCAATATTCTTTGGTTAGTTTCTTGTGTGAAGTATGATGAGTCACACAATTTGGAGTACAATGAGAATATATTCTCAAGTATTATTTTTACTTTTTCAACCTTCTTAGCCAATTCAACTTGTGAAAGTGCTATCTCACTAGATATCTTCTCATTGACTTTCATTTGAAATTTATTTTCAGACCATTCTAATAATTTAACATTTGTATCAAGGTCTTGATTTTGTACTTGGTCCACTATGTTGGACAATTGCTCCATGATGGGCTTGGTTTCATCAAGTATAGGCAAGCTGAATGCATCAAGGAACATGTCTTTGATTTCCACTAATGTTTGCTTTTGTCTATACTCATTTTTGAGTATCTCTTGCTTCTTCCTTCTCTCCAGTGCCTCTTGTACTTCTTTTATCCGCACTAGGTTCATTGTCTTGGAGTCATAACTAGGTATGAATATTTCCTCATGAAATGCAGGGTCTCCATAGTGAAGTACCCTTGCTAACTTGGTGGAGCTCAAGCCTGGTGCTGAGATTTGCAATGGTACTACATCAGTGCTCGACTGCTTGGTAGGAGTCTCTGAGGTAGGAAAGTTTACTAGTGTCTGTTTGCCTCTTGCTCTTTTTCCTTAGGGGTTTTCTCCTCTTCCTTCTCTTCTTCTCTACTGCCTTGATCAATGATAATGATTTGAGGAGGTGCACCTTGGTTTTGTGCTATAGGAACATCTTGTCCTATCTGCTCCTTTGCTGGCTCCTCGACAGTTGCTGTTACTTTTACTGTAGAATCAACCTTAGTAGTTGTATCCTATGTTGCTTGCTCTTTTGGTTGGTCTTCTATAGCTGTGGGAGGTTGTGAAGGTGGTTCTTGTGTGTTCACCTTCTCCTTCTCCCTAGTAATCTCTGCTATAGCCTTTTGCAATTCTTCCACACCAAAATAGGATTTGTACACAATTGTGATTGCAATGTGGTTTGGTGAAGGATCTTTTTGAGATCTTGTGCAGTCAATGGACTGATGTTCTAACCTAAGGTGTCAGGAATATCCTTTACAATTATTGTTTCTGTAGTTGCTGCATGTGGAGGACTTGGTGGTGGCATTTGGGTGTCTTAGACACTATGTTCTGGCTGTTGTTCCTTAGTTGTTTCCTCTTCACCTTGTGTCTTCTCCACTGTTGCCTCTTCTTAATCTTTCTCTCCTTCCTCATCTTTTTCATACTCTTCTTCTTCCTCATAGTTTCTTCCCTCAAAAGGATTTTCCTTTCCTTCCTTGATAGTTGTTAATCCATTAATCAATTTCCACATTTGTGTGGACTTTTGCACAACATCTTCAATTTGATTTTGCAAAGTTCTAAAGGCTCTTATATAGGTGCAAATTTTTTCCCATGTTTCTTGTTAGCCTTGCTTATTTGACCTTTAGTTAGGTCAGGCATTACATGAGCCAATGTTGATTCCCTTATTTCCTTCTCCATTTTAAGGCAGTAATGCCATTTATTCTCTACAATGGAGCTTAGCTCCTTAGGCATTGAATTGTCTAGTTCAAGTGGGGTGGTCTTGAACTTAGCCATCATAGTGTAGATGGACTCTTCCACTATGTTCTGTTCTTCTCTTGACAATTTATTAAAATCTATGGTCTTTAAACTAGTTAAATCTGCATTGTCTCTAATGTTATTACAAACATTTTCCAATTTAGATTTGGTAGAATGCCTTACCAATTTGAACTGATCATTATTAGACTCTATCTTTTCTTCGTCTGACTCTGGGGGTGCAACATATTTTCTTCTTTTCTTTTGCTCTGTAGGCCTTTGTTGCTCTGTGGCCTTTTACCTCCCCTATTCCTTTGCCACTTGAGTTTTTGCCCTGGTATTTTCCCTTGTAGTTGGATTGGTTGGGCTTGGCTTTATTGCTTTCTTCTTCCCCTTGGGCTGTGCAACTGGCTATTTTTGTGCTTTTCTTTTCTTTGGTTCAGCCTTGGGTACTTCTTGCTTTACACCTTCCTCTTCTTCTGCATCCTCCCCCATTCCTTGGGTCAAAGCAAGTGTTTCCTATCCTTGTTCCTCTTCATTATCTTTTGCTTCTTCACCTTCTTCTTCTTCTTCTGTCATGCCTTCACCAAATTTGGCCTTTAACTTCTTTACAAGTTTGTCTTTCTTCTTCAGTGTGGAGGCAGTCTTTAACTCCATATCCACCTTTGACCTAACCACATCAAAAGTAACAAAATTTGGTGCACTCTTGTCCATTTCCTCAGCTAGTAGTACAATTATAGCTGCTAATGCCTTATCTATATTTATTTCATAGCCAAGAGGTCTTAACCATCTAACTCTTGGTATGACAACTTGTACATAGGTGTAGTCAATATCTATAAGAAAACATACATCATTTACATGCTTCTCCACTAATGAAATTGGTATTCTTAGCCTTTGCTTCATGGTTTTCTTGAACTCTTCAAAAAGCTAGTCATTAGGGTCTCAAAATTAGCTCCCATTTGTTCTATTTATTCATTAACTTGAGCTATGATAGACCTATTTTCTTTCCATACCACTTTAGCAAAAGAAGGAAATTCATTCTGTACATAAAAGAATATGCAAATCAAAATAGCACCAAACTTGTAGTGTGCTTCCTTGGTTCTCCTTATTGCTGCTAATTCTCATTAATTTGTTGTAGTTGCAGTTCTGCATGATCATAGGTATGATCCTTTTTCACCAATTTGTAACCCACATCCACTACAATGCAAGGCACACTGTTAAGTCTATTGGATTGGTAAAATTTGTGTGCAATAACCCTAACAACAAAGTCAACAAGAGGGTCTTGAATAGTATCTATTGTCATTCCTCTCTTGTTCCACTTGGCACCAGTGTTCTTTTCAATAGCTTTCTTAGAATCACTCCTTAGGGTCTTCGGCCGATTTAGGGTTGGGTATATTGTCACTCTATGTAAAACCCTTTTTTAAATGTTCACTGGACCATCCTCCAACCATAAGCTTCCATCATGTATTCTGCTAAACACTAGCCTGATCCATTCAGTCTTGAATATTGTGGGGAATTCTAGGGCACGTATCAAACCCTTCTTTTCAACAATCTGATACTCTTCTTTCAACACTGCATTTTCACACAATCTCTCATAGGCTTCCTTCATCTCCATGTCTCCTATGGCTCCAATTTTGTAGTTGTAACATCTTCTTACAACCTGAACCATAACTACTTTAGGGGGTGTGACAGATAGGCTCTAGCTGGGTCATTTTTATATCCCGCTTTAGGGATTGGCCAAAAATCTAGTTGTTTTACTTCATTGGACACTAGTTGTACCTCGAATGTTCCTTCACCTATATTTTCCCAGAGCTAGAAGCCATTTGTGTGATCTAGGGTTTAAACACAAAGAAAATGTGAAACTGCGTAACTTAACACAAATGTAAATACCTTGAATTTGATGAAATTGTGTTGAATTGCTGTTGAAATCTGCTTAAATGCTTGATTCTCTACTTTGGATTCATTTTTCACTCTTTTTCATCTTTGCTCTTTCTTTGTGATGAAGAAAAATGATTGAAAATGCGATAATATACCCTATTTTCATTGCATTTAATGCGTAGTGGATTTATAGCTATCCACTCGGGTTCTTAAGAATTTCTACATTACTCAGCTTCCATTTCCTTTTCACCACTCGACATCCATAGGAGTATCCTTTACTCAACTTTAATTGAGATTTCTCTTTACTTGGCTTCCACTACCAACTCGGCTGTAACTAGTCATTCGACTCCTACTGATTTTGGCAATCAACTTGGCTTGTACTAAGATCTTACGCAGCATTTGAGGGCCTTATGAAATCTTGAAATTTTAACTTTGCATCTCTAATCATGCCGATCTCTTCTTTTTAGTACTAGCTTGTTTAGGAACTCATGTATGATAAAGCTTTGTAAATCAGTCCCTCATGCCTTCTCTTTGCTTAGTTTGATGAAGTGTGACCACTTGACCTATTAGGTGAAGTGATCCCTTCATTTTCTATGCTACTCCCATTTTTCTTCTTCCACGTCTTATTCATTTCTCCTATGATGCGTTCAACATCTACCTTCTCTTTACCTTTTTTGTTCTTTGAGTTGGGTTCCTTTGACCTTATTGGGCAATTCTTGCTGATATGACCAGTCTTCAAGCAACTAAAACATGTAGTTTGACTCAACCATTCTCTGTAGCTTCCTCTGAAATGTGTTATGCAATTTTCAGGAATGTGTCCATATTCTTGATAGTAATGACAACGATACTTGGTGTTATAGTCCCAATTGTAGTGATGTCCATAGTTATTTCCCCTTGTTGGCTGATTTGGTGTCCACATAGGCTTTGATCTGCACTCAAAAGCTCTATGTCCATACTTCTTGCAATTGTAGCAATGACCTTCAAATCTTGGTGTTCTGATAGTTCTAGTCCTACAGTCATGTGCTTGATGTCCTTGCTTGTTGCACTTATGATAGTGACTTACATTCTTAGGTTTTTCATGCTGATGAGTATTCTTGCTCTTGCATACATTAGAGGTATGTCCCTTTTTACCACAAAAATGATAAGTAGGTTTAGTGTTCTTACCTTTGTTACTCCTTTCTTCTGTAGTCTTGGATGACTCTCCTTGTTCAGTGCTGGTGTAACCTCATCCTGAAGTATCATTGCTAGCCCTTGGTGATTTTAGTAGTTGCTCAAAGTACTTGATTGCCTCATTGGATTTGTTGAAGCTCTCTGTGATCTCCTTCTCTCTTTTCAGGTCATTTTTTAGTTGTTCATTTTGCATCTTCAGTGTAGAGATCTCAATATCCTTGACATTCAGTTCATGGTGTGCATTCATCATCTGGCTTAGGGTGTCTAGCTACATGTTTGAAATTCTTGTAAGTTCAATTGACTTTTCTTCTAGTCTATTTGCTAGATTTCTCTTGTCTTCTTCTAGCATAATCTTATCTTCAATGGCTCTTTTCTTCTATTTAGTCACCTCACAAAGCATCATGGCTTGTGACTCTTGTTCAAGCATGAGTGTTATAATTTCTTCTACTTGGGCTCTATTCTTCTCCATTAGGTCTACTATTGCTGCATCAAACTCTTTGGAATATCCATTTGCAAATAGTTTTGAGGTGTCAATCTCCTTGTACTGTGTATCATTCTTAGCTATGGCAATCTCTCTTCTTCTCTTTAAGGATTTTCTCAGTTCTTCCCTAGCTTCTTCCAAAGTATGGAGAGCAAGTTGTATATCAATTGCCTAATTATCTATGATCTTCCCAAGTTTTTAGACCTCCATTTCCAAATCTTTTCTCCAAGATGTAAGGCTCCTTCTTGTGAGAACTTGGCTCTGATACCAATTGTTGGAATTTACAAGTGGGAAGATTTACTTCTGAGAGGTGGGGGGTGTGAATCAAAAGTCACTAACTTTAACCATTTCAAAACCTTTTAGTTGATATCATTCACATGAATCAAATTCATCTAATAAACATGAAAGTAAAGAGATGCATGAAAATAGATAACACAAGAATTTGGTAACCCAAAAACCCTCCAAAATGAGAAGGTAAAACTGGGGTGGGGATGACACCCATGAAGTATCACTGCAACAATATGTAACTATTTAAGGTTACAAAGTTTGACCACTTCCAATAGTTTTCCCTATGAAAGACCTATCTTGTTAAAGACTTTACACCCTATTAAAAGTGAATTGGTTAAAGGATTTACAAACATTCACTTGGAATGTTACTATGTTAAAGGATTTAGCACCTTGTCTAAATGCTTACAACATGGCTACTAAACCAACCTATCATCATAGGATTTTCACTCCTAATACAATTGCTAGAGAGTATTAGAAAGCCTTAACCTGATGACTTGTAATCCTTAATTGTTGATTCCAGATTCTCATTCTACTCTGTCTACTATGATCCTTGCTTGATCTAATATGTCTCTCTTCGAAACTCTGATATGCTATTCTTGATCGACTGAATTCTACAGTGTTGTTATGCTCTTTCTAAGTCTTTACACTTTCTTCTGCACTTCGCTATAATTCACCCATACACTCTTCCTCATGCACACATACAATGGGGTTTCATCCTCCTTTTAAAGGCTTCAAAGACTTAGGGTTAGATATGAATCTACGATCAATATTTACTCTTCATTTTCTACTCAATTCTTTCACTTTTCCTATTGGTTGCATGCCTTCTCCTTTTTTCTTATTGGCTACATGCTGATTACATAGGTAATACAAAAGATTCAATCTTATCTTCAAGATCCTTTGAGATTCATCCTAAGTCAGCTCAAAAATGGTTTACATCTAATTTTATGAAGGCACAAACTCATATGTTGATTTTGTGTTACTCGACACTTGCTAGTTGCTGATGCTTGACACATATAGGAATTTTGTCTCACTCGGCTCCTATAGTAATTTTGTTTCACTCAACATCTATACTTTTCTTGGCACCTATAGTGACTCGACATCACTTTATACCTGAGACTTGAACTTTTCTTGGCACCTAAAGTTCACTCAGCACCTATTGAATTATCTAGCTCGACACACACTATAGCTCAGCTTCTGTATTATACTCTGCATCATCTTGAGAATTGGTTAAGTGTGTTGACACTCAATTGTCAAAATCAATCTGAGACCAACAATATCAAACACATGGGGTGAATGAATCTAGACGACGTAGTGTCACAATCAAGCTTGGTGAATTGAAATATTGAATAGGAGATGTATGTCCAACTCAAATTACTTCTTTGATTAGTGCCAAACAATGTAAATATTTTATTGCTTAAACTCATATTTCTATTCTTCTCATGACTCATCCTGAGGAAAAAAAAGTTAGTTGTTCTTAGTACACATGCTAAGGTGGACACAATAATAGACTAGAAAAATGAAATGGCTAAATTTTTGAAAGAGTCTTGAAGTGTGTCTAAATCTTCAGTGGTGGTCCCAACATATTGTCAAGCCAAGCATTCAGTTGATTTGATTCTAGGAGTACCACTACCACATGAGCAATTATATATGAGGTTATTTTTGGAAAATGATGAAATGAAGATACAAATTAAAGAATTGATTGAAAAGGGAAATTTTTGACCATGTGTTTCATCATGTGGTTTTCCAATTTTTCTTGGTAAAAAGAAATATGGGACATGAAGACTTTTTATTGATTATAGGGAATTAAACACAATTATTGTGAAAAATAAATATCCATTTCCTCGAATTGATGATTTTTTTGTTGGAAATATAAGAGGAGTAACTTAGAGGGGAGGGGTGAATCAGTTACCACAAAAATAAATCCCAAATCCCTTAGATGTCAATACAAATCAAAACTTTGGAAAACTAAATCTACTGTAACTTGGCAAACACATAGGAAAAATGCTATAACTTGACAAACATTGAAATAACTTGACAAATTCCTAACATGAAAATCTTAAGATGTTATTTGTGGTTAATATTACTTTAACTTAGTTGCATACACATAAAAGAAATAGCATGAACACAATTGACACAAATATTTAACATGGAAACCCAATTTGGAAAAATCACCAATTGTAACTAGTTACTAATTTTCACTCTTTTGAAGTGAGCCTTGTTAGGAGCCAACCCTGTTAAAGGTTACAAAACACACTATAAGGTGTGACCCTATTAGAGGATATAATCATCCTATTAAGAGTGACCTTGTTAGAGGTTTTTAGGCACTTCAATAGAAATGCCACCTTTTTAGTAGTTTTACAAATAACTATTAAGACAACTCCATTAAGAGATTTAGATAACTGCTACAATGTTTAGAAGGTAACACTGAGATGACTTGATTTCTAATGCAACTGAATTCTGATTATAGATCTCAATTCTAGCTTGTATACTTAATCCTGCCTGATCAAATTTATCTTTGCAGCTCAACAAGGATATTTTACTTATCCTTCTAATTCGCTTCCTCTAAGCATCATCAAATCTTCAATTATGTTCCACACATTCAATCCTCAACCTGACCTTATAAATATATCTTACACATTGTCAAGTTGGCTTGAATACAACTTAGAATAATTAATATTCATCTTCTTAGTCAGCTAGAACCAACAAACAATTCAATTGAATTCAATATGCCAAAACACAAAAATCCTTCATTAGCCAACCCTCCTCGGTAGATCCTAAGTCAAAGAGATTTTCCTATGTTAACCAAGTGAACTCGGTTAACACTATATATTCACAAAGTTCTTTTCATAACCAAGTGAGCTCAGTTAATTCTGGTTCCATCCAAAATTTCCTTCATTAATTGAGTGAGCTCGGTTAACACTCAACTTCTAGAAAATTTCCTTTTTCACCTTAGTGAACTCAGTAGACATTGCCTTTTGAACTAGGGAAACTCTAGAATGCTCGATAGACACAAAAAAATGTCTTCAATGCCTAAGTGAGCTTGGCATACATTGATTGGAAATGATATGACATTTTGTGTCACATCAAAGACATTACACAATTAATCAATTATTTCCAAGACATTTGATTCAACTTAAGGGGGATAAGTTCTTTACATAAATTGTCTTGAAATATAGGTTTAACCAAATACTAATTGATCCAATAGATGTATGAAAGATGATAGTCAATTCCAAGGAAGGTTTGTTTTAATGGTTGGTTAAATGCCTTTTGGTCTTACAAATGCTCCTAGTACATTTATGAGATCAATGAATGATGTGCTTAGACCATTCATTGATTCTTGTGTGGTTGTTTATTTAGATGACATACTCATTTTCAAAAAAACTTGGTTTGAGCATATAAAACATGTTAAATACGTGATTTCTACTTTGCAATAACATAAATTCTATGCCAAAATAGAAAATTATTATTTTGATATGCAAAAAATCCAATACTTAGGGAATACCATTGATAGTGAGGGTGTTTACGTGGACCCTGCAGAAATACAAATAAGTAGAGATTGGCTACATTCTAAAATTTCACCAAGCTTCATAGTTTCTTGAGTCTAGCCAACTTCTATTGTAGATTTGTATTCAATTTCTCACATTTATCATGATCTCTTAATCAATCACTAAGGGGTGGAGGATATAAAAAATTCCAATGGACAGAGGAAATACATAAAGCATTTGAGGAATTGAAACTAACATTGTGTTCAACACTAATATTGGTCCTTCTAAACTAGCAACAATCATTCAAAATAGAAACATATGCACTAGATTATGCTCTAGGTGCTATACTCATGCAACAAGGGCATATAGTTTCATATCATAGTAATTATTTTTTCTAATATGATACTTAGGTAGCTTGCCTATGACAAGGAGTTGTATGCCATTGTTTAGGCCTATAAATAATGAAAACATTATATCTTGAGAAAGGAAATTGTTATACATACATACTTTAGATCTCTTCAATTCTTGCAAAGGCAAAGGAAGTTACAAAATGATAGAAATCAAATGTGGTTAGCTTATCTAAAAAATATTCACCTCAATAAAGTAGTAATCAAGTGGTAAGTAGACCTCCAATTATAGGCTTGACTATATGATAATGATCTTAATTTTTGTCATCAAACAATTTGGGCTCAAGTATATCATCCTAATTTTGGTATTTCATGAGGTTTTCATAAACAATATTCAAACTTTCCATGTTTTTATGCTATGCTTGTTTGTATTTGCTACTTTTAAGACCAAAAGAATATGACACACACACACACACACACACACACACACACACACACACATATATATATATATATATATATATATATATATATATATATATATATATATATATATATATATGATTATGTATGATGAAATGTGATATTCTTTCCATTCTGCATTAATGGGGTAGTGTTCCTTTAGCCATGTGATGAGGATAATGCTAAAGTAGGGAAACTTATTATGAATCTTTATCTTTGGCATGTGTTGCAGGTTTTGTGTGTGAAAATCTCTTGCAAAGGATAAGTCAATGGGTACAAGGAGACTCAACATTTAAGTGGTGTCATTAAGATAACAAACTACTTTCAAGGTTCATAACAACTTCATTATTTCTAGTCAATGGTGATTGCTTTCATTGAGCAATTGTTTTGGGAGGAAATCTAGTAGTCATGCGTTCCTATATTCCTATGTGTATGAATGCAGCTTACTCCAAATTTGAATGTTGTTGTTTCTTTTATAACTGAAAGCTATTGTATTCTTGAATGGAAGGATCCTAGTTCTTAGTAGTTTGGCTTTATAGTTGTATATAAATAAGCTAGAGTTTGTGATTTCAAGGGGGGTTAGATGTTCAAGAAATCCATTTTTGTAACCCAACAAGTAGTGAATACAACTCTATTATTTCTCATTTTGTACTTATGATTTCATGAATGAATAAATGACACTTTTAGATCTTAGTCTTTGAGTTTTCAATTCAATCACTCTTCCATGGGGGCCCACATAGAAGAAGAACTTAGTTTGTGACTAAGTGCAAATTAGATTAAGTTTTCTTGAAGTCAGTCTTCCTCTAGCCACTCGATAATATAACCATTGGTTATTTCCTACAACATAGTTGCTTAGATAGGTTTACCATTTGTAGCATTATCTTAAGCTTTAAGTTAAGTTTTAATTTCTATTTCTAGCATATATTTCCTTCAACATTGTCTTTTCTTTAGTCATAATGAATTTAAAGGTGAATTAGAGCATATAATTTGCAGTCACCATTTCAAGTTTATGCTCTTGAATTGATAAATCAAATGAAGTCAGTGTACTATTTAAAGTAAAACACATGATGCTATCTGACCATAGAATCATTGTGAAAGGATGTCCAATCCTTTATTTCCAAGGTATTAAACTAACCAATCATTTTTGGTGCCATTTTTGGGGATGGTGCCAATTTAGTTTGACCTTGAAGTCATTATGTTAGTTTAAATTCTACATTATTTTTCATGCATAGAATAAGAGACCTCCTTGGGAGACTTCTTCCTCGTAATAGTCAAGAAGATATTTTTAATCCTGAGCTTGAAGAACCTCATAGTGAGAATGAAGAAGAAGAAACTTTTGAAAATCCATTTGCTTCTTCTCAAGAATGAATACCCTCATCCTTTGAAGAATCCTTGCATTTGAATGATTTTTGCTAAACCTGAATACCAAGACAATCCACTTTCCCTTGTTATCTATCAACCACCATCTGTAGGTCCTCCTCCAAGAATGGCTCAGCCACAACTTGCATTTCCTTTTCCTATCCATCGTAAGCAATGTAATCAAAATCCAAAGAGCATACCTTCTACTACACTTCCCAAGTTCTATGGCCTAATTATTGAAGACCCTGAAACCTTCTTCTTTGAGTTTAACATCCTTTGTAGAAATTATGCATATACAACTGATGCCCACCAGTTGAAGCTATTTCCATCCACCATAAAGAAGGCTTATTTGAGATGGTTCATGGGGCTGGGTGCCAACACTATAGCAAATTGGCTTGTAATAAGTAATTTGTTTCTTACAAAGTATAAAGAATATTGAAGGGGTTGAGATTTGAAAGGGGATGACATTTTCAAAATGTCTCAAAAGGAAGATGAAACCTTGGAAGATTATGTCTCATGGTTCATGTTCAACCTCCAGCATAACACACAACACCAAATCAATGAGGAATCAAAGTAAGATCTTTTTTTGAGAGGTGTAAATGATGGATGTATTGAGGCCCTAGACCTTATGGTGGGAGGATACATCACTCAAAAAAACTAGATTGATATACCGAGTATATGTCTAAATTATTCTAGGTCCACTATGAAGAAAGGTAGGGGACTTAGAAACCTACCACATAAGTCTAATGGTGGTCCAAGAGTATCAAATATGGAGTTTTTCTACTTGCTATTAGATCTCAAATAAGACATCATTAATGATGTTGCCACTTAGCTGGATACCATTCTAGCAAGAAGGAAGAAGGATGAAGCTAATGCCATGTTAGCTGAATACTATCCACATTGTAGGGAGAAGAAAAGGAGCTACAGATGCAAGTCTGTTGCAAGCCTAGAGTCACAACCAATTCCTACTAAGTTTAAAGCTATTGATGAAAATGGAGAAGTGCTCTATATTTCTCAACAAAGGCCATGGGCTCAAAGACAAGGTATGCCACAAGATCCTCTTCAAAATTATAATAGTAACAATCAATGGCAAAATTCTTAGAATATTGGTTTTAGTGGGCATAATAATTGGCAACAACCTTAGCAAGGTTGGCAACAACCTGAAAAATGGAATAACCAACCCAATTATCAAGCCGTAATGCAACCACCTCAGCAATAGGCTATAATGCCTCCTCCTATAGCCAATAATACTCCTAAGAAAAATCAACTACTAATTCAGCCTAATCCTAATCCCAACAATACCAAACAACCAACACAACAACAAAGCTATGCTATTTCCTTGAATGACATCCACTTAAGGTTAGATACTACTCTTTCTTTACCACATAAACCTATAATAACTAAATTTTAAGATTCCCCAATTAAACAAGTGGATGTATCAGTTCAACATACCTCTCTTGTAGCCAAAGAGCCTTTGTTTCCTTAGGTTAATAGAATAAGGCTAGTTTACTGAAAGCCAAGTAGTATTTGATTTGCTTAATTAGTTGAAGAAAATGATAGTAAAAATACCATTACTTGATGTTATCAAGGAAGTTCCTACCTATACTAAAGCCATCATGGAAGCATGTATCAAACAACTAGGACAAAAGAAGAAAGACCCAAAAACTATTCATGTCTTAGGAAAATTGTCTAATTTAATGTTGGAGAAATTAATTGTACCCAAATGTTCTAACCTTGGGAGTCCTGTGGTCACTGTTACCATTCATGAGATGTAAGTCCAAAATGCTTTAGTTGACCTAGGAGCATCCATCAATGTCATGAAAAAGGAGGTATTGTCTCAACTACATATCATTGGTCTCTAAGAAACACCAACCATACTTTAGCTTGTTGATAGTTCTACTATTAGGCTAGATGGGATGATAGAAGATGTCATAGTCACCTTATACTCTTGGGAGTATCGAATAGACTTTGTTTTCCTTTCCCCAAAGCCTAACATGGGTAGATATCCTTTAATTCTAGGGTGACCATGGTTAGCAACTATAAATGCTTATATAGCTTACTAGTGTGGGAAGATGACAATATCCAATGGTATCCATACTAAGAACTTGACTTTATACTGCCTTCCTTAGCCATTGTTACAAGATGACCAAATAATTTGGCCAGACTTGGGTGATGATGATCCAAAGGTCAATTCCATCCATCAGCTCATGGTGATAGGTCGATAGTCATTTATAGCTTCTCAGGAAGAAGATGAAAAAAACTCATCCATTATCATGAATGAGTATGGAGTAGAGTCTCAAGTGTGTCCTCAAGTGGAATGTATCCTAGAAACCATATTGCCACCTTTGAACACAACTTAGTATTTAGAAGCCTCCCAATTCCTTCACACATTATTACCTCATGAGATAGATTCTTATCCAATTACTTAGCTATTCATGGTAGATAAGGTCATTAAGATGGAAGTTAGTCTAGGAAGAGAACTGAATGTCAGCAATGCCCTATCACCTTCCCATTAGAAAATTATGTTGCAATTATTACAGGAGAAATAAAAAGAATTTACTTGGGGCTACATGGATATAAAAGGATTATATCCTATGCTCTACACTCACAAGATCTACATCAATACTAACTTCAAATCTGTTCGACAGCCTCAGAGGAGAGTCAACCCTATTTTGAGGATATAGTTAAGAATGAATTGCAGAGAATATTAAGTGCTAGTTTTATTTACCCTATCTTTGATAGCCAATGGGTTTCACCCCTTAGTTATAGTACCAACAAAGGGAGGAAAATGGAGAGTTTGTGTAGATTACAAGGAACTCAATTCAATCACTAAGAAAGACCACTTCCCCTTGCCTTTTATAGGATCAAGTTCTTGACAACCTAGTTGGCAAGAAATATTTTTCTTTCTTGGATGATTTTAGTGGTTACAATAAAATATAAATAGCTCCAAAGGACTAAGAAAAAAGAACTTTTACATACCCATGGAGAACATGTGCCTACTCAGTTTTACCTTTTGGCTTGTACAATGCTCTAGCTACATTCCAATGAGTTGTCATAAGTGTCTTTTTTGATATATCTATTGAATGTATGGAGATCTACATGGATGATTTTACTATTTATGGGACTACTTTTGAGGAAGTAAAAGAAAATTTAGAAATGGTACTAAAGAGATGCCAAGACTATAACCTTTCCCTAAATAGTGAAAAATGTTACATGATGATGGAAGAAGGGGTTGTACTCGATCATTTCATCTCATCAAAATGCATCCAAGTAGATTGAGCAAAGATTGAGGTTATTAGTATCTTACCCACATTAGAGAAGCCAAAGGATGTGTGAAGTTTCCTTGGGCATGCCAAGTATTATAGAAGATTCATAAATAATTTTAGTCAACTTGTAACACCCCTTTATAACCTATTAAAAAAGAATTCTAAATTTTCTTGGGACTCTGATTGTACTATATCCTTCCTACAGCTTAAAGAGGTTCTTAACACAACACCAATTTTAAGGGGGCCCAATTGGGGATTGCCTTTCCACATTCATATAGATGCCTCAAACTATGCTATAGGTGCAATGCTAGGTTAGAAGATAGACTCAATTGAACATGCTATTTATTTCATCAACAAAAATTTGCAAGGTGTAGAGTTCAACTACACAGTTACTGAAAAGGAGCTACTTGTAGTTATCTATGCACTAAATAAATTTTGGCACTATGTTACTGGATATGAAATATTTGTTCATACTGATGACTCTGTAATAAAGTACTTGATGAATAAGCCTGCAATATTTGGAAGATTTTCTTGCTAGTTGCTACTTATGTAGGAATTTGATATCACAATAGTAGATAAGCTCGACAAAGCCAATATGGTAGCTGAATTTATCTCTTGGTTGCATGTCCTTGATGATTCTGCAACCATTAATGACAATTTTATAGATAAGCATCTCTTTCTATTGTCAGCACAAAATCCATGGTATACAGATACTGCTAATTACCTAACCACATGAAAGACACCAATTCACTTCTCTGCTAAAGAAAGGAAGTTATTAGCTAAAAAGAGCTTTAATTATTCTTGGATTTATGGATTTATATTTTATATTGGTCTTGATCAAGTAATGCATTGGTGCATAAGGAAAGATGAAACATATGATATCTTGATGCCATGCCATGATGAGTCGTATGGAGGTTATTTTCAACCAAGTGGACAACCTTTAAAATATTTACTACTAGGTACTATTGGCCAAGTTTACACAAGGATGCAACTAGATACACAAAGAAATATAATAAGTGTCAATTCATTGGGAGACTCACTAAATCAAATGAAATGCCCCTACAACCTTAGATAGTCATTGCACCCTTTAATAAATGGGGGATTGACTTTTTAGGTCTTATTGAACCCTCTTCACAAGGAAAATCCTATATTTTAGTTTGCTCTGATTATGTAACCAAGTGGGCGAAGGAAAAACCCATGAAGCATCTAAGGGATAAAAATGTTTCCGAATTCTTGTATGAATGTCTTTATAGGATTTGGTGTCACTAGGGAGTTAACATCTAATCAGGGAGCTCAATTTACATCTAATCTGATAGCTGCTCTCATGGAGGAATATACATTTTGGCATGGAAAATCATCACCTTACCATCTACAAGCTAATGGCCAAGTAGAAGTCACCAACAAGGAGCTTGAAGCCATTTTCACAAAAATAGTAGCACTCCATAGGAAGGAATGGGCCACATGCCTTCTTGAAGCTCTTTGGGCTTATAGAACCACCTAGAAATCTACAACAAGCTTCATTCGTTTTGAGCTAGTCTATGGCAGGTCAGTTGTAATGCCTATGGAGCTTTTATATAAGACATTAAGGATTGCTTTGGAACTTGGTATGGAAATTACTATTGCACAAAAAGAAATTTTTTTGAGCTTAAATGGCCTTGATGAATGATGCAAATCTACATTCAATAACACATAACCCATCCAATATCAATAGAAACAATGGCATGATAAGTTTATCAAAGAAAAAATGTTTGTTGTGGGGGATTGGGCATTTCTTTATGATTCTAGGTATCAACAAAATCTAGGAAAATTTCAAACTTGTTGGTTAGGACCGTATGAAATTGTTGCCATGTTCCCAAATGGAACAATCCAACTATCTACCATTGATCCTGTTCAATTTAAATTACCAGTCAATGGTCAATGCTTGAAGTTGTACCACAAACCATAGAGTAAAGAAGAGTTCTTGCAATAGTTCTCTTTTGCCAATGGCAATACCTCTCCTACAACCTCTAAAAATGAGCCTTCTACTCATTCCAATTCTTCTCTTTAAAAAGTTCTTGTCACTTCCATAATAAACACTTTCTTTATGAAACTCATTTCTCTACAATAAATCCACATCATCATCTCATGTCTTTTCACCCATCCACCTCATCATTTTTCATTCATGGATGAGAAAAACACATGCCCTCAGCAAATTTTTAGGTTCATACACTATCAGAGGTATTTATTTCTTAATTTTATTTTCCAAGTTTTGTAGCTTTGCTTTGTCACTTGGTGCAATTATGGGACCAACTGCCAAATTAAGCTGGGAGGGAAGATATATAATTTCATTTTTTTACTCATAAAATCATTATACTTTATTATTTTAAAGTCTTATTTTTACTTTCACACACTTTCGCCATCCCTTTCTTGGAGTGATGTGATAGTTCTTTGAGTGATGTGATTGTTTTTAAAAAACTATGAGTTTATTTTGCACATCTCATGCAAAGAAGGCTAG
Organism: Cupressus sempervirens; assembly: GCA_028749045.1. NCBI lineage: Eukaryota > Viridiplantae > Streptophyta > Pinopsida > Cupressales > Cupressaceae > Cupressus > Cupressus sempervirens. Next base: position 858,583,071 of record CM053793.1, read on the forward strand.
TACGAGTCTGTGATTATGCAATTATGAGTAGTTAATGTGTACTATATACCTAATTTGCACTCATATGTGCTTAAGAGCTAATTTTCAGCCCATTTTTTGAAATACCCAAACCTTTTGCATTTTGAAAATTTCCTCTTGTAGAGCCATTTCAAAAACTCCTTATCTGACTTGTGTTTCAGTGTATCTAAATTTCACACAACTTTTTTATAGAAGTAATTTGACAACCTAAAGATGGGGGGTGGCCTTCTCTAGTATGAACCTACAATGCACAATGTTCTACTAGATGATCAAGCTTGTTTGCCATACTTCTAAGCACAAGGGTGGTTTGATTATATTCAAAAGCTCACCAGTTGGGACAAAGAGGTTGCATTTCAATTTTTGAGTACCTTGAAGGAAGGAGTGGCCTCGGTCAAGGGATTAAAGGTACCTTTTTAATAGACAGTGGTTGTAGATGTTATGGTTTTGCCACAGGAAGGGGAAGAGTTCTCTGAAGACTTTGATCTAGTAATGGCCAGGGCATAGTTTACCCTCCACACAAACCCACCTCTGGATATTGACAAGAAGCAAGATACACACAAAATTTCTTTGCTAGAACCATTTAGGTAGTTTGTAGTCCATGTTATCAAAAATTTCACCTGTGAAGGACGATGAACATTCTTTCATTATGTAAATTTCAAGTTTTTAAGCTTCCTTTGACATGAATTTCAGCCATAAAAATTCCCATCTTCATGTTCAACATTTTGAAGAAGAGGGATACTTTGGTTCAAGAAGGTAAACTCAACTCTGTCTCGAATTGTTGTTTAATTAAGTTAATTGTTGAAGAATATTTGAGGGAACAATCTGGAATGCCATGTGATGATTCTCTATCACAAGAGTTTAAAGAAAAAATCATAGATCCTATAGGATGAAGAGTTTGGTAGAGAATTCAAACTGAGCAAGGGGTTAAGAAAATTATTAGAGAACTTGAACTAGGATCTTCTTCTAAGAAAAGGTCTAGAGTAAGGACTCTTGTAGGTGTCCCTTCTCTTTCTACCTTTGAGTCCACCTAGAATAAGGATGAGGAAAAGACCTCTATGGAAAAATCTACTCCTATGTCAAAAAGGATTTCTCAAAGAAACATAGATAAGCAAGAAAACACTATCGCTAGTCCTCACCAGAAGACAAAGGAATAGTCTCCTACAACCATAAAAACTTCTATGAAGTGGAAAGTTTTTGATAAAAAGGAGGAAGCTCCATTGAGAAGTAGTAGAAAAAAGAAAAAAGTGATTGTAGTCATATCTCCATAAGGGTTAAATGCTAAATTTGAATCCACTGAGAAAAAGGAAAGAGAACCTAGGAATGTTCAACAGAAATTATTTGAGGAATCTCCTGAGATAGAAAAAGAATAGGTTGTTGTAGAACAAATGCCTAAGGAATTTATCATAACTAGTGATAACTCTAGCCCTGAGGAGTAGGATTTTGGATTCTAGAGAAGAGTTTCATCCTCTAAGGGTCCTTAGACAACTGATAGTTGTAGTGCCTTAGAAAATGGTGAAATGCCTATGAAATTTTTTACAATGGAAGAAGATGAACCAGAATTATCCCCTACAACAAAGAAGATTTTTTTTTGAAGAAAACCTTGCTATTAACTTGGATTTTGTTAAGCAAATGGTAGAGAATATTTTGAGTGAAGGGTTGGATGCATTAGCCCCTGTTTCACAAAAATGCAATAATATTGAGATATCCTTGGTGTTATGGACAGATCCCATGAAAGGAGTGAATTCCAAAAATGGGAAGTCCCCTATCTTTTATTCAACAAAAAAAGGAAGCATTAGTTCTATGTCAGATAAGTCTGGCTCCTTGTCTTTGTTATCTATTATTTTTCAGCTGTCTAATCAATTAACTTCAAAAAGAGAATAACAAAAATAACAAAAGAAAGAATTGAGTAGGGTTATAAATGAGCATTATTAGGAAACCCCTGAACATGAAGAAAGAGTAGAGAAATACATAAGAAACTTCATAAAGTAACATCTCTCATTCTTGGGTTAATGAGATATAGATCTCCATATCATGTATATGCCTTTTTTCTTAAGGAGTAGTTGTTGAATTATCAAATGACTTGCATCATGTATGATAGGTCCCCATCATTGTAAGAACTTCTTCAGTTTATTCAAGCTTTTCATAACTCTACTTCAACTATTAAGAACTTGCTGTGTGAATTAGTTCTCCATAATTTGGTAGTCCCTAATAACAAAGTCTAGAATCCTTTATTGACTACTGGGGATATCCAATCAAGAGCTCTTATGTCTTGGATTCAGAATGAAGTTAGTTGAGAATTTCAAGCCAAGATATATAGGGAATTGGAGGAAAAAATTCTCCTCTATCTGAGGCTGGAACTTGAGGACCCAAAAACCTCTTATTAACATTGGTTAAGGACAACACCTTCGAATAAAGAAAAATTGCACATTTACCCACTCTTGCATGCAAAATTTGATAAGTATAAAAATTTAGCTAATGATGAGTTGCCTAAAGTCATGAACTCCATCCAATGGCATGGGCTTAATTTAACTAAAGAACTAAGAGATAAGGGGCCACATTCACCTCTTAACCTCAACATGGCTAAGATACATGGAAAATGGCATATCTTCTTGGGCAGAATAAGAGAGAGTTTTTGGATTCCACTTACATTTCAGCCACCTTTTCTTATGTCACCTCTATTGGAAAATTAAAATTTAGACAATTATGATATGGAATGAGAGGTGAATAGGTGGGAAAGGTACAAGGAAGGTAAAGGATTTTATTAGAGTCATGCCAAGGGAGGTGCTGGACATTCAATAGCTTTTGACTACAAAATCACAACTAGAATTAAAAACTTTATGTTTGCTATGGGACTAGCAAAAGGTCAAGCTGGGGGGCAATGATGAGCCTAGTTTATGATTTTATGGTTTTAAAACTTGGTATTTAATGAGGTTTTCATAAACAATATTAAGACTTTCCATGTTTATATGCTATGTTTGTGTGTATTTGCTACTTTTAAGACTGAAAGAATATGATGGATATATATATGTATATAGGATGAAATATGGTATTCTTTCCATTATGAATCAATGGGGCAGTGTTCTTGCAGCCATGTGATGAGAATAATGCTAAAGTGGGGAAACTTATTATGAATCTTTATCTTTGGTATGGGTTGCGGGTTTTGTGTGCACTAATCTCTTGCAAGAAAGGATAAGTTAGTGGGTAAAAGGAGACTCAAAATATATGTTGTGTAATTAAGATAACAAACTAGTTTCAAGGTTCATAACAACTTCATTATTTCCAATCAATGGAAATTGCTTTCATTCAGTAGTTATTTTGGGAGGAAATCTAGGAAACATGCATTCCTATATTCTTGTGTGTATGAATGTAGTTTACTCCTACATTGAATGTTGCTATTTCTTTTGTAACTAAAATTTGCTATGTTCATGAATGGAAGGATCCTAGTTCTTAGTAGTTTTGTTTTCTAGTTGTATATAAATAAGATATAGTTCATGATTTCAAGGGGGTTAGATGTTCAGGAAATCCATTTTTGTAATCCAGCAAGTATTGGATACAACTCTGTTATTACTCATCTTGTACTTATGATTTCATGAATGAATAAATGATATTTTTAGATCTTAGTCTTTAAGTTTTCAATTTAGTCACTCTTTCATGGGGGCTCACACAGAAGGTAAACTCAGTTTGTAACTGAGTAGGAATTAGATTAAGTTTTCTTGAAGTAGTTATACTCTGTTGCTCCTGCAGCCACTCAGTAATAGAACCATTGGTTGTTTCCTACATTATAGGTGCTTAGATAGGTTTACCATTTGCAACATTATCCAAAGCTTTAAGTTGTCATTTCTATTTCTAGCATAGATTTCCTTAAGTATTGTCTTTTCTTTAGTTGTAATGTCTTTATAGGTGAATTAGAGCATATACTTTGCAGTCACCGTTTCAAGTTTACACTCTTGGATTTATAAATCAAATGAAGTCAGTGTACTATTTTAAGTAAAAAAAATGATGCTATCTGATTGTAGAATCATTATGAAAGGATGTCCAATCCTTTGTTACTAAGGTATTTAACTGACCTATAACCAGGTGTGAAAAATATGTTCTTAGAAACTAAGAAGAACATCTTCTAAAATTCAACACATAAACCCCAAACTAATTCTTCAATACACATCCTCCAAGTTATCAACTTGTACACTCTTTCCTCTATTCTACTTCTACCAATCATTTCCAACAATAGACACCTACTTACTTTTCTTCTTCATATCCTTCCTTGGCATTCCACATGTTTTTTTCCCACTTTGATCTCTAACCCTTGCAGAATTCTTCATTTCATAACTCCTAGAAAAACTCAGGTTCCTCCTATTGAGTTCCTCATTTTACAAAGGAATCAATGAAAAATTCTTTCCACTTTTCTCCACTATAAATACATTCTTGACACAATCATGCACAATTGTGCACTCATATTTCCAAGCTCTACCAAGTAATATGTGACAACTACTGATACTGCTAAAGTCTTAAAACCAAGTTTCAAAACCATCTCCTCAACAATAAGGTTATTAGTACTACCACTATCTATAATCACCAGTAGACTTACAATGAGTCATGAACAAATTAATCCTTTAAAAAGGTTCCAATACCCTTTTACCAAACAATAGTTGTCAAGCAAAAAAAATTCTCCCCTTCCTACTCAGGTACATTGACCAACATTCCCATTTACCACAACAACTCTCCTATCACCGACCTTTGGGGAACATTTAAAAGATCTATGAACTTCTTCTCCATAGCAAAAATAAGTACCTTTAAATGCAACCTTACCCATTCTCTTCCTCTTCTCAATAGGTTTCAGTTCATCTTCAACTGTCTATTTATCCTTCGCTGAGTGATCCTACTTCTCCTTTTCTTAGGAAGTACCTTGATGTCTTCTTTTCAACTTATCTTCTAGCTTTAAGGCATATTGATAAGAATCCTCAACTAAATCAATCTTTAGCATACTAGCCTCATCCTAAATATTTAATCTCAAACCATTAACATACCAAGATACCTTCTCCTTAGAAAGTTCTCTATGTCCAAACTGAATAGTCAACTTGTAGAACTCTTCAGTATAATTCTTCACAAACACATCCTTCTACTTCAAATTTTGCAATCTTTTAAACAACTCAATTTTATAGTCAGAAGGAATGAGATTAGCCTTCAATTTAGTCTCTATCAATCTCTATCTAGTGACCTGTCCAATCATCTTAGAGGCATCTTCCAAGATCTTTGCAAACCCAAAGAAACAAATCCACAAGTCAAGAAAATCTAACCTTCACTCTGATACCACCTGATGTACTATAGAACTAGATGAAACCCAATGAAGGTGATCTAGTTCCCAACAATTAACCACACAATGGGAACATAACATAGCATACAAGAGCTGATACCAAAACACAACTCTTTATTCATAAAACAACTAATTATATGCAATGCATTGAGCTATAAGGCTTTACCAGTTATGGCCAAATACAAAGAAAGTAACATTTCTACAAGATCTCTTAAGATCCAATCCAAACCCTATCTAGTCTAGATTTGTAACACAAAAACACTTTGGAAGAAACCCCAAGAAGATCTTAACTCATACTCGCAAGCCACCAAGCATTCTCCTTGTCTTCCAAGTCATAGCTACTAGCTTTTTTCTCTATTCACAACTCTAATTTCTAAAATATCTTTGCTCCCATCTCCCTCTGACTGAATGCTTATAACTCTAACCAAGCCCTCCTTAAATAGTTGGATGACCACAAGTCGACCTGCTACAAATAGAATCATCTAGAACCTAAATAAACCAATAAGCCACAAGTTAGCTTACAAAAAACATTAAATACACATAGGATGAATAACCAAGACCCAAATAGGTCCACACACAGCCCCCATGATTGATCCACATCATGATCATATGTTATACACATTAAATATACCAAATTGATCTATTCAATTTGTAAGAACAATATTTAGTGTGCCAAACTATCAAGCATTACCAAAAACACAAACATTGCTAATAAACAATACATGATAAGAAACCAAACATGTTGAGTAATATAAAAATGTTGAGAAATGTAGTGTATGCCAATTAAAATAGTGTTTTGTGAGCTAAAGTAGTATATGCCAAGTTCCTTAAGTGACCAATCTCCTTGATCAACACTAAATCCAATAATGACCGAGCAACATCCCTTCTTTGAGCAAGTCATCCAACTCCAAGGTCAAACCACTCTAGCATGCAGGATTGCTTACTATCTTAGGATGCTCCTGCATCAATGAAACATGATATCATTTTGTACATACAGGCTTATGCAACCTATGCAATTGGAAAGCCTACAAATCATAAATTAGGCCATTGTTTAGCATTACATTTTCTTGATAACTTATGGCATTTTGTTTCAAAATTGGATTTTATGTTTGGAATCCCAACTAGCTATTGGGGACATGATTATGTATATGTAGTGGTAGATAGATTTCATAAAATGGCTACCATGAAGGCTTTAGAAAAAATGAATATAGTCGAGGAGACTGCCAAGCTAATTTTTTGAACATGTTTGGGTTAATTTCAATTTGCCAAAAACATTGTTTTTGATAGGTATAGTATATTCATCAATAATTTTTGGTCTTCACTATGGTCTATGATGGACATAGAGTTGACAAAGTCTATATCATTCCATTCTCAAATAGATGGCTAGACAGAGGTGGTAAATCACATAGTTATTTATATCCTATGAATGTATCACTCCAATTGTCCCCATACATGAGATCAGATCTTTCCTTAGGTGCAACATAGCTACAACCACCACACATTCTATAGTACTACAGGGCATAGTCTATTTGAGGTTTATCTTGGGTGTCAAATATTAACAAATATGGATGTATCATTATCTATTCTAAAATCTAGTAGTCCACCAAAAATTGAAAAGGAGATAGATAAATAAGAGAAATTCATTGAAAAGATTAGACAATTAGAACAAGTTCATGATATTTTGGACAACATGACCAACATAGAACTCCTCATCAATTCTAGATTCATGATAATCAATGGTTGCATTTTGAGGAGTTCTTGAAGAATATTGTTGAATTATAGAAATGAGGAAGATTGATGAAACCTATCATCAAATAATCATTATTTTGTTAATGATGTCAAACCTATTACTTGCTGGTGAGATAATTGCTAATTTAGTGTGAATGCTATCATTTGATTGATTGATGAAGAAGAATAACAAGAGTACCTAGAGAAAGGTTGATTTATATGGTGTATAAAAGAAACACTAAGACCAAGTAAGACTTTGATGATATAATATTTTTTTTATCTACTTAAGACCACAATGAAGCAAAGACAAGAAAAAGGCTAAGAAAAGAAATGTGTCTACCAAGCTTGATTGAGACAACGATGGAAGTTGAGAAAGTCAGTATAGGTTGAGCAAAAAGTTAGTTGCGACCAAGGAAACTCAATATGTGCTGAGAAAAGAAACTTTTAGTAGGTGTCAAGCAAAGGAAGTTTAGTGTGTGTCAAGTAACGATTAAACTTAGTTTATGCCAAGTAGCCTAGTGTTGATCAATCATTAGAAGAGAATTATTGCCAAGAAAACATGTTATTGCTAAGTGCCAGTAAAATGAGTTTGATCAAAGATTTAATGAATCTAAGCCAAAAAAGTTGATTTCTTGAATTGTGTGAAGTCTTTGGAAGATAAGTATGATGAGATGGTGGCACATAATTCAAGATAAATCGTTTGAAGATGAATTTGAAGAGGATTGTAAGAGAAGTTTCTAGAGGGAATGAAATCAAAAAAAGGGTAGATTCGATTAATCTGACCTAACCCTAAGATGGATGATTGTGATTAAGCAAAAAAAGATCTAAATTCTCTTCATAAGGAGATAATAGGCTAGAAGTAATGTGTCATTTGTGAACTAGAGATAGATAAGGAGTCTTGAGGTGTTGCTTCATTTGGTGGCCAAAGGAATGAACCTACAATTAACATACTAAGCATGAAGAATTAAGGAGGTGAAGGCTTGAAGGGTGAACAAGTAGTCATTGAAAAAGGAGATTGAATGCCAAGCATAATGGAGGAATGGATAAGAGATTTGTAACTTGCAAGTCCTATTGTTATTTCTAACAATTGTATCTTTAGTTTTGTTATTAGATCAAGTCCTATTGTTACTTTCTAACAACTGTATCAATCTAGATAAACCCTTTGGATTAAGGTTGACCTAATAGTCATGAGTAAATCCTTTAATAAGGTGACATTCTAATGGAATGTTCTAAAGTCCTTGAAAAAGGTTCACTCCTAATAGGATGATTGAAATCCTTTAATCAAGGTCACATTTAACAGTGTGCATTGTAACCTTTAACATGGTTTGCTCCTCTTAGAGCTCACTTCAAAAGAGTGAAAATTGGTAGCATGCTATTGGTGATTTTTCCCAAATTGGGTTTCCAATAAAATCCTTGTGTCAAATCGTGTGAATGATTTTGTGGTATTTCATGTTTAGATTTCTAAAAAGTTCATTTGACCTAGGATAGTAATAATCGTGTGAATGATTTTGTGGTATTTCATGTTTAGATTTCTAAAAAGTTCATTTGACCTAGGATAGTAATATACTATGGTTTCAGATATTGGATGATTAATGCATGCACATGTATTTTTTCAATACTAAAAAGTTTTATCTATACACTTGGACCTTGGATAACTGATTCATCCCCTCTTCGTTATTCTAAAGTATTCCTACAATTGGTATCAAAGCATTTGGTGCTTGTGAAGGGAAAAGTTTGAAAGTACTTGAAGCTAAAGATCAAGATGTATAGAAATGAGGTGCCCAAGTTAAACAAGGAAAACTTTCTTGCATGGAAAAGATTGATGAATCTACATGTAGGAGGACTTGGAGATTATGCATAGGAAACTATCACTACTAAATATGTTGTAGTAGTTGGAGCCCCAACTACTGAACAACTCAAATGGAAGAAAGAATATAATCATGCAATATTGGAGATTGCATCTACCCTAAGCTATTCAGAGTTTGAAGACATTAAAATATGTACCACTTTTAAAGGAATGTGGGATGCCTTACATAAGATCTATGGAAGAGAGAAGAATCTACTGAGAGCCAAAGCATAAAGTCTAAGAGGAAAATTTGATGAACTGAAAATTCAATAAGGTGAGACTACAGTCTAGTATTGTTCAAGAATCAAAGATGTTGTAAATGCAATCAAAGGAGAAAATAGAATTATTGAAGATGAGATTTTGATCAAGAAAGTTTTAAGAACCTTGCTACCTATCTATGCTATTAGAGTCTTTGCTATACGAGAACTAAGGTGTACTCCTGGTACTGATCTAATCATTGAAGGATTGGTTGGTAGAATCACTGCTTTTGAACTTTCAAATTTTGATAATTTCAAATCTAAGAATACTGATTCTGCTTTCAAAGCTAAGCTAACACTCAAAGAGCCTAAAGGAAAGAAAAAGGTCAAGCATGTTGCTAGTGATAGTAGCACAAATGATGACGATCTAGAAGAATTCGAAGAACTATTGGCTAGGATATTTCATAGAGGAAAAGGAAAATACAAAGGAAAGTTACCCATTATATGTTTTAATTGTAATGAAGTTGGTTATATTGTAGCAAGGTGTCTTGTGAAGAAAAACAACAGAAATGAAGAAAAACTCAAAGGTACAAAAGATGAGAGTAACAAAGGCTATAAAGGCAAGGGAAAAAAATCTTGTTACATTGCTGAAGAAGAATCTAATGATGAATCAGATGATCATGATGATGTTGTGTATGTTGCTATGAAAGATGATTTAGATGAAAATGAGACAACTATATTAATATCTTATGTAACCAAAGGTGAAAGATGGATCATTGATAGTGGATGTTCTCATCACATGACTAGTGACAAAAGTAAGTTCATTACCCTTGAGCATTACAATGGAAGTAGTGTTAGATTTGTTAATGATGCACCTTGTCTAGTGAAAGGTAAAGGATCAATAAGATTGAAAACAAGATCATGTGTGACAATGCTTACTATGTAGAAGGACTTAACTATAATCTATTGAGTGTGTCACAATTGAATAGTTTAGGATAAAAAGTTAAATTTGAACACAAGAAAGCTAAGATCTATGATGCTAATGGAAAACACATTAGAAGTGGAGATTAGACAAGAGGTGATATGTTTTATCTTGACATGAATGAAGCTAACTGTCTTTTTGTACAATTTGATGATGTGTGGCTATGAAACAAAAAATTATGTCATGTAAACTTTGACAACTTGGTTAGTATCAGTAAGATGAAAGAGTCAGAGATTTGCCAAAATTGAAGAAACTTGGTAATATGATTTGCAAACAATGTCAGTTAGGCAAGATGACAAAGTCTAGTTTTAAGAATAAGACTCATGCTTTGAAATAAATTTTGTAATTATTTCATACTTATCTATGTGGACCAATTAATGTGAAAAGCTACAAATATGACAAGTATTTTATTCCATTTTTTGATTATTACTCAAGAATGATGACAATTATATTTTTGAGAGAAAAAATTGATGCTTTTCCAATGTTTAAGTGGTATCTAGCTAAAGTTGAAAAGGAAAATGGTAAAAGCTTGAAATGTTTAAGATCTGATAGAGGTGGAGATTTACATCAAATGAATTCAATAACTTTTGCAATGACAAAGGAATCAAAAGACAAACTTTTGTACCTAGGAACCCTCCACAAAATGGGATAGATGAAAAGAGGAACAAATATGTGATGTATTATGCTAGAACATTGATGATGGAGAAGAATTTTGCTTTAAAATACTAGAGAGAAGTTGTCAGTACAACTGTCTATGCCTTGAACTGAGTACAAGTCAAGAAGAAATACATGAAGATGAACAAAAGAAGGAACCTAAGAATTAAAAAACCTTTATGTACTACTATGAAGGCATGTATGCTAATGTTGATGATACTATAGCTGCTAATCAATAAGAACCAATGATTGTCGAGTCACATACAATGGATGATGAGTTGCATTCAGGAGTTGAGTTATAATCAGAAGCCAAGGTACATTCTAATGCTGAGATTAGTTTACAAGAAAAGAATGTTGAGTTACCTAACAAAAAAGTACATAGTGAACTTGAGATTTAACTTCATGAATGACCTATTGTTGAAAGAAGAATAGAGACAAGATTATCAAAATATGTCATAAGACATAATCTTGTTAAAAAATTCATCAGAGAAAAAGAGGTTGGAACAATGAAATGGAATAGATTAAGGAGTGAGACATGTTTTGTAAGCATACATGAAACTAAATTAGTGAAGGATGCATTAGAGAATGAAGCTTGGAGTGAAGCCATGAAAGAAGAATTTGATTAGATTGAGAAGAAAAAAACATGGACACTAGTACCATGATCAAAGGACAAAAATGCTATTAGAAACAAGTGGGTGTACCAAAAAAAATTGGATGAGAATGGTGAAGTAACAAGGAATATGACAAGGCTAGTCTGCAAAGGTTATGCACAATAAGACATAATTGACTATGGAGAGACATTTGCCCCAGTTGCAAGATTGGAAGGTCTAAGAACTCTTCTTACTTATTCTTCCTATAAAGGATTCAAAGTTTATCAAATGGATGTTAAGTCAAAAAATTTGAATCGTATACTGGAAGAGGACATTTACATTGAACAACCTAAATGATTTGTTGATCCAAACAATAAGAAAATAGTGTGTAGACTACACAAATATTTATATAGTTTAAAGTAAGCTCCCAGAGCATGTTATGAAAGACTGCACAAATATCTTGTGAAGATTGGTTTTGAGAAGATTGATGACAACAACAATATGTACTTGAAGACAAAAGGAGGTAAAGGAATTTTACTAGTTGAAATATTTGTTGATGATATCATATTTGGAGGAAAAAATACATTGTGTAAGACATTTTCAAATGAAATGATGAAAGAATTCGAGATTTCTATGTTTGGAGAAATAAAGTTCTTTATTGGATTACAAGTTTATCAGATGAAATATGGTATTTACATTACTTAGTCCAAGTATGTAAAGGAAATCTTGAAAACTTTTGGTATGAAAGATTCAAGACCAATTACTACTCCCATGATGACAAGACATAAACTATCCAAAAATGATGATTCTTCTGACGTAAATTGAACATTGTACAGGTCTATGATTGGAAAATCACAATATGTAGTTCATAGTAGGCCTAACATTGCACCAGCTATTGGGATTATTGCAAGATTTTCTACAAATCCTAATGAGAATCACTTAATGACTATTAAAAAGATTATGAGATACTTGAGAGGTACAAAAGACTATGGTCTATACAACAAGAAATGTGACAAGTTTGAATTGAGAGCCTATGCAGATTATTATTAGGCTGGAAACATTGATAATAGAAAAAGTACATGTGGTGGAGCTTTTTTGTTAGGAAAAATATTGGTTACCTAGACTAGCAAGAAACATAATTACATCTCACTATCTACTACTAAGCTAAATATGTGGGTGCTATAGTGAATTGTACAAATGTGGTTTGGATCAAATAGTTACTCAAAGGAATGAAGAAAGAAATCACTGAACTTGTGGTAATTTACTATAGCAATACAAGTGCTATAAACATATCTAAGAACCTTGTGATGCATACAAAGACAAAGCACATTAAACTCACAAATCATTACTTGAGAGAGTTGGTTCAAGACAAAGAAGTGAGAATGGAATATGTGAATAAAAAGGAACAAATAGCTGATATATTCACAAAGGCTTTACTAGGGATGTACACAAATATCTTAGAGGTAAACTAGGGGTTATACCCTATCCAAAGCCACTTAAGAAGCAAGAGTAGTGCCCTACATCAACTGAGTTGAATGACATATGTTACAACTTGATGTAGTGTATCTTACTTTAGGAACTATCTAAAGTAAGGAAGGAGCTAAAAAAAAAGATCACATGCAAGGTGACAGAGGGAGAACCTGAATTGTTGATATCTACATGAGAAGATGTCAATTCTTTGGTATTGTTGTCAAAGAGGGAGGGTTTACTACATGTTACTAAAAGTATGAGGGAGAGTTAGTAACAAAAAAGAGAGAGATAAGAAAGAGGAAGGAAGAGAAAGAAGAAGAGTTACACTAAATATCTAAAGAAGAAGAGAGATTGTAGTCTAAATAGAAGGACAAATACTAATAGAGGGAAATATTTCAATACAAGGTATTAGGTTTCTTTTTGGTATTTTTTTAGGTATTAGTTTGCCATCAATGCTAAAGAGGGAGATTGTTGAAGTATAGAAATGAGGAAGATTGATGAAACCTATCATGGAACAATCATTATTTTGTCACTGATGTCAATCTTGTTACTTGCTGGTTAGACAATTCCTAATTTGGTGTGAATGCTAACATTTTATTAATTGATGAAGAAGATTTGGAAAGAAAGGATAACAAGAGTACCTAGAGAAAGGTTAAGTTATATGGTGTTTAAAAGAAGCACTAAGACTTAGTAATAATTTGATGTTATAGTGTATTTTTTATCTACTTAAGACCACAATGAAAGGGTACTTGAACAAAGACAAGAAGAAGGCTAAGAAAAGAAATGGGTTTGCCAAGCCTAACCAAGAAAATAGTGGAAGTTGAGCAAGTTAGTGTAGGCCAAGCAGAAAGTTAGTTGTGACTGAGGAAATTCAGTATGTGTAGAGAAAAGAGAAATTTAGTAGGTGTCGAGCAAAGGAAGTTTAGTGTGTGGCGAGCACTAGTTAAACGTAGTGTATGTCAAGGAACCTAGTGTTGACCAAGCGTCAAAAGGAAGTTATTGTCAAGCAAACAAAATGCTATTTTTGAGTGTTAGTGAAATGAGTTTGATCAAATATTTGATGAATTTAAGCTGATAAGGTTAATTTCTTGATTTGTGTGAAGCATGTGGAAGATAATTATGATGAGTTGGTGGCACAAAATTCAAGATAAACTAGTTGAAGACAAATTTAAAGAGGATTGTAAGAGAAGTTTCTAGAGCGAACAAAATGGAAAAGAGGGTATATTCGATGAATTTGACCTAATCTTAAGACGGAGGATTGTGGTTAAGTGAAAAAAGATATAAATTCTCTATATAAGGAGATAACAAGCTAGGAACAATGTGTCATTATGCAAACCAGAGATAGACAAGGAGTCTTGAGGTGTTGCTTCATTTGGTGGCCAAAGGAATGAACCTGTAGTTGGCATACAAAGCATGAAGGATTAAGGAGGTGAAGCTTGAAGGTTGAACAAGTAGTCATTGATGAAGGAAATTGAATGCCAAGCAAAATGGAGAAATGAATAAGAGATATGTAATTTGTAAGTGAGTTGTTTTGTTATTAAATCAACTCCTATTGTTACTATCTAACAACTATATAAGTTTGTATAAATCCTTTAGATTAAGGTTGACCTAACAGTCGTGAGGAAATTCTTTAACAGGGTTTCATTCTAATGGAATGTTCTAAAGTCCTCTAATAAGGCTCACTCCTAATAGGGTGATTGAAATCCTTTAATCAAGGTCACATTTAACAATGTGCATTGTAACCTTTAATAGGGTTGGCTCCTCATAGAGCTCACTTTAGAAGAGTGAAAATTGGTAGCATGTTACTAGTGGTTTTTCCCAAATTATGTTTTCACATAAAATCATTGTGTCAAATTATGTGAATGATTTTGTGTTATTTCATGTTTACATTTATGAAAAGTTCATTTGACCTAGGACAGTATATACTATGGTTTGAGATATTGGGTGATTAATGCATGCACATATATTTGTTTAGTACTAAAAAGTTGTATTTGTACATTGGACCTTGGATGACTGATTCACCCCCCTCTCATTTATTCTAAAGTATTCCAATAGGAGTGTCTTCAAGGACCTAATAGAAAGATTCTTCCTCTTTGTTATGGACCATATACCATTAAGAAGCAAGTTGGTGAAAATACTTTTAAACTTGATTTGCCATAGTTTCTAGGATTGCATCTAGTTTTTAATGTAGAATTGTTTTGACCTTATTTTAATCTATCATTGGAAAATTTTCAAGTTGTTGAACACATTCATGCTACATATTTGAATCTATCCAGTACTAATCCATTATAGTGTAACCATGTCATTAAAGTCAAGCTAAAATCTTTGAAGAACATTTCTCTTTATCGAGTGGTTTGAGTTGGTCAATTCTTTCATCAGGGCAAGTGGTCGACCAAGGAATATATTGGAGTACAATTCCCTTGTCTATTGTAGAATTTTAGTGCAATGGGGCCCATTTCTTCTCAAGGGAGAGACACGATCTAGAGTGGCCAAGGACATTACAATGAAATGAATTAAAAAATGTAAACAAACTATTTTATTTTAAATTTTTTCTAGGTTCTATTAAATGACATTTTTAGAGGCCTTTTGTTCAAAATCTAAAATCAAGAATTTCATTGTTCACTAAAACTAGGAAATTAAAGGCTCACTATTTTAGGGACTAAAACTATATTTTTAGTTTTTATTTCCAATGGTGCATGCAGTTTTGAATTTTGAGCAATAAGTCAAAAGTTATGATCCCACCAAGTTGGGGAAAGTAAATTCCCTGTTTTTGAAATTTTGTCTGAAACTAATTTTTATTTATTTTAATATTATAATAAGATATTCAATTTGAATTCTTATCAGTGTGGTGACTCTTGATATTGATCTTTGATTGTATATATTCTTACAATTTCAAATAAGAAGATGGCTTTTGGATTCTTTACAACTCTTTCAAGTTGAAAGTTTTTCCAAATTAAACATAAATATCACATATTTTTTATTCACACTAGATATTGCTATTTTATCTCATTTCTTCATTAAGAACAAGCCCTCTTGAGACAAGTGAAAGAATTGCAAGAGGAGATGCGTAGGATAATGAATATTGAGATAAAAGACAAAAGTGAGGAGGAATTTTAAGAAGAACAAGTTAAACAAGAAGCACCAAAAGTGGTTAAAGATCTAGATGAAGGTGAGCAGTTATTTTAAGGATTAGGAAGAGACCCAAGATCCAAGTATTTTAAGGATTAGGAAGAGACCCAAGATCGAAGTCCCTATATATATTATATTCCCAAGAAATATTAACCCAAAGGAACTGATTAAATTAATTAATGATTTGGAGGAATATTTTGAGTACAAAGATGCCTAAGATCGTAAGAGGGCCAAATTTGGGAAGGAAAAAATTAAGGGTCATGCAAATTTGGTAGTAGGATATTTAATTGGAGAGAAATAGAAGAGAAAAGAGAAAATAAAAAGATTGGAATGGATGGTCGAGAAATTGAAGAGACAATTCATTCACTTATATATGAGCTTGATCTACTCAAGAAAATGCAAGGGTTAAAGAAAGCAGGTTGATTTGTACAGGAATATACAAAAGAGTTCTATTGAGTCCTAATCATAATAGGTCATGTGGAATCTTACAAGGATAAAGTTTTTGGTTACCTTAATTGGTTAAGGACAAGTATCTAGGATGTTTTGAGTCTAGTTAGAATGACCAATGTTGAAGAGGTGTATCTATTTTCTTTAGAGGTAGAAGACAATATGAAAAATATGTTTTAAAAAAAGAAAATATAGTGAAGTCAAGGAGGAAGTGGTGGAATATCCTCTAGGAATCAAAATGAGTGCTAGAGGAAAACATAAAGATGTGTTTAGAATTCAAAATCTAAGGAATGAGGGTTTCAATCATTCTCGTGATAAAAGTAATAGAGATCAAAGAGGAAGAGGAAGAAGGAAAGGAATCGGTAGAGAAGGTTTTTATGGGAAATGTTTCCATTATGGAGGAGATGAAGATTATGAGTGTCCCCAACATTAAGGGGGAACAAATATAAGACTAAATGATAAAGCGCATATTGCACATGTAGACAAACTTTCCAAGTCATCACATTCTAAATATGTGGATAGATGTAAGGTCCTTGTAACCAAATGATCCTTTTTGAATGATGAGAATGAAACTAAACAACAAAATAATTTTTTTATATGTATGCGAAAAATGTGACATGCTTCTCTAAGACATTTTATCCAAGGGATCAAATGAAATAGGAACCTTGAATGATGACTTAGATCTTATTATCTATTATGTATAAGGGAAAATAAGAAAATAGAGTATCAAAGGTGGCTCTCAAATGAGCCTCAAAAGGATACCCTTTCATGATTCACCATAAAATTGAAGATTCAAAGATAAGAGCAAGAATGCTAGTATCCAAGAATTTCAAATGAGATGCCAAGGCAAGCTGGAATAAAAGTGCAAGGCTAATCAAAGATGAGATCTAAGTACAAGAAAATTAAATCTAATCTAAATAGAATGCAAGAAAATTTAAGCTAAGAAAAATAAAGTAAAGATAAGCTAAACAATGAAAATATAAGCTATGACTAGAGATAAAGCTACTATGAATGCAAGAAACTAAATAACTAGTCTAATTTGAAAGGATGCAAGAGTACAATGTGAGTGCTCAAGTGCTCAAGAGAAAGTGAAACAAAATAAAAATAGCATTAGACTCTAAGATATGAGAGAGTGGGGAGAGAGCCTCCTTTTAAAAAACATAGGACAATGAGAGATTAAGAGGCAAAATATATAGTGGAGAATAACCCTCATGTTGACTTTGGTGCACAAAATTCTCAAGAGACAAAATCAATAGATGTGGTTAAGAGGAAAAATAAGTGTGGAGGGGAATGAGAGGCAAAACATATTCAATTTCCTTGGAAAGTGTGCATTCAATGTATGGACACAAATTCTTTTTCTTTTATTTAAAAAATAGGAAATTCCTTTTTCATGTGCACACATAGGATAATGAGATTTATTTAATTAAAATGAGACATGTTCTTCTAATTAAATAAATACTTAGGATAGGGTGGTCAAACCATAGGTTATAATGAATTATTCATAAAATTCCATCCTCATGAAACACCCTAGAGATAGTCATGTCCGATGTTCTGATGAATTATTCATAAAATGCCATGCAAGCATAAAAAAGGATACATAAAAACTTTGGTTATACGTTCTTTTTTTTTTATATCCCCAAATCTTTAAATTCTTCGTATTGTATGACAATATCCTTATGAGTATTTCAAGTTGCGATGATGTGAACTCCCTTTCATTTCCTTGTGACTCCGATTTGAGGTCTAACTGTTCTACATGCTGTGAAGATGCAAAACAATCAAGATAATAGTCATCATGGCTTCACAACTATTTAGGCTAACTATTAAGTTAAGGTCACAAAGGAGTGATTCAATGGAAGTCAAATAATTGTAGGAGCTTTTTGGCTAAATGTTTTAAGTTGTGAATGTTTGAATGTCAAAAAATTTAGTCAAGATTTAGGGTTTTTACTACATCACAAGGAGTTAGGAGTGGGACCCAGTGGTGGTGACATAGCATTAAACATGTGTCAAAATTTTGAGATTGCATGGAGCATCAAAGGAAAAAATGTCTTAAAGGCCCGCGATCAATCACAACTGTTGATTTGGAAGCATATCAATGCTTGTCATATTCTCGATTTCTAAAGTTGCACGAAGGATAGACAATGTGAGAAAGAAAGTGTTTGACACATGGCTATGGCTGGACTAGACTCAACTATGGGCTACAAAAAGGAATGCATCAGAATAAGTTGTCTAGATGACACAGTAACCCTATTAGCCCATAGAGCTAATGGCAATTTTGAATCTCAGGCCTTCTTATTTTCTACCAGAATCCTCTTGATGATTTTCAATATACTTTTATTACTTGATTCTGCTTGACCATTTCCTTGGGGATGATAGGGTGATGATGTGTACTCTGTAATGCCATACTTCTTACATAAATTTTTATATTCCTCAGATCTAAAAAACATAGCATTATCAGTTACAAGTTTCTGTGGGTACCCAAACTTGGTCACAATATTATTTAAGATGAAATTAATCACTACTTTACTTGTTGCATTTTTAGCAGGGATTGCTTCAACCCATTTAGTAAAGTAATCAGTAGCAACTAGGTGTTGGAATTATAGATGGAGTAACTAATAGGGGAGGGGGGGGGGGGGATGAATCAGTTACCACAAAAAAAAATCTAGATATCCCTTAGATGTCTTAAATAACTAGTTACTACTGTTGCTCGATAGCCACATAGAAAAATGCTGTAACTTGGTAGATTAACTTGTTACTGATCTTTAAGTATTCACAATTATTAACATGCATGCACAAGAAAACAACATGAACACAAGAGACACTAGATTTTAATGTGGAAACCCAATATGGGAAAAACCACCAAGTAACTAGCTACCAATTTTCACTCTTCTAAAATGAGCCCTATTAGGAGCCAACCTTGTTAAAGGTTACAAAGCACACTGTTAGGTGTGACCCTGTTAGAGGATTTAATCACCCTGCTAGAAGTGGCCTTGTGAGAGGACTTAAAATTTTTTAGTAGAACTGTCCACCTTGTTAGAGGATTTACAAAATGGTAGTTAGACCAACTCTGTTAAGAGATTTAGGAATTACTACTACAATGGTAAGAAAGTAACAATAAGTGACCTAAATGAGATACAAATGAACTTTGCTAATATAGATCTTTGTTCTACTTCAATAGATCCTCTCTCATTGAATACAACTTTGCTGCTCCTCGAGGATATATGATCCTTCTTCAAAATTTGCTCACACTTCCTCGTAACTCACTTGCATACTCACTCATTCATACATCTATTCATTCATACTTTAGAATTCACAACTTGACCTTTTATTTATAATTTACAAATTGTCAAGTTAGTTCATTTACATGTCACATTTACCAATAAACAATACATTAGTCGGCTACAAACATTACATTAAAAAAATAAAATTTATTTTCCAAAACAATGAAATCTTTCATTGGTCAACCCAGCTCAGTAAACACTGCTCCAAAAATGATTTCTAGTGTTAACCAGATGAAGCTTGGTAAATACTGTGAACTCTACAAAATCCTTTGGAGACCGAGTGAACTCGGTAAGAACTAACTTTCCTTCGCTGACTTTGTTAGCTTGGTAGAAACTAATTTTTGCCATAGAAGCTTTCAATGCCTGAGTGAGCTTAGTAGAAACTATCTTCATAGAGTAACTTCTAAAAATGCTCGGTAGACTCTGTAATTCACTTTGCTAACCTTTTGAGCTTGGTAGACTTTGTCTTTTGCCTTGCTGACCAACTGAGATCGGTAGACTCTGACTGATAATTGATATGACATTTGTGTAACATCAAAGACAACACACAATTGAACAATTGTATCCAACAATATCCCTCTTTGGCATTGATGGCAAGACAACATGTCATAGCAGAATGAAATTTGAAAACAAGTCTTTTTCTGATAGAATGTTTCTCTCTCTTACATTTCATTCCACAAACTTCTTAAATATAGTAATCTCCCTCTATGAAGGACTTACACAGCTTCTTTACAAACATCAAAATCTTCACAAAAAAATTCAAATTTTAGAAAGATATGATAGTACAGTATACTCTCCCTCTTTGACAACACATGCCAAAGACAACACAAACCAAATGAATAGTAGTGTACCTTATGTACTGATTCATATGCAATATTTCCATGATTATTCTACATCAACTGAAAGATCTTCAACTTGATACCTGTTGATGCATCACTAAAACTTCATTTTAGTGAGCTTCAGATAGGGGAATGACCTCTAACTTACCTCTTAGAAAAAAAAATGCATCCTTAGGTAAAGGCTTGGTGAATATGTCAACAATTTTTTTCTTTTGTATGGACCAATCTAATCTCCGTATCCTGCACCAATTCTCTGACAAAGTGATACTTTATTGCAATGTGCTTGGTTTTTGAATGCATCACTGGATTTTTAGATATGTTAATTGCACTTGTATTATCACAAAACATAACAACAAGTTCTTTGATTTCTTCCTTCATACCTTCCAATAACTATTTGAACCAAACAATATTAGAATAGTTTATTGTTACTACAAAATACTTTGCTTCTATTGTGGATTGGAATGTACAATTTTGCTTTTTACTTGTCCAAAAAACCAACCTCTTTTCAAGAAAGAAAGCTCCTCCACTTGTACTCTTTCTATCATCAACATTTCCTGCCCAATTTGCATCAGTAAACACTTTCAAATCCAAATTACCTTCAAATTTGTACCATAATCCATAATCTTTAGTTCTTTTCAAATATCTTATGATCCTTTTGATTGCCATCATGTGATTTTCTCTTGGTTTTGCTAAAAATATTGCTACAATACCAACTGCAAGGGCAATCTCTGGCCTTGTATGCACTACATACTGCAACTTTTCAATCATAGATCTATACAATGTTTGGTCCACCTCTTTTGATTCATCATCCTTGTTAAGCTTCAATCCAGTACACACAAGAGTCCCAACTAGTTTGCAGTCTTCCATACCAAAAAATTTCAGTATCTCCTTGATATATTTAGATTGAGTGATATAGATGCCATTCTTACTCTACTAAATTTGAAGACCAAAAAAGCATTTGATTTCTCCAAATATTGAAATCTCAAATTCCTTGTTCATTAGTTCTTAAAATTCTTTGCAAAGATCATCATTTCTTGTAAACAAAGTATCATCCACAAATATTTCTACCAAAACAATCTTATTATCTAGTCCTTCCTTGATATACAAGCTACTATTATCATTAGTTCTTTAAAAACCAATCTGAATAAGAAAGTTATGCAATCTTTCATACCATACTCTAGGGGCTTGTTTTAGAGCATACAATGCTTTGTGTAATTTGCAGACCATGTCCTTCTTGTCTGGATCAAAAAAACCTTTAGGCTATTCAATGTAAACCTCTTCATCCAATATACCATTGAGAAATATTGACTTCACATCCATCTGATAAAATTTAAATCTTTTGCATACAACATATGCAAGTAAGGTCCTGACACCTTCCAATCTTGCAACATGAGCAAATGTTTCTTTGTAGTCTATTCCTTCTTCTCGAGAATATCCTTTGCATACCAGTCTAGCTTTGTTCCTTGACACCTTACCATCTTTATTCAACTTATTTTTGAATACCCACTTAGTTCCAATCACATTTTTATCTTTAGACCTAGGTACAAGAGTCCATGTTTTATTTTTCTCTATTTTCTCTATCTCTTCATTCATAGCCTCAATCCAACTTTCATTTTCTAATGCATCTTTGACACTTCTAGGTTCAAAATCAACAAGTAAAAAAGTACCTTTAAACTTACTTCTTGTCATAATTCCTTTAGATTTGTCTCCAATGATCTGATCGAGTGTATGATGTCTCCTAACATACTTGGCTAATATAGGTTCCTTGCCTTTTGAACACTTTGCATTTTCATCTTCTTGCACTTCAGCTTCAGGCTCTAGCTGTTTTATCTACTACTTGAGTCCTTCAAACTTAGTAGGCATTGGCTTGATAGCATTAGAATGTGACTTAGTTTCCTTCAACTTGGTTTGAACTTCTTGTAACTCAGTTATTGAAGACTCAGGAGTAGAAGATTCTTGATTGACAATTGTATTTGGCACTGTATCAGGTTCAATGAAAACAAATCTCTTATAATCTTCTAGTTCCTTTTTGTTTTCTTCTTTAATTCTTTTTGCAAACTAATCAACTTTCACATGTGCACTTTCTATGACTTTGTTAGTAGACAAATTCAAATATCTATATGCTTTACTCTTGCAAAAATATCCCAAAAAATTCCTTCATCACCCTTCACATCAAATTTTCCTTTTCTAGATTCTTTCAAAATGTAACATTTGTTTCCAAATGATTTTAGATAACTTACATTAGGTTTATAGCCATACCATAACTCATAGTGGGTTTTGAATGAGTCCTTCTTCAACTATACTCAATTCAAGGTATGAACTACAATGATGATAGCTTCCTTCTAGTATTTGATAGCAATGCTCTTTTCAATCATTAAGGTTCTTACACAATCCATGATAGATATGTTCCTCTTTTCAGCTATTAAATTTTTCTCGGGACTTCTAGGGGCTGATACTTGTCTTTTGATTCCCCTTTCAATGCAAAAATTATTGAACTCATGGCAGATAAATTCACCACTTCTATCTGACCTCAAACATTTCAGTCTTTTGCCTGTTTCCTTCTCAACTCTAGCCAAATACCACTTGAACTTTTCAAATGCTTCTGATTTCTCTTTCAGGTACATGATAGTCATCATTCTTGAGTAATCATCAATAAAAAGAATGAAAAACTTTTCAGCAGTATAGCTTTCAATTCCAATAGGTCCACACAAATTAGTATGCACAATTTCTAAAACTTCCTTAGACTGATAGTTTTTACTTTTAAAGCTAGTCTTTCCCATCTTACCAATCTGACAATTCTTGCATATACCAACCTTAGGTTTCTTTATATTAGGAATGCCTAGTACTTTCTTGAATTTTCTTATTTTCACCAAGTTATCAAGGTTCACATGACACAACCTCCTATGCCATAACCAAATTTCTTCAACTTGAGCAATAAAACATGAAAATTCACCAAGTTCAAGATAGAACAAGTTACCTTTTGTCTATGTGTCTGATCCAATTAGCATTCCTCTGTCATCTAGTAGTCTTGCTTTTCCATGAATGAATTCCACTTTGAATCCATTATTGAGTAGCTGTGCCACACTCAACATATTGTGTTTTAGTTCTTCTACCCAATATGCATTATCACATACAAGCTCTTTGGTTAGTGAGATTCTTCCACTTCCTTTTATGAAACAAGGTTCATTACTATCAAACCTCACACTACCACCATCATAGTCTTCAAAATGTTCAAACTTTATTTTATCACCAGCAATATGTTGAGAGCAACCACTATCTATGATCCATGTATTATTTTTGCTCACATGAGAAATAAGTGCCATTTCCTCATCATTGTCAGACTCATCTTTTATAGCAATGTAAACAATTTCATTTTCTTCTTCATCAGAATCATTAGAATCCTTAGCTATGAAACATGTTTTCTTACCTTTGTCCTTGAATGATTTGAAGTATTTCTTGACATTACACTTTTGACCTTTCTTCTCATCCTTATTCTGCTTATTTGGGCACCTAGTAGCAATATGTCCAATTTCCTCACATGAAAAATAGATTAGAGGAACCTTACCTTTCTATTTCCCTTTGCCTCTAGAATATTTCCTTGCTAGTAGGGCTTCAACCACCTCAAGATCACTGTCTAAACTCTGTTATGATTCTTCTTCACTTTTTGATTGAGAATCCTTTATCTTCTTGCCTTTCTCCTTGAGTGAAAGCTTGGCTTCAAATGCTGATTCAATGCTCTTGGTAGCTGGAACATAGTTATCATAGTTGTCTAGCTCAAATGCAGTCAATCTTCCAACTATGGCCTCTAAATTTATCTTATGATTTTCTTCACATCTTCTTTCTTAAATCGTGGAAACTCTAATTGCATAAATGGGAAGTAATGTTCTAAGAACTTTACTTATAATTGTTTCCTCCTTGATATCTCCTCCAAAAGCTTTGATTGCACTAACACTTGCTTTGAATCCTTCAACATATTTTGCAATGTTTTCATCCTCTCTCATCCTCATCTAATAAAATTTTCCTCTTAGATGTTCTACTTTGGCTCTTCTTACATTATCATCTCCTCCATAAATATCTTTTAGTTTGTTCCACATTTCATAAGCAGTTTTCCAATTCTTGACATCATCAAATTCTTTATAGCTTAGGGAAAATGCAATGTCTATCATCATGGTGTTGTGAGTCTTCTTCTTAGCAATGTCATTCATAGATAATATACTAGAAGGAGTTACATATGCTTCATCCAAATATTTCAATCCTATGTCTCCAACAGAAGCTAGATGGAGTCTCATGAGACCTTGCCATGCTAAAAAGTTATCCCTGTTAAGCCTTGGAATTTCCCTCTTGTAAGACATCCTGATCTTTGGCTTAGACCTTGAAATCTTTCTTGAAAGCACCAAAAGCTTTGATACCAATTGTTGGAATTATAGATGGAGTAATTGAGATGGGGGGGGGGGGGGGTTGAATCAATTACCACAAAAAAAAATCCACAAATCCCTTAGATGTCTTAAATAACTAGTTACTACTAATACTCAGTTACCATACAGAAAAATGCTATAACTCGGTAGATTAACTTGGTATTGATCTTTAAGCATTCACAATTATTAACATGCATGAAAAAGTAAACAACATGAACACAAGAGACACCAGATTTTAATGTGGAAACCCAATATGAAAAAAACCACCAAGTAACTAGCTACCAATTTTCACTCTTTTGAAGTGAGCCCTGTTAGGAGCCAACCTTATTAAAGGTTACAAAGCACACTATTAGGTGTGACCTTGTTAGAGGATTTAATCACCCTGCTAGGAGTGGCCTTGCTAGAGGACTTTAGAACAATTCAGTAGAACTGTCCACCTTGTTAGAGGATTTACAAAATGGCTATTAGACCAACTCTGTTAAGAGATTTAGGAATTACTAATACAATCATGAGAAAGTAACAATAAGTGACTTGAATGAGATGCAATTGAACTTTTTTTATATAGATCTCTATTATGCTTCAATAGATCCTCTCTAATCGAATACAACTTTGTTGCTCATCAAAGATATCTAATCCTTCTTCAAAATTTTCTCACACTTCCTCTTAACTCACTTGCATACTCGCTCATTCATACATCCATTCATTCATACTTTAGAATTCACAACTTGACCTTTTATTTATACATTACAAATTGTCAAGTCAGATCATTTACACATTACATTTACCAATAAAAAATACATTAGTTAGCTACAAACATTACATTAAACAAATAAACTTTATTTCCCAAAATAATGAAATCCTTCATTGGCCAACCCAACTTAGTAAACATTGCTCCAAAAATTGATTTCTAGTGTTAACCAGGTGAAGCTCGGTAAACATTGCAAACTCTACAAAATCCTTTGGATACTGAGTGAACTTGGTAAGAACTAACTTTCCTTCGCTGACCTTGTGAGCTTAGTAGAAATTAATTTCTGCCATATAAGCCTTCAATGCCCGAGTGAGCTCAGTAGAAACTATCTTCATAGTGTAACTTCTAGAAATGCTTTGTAGACTTTGTAATTCACTTTGCTAACCTTTTGAGCTTGGTAGACTCTGTCTTTTGCCTTGTTGACCAACTAAGCTCAGTAGACTTTGACTGATAACTGATAATACATTTTTGTAACATCAAAGACAACACACAACTAAACAATTTTATCCAACAGTAGGATCTAAGAATGTCCAACACTAGATTTATTTGAGATCTCACCTATGAAATCAATTCCCCTTTCTTTAAATGATGCCTATACTTCAACAGGTCTTAATGGTAAATTCCCAATTTTTTTTGAATTTCCACTAAACCTTTGATAAGCATCACAAACCTTTACAAACTCATGAGCATCTCTGAAAAGTGTTGGCCACCAAAAACCAGCCCTAAGAACTTTATGAGTAGTGGTTTTAGCCATGTAATGATCACCACATACACCTTCATGCATCACTTTCAAAATCCTTTTATATTCAACCTCATCTACACACTTCAACAGTACCCCTTCCATATTTCTCCACCATAATTGACCTTGCACTATAACATACCTTATGGCCTATAACTTAAGGGAGCTTTTCTAAATTTTTGTTAACTCTAATGGAGATTTCATGTTTTACAAATAATAAATCACATCTCTGTACTAGTCAGAGGTATCCATATAAAAAAGATTACCCCTACAACTATCATCAAGTCGATTAATTTGGTTCACCTCTAAATTGGCTTCTATCATCAATTTGGCTAAACCTTGATCCCTAACTAGTTTGGTAATCTAAATATCAATGTTAAAATCTTGTATCCTATTAATCCATCTACATCTCCTACCAGATACCTCTTGTTGTGAAAAAATATCCTTCACAATAGTAGTAGGAACAAAAGCAATAACAATAGCTCCCATTAAGTAACACCTAAAAGATTTGACTCCTTTCACTAGTGCATATGCTTGCTTTTCATTTATATCATACTTGAGTTTTGTTTCTTGTAAGGATTTGCTAAAAATGCGATGGGTTGCTCATAACCTTCCTCATTTTTTTGTAACAATACTATAGTAACAATGTGAAATGAGGCAAAGAAAAATATGTGCATTGGTTTATCATAATTTGTAGCTTTGAGAATAGGGGCATCTTTAATAGTTTGCTTAATCTTCTGGAATGCAATGCTAGGTTCACCATCCCATTTTATCTAAGATCCTTTCTTTAGCATCCTTGATATAGGCCTACTAACCTCTACAAAACTAATCACAAATATTCTAAGAAAGTTGATCTGTCCAAAGAAAGACTGAATGCCTTTAACACTTTTGGGTTTATGAATATTGTCTATTTCTTCTACCCTTTCAAGGTCAATCCTCACTCCATGCTTACCAACTAGTTGTCCTGGCAATTTTCCTTCAGTAACGCCAAAACTACATTTCCTTGAATTCAAAGAAATACCAAACTTAAGGGCTTTGATAAATACCTTTTCTAGATGTATACAATGATCATTCTCATCCTTGGAATAAGTAGTGAGGTCATCCTAATACACAACTAAAAATTTATCAATAATATCAGAAAAAGCCACGTCCATAGACCTTTGAAAAGTAGCCCCAACATTAGTAAGCCCAAAAGGCATCCTGACATAAACATAAGTACCTCACAGAGTAGTAAAAGTAGTCTTGAATTATTTTGATTCTTTAACAACCATTTGATTGTAACCTAAAAATCCATCCATCATAGACATAAGCTCAGAACCAGTGACCCTTTGCAACATAGCTTCCATATTTGGCAATCCATAATTATCCTTTAATGAAGATATATTAAGATTATTGAAGTCAACACATAGCCTTATGTCTCCATTTTTCTTCCTAACAAGGACTAAATTGGATACCTAAGAGGAATTCCTAATAGGCTTTATGATCATAGCATCTCTTAACTTGACCAATTCCTCTTGCATTTTGGGAGCCAAAGTAGGGTTTATTGGCCTTTATTTTTTTCTAAAAGGCTTAGCATCTGATTTCAAAGGGATTTCATGCTGAAATAGATATTTTCTATAAGCCTTTAAGTCATCACATGAACATGCAAACACATGTCTATACTTCCTTAGGAGGTCTGTCAAATCTTTCCTAATTTTAGGAGGTAATTCCTTACCAATATATACCTTTTTAGGTGTTTCCTCTGTTCCCAAATTTACCTCCTCTAGATCCTTGGCATTATATTCATTAGTATTCATTTGTGACTTGTCTTGGTTGTCAAAAATAGTTTCTAAAAGAACTAAACCCTTTAGAATTTTATTTGTCTTTAATTGTACAACTTGCTGTCCATTTATATTCTCTACATAAGCTGCACAATCAATTTCTTGTCCTGATAACATATTCTCATAGTTCACAAATCTCAAAACTTATCGTCTTCAAACATTTTCCAATTCTGGATATTATCAGGAACAAAGGGTCTAGTTTGAGTTTCAACTTTGGATATGCCAAAAAATGTAACATCATTAGGTTTTATTGCTATATTTGCTAACAAGTCTACTATTTTTTTGTTAGTCCTATCTTTCCAAATTAACCCAAATGCATCAAAAAATTCAATCATATCCCATACAACATTTTTGTATTGTTTTAATCTTTTGTCTTTTAACACATAAGCATTTCTTACTTGGAATACAACCAATTCAGAATCTCCTATAACATAAAAACATTTTATCCCATGCTTATGAGCTAGTCTAAGTCCCAACAACAAGGCCTCATATTCTGCTATGTTGTTAGTACAAGGAAAACTTAAAGTAAAGGAGAATTTGTATGTTACCCTTGCTGGAGATATCAACAAAATACCTACACCTACTCCATCTTTGCAACAAGCACCATCAAAGAACATGGTCCATAAATCTTCTTTATCTATTTTTGTATCAGCTTCTACTTCCATTTGAGATTTATGCTTACCCTTCTTCAGAGTCAAAACCTCTGCCCTGAATGCATTAACATTTGTATCCACAAAGTTTGTCATATCATCCTTAATATCTTCTTCTATCATATATATGCTCTTTGGTTCTCTATTTATCTTTAGCCAGTTCCCATCAATGTTAAAAGTAGAAAATGATAGATCACATTGCAAACTTCCTCCCATGGAAACACTCCATTTTCTAGATAATAACATACCATACTAAGGTGGCATATCAACAACCAAGGCACTCATAGTAAGTTCTTTGTTTGGATAGGCTATAAGTCTATAGGGTACGGCATTAATAGTACCTATGGCTATCACTTCTCTTTTATCCATGACACAACATCTTCCTTGGCTGGTATCAACTTTCAAACCTAGTTCCTTCATTATTTCAAAAGGCATAACAATATTGGAAGCACCATAATCAATTATGCAATTTTTTGATGTTTTACCATTTGTACTATGATACTCAAGAAAAGTGGCTCAACACTTCCCAAACATTCATTAATAGAGCTATCCAAAAACATCTAAGGAATTTGAGACACAACTACTTCAGCTTCTTTGTCTTTTATCTTTTCTTTGCTTCTCTGTGTGGGATCATGAATTTCATTGCAATCTTGTTTTGTCTTTACATCAGTATTTCCTAATCATGCTATGGCTTTATTTCAGTGTTCAGGGATCCTTAATAATTCAAACAAAGGAACTTTAATAGTGATTTGTGATAGAACATTAAGCATATCTATAGAAGAATATGAGGGATTATCAATAGTCATATCCTTCTTCTCATGATGTTTATCAGAAGTACCTTGATAATTCTTGTCATATACAGTGATCACTTTTGATACTTTCTCATATAATTTCTTAGGAAAATTATTTGAGAATTCTAACTCCTTAGGATTTCATCCTTTCTTTGGTTCCCATTTTTTACTATAAATTTTGACCTTCATAGCAAGAATTTCTTTAGGCTCTACAACTTCCTTTTTCTTATGATCAACTTTCTTGACAAATATACTAGCCACCTTACTATTATCAGTATTCTAAGCCATATGTTTGGTTTGTACTTGAGCTATCATACTACTAGTAATTTGATCAACCTCTTCTTTGGAAGGCTTCGTTAGTATCACCTCCTCTCTAGTAGATGCCATGTTACATACATTGTCCTTGGCATCACTCTCCTCATTAGAAAATACCTGCTACTACATATGACTTAGAAACTATCTTTGTTCCACTACATCTTTGTCATGGTCATCACTATCATAATGATCATAATGTGACTCAAACATATTACATCCTATATCATCACTACTTTCTTCATGTTCTTGATTTTCTTCTACCTCAGTTTGATTTCCAAAAAAATGACAAAGCTACTGCACAATATTTAGGAGCATGAGGTAATTGACAAACAAAACACCATGTGGGTTCAGTAGTGAGTTTAGGGTCATCTACCACATTTATCAATTTTTTGGATAAAGGATCAAGGGTAACCTTGTTACTGGTGTTCTTAGGAAGAGGGACATTGGGCTGACCATCCTTCTAAGTAGTGTTATAAAGGAAGTTTTGCAATCTATTCTGTCTACCAAAGTTGGACTGATAAGGGGCCTTATTTTCAATGGGATTCCTATCATTTTTTCCTTCAGGAAGATTCAAGCCTTTTATAGCATTCAAAACTTGACTCATCTCACTAGGCTCTTGTCTTTTTCCTCCTATAGATTTGTGTTCTTCTTTTCTATTTCCCTTACTCCCAAATAACCTAGGATCATCTCTTTTGTTCTCCAATCTCCCTGAAATCCTCAAATTATTTTCAATATTGATTGCAATTCTAAAATCATCTCTTAATGTCCTAGGCTCCTTATCCCTAATGGTGCAGGAGCACCTAGGAGGGCAAGTGATTCAATGAAGACACCAAGGACTAAGGAGGAGATCTTGACAACAAAGCCAATAAATTGGAATATTTTGAAGCCTATTATGGCTTTTTGTATTGAAAAATGAAATGTAATGAGTAAATGTCCTAAAGGTCCTAATAGAGATCTTAGGCCTAAAATGCAATGTAAATGGGGCTAATAATGCCTTAGGAGTCTAGGGGCTAATAATGCCTTAGGAGTCTAGAGAGGCTTGTTAATAAGTTCAATAAGTAATAAGGTCCATTAAAATATGTTAGTATTAGTTAGGGGTTGGTTGGAGTCCTTTTTTTAAAAGTTTCAAATTTGAAATAAACCATAATGGCTAGTTAGGAGTTTTGTGTTTTTAGGATCATTTTAATGTTTCATTAGTTTTAATCATTATCAATAAAATAGAGGAAGATATAATAAGAGTTTATAAAGCCTAGGGAGGTCTATGTTCTTGAGAAGGGAGAAGAAGAAGGAGTACTGTATGGAAATCTTAGTTTTGGAGTGAATAAATATAGTTTTCCTATCATTTCACATCATTTCATTGAATGATTTCATTTTATTTTCATTAACTACAACATTTAACTCTTGTTGGTTGAAGTAAGGCTTTCATACAGTCATTTTATGGTTGCTTGAAAGGATTTTGGATCATTAAAATCTTTTTGTTTTGTTATTCATTCCAACTGTGCTATTATTGAAATCATTGTTTTGAGGGGTTCTAATAATGATCTGATCCATTCCTTTGGTATTTTATTGCTATTTCCTTTGGAATGGATCTATTGTAACATATTTCAAATACCACTAACAATTTTAAGTGTATGAAGAATTGATTAGAGGGTGATCACCATGACTAATCATGGAAAAGGGAGAGGAAAATGGTGCTACAAGTACAGTAGTAGAAGATCTACCTTAATAAGGGTATGTTTTTACATTTGGATGAATTATGGCATATCCTAAATATTGTGTTCCATCTTTGAATGGATTCTAGAAGTGATTGGAAGTGGGAGAACTGTAAAACCCTTGTTTTGCATCATTTAATGAGAGGGTTTGTTGGAAAGTTTTCTTAGAAAGGTCAACTTGGTAAAAGAACTATGGAATCCTTAGTTTGGCATAAAAATAACATACTATAGAAATTTTGGAAGTCTGGAGTTAAAAGTCTAAAGGGTAATTGCTTTGTAAAAGTGGCCTAATTAGGCCTAATTTTGAGACAAATTGCCCTGTTCCATACAATCTTTCCAAAGGAGTGATATCTTATTTTTTGATATGTTATAAAAATATGAAAAGGGTATTTGAAAAGACTATTTATTTTCTTGGCATTTTGTAAATTTTGGGAGAAAAATCAAGAAAATAGGGTTTGGTGTCCTAATGAAGAGAATAGCCTAGTCAAGGAGGGTAGCTTGGTTTGTGTATGAACTTGGGTTTTGGGATTGTAAAACCTATTTAAACATGTCATTTTGAGTCTGTTAAAACACTTTGTGGGGTTGAAATAGATAGTTGAAGGTCTATTTCATATTTGTGCATTTGGAGCCATTAAGTGCCTTTAAGAAGCCTAGTGAACCTTGTGCAATCATTCAACCTTGTGAATTTATCATTGAAGTTTTGTTGTTACCTCCTTGGCTCTGCATCGCCTAAGCTAATATGCCATTTTACCATCAAAGGAATTCAAATAAGTAATCATACATACGTTGTCATCAACTCACATAGCCTGCATTAGCTTATACATCCTCTTCTGGAACCTAGTTTTGAAGTCAATAATAGATTCATTATGCAACTTTTTAATATTATTGAACTCACTTAGAATATAACTTGGATTTCTTTTATCACCATATTGTTCCTTAAAATAATATTCAATGTCTTTCCAATCTGCAATGGATGACTCAGGGAGTCTCTTGAACCATTCTCTAGCATCTTT
This sequence comes from Cupressus sempervirens, assembly GCA_028749045.1. Classification (NCBI taxonomy): domain Eukaryota; kingdom Viridiplantae; phylum Streptophyta; class Pinopsida; order Cupressales; family Cupressaceae; genus Cupressus; species Cupressus sempervirens. The sequence goes on from CM053793.1 coordinate 858,615,763, forward strand.
AGTTAATGACTAAACAAATAACTTCATGATAACATCTTCAGCCTCAACCTCATAATCACTCATCATGTCAAGAAAATTCTTCAAGTGATCTTCACAAGTGATAGCATTATTCCTAGCAAACTTGGGCAATCTTTTCCTCATTTCTTGTGGGATAGGGTTAGGGAAACTAGGAATACCTTCAAAGCATATCTACCTATAGCCCTCTAACTGAATAGGTCTTCTTTGTAAATCAGCTTAGAAGCATTGACAACATTTCTTTCATTATTGTCAAAAGCATTACTAGTACTAGCATCTCCAGTGGATTTATTAAGATCCATTTTCTATGATGAAGAAGATAAGAAAGAAGTAGACAATTTAGTAGTATTCTGATTTGTAATATTTATTCTATCATTGTCTTCAGGAGAGAATACAAATTGCTTCTTACCATTTTCTAGAAACTTAATCTTGTTATTCATCTCAGTTATGGCTTCCTCATTCTCTACAATTTCCAATTTCTTAGCCAAAGCATCCTTCTCTTTCCTCCTTTTTTCTAACTCAACATCAAAAAGTGACAAAGAATCATGGATCTGGATGGGCTTTGTTGGTTCATTTATCCTAATACTAACTTCCTTTTGTTTTCCCTTATCTTGGACACCAACAACATGTTCTACATCTAGTTCAACCTCTAGGGTCTTATAATTCTTGATCTGTTGTATCATAGGACCCTCTTGGTTTAGATCTTGATCCTTTAGCAGCTTTTGCTCTTGTAATTTAAGGTGCTCAACTTGATCCAAAATCTTAGGTTTCCAAGCACTGGCTGCTATCTCATTCTTCTTTTTCAAAGCAAAAATTCTCCTAAGTAATTCTTACTTTTCCTCATAAGCCTTCATGATCTTTTCCTCCCTTTCCTTTTGAAATTTCCTATTAATAGCCTCTTGCTTAGCGAGTTGCATTCTCAACATTTCATTCTCATCAGGGTTAGGAATAGTAAACCCAAAACCAAAGGTCTTCTTATCATTGAAACTTTTAGGCTCTAAATGTTTTGGTCTTTCCTTTTTGGGAGAGTAATCTGACATGAAAGGGTTTGTGCTACACTGGAAAAGATTGTTGCTAGTCCTATCCTCTAGACTAAGTGCATGTGGTTGCACAACTTTTTCTTGACATATCATTTCAGGAGTATTATAAAAATCATCATTAGATAAACCAGGATGAGATCTAGGACCCTTGTAGAAAGGTTCCTTTTCAGCAACATAAAGGTAGGTATTAGTTTCCCTTGCCATTTTCTCTTGGGAATAATTTCTCTTCTACATCTAAGCTCCTTTCATGTCCCAATTTTTCTTTCCTCTAGGAGGAAGATTAGTTTGTAACTTAATAGCTGGGTTTTTCTTCAGATTTTCATGCACATTTTTCACACTTCGCATGATCTCAAACATCCTTAAATTTGACATTGGTTAAAACCTTTATCAGTCACCACCCACCTAGGGAAAAGTAATGCAATAATCTTGTTGTCCTAATAAAATATCATGGGCTTATCAAGAGAGAAATGGTAAAAAAGAATGCAACCAATCATAATTTGAGTTGGGACTGTAACTCTTTCTTAATGGATAAGACACCTTTTCAAGGATTGTACATGTCATTTTACACCCGTGATGTTGGGTTTTGTTCTCATTCTTTTTAAATTCTCAAGGTTTGTATCTAGAAAAGTCTACTAAAACCACACATAACTGCCAAAGGATCTGACAATTGTAATACTAACACTTGTCCCCAGCAGAGTCACCATTTTGTTGGTGTTTGAAACTACTGAACAACAAAATGCTCAATACCAAAATGCTAATACTCATATAACCTAAGGATTAGCCAAATCCTACTAACAATTACTTAAGTAAACCATTTGGACCCAACTTCAACAAACTCAATGATGGTTTCCTACTCTTTAGGCTCTGCAAAACCAAGGTGGGTGTACCTAGGGATGATTCTAATGCAAACTATTGTATGAAGATTATGTTAGTTTCATTCTAATTTTCATCTTCTATCCTCAGGCACATACATAGTTTACCAATTTCTTTGATGCTTTCAAGTTTATATGCATCCCTTATAAGTAGATCTGGTCATAATTCTCCTAGAGTTTACAAGTATTTCTAGAAATAGGAGCTACCTAAAACTCAAAAACTAAATGTAAATGAGTGGTGACCAGCATTATAATCTTGAACCAAATGAAATGAAAATGACTTTGAAATTATATTTGAATTAGCATGCAAAAGTAATATTTACTCTCAACCATCACTAATTTATGTGACCAGTGCCTTATCCATTGGGCAAAAATTGACTATTGGCAAGAAATCTAATTCAGACAACTTGTGAATGAATTTATCAGCAGTAATCACCCATTCCCATTCTTATAAAATATCCTTTTCATAAACTCATGAATTCTACTGATCTATTGAAGCATTTATATAATTCATTGAATTAAAAGCAACAATAGAATCAATACACAACCCATCCAGACTGCATTCAATCATATGAACCTTGTTCAAATGAGCTCAAAATAGACAAGCTCATAAAAAATGGAGACAAGAAATGATGGCACAAAAAATAGTGCAAATACCCCCTTTGTATTATCCTTTTGAAATGATTAATACAATAATCAATAGAGTTTCAACAAAAGCCCATAATATTAAACTAGTTATGTCATATCTATATATCAGAAAGTACACATGAAAATGTGTAAACTACTACATGAAATATGACCAACTGTACTATTTTTTGACATTTTCAAAAAATACATCAGGATTCAGATGCCTTCTCTAGCCCTGGGATCTCACTTATATAATGTGAGATGTAACAAGCTTCAAGCATAGAGAACTAATAGGTGTCCATTACAAAAGATAATTATAGACACCTATCACAAAAGGACAAAACTATGAGTAACACAAATAATTATACACCAAACATTCTTTTATGGATCCCTTTCTATTACATCATTTGGAAAGATAAGAGTATCATGATTTGATTCTTTTATGATTATGAATCCTCAGAGTAAGTGGTCATCAAGCTTGAAAGCAATGAATCATCTTCGGTTACCTGCAAACTTACTTTAACCTGAGGATTCTCCTTGCCTTCATCATTAATGGTAAGGGTGATAGTTACCTTAGCATCATCTTCTTCCTCATCACCTTCTCCCATCTACTCCACAGACATGAATTTAGCCTTCCATTCATTATAGGTAGTGTCATCAGGCCAATCAAAATTTAGGACCTCCCTATGTATAGTTATTAAAGAATTTGCAATTGCCTCTATATCAACTACTTGGTTTTCTAATGATTGTATTTGCATACCCCTTTCCTCATAAGCTTTCAAAACTTCTTCAAATCTAGCATTGAGTTGTGCAAATTTATCCTCTTCCTAGCTAGACACCACACTACCAAATTTCAACATTTTTGAAGCCATTCCAATTATTTGCTTGCTGCCAACCTCACCAGCCCTGAATACTATTAATGCACCAGTATGTTCTACAATAGAAATTTCCTGAATTTTGGTCTTGTCCCTTATCTCAATTGACCAAATAACTAGGGCTTGGTGATCATCATTGAATTTGACTCCTCTATGAGCCTATAATACCTCTTCTTTAGTTTTATATTGAACATCTTATTCTTTCCTTATTGAATAAAAAACCATGGCATTAACTATATCCCACTATGGTAAAATAAGAACTCCTAAATATTTAATTATTTTCCCTTCGGCCTAAGGTGTAAATTCAGCAAAATCATTCAAAAAATTAGATTTTACTTCTTCTTTGATAATAGATTCTGGTTTATCAGGTTGCTTTGCCTTTATCTTTTCACATGTCCTTTCAAAATTTCGTATGTTTAATCTCCACAAACATTGTGCAAAGGCTCTAGACTTCACAAAATTTTCATCATTAATAAACCTTTTAGAAGCTTAGGCAACTATAGGATCTATCTCCTTACCTTGGTAATCAGCAATAGTGAGATCCAAGGAGGGTGCAAGAGGTTCTTGTGGTTCTCCAATATCTAGGTCTATGGTAGTAACAATAATATCCCCCTCTCCACCAATCTGTCTAAGCTACTCCCTCAAAGATACTTCATCATCTATTTAGATTGGGGTCTGGCTTAGGGAGTATTGTTCTACATGAGAGGAAGACCCTTTCTCCAACTTTTGCCTCTTTGGGGCACTGGCTGCAGTTGGACTTTTTGGTCTTGGCCTTTGCTGAATGGGAGCCTGTTGTAACTCTGCACCATCACATAGCCTACCCTTTTCTGCAAAGTATACTATCTAGGAGCCACTATGTTTCTGCTATTTATCATCCTCTATATTTTTGCAGCCCTATCTGGATATATCTTGACATATGCAGCCTTCTTTTCATTCATTATTTGTATTATCATAGCAAAATTGTTCATCAATGCTTGCATCTTGGCTCCCCAATATTTCTTATCTTTTAGAGGATCATAATTGGAGTCAAAAGAATTGATGTATTCCAGAGTCTTACTAAATACTATGCATTTTTCTTTTCTTAACCCCTGATCTTGTAAACAAAAAATATTTCTTATAACATCCTCAGGGAAATATACTTGTTGCACCATGCGGGTAGCTTTTGTCCTCTCTTTTAAGAGGTCATAGAATCCTTCAGGGTCAATAAATCTCATATGGGACTCTACCATATTGTATCTATCCAAGAACAAACTAAGGTGTTTCCATCCTTTCCTCACAAAGACAAAGTCATGCACTATAGTAATGACTAGAAAGAAAGCACCTTTCTTTGGAAAATCTCTCTCATCACTGGTCCTAATCTACCATAACAACTCTACTATCCCTATTTTTAGAGGCACATGGAATGGTAGCACATGAGGCTTTCCCAAGAAGCCATATACTCTTATTAGAATTGAAACATTATAGGGTATTATATCCCCCCAATTATGACTAATGAGTAGTCCTTTTGCATGGTCCTTAGGTCTGACCAACTCTAGTAGTGCTTGTGGAATCCTAGGGCTATCTCCTCTCAAGAGAAATCCAAGTTTTGATGCAAAATATCTATCAAACCTTACAAAACTAGCATCTCTAGCCTTTGAGGTCATGTCCATGCTCCATAACTGAATTGGATTCTTCTCTCCATCCTTTGTTGTTTCTAGCTCCATACCTTTGGAGAAGTAGGTAACTCCCTTATACAAACATACATACATGAGCAATGAATACCAATAGAATGGTTTGTTTACTTTCCCTTGTGCTATCCCCACCAAACCATTGTGAATTTATTATGCAAGGAGAGTAGCAAAATCAAGGATAGTGCTCATCCCAAATTGAAGAGTCTAAGCCTTGATGAGAATAATGGAGCTTGGGATATGTTCTACCTCATCCATCCCAAAAATCTTGCAGAGAGAAAAATATAATGCTTGAGCCCTTAGGTTGAAATGTCTTCTCATTAATGGCTCAGGTGTGTTGGCAATGATTACAGACAATGTACCAACCTTGGTAGCATGCTCTTGTAATGGCCCTATCCTCAAGTATATCCTCTGTGCATCATACCTAGCTTGCACGTCATCCATGCCAATTTTCTCATGCACAACACAGTTAGGGTTCAGATTGAAAACTTCATTAATTAATTTAGGGAAAACCTTAAAAAGATTTACTCCAGCATGTTTCTTAACCTACCCCATGATAGGATCATACTTCTTAGCTAGGTCAGTCAATAGATCACTATCAAAGAAAACTACAGGAACTGTTAACTTCCCAATGTCGAATTCCCAAACATTGCTCATGGGGATATCTAATTTTCATTCCAAGAACCACTTTTTAAACAATTCTAAACCTCCCACAAATACCTAGGCATCTCTTACCCAATTTTACCTATAATAGAAACCCTCGGCTACAACTACCCTAGGGTTCTTAGAAATCAGTTCCCTCTCCTTAGTGATCTCATTCACAAATAGTGGGAATTATTCAAGGAAATCATCATGCACAACCCTTTTTAGGTAATTAGTTTGCCCAAAGAATTCCTTTCATGGAGGCATTTTCTAAGATTTAAAATTTTACCACACCAAATTATTTCTATTTAGAAATTTCAGAGCACTTATCCGTGAAATTTTGCCTCTTTCTGTGAAATTTTCATTGCAATTTACTAGATTTTTCTGTAAAATTTTGTGCCCTAACTCCAAAAATTATCTACACTCTATTAATCTTTTGCAATTTTGTGGTTCAATAATGGTGAGATCATGAATTATATTCGAGCATTGAAATCACACAAATGAACTCTGAACCATATTAACTTCTAGTAGCTGTTATTCTCAAGTTGCATCCAAATTTAAATTGTATCCATTGATTTCACCAGATTAGACAACTTTAATTCAAAAGAGCAATGAACTTTATGACTTAAAAAATATGGCCACGTGTTGCATTATCACTTACCTACATGCCTTAAATTTCTTGCATCTTGGAATTGCGGGGAAGCACCATCCGTTGATCAAGACAAGATCAACGATCACACAAATTTATAATTGAATAAGGCCTAGTTAGCTGCACTGACCAATAGGAAGTCTCTATGTGAATCTGTGCCTCTTGAAAACTTTCATGCAAGTGGGTCCCATATTACCTTCTAAGAAAGTGGTTTTTGACATCACCTTTTCCACGCGTCAAGCTGGCGCTTTCTCGCATTACTTAACTTGTGAGCATTTTCATAGAGTGGGCATATGCCAATCGTTGATCTTGGAAAGATCAATGGTGACACAACTCAAACCTTTTAAACATTCAAAGATGAGGGTACTAACATTCCCATGGACACGTGTCTACATGGTGCATACCCACTTTTCTTAAACTTCCTTCAAGTTCCTATTGCGGGCAAGCGCCCTTTGTTGATCAAATCAAGATCAATGGTAGGTTTGAATCTTTTTCCTCTATGGTCGAATCACCCATTCTGACCAATGAAATAAGTCCTTTTAATCTAGCTCATCTAACAAGTCTAATTGTCATATTAATGTTTAATTTTCTATGCTCATAACATCACATGACTTAGCACTCTATCCAGATCTTGGTCCCACTGTGACATGTGGCACAAGGGCACATACCCACATTTCTTATTTCTCGATTAGTTTCTTAATGTGGGAATGTGCTGACCATTGATCCTACATAGATCAATGATCACAAAGCTTCCAACCTTTTTAACTGATAAATCATTTTACTGCCTAACTAGCATTACACATCAGCTTTTCCTTCTAACCTAGCACAACATAGCACATGCCTTTCATGCTTAGTCCCACCTTGCTATGTACCATCAAAGCACTTTCCTACATCATTTAAAAATTGAGTAACTTCATAATGTAGGTAAGCACTAACCCTGGATCTTACATAGATCAACGATAATGGATTCTTGTGTCCTGTCAACACTGAATCAGCTAAATAGACTAATGAGAAACTTCCTATCAATCTAGCTCATCTAACAACTTCCGTAGAGTGTATATCATTATTATCCTTTAAAAAGGTGGGTGCATGATGTCAGACTATGCTATGTGTCTTGTTGTCACTTCCCCACATTATTTAATCCTCGTGCATCTTCTAATTGTGAGAAAGCACTAGTCTTTGATCTAAAACAAATCAAAGGTGCATAACATTTAAAATAAAGGAATACATTCATTTAAATGCTCAACCAATGATATTACAAGCTTTTTAGAACATGCACTAATGGTACTGACAGGTCTACAAGAAAGGTTCTAACCAATTTTGACAAGTCATTATCTTTGTAGTGCATTGATATTCTAATGTAAGCAAAGGCTACGTGGTGCAAAGGCACTTGCTCGCAATATTTAAAAACCTTGCACTTCAATGATGCGAGAAAGTGCACTTCGTCAATCTGACCAAGATCGATGGTGGGTTGAAAAGGTGTTGCAATTAGGATTTTAAATAATATATTTGTACAAACTATAAAAAAAAGGATATAAAAGGTTTAACAAAACTATGAAGTCATCCTTGTGTAATTTTTGAAACTTAGGTAAAATATCTTGCCTAAACTCAGTTTTGAAATATTATTTTCAAAGGTTTTCAAAACTAGGGTAAAATAAGATAAGGCATTAGGGTTTTTACACACATAGGGTTTTTCAATGATTCTGCTGATGAAAAACTTTGAGAATTTGATAGAATTCAAACACCACAGAGAGTAGGACATGAACTAGGGAAGCCTAAGAATTTCAAAAATATAAGGAACAAAACCCTAATCTGCATGATACAATGTCTTAAATGATTTTTCACTAAAATTTTCAAAATTTCTTTGCAATTTGAAAAATAAAACCAATAGACACATTGCAAGGTTTCATTTGCAATTAAGGTCTTTGGTTGTGAAGGTACAAAGTAAAAAGGTGGTCAACCAAAACAATAATCACAACATTGCATGATTTAGAAGGGCTCTATATTTGGTGGTTGCAAAGAAATGACACTGTTAATATCTAAGGTCTTCACAACATTGCAAGTGATCAAAATGTGAGATTCTAAACTACTATGAAGGTTTGAGAAAGGTAGTCTCATAGTCATCGCAGGGTCATAATGGTTATTGAACTAAAGTGATAGGCAACTATGAAGCAATGATAAAACATATAATGAAGAGGCAACAATTTTACAAAGCCATGAAGTCAATGAAGAAATTAGGTTGCAAAGTAGTGAACAAGAGAAAGTGCATCATCACAAGCTTGACATGATAGTTAGGAAAAATAGGATGATCTGGCAAAATGCTTCAAAGATATAAGGCATGTGGTGAGGTTGACTATTGAATTCAATTGACTTGATGAAATAGCTAACCTGGTGTTGTCATAAACACTATCAAAGCATCTCTTTAATGGTGATCAAATCCTTTGATTGCCTATAACCACCTTTTGGTGTTCTTGATGCCTGATAAATGAAAATTTCATTCTATGGCCACCATGGTTATCCATCTACCGAATAGATTAGTTATGATCACCATTTTTGTCTCTTCAGGGCCCAAGTTTTCACTTAAAGATCAAGTTTCTTACATATAGATGTGCATCTGATCAGATCTTGATCAGTAGTTATTGTTCTCTACTACTTGAAGATAGTGGTTGAGTTTTAGGTTTTCAGTGGAAGTCTTCTTAGTAATGCCTAAGCTATAAAGGAAAATTTTGTAACTCTTTCAAAGGGTTTGTCTCTCTCTAATTCTATAGCAGTTGTATTGCATTCACCACTACTATAATTTTTTTTCCCTATGAGTGAATATACTTCTCTATAGTACCTCTTTCTTCCATTAATATATTGTGCAATACCTTCTTTCCTTCTATTAATGTATTGCTTTTGTTCTTCAAGTTGTATGTTGTATCCATTTTTCCTTTGAATGATATAGAGTGAAGTTCCTTATAAAATTCTATTGGTTTCTAATCTACATGTGGTTGTTGAGCTCAAGCAAAGATTGAATCTGTATACTCTGGGATCATATTGATGAATTGTGTAGTTCTATGCATAGATAAGATCGAATGTACTATTTGGTGTATCACCCCTCTAGATTAGACTAGGTAGTTTGATTTCATGAATTTCCTTCTCCCTTTTCCTTCAAATAAGTAGTTAGGTACATCTTGATAATGAGGAAACCAACCTTCTTTGGAGACTCAATCTCATTATTCAAGTCCAACAACTTGGAGATTGTTTCCATGTTTCACAAGGTTGCCTTTAGGTCAAACTTTGAGCAAGGGTACAAAATTTTGTGGCAACAACTAATATGTGAGAAATATAGAAACACATTAAGTAAAATAATGATGATGTCAATATAACTAATAGAGATCTAACTCTAAACTTGATCAAACAAAGCACATAGAGATAACTAACCTAGAACTCGATCAAACAAGGACTAGAAAAGATAACAAGATTCCAATGGACAATTTTAAGTGAAAAATGGACATTGAAATAGATATATAGATAGATAAGACAATAGTAGAACTAATGATACACTGAGAATTGATGTGCCGAAGAGCAAATAGATAGATCAAGAAACTTCCCCAAGTAAAGAAGGAAAAAAAAAGATATTATTATTGGATAGGCTCCTTGACATTGAAATTGAAATGAGGTAGAGGAGATGTAGAAATGAGATAGATTTAATCAAATCAAGATAAGATAAGGTTCATAATGATAGACAAGATATTTAGAGAGCATAGAACTAAAATTTGATCACCAAGCATTGAGAATGTGCCCTAGTTTGACCACAAATATAAATAAAGATAATTAGGTTTAAAAAGAAGAAGAAAGGTGAAATGAAATGAAATAGAATGAATGATAAGAGAAAGGAGAGATGAAGATGATGGAGGAGGTGAAAAGTTGAAGAGATGAAGATTACCTCAAAAGATTTAAATGTTTGCCCCAAATGAGACCAGCCAACTATGATGAAGAAGGATGAATTTTTTATCACAATTTTGCCAATCAAGATAAAGTGAGATTTTTATTTTGATCCTGAAAATTTATCCAAGATGGAAAATTTAGATAAAGGTGCAATTTTCACATAAATTTGTGACTATCAAAATGGATCCAAAATGGTACAGTAGATAGGATGATATGATTAACCCTTTTTGATCATATGACAGAAGAAGATAGGTGATGAAAAGTGATAAATTGAGAAGGTGGTAAAGATATGACAAATAAAAGAAGAAAACATAATCAAGCACAATTGACTATTTGTCCAAGAATGATGAAGGAGAATCTCTCCTAAATGAAAATACACAACCAAAAATACAATCTATAATGAAACCCTTAAAGTGCAAGATATCACGAAGATACAAAGTGCGAGTTGCAAGGGTCAATTAGATAGGCCCTTGTTTTTATTATTGAACCTAAAATGTGGGAACCTAACATAAGCATCAAAGAAATAGAGGTCAAGATGACTCACTAGTAGATTCCTTAGGTTTGAGGATGCAAGATGTTAGTGAACATATTTTTCTTTTCACTAAATACCTTTGAAATGACTCTTGAATGCCCAAATCAAGAAGACCAATATTTATGACTAATAGTTGGGCCGCTTTGTAATTGAAATGCATAAACACCTCTGAATTTTGATATGGAGGTACAACTTCATTCTTTAGATAAATATGAATTTTGGGAATGCTTTTAACCTAAAAGAAATAAAGGCTTACAAACATCTACCTATAAACACAAAATAGATGCAAAAAGAAAAACAAACAACTAGGAACATCAAACAAATGACACATAGTCCATTTGTTCAGACTATACATAATAGGGAAAATGGAAAAGACTGTATATTCCTTCTTTTTAAGGATGTGAAGGATCAAATCCCAAAGACCAAGTAATCAAACATATTCAAAAATAAATGATATAGAAATGGATTTAGAGAAAATTGAAAATTATACAAAGATCATAATTAGTGGAAAGATAATGACTCAAACTCAAAGTTTTGATGTGCAATTATCTTTCATGTCTAGCTTCTCTAATGTGCAAAAAGATACACAGATCTGATTACATTTCCACATACAAATCATTATTGAAAATAAAGCCATCTCCATTCCCTTTACATTACAAAATAGAAAAAAACAAATTCCTCCTTTGTAACACCAAAGTTTACTAAAAATGTTTTTGAGAATGGGAACCCTCCCCACAACTTTCTGCTCCCTCTTTATCATTTATGCTTTTGGTGATGATAATTAGTTTTAGTAAATAATTCTTGAAAGTTATTTCCTTTATCTTCTTATCAAACTTAATGTTTTACAAAAATTAGAGTTATAAATAACCAAAGACTCATATTCCATGTCAAAAAAGTCATCATTTTGTGACTATCATTGATAGTTTTTATATTGCTCTAGTTAGACATACATAATTTTTGATCCATAAAGAATATTGCTAAACCATTTAGAGAGGATTCATAGAATCAGATTTCTTAAAAAAATCCAAAAATCATCTTAATTTAATAGTTAAATTAAATGTTCTGACCCCCACAACATGACTATTTTTCTATCATCATTTTATGACTGTCATTGATAGTTTTGAAAATGATGCACTCAAACATGCTTATCTTTTGTCCCATAAAGAATATTACCAAACCTTTTGGAGATGATTTAGAGAATTAGATTTTTCAAAATATATCTAAAATTCAACTAGATCCAAGGGTGGTATTAAAATTTAAAATATGGCTATTTTTCTGTGATCTACAAATTCTTGATTACATGTATTAAAAATATTCATGCTAAACATTGCACATGAATCATTAATTTGAGTTTCTCTACATTGCTTGGATATGTTCTTCTATAAATCCTTCATACACAATTCTGTCATTATTTTTATCCAACATAATGATACCAAATTTAGGCTCAATATTAACTAAGCTTGCTATCAATAGTACATTGTTGAACCAATCTAAAATCTTGAACTGGTTTGAACTACCTTGAACTTGTCATACCAGTTGAACTTGTCTAAACTTAAAATAAGCTATGTTATTCCCTTCTAAACCATTTTAGACTCATTTGAACTTTTATGAGCCATTTTGAATAGGTTTGAACTACATTGAACAATGAACTTGTGTCTCAAATAAAAACTATGAACTTAATGAACTTCCAAACCCATTGAACTTGTTTGAACCATTTGAACTCAATTGATTGAAGTTGAATCTCATGAACCTATTTGTACCAGTTGAGCTAGTTTGAACTAGTTCAAGGTTTGTTCTTGAAGTTATCAATATTCAACATAAAAATTAGAAATATGACATTCATCAAAACAAGAGATACCCATGGGGTAGTCTGGTTTGAAGCTTTTTAAAAAAAATTGGGGGTTCATATGCCAACTAATACAAGATTACAACTATACCAAGGCATAAGTGCTAGGATAACCATGAGAGTGATCTTGCATAAGAAAAAATAATGAAATGGTAAAGGATGATGCCCCAAATATCCTAAGTGTCTAAGGGGTCAAAGAAAGAGACACCTAAGATCATCAAGGCTACACCAGAAGAAGCAATCAAAGAAAACACACCCCATACCCCCATTCCTCTATTTGAATGGAATATTAGAGGAGATAAGGAGGGAACATTTAATGGAAATCAACACAAAAAACACTCAAAAAAAATTCAAAGCATGACTCAATCATTTTAGTTTAATAATAGTGTGAAAGAAAAAAGATAATCATTGACTCACTAGGACTCATGCCCATAGGTGAGAAATATCACACAATCCTAGAAGCATCAAATCAAGGTAGACTATCCAATAATTATTAGGAAACACTATTGGGATGAGTAACCAAGAAACACCATCACACACAAGAGACCAAAGTAGGATACCATTTGTGCCCCTAGACCTAGACAAAGACCAATTCCAAACCAAGATAGATGTAAGCATAAGATGAAGACCAAAAGGGCTCAGAGCACAAAGTGACAAGCATATCGATATAAATGCACAGGTCTCAAGTAGTTCTTATTTCTAGGTTTTCACCTCTAGGAAGGACTAGGAAGGAATTTATTTTGTATTTTTTTTTTGGTAATAGATCAAATAGCCCATTTCTAGGTTTTTACTAAGATGATCATTTTTTTTGGACATTTTTTGATTTTAGAATTTTTTTTAGGACCATATATCACTTTTTTGGATTTTCTAGGACTTTAGGATATATGCAAAGCCCTGAACAACAAGGGTATCATGCATAGAACTTCTTTAGAGGAAATATGTTAATAGGTTTAAGGATTTTTTCTCCTTTAGGTGTAGACATGTAATATATACTGGATCCAAAAGCAACAATAACTATGTAACGACCCATCCAATTAGGTTCAAGCTTTCCTTTTTGTGCTCTATTATATTGATTCTTAGGATTCTCTCTCAAGACAAGTTCTCCAATGTGAGATTGTCTAGAATGAACCTTCTTATTCAGCTTTTTAACATCCTTTTCTAATAGACCCTCATATTATCAAACACAAATTTTCTATTCTCATGTAGAAGTTCTAACTCTTGTATACACATGAATCTATAGTCTTCATTTGTAATGAGGCCTTTCAAAGAAACCTTAAGAGAAGGTATATCAACTCAAAGTGATAAAACATCCTCATATCCATATACAAGTGCAAAAGGTGTAGCTCCAATACGTGTACGGGTGCTAGTTCTATAAGCCCATAGTGCAGGATTGATTTGCAAGTGCCAATCTCTACTTTATTTGTTAACTATTCTTGATGCAGGAGCATCCAGAGGTATAAGGGCAATCCTATGTCACCCAAATTTTTTTTTAATTAGACTTAGTTTCTGTTTCATGTCTTTTCATTTTTGGATACCCATTTGGGTCAAATAAAGGTTCCAACTCTCACAGTTCAACTATCAGTGTGCTAGAAGATCTCAAAAAAATAGGAGCATGCAATTTGGGCATCATTTTGGTGACCTAGAAGGTGTGAATTGGCAAAATGAATGTAATTGTGATTTAGAGCATTCCAAAAAAAGAATTAGGTCAAAAGGCCCCACGGTTTGAAAGTTATTGCAGTTTTTTGGGTTTTGGAGACCTCCTAAGAATGCTTCAAAGTTAGGTTAGGGGCATTAAATGACCTCAAAAAGGCCAAAAAATGGGGGATGAGAAAAGCTTGTCCATAGGGCTATAGAGTGCTTCAAGAGCTTTACAAAAATGTAAATAGTTCGTCAATCGGAGCTACGGTTCAAAAGTTATGCCTCCCGAAAGTTTGGTTACCGTTTCTGAATTCTTCTAGATTTGCACCGACTTCTAACACATCTTTTGGAACCTTCTATTTGGTCAGTGGATGCCTACTAGCACTTTCTAGAATGTACTCCTAGTCCTTAACCCTTTGAGGTCTATTTAAGGAGATTTCTGGCATTGTAAAAGGCAGTTCGGAATGGAGTTTGAGAGGAGGTACTGAAAGGAGAAATTATCTCCAGATTTATGCTATTGTAAGCCCTTAGGACATGTTTTGAAGTTTATTTTCTTTGTACTATTTTACTAGCTTATTTTTTAGTTAATATAATTTCCCTTTTTTGTTGTGTCCATTCTGTTCTTGGGTTGTGTCCCCATCAAGTGGTATCAGAGCAAGTTTTTCTGAGTGTGTAGACAGAACGCCGACTGTGAGGTAGTTTGCACCAGGACTGTGTGGTTGTGGGTTTGAGTTGAGAAGATGCCTCCACAAAGAGAGCATGATGGGAGGGCCAGATTTGTTAATCCTGAGGAGGTTAGAGCCCTCCAAAGGCAGGTACAAGCATTGCAAGAGGAGCTCCGTAGAGGAGCAAATGTTGCTGCAGGTGACGACAGTGAGGATGATAATGAAGAAGAAGAAATGGGACCAAAATGGGAATTTGATGGGGAAGTTCTGAATCCTATAGAGGAAAGGCTTTTTAGGTCCATTACTAGGTTTGGGAAAAGACCCACAATTGAAGTGGGTGCATTTTTAGGAAATTTGAAACCAGATGAGTTGATCGATTGGATCAATGAACTAGAAGAATACTTTGAGTATGAGGATATCAGGGACCCAGATAGGGTTAAGTTTGCAAAGGCCAAAATGAAAGGCCATGCCAAAATCTGGTGGCAAGAGGTCCAAGTGGAAAGAAACAGAAGAGGAAAGGAGAAGATCACAAGATGGGATCGCATGGTGGACAAATTAAAGAAGCAGTTCATTCCTGTGGACTATGAGCTTGATTTGTTTAAGAAGATGCATGGGTTAAAGCAAGTAGGAAGATCAGTCCAAGAATATACAAAGGAATTTTACTAACTCTTGATTAGAGCAGGGCATGCAGAAGCAAATAAGGAGAAGGTTGCTCGTTATATCAGTGGGTTGCGACCTAACATTTAGGAGGAATTAAGTTTGGTAAGAATGACCAGCGTTGAAGAGGCATACCAGTTTGCCTACGAGTTGAAGAGAAGCTAAATAAAAGGTTTGAAGGAAGACAAAGGGGGCATGGTCAAGGAGGAAGGGGAAGTGGTAGATCATCTGGAGGTCACAACGAAACCCAAAAGAAAAATGAAGATGAGGGTACTAGCAAGAACCAGAGGAATGAGGGTTTCAACCGCTCCCGTGATCAAGACTTTGGAAATCAAAGAGGAAGAGGTAGAGGACATGGGCAAGGAAGAGGCAGATTCCATGGTACCTATTTCCATTGCAATGAAGAAGGTCATTGTGCCTTTGAATGCCCTCAACGAAAAGGAAGGATAGATAAGAGAGCTGAGGGCCAAGCTAGGGTTGCTCATGTGGATGAGGATGCACAATCATCACATTCAGAGGATTTAGAAAGAGGAGAGACCTTGGTAAATGAAAGAGTCCTACTAAGTGGTGAGATTGAACCAGGACAACATAGGAGTTTGTTCCGTACCAGATGCAAGTGTGAGGATAAATGTTGTGACATGATCATTGATGCTGGTAGCACTAATAACTTGGTATCAAAAGAGATGGCCTCTAAGCTGAAGTTGAAGAGGGAGAAACATCCCCAGTCCTATCGGATTTCTTGGGTAAAAGATGATCATAAGGTCCTGGTAAGTGAACAATGTTTAGTAAAATTAGAAATTGGGAGTTACCATGATGAAGTTCTCTGTGATGTTATTTCAATGGATGTTTGCCATCTATTGTTGGGTAGACCATGGCAGTTTGATAGACATCCAGTACATGATGGACATGCAAACACATACTCTTTGACAAATGATGGAGTTTGCCACAAATTGAAGCCCATGAAAAAGGAAGATGAAAAGGTATGTAGCAGTGCTAGGATTTGTCTTGTTGATGAAAGGAAGTTTTTAGATGGCATGAAACATTAGCATATGTGCTATGCTTTGATTCCTAGGAAAGATAAAGAAGGTAGTAGTGAAATACCATTTGAAGTTTCAAATTTACTAGGGGAATTTGGAGATATGATCTCTAATAATGTTCCAGATGGATTGCCACCAGTAAGGCAAATCAGTCATCAGATAGATCTGATTCCAGGAGCTATTTTTCCTAACAAGGCTGCTCACAGGATGACTCCTACTGAAACAGAGGAGCTAAATAGACATGTTCAGGAGCTGTTGAGGAAGGGCTTGATTCCAGAGAGCCTGAGTCCATATGCAGTACCTGCAGTACTCGCACCAAAGAAGGATGGAGAGTGGAGGATGTGTATAGATTCTTGAGCTATAAATAGTATCACCATCAAGAACTGATTTCCTTTGCCAAGGATGGATGATATTATGGACTGCTTGAGTGGAGCTCATTACTTCACAAAGATAGATCTGAAGAGTGGTTATCACCAAATACATATTCGAGAAGGAGATGAGTGAAAATAGCCTTCAAGACCAAGGAGGGTCTTTATGAGTGGTTACTCATGCCCTTTGGACTGACGAATGCCCCAAGCACCTTCATGCGGCTCATGAATGAGGTACTTAAGAAGTTCTTGGGAAAATTTATTATTGTCTAATTTGGATGATATTTTAATTTTTAGCAAGACTTTGGAAGAACATTTATTGCATATTTATAGTGTCCTTGAAAGGCTAAGGGAAGAGAAACTGTTAATTAATCTGAAGAAGTGTAACTTTTCAAAAAGGGAATTAGTCTATTTGGGGTTTGTTATATCACCTGAAGGTCTCAAAATGGATCCGAAGAAGGTAAAAGCCATCTTGGAATGGCCTACTCCAAGGTCTGCTACTGAGGTAAGATCATTTCATGGTCTGGTTAGTTTTTACAGGAAGTTTATTAAGAATTTCAGTGGCATATGTGCACCCCTAACTGATACAATAAGAGGGGATAGAAAAGAGTTCAAATGGACTGCAGCAGCTGCGAGAAGTTTTGAATTGCTGAAGAAGGTAAGAGAATAGCCTGTGTTGGCACTTCCAAATTTTAGAAAAGTTTTCCAGGTAGATTGTGATGCCAATGGCAGCACTATTGGGGCTGTATTAAGCCAAGAAGGTAATCCTATTGCATATTTTAGTGAAAAATTAAATGATGCAAAGAAGAAATATTCTGTTTATGATCAAGAGTTCTATGCAATAGTTCAGGCCTTAAAGAAATGGAGGCATTATTTATTGCCAAAAGAATTTATTTTGTATACTGATCATCAGGCATTACAGTATGAATCAGAGGCATATGAAGTGGGTAGAGTTCTTGCAAAGCTATACATTTGTCTTGAAGCATAGAAGTGGAAAATCTAACAGGGTTGTAGATGCACTAAGTAGGAGACAATTGTTGCTTACAACAATGTAGGTTGAAGTAGTTGGGTTTGATGAACTCAAGAATTTGTACCTCGAGGATCCTGATTTTGCTGAAGCATGGAAAGCTTGTAAAGAACTTTTTGTTGTAGATAGAACCAAGTGGTTAGACTATTTGATTCAGGATGGAATGTTGTTCAAAGGTAGTCAATTGTGCATTCCAAGGAGTTCCATGAGGGAAAATCTGATTAAGGAGAAACATAGTGGAGGGATGGCAGAACATTTTGGTCAAGATAAGACCATTGTCATTCTTAGAGAACATTATTTTTGGCCTCAAATTTCACAGGATGTGAAGAAGTTTGTACAGAGTTGCCAGGTTTGTCAAGTTGCCAAGGGGTTTAGTCACAATACTGGCCTATATCAGCCATTGCCTGTTCCATCAAGGCCATGGGAGGACATAAGTATGGATTTTGTTCTTGGATTGCCAAGGACACAAAGGGGTAATGACTCAGTATTCGTGGTGGTTGATAGGTTCTCCAAAATGGCACATTTCATTCCATGCCACAAAACTCATGATGCTGTCCATATTGCAGACTTATTTTTCAAAGAGGTGGTAAGGCTACATGGTCTTCCAAGGAGCATAGTTTCTGACAGAGATACTAAATTTTGTGGGGTATTTCTGGAGGACATTGTGGAAAAAGTTGAGAACAGACTTAAAATTCAGTTCCACGTATCACCCACAAACTGACGGCCAAACAGAAGTGGTAAACAGAAGTCTGGGCAATTTGCTAAGATGTTTAGTTGGGGATAAGCCCAAGGGATGGGATTTGATTCTACCATAGGCAGAGTTTTCTTATAATAACTCTGTAAATAGGAGTACTAGAAAATCACCATTCCAAATTGTATATGGGAGTAGCCCAAGGACTGCACCAGAATTGAGGAAGATAGAACAAGGGGAGAGGACAAGTGCTGAAGCTGAGGAATTTGCTAAACATATCAAGCGTCTACATGAGGAGGTTCAAGCACACATTACCAAGATGAATCAAGAGGATAAAGATAGGGCTGATCAAAGGAGAAGACATAAGGAATTCCAAGTAGGGGATCTAGTCATGGTGTACTTACAAAAAGAAATATTTCCAGTCGGTACTTACAACAAGCTGAAAATGAAAAAATTTGGCCCCTGCAAAATTCGGAAGAAACATGACTCAAGAAATGCATATGAGGTGGAGCTGCCAGATGATATTCACATTTCTCCTATTTTCAACATTGCAGATTTAACAAAGTATCATGATGATGGTGTAGATGAGGAGCTGGTGTTAGAGCCATGTCCAATTCCTGCTTCTAAGAAGGAGGAGATAGAAGACATTCTAGATCATCGTGTGGGTAGGAGTACCAGAAATAGGCAGTATGAAGAGTATTTGGTCAAATGGAAAGGATGACCGATCGAGGACTCAACTTGGATTTCAGTAGTTGAGGTTTCCCATTTGGGATTTCCTCTACCATCCATAAAGTGATAGGGTCACTTTTCAATCTACCCTGGGTGTCTGATGCAGGAGCATCCAGAGGTATAAGGGCAATCCTATGTCACCCAAAAAAAAAAGTACTTAGACTTAGTTTCTGTTTCATGTCTTTTCATTTTTGGATACCCATTTGGGTCAAATAAAGGTTCCAACTCTCACAGTTCAACTATCAGTGTGCTAGAAAATCTTGAAAAAATAGGAGCATGCAATTTGGGCATCATTTTGGTGACCTAGAAGGTGTGAATTGGCCAGATGAATTTAATTGTGATTTAGAGCATTCCAAAAAAAGAATCAGGTCAAAAGGCCCCACAGTTTGAAAGTTATTGCAGTTTTTCGAGTTTTGGAGACCTCCTAAGAATGCTTCAAAGTCAGGTTAGGGGCATTAAATGACCTCAAAAAGGGCTGAAAAATGGGGGACGAGCAAAGCTTTTCATAGGGCTATAGAGTGCTTTGAGAGCTTTTCAAAAATTTAAACAGTTTGTCAATCAGAGCTACAGTTCAAAAGTTATGCCTCCCGAAAGTTCGGTTACCATTTTTGGATTCTTCTAGATTTGCACTGACTTCTAACACATCTTCTAGAACCTTCTATTTGGTCGGTGGATGCCTACTAGCACTTTCTAGAATGTACTCCTAGTCCTTAACCCTTTGGGGTCTATTTAAGGAGATTTTTGGCATTGTAAAAGGCAGTTCGAAATGGAGTTTGAGAGGAGGTACTGAAAGGAGAAATTATCTCCAGATTTATGCTATTGTAAGCCCTTAGGGCATGTTTTGAAGTTTATTTTCTTTGTATTGTTGTACTAGCTTATTTTTCAGTTAATACAATTTCCCTTTTCTGTTGTGTCCATTCTGTTCTTGGGTTGTGTCCCCATCAATTCTAAGTAAGATTTTTAGAGTAGTCTTATTAGAAGCTTCAACCTCATCATTACCTTGAGGTTAGAAAATTAAATAATAGTGTTTCTTAATCTTAAACTTCTTATATAATTGTTTGAGATCCCTATTCTTGAATTGACATCCATTACCAATAACTATGGAGGAAAGTATGCCATAGAGAAAGATGATGTGATTTAGTATGAAGAGAGATACTTATTTTTCAATAGAAATAAAAAGAGGAATAATCTCAACTCACTTTGCAAAATACTCTATAGCAATAATGATGAACTTACACCTATTAGATGAATTTGGCCTACCAAGTCAAAAGCCCATTACTGAAAAGGCCAATGTGTAATACATGGAATAAGTTCTCATCATAGAGCATGGATTAGCTTCCCATGCATTTTACACTTCTTACAAGACTTAATATAGAGCATGACATCAATCTGCATGGTAGACCAATAATAAGAAGCTCTTAGTATCCTTTGAGATAGCACATGAATGTTAGAATGGGACACCCATATGCCATCACTGACTTTAGCCAACACATGTTGAGACTCATCTTTCTCTAGAAACCAGAGAAGTTTTCCATCTAGATCCTTCCTAAACAAGTCATTAGAGATGAGGGTATAGTGGGAGGTTTTATGAATGAGCTATCTTTTCTAGTTATAGTTTAGGCCATTAGGAATGATGTGGTGATGCAAGTAAGACTAAATATTAGCATAGCGAGAGGAGTCATGACCAACCACAATAAAAATCACATGGTTATAAAGTGAATCATAAGCATGGTGACATAGTTATTCCACTAAGAATTTGAATCTAGGACCATATTCTTGCATATGGAGAATGGAAGCCAATGTAGCCATACCATCAATTGTCTTATTTTTATCTCTAGGAATTTGTTGGAATGTGACAATAGTGAAGTAGTTCTTGAGATCACCAATCATTTTATTAAAGGGAATAAATTTCTCATATATTTTTTTGATAGTTATTATTAATTTTATTGATGATAAATTGAGATTGTCCAAAGATATGCAACTTAGGCATCCTCCATTGGATAGCTAGATTAATTTAATCTATCAAAGCCTCATATTCTACAATATTGTTTGTACAAGGAAATAGAAACTTGTATGAATTTGGAATAGTGTAGTCATGAGGTGTCATAAGCAAAATACTAGCACTAGCACCATTCTTAGTGTGAGAACCACTAAAGTACATTTTCCATGTTTTCTCAATCAGATACATGATTGATGAATCTGGGAAGGTAGTCTAGATAAGAGCATTATCTTGAAGTGAAAAATCAGCCAATTGATCTACAATGACTTGTCCCTTAATATCCTTATGATTGATATACTAAATGTCAAATTTAGATAGAATCATCATCCATTTAGCTAACTGACTTCTAAGGGTAGCCTTGCCTAGAAGATACTTCAATGAGTCAATCTTATCTACAAGATGTGTAGTATGTACAAGCATGCAACATCAAAGTTTTTGAGAGGTGAACACCATAATAATGCAAAAACTTACAATATTATTGCAATTGACCTCATAGGATAATAAAGTTCTGCTAATAAAATATATAGCTCTTTTTTTACCTTTTTCATCTTGTTGTGCTAGTAATGCACCCAACGATGTAGTCATAGCTGAGATATATAAAATAAGTGGTTCTTCTTGAATATGAGGCATTAGAATTGGAGGTTTACCTAGATATTCTTTGATCTAATTTAAGCTTTTGTCACATTCTTCATTCTATGTACATGTAGCACCTTTATGCAATTTATTTTTGAAAGGTTGAGATATGTCAAGAAGTTGTAATATAAAACTCCTAATTGATGGAAGGTGCCCTTGGAGACTCCTTAATTGACTTACATTCTTGGGAGGTGGCATTTACATTATGGATTGACCTTTTTGGCATCAAAATTTATTCCCTTAGCTAAGATAATACAACCTAGTAGTTTACAACAAAAAAACATTTCTTAGGATTTAATCTAAGTTTGATTTTTCATTCAATCTATCATCAAGCTCAAATTTTCAAGATGCATATTTCTTTTCTTATATTTTTCCAAGTTAAAATCCACATAATCTTCCATATTTTGATGCATAATGTCATGAAAAATGGTAGTTATAGATGTTTGATAGGTAGCTCTATCATTTTTCAACCCAAATGACATGACTTTCCAACAGAAGGTTCCCCATGCACATGTGAAGGCACTCTTTTATTAGTGTTTATGAGCTATTTTAATATGATATATAACCCAAGAAACTATCCATGTGAGAGTACATTTCATATCATGTAGTTATATACACTATCATGTGTATATTTGGAAGTGGAAAGTAATCCTTTGGGAAAGCTTTGTTGAGGTCTCAAAAATCTATGCATACTCTAATAGACATGTCATGTTTAGATACTAGGAAAATGTTTGGGATCCATTTTAAATAGTCTATAACTCATATGAATCCAACACTCCAGAGTTTCACTAAATTCAACTTTGATTAGGAGACCTACATGTTGATGCATCTTTCTTAATATCTATTTAACTAGATTATTACCAAGAGATATGGATAGATGAAACATTGTGTGAATCCTTGGCATGTTTGCACATGTCCAAGAAAATTTGATTTTATTCTCTAAAAAGATTAGTGAGCTATTATTTTTCCTCTATTGATAGAGACTGAGATAAATGTATGACTCTAGGATATTTTTCTGTTCCAAGATTGATCGGCTATGTGGTCTCTATTAGTATCAAAAATTTTTCTTGAAAGTAATTGGTCAAGCTACCAAGTACCTCATCCTTGAGCACCTCAAAGAGGTTTTCACCCTTGGAAACATCTTCTGTTGTTACTTTTGTTAGCTTTGACATTGCCACAAATTGGTTTTCACCATCAATGCACCTATTAGCTTTCATTTTTTTAAAATTTTATGACTAAGGTACTTTCTATCTATCCTAGTCACATTCATTGCAAGTTTTTTGGTGGAAGAAAATACATGTTCAATGACATTAAGATAGTAGGTTATTTTGTAGTCATTTTGGAAGGAAGGTAGTTCATGCTATTGGTTTTATTCTAACCAACCAATGAGGTTGGGGTTGACAAGTGAAAGTGAAGTGGAAGGATGAAAAGTATTTATATGAGGGATGCCATCTCCTATGACAAGATATTCATAATCCATAAGGTCCCCATCAAAGGTACTTAAATCAATTTTAGTCCAGGCATGGCCAACTTGATCTATGAAAAAATCATGCAAGTTTAACTCATCAGATCCTACAAGTAACTCATCTACCAATTTTGGTTTGTTTATCATACAAATGCACAAAATCTATGCCCACATATGTCTACTCAACTGAGAGATATTCCCATTCATATTTCTATGCTTCAGTATTTTTATCTCTTTGTATGAATTGTGACAATTTTGTACAAATCCATTCTTGATTAGGATCTTCAACATGTGACTCTTCATTTTGGTGAGAGGTAGTAGGTTCATGACCCTATTGTATTGGAGGTACCTCTTCATCCATAAGATTTTAGTAGAAGGAATAACACTTTCTTTAGATTGGTCATAGTTTTGGTAGGCATAATCTCTTCCTCAAATTTACTAGAATGATCAAGAGAGGGATCAAAAATAGGTTGTGCATCAATATTTGAGTATCCCAACCTAGTATTATCCTTATATTCTCTTCCATTTGTGTTAATTGATTAGCAAAAGAATGTTTCGTATCACTCAAGGGAACATGACATGGGTTACCCATTTTAGCTATAAATTCATAACTATTTCCATATTTTTTGGGAGAAATTGTAGTAGTAAGTGTGACTTCTTCAAGTTCTTCTTCTCTATAAATATAGTCTTTAATAGCTTGTTCTTTCTTCATCTTCTAGAGGTACTAAGGACTAAACAAAGGTCCTATAGATTTTCATAGTGGAAGATGAAGGTTTCATAACCTTTAAAGGTCTATGATAAGATCAAGGAGAAACTAAAAGTATATAAACTATAAGTATAGAAATAGAGTCTAGTTAATATGCCCCCATCATAATATTTAGAATCTTCAACTTCTTCATTCAATAATCAAGAGTAGACATAGCCTCATCAACAACTCTATTATGCAACACAAAGGGCTTAATAGTAAGATTATTGATAAACATAGAGTTGTCCCCTAGGATAGAAACTTCGCTACCATTGAAGGGAACTTGAAGAATTGATGGTAGGTAGAGGGGGCCACTTGCATATCATGGATCCATGGTCTCCCTAACAATATATTTTAGGCAAGGGGTATATGGGAGTAGTCTCGAAAATGCTTCCGAATTGAGGTAGTTGGACAAAGTAGAGATAAGTAGTGCTGAAACAGAAGAATTTGTTGACCATTTAAAGAACATCCATGATGAGGTGAGGAAACACATAATAAAGATCAATACATAATACACAACTAAGGAAGATGTGAAAAGGAGGTATAAGGAAATTTAGGTTGGAGGTGAAGTCATGGTTTATTTGAGAAAGGAGCATTTTCTATTGGGTACATATAATAAGCTGAAGATGAAGAAGTTTGGACTCTGCAAGATCATGAAAAGGTATGATTCTAGAAATGCTTATGAAGTAGAGTTGCCTACTAAGTTGAATATTTCTCTAGTATTTAGCATTTCAAATTTTATAGAGTATTATGAAGGAGATGATGGAGATGAAGTCACAGAAGAGGAATTGAGTATTCCAATAGCTAGTTCAGCTATAAAGGAGATTAAGGAGATATTAGATAGTCATATGAAAAAACTACAAGGAATAGAACTTATGAGGAATACTTGGTCAAATGGAAAGGGAGGCCAATAGAGGATTCATCATGGCTAGCAAGGGAGGAGGTTAGCCATCTTGGTTTTCCTCTAAACACTTGAGACATGATGAAGTCACTTCTTAAATTACCCCAGGTGTTTGATGTAGGAGCATCCTAGGTGTAAGAGCAATTTTGCATCACCAAAAATATTTTATTTTCAGTCTTTTCTATTTTAATAAGGACTAGTAAATAGGGTGGTTACTATTTATGGGAACTTGCTATTCTTAAGAAGTTTTTGATATGAGATTAGAATGTTCTTATTTTCTACATGAAGGTTCATTTTGGAATTTTAAGCGTACCATAAAAATCTCATTTTCTCTAGCTTAACTATCAGAGAAGTTATCATGGATTTTTAGTGGAAAAATTTGCAAAAAAATCTTCAGGCTCACCATTGGATGCCTTGGAGTGCCTAGATGAGGTTCAAAAACTCAATGGAAGGGCACTTGCCTAGTTCTGGGCCTATAGATTAGGAGCTTGCATTTCCAAAAAGTGGTTATAATAGCCAATTGGAGCAAGAGTTCGAGAGTTATGGCCTTCCAAAGCTGTGCTACTAAAATATCTAAAATAATTTGTCAAAAATATATTTAGCCAACTCTATATGTATTGTTAGGGTCTGTTGGCCCTAGGTATTAAGTTTGAGCATCTAGAACCTTACCAGGCGGCATAAAATTGCCTGTTTAAGAAAGGCCCAAACATTGTCTAGAACAAATCTGGGTGGTAGTTCACAGCTCAGTCTTGTAGATTATTGTAATGAAGGTGACCATGTGGGTTAGCATATTGTACTTGTAAATATTGTAATTTTGCATTTGTGATGCAAATAAGAAGTACATATCTCATTTTTGTAAGGAAACTTGTAACAAAGAATATAACCATCTCCACATAACCCATAATAGATTTGAAATAAATATGCAATTAAAATCCACATGCAAGAGAATAGACAAAATACGACAAAAATTATGACATAAGAAATACCCTGGGAAACCCTCATTGAGGTAAAAAACCAAGCCTCTAAAAACAGTCATCACTATGTATTATTCAGCAAAAACACCACTGTAATACCCCCATGGAAGCCTTCAAAGCCATAGCCACAACCAAGAAATCCATGTAAACAAACATGAATCCACACATCAAGCCTTGTCTCACTCGACTCTTTCCCTTTTTGCCTTTTTCTTTCTCACTCCAAAAACTACCCTTGTGGTTTCTTATATAGTGGCAAGTCCCACAAAACCACCAAGTGGTATTACATAAACCATGTGCTACCTAACTGACTAACCCCACATTTAATATTGTAAATTTAATTTTTTTTTCCCAATATTAAATAATTACATGAAATATTATCACAATATTACAATACAACTCATCAAGTATAGCCCATGGAAATCTTTACATGTTGCACATCCATCGAGGTGCAACATTATATAATAAAATAGAATAGTACAATATAAAAATATTATGCAATGTGTGCAACCTCCATTATCTTAATAATCTCCCACTTGTTGTATACATTGCATAGGGTCAATCTATTGCCACATATATGAACAAGGGAACAATCCCTTCTAACACATCCACCATCATGAATCAAAGTACACCATGTGCTCCATCCTAGTACCCACAACAAAATCAAAGTATCCAACATCTCAAACATGAGTGATTTCACCTCCTATTATGCCACTACCACTAAACATACATGGAAGCCATCCAAAGAGAAAGGCACCCAACCAGTCGCATTAGAAGATCATAAAATCCTATACCAACTAAAATGCCAAGCACAAAAACCTAATCCAAACGTAAACACATGTATCCATAGTTGTCAAAATATATATAGCTAAAATAACACCAAAAACAAGTGCCAAACTCATCTAGCTATCCATACCTCCAAAGGTATACTAAGTGAATCTCACATCATCAACATATCCAATCTATAACTTGCAAACACAAGCCTCAAGAGAAATACCTGCCACATGTATACCAAGAAGCTCCCATTGCAAAAGATAATGTCAAATCTATAGCCAATCCACTCACAAAATCTCAAAGAAATGAATCCATGTAGTCTCAAGGGCATCCGCAACACATAAAACAATAACTTGCAAGAACAACTCTCATAAAAACTCTCCAATAGTCTCCCAAGATCTCCACAACCAATAGAGGAAAGAGATAAATGAATAACCATTTCATCTCTCACATGACATACATGAACAAAAACCAGTGATCACAATATCTAACTAATCTCAAATCCAATGTATGAAAAACCAAACATCTAGGAAGATAACCAAGACCAAAGAGAAACTATGCAAATCAAAACCTATATCATGTTCTTCTACACACACCTCTAGATGTAAACTGTGCAAGTATGATCTTCTCCATAAAACCCAAACCAATAAGCCTCAAAAACATCCATACCATATAACTAATCATGGATGTAAGCCTCTCACAAGAAGATCAAAATCATAAATCATTCCTAACTCAAGGAATAACCATTCCTAATCCAAGGAATATGCCCAATATAAAACCATGTCCCAAACTCAATCAACATAACAACATATGAAAATGGAGATAACCAATGCTAAACCATCTTGCAAATGAACCCTCTAGAACTAACTCATGTATTGTAGCTCAATATTCTTATCCATGAGAGACAAGCATAAACATAATGCACTTGAGAGAAACAATGGGCCATACCTCTAAAGTAGAAAACTATCAAGTTGTAACAAGTGGTATTAGAGCTATGGTTTTATTGTTGTAACATAAGATTGAATCCATGGGAATGGATGAGAGGATGAAATAAATGGAAAGTTATATGAGATTTCATAGGTTTTTTATTGCAGATCTGAGAGTTTTGGGTTTGTTGTTATGATGAGATGGTAGCAAATTTTTGGGCATATGAAATTGTTGGTCAAATGAATTGTTTTTATGGTTCATTTAAAAAAGGTTTTTAGGGGGTCGCTTGCAAACATGACCTCCTGAGAAAAAATAGACCTCACTGTTGCATCCAGGTTGGTTTTTTTTTATAAATTGTGATAGATAATATGCCCTAGTTTGGTCATTTTGATAGAAAATGCAAAAGGTTTTTTAGTTTTAGCCATGATGACCTTCAAATTTAATCCTATTAGAATTTTTCATCACCAAAAAAAAAATCGCCGTGAAAATTGCAAAAAGACTATCTTGGTAAAATGACCATAACTTTTATTGAGGATATCAGATTTTTGTTTTCTTATAGCATTTGGAAATCTAATATGAAGCACTATGACTTGTCATAGGTTTTGTTTTGTGATTTTGACATTTGATCAGGTTTTAAGAGTCCACAAGTCATATATTATTTATTTTGAGCATAAATTAGAGCATAACTTGGGCATATAGAGTCAAATTTTGAACTTCAAATAGTCAATGGATAGATCTTGTACAACTCTACACATTGGTTCATATTTAGTGCAAGTTTGACATGGTTTATTTGGTGATATATTAATCTGAATGGTTTATGATATATATTAACTATAGTAACATTGTGAGTTTATGACATTGTAGTTTTTGGATATTTGAGTTTGATGTCATTGTACACTCAACTTATATTTTAGATTGGTCTCATGATGATCTAGGTATTAGTGTTTGATTTGGATATGTATAATGACTTGTTGGGTCTACAAGTTGTGCTATATTGTAAGCAATCTATACTTACAAGTTGTATTTATGGCTTGGACATGGGTTGTCTTTGTCGATTGATCTTTCATTATTGATACGTATTCATATTTTTGGCTTAAATTTGGGTTGATTATGCCTTTACTCACATGATTTTGTAGTTTTTCTTCATGTAGATGGAATGCGATGTTGTTACCAAGTACAATCATGGTAGAGGATTTTGGTTGACTATTTTTTTCTGATAGGTTGGAGACATTGAGAGTTAGTTGCTTGATTCATGGATGTGATCATGGTGCTATATATTTTTCCATGACATGGTTGGATATATAGGTACAACTTTTATGTTTATTGGTTTGGATTCTCAATTTGGCTATGGTGGTATGTCTTCTTGGTTGGGGATCATGGTTATTTGATGCATGATGCATACCACTGATAGAGGTACGCTCTGATACCACTGATGACGGGCCACACCACCCGTACCAACTCACAACCAAAAATGCAACAATATGGAGATAGAGAGAGATGACAAAAATGCTTCATAAAGCATCCATTAATACTTGAAATCCATTAGAAGAGATTACATTTGAAGAGCTTACAATTCCAAAACTTCTATTTCTTGAACTTCCATTAGAAGAGCTTCCATTCCTTGAACTTCTTGAACTTCCTCTATCAGTGGTACACAAACTCAACAATAGAATAGACACAATAGAAAGGGGGAATTATATTAACTAAGAAAATATGCTAGTACAAATAGTGCAGAGAAAATAAACTTCAAAACATGCCCTGCGGGCTTACAATAGCAAAAATCTGGAGAATATCTCTCCTTTTAGCACCTCCTCTCAAGCTCCAATCCGAACTCAAGCTAGTCCAGATCCACACTCTGGTAGAAACCTCTGAGATCTCAACTTGTGCTCGCAAGCCACCAAGCAACCTCCTTGTTTCTAAACTGCAGTCACTAGCTCTTCTCCAACCTTATCCAAGATCCAAGTGGATGAAGAGAAAATTATTTGCAAACCAGAAGTTGAAGAAGATGAAAGAGAAGAGGAAGAGCATGAAGATAACCAGATTTGTATGCCAAAAGTAGATGAAGGTGATTGGAAGACTAAAACAATGGAGGAAGAGTATAGTGCCTTAGTTGGAGATCAAGCAAGTGGAGTAGTTACGTGCATTTTTGATGACATAAAAGAGGCAAGTGAAGATGAGAACGTCAAACAGGTAAATTCTTACAAATCATGGGATGTTGTCTTTGATATGAGTTTAAAAGATATTGATGATGATTTGCATGAGGATCTTGTTAGTGATGTGTGGTATGCAAAGAAAGATTGGTATGGTGTTGCTGGGTTTATTACAGGTGTGATTAATTCAACAAGATTGGATGAGAATGAGAGTTATACTTGGATAGAGTTGATTGCGAAGGAGTATTTTCAGCAGCAAACAGTTTTTCCAACTAGGTGTTGGAAAAGAAGAAAGAAGGAAATATATCGGCATCGGATACTTGTTCCAGCTATGTGTTGGAGGAAAAGAAAAAAAAAACTTTCAACAGTGGCTACTTCATTTTGTGAATCCATATTCACAAAATTTTCCTACCATGGGAGTCGGATGCAGGAGCATCATGCATCAGCAAAAAAAATGTGGGAGATTTGCATGTTGGTTTTTGATTTGCATGTTTGTTTTCTTGTCCCTATTGAGGTGGAAGCTTGTGGTGAAGATGAAGATGGTTCTATATCTCTCTTTTGACATCAAAGTGTGGGACACACTTTTCTATCTACCAAGGGAGTCTGATGCAGGAGCATCTTGCATGGAAAAATTAAATTATTAGAAAAAAAAAAAAAGAAAAAAAAAAGGAAAAAAAAAAAAAAAAAAAAAAAAAAAATTTGTGGAGTAGAGAGAAAGTGACGAAAATAGAAGGAAAAATAATTAAAAAACTAAAAATAGGAAAAGTGGAGAAAAGAGGAATCTCTATTTTCAAGGTGCATGGGTGGCATAAATAGAAAATAATAAAAATAGTTGTCATTCCATTAATCGAGGTGTGTAGGTGACAAGTTCCTTAAATCATGCATTTAATATTTGTTGGGTGCTTAGTTGTATTTGGGTGAGAATTTAATATTTATTTAAAGGTAGTTGTATTTACCTTTTATCCCACATTGCTTGTGTTTGTAATGTCTTGGGTTAGAAGTGCCTATTTAAGCAAGGCTTATAATCGTTTGTAATTAAGTTCAAGAAGTTCAAGGAATGGAAGCTCTTCTAAAGGAAGTTGGAGAAATAGAAGCTCTTCAAGTGTAAGCTCTTGTAGTGAAGCTCTTCTAGTTGGAAGTTCTTAGGGAGGAATCTCTCTTATATTGTAAGAATTTGGAGTCCTTTCATTTGGAGAATATTTTAATGGATTTCAAGTATTAATGGAAGTTTTATGAAGCATTTTATCATCTCTCTTGTCTCCATATTGTTGCATTTTTGGTTGTGAGTTGGTACGGGTGGTGTGGCCCGTCATCATTATTTGATTTCTTTTGAAGAGCACATGTTGTGCACTTTGATTTCTTTGATGGCTTGATGCCTTGGTTATTTCTCATGTTTAGAGGATGATTTTTCATTATGATGTCATGGATACCTTTGATAAATGGTTTAGTTGGAGCTTGTGACAATGATGAGGTGGTAGTGTAGGATTAATTCCTAGTTTGGTTTGTATCTTCTTGTTTTGGAGATCTTGGTTTTATTTGGTATTGACACTTTAATTATGTGTATAGACCTAGAGGATCTTCATGTAGGAGATGGATGTTATGATTCCATGGGTGACTTGGTACCATGATTGAGTGAGAATTTTTGGCATTATATATATATATATATATATATATATATATATATATATATATATATATATATATAGAGTGTTTGTAGATGTTGGAGGTTTGTCTTAGATCTTGTTGCTACAAAAGTGTCTTTAACATTTACATGGTGCACTTATTATCTACATGGTGTGTGAAGATGGTTGGATCTTGAGAGCACATGAAGTTCTTGGTTATCTTCAAGGTGTATGAAGATGGTTCTTCATGGTATGTGAGATGGTTTTCTTCATGGTGTTTTGAGATGGTTTCATCTTGAGGACTTATGGGGTTTTTGGTAAAGATGTGGTTTAATCTTTCATTTGACATGTTATCCTTGGTGTTATGATGGTTTCATTATTATTTCATTGTATACTCTTGATACACATTTATAATTTTGACATGTTATGGTATGTTCATATGGAGCATGTTGTCTCTTTGATTGAGATGGTTTAGATCATGTTGTCATGTTTATGTTTTGGAGACCATGATTGGAAATTTGACATTGATCTTGGTTTAGTTTCTTGGTATTAAGTACATTGATCATTTTCTAGATACTTCATGATATTTCTATGTTGTATTTGGAGTTAGCATGGAATGATTGGTTACAATAGCTCAAGGATACTTAGAGATGGTGCTGATGCTGATTTCTCTTGGATTAAATAAGCATTTTTTGGGACAATTGATGGTTTTAGGAGGAAGTCCAAGGGGCATTGGTGCGTGAGCACCTAGGTAGGGCTAATTGGTAACCTAGGTTTCCTAGTTGAGTTTTGGCTTGTAGTGGCCTTAGCTAAGTCACTAGTGTAATAAAGGGTCTAGTGCGTCCTAGAGTGTGTCCTTTTCCATTAGGTGGTATAATTAGTGTAGGAGTTGATGAAATCCAACTCCACAGCTTGCCAAGATCACCTGCATGCAAATAGCTTACTGAAGAGAAACCAAAGGAGCAAGAGCTTGAAGAAAATAATGGAAGAGAAAATATTTCACAATAGGAAAATGAAATTGCTATGTGAATGAATGAATTTACAATGAGAGAGAGATAACTTATAAAGGCCTCAAGGAAGCTTGTAGAACAACCTGGAAGGAGGTAGAAGATAAGGTTGACAACTAAGCACTTTTCCACAAAAAGGTGGAACATGCTAGAAGGGAACAAACTCCCGTGTTGTCAACTACTCATCACTACAACTATTAACTACTAAATATTAAATAAATGCATTGACCTAAGTAAGCTTAAGTAAATAGAATAAATAATTAATTATTTACTCTAACACCCCCCCTTAAGTGAAACTTAGGGGAATGCCTTAAGCTCATAAAAAACTAAGAGAAAATGTAGAATGGGTCCCAACAACAAGGTCATGTTAGGTACCCATGTACAATGCAAAGAAATGCAACCTCTAAAAATAGTGAAACGGGGAAAACCTCATGGAAAAAATGCTCCCCAAAAAAGAGGTAAAAAACATGCTGAAAAAAATATGAAGTGAAGAAAGGAAGGAAGACCTCAACAACACCCCCAAGGACAACTTCCACCAGAAATATTTCAAGAGACTCTCTCAAAACCACAAGTACAACCAGCCCCCCCATGAAAATAGTCACCAAAGCCCCCCCAAAATGATGGAGCTCCTATATAAATGATTGAACCAATGAAACTCTAATGCTGAGTAAACAAGGGAACAAAAAAAGGGAACCCCTAAATGAGAGGAAGGCCTATCTGATGCTCAAAGGAGAAAATATGAGGATCTTGAAAGGGAATCCCCAAGGCAGGTGTGATGATACTATCATGAATGTCTACTATAGTATCCATAATAGGTGCACCTAAAGGATCAGTGAATAGAGCTGGAGGATTAGGCAGAGGAAAAGAAGAAGAATCCTGCTGAAGAGAAAAGACCTCAACTGGATGTGGTGTGGAAGTCAAAATAGGGATCTCAGGAACAATACAAAGGTTCAAGTATCCTAATTGCACCACATGATGCTCTTGTGAGAGAGAAGAAGTGTGCTCTGACAATGGAAATGGTGGAACAAAGTGCAAGAAGGTGTAGAGATGAGTGGAAGGATCAACTACCCCTATAGCCATAAGACCTCCTATAGCATGATCTCAAATGAAGATTGAATTGGTAGTAAACTCAACTGTCTTCCTTGATCCACTGTGTGTAATATGAGAAATTGAGATAAGCTTGGTAGAAAAAGATGGAACATATAATACATCATTGAATATACCATCTTGGATGTGAACTAAACCTTTTCCATAGATTGGTAGTGTAGTGTTATTCTCCATGAGAATATGAGGAATAGGAGAAGCCTCAAGAGTAGAGAAGATACCTTGAGAGGATGTCATATGGTGAGAATCGCCTAAATCCAA
Organism: Cupressus sempervirens; assembly: GCA_028749045.1. Taxonomy (NCBI): domain Eukaryota; kingdom Viridiplantae; phylum Streptophyta; class Pinopsida; order Cupressales; family Cupressaceae; genus Cupressus; species Cupressus sempervirens. The sequence continues at coordinate 858,649,829 of CM053793.1, forward strand.
TATCCAAGGAACCTGTGAAGGAGATGCAATGGTAGCCTATAATTCATGACCCTTTCCAAGATCAATGTAGATGGCTAAGATGTGGAAGAAGAATGAAAGGCAGACCCTTGTGAGGTAGAAGAGGATGGAGAAGAAATAGTGTTCTTTTGAAGAAGAGCTTGCAAATCTACAATTTATTTCTCATAGCCATCAAATCTCTTCTGAAAATAATGTGCCTCATCATGAGATCCTTTTCAAAAATAGGAATAGGTAGGAGCCTCAGTCTTCTTTTTCTTCTTCTTCTTAGAAGATGATGAACCAATATAAGAGGGATCTGATATCTACTTCAACTTATGCTCTTGTATATGCTTGGCAAGCAATGCCCTTGACTGTGAACTTGAAAGTGAATCCATCTGATTGATTTTGGACTGTTCACAAGTTAACTGATCACAAAATATCTCAAATGAAGGCATCCATAGTGCAGTAGAAAGTGGAAGAAAAGATATGATATTGTCCCCTCAACTTTGAGAGTATCAAAAAGATACACTCATCATCTGTCTTGGTTTTTCCACATCCCTGCAAAAGTGTATGGAAAGATTTGAATTTCATCAAGAAGTCCTTAGTGGTGGGAAAGCTATCAGCTGTTAAAGAAGTAAACTCTACATCAAGTTGCAATGCCCAAAATTCATTCACTGTGCCAAAAAAATGTTGAAATTTGATCCAATAATCCCGAGGAGTGGTCAAACCATCCAAGTAAAATAGAAGATTGTCTGAGATGTTTAGTGCAATCAATCCCATAGCCTCATCCATTTTATTCCTATCCTAAAGAACCTCAAAAGGGCCTATGAGAACAAGTTGATTCTCATCTAGACATGACCATAAGCCTCTTAACATGAGAAGCCTTGTCATTTGTGCCTTCTAGGTGTGATAGTTGTGTGGTGTGAGACGAGTCACAAATGGATCTGCCATTGATAGAGAAGAAGATGTAAGTAGAAGGGTCTTATTCTAAATTAAATTACAGAAAATAAAATGTTCCCCCCTCACCCCCCATAATGTATAAATTGGGCACTCTTTACTTAGTGTGATTACAATAGCCAATTTAGGGCCTATTTCTAAAAGTAATATTTTTATCCATAGAACCTATAATCTAATTGCAGATATAGGAAGTAGACAAAAAAAATGCACTTGCAAAGAAAATGGAACCTGATTATGTGTCCAGATAAGCCCGTACAAAGCATTTAAAGTAGAAAAAATTGAGCATTGCAAGTTGTAGAAAAATTCAAGAACAAATATGTCAAACCACCTACATCAATGCGTAGATCACAAAATTCTACCCCAAAACAAAAAAAATTGCTTGAAAAAATGAGTTCATATGAGGGAGCTATTGCTATTTGAAAATCACCTCTGTAGTTATTTTTTCTAAATCACCGCCGTTGAACCTCCAAAAATTAAAGAAAAAACTCCAAAAAAGATAGACTTTTCATGGAAAATCCTCTTTCTCCTTTTTCTCCAAATATTGAAAAAATGCTCTTCCTCTTGATTGAAGAAAAAAATCACCAAGAAGCTAGGGTTTGTGTCTCCAAATCATGGCTTAAAAAATCTAAAGCAATAGGGAGGCTTTGATACCCTATAGGAGTTGATGAGATCCAACTCCACCACTCGCCAAGATCACCTGCATGCAAATAGCTTGCTGAAGAGAAACCAAAGGAGCAAGAGCTTGAAAAAAAATATTGTAAGAGAAAATATTTCACAATAGGAAAATGAAATTGCTATGTGAATGATTGAATTTACAATGAGAGAGAGACTTCTTATAAAGGCCTCAAGGAAGCTTGTAGAACAAGCTGGAAGGAGGTAGAAATAATGTTGACATTTAAGCAGTCTTCCACAAAAAGGTGGAACATGCTAGAAGGGAACAAACTCTCGTGTTGTCAACAACTCATCACTACAACTATTAACTACTAAATATTATATAAATGAATTAACCTAAGTAAGCTTAAGTAAATAGAATAAATAATTAATAATTAATTAATTATTTACTCTAACAATTAGGTCCTTAGGAACATGCAATATTACGTAGTTGTCCAAAGTTGCTAAGTATGTTGCAATTATTGTCATTCTTTTCAAAGTTGGAAATTATGAATTTAGAGGGCTAGATTAGTCAACTGAGGGGTGGAATGGTGATTTCATGTAAAAGGTGACATATCCAAGAATTTGGTAGAGTTTCATGGGGTTTGGACCAAGTCAGGTCTAACTAGAACAAAAATTGTCAAGTTGCATGAAAATTTTGCAAAAAGAGAAATTTCATCAAGAAAGTGGAATAACCACCTCCACAAGATGTGATTTACAAATATTGTGTATTTTTAGCTAGGTCATTTTTTTTTATTTCATATGCTTTGTGTAAATACTTTGGTTTTTTCATAGTCATTGGCATGAACCAAGCAGTTTCAAAAAATGGAGTCTTAACTCACCTTTCCACTATGGAAATTGTATGGTCTCTTTGAATGTGTGATAAGACTCCTTGTACTATAGGCATGCAATTTCTTGGGTCCTAAAAAACAAGTTTGGCCATTTTGTAGTGATTCCTTGGGCAAGGCAAGTGAGCATGGTTAGGTATCACAAGAGTTTGAGAAAATATTTAATGGGATCGAGTGAAATGAATGCTTCAGTCCAAGTGGATGGAAAGAAGGAAATGAGAGTGGAGAAGCCCTATGCCAAAGGAGAAATACTAGTGACATGCATGGATAATGATTTGATTAAACCCTTTTGAATCCTATCAACAAATTTGAAAACTCTTAATTTTTAGGCTTAAAATCAACATCCCTCTATACGGATAGGTTGGGGAAGTCAGACTAGGTGAATCCCAAAGGTTTTCCAAAAGGGTATTAGGATGTGAAGTTAGTTTTCCATCTCATTAAGTCTTTTTCTGAGTTAAGTGCCAAAAGGTGAGTTTGGAGGCCTAATTCCTTATAGCCCTTCTAGGCCTTATTTAAAGCAATTTCTTGAAATCAATAGAGATTTTAGTGGAGTTTTGGTGGGTGAGAATTAGAATGGCCTCAAAATCCTAGGGACAATCCTCTCTCCCCATGTTGAGTAGATCATGACCATGTGTGGGTGTTTGGTGTAGATGAGCCATTAAGGCATCTCAGGAATGTTGGTTGGAAGAAATTAAATTTTACATTGGTGTGGAGAAGTTAAAAGAGGGAGGGATTGGGAGTGTGATCCTCCTAAGTTGGGGTTAGTGCAAGAACCTTGAAAGGATAGAGAAGAGGGCTAGGGAAGACCTTAGTAGAGGTTAGGGTTAAAGAACAAGATTTGTCCTTACATCAGAGTGATATTAGAGCCCCAAACAATTTGGGTTTATGGATAGATGTTTCATACTATAGAAGAGTTAGTAGGTGAAATACTAATGGTGATTAATGTAGAGTTAGCCAAGGAGATGGATGATAAAAAGGAGAAAAATAGAATCCTTGAAGAAGATCTAGAAGAAATGAAGACCAAGCTAGAACAAGCTATTGAAGGAACCAAAAATAAAGATGAAGAAGGTGTAAATAGTGAAAAAGGAAAGGCATAGATTGATGAGGAGGATATCATACCTCAACTATATCCTCCTTTGAATAAAGAACCATTCTTGAAGGCCATCAAGGCATTAGGAGGAAAAAACTTAGAAGGAATTCCCTTGTTTGATGGAAAGATGGACACTAATACAGTGATGGAATAGATTGAGGCAATGGATAATAATTTTGAATGTGAAGGTGTCACATAGGCACAAAACATGACGGTTTCCAAATCAAGACTCAGAGGATCAACATTGACATGGTGGAAATACATGTAGGATGAAAGGGCCAGTATGGGTAAAAAGCCCACATCTAACTAGAATGCCATGGTGACCAAGGGGAAGGAGAATTATCTGCTAGAAGATTATGTGCTATAGTTGCATAGAAAGACACAAGATCTAAATTAGAAAGACTTGTATGTAGCCTCTTACATAGAGGAATTTCAAAAATTATGCCTAAGGTCAAGATTTAGGAAGAGTAACCTGTTAAGGTAGCAAGATACTTGCATGGACTTAAATCGAGCATCCAAAAAGAGCTAAGTGTATGGAGCCTTACAACTACTTAGAAGTGTCATCAATCGTCACTTAAGGTGGGAGGAAAGAATAGGAAGAAGGGGGACTCAAGTTTTAAATGTAGAGGCAAAGGAAGAGATCAAAGAGGTCATAAAAGTGGATACCAACGTAGGGGTAATGATCAAAGAAATCAAGGTGAGTCTAAACTAGAAGAGAAGGGTAGCGAAAATAATCCAAGGGAAGGTTATTCTAGAGGAAGATGCAATCAAGGAGGCTCAAATAGAGGAGTTAGGAGAAACTCATATTTTTCAAGTATGAAGTGTTATACTTGTGGTTGGTTGGGCCACCTTGCTTATAAATGTCCTAACAAGCCTACGCCTTCAAGTGTTGATAAGAGAGTTTCTTGTTCTCATGAGGACACCATGATTTCTAAGGTATCTAAGGTAGATCATATTGAGTTAGAGAGGGGAGAAAAATTAATGTTAAAGAGAGTGTTGATTAGATAATCAACCAAGGATTAACCCAAGCATAGAAGGGCCTTGCTCAAAATTAGGTGCAAGATTTTGGGCAAGGTGTGCAAAGTGATTGTGTATTTAGGGTCCATAGACAACATCATATCAGAGGAAGAGGTGGAGAAGCTCAAGTTGGTAAGGGTACCTCATGTTAACCCATCCAAGGTGATTTGGTTGAACAAAGGACAAAGTGTGTTTGTGAATGAGAAAAATTGGCTTGAGATTTCAATTGTAGGCTACAAGGACAAATTACTTTGTGACATATTTCCTATGGATGCATTCCATCTACTATTGGGAAAACCTTGGCAATATGAAAAATGTGTTATCTATGATGGGACGGAGAATTCCATTTCTTTCAAGAAATATGGAAGAACTTTCAAGATTTAGTCCTTATTGGAGAAGGATGAATCATAGTCCAAAACTCTTGGTGTTTTGTTGAGTAGTGGAAAATAGTTTATTAATTCCCTTAACAATGAAGATAATGAATGTATGCTATTATTCTTAAGCCTAAGGAAGAAGAAAATACTAAATAAGAGCCCTTACCCTTTGGGATCTAAGAGATGCTTGTGAAGTATAAGGACATTGTGAGTAATGTACTAGTACATTTGACCCTATTTTTCGACCAAGAATTTCGACCATCCATTAAATTTTTTTTGATTAGTCAAAATCTGAAAGGAAAACATCTTTTTTTAAAAATCCATTCCCGTGTTGGTCAAAATTTCGACCAACACGGGCTTATAATGCAAAACTCAAAAAGGGCTTTCGCATTTCATTGTCATGAAATTGCCCGCGTGCGTGAGCTTCTTGCAAAAATGGTTTTCACCCTTTGAACGCCAAAGATCTATCCTCACTGTGAAATGCTAGTAGATGCTCTTTGTAAGTTTCTCTTATCTTCATTCATCCATTTTTGTTTTGAGTTAAGATCGATTGGTGGAGTATTTAGGAAGAATGACTTGCTGTAACAGTGGAAGCCGTGGGCGTGCCCTAGTTTGTCATTTTTTAAGCTTGAAACTTCTGTTTCTTCCAATGAACTGATAGATGCCTTTAAATTTCAGTAAGGAAGAATGCAACATTATATTTTTCAAAGTTTTTTTGAAGCATATCATATTAATTTGAAGCATTCGGGCTCCCCATTTTGCATGCATTCTCCCACAGCTAAGGAACTGAAGGTTACTCATTGTCTAAAGCTGCTTAATACACAATGAATATACAATTCTGTACCATGGATCCACTTTTTCCTTGTCAAAATATTCTACTCAAAATCTCAATGATGATTAAGAAAGTACAGTTAGGGAGAACTTACTCTGTTGTAGATTTGCGAGTCCATGGCTATGAATAAAATCCATGCGCATGAAACCAAGTTCCATCCTCTAATTTCTTCCTTGGCCATGAACTAGGATTTCTTCTTTTGAGAGACTTTTATTTGTTTGAAACTACATAAAACTTCAGCCTGACCTCAAAGCCCAAGAAGTATTTTTCATTTTTAGAAAAATCCAATATCAAGAAAATCATGAACAATTATGCCAGTTTTTTACTAGAAAAAAGGGTGAAGGGTCTTTTTCTTTTTAAATTTGCTTGATGTATTGTTCACATAAGAATAATTGAACCTGGTGGTCCAATGCAATATGTGATGTACTGGTGGGTGATATTTCTTGTGTGACTACTTCATAGTATACAACAATGCCTCGTAGGACTCACCTCAACCTGCACGTACTTGCCACTTCATAGTGTATGAGACACCCATAAATGTATAGAGTGGTGACACTCTCCACTTTGTACCCATATGACTCACATTGTACATAAGGATCACTATACGATGACTTCAACTACTGTTTTGCTAAGTCTTTTACAATAGTTTAAGAGGAGATATAAGATAGAACCAATACTTAGTATGGTGAAATAATTGCACAATTCCTCAACTATTAATATAAGCAATAATATGTGTACAAAAGATATATATTTGATGCATAACATCATATATAGTTAGATATAAGCAAAGATGTTGAATTTATAGCTTATTCACTAAATGGTAACAATCAATCATATCAAGGTGGGAGGAAATACAAGGGGGTAAACTAACACAGGGTTCAGTAGCTACCCCATCTCATGAAGGATGGATAGAAGGTCTCTTGAGGTTCAAGAGGGATAGTATATCTGCTCTTGGGTCTAGGGTAGATGAACATTTCAAGCACCCTATCATGTCTCTGTATCCAAGCCTCATTGTGGTTAAACACATAATAAGTTATATATGTTATATGATTAAGATGTTATATATGCCTCAATCTAGATTGCCTCAGAAGTGGCTGGAAGAAGCTTGCACGAGTCTGAGACTATGAACTCTCCTTGCCTTGGCCAAGAAGAACTTGCCAATTCTCTACTATTATGGCAAACTACAGAGTGGTGTGGCTGGTTTGCAACCAACCAATAAGTTCACAATTAAAGGAATGAGCCTTCCTTCGCCAAGGATTGCCAAGCAACAATCTCAAGTGAACCAATTTGATCAATGCTCCAAACATGTGAAAGTTAAGGTTTGAGGTTGGATAAGTGTGAAAGTTAAGATTTTTTATAAACTTCCCCATACAGAGGGAAAATGACTTGAAATTTTTTAATTTTTGGTGTCTTCAAAAAACAAGGCAACAACTGATTCTAACTGGGGTCAAGGACTGTGAAGGAAGTAAAGAATGAACCTAGGATCTCCCAAAAACCAATGCATTATCCGATGGGCACTAGAGTCATAATGGGAGGCAACACAGAGTCTAATTGGGGAAACATGCGACAAGCTAAAAATAAGACCAGCACAAAACAATTTGGGGTGGATATCATCTTTGTGTCTTCTCAAAGATTTGGTGTCCCCCTAGACTATGGGGGCCCCTCATTTATATTGCTTGGTTACATCTTAAGAGTAAAAATGAATGATGTCTGGGAGGACTATTGGAGTTAATGTGGATTCCCATAGGAATCCTGTGCTAAGGATGGAAATGTAGACAAGGGAGCAACACATTAGGCAAGATAATGCCACTAGAAATATCTACATGATACAGGCATTAATTACAATATATCTTCTATGTATGCAATCTATCATGGTTTGGAAGGATTGAAAAAAAATGTAGAATGTGTACATGGTTTGGTGGGAGCATTTATTAGTGGATTAAAGAAATTGGGCACTGTTAATGTTGAGGATGCTCCATTCCTTTATATTGTAAAGGTTATATGCTTATCGTTAAGCAAGGGGAGATGGGCATCAAAACTTCTATCATTACTGTCTCATCTCATGGAATGAATCCTACAAGTGCTACAATGTGTGGAATGAAAATTGTTGTTGTTTGAATTGTTGCCAAAGAAAATATCAATATGGAGAAACTAAGGAAGGAGGGTATTAAATAAGATATGTTAAATCATTCAAACTTTAGCTGATAATTTTGTCATAAAACTTTGCAGGTGTGCAAACTGTGGACATAGAGATGAGCATGCACAAGATAATAGTTGTTGTGTCTGTGGATCAGAAGATGGTGCTCAAGACTGTGAGAAAAATAGGAAGAAGAGCAGAGTTATGGCCATTGAATCCTTATCAGCCTGGTCACATCACCACTTCTATATATACCAAAGTTTATAATAATTATAGAAAGCACGGATACATTGGGAGTTTTGGGTATTTCAAGCTTGCAGATGAAGATGAGATTTCAAATAGATGCACTTTCATGTAAGTCAGAGCAAAACCCAATAAAGTAACTCAAACCCTATTTTATGTTTTATCCTAACCAATGTTGATAAAATGTGCTGATGGATAATCTTGTTGTAGGTTTATGTTAAGGTCACTTGCTAGATCTTTTCACCTTCCAAAGAAGAAAATAATCAGAGGTTCCAATGTTTAATGCATTATTGCAAATTTATCATCTTTAATGAATTCCCAACCCAAGTAGTCTATTACATAGCCCCACCTTTGAAAATTTTCTGAATACTGTGATCATTATGCTTAACATGGGCTAGTGATATTTTTAATAGTTGTAAATGCTCATTCTTGAGCATATTCTAATTGGAAAATCTCAATGAACAAATACATGTGATTTGTAGATTTTGATTATAAAATTTATTTTTGTATAAGGAGTTTAAATTAAATTTTCCAAACCAGTTGGAGGAGCTAATTATTTTGTCATTTTATCACAGTTTTGGTTCATAGATAAATTTTATGAAATCATCTCCTACTACCAAGTGGCAAAGTTGATTTTATTAGAAGGAATAGACCAATACTTTGGGAATAGACCATTACTTTGGGACATTGTCAGCGGCCTTAAAGAGGCGACTTGGTGGGGTAGATTGGTGAGCCTACATAGAGAGGCCAACTTGGTGACATGAGATGGTGAGTCGACTTGGTGAGATGACCTGGAGAGCTAACTTGGTGAGAGGACTTAAGGAGTTAATCCTTATTGACTAAAAATTAGTGGTTAATTGTCTACAAATTTGGTTGGAGACAACTCCTTATTTTTTTCTAGTGATTGGACCAATTTAGTTGCCTCTTTGTCAGTAGTCTTTGATTGTTACCAAGCTGAGTGCTACATTTGTCTAATTTCACTGCCATGTTTATGGTGAATCACTACAAGTTATGTTCTCTATTGTTTATTTGTATCCTGAATCCTTCTCCCCAATCCTCAACCTCAATGTGGTTCCACTATCTTTTATCCCTGCCTTATGTTAGTATTGTTTGATGTTTTAATTTTGTAGCTTCTATTGTTAGTATTGTTTGATGTTTTAATTTTTTTCTTCATGTATTTGCTCAATGTAGGGGGTACTTCATGATGGAACTACAGTGGCAGTAAAGAAACTTTCTTCCAAATCATTCCAAGGACATGAAGAATTTTCCACAAAGAAACTTTTCATTAGTCATGTGCAGCATCAGAACCTTGTAGCATTAAAAGGGTGGTGTGTGAAGGAGAAAGAGAGAGTACTAGTTGGCCGACACTCCAAGCTTCTCCAAGAGACACACTGCATAGATAGCTTCAGTTGCAAAGAGTTCACAGGTCAAAGACACCACGCTGTGACAGATTAACAGTAGCTGGTGCACGTTGGAGTAATTGGGAGTTAGGAGCCCTGGACTGAGATCATTAAAGACATGCCATAAATAGCAGCATAGTTCCTCTGTTATTTGCGATTTATACCAGGTTCTCTTTATCATTTTTTTGTGTTGGTAACTTGTTTTAGTAATGTAAACATAGATTAGTTTCTTGGGATATAGTCAGTGATTGCTCCTTCATGGTTTTGGATAGATTAAATGTTGTACGAGCTCTGTTGTAGTGGAGAATAATAAAAATTCAGAACTGTTATCTCTTGAGTTTTCATATTGTTTGCACATTCCTTTGGTCTTGTTACTATGTTTCCATGAGTGATTTCTTACAATAGTATCCAAGCTTAAGACCTGGGTTACATGATAACTATTTGACAAAATACTTCTAGCCCAAACTTGATCTCCTTGATCAGAGCAAGCAGGGATTATTACACTGTTCCTGATATCAGTTATTCACATTTCAATTTTATGAGTTTCATTGGTACATTCAGCATTAAAAATTTGATTCTCATATTTAGAATTGGCTTAGTTTGATGAAGTTTTAGTACTGTCATTTCTTTCCAACATATTATCTAAAATTCAAACTAGAAGAATCACTTAAAAATCCCACAAGAAACTGCATAATAGTGAGGGTTAGTCATTGTCAAAGTGTTTGATGAAATGTCAAACAACTGAATTGGAAAGGAAATTGGTGCTTACTGAAGCCATACCCAGTTGGGGTTATTACATACCATTGATCTTTATGCAGTTTTGACAGTTTGCTTGACCACTTAGAACATTTTCATTGACTGTTCTATATGGCTCATTTGATATTCACTGTTTCAAATCATAGAGTAAGGTAGTTTATTTTCTTGTTTGAATACTTAGAAATTATTTGATATTACCTCGTTGAAAAGGCTTATTTGCCTTCCATTCTGAATGGATAGATCTGATATGTATCAGTCATTGTAAAGAAGTAAAAGTTGTGCTTTCATTTTCATAATCTAAATTGAGATAAGATTGATTTGTTCAGAAGGCTTTTGAATTTCTTGTTTAAATGTAGACCTAAGTCTTTGAGTGTATATACAAAGTTCAAGCACATGCATATGCATGTGTGTTTCCTTTTATTGGTGATAACATTTCCTTTTGCAAATTGTGTTTTGGATTAGATATAAATATCTGATCTACTTAGTTTTATCTGTGGGTTGAACTTTTACAAGATGTTGCAATTAATTGTCAATTTGCCTAAATGTCTTATATTATTTCTTTTAGTTATCAATTGACATCAATCTTCTAAAATATATCCAGGTTTCCATGTTGAAGGGAAGAGTAAATATTGCTGGTGGCACACCAAGCAGGTATTATGGTAATCATAACTCTGATGCAATTATATTGGAGTTTGGGTTATGAGCAGACTTTCTAAGTCTTGATAGTAAGATTCAGATAGGAAAAATGAGCAAGAGACAAGAAAAAAATTAAAAAACTAAAGCCAAAAGGCTAAGACACTAAAAGGCACCTTTACAACTCTAATCTGCCATTTAAGGATACTTCTGCTTTTTGTTTTAATGCCATTAATTTTAACTTCTATGTGCCTAAGCTGATATTGCTAAATGATTATAAATATTCTAGTCCACCCTGTAGTCGAATGGTTGGGAATGGGCTCAGTAGAGGTCAAATATCACATATGAGGCCCTCAATGCAATAAGCGATGAGGCTAGGATCATGCCCTAGGCAACTTTGGTAGAATGGGTACTTTTCAATCCTTTACTCTTAGGCCCTTAGTCTAAAAGGTAAACTTTTGTGAATTCCTGGAGACGTATGTTGGTTGTCAATGTTTATATTGCAAGCTTCTTGGATTCCTTAACTCAGGGATGTTGGCTTTTTAGAATGTTATTGATGCACATGTTCCAATTTCACCAATTTTGGCAAGGTTGTAGAGAAGCTTGACGGTTTTGAGTTTATTTGACAAAAGTGTGATTGGTAAGAATTTGTGTGTTTACTCTTGTTGGTGTTTTTAAGTGTTAAGGATCCAATGAACACACTTCATTGGGCTCTTAATATAATGATGTAATTTTGTAGTTTTTTAGTAAATATTTGCAATGATAGTGGAAAAGCCTTGGACATGAGTCTACAAAGTTGATTAGATGATTAGGGTCTATTTTGGATGGATTGGTTAGCACAATGACTCCATTGCAGAAGTTTCATAGTTTATTTCATTGTATATTGACATACTTACAAATGGTGTCATGTTTGATCTCTTTCCATTCTTTTGGAATCCATGGCTGAGGAGGACAAGGATTTGTCATCCAAAACTTAGTTTTACGCATGGTGAATTTGGAGCCTAATACAGTACAATAAAATTCAAGAACATCTAGTAGGTTACTAATGTCTTCAACAGAATTATGAAAAAATATCATACTATCATCACCAAAATGGGAGTTAAGCACCACAATATTATTGGGGAGAGAGATGCCATGAATGGGGTAGTTAGATTGAGCATGCTAAAGAAGATAGCTAAGAGCATTGGTTGTGAGAACATGGATGAAAGGAGCAAGACGGAAGCCTTGACGAATAGACTTTTGGAGAGATAATTGTGGGGAAAGGGCTCCATTGATAACTAGTCTTGCATTCACATCCATGAACAACATTTGAACATGAGCATAAAAATTGTGCCCAAATCCTAGCCATTGAAGAATCTTGAATGTCCTCCTGATATGATCAATGGCCTTATCAAAGTCAAGCTTGAGAATCAAAGCATCTTGAGATGGTACTTGAGCTCATTCAGCAGTTTCCCAAGCAAGAATTAGGTTGTCTAAAATAAAATTCCCCCCATGGAGCTAGTTTGCTCTAGCCTAAAAAATCTCTTGAGTAATGGGTTTAATTCTTTTTGCCAAAGCTTTAGCTATGATCTTATATGAGGTGTTGAGAAAAGTGATGGGTGCCAAACATTTACTAAATCTTGGTGTTTTCTTTTCAAGACAAGTTAAATAAGCTATTGCTTAATGAAAGGACCAAGAGTCACAATTTCAATGCCTTCCAAGTAGACAGTATAGAAATCCTCCCTAATATGTGGCCAAAGTGCACAATAGAATTCAATAGGGAGTATGTCCATGCTGGGGCTTTTCTCTAGTGCCAAATTATACATAGCTTCATCAATTTATTCCAAGGACAAATACTGGTCAAGGTACTTCTTATAACCCTGCAGGATTTTGAATACAAGGAGTTAGACTATCTTCTAAAATGATAATTCTAGGATCAATGCTCAAATCATCCATGAATAATTGTTTATAATGATTAAAAAAGGTTTCCACGATTCCTTTTTAGCTAGTCTTGACCTTGCCACTAATAGATTTAACCATAGAGATGTGTTGCTTTTTATGTTTCTGCTGCAAAAATTGAAACAATAACTTTGTGGTCTTATCACCATCCTTCAACTACTGAAGTTGAGATCACAATTGTGCACCTTTCCCTTTATAGGCATTCAATTTGTGTAGACAATTTTTAGTGTGAGCAATTGATTGTTGTAAGGGTATACTGTAGGGATTTTTGTCCAAACATTTTCTACCTTGAACAATCTTGCCTTTAAGAGATTTTTCAAGTCTATGATGCTTCACAAAAGCTCTTCTACCATAGTCTCAAAGGAAAATGGTACAACAAGCAAGACTTCTTTCCCACCAATAGATCCATCTATCATGTTGGGGTTTAGGCTCAACTCTCCAAACAACAAGAAATCCATCAATACAATCTTGGTTTTGAAGATGAGATGTGTTCAATTTGTATGGGAGGTCATGGGATAGAGCATTAGCACCATTAAGAGAAATGGTGGTGAATATAGGAGGTGATCTGAAAGAGTAGCAGATAAGTCTAGTTGAATGAGGTGCCCTAAAAGAGAATGAAGAACAACCAAATTGGGTGAAATATAAAATCTATCCAAGTGACACATTTTACGAAAAGACCCTTTACGACAGTTGTTCCATGTGAACCAATGGGGTCTATGAGAATACATTTTGCCTGAGATGGAATCAAGCATGCCCAAAGAATTTTGAGAAAGTGTCCAAGCTTCAAACTCAAGTGGAAGCAATTTTGGATGGCTATGCCAACTACAATTAGCGAGATGCTCCACCATGTTAAAGTCACCCCCAATAACCCACTCAATTTTAGGTAAATGGGTACGTAACCAATCCCACAATGTAGCTCTTTTGGATGAGGAGTTGGGAGCATAAATGGAACAAAAGCCCAAAATAGTACCTTCAACCAACATGGTTGCACACATGCAACAATTTATTAGGGTCTAATCCAAGGCCACAATTGATTTGGCTAACTAAGGAGCAAGACACAACACAACCCCTCCACTACCTTCTGAGTGGTTAGTATGGAACAAAAGCCCAAAATAGTACCTTCAACCAACATGGTTGCACACACGCAAAAATTTATTAGGGTCTAATCCAAGGCCACAATTGATTTGGCTAACTAAGGAGCAAGACACAACACAACCCCTCCACTACCTTCTAAGTGGTTAGTATGGAAAAAATGGGCCTCTTTCCAAATTATAGCAAGCAAGGCATCAAGATGAGATTGACTTTTTCACTTATTGAAGCATTAAGACATTTTTTTGGATATTCAAGATGAACTGTTTGAACTAATACTTGTGAGATGAGATTGTTAATCCCCTCACATTCCATCACTGTATACGACAGATCATTAAGAGTCAAGAATCTCCTCATCTATGAGGAGAGCATTGAATTGATTCAATGACAGTAAGGCCCAAGGGTCAAGAGGGTCATCCATAGGATCTCTCCCTCTTGATGATGAACATGAACATGATATCAAGGGGCTTGAAGGGGGATTTCTCATGTGATTGTTAGGCTATGAGGATGAGATTGTTGGGCTAGCAGGCAAAGTTCTAACAAGCATTAGGGTTGAGGAGCAGCAGCAATGTGTTGGGTGTTAATGATGGGAAGGGTGATTGGTTCTTTTCATTTTCACTGAATGATAAATAAGTAGGTGCAGGTTGGTATGTTGCAGCTTTCACATCTTATATCTCTATGTTTACCCCTTGTATTATTCACTTAAAAAATTTAGTAATTAGGAGCATAAATGGAACAAATGGAACATACCACTTGTATTGGTATTGGGAGCATAAATGGAACAAAAGCCCAAAATAGTACCTTCAACCAACATGGTTGCACACACGCAACAATTTATTAGGGTCTAATCCAAGGCCACAATTGATTTGGCTAACTAAGGAGCAAGACACAACACAACCCCTCCACTACCTTCTAAGTGGTTAGTATGGAAAAAATGGGCCTCTTTCCAAATTATAGCAAGCAAGGCATCAAGATGAGATTGAATTTTTCACTTCTTGGAGCATTAAGACATTTTTTTGGATATTCAAGATGAACTGTTTGAACTAATACTTGTGAGATGAGATTGTTAATCCCCTCACATTCCATCACTGTATACGGCAGATCATTAAGAGTCAAGAATCTCCTCATCTATGAGGAGAGCATTGAATTGATTCAATGACAGTAAGGCCCAAGGGTCAAGAGGGTCATCCATAGGATCTCTCCCTCTTGATGATGAACATGAACATGATATTAAGGGGCTTGAAGGGGGATTTCTCATGCGATTGTTAGGCTATGAGGATGAGATTGTTGGGCTAGCAGGAAAAGTTCTAACAAGCATTAGGGTTGAGGAGTAGCAGCAATGTGTTGGGTGTTAATGATGGGAAGGGTGATTGGTTCTTTTTATTTTCACTGAATGATAAATAAGTAGGTGCAGGTTGGTATGTTGCAGCTTTCACATCTTATATCTCTATGTTTACCCCTTGTATTATTCACTTAAAAAATTCAGTAATTCTGCCAGAATATTTCCAGCTAGTAGAAGTAATTCACTATGTTATTTTGAAATTTCCTATTGATTTTTATAATAATTTGGTAGTGGACAATGTGCATTTGAAACAGAAAATCAGGTTGCACATGTGAACTGCGAGAATTGTTGCACAACACTTATTTATCCATTTGGAGCACCTTCTATAAAATGTGCACTCTGTCATTTTGTGACAGCAGTTGGAGTAAGTTAATTTTGAAATTTTAATTATGTAATTTGTATTTGAGAAATTTTTTCACTTTGAAACAAGTTTCGTTGCGATGCTGGGTGTTTTATTGTAGCAATCACATTTCTCAAGACCCTGTTATGTTTGAGACTCATTGATTATTGCATGTTGATCTATTGTTTTCACTGTTTGCGCATGTTTGTTATCCATGTGACTATTTTTCCTATTTCATTCCTCACTACTAGGTTATTTTATTATAACAGATGAACAATATGAGGATGCCTCTTCCTGCACAAAGGCCTCCTACAGCATCTATGACACCCCCATCTTCTAGCTCACTGGTGAGTTTTACTTAGGATTATGTTTAGTATCTGTTCAGTGATGAGCTGTGAACTATGTTGTTGGACACTCATGCATTATGATATCCACTGGCTTCAGGTCCTGGATTTGGTTAAATATGAGCATTGCAGTTGACAATTTTTGAATTCTATCAATTTTGGACATATCATTTTTTATTGCTTTGGAGGCATTTTCTAGCTTTCTCATTTTTAATTATGTTTAGTTTGCCATGTTTTAAAATTTTTTTCAGTACATGCATCTGTGACTATACCAAATTTTCATATATATATATATAGCTTTGCAAACTATGATTTAGTTGACAAGAGCATAGGTCTGGAATTGCTGTATTCACTTTTTTAAGTCACTAAAGGTATGAATATTTCCATTGTGATTTGAATGCTTATTTATCTTCTCTGCAACAAGCATGGTGTAATTTAGTCCTATGGAGCTGATTGTCGATATAGGCACCAAAAGATGCCTCCTCCACTCCTCCTGTAGAAGAAGTTTTCCAGAAACTTCAGCAGTGGGCGAAAGTGACAAATGGTTCCTACCCAAACATATATCCTCAGCATAGGCAAAAAAATTATTATTATCAAGCAAAAAAGGCTCAACCTTCACCTAGTGCTTCTCAAAGACTGCTAGGAAGTTCACCTTTAGGTGAAAAGCCCAAGAATCAGGAGCAGAAAAGGTGACAACGTGTACCACAGTATCAGACAAATCAAAGTCAAGGCCAGCCAGTGAACCCTTTAGCAAATGGATTCTCAAATCAACTAAATGTTGTATCTGCTGCGTTGCCACTACCACAAGGAATTTCTAGGTTCATTGACATGACTCAGTGCATGGTTGTTCTTCTATGGGACTATTTTATTGCAATTTAATTCCTAAGTCTGTGACGTATGCGTACTTAATTGTTTGTTGCCTTTCCTCAAGTGATGTTGGGGGTGTGCCATTGGAATTGGTTGTTAGAATTATATTGGTGCTTGATGTATACATTTAAGCTTTAGAAGTTCTTATATGTACCAATTTCATTTTTTGTGCTTCATTTATATGTACATGGATACCAATCAATACGAAGATATTGTAAATTTTGTTGTTGGAGCATTATAAGCTTTTCCTTTCAATTAATAGTTATACAGCTACCGAATCTGATGTCTGTGAAACTTCTGAGTAATTTAGTCTATTCCAGGAAGTTTTATTATCAGAGAGACAGAGTTGATTGTAACTCATTCTACCATATTGAGAATAAGTGTGGGCATTAGGTTCTTTTTGTTGTAACCCATAAGCCCGCCTTTACTCTGGAGAGATTTCCATTCTATATACATTTGATCACATTATTACATTGAGTTTCCTTTTGCTAATTGGGCGGTGTGGGTGGTGAAAAATCATTCTTCTTTTAGAAGCTCTCATATAATTCTCTTAAATATTGGTTATTTTGAGGTAACATTAATTATTGTTTTTGATTAAGACTATATTGATTATTGTTATAGCAAGCATTTCATACTATTTATTAATGGGTGTAACATTATGATTATATCATGCAAACATGGCTGAGTATGTCTTCTGTTTATTATGAGTAGTAGTGAAGATATCTGTTTTATGCTTCTTTTCTATTCCTCTATGTCCTCAAATGTATTAAAAATAGCTGAGGGCACTCTTAAGTATACTTCATAGGTCTTCTCTGGTGCATTGGTTTTTATTTGAGTTAGTATTAGTAACAGATAGCTTCATAATTGTTACTAATATTATGACTTATTGACATTAGTGGTCAAAAGCATTGCAGGATACTGCAAAGATCTTTGTAAAGCCACAAAACCCTTATTTTTGGGAAATGTGTTGTACAGGCAATATCAAAGGTCTAAACTAGCAAAACCCTTTACATAGTCCAAATGGGTATCCTAAACTGTTGTTTGTCTTGTAGGTTGTTAAGAAAGTTTGCAAGATAATGATCAAAAACCTACATAGGAGGGCTAATTACAAAAAGGGCTGCAAAGAAATATACAGCTAGTTTGGAAAGCGATTGGAAAAAGGAGTTTGGAATTGTTTTTTTTGGTCATTCTAGGCCCAAATAAGTTAGTCAAGAGTATGAACATCTCCTACAATGCTAGATAAGCACAAGTACAAGACTTGGCAAAACAAAACTTAACAACCATGTTTACACAAGATAAGATAAGTTTGTGACTTAGTGAGTTGACCTAGGGGGTAGACTTGGTGAACGAACATAAAGAGTCAACTTGGTGAGTGTACTTGAATTGTCAGCTTGGCGAGCTAACTAGGGGAGTCAGCCTAGCGAGCTAACATGGCGAGTTGACTTAAAGTGGAAAGTTGGTGGGGCAAGTGGGGGTGACTTGGTGAGTTGACCTGGAGAGTTGGCCTAGGGGGCAAACTTGGTGAGTGAACTTAGAGAGTCAACTTGGTAAGCATACTTCAATTGTTAGCTTGGCGAGATGACTTGGGGAGCCGGCCTGATGATCTAACATGTTGAGTGGGATTAAAGTGTCAACTTGGTGGGGCAAGTTGGCAAGACGACTTAGCAAACCCACTTAGAGATTTGAGCTAACTTGGTGAGAAAGCTTGATGAGTGGACCTAAAGATTGACCTTGATGAGGCACTTTGGTGGGGTGACTTGATGATCGAACTCAAAGAGTCAACTTGGTGAGTATACTTGAACAGTTGACTTGGTGGGGCAAGTTGGCGAGCTGACTTAGCAAGTTCACTTGGTGAGGCGAGATGGTGAGTCAAATTGGTACGGTGACTTGGCGAGCTAACTTGGTGAGTGGACTTAAAGACTGACCTTGACGAGGCACTTTGGTGGGGTGACTTGATGAGCGAACTTAAAGAGTCAACTTTGTGAGCGTACTCAAACAGTCAACTTGGTGACATGACTTGGTGGGCTGGCTTTGCGAGCTGACCTGGCATGCATACTTGAACAGTAGACTTGGTGAGCTGACTGAAAGAGTCAACTCACTGAGGTGACTGGGTGGGAGTGACTTGGCGAGCTAACCTGGAGAGTCACAATTCATATCCTACAAATTTGAGACGCTGGAACTTTTGTGGTTGTGCAGGCCATTGGAACATACTGTAGGGAGGATGATGAACTTATTCTCAACTGTTAGACTCAGGCAAGTGATACAAATTGTAGAATCTTAACATATGGTTGTTCAAATTCTGTATCTCCTAAATGATTTCCTTTTAGCGTATAACTTGCTGTGCACAGTTGCCAAGTTTTCTTATTGTATCAGGCATATTAGTTACTGTCAATTTTTTTTAGGCATTCTATAAAATAGTTCACATGCCTTGTGTATGATATGAGATTTTGCATGCATCCTGCACTCTCTCATCCATCTGATGATGGATTACAGAGAGTGATTTGAAATGATGATGCTAAAACACACACAATCAAATCCAAAATGAACTTGCATTACAAATGGATTGTGGAAATCTGATATTGTTGATTTTGCATGCATGTCTACCAGGAAAATCATATATGTTTAAGTTGTGATTATTTTGGTAGACATGCATGCAAAATCAACAATATCAGATTTCCACAATCCATTTGTAATGCAAGTTCATTTTGGATTTGATTGTGTGTGTTTTAGCGTCATCGTTTCAGATCACTCTCCGTAATCCATCATCAGCTGGATGAGAGAGTGTAGGATGCATTCAAAATCTCATATCATACGCAAGGCATGTGAACTATTTTATAGAATGCCAAAAAAAATTTACACACACGTGTTGGTAGAAATTTCTACCTTCATTGGTCGAAATTTCTACCTTCAATGGTCAAAATTTTTGACCTTCATTGGTTGAAATTTCTATCTTCAATGGTCAAAATTTTTGACCTTCATTGGTCAAAATTTCCACCTTCAATGGTCAAAATTTGTGACCTTCATTGGTCAAAATTTCTACCTTTCTTGGTCAAGATTTTCTACCTTGTTTGGTCGAAATTTTGACCAATTCCTGACAAAACTTGCACAATGGCTATGGAAATTTTTTGAACAAAGTATTGGTCAAAATTTTGACCAACCATAAGGTTGGTCAAAATTTTGACCAATGGGTTGGTTGACTTTGGTCAAATTTTGGTCGAAAAGTGGGTCAAAATTTTGACCAATAATGGTCGAAAAATGGTCTCAGATGTACTAGTGATGGAACACCCACAACTTTACCTCCTAGGAGAGTGATAAGTCATTAGATTGACTTTGTACCTAGTGCTTCATTTCCAAATAAGGAAACCTATAAGCTTACCCTAGATTAGAATAGAGAGGTGGCTAGGTTATGTAAGAACTCCTAGATTAGGGTCTGATAAAGAAGAGAATCAATCATTGTGTAGTGCCAATGGTTTTGGCATCCAAGAAAGGAGAAAAATGGAGACTTTGTATAGATTCAAGGTCCATTAACATAATCACTGTAAGGTATGGGTTTTCCATACCTAGAATTGAAGACTTGATAGATTATCATGGAGGAGCTCAATACTTCATTAAATTGGACCTCAAAAGTGGTTACCATTAAATAAGGATAAAGGAAGGTGATGAGTGGAAGATAACTTTTAAAACCATAGATAAATTATATGAGTGGCTGGTGATGTCATTTGGGCTTTGAAATTCTTCTAACACATTCATGAGACTCATGAATGAAGTGTTGAAGGATTACACTAAAAGGTTTTGTTGGACTAATCACCAATGTCCCCCTTCAAGATTCATGACATGGATTGACCACCTCTTGTGTTCTATAAGTCTACTGGTTATATCAAGAATTAATAGGTCGATATTTTTGTGCAATGAAAACCCTAGCTTGTAACAAGTGGTATCAAAGCTTGGTCATAGGTTCAAATCTCCTTGGGTAACACAGAAGGGGGGGATTTTTGGACTAATCACTAACATTCCCCTTCAAGATTTTTGACATGGTTTAACCACCTTCTGTTCTCTATAAGTCTAGTAGTTGTATTGGGCAATAAAATAGATCAATATTTTGGTGCAATGAAAACCCTACCTTGTAATAGGTTTTTGGTAGTATATCTTGATGATATACTCATCTTCATTAAGACAAGAGAAGAACACCTTGAACATGTGGAGATATTGCTAAGGAAGTTGCATGAGGAGAAGTTGGCAATCAATTTGGGAAATGTGAATTTATGAAACAATAGCTTGTATACCTAGGGTTTGTGGTATTTGAAGGGCCTTTGAAGATGGACCAAGACAAAGTTGTAGCTATCCTAAATTGGCCATCACCTACTACAACAATAGTGGTAAGAATTTTCCATGGTTTAGCTCACTTTTATTGGAAATTCATTAGGAATTTTAGTGGTATTTGTATACCATTTCTAGATACCATTAAGGGTGGAGTGGAAACCAAGTTTAGGTGGACTTCTGAAGTAGGAAATGGATTTAAAAAATTGAAGGAACAAGTAGCCACACAACCTATCCTTAAACTGCCTTATTTTGAGAAATTGTTTAACCTGGAATGTGATGCAAGTGGGATGGTAGTAGGAGGTCTGTTGAGTGAAGAAGGTAGGATAGTAGCCTTCTTTAGAGAAAAACTAAATGAATCTAAGAAGAAGTGATCTTCTTATGATTTAAAGTTGTATTATTTGGTTTAGTCTCTTAGGAAATGGAGGCATTACCTTCTACCCAAGGAGTTTATGGTATTTATTAAAAACCAAGCCCTTAGCTACATCAATACCTAAGAAACATTGAGCAATAGAAATTTGAAGTGGATGGAATATACTCAAGAATTCACATTTTCCATCAAGCACAAGAAGGGGCAGATGAATAAGGTTGCACATGCACTAAGCAAGATGATGCTAACCATTCTAGAAGTTCAACCACATAGAATTGGTATAGAGAGTTTCAAGGACCTCTACAAGAATGATGAAGAATTTTCTAAAGCCTATAAGGTATGCGCTAAATTCAAAATTCATTTTCATAGCTCTTTTTTTGATTGCACATTGTAGAGTGGACTATTGTTCAAGGGAAACCAATTGTGCATTGCTAAGAGTTCTATGAGGGAGAAACTTATCCAATAAAAACATAATGGAAGACTAAGTGAGCATTTTGGTATCAACAAGACCCTAGAGTTAGTTCAAAGGTTCTACTATTGGCCAAAGTTGTCAAGAGATCTGATAAGATATGTTGAACAATGTGTAGTGTATATGAAGTTAAATGAGGAGCTAGTAATGAAGGTTTGTACCAACCTTTACTAGTCCTTAATAGGTTATGGGAGTGTGTTAGCATGGAATTCATTGTGGGGTTACCTAAGGGCTATGATAGCATATATGTTGTAGTGGACATATTCAACAAGATGAGTCACTTCATACCTTGTAAGACTACCCATGATGTTATCCATATAGAACATCTGTTCTTTAAGGAGATAGTGAGGATTCATGGACTACCCCTAAACATTGTGTTAGATAGGGATGTCAAATTTATGAGTCATTTTTGGAAAACCTTGTGGAGTAGGTTGGGAACAAATTTTTCTTTTGGATCAGCTTACCATCCTCAAATTGATGGTCAAACTAAGGTGGTTGATAAGATATTGGGTAACTTGATAAGGTGCCTTAATAAAGAATATGGCTAGACATGGGATGTAATTATTCCTCAAGCATAATATGCATATAGTGATAGTGTGAATAGGACAACATGTAGAAGCCCATTTGAGACTATTTATGGGATGCATCTAAGGGGTGTGTATAAACTTAAAGGCCTTGGAGCTATGGAATATAGGAGTGGTCAGGCTAAAGAATTCACTCAAACCATGATAGAGATTCAAGAATAGGTGAAGAAGACTATATAAAAGACTACATAGAAATTGAAGGCTAAAGTGGATGAGAAGAGGAAGAATGTTCAGTTTGTAGTAGGGACTATGTCATGGTACACATGGAAAAATCTAGGTTGTAGAAGGGAGTACCTACCAAACTAAAAATGGAGAGTGGGAACCTACAAGATCATAGCTAAATACAAAGCTAATGACCATAAGGTGGATCTACCTAGTGACTTGAACATCTCACCAATCTTCAATGTAGTAGACCTAACCAAGTTTAAGGGACCACTAATTGAAGAATATTTGAACATAGAGGAGGTTAGCAAGGATGTAGTATTTGATGTCCTACCTCCCAAGATGCAACTAGAGGTAGGTATAGTCCTATATTCAAGAGTCAAGAAGACTATGAAACACAAGGTGTACATGGAACACCTCATCAAATGGAAGGCTAAACAAAAGTCAAAGGAAACATGGGTGGTAACCTTAGATTTTAAGAAGATGGGAATAAATGATGACATATTCTTTATAGGAGTGACATGATTTTCTCTTGTGTGGAGCATGATGTTGGAGCACCTACCTAGAGCTAATTGGTAACCTAGCTTTCCTAGTTGAGTTTTTGTCTTCTAGTAGCCTTAGCCACTCACTAGTGTAATAAAGAGGCTAGTGAGTCCTAGATTGTGTCTTTTTGTTGAAGTTGATGAAAGATCAATCCAGTAGCTCCTAGGAATCACCTACATGCAAAAAAATGTCATAGAGAAAGAGAGAAGCAAAAAGCTACAAAGTCTAAAATTGCCAGATCCATAGATGAGACATTCTTGATGAGCAAAAAGAGAAATTGATATTATCAAAAGTGAATGAATAAATTACAAAGAGATCAATCCTTATAAAAGGAGATCAAAACCCTAACAGAGTAAAACCTAGGTTGCATGATAATAATCAATAAAAGAATCAATTATTATATTACTAAACTTTAGCTTAAGTAAACTAGAGATAATAAGTGACTTAATAATAAAATCAATAAAAGAATCAATTATTATATTACTAAAGTTTAGCTTAAGTCCTAGGGAGTAGCAAAAACCCTAGAAACTATAGCCAAAAGAAAATTTAGGTCTCGACAATAAGGCCTGATGAAGTACCCAAACAAAACCAAATTTCTATAAAGAGGAGAAATAGAGAAAACCACATGGGAAAAATCCTACTCCAAAAAGTGATAGAAATAAAATGTTCTTGAAGATAGGAACAAAAGGATGATCATGAAGAACAACACTAAAGCATGAAGCTACAAACATTACCAGACTATTGATATGAAGAACCTCCACTATATAAAACATGACTAGATAGAGAAGACTAAGTCTAAAGAGGTGATCAATCAAAGATGAAAGGTATCTTTATGGCCTCCAAAAATAGGAATGAAAGAATGTCTATATGGTAAATGATCCATCTCATTGAAATGCATAGGTATCCAGCTACTGCAATCGCCTAGTACATAGGATCAAATACTAAATACATAACTCACACCATTGAACAAAGAAAGAAATCAAACCAACATAACCCCCCTATAATTTTGAGAGGTAAGACATGAATACTAGAACTGAATGCAATATCTCTTGTAGAAAGAAGAATTAGGAACATTGAGAGTGAAAAATAAGTACAAACACCTATACTGGCATGTGTCATTGACACATCATAAGGCTAATATCATGGAAGGAACACTCATTTGAAAAAGGAAGATGGTGAATATGGCCAACACAAAACCCCCCAAGACACTTTATAATGTAGTTCAAGTACAACAAAACATAAAGATGTGCAAGATCCTAAAATGTAATAGAGTGGCAGTTTATCTTAGTGTGTTTGCAAAAAATACTACAACAAGATGTCAACTACGATCAAAAGAGACATAAGACTAATACAATAGATAGTACAACCCATGAAAAATCATCTAAAATAATAAAATTGATCTTCAAACTTGAAATAACCAAGATGTCCGTCAAAATGAAAAATGCAAAAAATTGAATGCGATGTGCCTCAAGCAGAATCTAGAAAAAAAATGTCTCAAGATATGTCTCCTAGAGTGAAAAATAGAACATTTGACTTTGACTGCATAAAATAGAAACTAAATAGTATCAAAAGTAGAAATAATCAAAACTGCCATTATGTGTTTGGAATAAGATTTCTGACGCTTCTTTCAGATCAAAAAATGGAATTGAGATGAGCAAGTTATGGCCTAAAAACAACATGTAGGTCCAAAAAAAGTGATAGAAAAGGAAAAAAAATCACTGCTTCAGGATCCATGCTAAAATACCTCAATAAGTGTACCCACCAGTGCTAGAAATTTCCTTAGGAATATTGTTAGTTCTGTACCAAAATTATCTCAATTTGTGTGCCCAAAAAATCTCAATTTGCATACCCAAAAATCTTGATTTAAGTGCCAAAGAAGAATCTCAAATTTTGGACAAAAAGATTACCTCAAGAGATGTGTAAAATCTCATTTTTTGAAAAATCTTGATTTGTGTGCCAAAATTTAGAAAATTTCCATTTTGGGAAACATGTTAAAAATTGTGATTTTCAAAAAAAAAATCTTCATTTGTGTGCCAAAAATCTAAAAATAATGCCCTGGTAAATGTGCTAAAAAAATCATCACCTCGAGAAATGTGCTCAATTTGGGAGCAAATTTTTTAAGCCTCAAATTCCAAGTATATTCAAATTGGAAATTTTTTATATGATAATAGGGGTTTTGGGCACTCTGAGTTCAATGATGATGTTTGTTTTGGCTTAAAGTGACCCTCCATATTTAATACAAAATAACTTTGAAAAATGAAACCCTCTAAAAGAAAAAGTATAAATCTGAAAGTCATGTCAAACTTATCATAAATAGAACAGAGACATGAAGATCTAGAACTTTTATACCATGTTGAAGTTGATGAAGGATCAACCCCACAACTCTCAAGAATCATTTACATGAAAACACCTATCACAGAGAAGGAGAGAAGCAAAAAGGTATGTAGGTTGGAATTGCCAAATCCATAGATGAGACATTTTTGATGAGAAAAAAGAGAAATTACTATTATCAAAAGTGAATGAATAAATAATGAAATGATCAATCCTTATAAAAGGAGATCAAAACCCTAATAGGGTAAAACCTAGGTTTCATGATAATAATTAATAAAAGAATTAATTGTTATATCCTTAAAGTTTAGCTTAAGTAAACTAGAAATAATAAGTGACTTACTAATTAAATCAAAATTATTTAATTAATAAGGTAATATCTTATTACTCTAACACTTTTTCCATTAGGTGGCCTAATTAGGTCCTTAGGAACATGCAATATTACCTAGTTGTCCAAAGTTGCTAAGTATGTTGCAATTGTTGTCACTCTTGTCAAAGGTGGTAATTATGCATTTAGAGGGCTAAATTAGTCAATTGAAGGGTGTAAAGGCGATTTCATGTCATAAGTAACATATCCACCCCTTGGTAGAGTTTCACATGGGGTTTGGACCAAGTTAGGTCTCACTAGAACAAAAATTGTCAAGTTGAATGACAATTTTGCAAAATTGCAAAAGTTGTCATGACAACTTTTGTTGTAAAAAGAGTAATTTCATTGAGATAGTGGAATAACCACCTCCAAGTAGTTTTTTTAGGCTTAACCTTAGATAGAAATAATAGTTACATGAAAATATAACCAATATCAGAAAATAATAGATCACACATAAGGGAACACAAGACACCAAGATTTAACATGGTTCACCCAATCCTTGGACTATGTCCACCAACAACAAGTCCAATATTATTATCTAGTGATTACAATTAAAAATCCATTATAGCTCAATACCATTTCAATAAGCCATAATATCACCATTACATTATGAAATCCCTAACTCTGACCCTTTTTATACAAGCTTTTATTGCTTACAAAATTAGGGCCAGAATAAGTTGTCCAATATAAAAATAGGAGCTGAAGCCTTAAACAATATAAGGTTATTTTTGGCTTTTGGGGAACTATCCCTAAAAACCCCCATGGGGGTGTTGTCCCTTGACCCACACTGTACTATAATAGGGAGCACATTTGGGGTGCTACCCTTTGACCCTATCTTGGGGACATTGCCCCCAAACCTCCGTAGAAATAATATGGGGAGAAAAATATGCCAAACAACCATCTAAGTCTGATAAGGCTCCACATCAAAATAGGTTGGATCAAGTGTAATGGATCTATAAAAGGCCTCCCTCAACCTGTAATGAGGGTTGGATGGCAATTTTTTGGAAGTTGATTTAGTGAACTGTTGGTACCCGATATGAACACAATTTTAAAAATTTGAATTTATGATTTTGAACCACTTTGAACCAAAGTTCAAAATTTTTTGAAGTTGTTCGATGGTCCAAATGGGTTCAAAATGTAGATTTTTCAATTCAAGAATGTTCAAAATCTAGCCTTAGTTCATAATTTAGGGTCAATGCAAAAGTTCAAAGGCCATAGTTTGGAGATGCACCTTAGTGAAAGAATGAAATACCATCATGGTGAATCTTCAAAGTTCCTTAATTCAAAAGTTCAGTGTTCAAACTTAAAGATCTAGCTCAAAGAGATCCAAGCTTCTTAAGATTGATTAAATTTTGATCAAATAAGTCCATATATGTAGATCCATTCCAATTTTGATAGGTTGACATATGCATTTTCTTTGGCCAGACCCAAAGGTTCGAAACTTAAGGATATACAAGAATCATCTTGTGATCATCCTAGTTCAAGCAAAGATAATGGTTTCATTGAAATGCAGGTTTAACATAAATGAAGATATAGATGATGCTCCCTTCATATTTTTGAGTTAGATTGATCCAATCCCAAATGTATCCTCTTTTGGTAAAAGATGCACAAGGCAAGTGTTCTTAGTCCAACTGACCCAATTGGATAGTGTTTAGTAAAACTGACCATGTCAATATGCTCTATGAATATTAAAATTGCTAAAGGGGCATAACTAATCATTTAATAGAGGATAGGACTATGGAAATGATCAATCATCCATAAGTAACTAGGAGTGCCCACTAGGCAGAGACCCCGCAACAAGGGAAAAGATAAAGTTTAAAAGGTAAATTTGATGCCACTTGTACTGAATTTGAAAAAGAACATGTCATGAAGAGACACATTAAATGATCAAGGTTGAGTAACAGTAGGACCCATGGAAACTTGAGGAAGTTTTAATTGTAAAATACAAGTTATATGGTTATTGCAGAAGCACCCACCTTATATCATGCTCATATAGTTTTAAATTCTGTTCTAAAAAAAAAACAAAAGCTAGTTGCAAGCTATTTCATATAATGCCAATGCTGCATTTAAAACTCACAATTTTGAAGCTTGCATGGTGATATTTTGATAACATGAATTCATAGAAGGTAAATAAAAAAGCATGCAACTCAGGCTTGAGCTTCATTTCATGCTCTCAGGGAGTTGAAGAAAGTAGTATGTGCTTTGAATATAGAATTATTGACAAGGTTAATAGCTATACCGTGTTCGGGTACTTAAGTATTTGCAATCAAGGCATTCCATGTTTGGGTTTGATGAAGCCACTTGAATCCTATTCAAAGAAATGAACTAGATATTATGGTGGGGCGATGTGTGGATTCAAATTCATGTGAAAACCAAGAACCAATTCAAAGAACACTATCAAATCAAAATATGGATTTAGTTCGATGAAGGCATGGAGCACGATGCCTTGTAGTTGGATATGCTAGCTGTTGATGGTAGAAACATACTTGCAATCTCTTAGCCTCACCATTTTATGTTAGGTATAAGGTGCTTGAAAAGAAAAAATGCCTGGGTGTGGGCTTTACCGATGTAAAATCATGGTCAGGTCTAATGCAATCCGTATGACCAAAACCCAATCCCCATGAATGCAAATACCATAAAAAAGCCCATAGTTTCATATGTGTGAACCCTACTACATAAAATTCCCTTTCATATGCAAAATATATGTTTTGATAATGAAGTGTACACGTAATAGGAAATACACGTTTCAAATGGTGGAATCATCTATTATAGTGGCAAATCAAATGAAAAGTTGATAAGACTCCATTCAATCCCAAAGCAATGAAGGAAGTAGTCATGTATTTATGGGTTGCGATGCAAGATAAATTAGACCTCAAGCTACACCAACTGACTTTGTTATATTTATGAAATATATAGACTGTCCTTCCTCCAGTCACCAATCCATGCAATGTTTTTGAGAGCACAAGGTGGTGTCAATGGCACCTTCAAGATTGTTATTACTCCCAATAGTGTGTTTCAGCTCAATAAAGAGATAAAAACCCCTATTTTTACAAGTGATGACATAAAAACATCAAGAAAATAAGAAATAAGTAGGATATATTTAGTCTATTGGTAGAGTTTCTTGTGCATTCAATCTATGGGCATACTTGGATAAATAAAGTTGTTGTACTACAACTACTAGGGGGTGTAGAGAAAAATATGAAGAATGAAACTCATTTGAGAGGGGATATAAACATGAGGATGGTTGGTGATCCTTCCATTTCTAAATCCCAACTCTTGAGAGCCATCATGAATATTGTTCCCTTGGTAATATAAACTATAGGATGAGGGTCTTCTGGTGTTGGTTTGATAGCTGTTGTCACCTCTGACTAAGAGACAAGTGAACAGAGGCCAGAAGCTAGAGCAATGGTTTTAGCAGATTGTGGTGGTGTTTGCATTGATGAATTTGACTAGATGAACGATCAAGACCGTGTGTCTGTACATGAGGTTATGGAGCAAAATATAATAACAATTGATAGAGAAATGAATGCATGCAACCTATTCATTGAGATTTTCACAGGTAGAGACAAAACATTGATGTGGTGGGAAATATCATAGAGGAGCATTTTGATCTTAGGTCAACCTAAGATGCAATGTTTTTGTCATGAAATTCTATCAAGTTCTTGGGACCCTTGGACGAAATGTTCAAACTCATAGGGATGAGTTCATCTAAATAGAATTATCTTCTTCTCCATGACACCATTGAGTTGTTTGAAAATATGTCTAAATCAAACCATCAAGTTGAAGGGAGAGTAGTGTCAATAAAATGTAAAAGTCACTCACATGATTGCCAGATTCTCAAATCATAGAGTTTATAATTGATGATTCAAGAAACTAAAAATAGGTGTTGGTAAAGATAAAGTTGCATGAAAATAGACAATGTTATGACAATACATTAAAACATTGTATATTTTTATATATATCTTTGACATTCATCATGAGGTGATGTTCATAGTCAATTATGTTTAAAGGTGGAAACAAACTGATATTAAGCCAATTCTTGGTTCCTAAGAGTTAGTTGCCATAACCGTTTAACAATTTTGAAATTCTTTATAATATGCAGAAAGTAATGAAATGGGGGTTCCACTTTTCTTCCCAAGACTAAAAATTGTGTGCTATGGAAAGGAGGGGAAGTTTTCCATATTTGTTCCATTTTCTTGTGAGGAAGAGAGGGTAGAGTTTATTCTTGAACTGTGTGTTAGAGATAGGAGAAATTTTGATTTGTTAATGTAATGCAAGAGAAAAGAGTTTCAATTTTTCTTTAGGTAGTGGTTTTGGCTGTAAATGTGTAAGAGGATCCTTATTGTATTTTACATTTAGAGAAGGAATACTAGAGGATAATTGTATCAGAACTTTGATTTTGATGCATTTTCCTTCCACTGATCACGATCTTTGTGTTGTTTTCAGTGTTCTCTAAAATACATTTCAATGTCATTGTTTCCTGATTATGTTATCATTTGAAGATATCTTTAACAACTCTGATTCCTCATTTCCTAAAGGGGATGGAAGATAGTTTCTTTGTGTTTGTTTACTTTTTAATACAACATCCAAGAAAATAGACTTTGTGTTATTTGCTGTTCTTTCCTTTTCAGTTTCTCAGGATCTGCATCTATTTTGTGTTTATGGGTAGATGTTTGTAAACCTTTTGTGCTTTCTATTTAAAAGCATCCATATTTAAATTCATTATAAATCATATATGGGGGGCTGTACCTAGACAAATTCAGAGGGTACTTACACTCTTTCAATAGTGTTGCTCAGTTATAAAATTGTTTCAATTTTATAAGCCTTGGTTAATTTTTGAAACTTGCCCAATTTTAAGCTTTAAATTGGCCATTTTATCTCCGAGCCTTTGTGAATTTCTAAATCTTCATGTCTCTGGTTCATCCTTAGCTCCACCTAGCACTTGAAAATTTTAAAATCCAGCTTCTGATCTTGAACTTATAGCAGGTTAATGTTGAGCCCCAAAATATGTGTTTTCAAGTCTATCATTAACCATTAACCTCTCAAAAGGTTAATGATAACTCTCAAATTGTGCATTTTGGAGTAGGTTAATTAACCACTCCAAAAATGCATTTTTCTTAACCTCTCAAGTGGTTAATGATAACTTTCAAAACATGCATTTTGGAGTGGGTTAATTAACCTCTCCCAAAATATGTATTTCTTAACCTCTTCAAGACGATTATTAACCTGTTTGAAATTCCTCATGAGAAGTTAGATATGTAAATGACCTACAAGATGATCGGATGAAAGTTATTAAAACTTTTGAAAAGGTGGATATCTGAAGAAACAAAACAAGTGAGTGGCAAATGAAATGAATAATGAGAATAAATGCAGCCATTTTTGAAACCATCAAATATCTCTTGTTGCTCGACTAAGTGCTTTGACGACATTGGTTAATAAAATAATTTCCATGCATTTGGCCCATGATGTGATACAGTATTATCAAAAGAGAAAAACTCTATTATCTACCACCTTCCCATGACTTGTAATAGTCGTATATGTAGTCTAGAGGAAATTATTCCCAATGGGAAGGCAATTTTCAACATACAAGCCATATGAGGCCGTGGCGTATATGTTAGTTTGAATGTCCTTTTCCCCACATAAATAGTTGGTATGGTCATGCCGCTTTTATATCATCCAGCCTCACTTCACCTCATTCACTCCTTTTCCAATCCTCAATATTTCCATGCTAAATTAATCCTTAGCCTGTGATTTTTCTTATTGAGCTGCATATTATGGATGCCAATCATGTGCACTTTTCTCTCTAAGATGAAGATAGCAAGATGAATAAGCCTGCAGGTTATTACTTGGCCTCACGCTAGTAGGATAAGGAAATTTTGAAGAAGCATAAATTTGCAGATATACAGGAATAAAGCCGCCAGTTATTGGAGCCCAAGTTTATGAAGAGATTGGAATGTGAGGAAACCTGATAAGTGCAAGCTGTCTCAAGTTTTATGATGTGCAATACAGTGGCGTAAAAGAAGAGAAATCTAATCATCACCTGAAATATTCATGTAGAAATGGTAAAATTTAACCTGTGAAAGTTATCTTTGAGAGTTAATTAAATAGGAGCCATAATGCATGAGATTACACTTGAAGTGCTTGACATAATGTGTCAGTGCAAAGATGGAAAGCCAAAGCGTGTAAACTGTTTAGCAAAATGTTTGACCAATCAAACACTCATGTCTTCCTCCTAGCCCATAGCTATAGAAGCTTTATAAGCTTATGTTCAAACATCAAATTGGGCATGATAAAATAAATATAGAATAGTGATATTGAAGCACTCGACAAGGTAACTGATACATCAGGATGGTACTAGAAGATAGAGACATGTACAACTCCTCTACCCATGGTTAAGAGCAATGAAAAGACTACAGGGTTGGTTGTTGAAAATTGGCCAAAATGATTGACAGCTGTCTCACCAAAAGTAAAGAAAAAAAAAAGAGAGAGATACCATTGTTGGAGTAACAACTCAAAGATTCAATGAAGCTACAAAATTTTGGACCAAGCAACTAATCTATTATAGAAGGTTCATTGAAGGTATTACTGATGGAAAATATCAACATCATGTACATGAATGTTGGCTTGGAATTATTTCTTGTTGCTCTACCTAATAGTCCAGTATGGATAATGAACGTTGTCCGACCAGGTGATAGAAATGACACTCATGGCACCATATATGAAAGAGGTTTGACTAGGACTTACATGGACTGTTGTGAGGCTTTCTCAACATATCCTAGAACCTACAATCTTATTCATGCTGATGGCATTTTTAGCACATATCAAGATGGATGTGATATCATAGACATTCTTCTTAAGATGGATCGTACATTATAGCTTCTTTGGATCAATTGAAAACAAAAAGTACAGATGAATTAATCTCTACTATCACAGGTGGGGTGCCAGTAAGTGATCTTCAACATGTTGATTGTCAATTTCTCCTTGATTCCTTCAGTGTTCAGATTCATTCAAAAATAGAGAACCATGTACTGGATGCTAAAACTATGATGAAGCTTAGCCTGGTTACAACCACTCTGGGAGATTGTAATATTTCAGCCTATCGACAAGAGTTAGAAGAAATTCAAGATAGATACTTCACAACCAAACTTAGCATGGAAAATGTGTTCATTCCAAACTAGAAATCAATGATGATCATCCTAGATGCTTACAGGGCTTTTCAGGATAGATCAATTGTGTTCAGGTAGATAGAGTTAGTAGCTAGAAGAATCAGTGATTGTATATGTAAACATCTTTAGGAACTCTAGCTAAATTTTTGTTTTTGTAAGTTTCCTTGTATAGGTTAATTTTCTTGAAATTAATTAACCTTCCAAAATTACGTATTTTGGAGGTGGTTATTAACCACAAAGAGGTAGTTATTAACCTCTATGTCTATATAAGGACACCTTTTGGCTTTGTAAAAGGGACTTTTTGGTTGGAAAAATAAGGGAACACTATGCTAAAATTTTGATCTAGGGATAAATTTTGGAAAGTATGTACACTTTTTATCTCTGAATTGAAAAATCTCTATTGCTTTCTTGGTGCAAGGAAATGAAATGAGATGTGTTTTGGGTTTCTTATTTTAAAATCCAAATTATTATATGCAGTAGTAGACATTCTCATGGTGTTATGCGAATGTTTATGAATGATAATGAATGTACTTGGTAATACTGGTTGCCTTCAAGCATAGTTCTTGATCACCATTGTTATCAATCTTGTTTACCAAAGAAGGTTGTGAAGGCATGTGGTGCATTCGAACTGAATGAATTTCTCCTAATCTTCAAAGTTTTTAGATTCTTTATTTGAAAATATTTTAAAAATTATATCATACGAGGGAGCTGCCCCTCTAAATGCAGAGGAAGGCTGCATATCAAGGGTCTCTCCAACTATTGTGAATGGTTTGCCACACACACCGTTGGGAAAATTCTACTGTGAGAAATCTATTTACCAACAAATAGTGAAGTGACCTAACTATTAGTACTGATTAGTCTTCTTATTTGGGCATTTAGAGTTAATTTGCATGTATTTTCTTGGAGGACAATCTGTTCACTAACATGAACAAATAGTTTTATTGTGTAATTTGACCACAACTAGAGCATTTTTTGTTCTTGGGGTCATTGTATGGACTAAAATAAGCATTTTGACATGTGTGTGAGTTGATAGATGTGATTCCAAAATACCATGAATGGTTAGAAAGGTAATTTGTTTTCATTTCCTTTGCTTTGTGTAAATATTTTGGTTTTTACATAGTCATTGGTTTGAACTAGGCAGTTTGGAAAAATGGAGTCTTAACTCACCATTCAAGTATGACAATTATAAAGTTTCTTGGAATGTGTGAGAAGACTCCTTGTACTATAGGAATAGAAGTTATTGGGCCCTATAAAGCATGTTTGGCCTTTTTGTAGTGATGTCGTAGGCAATCCAATCAAGCATGGTTAGGTATCATAGAGTTTGAAACAAAATTTAATGGGATTGAGTGTGATGAATGATTCAATCCAAGTGGATGGAAAGAAGTACATGAGAGTAGAGAAGCCCCATTCCAAAGGAGAACTCTTGGTGACATGCTTGGACAAGGATTTGATTAAATTGCTATAAATCCTATCAAAAAATTTGAAAACCCTTAATTTTAGGCTTAAAATCATCATTCCTCTATACGGATAGGTTGGGGAAGTAAGACCAAGTGAATCTAAAAGGTATTCCAAAAGGATATCATGATGTGAAGTTAGTTTTCCACCTCATTAAGAATTTTTCTAAGTTAAGTGCCAAAAGGTTAGTTTGGAGGCCTAATTCTTTATAGCCCTATTAGGCCTAATTTGGAGCAATTGGAATGGCCTCAAAACCTTAGAGATTTTAGTGGATTTTTGGTGGATGAGCATTGGAATGGCCTCAAAACCCTAGCAACAATCCTTTCTCTCCATGCTAAGTAGATTGTGACCATGTGTGGGTGTTTGGTGTAGATGAGCCAATAAGGCATCTTAGGGGTGTTGGTTGGAAGAAGTTAAATTTTACATTGGTGTAGAAAATTTGAAAGAGGAAGGGATTGGAAGTATGATCCTCCTAAGTTGGGGTTAGTGCAAGAACCCTGAAAGGCTAGAGAAAAGTCCTACGGAAGACCCTAGGAGAAGTTAGGGTTAAGGAGCAAGACTTATTCTTACATCAGGAATTCACATAATATGTACTTGAGAGGAGATTATTATTAGATGAGTCTTGATTGGAGACTTGGAAATCTTGATGAGAATTCTCAATCCTCACTCTTGGTCTACTCAACGATTTACTACTTAAGATGTATATCTCATTGCTCCTCTTAGGTGCATTATGTTTGTATTTCATGGACATGGATCTTGAGCTATGGTACATGAGTTAGTTATGGAGGGTTCATTTGAGAGATGGTTTAGCACTAGTTATCTCCTTGTGCATATGTTGTTGTTATGTTGGTTGAGTTTGAGAGATGGTTTTATATTGGGCATATTCCTTGGATTAGGAATGGTTTATGAGTTTGATCTTCTTGTGAGAGGTTTACATCCATGATTAGTTATATGGTATGGTTATGGTGTTGTTGTGGCTTCGTGGTTGGGTTTTATGGAGATATTACTTGGCACATTTTACATCTAGAGGTGTTTGTAGAAGGACACAATACAAGTCATGATTTGCATGGTTTCTCTTTGGTCTTGGTTATCTTCCTTGATGTTCGGTTTCACTTACATTGGATTTGAGATTGGTTGGAGATTGTGATCACTGGTTTTTTCTCATGTATATCATGTGAGGGATGACATGGTTATTCATTTATCTATTTTGTTTGTTGGTTGTGGAGAACTTGGAAGAATATGCAAGACTTGTTATGAGAGTTGTTCTTGTAGGTTATCAATTTATATGTTGTGAATATCCTTGATACTACATGGATTCACTTCTTTGAGATGTTTTGAGTGGATTGGTTGATATATTTGATATTATCTTTTGTAGTGGGAGCTTCTTGATATACATGTGGAAGGTATTGCTCTTGATGCTTGTGATTCTAGGTTATAAATTGTATATGTTGATGATGTGAGATTCACTTGGTATACCTTTGGAGGTATGAGTAGTTGGATGGGTTTGACACTTGTTGTGCATGCTATTTCAGCTATGGATATTTTGACAACAACAAATATATATGATTATCTTTGGATTAGGTGTTTTTTCTTGACATTTTAGTTGGTATAGGATTTTATGATCCTTATGTGATAGGTTGAATGAATTTCTCTTTGGATGACTTCTATGTATGTTTGGTGGAAGTGGCATAATAGGAGGTGGCTTCATTCATGTTTGGGATGTTGGTGGATGTTCTATGAGGGATTTTTTCCTTGTTCATTTATGTGGCTATGGATTGACCCTATGCAATGTATACAATAAGTGGGAGATTGTTGAGATAATGAGTGTTGCAAACATTGCATAATATTGTTATATTTTATTATTTAATTTTATTATGTACTATTATATCTAGAAGCATCTAGATGGAATTAAAACATGTAAATATTCCCATGTGATATAATTGATGAATTGTATTGTAACATTGTGATAATATTTTATGTAATTACTTAATATTGGAGAAAACAATTAAATGTCCAATATTAAATGTGAGGTCAATGGGTTAGGTAGCACATGGTTTTAGGACATGGTTTATGTAATACCACTTGGTGGTTTTGTGAGACTATCTACTATATAATAAGACACAAGGGTAGTTGTAGAGACATGACAGAAGAACAAAAAGGGGAAAAAAGGAAAAAAAAAAAGTCGAGCAAGACAAGGCTTGATAGGTTATCCTAGGGAGCATTTGTGAAGGTTGGAAGTATGGCATGGGATGTGTGGATTCATGCTTGTTCATATGGATTTCTTGGTTGTGGCTATGGCTTTGAAGGCTTCCATGGCTATATTGCAAAGGTATTTTTGCTAAATAATATATGGTGATGGAAGCTTTTGGAGGCAATATTTTTTTCCCTCAAGGAGGGTTTCCCAGGGTATATCTTGTGTCACATTTTTGTGGGTATGTCATCTATTCTCTTGTATGTGGATTTTAATTACATATTTATTTCAGATCTATTATGGGTTATGTAGAAAAAATAATATTTTTGTTGCAAGTTTCCTTATATATTGGTGTTGTGAAGGTTGTTGATATGTTTGTTGATAGTACACATTTTGTTGATTTGACAATTGTTTCTAGAACATCTATTGATAAAGGGGTATTCAATGTGCTAGGTACAATGCTAGCCACTTGGACATGTTGCATATTAGTGGCACTATTTGTTACAATGTTCTTGTTCCAGTACCATGGTTTGTCATTAAATTATCCTCGCTCTTGATTATTCTCTTTATAGAGCTTTATGATTTCATTGTTAATGAACCCTTTCTCAAGGCCCATGCTCTCCTCTTTCATGTCTTTGTATGTTTGTAGGTAGTTCATGACCATGTGGTGAGAGAGTTTGGGATGTGTATTATCAATGAATATTTTGACAAGATGACACTATGGAAGATTACATGAGATTTGTGTTGTGAGAGGTTTCCAACTTTGTAATTAATTAGTGAGGCTTTTTTGACCCTTGTATTTAGTTTGGACCAAATCAACCAAAAATAACTCAGTTTGAACAAGATGGGCATATTGTATGACAAAGGCCTTTGAAAGTTAACAAATGTGTTCACTATGCCATAGGGTATCTGATAGAACCATTCTAGACCAGGGCCTCCTAAAATTTTGGGAAAGAGCTGCATGAGGAGCACATTACTATAGGCCACTTCTTGGCAATGCATGTAAAAATATTTGATATGTATGATTGCATCTCCCTTCCCCCTAAATTTATAAAATTTGGAGATCTCAAAGTGCTTGGGGAAGAGTGTCATTGTGATAGCTCTATTGAATGGGTATTGGTAAACATTTACAAATCTAAAGGTTTTGGATTCAATCCTAACTTTGAGTGTCTTTAAAGAATTCATCATCTCTTCCCACTCTAGTTTGATAGGTGTTAGTGCTAGTGCCCCCAATCTTGATGCCCTTAGTGCAAGGTATGTGTCAGATGGAGTAGGTGAATATGAATGGATTTGATGGGAGTACTGATGTGGGTGGAACATGGATTTCCCTACTACTTGGACAAGATTTATGGTTTGTTGTGGTGATGGTTGGACATAGTGCTGTACTTTTTGGGAAACTTGTTATTGATAGTGCTACTGTTGTTGTGGTGGGTACATGTGGGATTGTTATCCAGATGAATTGTTTTATGTGGGTGTTAGCACATACTGCTACTATAATGGTTGTTGCTATAGTAGTGGCGGTCGATATTCCATTAAAATTTTTTGGGATGCCATAATTTTTTCCAATGTAAGTTGGATGTGATCCTACTTGACAACATTACTGGGTTTTGAGGGGTTCCAAATAGTTGATGTAGGGGACTGTCCCCATTGCTGGTTGTTGTTGTGGTACCATTTGACTATTCCCTAAAGGTAGCATAGAGAAATAGTGATGTAGAGACCCTAAAAACCTAACCAAAAATAAAAGTGCACAAGGTTAAAAGATTGTCAAGGGGATCTAAATTATGAGAAAAAAACACCCAAGTGATCATACTTGATCAACTCCCCCATAGACTTCAAAGTTTCAAAATAAAAGAGAAAAATTAGTTTTACTCTCCCACTTTCTAGATCCTTACTCAGTCATTAATAACTTCAAACCCACATATTATTTGGACAATCAAACAATTGAAACTATAGAAAACTAGGTTTACTAAGACATATATAAAAATTAGAAAGATCCAACAGTGCATTAAAAAGTTACCTCTGCACTAAGACTATTTTTGATTGTCATAGATAAGTCACATCAGTATACTTGACAACTTTGTTTCAACCACTATTCTATCCACATAATTGGGTCCTAACTTCCCACACCAAAAAAATGAGACCTCCTCACACCTTCTACATGAGGTCTAAAATTCCCTTAAACACTTCACCAATATTCATGGTGAAAAAAGCCCACTTTACTCGACTGTCCCACTTAAATCTGCATTTTGACTATCACAACAGTCACCATTCTTCCATCCACATGTGCAAAACTCTCTCCCCTACAATTGCACTCATCATGGATTGTTAAAATACATTATATACATAATTCCACCAAGTTATACCTTTTATCAATATGGAGGCATGATATATTGCATTTTCTAATTCACTATGAACCCTAGGGCAAATTTATGAGTGTTTTCACCAAAAGTTTGATAACTTCTTCGAATCAAAACCAAATCACTTCTAAATTGATTCAAAATAAAGATAATTAAAATTATAATAATCATAAATGAATAAGAAATTAATATCAGTCCATTGAAGAATTCAAAACAATAGATTTTAGACTGTCAAAATGCTGCAATTCTGGAAATACACGTGAAAAATAATCTTTATTGCTTCAAAACTCACAAATCTGACCAAACTCCAATACCACCCCCTAAAAACGATTGATTCCAAAGTATTTATATCCCTCAATACCTTATAGGTTGAAATCCCACCTAAAACTAACTTATAACTATATCACCTAATTTAGTAGTGCAACATGAATACTAACTATTAAACAAAAGCATTAACAATACTAAACAAGCCAACACTTAAGATAGGATCGAAGGTTATCACCACAAAAGGAAGCAAACCAAGAATGGAAGGCTCCTAATGGTATAACATATGATACAAAGGATTGGTCCCTAATGGTATAAAATATGATACAAAGGATTGGTTCCTAATAAGAGGGGATGTATGCTCACATTTTTACTCAAGCTTCCAAAGGATGGGGGGGTTTAAGCAAATGTGTGTATGGGTGTGGGTTTCAAAAAATGAATGTATGGAGTGATTTCAGCATTATGATGGTATTTTGGTAGTCTTCAAGCTCTCAAAATAGCATTATAACATTTCATGAATAGTGGATGATATTTTGAAGGGAGAGGGTTCCATTTATAGGCCAATGGGTAGAGAGATGGATGGTCAGGATGCAAAGATGATAAGATAGTGAGGGAGGGTCAAGATGCACTCAAAAGGAAGCACATGGATTGTGCTTGTTTAGCATCAAAAGGGAGGTGACACTTGTAAGAGGGATGTAAGAGTCATTAAGTGAGGTAGAAGAGATATTTTGAGGATGTGAGAGGTGAGGTTGAGTTTGTTAACTTTTGCTTGGGTTAGCAAGTCTTAACCCTAGTTTAAAATTGTGTACATGCTTAGGAGGAGGATTAGGATTAGATTAGAAAGGGGGTTAGGGGGTAAGTGAGGTTAGTATGGGTGAATGGGTTGGATTAGGAGTTAGGATAGGATTTAGGAAGGCTTTAAGGATTTAGATATTTTATTAAATAATGTCTTTAATAAAATGGGGATATGAGATAAAATTAAATAGATTTGAGAATTCATTTAATTTAATAGAGGAATAGGGATTTAATTGATAAATTGATTTTGGATGATCATTTGATTTTATCAATTGGACTATAATTAATTAAATTAATTAATTAACTAGAGGATGATGATTAATTAATTAAATAGAAAATATTTCATCAATAATGTCTTAGGAGAAGACTAAATATGACTACCTTGTGATGTAATTAGATTTAGGTGTCTACATTTTTCCCTTCTTTAACATAGTGTTAAAACAACACTATTTCAAAGACGTTTGGATATAAATGATGCGAAGAAGACTTTTTGAAGCAACATGGTTGCCCCAGTTTTGAGTAGAAGAGGAGATAATGGACTGTGTGATGCCCCCTCAAGAAGGTGGCAGGGAAAGAAAACAAGGCACGATGGCTTCTTGAAAAAAACATGAAGCAAGTGTGGGCCAAGAGGATAGAGATGAGGGAAAAATAGGGGAAAAAGAGAAAAAAGGGAGGAAAAAGAAGGATGATGGTAAAAAAGGGGGATCGCCAGAGGACCTATAAAGACAACTATGGCATCGTGGGGGATTATAAGAGGCTAGAAGAGAGCTAGAAGGGGTCATTTGCATTCAGATTGATGAAGAGATATAGCTGCGAGGAGCTCTAAGCTAGAGATTATGATGGTGGCAATAGGATGACCAAAGCATCGTGCGGATGTAGTGTGACGAGTATGAGTATGACAGATGCTTGATCGATCGATAAGGTAAAAAACCAACCTGGTATTTTAATTTTTGGTAGTAGTTAGCACATTCCCATGAAAGTGAAAATGCAATTTTGTAGGCACGAGTTTGGCGAGAACATGCATGGGATTGGTGGGATCGTGATCCTATGAAAATGGCTTAGAGATAGGACAAAGTTATGGTTAAATGCAGTTTGTTGTGGGATCATGATCTAGCAAAGGGATTTGATGTAGGAGTTATTGATTGCCAGTGGGATCATAGTCCCACAAAGAGGAATGCGAATACTTCTATAGGAATGCAATCCCATAGCAAATGAGTCAATGCGGGGACAAGGTGGTTTGACCAAGGGAGGAATAGGGAAAAACATGATCTTGTAGGAACAAAGGTCTATAGGATCACTGGGTCAAGCAAGCGCAGGAACACGTATGCGGGAATGTGGTCAATAGGTTAAGGGTGGGCAAGAGTCAAAGTCACAATCCTATGGGAAGATATATCCATGGGAACATGAGAGATTGGGTACAGGTGCATGTTTGTGAGAACGTGAGTCAAACTGGGAGGGGATGGTTAGTCAAGGCTACAATCTTGCAAGAAGATACATTCACAGGAATGTGAGAGTCTACTATCGTGAGAACATGTGTGCAAGTTCACGGGTTAAATGGGCTAGGTTAGGGATAGTCATCGATGTGATCCCACAGGAACATGTATCTATGGGAATGTGAGGATCAAGGGTCATAGGAACATGGGTGTGGCAAAAAAAACTTAGGAGAAGATTTGGATTGGGAAAGATGAGGGGTGGGAAGCTAGGGTAAGTAAAATCTAAGAACAAAATACTAACATTGGAGTGGGTTTTGTGATGTGTAGTGGTCACTAGATGCATTGGTATCATGGGAGTGGTGAGCGATGGTAATACATGCAAGAGAGATGCTAACACATAAAAATTGAGTGAGGATCGAGGTCATTGGACTTGGTTATCTAGCATGATTGCCCCACACCCATACATATATGGTGATAGTGACAGCCTTATGCAAGCGGTGACATAGTGAGACTGCAACATTCCATTTACTGACTTGGGGGATGATAGCAACCTTGGAGGATGTGTATTAGATATTCAAACTACCAGTAAGAGTGATGCAAGTGATGGCGATTAGGGAGATTGTAATAGAGGTGGCAGTACAAGGACTAGTGGGGTCCAAAGTGGAGTATAAGATTCAATGGGGGTAGTTTACATTAGATGATCACCTGGATTGAGTGGCCCTAGAGAGGTAGATCTATTTCTATGTGTTGGGACTGGTCTCTAGATACATCACTCCAGACATAGGTGGGACAAGAGTGACCCTGGCACTGATACCAATGGTGATGTGAATAGTAGATGTAGAAATCCTAGTAGCATGGGGGTCCTTGATGTTGGTAGAGTTATACAAGGATTTGCACCAGATAGTTTGCCAGGGTGCCAACTAATAGGGGAGGGGTATAGTGTTCCCCACTCTTCTATAGGTATGGGCCTGGGAGCACATTGTAGTGCTCAGGTGACTTGGATGTAGAGAGAGACAGGCAGAGGAGCTAGTGGCTTATAGTTGGGCTGAGCCACTGACTTACCATCATACATATGTGGTGGATTACTGGAGAGTTATGCTTGATGATGTGGTGATAGTAGTATGGAGGCCATATATGGGCCTAGGGCCATGGGTGGAGGATGGAGAGTAGCTATTGTACACCATATCCCCATGCTTTGTTTTTGGACAATGGGCATATATAGTTGAGCAATATAGGCTAGATTGGGCATTATGACAATTTGGGTGGTGACAAATGGCTCCAAGGGAGCCAAACTAGTATCAGTGGGTTACACATGGGCTAGTATTGATTTACGGGCCAACCCTTTAAAGAGATGGTTTACTGAGGGCATGGATGAAGCTAGAGCCATAGTAGTGGCACTAGTTCAACATGGTGGTAGATGCGGGCTCCACTTAGGAGTATCGAGATACCTTTGTGTGGCTGAGACCAGTGGGTTGAGCATAGGCTACTAGGGCAGTAGTGGTGGCTAGAGAGCTAGCCCAAGCAACATGATAGGGGAGATATGTGGTGAGAGGATTATGATAGCAAGCAAAGGCCATTGTAGAGGAGTATGGGCTAGCTTGGCATACGAAGAGGGTAGGGAGACAAGAGAGAGGAGCTTAGCCAGAGAAAGGAGGAGAGGAGAGAGTGAAGGAGAGGAGAGAGTGGAGGAGAGGAGAGGGAGGCAGTGCTAGCTAGAGGGGGAGAGGAAAGAGTGGAGGAGAGGAGACCATAGGGGGAGAGGGAACAGAGGCCACAGAGGCCAATAGGGGGTGATGGAGGAGGGCTAACGATAGGGGGAGGGGGTGGTGGATGGGCAACCCAGTACGCTTCATTACAATAGACACATGATATGACTAGCCAACTACTTTGCAATACATAACAGGAGTGAAATCAGTTGCAATAGGAGTAGGATGTAGCATAGGGGTAGGCTAACAAGGTAGGTATTGAGGTGGGGAGGTTGCAAACAGAGGTGGGGTGGATGGAGGGTAGGTTAGATGTGGTGAGCCTAGAGAGGCATGTAGTATAGGAAAGGTTAGATGCCTTGTAGTAGGAGTGAGATAGGCTGGTGGTGGAGGGGGTGACCCTACGGGTACAGGTAGCAGTGGGAGGTTGGATAGATGAGCTAAGGATACTATGACCTGAGGTGGAGGAGCTAAGGGAGAGGGTTAGATTTTATCAGGGTAGATACCACGTAGCAGTCCCAGCGAACCAGATAGAGCACTACAGATAGCTGACATGGTTGAGGATAATTGGGACCCATACCAGTATGTAGGGAGGTGGGGAGAGTGGATGGAGCACTAGAGGGGAGAGTATAGGTGGGTCTCAACACACTGGACATAGTCATAAGATAGGATAGAGTCAGAGGTAGGGGACAAGGGTGAGGGGGAGGAGAAATGAGGTAGAGAGCTTAGTGATAGGAGGGGAATTGATGAGGCTACCACCTCCACCACCACTAGCACTAGGGATAGGGGGGATGTAGAGGAGCCAGAGGAGTTAGATTAGTGACCAGTGATAGGCTGGATTTTTTTTCCATGATAAGCATTTTGTACAAATTGACAGTTTTTTGAGATATATGTATATTTTGTGCAGACATAGACCCATTTGTATGATATGAACATTGTATATTAGGAATTTGATGGACTATATTCTTTCATTCTTTCATTGATTCATTGTGGAGGGGATTATACATATATAAAGTTGATCATTCTTTGGGGTGGTATATGTGTTATGAACTTCTAATGACATGAGCATTGCTGATGATGTATGTTTAGACTAATATGTTTGATATGTAGGATGTGATTTTTGATTATATTGTTGAAGATTTGTGATAGATGATGATCGATATGATGTTGCTGATAGTTTATGATGCAGGATGTGATTTTCTATGATGGGAGATATGATTTTGCTGATAGTTTATGATGCAGGATGTGATTTTCTATGATGAGAGATAGGATTTTGCTAGGTTTATGATGTGATTTACTATGATAATGTGGATATGATGTGATGTGATTTGATCTATGATATCTCAGATGTGATGTGAG
Source organism: Cupressus sempervirens (assembly GCA_028749045.1). Taxonomy (NCBI): domain Eukaryota; kingdom Viridiplantae; phylum Streptophyta; class Pinopsida; order Cupressales; family Cupressaceae; genus Cupressus; species Cupressus sempervirens. The sequence continues at coordinate 858,694,547 of CM053793.1, forward strand.
ACATTTTGATATGATCCATGATGATGTGATTTGCTTTATGATATGTTTTGATGCGATCCTTGATGATGTGATTTCTGTTATGATATGTCTTGATATGCTATTTGTATGATGATAAGAACATCAAATAATACTCAAATGAACACAAACTAAAAGATAAGTTACAAATATAAAATGAATCACCAACTAAAGCCTCAAAAGGAAATTTATGATGTTTAAAATGAACAGAATGTAAAGGATAAACATGAGATTTCTAATATGTGAACACAGAGTAAAAAAAAATGAAAGATGAATTACAATGTTGTGAAATGAACCACAAATGAATGATGAATTGCAGGTCTAAAATGAATTACAAACTAAATAATAAACTAACAGGAAGCACAAACTAATGAGGAACTAGCTTACTAGTATGAATCACAAACTAATGAATGAACTATCACACTAAGATGAAAATGAGAAATCTATGATATGCTAAAAATGGACACAAACTAAAGATGAACTATTGTACTAATAGGAATTACAAACTAATGAACGAACTATCATACTAAGATGAAAATGAGAAATTTATGATGAACTAGCTTACTAAGATGAAAACGAGAAATTTATGATATGCTAAAAATGGACACAAACTAAAAGATAGATCTGAAACTTATGATAAGTGTGTGAGGATATAAGAGAAATCTAAAGTATGATAAAGGATACAAGCTATGATAAGACAACATGCTAGATTCTAGGAGTGAGAAGACAAATTATGATGGTGGAATTAGGATAATTGATACCTAAACTAGGATGGTGATCTATGATAGAAAAAAGTGATCAAAAAGCTTAGAAGACACTAACTCTAATGAGAATGATGTTGGAACATGAGTGACCAAAAAAATTTTAGTCAGGAGTATAATAGAGTTGAGAGCTAGGATAGTAACTTATGATAGGGATCACATCATTATGGTGGTGAAATTGTAGCCTAAAGGGACGAGAAGTTGTGAGAGAAGGATAATGAAAACAAGCATCAATGTTTGATGATTTGAATTGAAAGATTATGATAGTGGAAAAAGATGAAGTTTGAGGGAGATAGGTGCCATAAAGGAAGAGGATACCATGGGTTTATGGAGCAACAAGAAAATAAATGTGTGGTGTATGGGAAGCTTGAGCACGGGGTACTTTTTCAGGAAGTACCACCATGTAGTGTGAGCACTTTATTTGATATAGGAATATTATGTATCTACCAAGGTTACCAAGAACATCAAGGATTTTTCCCCAATATTACATAGGACTGACTCAAACAAGCACGCAAGGATTTCCCAACATTACACATGAGTCTTGGAGAGATCAGTGAGGAAATGATGCTAGATGATCCACAAGCAAATGATATCACCCAAATGCATCACGTCATCATAAATGAAAACATGGTTGAAATATGCAAGGGTGATATCTGACTGACTCACAAGTAGAAAAAGACCATGATCAAAACCATGCCTTTAAGTTGCCCCATTCAAAACACACCATGATATGAAATGATCATGGTGACCTTGAGGAGGGAACAACTAAAAACATATGGAAGCAATCAATCGAAATAAAAAAAAACCAAAGATTTGAAAACAAAAGTGCAAAAAAGTAACCTTTTGTGAAAGAGATCACACTGATGAGCTACTAACAAGCTGGAAAACAAGGAAGAGATACTTGGAAGAGACTTTAAGATGAGTATGTGTAGGATAACAACAAAAGGGGACAAAGACATGTTTTTATAGATGATGGGCTAGGAACACAAGGTGTCATAATAAGACCTGAATAAGACATACAAGAATGACCATACAATGACTAGGAGCTCGGGAACATATGAGAAAACATGGTAATATGTATGTATATGATGAGGAAAAGCTTAGGATGGGGAGATAGCACTATTATAATTACAAGTATTGTATAGGGGTGTGATACATAAAGCACAATTTTTTACAAGGATTGTGACACTACTGTATTTACAAGATTATGATACATAGGATACAAGTGTTGGTACAATAGTATGATACATGGAACACTACAAGAGTATGATACAAGTGATGGTACAACAAAATGATACACAAAACACTACAAGAGTATGATACAAGGGTTGGTACAATACACGAAACACTACTCGTCAAGGAGGATGGATATGGTAAATTACAAGGATAAAAAATAGTGGAGAAGATACATGTGGTAGAGTGCAATGGTATAGTTTAGTGGGTATGATACATACGATGCTATAATACAGGGGTTAGTGGGATGTTTGCAAAGTGTGAAGTGTTGGAGGGTGATGAAGCGAGGTGTAGAGGGAGTGTGAATAGTAAAACTATGAGGAACACCTTGGAAAAATGGTGATATGGGTGATGTGATATGTAGTGGCAATGTGGGAGATGAGCATCAATGATAGATAATAAAAATGCTAAGTACACTTGGCACCTATTTTCTAGGTTTTCACCAAGGACCTATCCAAGGCACTTGAATTACCAAGTTTTCACCATTGGATGCTTGTTTTTCTTTACCTATTTTGATTTAAGAATTTTTTTTTAGGCGTAGAATTTCTTGAGGTGAGTGATGTTGGTATGATCATTCAGGACTTCACCTTCAAGTGTAGATAACTAATAGGCTCTTGAGCCAAAAGATGCCATGACCACATAAGGACCAAGCCATGTGGGCTCGAGCTTGCCTTTCTTTTCTCGATTAGGTTGAACCTTCATGTTCTCTTTGAGGACCATGTCGCCTTCTTGAAAACTACATGGATGGACTTTCCAATTGAAATTGCACTTGAGGCAATTCTAGTAGACCATGAGGTGGTCATAGGCCTATATCCTAGACTCATCAAGTAGATCAAGTTGAGTAAGTTGAGCCACTCTATACTCTTCATCAGATATTTGACCCCATAGAGAAATGTAGAGTGATGGGAGTTCAACCTCAATAGGTAAGACTGCTTCAACACCATAGACCAAGGAGTATCAAGTTGTGCCAGTGGATGTACGAAATGAGGTATGATATGCCCATAGGGTGGGATTGATTTGCAAATTCCAATCATGGTCAGAGTCATTGACAACTTTCTTGAGAATCCTAAGTAGGGTTTTATTAGTTGCCTTTGCTTGATCGTTACCTTGTGGGAAATATGGGCTAGAAAAGTGGTGATGGATGTAAAGGGAAGTGCCAAAGAAACATATGATATGATATAGGATAAACTTGGACACTTGAACTCTTGTATCAACGACAAGGGGAACTGCTTTGACCCACTTAGTGAAATAATCAGTGGTGGTGATTATCTATTTGTGCCCTTCTAAAGAAAGTGGTGCAAGAAGATTGACAAGATCAAACCCCTAACAGGAAAAAGGCCATGGTAGTGCAATGGGTTGCAAGTCCTAAGTTAGAGCTTGGATCAGATTAGCATGTTGTTGACAAGGTAAACATCATTTCACAAATTCACATCCATCATGCTCTAGAGTAGGCCAATAATATCCAGCCCAAAGGATCTGCTTAGCTAGCACTATCCCACTCATGTGAGCACCACAAAGTCCAATGTGTACCTCTTTGAGAGCCATCACAACCTCATTTTGGTCTAAAAATTGAGAGAGAATATCATGATAACCATTACAATATAGGGTTTGGGTGATGATAGTGTAATGGAAAGCTCTATGAGTAAGGTTTTGGCATTGGGTTCATGTGAGGTGAGGAGATATGATACCATTTAGTAGGTAAGCATGAATTTTGTGGTGGGGATTGGGGACCAACCAAGATGTAGACCCATGTTGATTCATCATTCTCATATGTGGGTTCATGTAATTGCACAACAAAGAATTCATATTGCATAGCTTCATGCAGTATTTCCAAGAGAGAACTAATAGTAGCCATGGCATCTGCTACTTTATTTTTGAGTCTAGGTACCTATATGAACTAGAGTTGAGTAAAATGCTCCTTTAATTGATTAACCAATTCCTTTTAAGGTAGTAGCTTTTCATCCTTGGTTTGATATTCATTTAAGGCTTGTTTGATGATAAGTTGAGAATCACTGTAGACTTGTAGCTATGGGATATTCCATTCAATGGTGATTTTGAGTCCTGCAACAAGGGCTTCATACTTTGTAATGTTATTGGCACACTAAAACTTCAACTTGAAAGATTTAGGAATATAATCACCTTGAGGTGTGACCAAGAGTATGCCCACATTGGAGCCATGAGATGTATAGCTTCTAGGATGGTTGTTCTTCTATCAAATAGAGGTGTTCATCTAGGAACTCCATAATGAGGGGTGGGTCTATAACCAAGGGTACATTTGTCAAGTGATCTACAATAGCCTAGCTTTTGATGGCCTTTCTATCAATATATTGGATGTCAAATTCATTGAGAAGCATAACCCATTTTACCAGGCCTCCTGCGAGTACTGTGTGAGAAAGCATATATATCAATGGATCATTTTTGAGATTAGCTGCATAGTATGACTCAACATGTAATGACATATCTTTTGGGTGGAAAATACCACTACTAAGAGAGCTTTCTCCATTGGTGTGTAGTTAAGCTCATATCCTACTAATGTTCAATTGATGTAATAAATAGTCATTTCCTACCTTGCATCATCAAGTTGTGCTAGAAGAGCACCTAATGCTGTGGGGGTAGTTGTGATGTATATTATGAGTGGACACCCTGCAACTAGAGGAACCAAAATAGGTAGATTAGCCAAGTATTCCTTGATGAGCTTGAAGTTATGCTGGCAAGCAGGGTCCTATCTAAAGTTTTGATCCTTCTTGAGTAGGTGTGTGAATGGTTGACATTTATTAGCAAGCTCGAAAATGAGCCATCTGACTGATTGGAGCTTTCTCTATAGAGAATGAAGGTGTCTGAGTGTCCTAGGAGGAGCCATATCCATGATGGCTTTGACCTTTTTAGGGTCAATCTCAATACCATACCATGACACAATTAATCCAAGAAGCTTTCCTAAGGTGACACCGAAGACACATTTCTTTGGATTTAGCATGAGACAATATTTTGCCAATCGATTAAACACTCCTTCAAGGTGAAATAAGTGATCAAGAACATTGAGAGACTTGACTAAAATATCATCTACATAATCCTCAAGAATCTTATGGATTAGATCATGGAAGATGACTTTCATGGTGCACTGATAGGTTGCCTTGACGTTCTTTAGCCTGAACGACATCATGTTGTAGCAGAATGTGCCCCAAAGTGTAGTGAATGTTGTCTTATGCCAATCTTCCTCTATTATATGAATCTAATTATATCCAAAGAAACCATCCATTAGTGACAAGAGTTCATGATCTATGGTGAGATCCACAATCATGTCAATATTTGGTAATGGAAAGTCATCCTTTGGACAAGCTTTATTAAGATCCTTGAAATCGGTGTAGATTCTGATATCACTAGAAGGCTTGGTAATAGGTACCATGTTCGAAATACATTCAAAATAATCTATTGGGTGAATGATTTTGGCCTCCAGTAACTTTTTAAACTTTTCTTTAACCAATAAAACAACTTTGGGGTGCATCTTTCAGAGCTTTTTCTTAGTAGGTTTGGCCTTTGGATCCACGACCAAATCATGTACCACTAGCTTGGGGTCCAACCCTGGCATGTCTTCATATGACCATGTAAAATGACCCACATTCTTACAGAGGACCTCAATGAGAAGATCTACCTACTCAGGTGTAGAGAAGCTGTAATATATATGATATGTGGTGTCTCTATCAAACTGATATTTACTGGCCAAGTTTCCTCTATCAAAATTGAAGATATAGGAAGCCTATGCTCTTGCAGGGGAAGAATGACATCTCCATCTTTAGGCACCTCAGAGAGGTTTTCACCATCATATGCATCCTTTATTTTTATTTCATTTTTTGAGTCATCCAATGGTGCTCCAGATGACATTTTTCCTTTGATTTTTTCTTTTTGGTTTCCTTTATTACTTTAGTTTTGCAACTAGAGATTTTGTCCTCCCTAAAGTAACCTGCGAGATCCAACTTGAAGACATATACTGATGGTGGTGGCGATTGTTTATGTGGCATTTTTTCCCCCATGAATTTAAGGAGCATGTACTCAATAGAGAATTTGTCAACATGAATGATACTTGGTTGGTCCCAATCTATGAGTTCGGGATGAGCAAGGGGTAGGTCTATGAGATTTAGGGATAGTTGGTAGAGCACAAAGGCTCCTAGGATTATTTTTTCAAGGAATATATCATCGTAGGCTTTCTTTTCTACTTCCTTAGGAATGTCTTTGACCTCAACAAGGCTGTTTTGGATGTTTGTGAAGGCATCGACTTCCTTCGTAGTACCCTTATTTGGAGGGAGTCCATAGCCTAAGCCTTTGGATTTTTGTCCCTGGTGTGCCTCTATAGGATTTCTCATACTTGATTCTAGATGGCCCAAACCACCTCCTTGATAATCCCATTGCTCCTTGGCCAGGCAATGTGACCAGGGATATTTTTGTTTAAACTGATCAAGAAGTCCTTCACTTTTAGGAGGTGGCTCCTTGTATAGCCGTGTGTTAATGTCTAGAGCATTTCCCCCTCCATCAAGGTTACCCTTGGTAATAAATGTGGTAGGACCATTTTTTGGAGTCAAGAGGTGGTCTCTAGTTTATGTTGGAAATAATCCAGACTAACAAGGTTACTGAGAGGGGAGGGGTGAATCAGCAACTCTAAAACTTTAATTCAATTCTGCATAATAATATTTTTACCATTCATCCATCTAATCTACTGTATGCATGAAAAGATAAACACATGAACAAACAGATTTGGTGACCCAGAAACCTTCCAATTAGAAAGTAAAATTGGGGTGGGGATGATGCTCACAAAACTTCAATAGTACAGTATAAAGTTGGCCGGTTAAGGCTTACAATGATTACTTCTGATGATTTGCCCTATTAGGAGCAAGTAGGATTGCTAGATCCACCTTGTTAAAGGATTTACAAACATACAATGAAGTATGCACTCTGTTAGGAGATTTACAAAAGACTGTCAAGTCTACCTTGTTAAAGGATTTATCAAACTAATTCACCTGTTAGGATGAAGTAGTGGATCTGATTACAACTGATTGCTGATAAGATCCTTTGTGCTCTGATCACTTGATGTGATGGATATATCTTTTCTGTATCAATGTTGACCTTGCTGTATTCCTCTATTCTACTAGTGATTTGCTTTCCCTCTTCTCAAATTATTGCAACATAATACAACCAATGATATTCAACATCTCATCATTTCAAATGATATATACCATTCCAATATTTACATTGGCAAGGTCAGCCAATCACAAGTGAACAAGCATTACTGAGTCGGCTAGGTGGTAGAAAACTCAGGTTCCACAAACTGACTTGGTGACCTTCTGATACTCAACATCCACTACAATACACTACATCATCATGCACTCGATAAGAGTAGAGGCACAGTCCATACTAATCATTCTAAGTATCTTGGAACTCGATAACCATTGGTGACTTAGTGAATATTGTGTCACTTGATAAAAGCTGAATCCATTGATAACCTTCTTCACTTGGTAAACATTGACTTACCTTGTTTACTCAGTAATCACTGCTTCCTTTATTTACCTTGGTAATCACTGATTCCTTTGTTTACCTTGGTCACTTGGTAAACACTAAGTTCTTTGTTTACCTTGATCACTCGGTAAACACTAAGTTCTTCGTTTACCTTGATCACTTGGTAAACACTAAGTTCTTCTGATGACTTGGTGAGCACTGATTGATTGGGGAACACTGTTCTTCTCAATAACCACTAACTGCTTGGAGAAAATTGTTCTTCTTGGTAATCACTATTCTATACGGTAACCACTATGAACTTGGTAAATACTGCTGAACTGCCCATATGCTCGATTTCTAAAGGAATGCTCGATATCAACTGTTTACCTGCGAAATTTATAAGGTAACCACTGAATGCTCGGTGTGAAATGTAGACTAGGTGATAAGCTTGATAAGCATTTAGAATTGAATAAGTGTTGTGACTAATGAAAAATATATCATAATTCCAAAAATCTCCCCCTTTGGCATTAGTGACAAAAACACTTATGAGCCAAAACTTATATACAATATCTGACATACTAACAACTGATTCTGCTGAATATACATGGCTTCCTTACATATGACTCCCCCATACAATATACACAAGGTATTTATATGATTTATATGACTTTTATTTACAGTATCTCTTTTTTTTTTTTGTACATTTATCTCACCAATAACTCTTTTTGAGTATCTCTTTCTCCCCTTTTTTGACAATAATGCCAAAGAATAAAAAAAAAAAAGTATTTACATAGAAACACCAAAATGTGAGATAAACTCTAAATTTACCTAAAGAATGAGTTGCAGAGTCTTATCCCAATTCTCTTGTAGGATTTTTCATGTGGATAGAGCTAATTGAACTTTTGCAGAGAGTTCAATCACATGGTCTGCAACAGAGAAATTGTTGTCATGAATCAATGTTTTTGAATGGGTAATGTGCTTCTGCATTGTGTCCATGATGGGAAGGATCATATTTTGAATATCTAACAATGTAGATCAGATCCTTGACTCTTCTCTCAGCAATTTTGCTTTTTTTTCTAACAAAATTTTTATCCTGAGGTGATGAGATGAGGTTGAACTGGGGTCAAGCTTCAGGTGTTGTGCGCTTGCCTTTAGATCCTCATCTATCTTATTCAATTGCTCTTTTATCTCCTTAGTATACTCGATAACATCACAGAGCTTAGAAAAAAGAGATGTTACATTATCAAAAGAATTTTCAATATTGGCCAAAACTATAGTTAATTCAACCTATTTTATTGCTATATGCTGAGCAATGTGCTCAAGCACCTTATTATCAAATTTCTTTTCTGCCTTCTCTATCAACTTTTCTTGACCGGAGGTATCCTCATTGAATTTATTGACTGCCTCTTCTAATTGTAGCAAAATGTGTTGAGAAGTATCAACATCAATACCTATAGCCTCTGTAATTATATTTTAGGCATTCTCAATTATTTTAAACTCTCTATCTCTCTCATTCTTTAGTTGTTTCTGCTTTGCCTTCAATTCTATGCGCTGACTGAGCAGTCTTAGTTCATCAACTGAAGCAGTATTCATATCTATCTTTGGAATGCCAATTTTAGTATCCAAGTCTACATCCTCATCAATTTTCTTGCCTATAAGTAGAAGTTTTAATGGAGTTTTTGGTTTTTCTGCTGTACTTGTATATGAGCAATGTTAGTATGCTAATAGAAACCAAATTTAAATAAAGCTTCTACAAACTAAACAAAATTCATAAACTTCAAGATAGACTAAGATGAGCTCTCAATTGAAAATATGAGCCATTAATGGGCTCTCTCAATGAGAAGCTCTCTTGTTGAGTGGCTTTATCTAAATGGATAAGATGTATGCTCAATATGCTTCCAAAGGCTTCAATGGATGATTGTGGATTTTTGGTGTGGATATATGGCTTTAGTATGGATTTGGCTCTCAAAATAGCATTATAACTTTACTTCATGGATTGTGTTATTTTGCAAAGGGGAAGGATCCAATTTATAGGCAAGAGGCTTGAGGGATTGAGGGCTAAGATGCAAGGATGGGAAAAAGCTCATGGAGGGCTTAGATTGCATGAGAGGAGAGCACATGGATTGTGCTTCCTTACAACCAATCAAGGAGTGACACATGTCACATGGTGAGAGGATGGAGGAATGGGGAAGGATGAGTCAACAAAGGAGGCTCAAGGGATAAAATCTTCATAAAGACCCTCATAATGACTTGTAAGAGCAATAAAAGGGCTTGTAAGAGTCATTTATGACCTAGTGGACTTCATAAAGTTTTATGGTTGAGATATTTTGAGGGTGATGAGAGAAATTTCGACTTGGACTTGATTAGGAAGGTTTTAAGCTTGTTTAGGCTTGTGCAAATGATTAGAGGATGGATTAGGATGGTTTAGGATTAGCTTAGGGATAGGCAAGTGGATGGCATTTAATGAGGGTGGGTGAAGGAGGAGATATTTGTTAACTTTGGCTTGGGTTAGTAATTCTTAACCCATGTTTAGGGAATGTGACAAGGTTAGGAGGGGATTAGGATTAGGTTTAAAGACATCTTCTAGAAGAGTCTAGATTTTGGATGAGGATAAAGACTTTCTAGAATAGTCTAGAATTTCCTAGGATGAGGATGAAGACTTTCTAGAAGAGTCTAGAACTTCTTAGGATGAGGATAAATTAGATTTTTAGGAAATAAATAAAGTTTTATTTATTTCAAGGGTTTGGGTTGAGGAGATATTTATTAAATTTTTTTTAATAAACACGAGGATTAATATTTAATCTTAATTAAATATTTTGAGTTGGGATTAGGGGTAGGAAATGATGGGATTAGCCTTTAATCGAAATTAAAGAAGGATTAGAAGATTTTGGAAGAGGTTATTGGTCATAAGGAAATTGGCCAAGTTTTGGGCAAAAAATAAATTTTTTATTTATTTTAGGATTTTTGGTCAATTTATTAATTAAATAATTAATAAATAAGGAAATAATGTTTAAATAAGATTTAAACATTTTTGGGAGGGATTCCTTAATTAAATATTTTTAATTAAGATAAAGGGATTTAATGGCTTAAAAATTAATTAATTAATTAATTAAATAATTAATTAATAAATGATGATGTCATCAGGTATTTTTTCAAAAACTAAAAACACTTTATTATTTAAAGGATTTTTAGGTGTCTACATTACTAACATCTTTCCCTTGGAAAACAGAGACAATGGTTGATGAGGTTGGACTGGCTATCAAAACTGGAATAGGACCAAGTAAAGGAAGACTAAGAGAGGGGATAAATGTATCCAAAATTGATATGCTTCCCAGAATTGATGTGCATGCCAGAATATTTTACAATTGAAGAGCTTACTGGTGCAAAAATTGGTGCTAATGTAGCTGAAGTTGACAAAATTAGAGAGAAAACTGGAAAACTTACTATACATACTGCAGGAGGAATAGATACTTTTGATGTGGTGACTGCTGCTATGGTTGACTTGGTAACTGAAGAAGTTGTCTGCAGCTCAGTAGATGAAGTGGAGGTATGCAGCTCGGTAGATGAAGTGGTAGACACTTCCATTGATGATACTTGAAGCTGAGATGTGGCAGGTGTAGATGATATATTTGATGTAGTTGTGACCAAACCTACTGAAGCTGACTCCAACCTTGATGATATTGCAGTTTTAGGTGGAGAGTGAGGAAGGGATGCAATAACTACTGCTGCAATTTTCATAGGGTCATCCTCTTCTTTATCAACCCCTTCAACTTCTTCCTCCTTGTCTTGTTTCTCCTTCTCTTCCATCAGTGCATGCAGCTCTCCTGGTGAGACTGTGATGGATGGAGTGTTATCAAGCTCATCATCACTGTTGCTGTCATCATCTTTGATTTCTACTGGGTCTACATTGGGCTTATGTATATGATAGATGTTTTTCCACATGTTTGTAGCATCATTTACAACATGTTCAATGTCTTTAATCAAAATCAAACAAGTGTGAAATTTGATCATCATTTTACCTTCATGGTTTTTCATTTCAGCTTTTACTTCTGCTCCAGTGAGACGTGGTCAAAGATTCTTCAGAGATTGCTCATGAATATCTTTTACCATTTGGGTGGCTAACTCCCATCTTGGTTGTAATATATCTAGTAGTTCTTTTGAGATTTGAGGAGCAATCTTGTCTGGGGAGTATTTCCATTTACCCATCTTGCTGAGTCCCAGTTCCTCAATCTACATTTTCTCAGCATCAGTTCTAGTTTCAAATTTCAATGCTTTGAAATTTGTGATGCCAGCTCCTTCCTCTAATTGTTTGAGCCTTTGCTCGAATGTGGGTGCAGGCCTAACTAGTATAGGTTCCTGCTTTCCTTTCCTGGTTCTTTTGGTGAATACTACAGTAGGCTTCTTCTTGGGTTTGGTAATGATTACCTTACCTTTCTTCTTTGGCTATTCTTCTGCAATTTATTCTTCTCCTTCTTCTTCACCTTCTTCTTCTCCTCCTCCTTCTTCTTCTTCACCTTCTTCATCTTCACCTTTTCAATCGGTGAGCATAAGAGGACTAGTAGAAGTTTTCAATTTGGCTATTTTCCTCTTTCCCTTGCTTATGGCCTGTGGTAGCTTGATTTCAAGCTCAATTCTGGCCTTAGCTTCATCATAGGTTCCAAAAATTTGTTTCCTAGGGCCTACTAGCTCATTTACCAGTGCTTCTATAATGTCTCTGGCTTCATCAATATTTACTTCAAAAGGAAGAAGTTTCACCCATGCAACTCGGGGTCTAACTGCCTGAATGTATACCTTGTCACAGTCAACCATGAAGCACACATCATCTTTGTAGTCCTCAACAATCTTAGGAGGAATTTTGAATCTATTATTCATTCTCTCTTTGAAGTCTTCAAAATAATTATCCATAATACTATCAAAATTTTCACCCATCTCTGCTACAAACTCATTTATTTGATACAAAACTGGAATATCTTTTCTCCATACAACTGTACCTTTTGAAGGGAAAAAATTTTGTACATAGAAAAATAAAGAAACTAACAAAGAACCAAATTTACAAGAGTTGGTTTTTGAGGTCCTTATACTATCCATGTTTTTATTAAGTTGTTTTAGTAACACATCTGCTAGGTCAAATTCCATGTTTTTCTTCACAACCTTATAGGCTAAATCTACGGCCTCACAGGGCATGCTATTCAATCTGCTGGAACTATACATCTTATATGCAATTAAATAAATTCTGAATCTTAGGTCTATATCAGATACATTGTTAAGTTTTAATCCTCTACCATCCCATTCAGCTAGGGTTAACTTCTGAAGTTCATCCCGACTTAGGGTTTTAGTTGTTCTTGATTTTCTTAACATTGGCAAACCCGTGATCTTATGAATCATTTTCTTCATTATCAGGACGGGTTTCCCTAACCACATTTGACCTTTATGCACATGGCTTAAAATGTATCTTATCCATTTCATTTGAAAGTTCCTTGGCAGGTGCGAGATATGGGTCAAACCTTTGGCTTCCAGATGTTTGAACTCGAGTTTGAGGGTTCCATCCACACACAACTCAGCTAGGGCATTATCCATATCTAGTGTCCCTATTTCTTGAACAGTGAATTTGAAATGAGTATGAATGTCATTTATAAGTAGTACCTTTGGTGGAATCTTTGATTGGGCTCCATGTGGATCGAGCGATTCAGCTATGGCGAGAACGAGCTTGAAGCTGGGTGCTTTCCATTCTACTCCCTTCACAAGTATTTTAGAACCTCTCTTTGCCTTGCTGCTACTGGTGCTTGCGGATGCCATTGCTACTTGGTGAGTGAATGATTTCATTAAATTTTTTTTTTTTTTGGAAAATCACTTCAAATCACTTGAACTCACTTTCGCACTCTTGGAAACTTCTTTGCTCTGTATATTCTAAATTCGCAGTGAAAAATGAGATCAAATTCTGCCTTTTTGATGAAAATTTTTCCATTAATGCTTAGGTACGAAGGTAGCTGAGATGACCTAGAGTTTTTCAAATAGTCACCAACTTACTCGGTAAACCTTGCAACTCGATAAACAAAAAAAACTTTTCACATTACCGACCTAGCTCGGTTAAGTCTGAAACCAACCTTGCTCGGTAGATGCACCATAGTGAACTATGTCTTGTATCTGAAATACTGATTTGTCATTTGCATTTCTAAATTTTGGAACTACTTTAGGATATTGCTTGAAGATGCAGTCCCTGGTCCTTCTTGATGAGTCTAATTAGAAATGGTGGAGTCACCCACTTCTTGAGTGACATTGCCATTATTTGAACTTTCTAGCTCAGTAGATTTAGGAATCCACTATTGTCTCATCTATTTTTGAATGCTGTCAATTTTGGCTTTCTTTTCATCTTCAAATCTTCCTATATTCATGCAATTCTTGGATATATGACCAATTTCGATACATGTATAACATCTTATAGTAGTATCTTTCTTCCTTAGGTGACGCCTTGCACAGTTTATTCCAATGTGTCCATATTCTCCACAATAGTGACATTTGCACCAAGTATTGTAGTCCCAACCAAATATTGCTTTGATAACCTATTCTATTGGATTGAATGATTTAGATCTACATTTAGATACCTTGTGACCTTGTTTCTTGCATTTGTGACATTTTCCCTCAAACTTTGGTTTCTCTTTGCATTCATTTGCTTTGTGACCATGTTAATTGCAATTGTAGCATTTACCATTGAATTTTCTTTTACCATTGCTCCAACATCTGTTAGGTGTATGAACTAACTTACAACAGTGATTGCAAGTAGGTCTTTGATTTTGAGTACCCTGTTTGGAAGATTCACCTTCTTCATTGTATACAAGGCCTACTTTACCTTTTTGTCTATGAAAATTCTACTCATTTTGCAGATTCAATTGATCCATATTTGCTTGAGATTTTATCATCCTTTCATTGAATTGTTTTTCAATATTTAAGTCATTTTCCAAACTTTCATTGATTCATCTTTCAAATCTTAGATCACTTTGTAAGCTTGCATTGATTTGTCTTTCAGTGATTAAATCATTTCTCAAAATTTCATTCTCAGATCTTAGATTCATAATTTCTTCATTTGCATCAGATAGTTGTCCTATAAGATCTTCATGCTGAAGGGATAGATTATTTCTTACCTCTAAGTCTTCATATACCTTGTTTCTCTGTTCCAAAACTTCACATAACCTGATGGATTGGATTTCTTGTTCTCTTTGAGCTTTCTTACTTCTTCCTACAGAGAACCATTCTTTGCTAGGAGTTCCTTGATTGCTTCATTAGCTTCATTTGAACTACTTGATCGTAAAAGGTCTTCAATCCTTTCTTCAATATACTGATGATCATTCATTTGTCTTGCAAGTTCCTTCCTTCTTTTTAGAGATTGAGAAAGATACTCCTTTGCTTCATTGAGTTGAGTCATGGCCATTTCCAGATCTAGATTTTCATTCTCAATAGATTTGTCAAGTCTGAATATCTCCATTGTCCTTGATCTTTGCTCAAGTTGTCAAAATTTATCCTGAGAACCATAATGCTCTGATACCAATTGTTGGAAATAATCTAGAGTAACAAGGTTACTAAGAGGGGAGGGGTGAATTAGTAACTCTAAAACTTTAATTCAATTCTGCATAATAATATTTTCACCATTCATCCATCTAATCTACTGTATGCATGAAAAGATAAACACATGAACACATAGATTTGGTGACTGAAAAACCTTTCAATTAGAAAGTAAAACTGGGGTGGGGATGATGCCCACAAAAATTCAATACTATAGTATAAAGTTGGCCAGTTAAAGCTTACAATGATCACTTCTGATGATCTACCTTGTTAGGAGCAAGTAGGATTGCTAGATCCACCTTGTTAAAGGATTTACAAACATACAATGAAGTATGCACTCTGTTAGGAGATTTACAAAAGACTGTCAAGTCTACCTTGTTAAAGGATTTAGCAAGCTAATTCACCTATTAGGATGAAGTAGTGGATCTAATTACAACTGATTGCTAATAAGATCCTTTGTGCTCTGATCACCTGATGTGATGGATATATCTTTTCTGTATCAATGTTGACCTTGTTGTATTCCTCTATTCTTCTAGTGATTCGCTTTCCCTCTTCTCAAATTATTGCAGCATAACACAACCAATGATATTCAACATCTCATCATTTCAAATGATATATACCATTCCAATATTTACACTGGCAAGGTCAGCCAATCACAAGTGAACAAGCATTACTGAGTCAGCCAGGTGGTAGAAAACTCGGGTTCCACAAACTGACTCGGTGACCTTTTGATACTCGGAATCCACTACAATACACTACATCATCATGCACTCGGTAAGAGTAGAGGAACAATCCATACTAATCATTCTAAGTAGCTTGGAACTCGGTAACCATTGGTAACTTGGTGAATATTGTGTCACTCAGTAAAAACTGAATCCATTGATAACCTTCTTCACTTGGTAAACACTGACTTACCTTATTTACTCAGTAATCACTGATTCCTTTGTTTACCTTGGTAATCACTGATTCCTTTTTTTACCTTGGTCACTTGGTAAACACTATGTTCTTTGTTTACCTTGATCACTCGGTAAACACTAAGTTCTTTGTTTTCCTTAATCACTCGGTAAACACTAAGTTCTTTTGATGACTTGGTGAGCACTAATTGCTTGGGGAACACTGTTCTGCTTGGTAACCACTAGCTGCTTGAAGAACACTGTTCTGCTTGGTAACCATTATTTTGCATGGTAACCACTGTGAACTTGGTAAATACTGCTGAACTGCCCATATGCTCAGTTTCCAAAGGAATGCTCAGTATCAACTGTTTACCTACAAAATTTATAAGGTAACCACTGAATGCTCGGTTTGAACTATAGACTAGGCGATAAGCTCAGTAAGCATTCAAAATCGAATAAGTGTTGTGACTAATGACAAATATATCATAATTCCAATAGTCTAGGCCCATGATGTGTTGGGTGTCCTTGAGTATGGGGATCAAGTGGTAGATTGTCGATAGCAAAAGCATGTGTAAGACTGTACTCACCACAACTTGGTAGTTGATCTTAACTGTGGAAAGAGTGGAGGTTAAAATGGTGTCTAGATCATGGCTGGTGCCAGAGGAACTAGTCGTGGTGTGGCCAACTTTGATCCCAAGACAATGATTGGTGTATGAAGCTTCAACTACATTGCAATAAGCAAAGGGTTCAAGATCTGCATGGATGGTTATCTCAATGCCATTATGCAAAAATTTTATGCACTGATGATATGTGGATGGAATAGCCTTCATGGCATGAATCCATGGGAAACTAAGGAGGATGTTGTATGGAAGGTTAAGATCAACTACATGGCAAACTATTTCTTGAGTGGCTAGGCCAACTCTGATAGGGAGCAAGATGGTTCCTTTAGTGGTGCACTGCAAATTGTCATATGCCTTGATGGTGATTACTTCATTAATGGTATCCGCCTCAGTGTATCCTACCTATTTGATGAACTTTAGAGTACATAGATTTAAAGAAAATCCATTATCTATCATGACTCGTTTAACTACAAAGTTAGAAACCATGACAGCTATGTGAAGTGGAAGGATATGATCTAGTTTGACTATTGGGATATCAATGGTTTTGAAGGATAAGGTACATGATTCCAAAAGATAACCAACCAAATTGAAAAACTAAGTGGCATTTATGTTAGAGGGGAAATGTGACTCACGTAGAGTACTGTCAAGGATCTCTTGATGAAGTGTCCTTGCTCGCAAGAGATCTAGAATGGAAATTTGGGCTGGCATGTTTCCAAGGTGTTCCAAGATGTTCTACTATGGCCCTAATGAGGATGATTTTGATGGAGATGCTCTAGATGGAGGTGGTCTTGATGATGCAAAAATAGGTGGGCCAACTATATTGAGTAAAGTCTAGTGAGTAGCAATTTCACATTGGGTATTTGGACCCTTAATGTTAATGATGTTGATGGATGACTCAACCTGTGATATGCAACCAATAAGGCTTCCATAGGCTAAATACACTGAGGTATAGTTCTGAGACTTGTCTTGGTTATCTCCTTATTTTCCTTGAGTATTGTTCAATTCGTTGACAGGAGGGTTTGTAGGTGCTTTTTTGAGATTTTTGTTATGAGGAGGAAAAACATTTTGATACATCATTAATCCTACATTAGGTGAAGCTTGTGCCCCCACTGTGATTTCCTTTTGGTCAATGAGATCCTGGACATAATCCTTGAGCTGCATGTATTTAAGGGTAGTGTGTCTTTTGACATGATAGTATTTATAGTACTCATTATCCTTGTACCAAGATGCTCTATATTGATTGGGCTCCAAAGGCTTTGTTTGTGGATACTGAACAAGGTTATCTTTGGCCAATTTTTCAAACATTGCATCAAGAGGCTCCCCTAATGGGGTGTATGTGTGTGGTTTTCTCTAAACATGAGCCTTAGTACCTACTAAAAGTGTGATAGCATTGGTTTGGTTATGATGAGTAGGTATTTGCTAAGTGTTTTGAATAGGAGGTTTTTGATATATAGGGGGTTGTTGCTGATAAGGTTGTGGTTGACAAAATGTGGTGGGAATATTGGGTGCCACCCCAATGATATGAACTTTTTAGGTGTTGGTGGCAACATCTATCACCATGTTTTTGTTTTTGTTCCAATATCAGGTTTTGTCATTGTTGTGACCTCGGTCTTGGGTGTTTTCCTTGTAAATTCTGATAACACCATCCTTAATGAGGCCTTGTTCAAGTCCCACTGCCTTTTCCTTAATGTCTTTGTATGTTTGCAAATTGTTCATAACCATATGATGGGTGAGACTAGGGTGTGCATTATTTATGAACATTTTAACAAGATGACACTCAAGGATGGTACAAGAAATCCTGGTTGTGAGTATTTGCCAATGTTGCAAGTATTCTACAAGGCTTTCTCCCCCTTTTTGCTTAGTATGAACTAGGTCCATGATAGATAATTCAATTTCAACAAGATGGGTGTATTGAGCTACAAAGGCTTCGAAAAGATCATCAAAAGTTTTAATAGTGCCTTGAGGGATACGACAAAACCATTCTAGGGCTGGTCCTCCTAAGATTTTTGGAAAGATTTGCATGAGGAACACATCATTATAGGCTACCTCTTGACAATGCATGTAGAATTCCTTAGCATGTGTGACTGGATCACTTTTCCCTCTAAATTTTTCAAACTTGGGGATCTCAAAATGTTTTGGAAATGGTGTTATAGTTATGGTTTTGTCAAATGGATATGAGAAATCATTTTCAAATTAAATTTTTTTGGAGTCTATCCCATGTTTGAGGGTTTTGAGATTATTTTTCATTTTTCCCCATTCAGAGTTTACAGGTGGGGGAGTGAGTGCCCCTGATCTAGGTGCCCCTAGTGTAGGATACATGCCAGAATCTGAAGTTTGATGTGGAAAACCTTGATTGCCATATGGCGTCTATGGAATAAAAGGTTGCAATATTGGTGAGATGGATGCTATGGGTTGCTAGAATGTGGTTTGTGAATATTGCTACATTTTTTGAGAAGTTTATTGATGAGGAGGATAAGTATTAGGTTGTTTCCCTATGAGATAACTCTGCATGGATATCTGACCATACTGTTGGCATGAAGACTGCAGTTGAAAGGGTAGAAAAGCCTGAGCCATTCCTTGGGAATATATACCATGCTCAATATATGTGGGTTGTGCTCCTACTTGAGAGTATGACTGATTTTGAATAGGTGCAAGGTAATTAATCTATGGTAGAGTGTTCACAACAGGAAATTGCAGTGGTGGGATGTTTTGGCTATTACCTAAAGGTGACATAGAAATGTAGTTGGTAAGGGGTGGTAGTGAATAGCCAATTGAAGTGATGGACAAAAGTGCCTGAGGTGTGGACATGGCTATAGTGCTAGGGGGAAGGCTGGTAGGGCCCTATGTCGTAGCAACATTCCAAGGTCCTAAAGGAAATGAGGCTAAAGAGCTTTTTCTAGATACAAAGGGGTTGATAGTAATGTTGGCTGGGATGGAAGATGAGGTGTTTGATCCTAATGGTGGAATTTGCATAGTAGATAGACTAGATGTGATGTGAGGTGGAAGTGAAAAGGCAGTACTGCTAGATGCAAATGGATGATTTAGTGGAGTGGAAAAATGAGTGGTGGTAGCAGATGTAGATGGTACACTTAGGGTTGGTTGGGATGTAGTATGCAGTAAGGGTTGATTTAGAATGGAATGGGTGTTTTGTGAAATGGGAACATAGACCTATGTTGAGGGTATATTGGGGTCTGCTGGTTCCATCTGAGGTGGTTTCCATCCGAACAAAGGTTGTGTAGGATTTGATATGTTGATAGGTGGTGGAAACCCAAACTCAAAAGCACCAACATTATCCCTTAAGAAATTTTCCATGATGGTTTCTTTGTTTCAATCTATGATGGCATTCAAAATGGTGGCATGGCCAGGCTAGTTCATGAAAGCCTCAATATCTATGGAGGAACCTAGCTCTTCTGGGATTTGCGATGGTGGATCTTATGGAATCATGGAAACCACAGGGTATGGTTGAGCTCGAGATGTGTTATGACTATGACTAGGATCCATGTCCTTTTTTCATGTGTTCTTGCTAAAATAGGTGGTGGGTGGCATGAAAGGATGATTTTCCTATGGATGAAAATGAAAAGAGGGATGATGCTAGGTATATACGATACTTTTAGGAGTCTAGATGATATGGTGCTAAGAGAAGGAGGTTGTGTTTCCCTAAGATATGAGTGTGGAAATGTGATGGGGATATGAAATATGTGGTCCTAACCTCTGGCTCAAGGTGATGTGGTACACAAATGACAACCTATTTCTAGAAACTACTGAGTTTCAAGGATAACTATGATGGTGGGATGGATGATACTAAATGCTTCTAACTAAGTGAGGAAATGCTAGGTTTCAATAATGCATGTGGAGGAATCTTCTTTGAAAGCCTAAGACGGGGGGAGGTGATCCTATTTCTAAATGTTTGTGTGTGTCTGTGAGGTTTCTAAATGAGAGACTAAACCTATAAGTGCATAAGTGTGTGTGGAAAGAAGGAGGACCTAATAAGAATGAGTAACACTAGAACTATTTATAAGGCTTTGATTAACACCATGTTAGAGGGTCAAGTTATAGATTTTGTAGTCCCACTTAGTTTGTAATACTACCTCTGCATTGTCTTTCTCAATCTGATCTAGTTTTTTAGTCCTTAGGTTGGGGGTGTACTTCTTTTGTTGTATGTCTATTACCTTGTAAACTGGTATTTGTGGCAATTTAGCTTTTTTGAACTTAGTTTTGGGATGGCCTGACAAGAGATATTTCCAAAGGATTTTGATCACAACTATGGGGTTTTAGAGGTAGTGACTATGCTAAGTATACCTTTTGGACCTTGGGTTGGAAGCACAAATTGATTGAGAAATACCTAAGGTTTGCTCAACAATGAAAAAGTTTGAGTGAGGTAGAACAAGCTTGACTTTAGGTTATGTTGTGAATGAACTTGCTAAAAAACTTTTGGTCAAGGGAAAAATGTGATATTTTCAGTCAAGTAGGATAGATAACAAGGATAATTTTGGAAAGAGCAACTTTTGGAGAAATGGTAAAAAGGGTTTATTTGTCACTCAATTTTGTTGGCTATTTTGTGGGTTTTTAGGTAATACGTATAGGTAAAACTAAGAAGGAAAAATATTGTTGCGAATGGGCTTGCTAACAACTTTTTTTCATATGCAATGATGGGATTTTTGAAAGGCAATATGTGTTATTTTTTTGTCAATTAGGAAGGTTAACAAAGGTATTTTTGAAAGAGAAAAACTTCATACCAAGGAAAAAGGATTCATAATTAGGACTTGCTTTGATGTTTTAACTTTCTTAGTAAAGAGAAAACTTGGACCAACAAGACAAACAGTTGTTGCGAATGGACGTGCTAACAATTGCCTTTTGAGATAACAAAAGTGGAATTTATTTGATATGAGTTTTTTTTTTCCGTGAACAAACAGTTTCTCAAAGGACAAAGAAACTTTGAGAAAGACAAATAGATGATCTCTTTAGCAAAATTATATTTGATAGTAACCACAGAATTGTGTATGTTTTAAAAATGTTTTTCATGGGTCTTGAGCACAAGTAAGACAATTCAAACACACACTTTATCCCTAAGATCAATTTTTTTATTGCAATATGCTATTCAAATGGCCCACAACTTGATGTCTCCTAATTTTAGTACAATATTTCCCTCTCATCAAAGAGGTGAGTTGATACAAGAGTCAATTGACAAATGATACACATCAAGGAATCTTCGAGGCATGGAAAATAGAGGTTCCCCTTCTGCGAGAACAATGACCCTTGGAGATGAAACCCAAGTGGCTTTATGCCTGTACTAGGTGAGCACAATGGTAAGTAATTTTGAGGGATGTTTGTAAGAATTTGGCTTAGGCTAAAATTCACCCAAGAACTAAAGAACTCAACACAAGCACACATTAGACCAAAATAGATAGAGTATGATTAGAATGATGATATTCATTCAATATGACATGATAAGAGTACACTAGGAGTGCTTGTATATAAAGGCCTCAGGAGAGCTTCTAGAATGCATAGAAGTCAACATCATGATATGTCATACAACTAGGCACATGTCCACCAGATATGGGTTATCCTCCATTGATCACAGGATTAAGTGTGATGATGTGAGGATAAGCCTACAATGGTGTAGCATGCAAATCAGTGGTGTAGACAACATGTGCTAAATGAGGAGTGCTGATAACTATGTTGTAGACACCATGTGTATAATTAGAGTTGCATAATTCAATGAGAGTACACAAAATCCTAAGTGTCTCACCTAAAATAATAATTAAATAATGAAAAATAATTAAATAATGCATTAACCTAAGTAAACTTAAGTAAGTGTAATAAGTGAATACTTATTTACACCAACACCCCCCCTTAAGTGCAACTTAAGGGAATGCCCTTAAGCTTACAAAATCTAGGATGCAATGCAAGATGGGTCCCGTCTACTAGGCCATGTTTGGTACCCATGTACATAATGATATGTAATCTCCCATAAAGTAGGGAAAGAGGGAAAACCTCATGGGAAAAACCCTCCCCCAAAAAGAGAGATAAAGAGGGATGCATGGATGGATGGAGTAATCAAGACCCCCCCATTATGACATACATCTAGTATATACATAAGAGAATGATGAGAAGAGGTAGAGAGATAGGATGGGCTTCCCCCCCCCCCCCCAAAGAAGAATGCCGAATAGAAGAAGCTAATCCAAGACTGTAGAATGGTGTTCCTCCCCTTAGGAAGAAACAATGCCAAAGGTATAGATGAGATGCTTCCGTTGTGCGTGGAAAGAATCCCATGGATAAGTGATGTCTTTGAAACTTGCTCAACTAGCTAAAGAACCTATCCCAAAGAATTATCTATCTTTGCAACTGATGTAGAACCCTGCTACAACTACTGATCATAAGTATCCTAAATCACTTCAACCTGTGATGATTGATCATGTAGAGAATGAAAAAGAGAGTTGGATGGAACCCTTGTGACAACTGAAGAAAGTAATTCTGCATCAAGAACAAGATGTAGATCATGAATACTATCCCCCAAATCTATCATTGAACCTATATCTAGAAGATAGGATGTATCCTTCTATTTTGGACCTATCACTATGGTAATGTATGCATGTGGACTAAATTGATGAAGTGACCTCTCACTACAACTATAGATAGAATCCCTTGTGTCTGAATTTGTTGAAGCACTATCACTGAAATCTCTATCAATTTCCACATTATATGATGTGTGGAGAGGAGTAGATGACAAGATTGGAAAACTTTCCTCAAAATATATATCCTTCTCCACAAATATCTAATGTGTCTCTAGATCTAGAAGTCTATATACCTTCACACTATCTTCATAACCAATGAAGGTACAAGGCTGAGATGACTATGCCTTTCATCCCCTGGAAGATCTCTTTGCCCATGCAGAACAACCAAAGACTTTGAAGTGTGTCACAATAGGTTTTCTGCCACACCATGTCTCAAAAGGAGTTTTGCCATCTAAGGCTAGATGAGGAGAATGATTAAGAATGTGAGTGGCACATGAGATTGCTTCGAATTCTAATGATGGATCTAGAGACTTAGCATGAATCATGCAACTTGCCATAGACTTAAGAGTTTAGATCCCCAAAGGTGCAACATCTGTCTTATGTAGACTTAATGATGGTGGAGTCTAAAGATCAATTCCCTCATGTCTACAAAGGTCCATAAGTATTCTGTTCACATCCATGTTACCATTGTCCATGCAGAGTACTTTGATGGCCTTTTTGGATTTCCATTCTACATGAGTCTTGAAGTCTAGAAACTTGTCCAAAACTTCATTCTTGTTATGTAGAAAGTAGACCCAAGTGAACCTTGAAAAGTCATCAACAAAGGTGAGTATATAGCGACCCTGGCTAGATGCAAAAGGACCTACTAATACCATGTGAACCATTTGTAGAACACTAGGTGCTCTTGAAGACTTCCCTCTCTATAACTTCCCCTCTAGATGCATATCCACTAAATTTGTTGAACATTCACCCTTAGAAAAGTTGATTTGAGGTAGACCTTTCACCATGTGGTATGCAAAGTTGCTAAAGATAACGATAGTCAAGACGACCATACTGCTCATTCCATAATTTCATGTTTGAATGTGATTGAGATAACAAGGCCTTTGAAGGAGACTTGGGTACAAAATGAGAGAAAGAGTACAACCTTTTGTTATGATCCACTTTCCCCACTGCAACCAAGGAATCATCTTTGAGACTATGCACTTTTATTGAGTCTGGAAGAAACTCAACTCTATGTCCATCTCCAAGGTGAGTGATTTGGTAGATTGAAAGGAGATTTGAACTTAGGTTTGGAACATAGAGGACCTCTTGAAACTCTCCGTTTTCCATCTCCACATTTCCTTTCCCTTCAACTTTCATTTTGCTATCATTCCCCATGAAGATGTGTGGTACCTTTGAGTGATTCAATGAAGAAAAATCCTCCTTTGAAGAATCCATATGATATGAGGCACCTGAGTCAAATATCCATTCCTTTGAAGAGTTTGAATTTGCCATGAGTGCTTGCCCTTTGCCCTTGGAATCTGAAGACAACCCTTTATCCTTATAAGCATTAGGAAATGGAACATTATGTTTCTTCATGATGTTGGTTAACTCATTAATCTTTTTAACATAACACTCATGCTCTTCATGATCCAATTTCTTGCAATAAGCACACTTCTTCTTCTCCTTATTATTGTTGTCCCCTTTCTTGTTGGAATTTGAGGACTTGCCTTGTTGATTAGATTATGGTGTTGTCTTTTTTGCATCCTCTAATTTGTCTTTCTTCCACTTTTTTTTACCCTTTCCTTTACTTTAAGATTGTTCAGCTGAATTTTGAGAACCCTCATTATTGATCACCAAATCTTTGGACTAAGGTGATTTGAGAATCCCCATGGTTTTCAACTTCTTTTCTTCATTATCCAAAAGTTTAGCATATTCATCAAAAGTGACTTTCTTGTAGGCAGACCCTAAGGTAGTCTTTGAGGTGTTAAAAGAAGATACAAATGTAGAATACTCTGATGGCAGCTTGTTATGTATGAGATAGATCAGTCTGTCATCTTTGATAGAACTCCCACAATTAGTAAGCTTTTTCCTTGACTCGTTCACCTTGATGATGAAATCTTGTATTGATTCATATGACTTAGGATCTAAGGAAACAAGCTCATCTTCAATTTTGAAAACATCCTCTTTAAACACTTTACCATAAAGGCTTTTGAGGGTATCCCAAGCTTCCTTGGATGTAGTACATTTCTTGATTTGATATATGATTTTATGATCTACTCCCAAACATATATCACCTAGGGCTTTCCTATCCATTGCTACCCAATTTGAAATATCACTTGCAAAAACATTATCACCTACTAGTTTAGGAAGAGTACCATCTACATATTGTGAAACTCCATTATGCATTAAGTGATACAACATTTTGATTGACCACGAAGCATAGTTATGAGGAGTTAATTTAGGAAACTTAAAGTTGTCCATAATGCAGAAAATGAAAGAAAAGTGCAGAAAAGAGAGAACACAACACCAAGAACACACCCCCTTTTCACTAAACCAAGAAACCCCCCCCCCCCAAAATAGATGCTTTGGACACTTTATGAGTAGTGCAATTACAATGGGCCACTTGCCAATTTTGGCCTTTGTAGACTTCTAATTTTTCTTGTTACAACCTCTTAATGGAGTACAAATTTGAAACTTTACTAAGTGCTACAATTGTGAAGCATTACAAAGCAAAGAAAGGGCCTATTGTTGAAAGTGACACTTTTTTCCACACCACTATAATATGATACTAGATCTGGAAAGTTGACAAAAAATAACACACTTTCAAAAAAACAAAACTATTTTCGACTCCAGATGTGCCTGTACAGAGCTTTTGAAGTTGCAAAATGCAAGATTATCTAGTGCAGTCACCAAAAAATGTAATTTCTAAAAATTCAATGCACCAAAACTAGAAAATAGCTGCACCACTAAAAATTTTAGAAAATTATACCCAATTAAAAAAAAAATTGCACTTGATTTAGAGTTTGAATGTGTGAGTTATGGCTTCTTGAAGTTGGACTACAAAATTGAAAATGAATCTGGAGAGGGCTTGCATCAGAGAATGATGGGTTTAAATTTGATGGTCATATAGCCATCACAGTAGTTCAATAAGGCCCTAAGATGATGTCAACAAATTTTGGGCTTCGATGATGTGTCACCTGATGTGGCCAACTGTACTGTACAGATATGTACAAAAATGTATGGATTTTGTAGACATGTTCGAGTGACATGGAGTGCTGACTAGGCAATGCCATGTGTACTACTGATTCAGAGCTAGATCACTGACTATTCAGGCAGAACAGTCAATGCTGATTGGGTGCCAAGTGGTTGTAGACTGAAATGTATAAAAGGATGCCACATGTCCTACTCATTGCCAGATTTCAAGCTATGGAGATCGTGTCCAAAAGAGTAGATTCACCAGAGGAGCAGGTTCATGGGTCACCATAGTTTTGTGGGTTAATCCCACATGCAAGAGGATAGCGCTATATGCACTTTTTAAATTAGAGCTTCCACCATTGTTTAAACAAAGTGAGGGCTAGAGGGAGATTCGCCGTCAAGATTTGGTAAGCCGCGGGTTGTGATTTGAATTGACAGAAATTTGGCAGGGGTTTGCAGTACGACCCAAATTATGGATGGCACCAAATAAATATATATTATCCTGCAATATCATTTTTTGAATATCCACCAAAAATATAGAGTCAAGCCAGGGTGTCACTACTCGGTTTGGCAAAAAAAAATTTCTCTGCATGTGTAATTAATTAATCCAAAAATAAAATTTAAACAAAAAATGCCCAAAATTGCAGAGATGCATGTAGATCCAAAATTTAAATAATTAGATCAATAAATTGACCACACTTGAACTACAAATCGGGACCTCTGGGTTTCGAATTGCAAAAAGTTTTTGCCTCACAATCAACTTTAACTCAATATAGGCAAATTTATAATCGATCTTCATCGAATTGATGCTTTGGATGCAATGGTGAGGTCAGATCTGGCTCTAGACACTCCTAATTTGATGCAGGAGCATCTTGCATAAAAAATTATTGGAAAAAATAAATCTGGAGGAGAGAGAAAGTGACAAAAATTAGAGGAGAAATAATAAAAATAAAAAATAAAAAGGGGAAAAAAAGAGAAAAGAAAGGAAAAGAGTATTTCTATTTTCGAGGTGCATAGGTAGCATAATAAAAATAAAAATAAAAATAAATGGTTGTCATTCCATTTATCGAGGTGTGTGGGTAGAATTCTAGAAAGTTATGAATATTGTAGAAAGTTGTGGATAATGTAGAAGGTTGTGGAGGAATTCTAGAAGCTTGTGGATAAGTCATGTATTGGGTGGTAAGTGCCTATTTAAGCAAGGCATATGAGCATTTCTAATCAAGCTCGAGGAGTAGAAGCTCAAGGAGTAGCTTGAGAAGTGGAAGCTTGAGAAGTGGAAGCTCAAGAAGGAGAAGCTCGAGAAGTAGAAGCTTTGGAAAGGAAAGCTTGGAAAGCTTGGAAGTCTTCAAGGTCTGAAGAGAAGGAGGAAGTGAAGAGTGAGTTTTCCTAAGTTTGTAGATAGAGCGCAAAATGTGAGGCAGTTTATAGCAGGATTATGGTGGAGTTGTGAGTGTAGACAAAGCACTGAATGTGAGGCAGTTTACACTTGGATCTTATATAGAGTTTGTGAGAAGAGCTAGTGACTGCAGTTTAGAAACAAGGAGGTTGCTTTGTGGCTTGCGAGCACAAGTTGAGATCTTGGAGGTTTCTACTAGAGTGTGGATCTGGACTATTTTTTTCTTGGATTGGATCTTGAGAGATCTTGTAGAAAGGTTATTGTAATTGCTAAGGATTTTCAAATTTAATACAATTTCTTGGGAAGCATTTTATCTCTCTTTGTCTTCATATTGTTGCATTCTTGGTTATGAGTTGGTAGGGTGGTGTGGCCCTTCATCAGTGGTATTAGAGTGTACCTACATCATTGGTATTAGAGCGTACCTCCATCAAGTGGTATTAGAGTAGGTTTTCCTGAGTGTACAAGCAGATCGCCGAAGAGTGAGGTAGTTTGTACTAGGACCTTGGTTGGGCAAAGTTTATCAGAGCTGGTGGATTGGAAATCCATTGTCCTAGACTTGTGATGTGGTTCCTGATTGTTCATGTGAGGTGGCAGGTTACGATCTGACTTGCAAAAAATTTGGTTGTCACAAGGAGCGTGGGAAGGATTTGTTGCAAAGGGTTTACGAAGATCTTGGGAGATGGCTCCAAGAGGATTGGACCCTAAGATGGTTGCAAAAATCCATGATATAGTGGAGAGGAATTTTTCTAAGATGATTTCTCAGTTGGATGCTAGATTGGCTGATCAAGCTAAGAAGGTTAAGGTGGAAGAGGTTGGTTTTGCTGATCAGTTTGTGGAGTCTAATGCAGAACCTACAAAGCAACTAGAGGTTGTTGCTGAAGATATTCCTAATGTTGTTGATGTTGGGACAAAGGTTGGTTTTCATGATTAGTTGTTTGAGTCTAACATGGAGACTACAGAGCATTTGGTCGTGGATGATCCGGTTGTTGTTGGAAGTGAGTTATGTATTGCAAAGCATCTTGTTGTGAGAAATGAGATTGCTAGTTTGGCATGTATTGATGGAGATCTACATGTTGGTGCTGATATGGAGTTTGTTGTTGCTAATGCGGGGTTTGTTTCTACTGGTGTGGATTCACTAGTTGTTGATGTGAATGAGGGTTTGTTGTTGATGTGAATGAGGGTTTTTTGATGGTGGTAGATCTTTCTTTCTTTTGGCATAAAAGTGTGGGACTGACTTTTCTATCTACTAGGGGAGTTTGACGTAGGAGCATCTTGCATGGAAAATTATTAAAAAAAAAAAAGCTGGAGGAGAGAGAAAGTGACAAAAATTAGAGGAGAAATAATAAAAATAAAAAATAAAAAGGGGAAAAAAGGAGAAAAGAAAGGAAAAGAGTATTTCTATTTTCAAGGTGCATAGGTAGCATAATAAAACAAAATAAAAAAATAAATGGTTGTCATTCCATTTATCGAGGTGTGTGGGTAGAATTCTAGAAAGTTATGAATATTGTAGAAAGTTATGGATAATGTAGAAGGTTGTGGAGGAATTCTAGAAGCTTGTGGATAAGTCATGTATTGGGTGGTAAGTGCCTATTTAAGCAAGGCATATGAGCATTTCTAATCAAGCTCGAGGAGTAGCTTGAGAAGTGGAAGCTTGAGAAGGAGAAGCTTGGGAAGTAGAAGCTTTGGAAGGAAAAGCTTGGAAAGCTTGGAAGGCTTCAAGGTGTGAAGAGAAGGAGGAAGTGAAGAGTGAGTTTTCTTGAGTCTGTAGATAGAGCACCAAATGTGAGGCAGTTTACAATAGGATTATGATGGAGTTGTGAGTGTAGACAGAGCACCGAATGTGAGGCAGTTTACACTTGGATCTTAGATAGAGTTTGTGAGAAGAGCTAGTGACTGCGGTTTAGAAACAAGGGGGTTGCTTGGTGGCTTGCGAGCACAAGTTGAGATCTTGGAGGTTTCTACTAGAGTATGGATCTGGACTAGCTTGGGCTTGGATTGGATCTTGAGAGATCTTAAAGAAAGGTTATTGTAATTGTTAGAAGTTGTAATCTTTCCTTGGTGTATTTATAAACCAAGGTTAGACCTCTCTTATTTATTATGATAATATATTAGGATATAAGCCAAGGTATCCTAATATATTTCTTTTTTGTCCTTTTTCCACTACATCTTATTTTGTCATCTAGTGGAATATGTGAGGACAAATATATATTGTAATTTCTAATTTTAGATTATTCCTCCTTAAGAGGAATCTCACACTTGGCCTCACACACATATGAATGGTGGCATTCATAGACATGGGAGTTACATTCTAACTCCTCTCTCTCATCTCTATTTAAGAGATGACCCTCCTCTCTCATTCAACAACAATGAGGTTTCTTCCTCTTCTCAATTATTGTATGAGCGATTGCTCTCTCTTTCTCTCTCTCTTCCTTCTTAGGCTTTTCATGCCTCATTCATAATGTCACAAGGGGTTTTCTTTGCTTTCCCCTTTCCAAATATCTTGTCTCATGGTGTTGGAGCTTGAAGCTTTCTCTCTCTGATTTTA
Organism: Cupressus sempervirens; assembly: GCA_028749045.1. Classification (NCBI taxonomy): domain Eukaryota; kingdom Viridiplantae; phylum Streptophyta; class Pinopsida; order Cupressales; family Cupressaceae; genus Cupressus; species Cupressus sempervirens. The sequence goes on from CM053793.1 coordinate 858,724,743, forward strand.
TGGTAATATCTTTTCATGCATTTACTCACTTAGATTCTTTCCTGGTATTACTTATTTACAGATTTCTTTTTCCATTTCTAACAGTAATTGCTAAGGATTTTCATGTTTAATAAAATTTCTTGGGAAGCATTTTATCTCTCTTTGTCTTCATATTGTTGCATTCTTGGTTATGAGTTGGTAGGGTGGTGTGGCCCTTCATCAGTGGTATCAGAGCGTACCTACATTATTGGTATCAAAGCGTACCTTCATCAAGATTTCTAGGGATCTTTCAGATTCATGTCAAAGTGCTAAAGCATAAATGGTCTCGAATAGTTAGGTGAAGAGAATCTCCATCAAAGCTTTGATACCATGTAAGAATTTGGCTTAGGCTAGAATTCACCTAAGAACTAAAGAACTCAACACAAGCACACAGTAGACCAAAATAGATAGAGTATGATTAGAATGATGATATTCATTCAATATGACATGATAAAAGTACACTAGGAGTGCCTATATATAAAGGCCTCAAGAGAGCTTCTAGAATGCATAGAAGTTAGCATCATGATATGTCATACAACCAGGCACATGTCCACCAGATATAGGTTATCCTCCATTGAGCACGAGATCAAGTGCAATGATGTGAGGATAAGCCTACAATGGTGTAGCATGAAAATCAATAGTGTATACAACATGTGCTAAATGAGGAGTGTAGATAACTATGTTGTAGACAACATCTGCATAATTAGAGTTGCATAACTCAATGAGAGTACACAAACTCCTAAGTGTCTCACCTAAAATAATAATAAAATAATGCAAAATAATTAAATAATGATTTAACCTAAGTAAACTTAAGTAAGTGTAATAAGTGAATACTTATTTACACTAACAATGTTATTTCCCTTAAACTGCAAATGAACATACCATGGAAAAAAGTGAGATACTTTTGACTAAAAGGGTTGTAAATGGGTCTTTGCAGTCCTTGAAATGGTTTTTATGTATGTGATCCACTTAAGAATCTATTCCAGACATGCTGAAATCATGAGAAAGTTTTCCCACCCGAGGCTATCCCCAGAAACACACTACCTGAAATTGAATGACGGAGCAAGAAATTTTACCCGTCCCCTCATTTATATACTAGCTAGACTATTTACTAGTTTGAGCTTCTCACTAAAGGTGAAGCACTTCCCTGAGGTGGATGAACTCACTAGAAGCACTTCTAAGTTGTTGCGGATGGTCTTGCTAAAAAATTTGGTACATGTGTCACATATTTTAAGGTCTTACTTTGCATGAAAAGAGAGAAGTCAAAGATGTGCTAAAATGCACAATCTGAAAACACGCAAGACATGGGATTCATTGCTATTTGGACACTTTAATGCTCTATTTTATGATTTGAAAACACGTGTTTAACATACAAAGATTTGTTCCAACTTCACAGTGTGATCAACAAAAAAAAATTGAGTCAACAAAGGGGAAATTGAGTGCGAAAGCTTTAAAGAGGAGGGAATAAGAACATTTTTGACTTTAAGGCATTCAAGATTTGATGAAGTTTATTTTAAGCCCCAAATTTGAAGTGTTTGCACATAATGTTCATTAATGCTCAAAATGAAATGTTCATTGCAATGGTTAATTTTAATCCTTAATCATTCATTCCATGAAAGACAAAAAGCAAGATTTGATGAAGTTTATTTAAAGCCCCAAATTTGAAGTGTTTGCACATAATGTTCATTAATGCTCAAAGTGAAATGTTCATTGCAATGGTTAATTTTAATCCTTAATCATTCATTCCATGAAAGAAAAGAAACAAGATTTGTTCAGTTTTAAGCTATTTAACAAAATATTATGATGATGAAACCTATAGAAAACAAGTTAGCATAAAAAATTACACCAAAAAATGTCAAAAATTCAAACCAAGCAGTTATCATAGCAAACTCGTGGGTTTAAGTAGTGATCCAGCAGGCATGGGAACATGGGTACAAGTCACGAGAATGAGGGTAAAATTGGTGAAAAAAAGTGTAGAAAATTAGGCCGTGAGATAAAATATGTAGAGCGATCCCACGATCATGCAATCTCGTAGGTTTAAGCAGCAATCTTGTAGGTGGGAACATGGGAAAATGTCACAAAAATGTGAGAAAGAGAAGCGGGAATGCAATTAAAGGTCATGGGACCATGGAAAAGATTGGTGAACATGCAAGAAATTAGGCTGTAGGATAAAATAATATAGAGCGAACCCACAAGCAAGCAATCCAGTGGTGCGAGTTATCAGTAATCTTATAGGTAAATTCTTTGATAGGTTTGAGTGGTCAATGCTAGAAATTGTATTGAAAATTTGACTAGTTGGAGGTCGTGTTCCTATAGGAAAATATCAGCAATCCTATAGGTGGTTCCAACATTCTTGCAAAAAAAGTTTTGGCGGGGATGCTGAGGGAATTTTTAAGACACATGCAGAGGCTAGTGGGGATGACCTGTGAAATCGTGGTCATGGGTTCACATTTTTGTTGACTTATAGCCTCAATCTCACGGTCGTGGGATCACAAACAATAGGTTTTCTAAAGTGTCTAAAAATGAAAAATGATTAGATGGTTAGGAGTGTGATTTCCAAAGTGGGTTACTTTGGTTAGTTCATCATAAAAAACTCAAAAACTGATTAGATTGACCCAAATGTGGGGTTCCACTAGGCATGTCAAAATGTATCACCTAATTTAGTAGTGCAATATGAATACTAACTATTAAATGAAAGCATTAACAATATTAAACAAGCCAACACTTAAGATAGGATCGAAAGTTATCACCACAAAAGGAAGCAAACCAAGAATGGTAGGCTCCTAATGGTATAACACATGATACAAAGGATTTGTCCCTGATAAGAGGGGATGTATGCTCACATTTGTGCTCAAGCTTCCAAAGGATGGGGGGGTTTAACCAAATGTGTGTATGGATGAGGGTTTCAAACAATGGATGTATGGAGTGATTTCAACATTATGATGGTATTTTTGTAGTCTTCAAGCTCTCAAAATAGCATTATAACATTGCATGAATAGTGGCTAATATTTTTGAAGGGAGAGGGTTCCATTTATATGCCAAGGGGTAGAGATATGGATGGTCAGGATGCAAGGATGATAAGATGGTGAGCGAGGGTCAAGATGCACTCAAAAGGAAGAACATGGATTGTGCTTGTTTAGCATCAAAAGGGAGGTGACACTTGTAAGAGGGATTTAAGAGTCATCAAGTGAGGTGGAAGAGATATTTTGAGGATGTGAGAGGTGTGGTTGAGTTTGTTAACTTTGGCTTGGGTTAGCAAGTCTTAACCCTTGCTTAAAATTGTGCACATGCTTAGGAAGAGGATTAGGATTAGCTTAGAAAAGGGGTTAGGGGGTAAGTGAGGTTAGTATGGGTGAATGGGTTGGATTAGAAGTTAGGATAGGATTTAAGAAGGCTTTAATAGTTTAGCTATTTTATTAAATGATGTATTTAATAAAATGGGGATATGAGATTAAATTAAATAGATTTGAAAATTCATTTAATTTAATAGAGGAATAGGGATTTAATTGATAAATTGATTTTGGATGATCATTTGATTTTATCAATTGGACTATAGTTAATTAAATTAATTAATTAACTAGGGGATGACAATTAATTAATTAAATAGAAAATATTTAATCAATAATGTCCTAGGAGAAGACTAAATATGACTACCTAGTGATGTAATCAGATTTAGGTATCTACAATAACTACCAAAATGCAACTTTTGAGCAAATTTGACAACTTTTTATTACAAGAAAAGTTGCTCAACATAACAAAAAGTTGTAAAAATCAACCCTAACCATTGTATCACCTCCAACATATCAATATGGTCATAATATGACCTTAAAAGCTCATCTTATTCATAAAATATCTATTTTATCCATTTTTATCCCCTAGACTCATTTCTAGCCCTTCTAGTCCTAGTTTGTCAAAAGTGACAAATTTACAAATTTTGATCTTTCTATCACATTTCATTTCATAGTTTGGCTCTATTGGCCATATTACAATGTTTTTGAAACTCATAGGTAAAATTAACAATCATATTCCAAGGATCCATGTTTGATCGCCATTGTAGGTTACTTAAGTGCTCAAGTGCCCTGCATCAAATAGTTGGTGATGGGTGGCAGTAGATTAGTTAGTGGTAGTGGTAGTTGTTGTGCTTAGAAGATTGACATGAATTGGCTACTAGTCAAGAGCCTTGCTACATGCCCCTATGATTGTACAAAATTCCAAGGGCTGAGAGGAAATAAAGTAGAAATGTATTGAGTTGAAGGAAATAGATTGATGTTAACGATAGGGGTGATGAGAGGTTGGTTTCTAGGCCCTATTGGTGGTATCCTTGTGATGAATTGAGGTTCTAATTGGATGTTTTACTGGAATGGGTGGGAAGTGCTACTAGTGGGTATGTATGAGGTGGACACACTAACTTGGGAGGTGGAGAGTTTTTCAATGTTGAGTGGGATAGGCGTGGTTTGAAAAATTCTAGAAATAGTGATGGAAGTGGATGCAAATGTAGGCTATGTGATGGTGAGTTGTTGAGGTGTTGTGTGGACTAATGGTTGTGTAATGGTGGGTTGGTTTGTTTGTGGGATGGGAGCATAAAGTTGGGTAGATGTTACATTTTGGTCCAAGGTTTGTTGTATTTCTCATTGATATTGTCTTCTAAGTATGAAAAAGGGGTAGTTGGGATCTGAGGGACCAATGGGTGGTGGAAATTTTCCAAACAAAGGATGCCTGGGGTCTATTATGTCCAAAGGTGGTGGTCTCCCAAAGTCAAGGCACCAATATTATCTCTTTGAAAATTTATCATAATGGTTTTTTTTTTCCATGATGACATTGACAAGGGTTGCATGCTCAAGTTGATTCATAAAGACATCTATGTTTCTTGCTGAGGGTCACAAATCTTCTAAATTTAGTGGAGGTGGGTCATGTGTGATCACAAAAGCCATTGGGTCAAGTTGTGTACTATCCAAACCACCACTAAGACTAGGATCTATGTATTTCTTCTTCCTTTTGTTCTTTCTATGATGTGTGGTAGGTGGAATAAAATGATGATGCTCCTAGGGTGAGATGAAAGATGGTATGATAGTGAGTACAATAGGTATGATTCATAAATACATCTATGTTTCTTGCTAAGGGTCACAAATCTTCTAAATTTAGTGGAGGTGGGTCATGTGTGATCACGGAAGCCATTGGGTCAAGTTGTGTACTATCCAAACCACCACTAAGACTAGGATCTATGTATTTCTTCTTCCTTTTGTTCTTTCTATGATGTGTGGTAGGTGGAATAAAATGATGATGCTCCTAGGGTGAGATGAAAGATGGTATGAAAGATGTGACAATGCTTAAACTATGATGCAAGGGTTTCCTAGGGCCCAATGATGTGTGATAGGTGCAAAAAAAGGATGATGGAAGGTCCTACTTCTAAGACTATGATACCTAAGAGACCTAAATGATTAATGACATTATGTCAAAGTAAAAGAGATGTTTTCATATGTTTAAGCTCAATATATGAAGATTACGTAAATCTTAGGATACACTAATGACCCTCTAGAAGATGTGTGATGATCAAATGTGGAGCCCAACCTATGGATCAAGGTGATAACAGACACAAGTGACATATATAAGACTACCCTACACAATTCTTATCCAATAGAATGATCATTATATAATGATGGATGTTGGATGTAGGATAAATAACTTTAACAAAGTGACACCAAATTCTCAAGGATGATGGGGATGATGGAGGATTTTTATCTATGATTTTTATTTGGGTAGGGAAAAATTTATAAAGTATGGTCTAAGGATGATGAATCTACAAAATTCCTAAGGAGGATAATGACCTATATGATAACCCTAAAGGGACAAAGCTATAATATGATTAGTGTAAAGTGTGTGCAGATGAAGATAGACCTAATCAAAGTGGGTGTAGCTAGTGTAGTTGATAAGGCTTTGATTGAATCCATGTCTTAAGGTCATGTTTTGAAATTTTTGATCCCACTTTGTTATTAGGGCTACATCAATACCTTCTTTCTGATTTTTTTCAAGTTTAGCAAGTCTTGGATTGGGTGTATGTTTCTTGCATTCAAATTCTATTTCTCTATACACTGCTAGTTGTTTGAGTTTGACCTTTTTGAACTTGTGTTTTGGTTGGTCCAATATGAAGTTTCTATTAGAGTAATAAATTATTTTCTTATTAATTAAATCACTTATTATCTCTAGTTTACTTAAGCTAAATTTTGGGCATATAATAATTAATTCTTTTATTAATTATTATCATTCAACCTAGGTTAGTTACTTCTTAGGGTTTTGATCTCCTTTTATAAGGATTGATATCTTTGTAATTTATTTCATTTACTTTTGATAGTAGCTATTTATCTTTTTGTTCATCAAGAATGTCTCATCTGTGGATCTCATAATTCCAACCTCAATAGCTTTTGCTTCTCTCTTTTTGTAATAAGTGTTTGAATGTAGGTGATTTTTGGGAGCTATGGGGTTGATCTTTCATCAAATTCAAAATGACATTAGAACTTTAGATCTTCATGTGCCTATTCTATTTATGAGAGGTTTGGCTTTTCTTTCAGATCTGTCTTTTCTTTTAGAGGGTTTCGTTTTTAAGAGATTTTTTTTTCTTGTATTGGATCTAGGGGCTCACCTTTTTTCGGTGCACTCTGAGCCCAAACAAACCTCACCATTGAGCTCAGAGCATCCAGAAACCCCTATTTTCATATAAAATCTGTCTATTTTGGACATAGTTGGAATTTGAGGCAAAAAAATTTCTCTGAGATTGGGCATGTTTCCCAAGGTGGTGATTTTATGCTTTTTTGGCAAGGAAATCAAGATTTTTGGCATTAAAATTAAGGTTTTCTAGCATGGCAATCATGATTTTTTTGCATAGAAATTGTGATTTTTGGCACAAAACTAACATTTTTTGGTACACAAATTGAGTTTTTTTGGTATAGAAATCAAGGTTATTTCTAGTACAAAATTGATGCACTTCCTGATGCAATTTTAGTACATAACCAACATATTTCTCAAGGTGATTTTGGTACAGAATCTGCATGCTTCCCAAGATAGTTTCTAGTATGAACTCACATACTTCTTGATGTAATTTTTGGTACTGGCGAGCATGCTTCCCAAGCTAATGATTTTCTTTTTGTAGTTCTAACTCTTTTTTGACCCACTTATGGTTTTTTGGTCATAACTTGGTCAACCAGACTTGAATTTTTGCAAACAAAATATCATCAAGAAGTTGATTTTGAGTCCATCATGATGGTAAAATTTAGTTTGATTTTTGATTCTTTTTGGTTGCTAGTTTATGTAGTCAAAGTCAGAGGTTCTATTTTGCACTCTAGGAGACATATCTTGAGACATTCTATTTTCCAGATTATGTTCTATACACATCCCATTCATTTTTTTTTTGGCATTCTCATGGACATCTTGGTTGTTTTAGGTCTAGAGATTGATTTTTTGATTAAAATAACTCATCATGGGTTGTACTATTTGTTGTACCAATCTTATGTCTCTTCTAGTCTATTTAGACATCATTTGTATGCATTTTTTGCAAACACACTAAGATAAAGTGCTACTCTATTTCATCTTGATATCTTGCACATCTTTGTGTTTTGTTGTACTCACACTATATTATAAAGTGCCTTTGGGGGTTTCATGTTGGCCATATTTACCATCATCCTTTATTAAGTAAGTGTTCCTTCCATGACATTAGCCTCATGATGTGTCGATGATATGTGTCATTATAGGTGTTTATACTTCTTTTTCTCTCTTAATGATTCTAGTTCTTTTTTCTATAGGAGATATTGCATATAATTTTAGTGTTCATGTCTTAACTCTCAACATTATAGAGGGGTTATGTTGATTCTATTTCTTTCTAGGTTTGATGGAGTGAGATATGTATTCAGTATTTGATCCTATGTACTAGGTGATTATAATGGTTGGATAGCTATGAATTTTGGTAAGATGAATCATTTACCATATAGGAATTCTTTTAGTCCTATTTTTGGAGGCCATAAAAATACCTCCCATATTCAATCAATCAACTCTTCAGACTTAGTTTTTTCTTCCTAGTCATCTTCTATATAGTAGAGGTTCTTTAAATCAACATCTTGGCAGTGTTTGCAGCTTCATGCTTTAGTGGTGTTCTTCAAGATCATCTTTTGTTTATAGCTTCATGCTTTAGTCATTTTCTTCATGATCATCTTTTGTTCTTATCTTCTACGACATTCCCTAGTTTGGAGGCTTCATCCATCCTTCACTAGTTCTTTTCAACATTATTTCTATCTGTTTTTGGAGAAGAATTTTTCTTATGTAGTTTTCTTTATTTCTCCTCTTTTCAGAGATTTGGTTGTGCTAAGGTACCTCATCAAGCCTTGTTGTTACGACCCAAATTTACTTTTAGTAGTAGTTTCTAGGGTTTTAGCTACTTCCTAAGTTTATCTTAAGGGGGGGGTGGGGGTGGGGGGGTAGATATTAGAGTAATAAAATATTTTCTTATTAATTAAATCATATTAATTTAATTATTGAGTCACTTATTATTTCTAGTTTACTTAAGCTAAAATTTGGGCATATAATAATTAATTATTATCATGCAACCTATGTTACTTACTTGTCATGGTTTTTATTTCCTCTTATAAGGATTGATCTCTTTGTAGTTTATTTCATTGACTTTTTGATAATATCTATTTCTCTTTTTGTTTATTAACAATGTCTCATTTGTGGATCTTAGAATTCCAACCTCCATAGCTTTTTCTTCTATCTTTCTGTGATAGGTGTTTGTTGGGAGTTGTCGGGTTGATCTTTCATCATCTTCAATAGTTTCCATGATCTATAAACTTAGATTTACAAGTTTTATAACTTTAACCCAAATACAAATTTAATGCCTAATCCAGGCAGTAAATGTGTTGTTTGTATTGAAAATTACAAAGAAGAAGAATCTAGGACTGATATAGAGGAATTTTAACCAATTAGGTAAAGTTAAATTAATGTTTTTACTAAAGAAAATTAATGTAATTGAAAATGCAGAAAGAACAACACATAACTAATTGACCGAAAAGAAATGAGAGATAAGAGGCACAACACAATTTGATCTTGAAGAAATCGCCCTATCCAGACTACATTTTTGGGTCCTACTCCAACTAGTGGACTGATCTGATTAACTCCAAAATCAATTACAATGTGTTACAATATCAATCCCTTGAAATACATCAGCATTATTTTTCTCTGATCTACGAGACTGAAAAATATGTCCTCCAAAATTTTCTCTCTCCTCCTCAACAATAAGTCATCCTTCTGATTCCTCTCAAAGATTGAATAATCAGAATAATTTTTCTATGTCTTGGGAAGCTCCCCTATCCCCCCTTTTATACATAAAAGTAGCCTAAAATAGGCCAAAACCATATGTTACATTAATAGAGCCTTTAACAAATTAAATTTCGAAACACCCCCTTTTCACCATTTTATATTTTTGGCATTTAACAATTTTGGGGTTAAAAGTTATAAAAAATAACAAAAACCCTTATTTTAAATAATGTTGGGCAGATTTATTATGGATATATAAAAACTCTTCCTCTAACATCAAATGTACCATAAATAGCCCATTAGTTGGTCTTATTTTTAGGAGGGCAATGGTTGGGAGTTCAATTCCCATCATCTAATTCCTTTAATACAAATTTTTTTGCCTCTCTTGAAGATTTTATGATGTCATGCTGATGTCATCAGAGTCCACATTTTTACCTAAATTTCAAATTGTCATAACTTTCACATTCGATCTCTATTTTTGACGAAACGAATGCCATTGGAAAGCTTTTGACAAGCTCTTTCATTTGAAATTCATTGTTGACCACTTTTGAGATGATTATTTTTTCACCTTTGTATGGCCTTTGGTCCCAGTTTGATCAAACTTTGATTCATCATAACTTTATCATCTGAAATCTAATTTTGCCCATTCAAGTTGCGTCAGAGTCAAAATTGTGAGGACTTCAACATGGTATTGATTATTGGAGTTTTGGAGATACTTCAAATTTCAATGAAAATATCCTCCGGATCAAACCTCCCCACTGAAAAAGAGCTTTCAGGCCTCTAAAAGTTTATGTTTACATAAAATGAAAATGAAGGCATGTTTGCCTCACTTGTCCAATATCACCTATACAAACTGCTAGAATTTTGAATATCTAAACCATCACACACATTATGATGAACAAGATAGGACTACTAATACAATCAACCATACACCACCAATATTCATTGTTACATCCATCACCCACATAGTACCAACTAGTAGGAATAGAAGCAATAAAATTGAAATAATTAATGAAATGGAAAAAAGTATCAACATTTTGGATCTCTCGTACAGAAACATCATTAGAAAATGAACCTTTCAAATCCTCTTTTACCATCACTAGCTGAAGACTAGATTTTCCTTGCACTTGATCCTTACTAGCTATTGTAGACATGAGAGTCAGTTTACTTCTTGCATTTACAATCATTTTCAAATATCTGATGTTTACAATTGATCCTTCATTCATATAATGATCCTTTACAATGTATTCAATTCCATTTTTAAACAAATGATACTTGTTATGTTCCCTGTAGAAGATAACTTTCCTGTCATATAAGTACGGGCTATCAAACAAAATCCCATAGATATCAAGTGGAACCACATCAAATTCAGCCTCATCTATGAACTTAGATGTTATTGCAAATCTTAACTTACATTACTTTGTAACTCGCAATCTTTTATCATTGCACACCCAACCTAATGGATAAGGTCTCTTATGTGATGTAGTTTTTAATCCCTATTGTTTAACAACTTCCTCTGAAATTAGATTAACTTGAGACCCACTATCTATCAATGTGTCAATTTTAGTGTTCTTAGAGATCACCCTTATATGAAAAAGTTCACACCTTTTACTATCTTCAGGAACAAAATGACTTTTTGAAGTTGAACATGAAACATTAGTGGTAGAGTCAACAAAAGATTTACCTTTCAAACCCACAACTGATATTTTTGTTTCATCATCAAAATTTGATCCAAGATACTGAACCATAGCTATAGTCTTTAGCTTTCCTTTGTGATCCTTCTTAAACCACTTTGGTTTTAACTTGGGATGTAGTTTCCAACACTTTTCTTCTGCATGTCCTTTCTTTTGACAATGTAAACAAGTAGGCTTTTCACCTTCCTCTTTCTTCACTGTGCCTACTGTCCTACCCTTCTTGTGTTCTTCAGGAGGAACAAATTCTTTCTTTGAACTAAAACTTGTGTTTCTTCCACCTACTTCAATATGAGTTGCTTGAACACATACCTCATCAAAGTTAGAAGGACTAAATATCAATATTGTATGCTTCAAATAAGAATGCATTCCACATATATACTTTAATAAAGTATCTTGTGTGTAAAGAGGAATTCCAAGAGTTAATGCCCTCTTCCTAAACACTTGTGTATACTCTTATATAGACCGCCCTTTACCTTGCCTAAAATTTTTCTAGTCCATAATGACTTGTTGCATATGATCCAAAGGATAAAACCATCTCTTCAATGTAGATATAAATTCATACCAAGATGAAATAATTTTACCATGTGTAGCAAGATCATCCTAGATCTTACTCTCCCACTAGACTAATGTAGTACCTACCATTCTTAGAGTAGCTAGCTGGATTTTGGAAGAATTATCCAAAATATTTCTAACCCTATAATACACTTCCATCTACTTAAGCTAGTTATCCAATTTATCGGCATCCAATTCACCATTATATATAGGAAAGTCAAACTTTACATCAAGCTTTAACAAGGGTGTCTTAACACATTGTTTATATTTAGAAGAAGTAGATAGAGAAGAGGAAGATGATTGTTGAGATAATGGGTGTTGCACACATTGCATAATATTGTTATTTTATTATTTATTATTTATTATTATGTAATGTTGTGCCTAGGTAGACGTGCAGCATGTAAAGATTCCCATGGGATATACTTGATGAGTTGTATTGTAACATTGTGATAATATTTCATGTAATTATTTAATATTGGGGAAAAGAATTAAATGCCTAATATTAAATGTGGGGTTAGTGGATTAGGTAGCACATGGTTTATGTAATACCACTTAGTGGTTTTGTGAGACTTGCTACTAAATAGGCAGCCACAAGAGTAGTTGTTGTAGAGTAAGAGTGAGAAAGGCAAGAGTCAAGTGGGACAAGGCTTGACAGGTTAGCCAGGGGAGCATTTGTGAAGGTTGGAAGCATGGCATGGGATGTGTAGATTCATGCTTGTTCACATAGTTTGCTTGGTTATGGCTATGGACATGAAGGCTTCCATGGTTGTATGGCATTGGTATTTTTGCTGAATAATACATGGTGATGGATGCTTTTGGAGGCTGGGTTTTTCCCTCAATGGGGGTTTCCCAGGGTATATCTTGTGTCACATTTTGTGGGTATGTTGTCTATTCTCTTGCATGTGGATTTTAATTTTGTGTTTATTTCAGATCTATTATGGGTTATGTGGAAACAATTATTATTCTTTCTTGCCAAGTTTCCTTACAAGTGGTATCAGAGCCATGGTTTTATTGTTTGTAACCCTAGATTGAATCCATGGGAATGTATGAGAGGATAAAAGAAAAGGGCAAGATATATGAATGATTTATTGCAGATATGAGGGTTTTGGGTTTGCTGTTATGATGGGATGTTAAAAGATTTCGGCATGTGAAATTTTTGGACAAAAAGATTTTTTGGATGTTTCATTTAAAATGAGGGTTTTGGGGGGTAGCTTGCAGAAACGACCTCCTGGGTAAAAACAGACCTCACCATTGGATCCGGGTCGACATTTTCATAAATTTTGATATATGACATGCCCTAGTTTGGCCATGTTTAGAGGAAATGAAAGAGTTTTTTGGTTTCAGCCCATGATGGTCGTCAAATTTAATCCTGTCGAAATTTTCGTCACTAAAAAAAATAAAAAATGAAAAATCGTACAGAAAATGGTAAAAAGACTGTCTTAGTAAAACGACCATAACTTTCTCTCAGAATATCAAATTTCAGAGTTCTTATAGGCGTTGGAAAGCTAATTCAGAGCACTACAACATGGTGTAGGTTTGGTTCTATTATTTTTAGATTTTGTTAAGTTTTAAGAGCCCTAAATTTAGGTGTTATTTATTTTGAGCACGGATTAGGGCATAACTTGGGCATACGGAGTTGGATTTTGGACTTCGAGTAGTCAACAGAAAGCTCTTGGAGATCTCTACACATTGGTTTAGATTTGGTTTAGGTTTGGCATGATTTATTTGTTGATATACTTATCTAAACAGTTTATGATAGATTTTGACTATGGTAACGTTGTGAATTTATGACATTGGAGATTTAAGTTTTGATGTCATTGTATACTCAATTCATATTTTAGAATGGTCTCATGATGATATGGTTATTAGTGTTTGGTTTGGATATGTATGATGACTTGTTGGATCTATAAGTTGTGTAGTGCTGTAAGCAGTCTATACTTACAGGTTGCATTTATGGTTTGGTTATGGGTTGTCTTTGCCCATTGATCTTTCATTATTGGTGCATATTCAGATTGGTGGCTTAGATTTGGGTTGTCTATGCCCTAAGTCACATGATTTACTATTTTCTTCATGTAGAAGGGATGAGATGTTGTTACCAGGTATAGTCATGGTGGAGGATTGTGGTTGACTATTTTATGCTGACAGGTTGGACACTCTGAGAGACAGATGCTTAGTTCATGGATGTGATCATGGTGTCATGGATTTTGGCATGACATAATTGGATATATAGGTACATCCTTGATGTTCATTAGTTTGGATTTCTGATTCAGTTATGGTGGTATATCTTCTTGGTAGAGGATCATGGTTATTTGGTTTCTTTTGAGGAGCTCATGATGTGCACTTTGAGTTCTTTAATAGTTTGATGCCTTGGTTGATTCTCATGGTTAGAATATGGTTTTTTCATCATTATGTCATGGATAGCTTGGATACACAGTTTAGTGGGAGCTTGTGACAGTGATGGGGTGATAGTGCAGGATTAGTTCCTGGTTTGGTTTAGATCTTCATGTAGGAGATGGATTTTATGATGTCATAGGTGACTTGGTACTACATTTGTGTGGGAGTTGTTGGCATTGATATATTTATTGAGTGTTTTCATATGTTGAAGGTTTTTCTTAGATCCTATTGTTGCAGAAGCATCTTTGACATTTGCATGGTGCACTTGTTATCTTCACGGTATGTGGAGATGGTTCTTCCTGGTATGTGGAGATGGTTTTCTTCATGGTGTGTGAAGATGGTTGCATCTTGAGGACTCACAGGGTTCTTGGAAAAGGTGTGGTTTATGCTTCTATTTGGCATGTTATCTTTGGTATGAGGATGGTTTGATTATTATGTCATGGTATACTCTTGATATGCATTTAGAGTTGTGACATGTTATAGTATGTTCATGTGGAGCATGTTATCTCTTTGGTTGATATGGTTTAGATCATGTTGTTATGTTTATGTTCTTGAGGCCATGGTTGGAACTTTGACATTGATCTTGGTTTAGTTTCTTGGTATTGAGTACACTAATCATAAGCTGGATACTTCATGATATTACTATGTTGCATTTGGACTTGGCATGGATTGATTGGTTATAGGTGCTCATGGATACTTAGAGATGGTGGTGATGCTGATTTCTCTTGGATTAGAGAAGTATTTGTTGGGATGGTTGATGGTTTCAATAGGAAGTTCGAGGGGTAGTCACCTGATATGGACTTGAGAGGAGATTGTTCTTAGATGAGTCTTGGTTGGAGACTTGGGTATCTTGATGAGCATTCTCATTCCCCACTCTTGGTCTACTCAGTGATTTGCTACTTGAGAGGTATAGCCCATTGTTTTTCTCAGTTGCATTATATTTTGTCTTTCATGGATATGGATCTTGAGCTATGGTACATGAGTTAGTTCTAGAGGGTTCATTTGAGAGATGGTTAAGCATTGGTTATCTCCATGTGCATATTTTGTTATGCTGGTTGGGTTTGGGAGATGGTTTTATATTGGGCATTTTTCTTGGATTAGGAATGGTTATTCCTTGGTTTAGGAATGTTTTATGAGTTTGATCTTCTTGTGAGAGGCTTACATCCATGATTAGTTATATGGTATGGTTTGGGTGTTGTTGAGGCTTCTTGTTGGGGTTTTATGGAGCAGATCATACTTGCACAGTTTACATCTAGAGGTGTGTGTAGAAAGACATGATACAGGTTATGATTTGCATGGTTTCTCTTGGTCTTGGTTATCTTCTTGGATGTTCAGTTTTTCTTACATTGGATTTGAGATTGGTTAGAGATTGTGATCACTGGTTTGTGCTCACGTTTGTCATGTGAGAGATGACATGGTTATTACTTTATCTCTTTCCTCTATTGGTTGTGGAGAATTTGGGAGACTATTAGAGACTTGTTATGAGAGTTGTTCTTGCAAGATATCAGTTTATGTATTGTGGATGTCCTTGATACTACATGGATTCACTTCTTTGAGATGTTGTGAGTGGATTGGTTATAGATTTGACATTATCTTTTGTAGTGGGAGCTTCTTGGTATATATGTGGCAGGTATTTCTATTGAGGCTTGTGATTGTAGGTTATAGATTGGATATGTTGATGATGTGAGATTCACTTGTTATACCTTTGAGGTATAAATAGTTGGATGGGTTTGGCACTTGTTGTGGGTGCTATTTCAGCTATGGATATTTTGACAACTACGGATACATGTGATTACCTTTGGATCAGGTTTTTTTGTGTGCTTGGCATTTTAGTTGGTACAGGATTTTATGATCTTCTAATGCGACATGTTAGGTGGCTTTCTCTTTGGATGGCTTCTATGTATGTCCAGTGGTAGTGGCATAATAGGAGGTGAGATCATTCATGTTTGAGATGCTAGATACTTTGATTTTGTTGTGGGTACTAGGATGGAGTACTTGGTGTATTTTTTATCCATGATGGTGGATGTGCTGGGAGGGATTGTTCTATTGTTCATTTATGTGTTGCTACAGATTAACCCTATGCAATGTATACAACAAGTAGGAGATTGTTGAGATAATGGGTGTTGCACACATTGCATAATATTGTTATTTTATTATTTATTATTATTATTATGTAATGTTGTGCCTAGATGGACATGCAACATGTAAAGATTCCCATGGGATATACTTGATGAGTTGTATTGTAACATTGTGATAATATTTCATGTAATTATTTAATATTGGAGAAAATAATTAAATGCCCAATATTAAATGTGGGGTCAGTGGGTTAGGTAGCACATGGTTTATGTAATACCACGTAGTGGTTTTGTGGGACTTGCTACTATATAAGCAACCACAAGGGTAGTTGTTGTAGAGTAAGAGTGAGAAAGGGAAGAGTCAAGTGGGACAAGGCTTGACAGGTTAGCCAAGGGAGCATTTGTGAAGGTTGGAAGCATGGCATGAGATGTGTGGATTCATGCTTGTTCACATAGTTTTCTCAGTTGTGGCTATGGCCATGAAGGCTTGCATAGTTGTATGGAATTAGTATTTTTGCTAAATAATACATGGTGATGGATGCTTTTGGAGGCTGGGTTTTTCCCTCAATGAGGGTTTCCCAGGGTATATCTTGTGTCACATTTTGTGGGTATGTTGTCTATTCTCTTGCATGTGGATTTTAATTTCATGTTTATTTCAGATCTATTATGGGTTATGTGGAAACAGTTATTATTCTTTCTTGCCAAGTTTCCTTACCATGATGAAGAAGATGATGGAGATGAAGGTTCAGGAGGGTCACTACCACCTCCTACTCCTTTTCCTTTTCCATCTTTTGCTAAGGATTTAACTTCTTCTTTCTTCCTAGCCTTATCTCCATTTCTCAACTGTTGTTCATGCCTCTCTTGGAGAAGAATGTCCACCAAAGCTTTCAATTCCACAAAAGCTCTTTGGAAGGCTTCTACATCGAATTCAAAAAGATTTTGTTTAGATGCCATGACTTGCAAAAAATTTCTTCTTTTCCCAATATCTGGATTGAACTCTACAAGTTCACCTTCTCCTTTTTTCAACTTCAACCTAGTTAACATTCACCACCTACAATTTCTCTGCAAAAATAGGCTCTGATACCAAAATTGATCTATAAACTAGGATTTACAAGTTTTATAACTTTAATCCAAATACAGATTTAATCCCTGATCTAGGTAGTAAATATGTGGTTATGTATTGAAAAACTGTTGAAAATTATAGAGAAGAAGAATCTAGGACTGATACAGAGAAATTTTAACCAATTACATAAAGTTAAATTAATGCTTTTACTGAAGCAAATTAATGTAATTGAAAATGCAAAAAAGAAGAATACATAATCAACTGACAAAAAAGAAATGAGAGATAAGAGGCACAACACAATTTGATCTTGGAGAACTCACCCTATCCAGACTATGTCTCCGGGTCCTACTCCAACTGGTGGACCAATCCAATTAACTAAAAAATCAATTACAATGTGTTACTATATCAATCCCTTCAAATACATCAACATTATTTTGCTCTGATGTACGAGACTAAAAAATATGTCCTCTCAAATTTTTTCTCTTCTCGTCAACAATAAATCATCCTTCTGATTCCTCTCAAAGATTGAATAATCACAATAATTTTTCTATGTCTTGGAAAGGTCCCCTACTCCCCCTTTTATACATAAAACAACCTAAAATAGGCCAAAACCATATTTTACATTGATAGGGCCTTTAACAAATTAAATTTCGAAACATCTCCTTTTTGCCATTTAATATTTTTGGCATTTAAAAATTTTGTGGTTAAAAGTTATAACAAAATAACAAAAACCCTTATTTTAAATAATGTTGGGCGTATTTATTGTGGGTATATAACAACTCTTCTCCTAATATCAAATGTACTATAAATAGCTCATTGTTTGGTCTTATTTTTAGGAGAGCAATGATTGGGAGTTCAACTCCCATCATCTAATTCCTTTAATTTGAATTTTTTCCCCTCTTAAAGATTTTACGATGTCATGTTGATGTCATCAAAATCCACACTTTTACCTGAACTTCAAACTATCATAACTTTTACATTTGATCTTTATTTTTGATGAAATGAACGCCATTGAAAAGCTTTTAACAAGCTCTTTCATTTGAAATCCATTGTTGACCACTTTTGAGATGATTATTTTTTCACCTTTTTACAGCCTTTGGTCCTAGTTTGACCAAACTTTGACTGGTCATAACTTTGTCATCTAAACTTCAATTTTGCTCATTCAATTTGCATTAGAGTCAGAATTGTGAGGACTTCAACATGGTACTGATTACTTAAGTTTTGGAGATACTTCAAATTTCAATGAAAATATCCCCCGAATCATTCCACTTATCTACTTTTGGTTTTTTCTCAACTTTCGATTCAAGGGAATGACTACACTAAATATGCCTTTTACTTAGGTTGGAGAACATGCACTTTTTAGATAGAAAATGATTATAAGTGGGGAAAAATGATCTTCATAAAGGATGAAGTAATAACTTTCATTTTAAGTAAAAGGTTGAATGGACTTGATAACAACCTTTCAGAAATCAAGGATAAGAGTTTCTAATAGTAGACAAGACTTTGTGAGAAAATAATTTCTTAAAGGAAAAAGCAACTTTGAGAGCGACAAACAGGTGCTCTCTTTAGTAAAAGGATTTGATAGTAACCAATTTCTATGTTTTGATAAATGTTTTCATGAGGTCATTTCACAATATAGACAGTTTAAACATGCTTTATTGGGCTATGTTCAATTTGGATTCAATGTGTTACTCATTGGGCCTGCTAGGTGGATCCCTCGTGATTTTTTCTGAATCTAGTGTGATATTTCCTAGTTAATCTAAGAGGTGAGTTGATACAAGAGTCGATCGATAAAATTACACATCAATGATCCTTTAAGGTATGAGAAAAAGAAGTCAACCTCTTGTGGGGACAATGACTCTTGAGGATGAAGTCCAAGTATCCTTATGCCTCTACTACAAAAAAAAAAATGCCAGGTACTTCAAAGAAGACTTATATTCTCTTGCACCATGAGTGACACACCAAGGATAAAAGGGTAAATACTAAGTGGTTCATAATAAGATCCATGACGTCCTCCCAAATAGTTTTAATACATGTGACCCACCTAAGAGTCTATTTTGACCAATTTGAACTTGTCTCCTAAGGGGACATGCATTTTCCAAAGGAGAGAAATTTCTAGAAGCACTCGTAAGTTATTATGGATAGTCTTACTAACAACTTCCATACATGCATCACATATTTAATGGTTCTATTTTGAAATAAATAAGAGATAGCTCAAAAAATGTGTTTGAAAATACATCTTCAAATGCACAAAATATTTGGGTCTATTTCAACCTTGAAGCTTTTAGACTTTCTATCTATGATTGAAGACACTCATGATTAAGCATGTATTGTTCTTTCCAACTTGATAGCATACATCAACATAAGAAATCAAGTCAACTTAATAAATTGTGAATGAAATATTTTGAAAAGAATGAGAATAAGAGTGGTTTACCTTAGAAAATTCAAGATTTTATGATTTCTTTTTAAGCCCCAAAATTGAAGTGTGTTGATTTGCAATGTTCTTTTCCTCTTAAGCATTCAAGATTCGATAAAATTGTTTTTAAGTCCAAATTGAAGGTGTGATTCATAGATTTTTTATTTGATTCTTATTACATTCAAGAGTGTGTTTGATTTCTATGCATTCATTCCAATGAAAATCTCCAATGAAAATATTATCAATCTTTTAAGCATTCAAGATGGAGTTCGTATTTGTTTAATTTTAGCATTTAAATTGAAATGTGATGAATTTGTTCATTTTTATCCCTTTGCATTCAAGACTTGTTTGATGATTTAATAAGCCCAAATTGAAGGTGTGATTAATCCATCATTAAGCATGAAAGTATTAGATTGTGGTGACTGATCAAGAAAGTACTGTACACATTTCAAAAAAATTTGGGCCATGGCTGATGTTGTGGTTGACATATGGCTGCAATGTTGTAACCCTAAAGCAGCATAAAAATACTTGTATAAAAGAGCTTAGGGTTAGGTATTTTTTCATTATGTTGTAATGCAAAATTGGTTCTTATGGCAGTATTGACCTGTAAGGGATTACATATTGTAATAAGGTTGTATTCACTGGATCATAATAATATCAAACTTGCTATTTGGTGGACATAGCCCAAGGATTGGGTGAACCAAGTTAAATCTTGGTGCCTTATGTTCTTTTCTGTGTGATCTACTATTTTTTGTTATTGGTTATATTTGCATGTAATTTTTATTTCTATTTGTGGTTTAATCCTAACAAGTGGTATCAGAGCCTACTTATTTTTTTAGTTATCCTTTGTAGGAAAGTCTCATAGTTGAGTGGGAGCAATGACAGATGAGGCTAAGCTGAGGGTTAATAGGTTTAATGGGCAGAACTTTTAGTTATGGAAGATGCAAATGGAAGACTATCTTTATCAGAAAGATTTATGGAAGTTGTTGGAAGGCAAAACCAAGAATTAAGGATCTATGCCAAATGATGAATGGGATCTTTTGGATAGAAAGGCACTTGGAAGAATTCAATTATGCCTGGCACCATCAGTGACATTTAATATTACAAAAGCAAAGATGACAGAAGAATTGATGAAAACCCTAGCAACATTGTATGAAAAGCCCTCCACTTCAAACAAGGTATTTCTCATGAAACATTTATATGAAAATGGTAGAAGGTGGATATATTACAGATCATTTAAATGAGTTTAATACTATTACTAGTCAGTTATCTTCTATGGGTATCAATTTTGAAGAAGAAATTAGGGCTCTCTTGATTTTGTGTTCTTTGCCTGAAAGTTGGAATGGCTTTGTAATGGCTGTGATAAATTCTATTCCTGGATCTAGTACCCTAAAATATGATGATGTGATTGGTGTTATTTTGAGTGAGGAAACTCGCAGGAAAACTTTAGGTGGATCTACATCAAGAAGTGCTTTGAATGCACAAAGTAGGGGCAGAATGAATGAGAGAGGAAGTAATTCTAGAAATCATGGGAAATTAAGAGGACAGTTAAATGGGAGGAGGTCTCAATCGAGAGGACCGAACAACTACTAGTACTATGGGAAACTAGGGCACACAAAGAACGATTGCCAAAATCGAAAAAAAATAAAGGAGATAAATCAAATGGAGACAAGGAGCCAAATGTGGTAAGTAACAAATCTAAAGAGGATGCTTTGCTTCTATCTTTAGAAAGTGTTGATGATTCATGGGTTTTAGATTCTGGTGCTTCATTTCATGCTACACCTCATAGAGGTCATTTCATTGATTATGTCTAAGGGGATTTTGGACTTGTTTATTTGGGGGATAATGAACCCTGTCAAATTGTTGGAAAGGGAAATATTAAGATTAAGTTGCAGAATGAGAATCATTGGCTACTACATGAGGTAAGACATGTTCCAAGGCTGAGTAGAAATTTAATTTCAATAGGGGAACTCAATGATGAGGGTTGTGTAGTTACTTTTAATGATAAAAATTGGAAGGTTTCAAAAGGTTCCCTTGTAGTAGCAAAAGGTGTGAAAGTAGGCACCTTATATCTTTGTATAGGTCATATTGTTCCTTCTACTTTAATTGTTTTAGAAAAAAATGAATGTTCAGGAACAATTGTTGTAGTTGAGCAGGGAGAACAAATAGTTGTTGTAGATTTTGATACAACGCTGTGGCACAATAGACTTGGGCACATGAGTGAGAAAGGTATGAAAGTACTTCATTCAAAGAAAGTTTTACCAGGTCTAAAATGTGTTAATATAGATTTCTTTGAAAGTTGCGTGTATGGAAAAAAAAAAGAGAGTGAGCTTTGTGAAGACTGGGAAGGAAAACAAAAAGGAGAAATTAGAGCTTGTGCATACCAATGTATGGGGACTGGCTTAGGTATCTTCCCTTGGTGGATCTCATTATTATGTTACATTTATTGATGATGCAACTAGAAAAGTATGTATTTATTTCCTTAGATAGAAATCTAATGTATTTCAAACTTTTAAGAAATGGAAATGCTTGGTTGAAAATGAGACTGGTAAGAAATTAAAATGTCTCAAATTTGATAACGGTGATGAGTATTGCAGTCATGAATTTGAAGATTATTGCTCCACTAATGGTATTCATAGACAGAAAACTATTCCAAGGGCTCTACAGGAAAATGGAGTGGCTGAATGCATGAATATGACTATAATGGAGAGTGCAAGGAGCATGAGGTTGCATGCTAGGTTGCCCTTACACATGTGGGAAGAGGCTATCAATACTACTATATATTTGATTAATAGAGGTCCCTCTACTCCTTTGGGCTATGGTATTCCAAAGGAGGCATGGACTAGTAAGAAGGTGAGTTATTCTTTTCTCAAAACCTTTGGCTGTGAAGTATTTTCTCACATAGATTCTAAAAATAGAACCAAGCTACAAGCTAAGTCAAAGAAATGTGTAGTTCTTGGATATGGCATTAATGAATTTGGTTATAGGCTTTGAGATTTTGAAGATCAAAAATTTTTAAGAAGCAAGGATGTCATATTCAATGAGAAAGTGTTGTACAAAGATCTATTGCAGCAATATGAGAAGAAAGAAGATGATTATGTAGTGTTGGATAATACTCCAAAAGCTGGTGTTCCAACCATTCCTCATGATGTGCAACAACTGCAACAACAAATACCACACACATTGGTCAATGTTAGATGGTCAACAAAGAAAATAAGACCTCCACAAAGATTTTCTCCCTCTTTGTATTCAATTTTACTTACTGATGTTGGTGAACCTAAATGTTATGATGAAGCTGTGCAGGTGGATACTAAGATTCAGTGGGAGTCTGCAATCAAAGAAGAAATGGACTCTTTGCTGAAGAATAAGACATGGTATTTATGCAAGTTGCTTGTAGGTAAAAAGGCTTTATAGAATGAGTGGGTTTATAGGTTAAAAGAAGAGGATGGAGGTAAGAAAATATTTAAAGCCAGGTTAGTTGTGATAGGATTTGCATAGAAAAAAGGAATTGATTTTGATGAGATATTTTCTCCTGTTGTTAAAATGACTTCTATCCATACTATTTTAAGTCTTGTGCCTACTGAAGAATTTCTTTTAGAGTAGCTTGATTTTAAAACAACCTTCCTTCATGGTGATTTGGATGAAGAGATATATATGGCTCAGCCACAGGAGTTTGTGGTCAAAGATAAGGAGAACTTAGTGTGCAAATTGAAGAAAAGTTTATATGGCTTGAAGCAAGCACCTTGGAAATGGTATATAAAATTTGACATTTTTATGCATGAGCATGGATATAATAGGTGTCTTTCAAATTATTGTGTTTATTTTAAGAGGTTGGATGATGATAGCTACATTATTTTATGTTTATATGTTGATGATATGCTTGTTGTTGGATCTAACATGGATCATATTAAGGGGCTGAAATGCTAGTTAGCACATGCATTTGCTATGAAGGATTTGGGGGCAGCAAAAAAAATCCTTGGTATGAAGATTTTTTAGAGATAGGAAGAATAGAACATTAACACTATCTTAGGTTGATTATGTGGAGAAGGTGTTGTAACATTTCTCTATGGAGAATGCTCAAGCTGTCAGCACACCTTTACCTAGTCATTTGAAGTTGACTAAGGAGATGTGTCCCAAGACATAGGAAGAGGAGGAAAAGATGTCCAAGGTACCCTATGCTTTAGCTGTAGGAAGCTTGATGTATGCTATGGTATATACTAGGCTAGATATTGCATATGTAGTGGGAGTCATTAGCAGGTATATGAGTCATCCAGGAATTGAGCGTTGGAATGTTGTCAAATCGATTCTCAGATATTTGAGAGGAACATCTAATAAGTGTTTACACTTTGGGGGCTCTACTACTATTTTACAGGGCTATTTTGACTCAGATTTGGTAGGGGATATTGATACCAGGAGGAGTACTACAATTTATGTCTTTACTGTTGGTGGGGCAGCCATGAGATGGGTTTCTAGGTTACACAAGATTAATGCTCTATCCACTATAGAGGCAGAGTATATTGCTGCTATAGAGGTAGCCAAGGAGATGATATGGCTTCAGTTCTTCTTTGAAGAATTTGGAGATCTTCAGAAGGATAATTATTTGTTCATAGATAGTTAGAGTGTCATTCATCTTGCAAAGAATTCCACTCTACATTCTAAGACCAAACACATATAGTTGCAATACCATTTTATTTGGTTAGTTTTGGAGGATGGACAGTTAAAGCTGGAGAAGATACATACAAATGACAATCCAACAGATATGTTGACAAAGGTAGTAACAAGGGAGAAGCTAAACTCCTCTTTAGCTTCGGTTTGTTTTCTAGACTGAATATGAATAAAAGAATAGTAGAGTCTAGGGTGGCTTGATCTAGTGGGAGCTCCATCTAGTAGCAATATTGCTATAGGATTAGTCTCCAAGTGGGAGATTGTTGTTTAGCATGGAGCTTGATCAATCCCCAAGTGGGAGATTGTTAGATTGTGGTGATTGATTAGGAAAGTATTGTGCATACTTCAAAAAATTTTGGGTAATGGCTGACATTGTGGCTGACATATGGCCGACATATGGCTGACATGTTGTAACCCTAAAGTAGCATAAAAATACTTGTATAAAAGAGCTTAGGGTTAGGTATTTTTTCATTATGTTGTGATGCAAAATTGGTTCTTATGGTGGTATTGAGCTGTAAGAGATTATGCATTGTAATTAGGTTGTATTCACTAGATTGTAATAATATTAGACTTGCTATTTGGTGGACATAGGCCAGGGATTGGGTGAACCATGTTAAATCTTGGTGCCTTGTGTTCTTTTCTGTGTGATCTACTATTTTCTATTATTGTTTATATTTGCATGTAATTTTTATTTCTGTTTGTGGTTTAATCCTAATAGAAAGTTAATTAAAAAAATATTTCAATGACAAATTGATAGCAATAATTAGCAAATTGATAGTTTCCTAGGCTCCCTCACCTGCACAAAAGATGAAATCCATAGTTAGGTCCTTTAAAAATTTTAGTTAAGTAAGTTCACTATAGAAAACATCAAATGCACTACCAAATTATAAAAAAGTCCTACAGAGCACTTCACTAAGCGCTACACAAATATTTTCCTCTAATGCATTCTAGGATGATGTAGATGTGCTAAATGATAGATTGAATGTGTTTATTGTCTATATGGATGAGTTAAAACAAATCATAAATCCACTAAAATAATGTTTAGGTCTTTTGGTGCAAGCAAAAAATCAAAATTTACGGTTTGAACAAATGCACTATAGAATTGAACAAATTTTCTACATAATAGTAGAAGTGTGGGATAGAAAATCACAACTGTATTGCCGAACTAAAAAAATGCACTATAAAATTAAATAGATGTACTAAAATATAGAGAAAAAATGTTGAAAGGTTGTATGAATATGCTAAAATAGACTATGGATGTGCTAAAAAAATGTTCTAGTTCTTTGGTGTAGAAAAAAAATGAAAACTTGTTGTGATTTCAAATGCGCTATAGTTTTGTTTGAACATAGTAAAGCAAGATTCAAATGCATATAAAAGGTTACAAATGCACTAAAAGAGGTCAGAGATGCATTAGAGAAAGTGGTATATGCACTAAAATGACCCAAAATTTTTTTGCCTGGGCTATTAAAAGGTTTTTGAGCACTTTTTGAGGTCTCTAAAGCATGGTTTTTGCTTCCAAATGCATTTCTTAACCTACACAAGATACAAAACCAACCTACAACACACTCAAACAATAAAAACACTAGACTTTTAGTTCATAAGAAAGATAGATTGAAATGGATGAATGAATGACCCATTTGTGGGGTCCCATCAGGTGTACCAAAATGTATCACCTATGGATTGTTAATGCTAATAAAATGCCAAAGTTAGACAAAGCATTCAACAAAACAACATGCTTAACACCTATGAGAAGACCTTCAACATGAAACCAAAAAAAATTAAAAGGAGTGAAAACCTCAATCTTCCAAGTAGCTCCAAGTTGAAGAGGATTTGTCTAAGTAATGGAGATGCGTGCTCAAGTATGCTTTGAGCCTTCAACAGATCGGAGATGGGTATGTATTTTAGCATGATAAGGGTGTATTGGATGACTTTTTGCTTTACAAGAGCATTATAACATTACAATAAATAGTGGATATGAATGTGAAGGGAGAGGGATTCAGTTATAGGTCAAGGGAGATAAAGATGGAGGGTAAAGATGAAAAGTGGAGGAAGGATGAGGGAGGGCTAGGATGCAAGGAGAGGGAAGCACATGGATTGTACTTTCTCAAATCCATAGCCTTGTGAAAAGTTTCACAAGGAGAGAGGATGAGAAAAATGGAGAGAAAGTGAGGGAACAAAGGAGCTATAAGGGAGATCAAGTGTGTAAGAGGAATGTAAGGGAGTGCAAGGACTATGTAAGGAGCCATTAAGCCTTTGTAAGAGCATTTAATGCATTTGAGTGGGAGTGTAAGAGAGATGTAAGAGATGGGACGAGAGGTTTGACTTTGGTGTGGGTTAAGATTTCTTAATCCATACTTAAAGTTGTGCAAATGATTAGGGTAAGGATTAGGGTTGGATTAGAGGGGGGATTAAGAATCAAGTGGCATGTTAGAGGAATGCAAGTGGGTTGGGTAATTAAATAGGTTTAATTAGTTAATTAAATAGGTTAGCATGCGTGAATGGGTTGGGTTGAGTTAGAACTAAGGATTTAAGATTGAGTTAAGGGTTAGTTAGGGGTTGTGGATTTAATTAAAATGAATTATTTAACAAAATGGGAATTTGTGATTAAATTAAATAGATATTATCCATCTATTCAATTTAATAGAAGAATAGTGATTTGATTGGTAATTAGACTTTTGGTTTTCATTTAATTTATCAATTGGACTATGGTCAATTAAATAAATAAATAAACTAGGGGATGACATAAAATTAATTAAATATTAAATATTTAATCAATAATGTCCTAGGAGATGACTAAATAGGTTACTTAAATGATGTAATCGGATTTAGGTGTTTACACTAGGCAGTCCACTAGGATTGATCCTTGCACCAAGATATTGAGTGGCTAAATAAGGTGACCTCTAACCTAAAGTTTCTAGTAAGGGTCTCAATTAATAACATACCTCTTGCATCTCATACAGAATAGAGACCTCACAACTACAAGAGAATTCAAACTAGCAATTTCTCCATGGTCACAATCCCATGAGCGTCCTCACTAGAGTGAATGAATATACTATATCCTCCAAGACTTTGGCCTTTGTCTAAGAATTTTTATTATAGCAGATTGAAGAAGCTAGGTTTTCTTATTCCCATTTGGGTCATTCCTATTGATATTTTTGTCCAACTGTAAGAATTTGGTATAGTTTTGATGCCATGTAAGAATTTTCCTTAGGGAAAAATTTACCTAGGAACTAAGATGTCAAACACAAGCATAACTATAGACCAAAAATGGATATGATCAATTAATCAGAGTATGTCCTAATACATTGCTTTGTTCAATATGTGATGTCCAAATAGACTAGGAGTGCCTATATATAAAGACCTCTTAGGAAGAGCCTAGAATGTCTCTAGAAATAACTAGGAGATAAGATAAGCATTGACAACTAAGCACACACCTTATCCAAAATTCTAGATGAGTGGATAAGAATGAGAAGCTTGTAGACACAATCTGCTTAATTAGTGTGCTAACTCCTATGTTTTAGACACCATGTTCATAAAAGAGGTGTGAACTCCTGTGTTTTCAACATGACAACTCACAAGAGTGCACATACTCCTAGATAACTTGTAGTGCCTACCCTCGTTCACATCTTTTCTGGACATTGATGCTATTATTATTAGACTTTGATGGACTAGTTTTATGTTGATGGTTTAGTGGCATTGTTTTGACACTATCAGATATTATGTTATGGATTCAGTGGTTATATGATGAGATCATTTAGATTTTACATTTCATGCATACATGATGATCATTATACTATTTTCAGTTATTATTGATGATTAGATGGATGGTTTATTATCTCATGTGTTTTATTATGGATACTTACCCCATACTTGCATGTGTATGGTGTGCGTGTTTTCTTATTGTATGGCATTTCTGATGTGGTTAAGGAAGGGAGTTGTAGTCACCTGCTTAGTTGGGATCTACATGATGCACCACTTCCTACCATTGTCTATTTAGCTTAGCATTATATATTGTATGTACATGCATGGTTTTTTTGCAGGTTGTAGGTACCGGGTATCGACTTCCCTGAATTGCCAGGATGAGCGTACCCTATTATACTATCTCAATGATAAGAGAAAGGAGATAAATTCTCAAGTGCAAATCCCAAACCCTTAAACCATTTGTCCTAGTGAGTTAGGAAAAGTATCAAAGTTGAGTACCCACCGAATGTGTCGGATGACATATTTCATGATTTTTAACCCTTTAGACTGATTTTGTATGATTTGTTCTATGATGGGTTTTCATATTTTATCTTGGAGGTCTATGGTGAATTTTATATTAATTAAGTCTTAATAAATGGATTTAATTAATAAATTAATTATTTGAGAAAATTAATATAAAATATCATGTTATTTGATATTTTGATTATAATTAATTAAATGAGGATTAATTGAGAGAAAAGAATTAAATAAAAGAAAATTAGAAATTAAAATTAATAATAATTATAAAATAATAATAAAGTAATAAATAAATAATAATAATAAAAGTTATAAAAATTAAAATAAAAGTTATAAAAAAATTAAAATGGAAGTTATAAAAATTTAAATAGAAATTATATAAAAGTGGATTGGAGTTATAAGCTTGCATGGGAGTTAACACACTTCTCTATTCCTCATGTGTCAACAACACAGGGGTTTGTGCATCAATTAAGTACATGGTGTCTGCAACCCTATGGCTCATCTTGAAGGTTGGAAAAGACCCATGCTTAGTTGGTGACACCTTTCAATTATTTCTAGAAGCATTCTAGAGGTTTCCTGAGAGCTCTTTATATTCAGGCATCCCTAGAAGCTTAGACATAGCGTTTGGAGTGCAATTGGAGCATTGGAAGATTCAAAAATTATGAAGAAGGGAGCTTGCTCTACAGGTTTTTTGAGGAAGAGTGAATTAGCATCAGAATTTGGGTAGATTCTTGTGATTTTACTTATGCTATTTCTGCATCTTGCATTCCCTGTCTTCTTCGTGTCTTCCATATGTCTTCTGAGGAATTTCATATTTTTATTGTATGCATTCTCAATATGGGCAATTGAATTTATGTGGAAATCTTTATATGCATAGATCTGAAAGAAAACGGGGCTAGGGTTTAAATTCATAGCCAAACCCATTAAATTATTTATTGGATAAATTTGAAGATCAAAGATTTAAAGGAAAATTCTGAAAATTAGAATTTCTAAGTAAACTATGTATATACTTGAATCTGCATACGCATATACATATATATCATTATATACATATATATGTGTATGTGTTGTGTTGGTGATAAACTCTGTGTGTGTGTATATATATATATATATACACACATATATAATAATCGAATGTCAAATCGCGATAGAGTTTCATGTTAATAGTATTTCATATCGCATGGGAACGTTTTTATAAAAAAATTGTTATTGAAAATCGCATTAAAAAAATATATATATATAAGATGTTGGGCGGGTATTATATACCCCACCCACCGCAGGCTTGCGAGACTGCAATGTACCTGTGATCCGTAGAGTACCTGCGGTGCGGATGTATTGGGCCGCACGATTTTAAAATCACAGTGCGAGTTGAGTTTGGTTTTAAATTATATAAAGTTTTATTTGCAATGTTATTTCATATGAGATTTGGATATGAATCTTGATTTTTTTGCAATATCATTAATTATTAAATGTTTATATATATATATATATAAATAAATATATATATGTATATAAGTATATATGTATATATAATTAATTATAAATGAATATTATAAAGTTCTAAATTAATGGATCACTCTTTTAATGATTTAAAATATTGATATTGAGTTTGTCAATTATGAAGAGATATTAATAATTAATTTAATTAAACTCAGTTTAATTAAGATTAGTTATTAGAATATATAATCAAAGTTTTGATTCATTGAGAGTGTCAATTTTCAAACAATGCTATATAAAAAAAATATTATTAGATCAATTAGAAAATTGAGTCTAATAGTTTTGGGGAGAAACTTTTATCTATCAAACAAATACATGGGTTAGGAAAAATGTGAAATTTCTCCACTTAATATAATTTGGAAAAAATGTAAACTGAGACTTTTTAAATTCAAATTTGAAAACTTAGCAAAACCAAAACATGTGTTTACATTGTGTATTATTTATGCTATTGTTTTGGGTTTTGGGTTGACTAGTGTTGACCAGTATAGGACATCTACCAGAGGCTTGGGGATTATGTGATTGTGATGTCATGATGATGTTTTAATCTCGATCTTTATAAACCCAACCATGGTTTGTGATGGAATGCTCTATGTATTGGATGTGAGTACTGATTGTTATAGTTGAGATTCTTGTGTATGAGACTCTTGACTTAACCATTATTTTGGTCATCGATCAGTTATCCTTGATTATTTTCTAGTCGCCATGATGGGACTAAGATGTGGATTTATTCTTGATGATGTCATGTTGTGACATGTTTGACTCAACCATTTTTGGAGTCTTCGATCAGTATGATTGAGATATATATTTTGGTTATTGAGAACCATTGGATATTTGATTATCAGTGATACTTCAGTTGCCAATAGAGAACTGTTGCATTCAGGATTTTCTATGGATGTTTGCTCATGGAGATTTGATGCTTTTATGCATATTTGATGATTTTATGGATTATCTTTTGTGATTTTGTGATTTATGATTCCATGAGCATTAAGGTAGGATATCTGCATGTAGTGATGGGAAGTGGCTTGCAATGGGGGTCGTGGCCCTAAGAGGCTGCCAGGGTAACTCATTGTAAGTTGGATTAATAAGTGATAACATTCACACCTAATACTAACTGAATGAACCTAAAAAGATAAGTGTTTTATTCTTGCCCATGCCTTGAGCGCTTGTATAGGCTAGGATGGGAGTAGTGAGACACATGGTTACGACCTTGCATTTCGTAGTATGCCTCGTCAGTATGAGAGGATACTAGTGGCCGCATGAAATTAGTATGGACCCATGGAGTTTAGCTAACTACCAAGGTAACTTGTACGTGATAATTGTGATGACACTTTCTCGCTTGCATCGTAGGTTCCTACATGTCATTGTGTGCCTCTGGTATTAGATGTCAGATTTTGTGTTTGGAACCTTTGAGTTAGTATACTTTTAGGATTCCTGGACTTATGGAGATATGTGCTATGTGATTTTGATAGCCTGTTTGGGACTTGAGATTATCTCCTTAGCATGGTGGGAGTGGACCACTTAGGTACCACGTGGTCGGGTGGTATTGTATTTTCCACTCTTATCATTTTGAGATTCATTGAGACATCGTGGCTGATGTGTCCTTCATGATGGTGGATGTGTATCCTTTTTCATTGATGATTAGCATATGTTAGATGATGTTATCTTATGTTTTTATTTATATGTTAGATTACTTTCTGCATATGATGTTGTGTATATTAGGAGTGACATTCCTACTATGTAATACCGATGAGCTCTTTGGTGATTTGGGATGTTACGCACAGAAGGATGGCTAGGATCCACAATGGTCTAATGATGCTATTAACGGTTGGGAGGAACCATGCACTTAGTTTATTTTGTTTGATCTTTATGATGGATGTATATGTCTTCTATGATGTTGTATCATGTGATTATCTCTACTTTGATGTATCATGGATTAGAATAGGATGATGTACCTTATTCTATATATGTATATTCTTTGTACCTATCATACCCTGTGACATGTACAATGGATGATTGTGCATTCTGGAATGTAATTCAAAAAGGACATTTTTATATTGGATGTATCATTATTATTTCATGTGGATGATGTACTAGATGGATTCATGTATGTAATTCAATGTTAAGGGATCTTAAAGAATGTAATCTATTATTTAGGTTATGTTTACTTTCAGATGGACAATGTTATTGCTTCCGTTAATGTGCATAAGTTGTATGTGATGTTTACTATCATGAAAAAAATAAAAATTGTTTCTAAACTTAGTGAAAACTCTAGGTTAATTCTTTGGATCCCTTGGCGGGGCATTACATGACTAATAAATAAATAATAAAAATATGTATTAACCTAAGTAAACTTAAGTAAGTGCAAATGGTAAATATGTATTTACACCAACACCCCCCCTTAAGTGAAACTTATGGGAATGTCCTTAAGCTTATGACAACTAGGATGTAATGCATAATGGGTCCCAGCTACTAGGAAATGTTAGGTACCCAATTACATAATGATATGTAAATCTCTAATAAAGAGGAGAAAGAGGGAAAACCTCATAGGAAAAACCCTCCCCCAAAAAGAGAGATGAAAAGGGATGCATGGATGGATGGAGTAATCAAGACCCCTCCATAATGACATACATTAAGTATATACCAGAGAAAAATGGAGAAGGACAAAACCTCCTAAGAGGAAAAAGTCCCCCCCAAAAAGGAGAAGAAGGAGATGAAGTAGTCCCCTCCCTTTAAAAGTAGTGTGTTGATCAGTGAGAAATGTTCCACTAAAGAAGTTGATCCATGACCTTTGAATAATGTTCCTCCCCTTTGGAAAAAACAAGAGCAATGGTACAAAGGAGATGTGTCCCCTGTATGGAGAAAGAATCTCTAAGATGAATGGTGTCTCTAAAATCTGTTCAAGTGTCCCTGTGTTGATGCTGATGATGGCTTCCTCCAAAACTACTGAGAAGAAGTGAAAATTAAACAAGGAGTGATGTAGAACCTATTTCAAAAAACTAACAATCTTCTCAAATGTGAAAGAGACCTCCTGCAGATGTTGTACATAAGTATCCACAATCATGCCAACCTATAAAGATTGATCATGTAGAGAATGTGCAATAACTATAGAAGAATCAACTTTAGCAAAAAGAATCAAGAAATCATCATAAAAGTCTCCCATATCTACTGTGTGTGACTCCAAGAATAGAGCTAAAATGTCTAGCAATAAATCATCACCTAGAAGACCATGTGTACCCTGTAGTGCTGAAGTAAATGAATCTATCACTGCGGGAAAGGATGAAGTATCTATTGTAAACAGAAGATGAATGTCATCAAGAATGTCTCCCACATCTTCAATGTGAGACTCCATGAATAGGCTTGCAAGGGTGGAAAGGAAGTCATCGAATGAAGGTAGTGTAGGAAGACATAAATGGTGTTATGCCTCGCCAAGGGATCTAAAGAATTAACCTAGAATTTCACTAAGTTTGGTAGCATTTTTTTTTTTAAAAACATGAAAGTAAATACCACATATAACTTATGCACCATAACGGAAGCAACAGCAATGTCCATAAACTTAACAGATTACACTACCACCCGACCACATGGTACCTAAGTAGTCCACTCCCACCGTGCTGCGGAGATAATCTCAAGTCCCAAAATAGGCTATCAAAATCACATAGCATAAATCTCTATAAGTCTAGGAATCCTAAAATTATACTAACTCAAAGGTTCCAATCACAAAACTGACATCTATATCCAGAGGCACACAATGACATGTAGGAACCTACTATGCAAGCAAGAAAGTGTCATCGTATTTATCACGTACAAGTTACCCTGGCAGTTAACTAAACTCCATGGGCCCATATTGATTTCATGCCACCACTAGTATCCTCTCATACTGACGAGGCATACTATGGAATGCAAGGTCGCAACCATGCATTCTCTCTACTCCCATCCTAGTCTCTACAAGAACTCAAGGCATGGGCGAGAATAAAACACTTATCTTTTTAGGTTCATTCGGTTAGTATTAGGTGTAAATGTTATCACTTATTAATTCAACTTACAATGAGTTACCCTAGCAGCCTCTTAGGGCCCCGGCCCCCATTGCAATCCACTTCCCGACACTACATGTAGATATCCTACTCTAAGCTCATGGAATCATAAATCTCAAAAATCACAAAAGATAATCCATAATAAAATCATCAAATATGCATAAAAAAATCAAATCTTCATGAGCAAGCATCCATAGAAAATCATGATCACAACAACTCTCTATTGGCAACTAAAGTATCACTAATAATCAAAGTATCCAATGGTTCTCAATAACCAAAATATATCTCAATGATACTAATCTAAGACTCCAAAATGGTTGAGTCAAGCATGTCACAACATGACATCATCAAGAATAAATCCACATTAAAGTCCCATCATGGTGACTAGAAAATAACCAAGGATAACTGATCGATGACCAAAAATGGTTAAGTCAAGTGTCTCATACATAAGAATCTCAACTATAACAATTAGTAATTGAAACGAATACATAGAGCATTCCATCACATAACCATGGTTGGGTTTATAAAGATTGAGATTAAAACATCATCATGACATCACAATCACATAACCCTCAAGCCTCTGGTAGACGTCCTATAACTGGTCAACACTAGTCAACCCAAAATCCAAAACAATAGCATAAAGAATACACAATGCAAACACATGTTTTGGTTTTGCTAAATTTACAAACTTGAATTTAAATGAAGAAGTCTCACTTTATGTTTCCAAGTTTGGAGAATGAATGGAGGAACATTTTGTACAGTTTTCCTTAAAAATCCATCTTCCAATTATAATCTTTGTTTGAAAACATCACCCACCAAACTATCAATTAAATTTCATATACTTTATAAAACAATTAATTAAATCTTGAAAATTATACAAGAGTTCACTATTATCAAAAATGAACTTTTGAAATAAATCATTTATCAATTATATATTATTAATTCAAATTATTAATAACATATTTACATATTACACACACACACACACACACACACACACACACACATATATATATATATATATCAGTGTGTACCACCGACGGTACGCAGGACCCTACGGTCGCAGGGCCTGCGACGTCAGTGGGTACTGTGTACCCCTACCGTCGCAATATCGGAGACAACCGGTACACTGCGACCACAGTGGGCACAGGGGCACGGGTCTCGTCCCCCCCATTTAATGCATATCATTTTTTTAAAATCGCATAAGCGATTTTCCATTCGTCGATATGCGATTTCGATTTTATTAAAGTTTAACATTTTTTCAAAATGTTTTCGATCAATGGTATGATATTCAATTTTTAATTAATTAAATAAATAAATGTATATATACATATGTATGTATGTATATATTAAGGTATATATATATATACATACATACATGAAGAGTTTAAAACATCACAGCATATAAACATGTATATACACAGTTTATTTAGAAATCCTAATTTTCAAAATTTTCTTATAAACTTTTAATCTCAAATTTATCCAATAATTTATCTAATGGCTTGGCTACAATATAAACCCTAGCCTCATTTCTTTTCAGATTTATGCATATAAGATTCTCAAACAAATTTAACTACTCATATTGAGAATGCATACAATTAAATAGAAAAATCTTCAGAAAACATATGGAAGACATGAAGAAGATAGGGAATGCAAGATGTGGAAATAGCATAAGTAAAATCACAAGAATCTACCCGGATTTTGATGCTAATTCGCTCTTCCTCAGAAAACTTGCAGAGCAAGCTCCTCCCTTCTTCAGAGTTCTCGAGTCCTCCAATGCTCCAATTGCTCTCCAAACGCTATGTCTAAGCTTCTAGGAATGCCTGAATATAAAGAGCTTTTAGGAAACACCTAGAATGTCTCTAGAAATAGCTAGAAGGTGTCACCAACTAAGCATGGGTCTTTTCCAACCTTCTAGATGAATCATAAGGTTGTAGAAAACATGTGCTTAATTGATGCACTAACCCCGGTGTTGTTGACATAAGAGAAATAGAAAGGTGTGTTAACTCCTAGGCAAGCTTATAACTCCAATTTACTTTTTATATAATTTCTATTTAAATTTTTTAAATTTTTATTTTTATTTTTATAACTTTTATTATTATTATTTATTTATTCTTTTATTATTATTTTATAATTGTTATTAATTTTTAATTTCTAATTTTCTTTTATTTAATTCTTTTTCCTCAATTAATTCTCATTTAATTAATTATAATCAAAATATCAAAGATCATGATATTATATTAATTTTCTCCAAATAATTAATTTATTAATTAAATCTATTTATTAAGACTTAATTAATAGAAAATTCACCATAGACCTCCAAGATAAAATATGAAAACCCATCATAGAGCAATTCACACAAAATCAGTCTAAAGGGTTAAAATCATCAATTATGTCATTCGACACATTCAGTGGGTAAAATATCCAAATACTTGTCCTACCTTACTAGGACAAATGGTTTAAGGGTTTGGGATTTGGACTTGAGAATTTATCTCCCTTCTCTTATCATTGAGATAATGTAATAGGGTATGCTCATTCTAGCAATTCAAGGAAGTCGATACCCGGTACCTGCAGCCTGCATAAAAGACATGCATGTACATACAATATATATATATATATATATATATATATATATATATATATATATATATATATATATATATATATATATATATATATATATATATATATATATATATATATATATATATATATATATATATGCGCTAAGCTAAATAGACAATGGTAGGAAGTGGTGAATCCTGTAGATCCCGACTAAGCAGGTAACTATGACTCTCTTCCTTAACCATATCAAAAATGCCATACAATAAGAAAACACACACACCATACACATGCAAGTATGGGGTAAGTATCCATAATAAACACATGAGATAATAACCATCTAACTAATCATCCACAATAAATGAAAACAATGTAATGATCATCATGCATACATGAAATGTAAAGTCTAAATGATCTCATCATATACCAACTGAATCCATAACATAATATCTGATACTCTCAAAATAAAACCACTAATCCATCAACATAAAACTAGTCTAACATAGTCCGATAATAACAACAAAAATATGTCTAGAAAAGATGTGAACGAGGGTAGGCACTACATCCACCCCCCTTAGGTTAGGCTTACTCCTGGAAGCCTACAAACAGGTAGGGATATAACTCCCGCAATCTAACTGCATCCTCCCATGTAGCTGAAGAATCATCAGTAGGGTCCCATTGGACCCTTACCTGCTCGATGGTTCAACCCTTGAGGGTCAACTCTCACTGCTACAGAATATGAACTGGCTCCCAAGCCAGCTGCACATCCTCTACCTGCAATGCATTCCAATCAAGAACATGTACAATATCAAGAATATACTACCAAAGCACTGAAACGTGGAAAACATCATGAATGCGTGCTAGGTTGGGTCAATCCTCTCAAGAATCTTGAATGGTCCCACAAAGCGGGGTGCTAGCTTAGAACCGTTTCCATATCAGATTGGACTCTTTCATGGACGCACTCTCAAGAAAACCTTATCACCCACAGAAAACTGCTTATCAGTCCTATGAGCATCAGCATACTTCTTTTGCCTATCCTGTGCCGTAGTCAAGTGCTCACAAATACGTACTACTTGTTGCTCCATATTACTAAGCATCTCAGGAACCAACAAGATGTGATCCTCAAGACTATCCCAAATCAAGGGTATACGATAAGAACATCCATATAATGCCTGAAATGGTGCCATGCCAATAGAACTATGATACCCATTGTTGTAAGAAAACTCCACTAGGTAGAGATAGTCCTCCCAATGTGTCTGCCTATCCATCACATACATCCATAACATATCCTCCAAAACTTGATTCACCCTCTCTGTCTGACCATCAGTCTCTGGATGATATGCCGAACTGAAATTTAATTACACTCCAAGCTCATGCTGCAACGATGTCTAGAATGTGGATGTGAATACAAGATCCCTATCAGAAATGATCTTTCTAGGAATTCCATGTAATCTCACAATGTCACGCATGAAGACATTAGCTATAGAAGCTACTGTGTAGGAAGACCTGATAGATGAATAATGCACCACCTTAGTCAACCGATCAACGGTGACCATGATAGTATCATGATGATGAACAGTCATAGGTAATCCTACAATGAAATCCATGGAGATGATATCCCACTTCCAAGAAGGAATGAGATTTGGCTGCAAAAGTCCAGCTGGGTGCTAGTGTTCTGCCTTGACTCTCTGACACTCAAGACACCTAGCCACAAAATCAACAATATCTCGCTTCATTCCAGACCAAAAGAACAAATGTCTCAAATCGACATGCATCTTCTTGACACCTGGATGTGATGAGTAAGGTGTGCAATGGGCTTCTGCTAGAATCAAGGTGTGAAGCTCATCTAGTAATGGCACATAAATCCTCCCCAAATATCTCAAAAGACCATATGATTCTCGAACATAACTTACAAACCTACCTTCCAAAGGTTTTCCTGAATCCATCTCTCTGCACACTTCCTGATACTAAGAATCCGTAGGAAGTGCCTGAAGAATCTGACTCCTCAAATCCACACTAAGAGTCATAGATGATACCACATGTCTCTTTCAACTCAAAGCATCTACCACCATATTCTCCTTACCCTGAATGTACTTAACCTCAAAATCATACTCACATAGAAATTCCATCCATCGCCTCTAGCGAGCATTCAAATTAGGTTGAGTGAATATGTACTGAAGACTACGATGATCGCTATGTAGCTCGAATCTGTGCCCCAACAAGAAATGTCTCCACCTTATCAAAGCATGAACTACTGCTGCTAACTCAAGATCATGTGTAGGATAATTTAGCTCATGATCCTTAAGCTTTCCTGATTCATATGCAATCACTCGTGCATTATGCATCAAAACTGCCCCAATCCCTTCAAGAGAAGCATCTGTACACACCATGAAATCACCTTCTGAATCTGGTACTGCTAAAATTGGTGCACTAGTCAAAAGCTCCCTGAGCATCTGGAAAGATTCCTCACATTTCTTTGTCCATACAAACTTATTTCCTTTCCTCTGAAGAGAAGTGATAGGATGTGCTATCCTAGAGAAGTTCTGGACAAATCTGCAATAATAACCAACTAAACCCATGAAAATACAAATCTATGACACATTAGTTAGTGTAGGCCAATCTATTACCACCTGAATCTTTGTAGGATCCATTGAAATACCATCACCTGAAATGACATGTCCTAAATACTGAATCTCTGATTTGAAGAACTCACACTTAGCTACATTGGCATAAAGCTGATTGTCCCTCAAACACTGCAAAACCAACCGCAGGTGTTCCTGATGCTCCCTCTGAGTTTTAGAATATATCAATATGTCATCAAGAAACACAAGTACAAACCTGTCCAGATAAGATTGAAACACACCATTCATCAAACTCATGAAAACCGATGGAGCATTAGTCAATCCAAAAGGTACCATTGTGAACTCATAATGCCCATAGTACGTTTAAAAAGCGGTCTTGTGAATGTCAGCCTCCTAAATGTGAAGTTGGTGGTATCTTGACTTAAGGTCAATCTTGGAGAATACTATAGCTCCCTTGAACTAATCAAATAAGTCATCAATCCTAGGTAGGGGATACCTGTTATTAATTGTCACCTTATTCAACTGTCTGTAGTCAATACAAAGGTGCAAAGAATCATCTTTCTTCTTCACAAAGAGCACTGGAGCTCCCCATGGTGATATGCTGGGTCAAATGCTCCCTTTGGCCAGAAGTTCCTCTAGCTAAAGACATAACTCACCTAGTTCCTGTGTAGTCATATGATAAGGAGCTTTAGAGATAGGCTTCACTCCAGGAATTAGATCAATACTAAAGTCCATGTCCCTCTTTGGAGG
This sequence comes from Cupressus sempervirens, assembly GCA_028749045.1. NCBI lineage: Eukaryota > Viridiplantae > Streptophyta > Pinopsida > Cupressales > Cupressaceae > Cupressus > Cupressus sempervirens. Next base: position 858,764,557 of record CM053793.1, read on the forward strand.
CATGCCCGAAATCTCACTTGGAAAGACATCTGTGTACTCTTGTAAAATTGGGTGATCTAAAGTCTTCCTCACGAGATCTTCCTCATCAAGATCATTTACCATAATAGAAAATATCTAACACCCCTTACAAAAACTTCACTTCAATTGCATAGTAGAAATCATCCGCAAAGATATAGGCCTTGGTATCCCAACTATCTTCACATCATTCCCTTGGTCATCTTGGCACATAATAGTCTTCTTTATGCAATCTATATTGGCTCTATGAGATCCAAGCCGGTCCATGCCTAAAACCACAGCATAGGAACCAAGGGGTATGACTCGAAGATCCACTATAGTATCAAAGCTTCCTAAGCTAAGCTCGTACTTATAAACTACAGAGTCTGTGGAGACCTTAATGCCTGAGGTTAGTTCCACTTGCCAACCATGAACTTGCTTCACCGCATCCAGCTTACACTTAGAAACTATAGATGGTGAAATAAATGAATCTGTAGCTCTTGAATCAAACAATACTAAAAGAGATATACCTCAGATAGCACCTATGGTCTCAACCACTATTCCTTGATGATCTGCCTGACGGTGATCAACTGCTACAAAAACTCTATGAGCTCTACCTGCATCACCAACTATAGGCTCTGAAACTATAGGCCTAGGTCCTGAAAACTAAGGTGCTCTCTATGGAAATTGAGCTAGATAATGTCCAATCTGACCACATGAAAAACATTATGTATTTCTACTAGATCCTCTACCCATAGGTGGTACATTTGATTACTAACGACTATTCTTGCTAACAAAAGACTGGCTACTCTGAGTTGGTTGATTGGGCTGATTTTGTTTATTGCATTGAGCATTGTGGTTGTTCTTGGAATTAGAACCTTTGCCACCACCCTAAGCCTGAGAATTCAACCCCTTCTATTGTTGCATCTACTGAGACTGCTGCTGATATTGTTTCCCCTTAGAAAAAGAAGACTTCTTGTTACCACCTGAATTGTAGTTGCCTTTAGATCCTGATGCTATTAGTGCTCCTACAAAACCTCCTTGACCAAGGTTGACACTTTTCTTGACAAGGATAGCTCGACGTACCACATCCTTGAGGGTTTTTGGCTCAAATACCTTGACACCCCCAATTATATGGTTGTTCAAACCCCTAATAAAGTGTTGTGTCAACTGAGCTAAATTTTCACTAAATCTTGAAAAAGACATAAGCTCATAAAACTTACACTCATACTCGATCACTGACATAGTATACTGTCTAAGGTTATGAAATTCATCAGCCTTTTGCTATTTCCATTCCTCTAGTAGGAATCGTTCACGAAAACTCTCTAAGAATAGTTCCCACATGACACTGCTCATATCAATTCCCAGCTTCTTCTCCTCAATTGTCCACCAAGTGGCCCCAAAATTCTCCAAATTAGTGATCACAAATCTTGCCTTAACATTGCTATCAAACTCCTACATGGAAAAAAGCCTATTGTGGGAAATAAGCCACTGTTCGGCCACATAACCAGAACCTTGCCCTTTGAAAGGCTTGACCTTGGATCTTGAAAGATCCTTCATCTGAGTGGACATAATGGACCTTTGACGATCCTTGTGAGGACTCCTAGATCTGGGTCTATGCTCTTGTTCTGTCTGATGCACTTTGGGTTGTTCTTGAATAGGAGGTAGACGTTCTAGAATAGTCTGCATCATCTGTCTCAAACCAACCTCTTCAAACTCAGCTTGGTCCTCTCTACAACTCTCTTCCTCTGCCTACTAGTGTGCTCTCCTCTACTCTCTACATGAGCCGATCTCTCATGGGCAGACTCATGGACACTGATAGCTTTGCCATGACCATGACCTCTTCCATGGCCTCTACCATAGCCTCTAACGGAAGACCTAGTCCTAGATACCATCCTACAATAGTACAAAGCACTATTATAGTCAAAAGACACATGTTTGCAATAGCCTAAGTTCAATTCTATGTTTAGGTTTAAGTAAAATTTCCAATTTTGAAAACTAAGTGTTGAAGTATGAAAAATATACAAGTAATAGTTCAGGTTCTATTTTAGTTCACCTAGTTCCAAGTTTGAAGAGATACACTTTATAGTTCAAAGTTCTAGTTGTTCCAAAATACCCAGAGCTCCCAATGTAGAAACTTGAGCTCTGATACCAAATTGTAATGCCCTGCCAAGGGATCCAAAGAATTAACCTATAATTTCACTAAGTTTGGTAACATTTTTTTTTTTTAAACATGAAAGTAAATATCACATATAACTTATGCACCATAACGGAAGCAATAGCAATGTCCATAAACTTAACATACATAACAGATTACATTCTTTAAAGATCCCTTAACGTTGGATTACATCTAAATCAACTAACATTATTGAATCCATCTAATATAACCACCACATGAAATAATAATGATAAGTCCAATGTTTATACATTACATTTCAAATGCTCAATCATCCACTATACATGTCACAGGGTATGAAAAGCTTTAAAGAATATACATATGTAGAATAAGGTACATCATCCTTAATTTTGGTGTCAAATCATAACAAAATAATGGTAAAAGGGGTAAATTCGAAATATGTAACCAAAATGGGGGATTATGTTGGTTAATTGTTTTAGCCCATTTTTGGCTAAATTTGATGTATAAAATGGGGGTAGTAGGCTTTGGAAAGGCATCCAGGTGGTGAGAAGGAGATTATGATCTTGGAGACTTGATGATTATTCCTGCACATTGGAGAGTAATGGTGCAATTGTGCTTGAAGGGAAGATCTTGAACACTTGTAATTGATTTTGGAGCAAATCGGATCGGTCCCCCTAGTCTATACAAGCACTCAAGGCATGGGCAAGAACAAAACACTTATCTTTTTAGGTTCATTCAGTTAATATTAGGTGTGAATGTTATCACTTATTAATCCAACTTACAATGAGTTACCCTGGTAGCCTCTTAGGGCCTTGACCCCCATTGCAAGCCACTTCCTGACACTACATGCAGATATCCTACCCTAAGCTCATGGAATCATAAATCTCAAAAATCATAAAAGATAATCCATAATAAAATCATCAAATATGCATAAAAGCATCAAATCTCCATGAGCAAGCATCCATAGAAAATCACGATCACAACAGCTCTCTATTGGCAACTGAAGTATCACTGATAATCAAAGTATCCAATGGTTCTCAATAACCAAAATATATCTCAATGATACTGATTGAAGACTCCAAAATGGTTGAGTCAAGCATGTCAGAACATGACATCATCAAAAATAAATCCACATTATAGTCCCATCATGGCGACTAGAAAATAACCAAGGATAACTGATCGATGACTAAAAATGGTTAAGTCAAGTGTCTCATACATAAGAATATCAACTATAACAATTAGTAATTACAACCAATACATAGAGCATTCTATCACATAACCATGGTTGGGTTTATAAAGATCGAGATTAAAACATCATCATGACATCATAATCACATAACCCCCAAGCCTCTGGTAGACGTCCTATAACTGGTCAACACTAGTCAACCCAAAACCCAAACAATAGCATAAAGAATACACAATGCAAACACATGTTTTTGTTTTGCTAAATTTACAAACTTGAATTTAAATGTAGAAGTCTCAGTTTATGTTTTCAAGTTTGGAGAATGAATGTAGGAACATTTTGTATAGTTTTCCTAACACATGTATTGTTTTGGATGGATAAAAGTTTTCTTTAAAAATCCATCTTCCAATTATAATCTTTGTTTGAAAACGTCCCCCACCAAACTATCAATTAAATTTCATATACTTTATAAAACAATTAATTAAATCTTGAAAATTATACAAGAGTTCACCATTATCAAAAATGAACTTTTGAAATAAATCATTTATCAATTATATATTATTAATTCAAATTATTAATAACATATTTACATATTACATATATACATATATATGTATATATATATATTTAAATAAATATATATATATATATATATAGATAAATATATAAATAATTATTATTATTGCATTTTATAAAGTTGAATTAATAATTTTGATTTATACCATATAACATATGAAAATTTAATAACAAAGAAAGTTGAATTCATATGAATCGACACACATATATATATCAGTGTGTACCACCGACAGTACATAGGACCCTGTAGTAGCAAGGCCTGCGACGTTAGTGGGTACTGTGTACCCCTGTCGTCATAGTACTTGCGATCACTGATACACTGCGACTACAATGGGCATGGGGGCACAGGTCTCGTCCCCCCCCCCCCCCCCCCATTTAATGCATATCATTTTTTTAAAATCGCATAAGAAATTTTCCATTCGCCGATTTTATATATATATATATATACATGCAGAGTTTTAAACATCACAACATATAAACATGTATATACACAGTTTATTTAGAAAACCTAATTTTCAAAATTTTTCTATAAACTTTTAATCTCAAATTTATCCAATAATTTATCTAATGGCTTGGCTATAATCTAAACCCTAGCCCCGTTTCTTTTTAGATTTATGCATATAAGATTCTCAAACAAATTTAACTACTCATATTGAGAATGCATACAATTAAATAGAAAAATCCTTAGAAAACATATGGAAGACATGAAGAAGACAGGGAATGCAAGATGCAGAAATAGCATAAGTAAAATCACAAGAATCTACCTAGATTCTGATGCTAATTCACTCTTCCTCAAAAAACCCACAGAGCAAGCTCCTCCCTTCTTCAGAGTTCTCGAGTCCTCTAATGCTCCAATTACTCTCCAAACGCTATGTCTAAGCTTCTAGGAATGCCTGAATATAAAGAGCTTTCAGGAAACACTTAGAATGTCTCTAGAAATAGCTAGAAGGTTTCACCAACTAAGCATGGGTCTTTTCCAACCTTCTAGATGAGTCATAAGGTTGTAGACACCACGTGCTTAATTGATGCACTAACCCCTGTGTTGTTGACATAAGAGAAATAGAAAGGTGCGTTAACTCCTAGGCAAGCTTATAACTCCAATTTACTTTTTATATAATTTCTATTTAAATTTTTATAACTTTCATTTTAATTTTTATAACTTTTATTATTATTATTTATTTATTACTTTATATTATTATTTTATAATTTTTATTAATTTTTAATTTTTAATTTTCTTTTATTTAATTCTTTTGCCTCAATTAATTCTCATTTAATTAATTATAATCAAAATATCAAAGATCGTGATATTATATTAATTTTCTCCAAATAATTAATTTATTAATTAAATCTATTTATTAAGACTTAATTAATAGAAAATTCACCATAGACCTCCAAGATAAAATATGAAAACCCATCATAGAGCAATTCACACAAAATTAGTCTGAAGAGTTAAAATCATGAATTATGTCATTCAACACATTCGGTGGGTAAAATATCCAGATACTTGTCCTACCTCACTAGGACAAATGGTTTAAGGGTTTGGGATTTGGACTTGAGAATTTATCTCCCTTCTCTCATCATTGAGATAATGTAATAGGGTACGCTCATCCTAGTAATTCAGGGAAGTCGATACCCGGTACCTACAACTTGCATAAAAGAGATGCATGTACATACTATATATATATATATATATATATATATATATATATATATATATATATATATATATATATATATATATATATATATATATATATATATTCTAAGCTAAATAGACAATGGCAGGGAGTGGTGCATTGTGTAGATCCTACCTAAGCAGGTAACTACGACTCCCTTCCTTAACCATATTAGAAATGCCATACAATAAGAAAACACACACACCATACACATGCAAGTATAGGGTAAGTATCCATAATAAACACATGAGATAATAACCATCTAACTAATCATCAACAATAACTAAAAACAATGTAATGATCATCATGCATACATGAAATGTAAAGTCTAAATGATCTCATCATATACCAACTAAATCCATAACATAATATCTTATAGTCTCAAAACAAAACCACTAATCCATCAACATAAAACTAGTCTAACATAGTCCAATAATAACAACAATAATATGTCTAGAAAAGATGTGAACGAGGGTAGGCACTAGAAATGGTCTTGATGCACTAATTTCAAAGCATCTATGGTTGGAATAGGATCAATAGGAACAATAGAAGTAGGAGGTGTGATCTTATCTAAAGTTGAAGAAACCATAGTTGGAGTGACTAGATGTAGAATTTCCTCTAGAGATGGAGGATCACAAGGATCTCAATATGCTTCCCAAATAAACAGCCAAATATAATTAAAAAAATGTAGCAATCTAAGAGGAGTAAAAGATTCCTTACTCATAATTTTACACATAAATTGATTAAGGTTGGTAATATATGTCCAATTAAAATGTGGTGGCATTGAATAGAGATAAGGAAGCAATCCTAGATGTTCTCTTAGATGGTCAATTATCAAAGTCCTCCATTTGTGATAGTTCCTTGTTGTCAACTATGGTCTAAAACCAGACTAACAAATTTGACAAGACTCCATGAGATCAATCAAGATAACCTTCAAAAATCAAAGAAACCCCCACCCCAAATGAATGATTTAGGCACTTGATAGCCACTTACCAATTTAGGGCCTATTTTTGAAAGCAATATTTCTATCTATAGAACCTATAATATGATTTTAGATCTCAAAAGTAGACAAAAAAAATTCACTTTAAAAAAAAATAGAACCTAATTTGGAGTCTAGATGAGCTCATACTAAGCATTTTAAGTGGCAAAATTTGGGATCTTGGAGTTGCAGAAAAATTCAGGAATAGAGATCTCAAACCACCTACACCAATGTGTAGATCATGAAATTCTACCACAAAAAAAATATTCCGAAAAAAGGAGTCCATATGAGGAAGATATCGCTATTTGAAAATCACTGTTGCTATTATTTTTTTTGAATCACTGTCGCGACTCCAAAAATCAAATGGCTCTAGATTTTGCCTTAGATGTCCGATTTGGATGAAACAAAATTTGATTTGGGGGTTTTTGGACCTTCTAAATGTGATGCAAATATCTAATTTGCACTAGCAAGCTTCAATCTTCACTTGTAAAAAATCTCTCCTATGGCCCTATGGCCAAAAAAATTCCAGAAAATAATGCAGATCCAAAAATAATAGCAAAGATGCAAATGAAAAAAAATACAGCTCTGAAATGTTCATACCAATGCTACAAATCAATCCTTTGATGCCAGTTTGCAAAAAAAAATTGTCTCACAATCGACTTTGGCCTAGGATAGCTAAATTTGTAGCTAATTTTCACCGAATCAGCATTTCGGACACAACGGTGAGGTTAAATCTAGCGCTGGACACTCCTAATTTTTGTGATACTCTAGAGTTAGGCTATGGTAATGAAGCAAGATGATGGTCTTGAATGAATTTGTGAAGAGAAATTCTCCAAGAGCTTTGTACCATGTAAGAATTTGGTATAGCTCTGATACCATGTAAGAATTTTCTTTAGAAAAAAATTCACCCAGGAACTAAGAACTCAAACACAAGCACATCTATAGACAAAAAATGGATATGATCAATTAATTAGAGTATGTCCTAATACATTGCTCTGTTCAGTATGTGATGTCCAAATAGACCAAGAGTGCTTATATATAAAGGCCTCTTAGGAAGCACCTAGAATGTCTCTAGAAACAACCAAGATATAAGATAAGAATTGACAACTAAGAACACACCTTATCCAACATTCTAGATGAGTGGATAAGAATGAGAAGGTTGTAGACACCGTGTGCTTAATTAGTGTACTAATTCCTATGTTGTAGAACCATGTGCATAAAAGAGGTGCAAACTCCTATGTTGTCAACATGACAACTCACAAGAGTGCACATACTCCTAGGTGACTAATAAATAAATAATAAAAATATGCATTAACCTAACTAAACTTAAGTAAGTTTAAATAGTAAATATGTATTTACACCAACACCAACATCTACCCCTCTAAAGGTAATAATCTCATGAAGAAATTTCACACAAAGTGGATCAACACATGAAGGTCAAGATTTGTAATTTTCCTGAAGAGGAAAAGAGCACACTCTCCTACTCCAAACATGTCTACCAAGTATACCAAGAAAGTTAATTAAGCCATGAAAGAGTGACTTCTCCACTCACTTTCATGATTAACACTAGTGGGTAAAGATTCTTGTTTGCCTGAAAGAGACGATGACATATTTTCCTACCACCAATACAAACCCTTAATCACAAGATATTAAGTGCCTACTAAAAAATAATCTCTAATGCAAACACAATGATAAGAAGATCGAAACATAAAAAAATATTTTTTCTTTTTAATTTTCTTTTAGGGCATCCCTACAAAATCACACGTTAGTAGCCCTTTCTAATGCAATCTCATTTAGTAAGTAATTTTCTACAAAACCACAAGTTAGGGTATCAAAAATATGTAATTGAAAGAAAGAACAAGATGCAAAATGAATTTTTAGAAGCTATTACAAAACTTGAAGAACTGAAATTAAAGCTAAATGAACAAAAATTAGGCTAGAAGACTTAGAATATGGAGGTAAGTAAAACTAGATGATACTTCACAAATTGGAAAAAGATTGTATAATATAGCTATGAGAACCTAGATGCAATTTAAGTTTTGGATGACTGAGAGTGCCAAGATGATATCGTTCTTAGCTAGAAAGAAGTTGATACTTCATAAAGAGTGTAGATGAGAGACCAAAACTTGTAAACTTTTCCTGTTAGAGCATGAAGTATAGTCCTAGTATACTATGAACTATCATGTGACTTTCCCACAAAAACAAAAAATCAAAGATGAACTTGAAATAGAAAGGTGAAATAAAATATGAAGTGGAGCTAAACTCTAGCATGTACCACCATGGTGGACACAAAAAATTTATACAAAAAATGTGACATATTTCTTTAAGAAATTCTATCCAAGGGATCTAATGGACTAGAAACCTCAAACGGTGACATAGAGCTTCCTATCTATGATATGCAAGGAAAAAAAGAGAATAGAGCATGAATGGTCACTCTAGAATTAACCTCAAAAGGAGACCCTTGCAAGGTGCACCATACAATGGAAAATTGAAAGATAAGAGCAAGAATGCTACTATCCAAGGACTTCAAATGAGTATGTAAATGTAAGCTAGAATGAAAGTACAAGACTAACCTAAGATGAAATGAAAGTACAAGAAAATTAAATCTAATTTAAATATAATGAAAGTAAAGTTAATCTAAGAACAAGAAAGAAAAGCTAAGCTAAACACTAGAAATCTAAACTATGATGAGAGATTAAGCTACTATGAATGTAAGGAATTAAATAACTAGTCTAATATGCAAAGATGAAAGAGTAAAATTTAAGTGCTTAAGTGCTCAAGAGAAAGTGCAACAACATGATAGTAGCATGAGAGTCTAAGATATGAGAGAGTGGGGAGAGATTTTCCTTTTAAAGAGAAAAATGATGGTGATTAATTAAGAGGCAAAATTTATGGTGGAGAATAATCCCAATGTTGACTTTGGTGCACATAATTCTCAAGAGGAAAAATCTATGGATGTGGTTAAGAGGCAAAAGAAGCATGGAGGAGAATAAGAGTTAGAAGAGATTCCATTGCCTTAGAAAGTGTACCTTCAATATGTAGACAAAAAAAAAAAATTCTTTTATTTTTAAAATAAGAAATTCATTTTTCATGTGCACACACAAGAAAAAGGGATTTATTTAATTAAAATGGGACATGATCTTCTAATTCAATAAATACTTAGGATAGGGTGGTCAAACCATAGGCTATAATAAAATAAATAATAAAATAATGATTTGATCAAATATAAATGATTTATAAATTATGAAAAATTGATTAAGTGTTAAGATATGTGTAGAATAGAGATTTAAAATGTTGAAAAGGGAGTCTATAGTTTAATAGACCATCTTTTCATGATTACAATAAAAAATGTGTAAGTGTAATGGTAAACTATGCAATGACATTGTTAATTAGAATTGATAACCTTGTTTCAAAAAAAATGGTTAATAAATTAAAGTTAGGGAGAAAGAAGCATCCAAATTCATATTGAATTTCTTGATTTCAAAAGGGTCATAAGGTTTAGGTCAATGAATAGTGTCTAGTAAAGTTCAAAATTGAGAAATATCATGATGGGGTGTTGTGTGATGTTATTCCTATGGATGTTTATCATATGTTTTTAGGAAAACTCTGGCAGCTTGATCATCATGCAATACATGATCAATATGCAAATAATTTATTTTAAAAATAAAATATGGAGTTTGAAACAAGTTGAATCCATTATAGGAAATGGAGGAAAATGTATGTAACAATTATATAAATTTTTTAGTTGATGAGAGAAATTTCCTAGAAGACATAAGGCACACATGTATCTTTATTTAATTCCAAAACTTTGTAAAGAGGAGAAAAAGATGTACCTACAAAATTTGTAGATTTGTATCAAAGATATTTAAACTCTTCTATTTTGACATAATGGTCAATAAAATTGAACTCAGTTTTGAAGGATTTAGAAGCTCTAAAAAGGGTGCCAATATTTAGCTGACCAATGCTTCATTGATTCTTGTAAGAGATCAATGTATGTTAGTTGCACTAATTCAAATAGAAAAGATAAAATTCTCTCAAAAAATCATTTGAGTTATAAAAGTTTTTTAAGGCTTATTCTAATGTCAAAAAAGATAAATAATAATATTTTAAGGATGATCAACCTCAAAGTTTAGGGTCAAAATTTCTAGCAACTTCTAGAGGGGTTAAATTCACCTCTATATAATAAAGGCTTATAGCATTATCTAGGTAGTTTTGAGGATGTATATTATGGCTTTAGCGTAGAATATTAATGCCCATGTGGCTATGCATGTTATATTTTTTATATTGTAATTTCATTTCTTTGGATATAATAGAAAGAAAGTTTTCCACTTGCAATTTGCTATTATTTATCTATTTTGTTATGCATGTTTGTGTTGATAAGGGAGTACCCTTCATCAAGGGATATCAAAGAAGAAGTTTCTAAGTGTATAAACAAATTACTAAAGGTGAGCCATTTTGGACCAGGAGTATGGTGTTATAAGTGCAAAAAATACCTCCATGAAGAAACCATGATGAGAGAGTGATGGGTGTATAAAAAAGAGTTCTAGAGCCCTCAAGAGATAAGTGGAGCTATTACAAGAGGATCTACACAAGGGAATGGATATTGTGGTAAGAGATGAAAGTGAGGAGGAATTTTAAAAAGAAGGACAATTTAAACAAGAAGCACTAGTAGTGGCTAGAGATCCTAAGGAAGATAAGCTTTTGAGGGATATTGCTAGGATTGGTAAGAGAACCATAAGATGTTGGAGATCCTCTAAAGGTCAAATTGGTGAAGGTCAAAATAAAGGGTCATGCAAAATTTTGGCAATAATGGATTCAATTGGAGAGAAATATAAGAGGAAAGGAGAAAATTACAAGATGGGACTAGATATTGGAGTAATTGAAGAGATAATTCATTTCCATTGACTATGAGCTTGACCTGCATAAGAAAATGCAAAGTTTGAAACAAGTGGGAAGATTTTTTCATGAATACACATAAGTTTTTTATTGAGTCCTTATCAGAATAGGTCATGTAAAAGTTGGTAAGGAAACATTTTTCCATTACCTTAATGGGTTAAGACCAAGTATCTAGGTGGATTTGAGTCTATTTACAATGACCAATATGAAGAAGTGTATCTATTTTTATTTAAGTGTAGAAGAGAATATGAGAAAGAGATTTAAAGGAAAAAAGAGAGGGAGAAGTCAAGAAGAAAAAGGCAACACAAGATCCTTAGGGAATTTAAATGAGGACTAGGGGAAAAATGAAGATTTAAGTACCTTCAAAAATCCAAGGAATGAGGGTTTTAAGTATTCTTATGATTAAAATAATCAAGATTATAAAGGAAGTCAAAGGAGGTTTTTGTGGGACATGTTTCCATTGTAAAGAAGAAGGATATAGAGCTTATGAGTGTCCTCAATGTCAAGGAAGGACAAATAGAAGACACAATTATAATGCATGGGTACCACATGTAAATGAGTATGCCATCATCACATTGTAAAGCTGCTAAATGAGAGGTCCTTATTTCCAAAAGAACCTTTCTAGATGATGATAATGAATTTGAGAAACCAAAGAATTTTTTCTACACAAGGTATACGTGTATAAATGGTAAAATATGTAAAGCTATTATTAATAGTTGTAGTATTGATAATATTATTTTAGAGGAAATGGTTAATAAAGTGAAGTTAGAGAGAAATAAGCATCCAAATACCTACTAGATTTCTTAGTTAAGGATCATAAGGCTTTGGTCAATGAACAATGTTTGGTGAAGCTCAAGATTGGGAACTATCACGACTAGGCATTATGTGATATTATGCCTATGGATGTTTATCATTTATTTTTTAGAGAGACCCTGATAGTTTGATCATTGTGTAGTACATGATGATTATGAAAATAGCTATTCTTTTGTAAAAGATAAAGTTTGACAAAAGATGAAGACATTAAAGGAAACAAAGAAAAATATATTTAGTAATGGCATAATATGTTTAGGTAATGGGGGGAAGTTCCTACAATGCATGAGACATGAGAAATTTTTTTGTTGTTGTTGAAAAATAGGTAAAGAGGAAGTAGAAGATGTACCTACAAAAGTTATAGATTTTTTGGATGAATTTTAATATACTATATCAAATAATGTACTTGATGGATTGTCACCAGTGAGGACTATTAGTGACTAGATGAACTTGATTCTAAGAGATAGTTTTTCAAATAAGGAAATACATAAGATGACAACAATAGAGAGTGAAGAATATAATATATAAGTGAAATATTTTTTATAGAAATGATTAATATAAGAAAGGTTGAACCCATGTTCTATACGAATGATAGTAGCACCAAAGAAAAATGGAGAAGGTAGATGTGCACAAATTCTTGTGCTATAAACAAAATTATTATCAAGTATAGATTTTATCTTGCCAAGGATAAATGATATTAAGGATTTTTTGAGTGGATCTGTGTACTTCAAAAATATAGATATGAAGAGTGGATATCACCAAATAAGGATTAGAGGAGATGAGTGAAATAAAAACTTAAGACAAAGGAGAGATTTTATGAGTAGTTAGTCATGCCTTTTAGGTTAAGCAATGAACAAAGAACATCATGCAACTAATGAGTGAGGTATTAAAATAATTTATGGATAAGTTTTTCATCGTCTATTGAATGATATTTTAATCTTCCATAAGACATTGGAAGATTATATAATGCATGTTGTAGGGTCATTGAGATGTTAGAGGAAGAGAAGTTATCAATTAATATAAAGAAGTACAATTTTATAAAGGAGTTAGTGTATCTAGTATTTGTGGTTTCATTAGATGCTCTTAAAATGAACCTAGAGAAGATGAAGGCTATCCTTGAATGACCTACTGCAAGAAATATTATCGAGGTAAGACCATTTCATGGTTTGGCTAGCTTATGCATAAAGTTTATAATTTTTTTGGAGTATATGTGGACCATTGACTAAAAAATGAGAGGGGATACAAATTAATTTAATTGGACTATTATAAAAAAAAAGAGTTGAATTTTTGAAAAGAAAATTTACAATATAGCCTAGTTTGGCACTTCCAAAATTTAATAAGGTTTTTCAACAAATAGATTGTGATGCTAGTAGCATTTCCATTAGTGCTATTTTGAGTTAGGAGGGTAAAACTATTTCTTTTCTAGTGAGAATTTGAATGATGTAAAAAAAAAATATTCTATTTTTATTAGGAATTTTACGCTATAGTTCAAACATTGAGGAACTAAAGATAGTTTTGAAAAAAAAAATATCGCTCATCAAGTGTTGTAATATTCAAGTAGTAGAGAAAGGTTAAATCAAAGGCATTTGAGATGGATTGATTTTTTTTAGAAAGTCACATTTTTTTAAATATAGTAGTGGAAAGTGTAATACAGTTGGATATGCCCTTAGTAGGAGATGTCATTTGTAGACAAAAATGTAGATTGAAGTTGTTGGATTCAAGGAGGTGAAGAATCTATAGCCCAATGACCTAGATTCTAGTGAGTCTTGAAGATCTTGTAAAAGAAATATTACTTTAAATAGGACAAGATTGTTGGACTTTATAATCCATAATGGTATGTTATTCAAAGGAAATTGGTTGTAAATTCTTAAGAGTTTTGTGAGGGAGAATCTAATCAAGGAGAATCATAATGGAGGATTGGCTAGATATTTTGGATGAGATAAGACCATCTATCTAATGAGTGCATTATTATTGGTCATTGTTGTAGAAAGGTGTTAAGAATTTTTATATAATATGTTAGATGGAAAAAAGAGTCAAGAAAAATACAAGGTTATATAAACCATATTTACTCATACTAGCTAAACCACATGAGGATATTAGTATAGACTTTGTTCTTATTTTTGCAAGGAATGCGAAAGGACATGATTCTATTTTTGTGGTGGTAGACAGGTTTTCAAAGATGACACACTTTATTTCTTGGAAGAATAATAATGATTATATTTATGGGGAAAATTTTATTTTTGAAGGAGGTGGTGAGACTACATGGTCTACCAAAGGGCATATTTTTCAATCAAGACACCAAGTTTTTTTAGTAATTTTGGAGAATATTATGGAAGATGTAAAAGACAAAGTTGAAGTTCAACTAAACACATCACCCATAGGTTAATGGACATACATAAGTGGTGAATAAGATCTTGGAAAATCTTTTATGATATTGGGTTGGAGATAAATTGAAGGGATGACATTTGATTTTACTATACAAAGAGTTTGCATAAACTAATTCTATATAATAGGAACACTAGTAAATCACTATTCTAGATAGTATACGAACATAGCCCTAGAAATGCTTCAAAATTAAGGAAGTTATACAAAGGGGTTACAAGTAGTATCAAAGATGAATACTATGCAAAAAAGTTAAAGAATTTAGATGAGGAGGTCAGGAAGCACATTCACAAAATGGATACATAGTAAAAGGCTAAGCCAGATGAGATAATGAGGAATAAAACAACTTGTTAAAATGATTTAAAATATTTGTCAGGGGGAAGGGTGAATTAGTTATCCTTAGGTCTAGATGTACCAATTAAAATTTTGAACTCATCAAAAAAATTAGATCTAATATCTAATCCACTCAGTCTATATAATAACTTATTAGTAACATAAACTTGCAATCCACTGTCCCAATAATAACAAACTTGCAGAATGTAAAACATTAAACATTAAAAGATCTCAAATAACATCAACACAAGGAAGACATTAGGATTTAATGTGTAAATCTAATTTGGAAAAACTCATCAACAACATGGACCACCAAATTTTCACTCTTCTAAAGTGAGCTTTGTTAGGAGCCAAAACTATTAAAGGTTACAATACACACTATTAGGTCTAACCTTGTTAAAAGATTTAATCACCCTATTAGGAGTCTCCTTGTTAGAGGACTTAAGAAAATTCCATTAGAATGTCACCTTTTTTAAAGGATTTACAAATGACTTCTGGGTTAAGCTTGATTAAAGGATTTTAACTGATATAGTGCTTAGAAAGTAACAAGAGGTCAATATGATAAATACAACTCACTTTGAAAATAAAAATCATAATTCAGTTCAACAACTAACTCATTGATTGAAATCCATTGTCATCTCCATCATTGATTCACTTGGAAAACCTTGAAGCAATCACTTTTCACCTCATCTCTTCACTATTCAACCTTTTGCTCAAGTTTGCCAATCAACAAATTGGCAACTGATCAAACCTTGATAGGTTATCCCTTATGCCTCCTTAGATAGGTATTTTTATATTTTGTTTCTTAAATACCACCATTAATGTTAGGAGTAGGTTAGATTCATCAAATCCTTTCATCTTTTTAGTTCCTCCTTTACCTTCTAGAAAATTCTCAAAACTTCTCTTTGAATCCATGCCTAGAAACACTCATAAATGGTTTCTCTTGTAGACACCTAAAATCCTTTAGAAAATAAAGTATTTTTATTTTTTGAAAAAGTCCCTGATGACATCATCATTAATTAATTAATTAATTAATTAATTTTTATTGCCATTAAATCCTTTTATCTTAATTAAAAATATTTAAGTAAGAAATCCCTCCCAAAAATGTTTAAATCTTATTTAAACATTATTTCATTATTTATTAATTATTTAATTAATAAATTGACAAAAAATTCCAAAATAAATAATTAATTTATTTTTTGCACAAAACTTGGCCAATTTCCTTAAGACCACTAACCTCTTCCAAAATCTTCTTATCCTTCTTTAATTTTGATTAAAGGCTAATCCCATCATTTCCTACCTGTAATCCCAAGTCAAAATATTTAATTAAGATTAAATATTAATCCTCATGTCTATTAAAAATATTTTAATAAATATCTCCTCAACCCAAACCCTTGAAATAAATAATTCTTTATTTATTTCCTAAAAACCTTATTTATCCTCATCCTAGGAAGTTCTAGACTCTTCTAGAAAGTCTTCATCCTCATCCAAAGCCTAGAATCTTCTAGAAGATGTCAATCCTTATCTTTGACCCTAATCCTAAACACCCCCCCCCCCCCAACCTTGTCACATTCCCTAAACATGGGTTAAGACTTGCTAACCCAAGCCAAAGCCAACAAATATATCCTCCTTCACCCACCCTCATTAAATGCCATCCACTTGCCCATCTCTAACAAGCCTAATCTAATCTTAACCCAAGCCTAATCCAAGTCTTAATCATTTGCACATTCCTAAGTTAAGCTTAAGACTTTCTTAATCCAACCTAAGTAAAAATATCTCAACTCTCTCACAAATATCTCAACCATAAAACTTTATGAAGCCCACAAAGTCATAAATGACTCTTACAAGCCCATTTATTGCTCTTACAAGCCATTATGAGGGTCTTTATGAGCTTTGAGCCTCCTTTGTTGACCCCTCAACCCCTCTTGCTCTAACTAATGACCCTGTGACATGTTTCACTCCCTGATTGGCTATAAGGAAGCACAATCCATGTGCTATCCTCTCATTCAATCTCCCATCCTTGCATCCTAGCCCTTGATCCCTCAAGCCCTTTGCCTATTTAAGGAATCCTCTCCCAAGCCATTTTAACACAATCACCCATAGTAACAAAGTAATGCCATTTTGATCATGAAGTAAAGCCATAATGCCATTTTTGAGAAGCCATTTTACATCAAATCCATTCACCCAAGCCAAAATCCATCAAGAACACCATTGAAGCCTTTGGAGAATCGAGCATACATCCTATCTAATTAGACAAAGCTACTCAACAAGAGAGCTTCTCATTGAGAGAGCCCATTAATGGCTCATATTCTCAATTAAGAGCTCATCTTAGTCTATCTTGAAGTTACATTTATTTAGTTTTGTGAATACTTTTTGATTTGATATTTAGTGTTCTTTGCATTACTAATCCTCGTATACATCTCTTGCATATACATGTTCCATCTCATCAATCCTTATCTTCAATAAAATTTACATATTTCAAGAATTCATCTATGTCAGCTAGGAATATCAATTCCTTCACAAAATAAAAAATGCTGACACTTGGCCAAAAATATGGTCCTTGGCCTTAGTCATCACTAGATAACTTGGTCATTGCTAATCTCTCTTTCTTAGCTTCTATTATCTTCGCTTGGTCCTTTTAGTGACACTTAGTCCAAATTTTCTGATACTTTGTCTTTATTGGTGCTCAGTTGACACAATATTTTCTTGACTTCTACTTTTTACTCAGTCAACACTAGCAAAAATCAGCTTCAACTATAAGTTCCTTAATCTTCTACTTTGAAGCTCGATTAAGCCTGTATATTTTTTCTTTATTGATAATCTGTTCTAGGATTCAAATCAAATGTCTTCTCCACTTAGTGTTATGATTAAACAATACATTATCTTGTCAAAGTCCAACTAAGAGAGTGCCCATTATAATTCCACATACCTTAACCTTTTCACTAGGCGCTCTTGTTAACTCTTCTTCTCAAATCCTATTCATTAATCATCTTGATATGACACTCTACTCAGGTAGTAACTCTCTCAACAATAAGGTTTGACATTAGTGACAACATAAAAGTTGTTCCAATTGTAATTTCCAATACAATTCATATTAGAGATGAAGTTATGACTCATTTGAGGAAGGAGATATTTCTAGTGGGATCATATAATAAGATAAAGATGAAGAAGTTTGGACCAGATGTAAAATTCTAAAGAAGTGTGATTCAGGAAATGCTTATAATGTAGAGTTTCCCATTGTACTCAATATTTAACCAATGTTTAATATGTCAAATCTAACAGAGTATAATGAAGGTGTAGGTATAGGATTGATAACCAAGGAGGGGGGGGGGGGGAGGTGAATTAATAATCACCAAAATAAAAACTCTCAAAATGTCTACCAATAAGATTAAGTTTCAACTATAATTTTTTTATTCGTTAAATATGTCTTAAACCAAAATAAATAATAAAATCATTCACACAATGATAACACAATCATTTATCTTGTGGAAACCCAATTTGAGTGAAAAAAATGGTGTGAGATCGATGTTCACAAAATATTGTATTCTTCTTGAATACACTTTATTAGGAGCTTGCTTGGTTAAGGTTTACAAAACACTATTAAGTGTGCCTTGTTATAGGATTTACCTCTAGATGTTAGGAACTTTATGATGCAAGAGCATCCTCGTTGTAAGAGCAATCTTGCATCACCCAAAAAAATGTGCTTTTTGTTTCTTTAATTAGAGTTATCTTAGTGCAGAGTTTTATTTATGGGTGCTTACTACTTAGTAAGTTAGTAATACAAGCTTAAAATGTCCTTATTTTAGAGGTGGATGTTCATCTTGGATATATTAGCCTACCAGTTAAGGCTTAGTGCCATATCATGAGTATTCATTGATTTATTATAGATTTTTGGTGTAAATTTGGTATAGAAAATTTAGGCTCACTGTTTAAGACCATAGAGGCCCCCATATGGACTCCAAAATGGGGTCAAATAGAGCTTGCACATAACAAGACCTGTAGGTTAGAAGCTGAGAACTTTGAAAAGTGGTTATAATATCTAATCAAAGAAATATTTAAAAAGTTATGGTCTTCCACAGTTGGGCTAATCAAAATTTCTAAAACAAGTTTCAAAGGTGTATTGGGCTGACTCTATATGTAATTTTAGAATTATTCAATCTAAATGGTTAGGGTTTGATGTCTAGAAACTTCTCGGGAAGTGTAAAATTCCTATTTGAAGAAAGACTATACATTGTCTAGGATAACTCTAGGTGATAGTTCATAGCTCTATGTTACAAATTATTGTAAGGCACCCATGTGGGTTTGTATATTGTATTTCAAAATTTTGTAATTCTATATTTGTAACAATAATAAGAAATCCATATTTTGTTCTTGCGAATTATTGAAATTGCTTTGTTTGTGTTATGTGATTGTGGTTGTAAGGGGAGAACCCTTCATCAAGTAGTATCATATCTAATTTTTTGAGTGTGTAAAAAGGTTTTCAATTGTGAGGTAGTTGTATCAAGACTAGGGTTTGGTCTATGTGTGTAGACAGATCATTGGCTGTGAGGTAGTTTGCACAAGGGTTTCAGCAGAAGCACATATATACCTCTATGAAGAGAGTAATATGGGAGGGCCATAGGTGATACACCTAAGGGTTTTAGAGCCCTCCACAAAGATATGCCTAAATTGCAAGAAAAAAAACACAGAGGACTAAATCTTTTTGTAGGAGATGATGAAAGTGAAGATGAAAGTGAAGAAGGAAATGTTAATCAAGTGGTAGTAGATGAAGTTTTGAACCTAGATGAAGAGATAAATTTTAAGGTTATTCCCAAGATTGGAAAAAGGCCTGAGTTTTATGTTTCCACATTTTTTAGAAGTCTTAACCTAGAGGAATTGATTGATGGGATCAATGAACTAGAGGAATACTTTAAATATGAAGATATTGAAGATCCAAATAGTGTCAAGATTGTAAAGGCTAAACTGAAGGGTCGCACAAAGATCTGGTGGCAAGAGATCCAATTGGATTGAAATAAAAGAGGGAAGAAAAAAATCACTGGATGGGATCGAGTGATAGCTAAAATAAAGTGAGAGTTAATTCTTGTGGACTCTAAGCTTGATCTACTAAATAATATGTGAGTGTCAAAGAAAGAAAGAATATTTGTTCAAGAGTATATTGAAGAGTTCTACCGAGTTCTCATTAGAACTATCCATGTGAAAGCTAATAAGGAGAAAGTTTCTTATTATCTTAATGGATTAAGGCCAATAATTTGGGTAGACTTGAGTATGGTTTGAATGACTAGTATTGAGGAGGCATACCATTTTCCCTAAGAGTTGAGGATAAATTGAGCAAAATTTTTGATAATAAGAAAAGTGGAAGAGGTCATAGTGGAAGATCTAGTGGATAGTCTTATGGAGGCTGAAATGATGATCAAAATAATAAGGATGAAGTGAGTAGCATTAGCTAAAACTAAAGGGGAAACAATTCCAATTTTTTCCATGAACAAACTAACATAGGTTAGAGACAGAGAGGAAGATGGAAATGATCAAGAAAAATAGGTTTTCATGGAAAATGTTTTCACTATAGAGAGGAAGGCCATAGAGCATTAGGATAGATTGGAGAGCCAAAGGCCAAGACATAGTTGCACATGTTGATGAAGATGCAAAATTATCCCATTCTAAAGATGTTGAAAGAGGAGAAGTCATAGTTAATAGGAGAGTCTTGTTGATTGGTGAGAATGAACCTAATCAAAAGAGCAATCTATTTCACACTAGGTGCAAATGTGAAGATAAGTGTTGTGATGTGACCACTAATGGTGGAAGTATTGATAATCCGGTGCTAGAAAATATAATCACCAAGTTAAATATCAAGAGGTAGAAACACCCACATCCATATTATATTTCCTAGGTACAGGATGATGCAAGGTCATGGTCAATTAGTAGCACCTAGTGAAGTTCAAAATTGGAAGCTACTAGGATGAGGTGCTCTATGATATAATATCTATGAACATATGTCATATATTGTTGGGTAGGAAGTGATAGTTTAATAAGTATGCTATACATGATGGGTGAGCAAATACCTACATTATGACAAATGGAGTGAAACATAAGTTGAAGCTGTTGAAGGAGAAATAATGAAATATATGTAGTGCTTCCAACATATGTTTTGTTGATGGAAAGGAGTTTCTCCAAGCTATGAAGCATGAGCATATGCTTTTTTCTATAATCCCAAAATATTGTAAAGAAGAAGTACATGAGGTACCTACAAAGGTTATAGATTTGTAGTGAGATTTTCTTGATATTGTGTTAGATAATGTACATGATGGATTACCCCTAGTGAGGAAGATCAATCACAAGATGAATTTGATTCCAAGAGCCAGTTTTCCAAACAAGGTAGCCCACAAAATGACACTAGTAGAAAGTAAAGAGTTGAATAGACAAGTTCATGATTTTTTGTAGAAAGAGTTGATTCGAGAGAGTCTAAGTCTATATGCTATACCAACAATATTTGCACCAATTAGAATGGATAATGGAGGATGTGCATAGATTCATGGGCTATCAATAAGATCACAATCAAGTAAAGGTTTCCATTGCCAAGGATGGATGATATTATGAATCGTTTGAGTGGAGCTATGTGTCTCACAAAGATAGATCTAAAGAGTGGATACCATTTGATTTTCATAAGAGAGGGAGATGAGTGGAAGACTACCTTCAAGATAAGGGAAATATTATACGAGTGGTTAGTCATGCCTTTTGGCTAACCAATGTACTGAGCACTTTCATGAAGCTCATGAATGAGGTACTAAAGGCATGTCTAGGTAAGTTTATCATTGTTTACAAAGATGTTATATTGATCTATAGTAAGACATTGAAGGAGAATTTGATGCACATTTGTAAGTTATTTGATAAATTGAGGGAGGAAAAATTGCTAATAAATTTGAAGAAGTGCAGTTTTGTGAAGGAGTTGGTGTATTTGGGATTTTTAGTATTAGCAAAAGGTTTGGAAATGGTCCCTAAGAAAGTGAAGGCTACCATTGAATGACCTATTTGAAGGAATGAGACTAAGGTAATATCTTTCCATGGATTGGCTAGTTTTCACCCAAAGTTTATAAGAGGTTTTAGTAATATTTTTTGGCCTTTGACTTGAACAATGGGAGGGGATAGGAAATAATTTAAGTGGACTATAGGAACAAATAAGATTTTTAATCTATTAAAACTAAAAGTTACAAGGCAACCTATTTTAGCAATTCTAGATTGTAACAAGGTGTTTCAAGTAGATTGTGATGCTAGTGGTACTGTGATAAGAATTGTTTTGAGTTAGGAAGGTAGACTTGTTGCTTATTTTAGTGAGAAATTGAATGATGCCAAAAGAAAATATTTTATTTATGATTAGAAATTTTATGCTATAGTTCAAGAATTGAAGAAGTGGAGACACTATCTTCTTCCTGAGGAGTTTTTTTTGTATACTTATCATCAAGCTTTGCAATATTTGAATAGTCAAGGAATATTGAACCAAAGGCATTTAAAGTGGGTTGATTTTTTTTAGAGTTAAACACTTGTTTTGAAACACAAGGGTGTGAAGTCTAATAGATTTGCACATGCTCTTAGTAGAAGACAAGTTTTGCTAATAGAGACACAAATTGAGGTGGTTAGGTTCAAGGAACTCAAGAATTTGTATCTAGAGGATCCTAATTTTGGCAAAACTTAGAAGGCTTGTACATAACCAGTTACACTTGATAGGACAAAGTAGTTGGATTTTATTATCCAAGATAGTATGTTGTTCAAAGGAAGTCAAATGTACATTCCTAGAAATTTTATGAGAGAGAATATCATCAAGGAGAAGCATAGTGGAGGGTTGGATACACTTTGGTAGAGATAAGACCATTGTTTTGGTTGTTGAGAATTATTATTGTCTAGAGTTGCAAAAAGATGTGAAGAAGTTTGTGTAGAGTTGTAGAGTATGTCAAATAGAAAAATGTGTGAAGAAGAATATTGGGTTATATCAACCATTACCTATACTAGAGAATTCATGGGAGGATGTCAACATAGATTTTATTCTAGGTTTTCCAAGCACAAAACAAGGGTATGATTAAATAATTTGTGGTGGTCGAAATTTTCTCAAATATGATAGATTTCATTCCCTACAAGAAGATTTGTGATGTTGTTCACATGGCAAAGTTATTATTCAGAGAAGCGGTGAGACTACATGGTTTACCAAAGGGTATAATTTTAAATCAAGATATCAAGTTTTTTTATATATTTCTAGTGTACAATGTGGAAGAAATTAAAGATAGATCTGAAGTTTAATTCCTCACATCATCCAAAAACTAATGGAAAAACAAAATTTTTAAACTGGAGTTTGGGCAATTTGATGAGATGCTTGGTCAAACATAAACTAAAGGGTTGGGATCTAATTTTACCATAGGAAAAATTTGCATATAATAATTCTATCAATAGGAGTATTGGTAAATCACCATTCTAGATTGTATATGGGAACAATCCCATAAATGCTTCTAAATTGAGGCAATTGGATAAAGGAGAAATAAGTAGTGCTGAAGTAGAAGAATTTGTTGAACATTTGAAGAATATCCATGAGGAGGTGAGGAAGCACATTATTAAGATGAATAGATAATATAAAGATAAGAAAAATGGGAAAAGTAGATATAAGAAATTTTAGATTGGAGATGAGGTCAAGGTTCATTTGAGATAGGAGCATTTTCTAGTGAGTGCATATAATAAACTAAAACTGAAGAAGTTCAGACCATGCAAGATAGTGAAAAGGCATGATTCTAGAAATTCCTATGAAGTGGACTAGTTTCCTATTTAATTGGATATTTCACCAATATTTAACATTTTAGATTTGATAGAGTATTACCAAGGAAGTGATGGAGATAAATTAGTTGCAGAAGCACAATGAAGTATGCCAGTAGCAAGCTCAATTACAATGGATATTGAAGAGATATTGGATAGTCATGTAGCTAAAATTATAAGGAAGGTAACTTATGAAGAATACTTAGTCAAATTGAAAGGGAAGCTAGTAGAAGATTCATCATGGCTACTTAGTAAGTTAGTCATATGAGCTCACTTTGTCCTTATTTTAGAGGTGGATGTTCATCTTGGAGATATCAACCTACCAATTGAGGCTTAGTGTAATATCATGAGTATTCATGGATTTATTGCATATTTTTGGTGTGCAATTTCAGAATAAAAAATTCAAGCTCACTATTGAAGACCTTAGAGGCCCTAGATGGGCTCCAAAATGGGGTCAACTAGAGCTTGTGCAAGTCATGCCTTGTAGATCAGAAGCTAAGGATTATGAAAAGTGGTTATAATAGCTAATCAGAGCAATAGTGTACAATTTATAGTCTTCCAAAGTAGGGCTGACCAAAATTTCCAAAATAACTGTCAAAGGTGTATTAGGCTGAATCTATATGTAATTTTAGAGTTAGTCAATCTCAAGGGTTAGGGTTTGATGCCTAGAAACTTCCCGGGTGGTGTAAAAATGCCTATTTAAGGAATGCTTGAACATTGTCTAGGACAACTCTAGGTGATAGTTTACAGCTCTGTGTTGAAAATTATTGTAAGGAAGGTGCCCATATGGATTTGCATATTGTATTTCAAAATTTTATAATTTTGATTTTGTGGCGATAATAAGAGACCCATGTTTTGTTCTTCCCAATTGTTGTTATGTGTTTGTGGTATTAAGGGGAGTAACTTGTAAAACAACTTGGGGGGGGGGTGTCAAGGGGGTGCATAAATCAGTTATGTATACTTTTCCTACATGCATTTCAAACACTTTATTGCCAATTCAAACTTTATAAACTTCAATAATAATAATTTGGTGATCTCATTGAGCTTGACAACTCATAGTTGTAATCAATTTACTTCAAGTTTTTATCTCACTATTCATGGCTTTACTGATTATCAGAAATATAACTTAGCTTTTACCAAGTGTTAGAAGTAGTAGAGCACTAATAAAACTAAGAGTGGGGAGGGGGGTGGGTGGGGTGAATCAATTTTGTATCAATCTTAAACAATTCTTAATTAGTCATCCAAAGTAAAAAATAATCACAAAGAAATGTGCATGCACAAGTACACTAGATATGTTGACTAGGGAAACCCCTAATTAGAGGGAAAACCCTGGTGGGAATGATGCCCACAAAATAATGTACTAATCTGAATATTCCTTGTTAGAGGATAGACCTTGTTAGGAGTCTATTAGAATACTTAGTACAAAGAGTCCTATTAAGACACTATGAATCCTTGTTAGGAGATTCCAACCCTGTTAGGAGTTGTAGAAGGCAACTAAACCCACTGTCCAAATAGCTTCAGGATCAGATCAACGAACCCACTATCCAATTAATCTCAGTACTATTCCATTCAGAATAATAGATGTGAAATAATCTCTTTCCTCTTTCTCTATATAGTACATTAGGCTTCTCCACCTTTATATCATGCAAATAGAGCTAGAACTCATCAGCAACCCTTAAGGTCACTTACATGCATTAGCAGATTACTCTACTCTTCTACATTGTAATTTGCAAGTCTTCCCTGCTTCTCAATCTCAATAATAATGATCTTCAAAACTTAGAAAACATCTTTCCTTTATACCATACTCAATCATTAATCCCTTGAGTCTGATCCATACATTTAACATTAGTTTAAATTGGCTCCATATTTAATTAGTGCTTTTGGCTCATAATTATGCACAAACTTTTGCATGTGTAACTTTTGTTCCTACACACTTGCTAAGATCATAAAAGTTGTCAATGTACTTCCTCCAGTTAAGTGTACAACCCTTCATTCAAAACATGATGTGCTATATCAATCATACAATAGAGACTATTTTCCCTATGCTTTGTTTCTTTACAGTTCTCTATAAATCATTGATATCTTCCATATGTTATTGATTCAATTTTTGCACACTTTCCCACATGTCAAATACATGTTGTAGTATATTCTAGTAACTGCACATAGACAAATACACAATGTGATGTCCTCTAAACATAAATATCAATCTATTGCTATGTTGTCATTAATGACAAGCAAAGTCATATTACTGTTCTACCACGATGTTCTCACATAGTATCAACATTCATGCTAACAATCTCCCCCTTTGGAAGTGATGGCAACATAGATGAAAAACATATAGTTCCAAGAATACCAACAAATTTTCTTCATCAATCAAATCTTGCTTCATGCAACACCTCTGCAACACTTCTCCCCATAGTGTAAATTCTCTCCAATGTTTTCCATGTCATTCTCTCCCCCATTGACTTCAATGTCAATGATAGTACAAAAATTGAATATATAACAATCTATTAGCATGACCACAAGCCAATCTGTTGCTTAAAAACTTTTTCATATAGTTCTTATAAAAAATACAAGTGTCAAAAGACACTATTGCATACCAATTACCTATTGCCAAGATTCCTTGACTAACTTTGTTCATCACAGATACTCCCCCATTAAGGAAGCATCAACATTCAGTCCAATGTAACAATGGTGTTGTGTACCTTGGACTGATGCATTTTTTCATCTTTTACTTTGAGCTAGGTAGGGACATAACCCTAAGTATACCTCTCAGGTACTCAAATGTATCCTTTGGTAAGGCCTTTGTGAAAATTTCTACAATCTATTCTTTAGTGTTGATGTACTCCAATCTAATTTCTTTCTCTACAACTTTTTCTTTCAGCACATGATATTTTATAGCAATGTGCTTAGTCTTAGAATAAAAAATTGGATTCTTAGACATGTTGATTGTACTTGTGTTATCACAGTAAATGATAATAGGTTTTGTGAATGTTATTCCAATATCCTTCATCATTTGCTTCATCCATATGACTTGATTGCAGTTGCTTGCTACTGCAACATACTCTGCTTCTGCTGTACTTTGTGAGGTACAATTTTGCTTCTTGTTGAGCTAAGAAACTAGTCTTCCTCCAAGGAAAAATGCTCCTCCACTAGTGCTTTTTCTATCATCCCTATCTCCTACCCAATCAATATTTGTATAAGTACAAAGAGTAAAGTCATTATTTCTATCATACCAAATACCATAATTTGATGTTCCTTTCAAATATCTAAATATCCTTTTTACTACTGCACAGTGATGTTCTTTAGGATTAGCTTGAAATCTTGCTACAATTCTAACTGCATTAGCTATATCTAGTTTGCTATGAGTCAGATACTGCAATCTTCCAATCATAGATCTATACTTCTTTTTTTCAATAGTAGGTGACTCATCTTTGCTTGATGATTTATGACTAGTTACCATAGGAGTCCCAACAAATTTACATTTTTTTAAACCAAATCTTTTCAGCAAATATTTTAAGTACTTGGTCTAAGAGATAAAAATACCCTTTTTGTTTTGACCAATCTGCAATCCTAAGAAGAATTTCATTTCACCTATCATGCTCATTTCAAACTCATTCTTCATATCTTCTAAGAATTTGTTATTGGCTTCATCATTTCCTCCAAAAATGATGTCATCAACAAATATAATGATTATTAACAAGCCATCTTCTATTTTCTTCAAGTACAAGTTACATTCTGTTGTTTCTTTAGCAAATCCAAGCTTTTCTAAGTATTTATCCAACCTTGCATACCAGGTTCTTGGTCCTTGTTTTAATCCATACAATGCTTTCTTTAGTCTAAAAACTGTATCATTTTCTTCTGTTAAAGGAAAACCCTCTGGTTTTTCAATGTAAACTTCTTCTTCAAGTTCTTCATTTAAGAATTTGACTTAACATCCATCTGATATACCTTAAAATTATTGTTTGCAGCATATGCTAGGAACATTTTGACTGCTTCCATTCTTCTTGTAGGTGCATATGTCTCTTCATAATCAATTCCTTCTTGCTAAGAGTAGCCTTTGCATACAAGTCTTGCTTTGCTTCTTATCACTTCTCCTTGTTCATTCATTTTATTTTTGAATACCCATTTTGATCCAGAGGATATTTTCATCAAAAATTTAAGTATCTCAAAAACTCCAATAATCAACACCATGTTAAAGTTCTCAAAATTTTGGACCCAATGAAATTCAAACAAGAAAAAATAGAGTCAGTATGAAAAAATATGGCCAATCAAAGGTTGGTTAAGCCCCAATCCAGAGGCCATCAAAATGGTGAAATTTTAAACTACCTAGAATTGGTCAAAGTTGACATCAAATTGAAGGTCTCGTCAAGAGCTTTCTGATGATGTTCATTTTGTCAAAAATGGAGACCGTATGTGAAAGTTATGCCTAATTGAAGTCTAGGATGATGATGTGGCAAAACAAAAAATAATAATAAAATAAAAATTAGGCACATGTGTCAAGACCATGTGGCATGGCAGCAAGGAAATGGTGGCTAGCAAGGTCAAACTCCCAACCTTTGGTCCCCAAAATCTGGCCCATAGCCATTGGACCACTAGCGATCTTCAAAGTTAATATGGTAGATATCCTATTCAAAGGCTAAAACCACAAAATCCACTTAAAATGGTGGTTGCAAGCAGGGTTGGAACCCACAACTGGTGGGTAGTTAATTTTTTTAACTACTATTGTGCCACTTGTATGGCTTAGCATATATATAGGCAATTTTTTATTTAACATTAAAACTAAGCCACTTAACCTTTGTTGAAATAAGGTTATTTTGTTATTTGGTTACCCTAAATTCGCCATGAAGCTAAAACTTCAAAAATGGCTAAAGGGTATTTTCAAAGGGTATTTGTTAAAAATCTCTATTTTGATATTTTATAGTTATAGCCTTATTTAGGCTAGTTTTTTTTTGTATACAAAGGGGAGTTTAGGGGCCTTTTGGAGGCAAATAGAGAATTCAAAATTTCTAAGCTTAGAGAGAATTTTTCTTGGAGGACCTTTTTTCAGTCTCACACATCAGCGTGTTGTTGAGGGAATGATTTGTAACACTATGCCAAATTTTTGGAGTTAATTGGATTGGTCCCCCTATTGGAGTAGGACCTGGAGATGTAGTCCATATCAGATGAACTCCAAGATCAAATGTGTTGTGTCCCTTTCTCTCATTGCTCTTTCTGTCATTTAATTTTGTGTTGTTCTTTCTTTTCAATTACATTAATTTGATTCATTAAAAGTTTTAAATTAACTTTATGTAATTAGTTAGCATTCCTCTATAATAGTCCTAGATCCTAGAAATCAGATCAAGTTTGGTATTAAAGCTTTTGTTGGACTAGTATTGTAGATTTGAATGTTGACAAGATCCAGGTTGAATCAAGGCGAAGGTGATCTTGAAGAATAGAATCCTAAGATCAAAAAATGAAGAGTTAATCCACCATTCTAGATGGAAGATAAAGGTGGTGGACAAGGTTCAAAAGATCGAAGACTCTCCAGAATTTGTAGTCAATGGTAGCATTCTTGTTATGGGAAAGAGAAGAAAAGATGCAAAAACGTGCATCTCGTAGAGACAAAGAGAAAAAGAAAGGTGTTGATCATGATCTACCAAAGAAACCTCCATCTTCTCCCTCTTCTCCTTCTTCTACACATTCTAAATCTTCTAACATTTTTAAGGGTGAACATAAGCCTCGAATCAAGTTGGATGTAAAGTTTGACTTGCCAAAATATTGTGGAGAGTTAAATGCCAAGAAACTAGATGACTAGATTCAACAAGTAGAAGTCTATTGTAGAGTTCAAAACCTTGTAGATGATGTTGATAGAATTCAATTAGCCACTCTTCAGTTAGGTGGTATAGCTCTAACTTGGTGGGAGAGTAGGACTCAACATGAAACTTCACAACATGGTCAGTTCAATCTACCTTGGTCAGAATTTGTTAGTGCTTTAAAGAAGAATTTGTTGGAAATATAGATGGAGTGACTGAGGAGGTGGGGGGGTGGGTGAATTAGTTGCCACAAAAAAAAATCCTCATATCCCTTAGATGTTTGATAAAACTAGTCACTGCAGTCACTTGGTAAACATACAAAAAAATGTTGTAACTCAGTAGATGCAATGTATGATAACTTATTACTGATCTTTAAGAATTCATAGTGATTAATATGCAACCATAAAATAAATAACATGAACACATGAGACACCAGATTTAATGTGGAAACCCAATACAGGAAAAACCACCAACTAACTAGCTATTGATTTTCACTCTTCTGAAGTGAGCCCTGTTAGGAGCCAACCTGGTTAAAGGTTATAAAACACACTATTAGGTATGACCTTGTTAAAGGATTTAATCACCCTATTAAGAGTGGTCTTGCTAGACATCTTTAGAACAATTCAATAGAATCGTCACCTTGTTAGAGGATTTACAAAATGGCTATTAGACCAACTCTGTTAAGAGATTTAGAAATCATTGCTACAATGGTGAGAAAGTAACAATGAATAGACTTGAATGAGATGCAACTGAATTGCTGATATAGATCTTTGTTCTGCTTCACTAGATCCTCTATAATCAAATAAATTTTTGCTACTCCTTAAGGATATCTGATCCTCCTTCAAAATTTTCTCACTCTTCCTTCTTCACACAATCAATAAACTTGCATGCTCGCTCATTCTTACTTTAGAATTCTCAAATTGACCTTTTATTTATACCTTACAAATTGTCATGTTAGCTCATTTAAAACTTACAATTACCAATAATCATTACTTCAGTTAGCTACAATCATTACATGAAATAATTAAACTTTATTTTCCAAAATAATGTAATCCTTCATTGGCCGACCCTGCTCAGTAAACACTACTTTAGAATTGATTTCTAGTGTTAACCAACTGAAGCTCAGTTAACATTGTGAATCTTGCAAAATTCTTTAGAGACCGAGTGAACTTGATAAGCATTGACTTTCCTTTGTTAACCTTGTGAGCTCAATTACCACTAAATTCTACCACAAAATCCTTTGATGCCTGAGTGATCTCGGTAGAAACTATTTCCACAAAGTAACTTCTAGGAATGCTCGGTAGACTCTAAAATTTGTTTTGCTAACCAACTGAGCTTGGTAGACTCTGTCTATTGATTGATATGACATTTTTGTAACATCAAAGACAACACACAATTGAACAATTGTATCCAACAAAAATTCTATCCCCTAGGCCATATGCAATAGTTAATGATGAACATGCAACATTTTAGGTAAGGGAAAGGTCAAATTGTCTAGGAGTACACCCATGAGTTTTGTAAAAATTTATTTAATTAAATGTTCCATTGTATACGTAGGACACTTTACTCAAGTATATAGGTGGTCTTCATTCTTACCTAAGGCATTTTATTCTCATCCTGAATCCTTGTAATTTGGATGAAGTATGTGTCAAGCAACACATTTAGAGTCAAGAGGTAAGGGTACTTTCATTGATAAGTCTAATAAAAAGCCATCTAAGTATGAGGAAAATTCAAAAGGCAAAGGGAAGGGTAAAAATATAGCTATAGTAAAGAAAGAGGGTGAGAAACCCACTTACTCACATTACAAGAAAGAAGGGCATGATGATTCTAAGTGTTGGAAGCTGCATCTTAAAAAGAGGCCAAAGCAATTTGGTGGAAATAAAAGCAAACAAAATACTGTTGTTGTAGTTCAATAAGATCTTGGATCTAACTCTAGAGATTAAACACAAATCATTTCCACTAGGATCAAAGGTAAAGGAAAAGGTATTTCTCTTTCATCATCTACTAGTTCTTCTAGCATAAGTGCAAGTACTAGTAAAGATTCTTCTCCTAAGAATGATAAGAAAAGGAATGAATTATTTCACATTTGTGTTGTCATCAAGAAAAATAAGGTAGATACATTATTTGATACCGATTCTTAAGTGAATTTGATATATGAGGAAGTTTTTAAAAAGCTTAATCTAACTAGAAAACGTTATCCGAATCCATATTCTCTTGGATGGGTTTGTAATGATGCGCAGTTACATGTAACCAAGCAATATAAGTTAAGATTTGCTATCACTGCAAACTTTGTAGATGAGGTAGAAGCTGATGTATTCCCTCTAGATATTTGTGGTATTGTACTTGGGATTCCCTATTTGTATGATTGATAGGCTATCTTCTATAGGGGGAAAATAAGTATCATCTTAATGAAGATAAAATTGAATACACTGTACAAGCACATAAGGTTAAGACTAATCTAGCACTAGTTAATGCTAGTCAAATGAAAAGGTTAGTCAAATCTAGTAAGAATTTTGTGTTGATGATTGTAAAATCCAAAGAAGATGAAACATGGAAGGCATTCAAGGGACGTGATCTGAAACATAAGGCTAAAATGGTCAAAGTTGTTTCTACTTATGATGACTTGTTTCAAGAATTGAAGGGATTGCCTCCTAAAAGAGAGATAGAACATGAAATTCAATTGTAGCTAGAAGTGCCACTTCTTAGTATTAGCATGTACCATATATCAGTCTTGTAGAATAAAGAAATCAAGAAGCAAGTTCAGGAGCTCGTCAAGAAAGAAGTTATCTATCCTAGTACTTCTCCTCGTAGTTCTCCTATTATGTTGGTTCCAAAGAAAGATGGGACTTGGAGAATGTGCATCGACTACAGGGATTTGAACAAGATAATGATAAAGAACAAGTACCCTCTTCCTAGAATTGATGGTTTACTTGATCAGTTGAAAAATGCAATTTATTTCATTAAGCTAGACTTATGTAGTGGATATCATAAGATAAGAATTGCAGAAAGTGATATTTGGAAAAACTACTTTTAAGAAAAAATAGAGATTTTATGAGTGGTTAGTTATGCCATTTAGGCTTTGTAATGCACCAGCTATGTTCATGAGAGTCATCAATAATGTCTTTCATCCTTTTATTGATGATTTTTTTGTGGTCTATTTAGATGATATTCTTGTATCAAATAAGTCTTAGGATGATCATGTAATTCATGTAAAGAAAGTATTTGATGTATTGAGAAAAGAAAAACTCTATGTAAAGATGTCAAAATGTGAATTTGCAAAGACATCCATAGTGTACTTAGGCTATGTAGTAGGAAATGGCCAATTGAAAGTAGACCCTGAGAAGGTCAAATGTATTGTAAAATGGCCTAACCTAAGTATAGTTATAGAAGTCAGGAGATTTTTAGGTGTAGTTCAGTACTAAAGGAAGTTCATTGCAAACTTTTCTTATATTGCATCACCGTTACACTTGTTAAGCATTACCAAGGAAAATTTTTAGTGGGGAGGTCCACAATAGAAGGCTTTTGACACTTTGAAGGAAAAGTTGAGCACTACACTAGTTCTGGCTTTACCAGATTTACATCAACCATTTGAGATTGAGATAGATGCGAGTGGGTTTGCCATGGGAGTTGCACTCATCCAAGGAGGTAAACTAGTCTACTACCACTCTGAAATTTTTTTAGGAGTAGTAAGTAACTATCCCACTTATGGTAAGGAACTTTATGCTTTAGTTTATACTATTAAAAAATGGAATCACTAATTAATGGGAAAGGAAACTATAATCCACACTAATCACCAACCACTGCAATATTTGCACTCACAATCTAAGTTGCAACAAAGTAGGCACTTTAGGTGGATGGGTTTTCTACAACAGTTTCATTTAGTAATTAAGTATAAGAAGAGTTCCCATAACAAAGTAGCAGATATGCTCTCTAGACCTTTTGTTAAGAATGCCTTAATAATCCTTCAGAATAGTTCTATGGTTCATGAAATTTTTCAAGAACAATATGCTAATGATGAGAACTTTAAGGATAACTATGCAACTTTAGTCCAGGGTAAACATGTAGAAGAGAAAGATTACTATGTGCAGGATAATTTGTTGTACCACTTGGGAAAACTATGCATTCATAAAGATGAATAGGCACATGTAACTTGGGAAGCACATACCTCTTTGATTGTAGGACATTTTGGGGTAAGTAAAACATTGACTCAATTGCAAAAATATTGTTACTAGCCTCAAATGCAAGAAACTGTCACTAAGTATATAAAAGGATGGGTAATGTGTGTAACTAGCAAACCAAGTAATAGGAAATTGGGTTTGTACACACCATTACTAATACCATCTCATCCATGGGAAAGTGTATCTATGGAATTTGTGGGAGGTTTACTTATGTCTAGGAAGGGTCATGATTATTTGTATGTAGTAGTTGATTAGTTCAACAAAATGTGCTTTTTAATGCCTTGTAAAAAGGTCACTACTGAACTGGGAGCTCATTTGTACTTTCAATTTGTATGGGTTTATTTTAGGTTACCTACTTCCATTGTATCAGCTTGTGATTCTCGATTCTTGGGAGAATTCGGGTCATCTTTGTGGGGACTCATGGATACCAAGTTGAAGAAGAGTACAACATTCCATCTACAAATTGATAGACAAATAGAGGTAGTCAACAAGACAGTGGTTCATCTGCTTAGAGGTTACTGCAGTAAGCATCCTAAGTTGTGGGATGAAAGTCTTCATTATGTGCAGCATGCTTACAACCATGCAGCATACTCTTCTACAAAGAGGTCTCCTTTTGAGACTTTCTTTGATTACTTTCCTAATACACCAATGGATTTTTCTTTTTGGAAGGACAATGTTGTAGATGGATGCCATGATGTTGAAAAGCCTTTAAAGTTCATCCAGAAGGTCCAAGCAATCCATTAGGTAGTAGAAGCACAATTGGAATAGAGCTGAGCAAAATGCAAGGCTCACCATGATAAGCATCGCATTGATCACCATTTCCAAGTTGGTGTAGAGTTTTGTTACATATCAGCAAGGAAAGAATGCAAGGTGAAGGAAGGAAGCTCAAGCCTATTGGGTATGGTCTTTTTGAGATCTTGGAAAAGAATGGTACCAATGCTTTTTGCCTTAATCTTCCTCCATACATGAAAATTTACTCAATTGTCAATGTTGAGAATCTGAAGTTGTATGAACCTCCGATGATCTTGGATGAAGACATCAGTGTTTAGGTTCCATCAGTTGATGATCTTTCACCATAGTATATGTCAAAATTGCTAGAAGATGTTATCCTAGATAGGAATGTTAGAACTTCATGGAGAGGACCAGTTGAATACCTTTGAGTGGGAATGAAGAGGATGTATCCAAGAAAGGAAAGATGGATGGAGATTGGAAAAGTGAGGGAACTATACCTCACCTACTTTTACCATAATCCAAACTTTTGGAGGTTCAAAAGCTCTTTTGTGGGGAGGATTGATCTGAAGGATATTTTCATAAAAAATTGAAGTATCTCCAAAACTCCAATAATCAACACCATGTTAAAGTTCTCAAAATTATGGACCCAACACAATTTGAATGGGCAAAAATAGAGTTTATATGCAAAAATTATATCCAATCAAAGGTTGGTCAAATCCTGATCTAAAGGCCATTACAATGGAAAAATTTCAAACTCCCCAAAATTGGTCAACAAATAGCATTAGAGAAAAAGTCTTGTACAGAGCTTTTCGACGACATTTGTTTCATAAAAAATGGAGCCCATACGCGAAATTTATGCCCGATTAAAGTCTCAGAAAATGACATGGCAAAACAAAAAATAATAATAAAATACAAATTCAGCACACGTGGCATGGTGGCAAGGAAATGGTGGCTAATGGGGTCAAACCCCCAACATTTGGTCGCCAAAATTTGGCCTATGGCCATTGGACCACCAGTGATCTTCAAAGTTAATATGGCGGATATCCTATTTAAAGGCTAAAATCATTGAATCCACTTAAAATGTGGCCACCGGCAGGGTTGGAACCCCTAATAGGTGGAAAATTAAATTTTTAACTACCAACGCACCACTTGTGTGGCTTAGCATATATAGGCGATGTTTTATTTAACGTTAAAACTAAGCCAGTTAACCTTTGTTAAAATAAGTTTATTTTGTTATTTTGTTACCCCAAATTTGCCATGAAGCCAAAACTTCAAAAATGGGTAAAGGGTATTTTCAAAGGGTATTTGTTAAAAAGCTCTATTTTTATATTTTATGGTTATAGCCTTATTTAGGCTTTTTTTTTTTGTATAAAAAGGGGAGTTTAGGGGCCTTTTGGAGGTAGACAAAGAATTCAAAATTTTTGATCTTGGAGAGAATTTTTATTGGAGGATAATTTTTAGTCCCACACATCAGTGTGTTGTTAAGGGAATGATTTGTAACATTGTACCAAATTTTTGGAGTTAATTAGATCGGTCCCCCTATTGGAGTAGGACTCGGAGATGTAGTCCATACCGGATGAACTCCAAGATCAAATGTGTTGTGTTCCTTCTCTCATTACTCTTTCTGTCATTTAATTTTGTGTTTCTCTTTCTTTTCAATTATGTTAATTTGATTCATTAAAAGTTTTAAATTAACTTTATGTAATTAGTTAGCATTCTTCTATAATAGTCCTAGATCCTAGAAATTAGATCACATTTTGTTCCAATCACGTTTTTGTCCTTTGGTCTAGGAACCAATTACCATGTGTCATTATTGATTATCTACTAGAGTTCTTCCTCCATTGCTCTTATCCAGTGATCATCTTTGATTGCTTCCTCTATGCTTCTTGGTTCTACTTGAGATATCAGACATAGTTCTTCATTAATTCTGCTCCTTGTCATCACTCCTTTTTCTTTACTTCCTATTATCTAATTAGTAGGATGATTTCTTATCATGTTTCTATTTGGGGTAGGACTTACTAATTTAATTCTTATTTTAGGTACTGTGCTTTATTCTTCTCTCACATCTTTGATTTGCACATTATTCTACAAGGCATTGTTAGTCTTGAAAAGTAAATCATTACTTTTTTTGGTCATTCCAGAGTAATCATCTCTGTTAGAGTTATAATCCATTATCTTTTCCTTGGTACCAAAATTTTTATCAATTTTAACATTTGCGAACTCTACTATAGTTTTTGTTCTATAGTTGAAACATTTGTAGGCTTTACTTTTTAATAATAGCCAAGAAACATATGTTCATCGCTTCTTGGATCAAACTTACCAATATCATCATCTCTTTTGATGTAACATTTTCTTCCAAATATCTTGAAGTACTTGACTAATGGTGAGTGACTGAAACATAATTCATAGGGAGTTCTGCACTCTGTTTAGTGTGTATACTGTTGTATTCACTGCTTCTCTCCAAAAGGTCTTTGGTACATTATTCTCAAATAACATAGCTCTTGCTACTTCAGCAATTGATTTGTTTCTTCTTTCAGCAATCCAATTGTGCTTAGGTGTATGAGGTGAGGATAGTTGTCTTCTGATGCCATGTTCTTCACAGTAGATATTGAATTCTCTAGAGGAGAATTCTCCTCCTTTGTTTGATCTTAAGCTCTTGATTTTAACTCTAGATTCATTCTCAACTTTTTTTTAAAATATCTTGAATTTCTCAAATGCTTCTAATTTTTCTTTAAGAAAATCTACCCACATCATTCTAGTGAAGTCATCAACAAAAATCATAAAGTACCTTTCTCCATAAAATCCTCTTGTTCTTATAGGACCACTCAGATCTATATGAACCAATTCCAGCTTTTGTGTAGTATAAAACCACTTGCTATGAAATGAAACTCTCTTCTACTTAGCCAAAATATATTCCTTACAAATAGTGTCAGTGGGCTTAGTGATCTTGGGTAAATCTCTCACAACAAGTGTATTATTGGCCTTTACAATGTTATCAAAGTTAATGTCACAAAATCTTCTGTGCCATAACCAACTGTTGTCAATATTTTCTACTAAACATATTATTTTAGTGGAGTTTAACTAAAATACATTACCTCTAGTTTTTCTGCCAATACCAAGTAGTTTCTCTTCCTTGTTCTTGATAATGCATGTGTTATTACCAAGCTGATAGCCTTTGCCCATAAGTTTTCCAACACTCAACAAGCTATGCTTAGTCCATCAACAAAATAAACATCATTAGTGTATGTTTTACCATCAAGTGTTATAGATCCAATTATTTTAATATGATAGGATACATTGTTTCCCACTCTCACAATTCCTCCATCATGCCTTCTAAATTTGACAAACTTACTCATATCACCAATCATGTGATGTGAACAACCACTATCAATGATCCAATCTTTCTTTTCAACTTATGAGATTAGCACACTTTCTTCACTAATTTCTTTGTAAAGATCATCCTCTTTTATAGATACAAATCCTAATTCATCATCACTCATGTTTTGATCAGATTCCTGTTCTTCTTCTTCATTAGCATATAAATAATTTCTAGGTCTTCTAGATTTGAACCTTCTCGTAAAATTTCTTTCTCTTTTAGGACACTTAGATGCATAATGACCATACTCATTACAAGTCCAACATTTAAAGATATTCTTACCATCTTTTTCTCTTTGCACAAGAAGAGCCACTCCTTCCTGGATTTTTTCTTCAATGGACTTGCTGCTGCTAGCAATGTCTTCCTATGCTTTTATAGTCCTTGCTAAACTAGGTTTGATGTTTAATGTACTGAATACTATCTCAATTCTTGCCAATTCTCTACAATGTTTCAGATCAAATTTTGCCTTCCAATCTACCAAGCATGTCTTTGTGGTATAGGGTATCATCAGTTGAATCATTTGAGCTACTGACTTGAAAGGTGGTGTTAGACTTTTCAAGATCTTCCATATCACTTCATCATCAAATTTCTTTCCATCATGAGATGCGATTCTTGCAAAAATCTCAGATATTCTCCCAACATAGCTTCTTATAGATTCATCTTCCATCATTCTAGCATCTTGAAAAATGCAATACAAATTTTGCAATCTAACCCTTTTTGCATGTGTATCACCTTCATAATTA
The DNA here is from genome assembly GCA_028749045.1 of Cupressus sempervirens. Taxonomy (NCBI): domain Eukaryota; kingdom Viridiplantae; phylum Streptophyta; class Pinopsida; order Cupressales; family Cupressaceae; genus Cupressus; species Cupressus sempervirens. The sequence continues at coordinate 858,803,137 of CM053793.1, forward strand.
GCTTCTAAAGTTTTCCAAATTTCATGAGATGTTTTGAGTAGTTTTACTTGATTGTACTCAATTTTAGGTAATGCTAACAGTATTACTTCTCTTTCCCTTATGTTGTACATAAACACTTCTCTTTGTTCCTCAATGTAGGTTTCAAGATTGTCTTATTATGTACTGTTCTTGCAAGTTTTGGTCACAAGCCAATATCTTGGACCCATGCACAAGATACAAGTCTTCATTTTATCTTTCCAGCTATCATAGTTTGTGCCATCAAATTTATGACTTTCCTTCTTGAACAAATTCACCTTGGATCTCCCAAAGTTGTTAAACTTTCCTTCAAGGACTTGATGCTCTAATACCAATTCTTAGAAGTAGTAGACCACCAATATAACTGAGAGAGGGGGTGCGGGGGGGGGGGGGGGGTGGGGGGTGAATCAATTATGTTTCAATCTTAAAAAATTCTTAATTAGTTAACCAAAGTAAATAATAATCACAAACAAATGTGAATGCACAAGTACACTCGATATGTTGACTAGGGAAACACCTTGATCAGAGGGAAAACCTTGGTGGGAATGATGCCCACAAAATAATGTACTAATCTAAATATTCCTTATTAGAGGATAGACCCTATTAGGATTATGTTACAATAATTAGTACAAAGAATCCCTATTAGGAGACTTTGAATCCCTGTTAGGAGATTCCAACACTATTAGGAGTTGTAGAAGGTAGCTAAACCCACTGTCTGATTGATCTTGGTACTATTCCATTCAAAATAATAGATGTGAAACAATCTCTTTCTTCTTTCTCTATCTAACATATTAGACTTCTTCAACTTTAGATCGTGCAAATAGATTTGGAACTCATCAACAACCCTTAAGGTCACTTACATGCATTAGTAGATTACTCTGCTCTTCTACTTTGCAATTTGCAAGTCTTCTCTACTTCTCAATCTTAATAATAATGATCTTCAAAACTCAAAAAAAATCTTTCCTTTATACCATACTCAATCATTAATCCCTTCAGTCGAATCCATACATTTAATATTAATTTGAGTCGACTCCATGTTTAATTAAATGAAATACACATTTAATTAGTGTTGTCAGCTCACATTTATACAAAAACTTCCACATGTGCAATTTTTTGTTCATGTGCACTTGTTGACATTATGAATTGTTAGTGTACTTCCTCTAGTTAACTACACAACCCTTCATTCCAAACATAATGTGCTATATCGGTCATACAACAAAGATTTTTTTCCCTATTCTTTGTTTTCCTATGATTCTCTGTAAATCATTAATATCTTATGTACGCTGTCAATTTAGGTTCTAGGAACTTTCCCACATGTCAAATACATGTTGTAGTATATATTGGTAATTATGCATAGGCAGATACACAATGTGATTTCCTCAGTACATAAATCTTAGTCTATTACTCTATTAGTCTTTTGCAATCTTATTGCTATGTTGTCATCAATGACAAACAAAGTCATAAAACTATTTTGTGATGTTCTCTCATAGCATTAGAATTCATGCTAACTGTAGTATCAAGTAAATACTATGAAAAATAAACTTACAACATAAAACAATCACACATTTGACACCATAATCTAATGTGGAAACCTCATAAATGGAAAAAACACCTAGGACTAGCAATCCAAATAACTTCACTCTTCAAAAGTGATCTCTACTAGGAGCCAACCTTGTTAAAGGTTGCATGCACATTTTTAGTGTGGTTTAGTTATAGAGTTTTAACATAAAGACCATCTATATCTTATCACTCCTTGATCTTGTCTAAAGAGTGACCTTCTCTAAAGGACATACAAACATCACTAATCAATGATTCAATTCTTCACACTTTCCCTTTGCACTAAATCTTCTTGGTCTTCCTTTTTCTCTATTTGGTTCATATTTCTTCTTTCCTTCTCTTTACTTCACATAAATAACCAACATAACAATATCAATCAGCAACCAAAAACTTTCTTGAACATCTCCTTAAATAGTAAACTTCATGCTTCTATATTCTTCAAGGTTTTTCTACTTAACCACATATGTAGATTTGAGATTCAATGTATTTAGTCACTTAGAAAATATAACTTTCATTCAACTTTGTGCTCATCCTTATCTTTCTTCAAGATCCATCATTAGATCTTCATTACACCTTTTATCTGTAGATCTTGTAACTAACTTTGACTTTTTCCTTTGAACTTCTCAATCATTCTTTATTTCTATCATAAGTCGGCCTCAAATCTTATCTTTCTTAGCTTTTTCTTCTAGCTTATACTTGGTGAATATTACATTTCACTCAGGTAATACAACACTTGGTGAGCATATGAATTACTCAGTTGACACTAAACTTTAACTTCTCTTTTCCCAATGTTTGGTGATAACTATAGTCACTTGGTGAGCACTATATTCCTTCTTTCACACTATTATTTGGTATAGCTTGTATAGCTCAGTGAATACATAGACTTCAACATTACATTAAATAATTACATGATTGTAAAATAATAAAGCCACTATTACATTATCACAATCCAACTCATTCAAGTTCTCATTGAATACCATACTTATCAACTCTACCTCATCATCATACTTTCTTCAAATCCTCTTCATCAATCAAATGATATGACACTCTACTGAATTTGCATAATGTCTAGCCAACTAAGACTTTGACATCAATTCTTTCCTAATAATTGATATGAATATTTCATATATATTCATAGTATTATTAGTTAGGGATAACATAACCTTGTTAAAGGATTTCAACAATCTAATCTAAATTTGTCATGTTATTAGAGGTTTTACATCATACCAATTAAGGTGACCCTTTTAAGGGATTTGGACTATTAAAATGATAAAAAGTAACAAAGAAAATAATAATATGTGATTCACACTAACTTTCTATATCAAATCTAGTATTTCTCTTCAATAGATTAACATACCATTCACTATTCTCCTTTGCTTGCAACAAACCTTTTCCCTTATATGCTTAGATAGCTATATTTCAGTTCCAATCACCATTCTTCTCTTCTCTATCCATTCCTTCTCTTTTTCTTTAATTTTTGTACTTGTCAAACCCTAAACTTAGATCTAACGATCACAAAGAAATATTTCCATGCGTATAGAGGCTTCTTGAACAATCCTTTGTTTCTTAACTTAATTCTTACATTGACTTTCCTACTTCACCCATAAAATATAACTTCACCAATAAGTCTTATGTTTTGATAATCCAATAAGATAATTAATCACACAAAACTACTTCCATTGATCATTCGATTTGTTACTTGATAAGGTGCCTTTCTTATTTTCGCATTAGTTCCTTGATGCTCCAAACAATAGACTTGCTAAATATATGATAACATTATGCACTAATATATCAAAATTTTGGCATCAATGACGAACAATATAACTAATGAACAATACAAGACATAGCTTTCCTTTCTTCATTAGCAACTTATAAATTAGTTATGCCAACAATCTCCCCCTTTGGCATTATTGGAAAACCAACAATAAGAAATGTAATCCTATGCCACAAAACTAATCTCCTCCATACAATATGATATCCCTTTTTGGATTCTCTTCAACTTCTCAATAATAAAATAGAAGGAATTCATAGTAACTAGTGATGGTGTTATGGTAAATTTGACTCAATGTTTAGAAGATCTAAAAAAATGATATCTGGTATATAATGAAACTAAGCAAGCGGTTGGTTTTAGTGGAAACATATATATCTGCTAAGTAGAATCAAATATATGTTAAATAATGCAAATACAAAAATAGACTAGATTAATACTCCTTGAGAAATTAAAAGGATAATAATGGTTCATATTCAATAAGTTTGGTTCTAAATGATCCCATATATATATCAAAGATTTAATGTTCAAAACAAGTACAAAACATTCAATCTTGTTACTATAATATGAGAATTGAAATGAAAAAAATTCCATGTAGTTATCAAATAGTAATATCTAAAAAATAAAATAGATAAGATGCATCTTTGTTCTATTGCAATTTCTCAAGAATGAAAAGGGAAAAGTAACTATTAATTCTAATAGGAAAATAAATTTAGATGTATTAATGATGGCATTGGAGTAAGTCTCCCTTAACCTATAAAAAGTAAAGTTTAATTCCCACAAGAGTAATCATAGTTTAAGAAATGGAGAAATGAAGCAATGAGAAACATAATTGAGTCAAACAAAGTTTGAATATTTATATTGAAAACAACCAAATGAGAACCTAAAACCAAAATAATGGTAATCAAATTGAGTAAAGAGAGTTAGGATACGATTAAAATCAAGAGCAATAATTGATAACAATAGAAGATTAGATAAATGAAAGGCAATATCTACTTGGAAATTAAAAAGAGGTAACCAAGACTAAAAACATAAGAAACTCAAAGCATCAAACAAAATAAAAGATATCCTTAAAACTGAGGTATAACACATATATTTATCATTGCATGTACTTTGCTTTAAATATTGGTTAAAGTCCTCTATAACTAAAGAGTTGTGATCTATAGATAAAAATTCATTATAGATTTAAATAAGAAGCACCAAATTGAGATAGTAAGTACTACAACCAAGAAATAAAAAATAAAACACTACAAGATTTCCAAAAATACACTTTAGGGTAATTAAAAGGGAAATAATTTGGATGTTATAAAAAACTAATTTAAATCTAAAACTTATAGATAATAATTTCAAATATATAAAATATGAGAGTAGCTTAAAGTTATGACTCTATTAATTTTGTAATACAAAAATTAAAAATTTCATTCTAGATATAACCTAAGGATTTAAAAAAGAAACAACATTCTTGAAGGAATAGATTAAATACCAAACCACATGCATCAAATCAATGTAGCTTTAAAGTCAGGAGAAACAGAGAAACAAAGACTCATTTAGCTCTAGCATTGCTACATTTAAACAAAACACCACCTAGATATTAAAAGCATAAATCTAAGACAAAAACAGATTAATTTATTATGTCAAAACAAGGAACTCACTACTACCAGATCTGAAAAGCAAATTTTGATTTAAATACAAAACCACATGCATCAAATGAAGGTAGCTTTAAAGTCAGGAGAAACTTAGAAATAAAACTCATTCAAATCTAGCATCGCTACATCTAAACAAAACACCACATAGATATCAAAATCATAACTCTAAGACAACAATAGTTTAAATTATTATGTCAAAACAACCAACTCACCAGTACCAGATCTGAAAAGCTAATCTTGATTTAAATATCAAACTACATGCATCAAATCAAGGCATCTCTAAAGTCAAGAGAAACTCAAAAACAAAAACTCATCCAAATCTAGCATCACTACATCTAAACAAAACACCACCTAGATATCAAAAGCATAACTCTAAGACAACACTAGTTTAAATTATTATGTTAGAACAACCAACTCACTACTACTGGATTTTGAAAAGCTAATTTTGATTTTAATACCAAACTACATGCATCAAATCAAGGTAGCTTTAAAGTCAAGAGAAACTCAAAAACAAAAAATCATTCAAATTTATCATCCCTACATCTAAACAAAATACCACCTAGATATTAAAAGCATAACTCTAAGACAACAACGGATTAATTTATTATGTCAGAACAACCAACTCACTACTACCAAATTTGAAAAGCTAATTTTGATTTAAATACCAAACCACATGCATCAAATCAAGGTAGCTTTTAAGATAGGAGAAAATTAGAAACAAAAACAAATTTAGATCTAGCATCGCTACATCTAAACAAAACACCACCTAGATATTAAAAACATAACTCTAAGACAACAACCATTTAAATTATTATGCTAGAACAACCAACTCATCGCTACCAAATCTGAAAATCCAATTTTGATTTAAAGCTAACTACTAGCAATGAGATTTAAGTGTTTTCCAAAATGCACAAAAAGTAGGCTAAAAGGCCAACAAGAGAAGGTTGGAGAAAAAGAAGAAGCTAAATTAGAAAAAAATGAAAGAAATCAATAGAAGAGGACACTTAGAAAAGTGATTAAAAAAAGTAATTGACAAAACTTGTAAAAGAAAGTGTTGAATTTGATGAAAGATCAATCTCATAGCTCTCAAAAATCACCTAAATGGAAAAAATTGTCATAGAAAGAGAGAAGCAAAAGCTATGGAGGTTGGAATCCCTAGATCCATAGATGATCCATTCTTGATGAGCAAAAAGATAAATTGCTATTATCAAAAGTGAATTAATACTATTACATTCATATCCTAGTGTAATTGACAAAACTTGTAAAGGAAGGTGTCAAAGTTGATGAAAGATCAACCCATAGCTCTCAAGAATCACCTACATGGAGAAAATTGTCATAGAAAGAGAGAAGCAAAAGCTATGGAGGTTGGAATCCCCAGATCCATAGATGAGCCATTATTGATGAGAAAAAAGATAAATTGCTATTATCAAAATTGAATTAATACTATTACAAAGATAGATCATCCTTATAAAGTAGATCAAAATTTTGGAATACAAACACCATTGGGGGGGGGGGGGGGGGGGGTGGATCAGTGGTTTAAAATAATTTTCAAAACTTGAAACAAATACAAGTTATGAAAAATTAACACATGAGAAAGATAGTTAATGAATAAAAAAGTGACAATATTTTAATGTGGAAAAGCCCCTTAGCGTAAAAAACCACTTTGAATTTAAGACTATTGGCCTCTTGGGCAAATATTTTAGAGCTACAACTTTGGGAAGCACCAACACCCTATTTTAGAAACACCAATTTTAAGGAACACCAATCCCTTGCACCTAAAGCACCAAATTCCAAAATGAACAAATGAGATATAAAATTAGAGGATCATCTCTATTACAAAACAAAACATGAATCACTAGTTTCAACTTTTTGTTGAAAACATAATACATCATATACTTCTATTCTCCTCAAAACATCCAATATCCAAATTTCTTTTCTTTTTCCATTAAAAGATATGATCAAATACTGATATGACTGAATGAAGAAGTAATATATAACCCTTCTTCTATGTCTAATAAACTTCTACAATAAAAATCAAATCACAAATATGAAAATAGATACATAAAGTATTACCTTCTTCTTTGCTGTCAAAAATATGCCTGCAAATTGTTCAATCTACAAGGAATTCCACACAAATCCTGCAACTTCTATCAAAACCACCTATTTTATATTTTAGAGTATGTATCCTCTACTTATAAACCAAGAAAGTCAAAATTTTTGAGGTAGGTACATACCCCAAACTTCCATTAGACCAAAACTACTCAAAACTGCTAAAATTGTCATAACAAATTGGTAACTATTCCTAATAAACAAACTTTTTCTCTTTTCATACATGTGCTATGCAAAAACTAACATAGACCCATTTGAGCTAACTTAGTGACCTTTCCAAAAAGCTATGATAGTTGAGATCTACCTAATAAAAAGGCTTGTTTATTTTCTCATAAACCAAAACTATTTTTTTATGACCATTTTCTAAACCTACGTGAACATTAAATGTTAATTGTTTAACACTTAAGTGTTTGTCTTGAATATGTTTTGAACAATATTTAAGGATATCAAATAAGGTAATTACATGATTTTAACCATACCATATGCTCATTATAATTACATTATTGACATCAATGACAACAATCAAAGACCAAATACCAAGGGTTCAACATACTCCTCCTTTGGCATTGTTGTCAATACCAACTTCCACATGTATATCCATGTGTACCTATATATCATGTATCTATACCTATATACCTATATATCCATGTGTACCTATATATTCTATATCTATACCTATACCTATATATCCATTATGACAACTTCATTCCCCTTGCCCCCTTTGACATCAATGAAAAAGTAGATAGAATAAGGTTTCAATATAACAAAAAGATAAGAAAAATATGCTCCCCAAAAACCTATCACTCATTTATGAACTTATGCAAGAGTAGAGAGTGATAAAACCCCCAATCTTGTTCTTAACCCTTCAAATATGGCTTTTGACAGATGTTTTGTAAATATGTCAACAAGTTGATCTGAAGAAGGAACAAATTCTAATTCAACATTACCATTCAAGACATGTTCCCTTATGAAATGATAATGAAAATCAATGTGCTGGTGTGTGAATGCATAACTAGATTCTTGGAAATACTGATTGCACTCTAATTATCAGAATAGATAGGAACTAGTTTAGACACTATTACTTTCATATCTAATAAAGTATGAACCATCCAAAGAACCTGTTGACAATAAGAACATGCGGCTATATATTCAGCCTCTATAGTAGAAAGTGTAGTAAATTCTTGCTTCTTACTATGCAAAAACATTAGCCTATTACCTAAGAAAAATTTTGTTCCTGAAGTACTTTTTCTTTCATCTAGACAACTTGCCCAATCTAAGTCAGTATAAGAAAAAAATCTGAAATCATCATGTTTAGGATACCAAATCCCATAATCCAAAGTACCCTAAATATATCTGAAAATTCTTTTAACTACCATAACATGAGATTCTTTAGGTGAAGATTGAAATCTTGCAACCAAACATACATCATGCATGATATCAGGCCTTAAAGCTGTGAGATATAGTAAACTATTAATCATGGATCTATAAGTAGTTTGATCAACATTAGGAGAATCATCATTTTTAGTAAGTTTACATCTTGTTATCATTGGTGTTCCCATAGGCTTACAATCTTCCATATTAAATTTCTTTAACATTTCTTTTGCATACTTAGTTTCAGAATAAGAATATATCATTTTCCAACTGAGAAAATTGCAACCCAAGAAAATAGGATAGTTCCCGAAGCATGGACATTTCAAATTCAAATTGCATAAGCTTTGAAAAACTTTGACTTAGAGCATCATCATTGGATTCAAGTACTATATCATCAACATAAACAAGAACAATGAAAACATCATCACATGTACCATATATGTACAAATTGCTATCAACACCACCTCTTTTGAAGTCATTTTTTATAAGATACTGATCCAACCTAGAATACCAAGCCCTTGGAGCTTGTTTTAAACCATAAAGAGCCCTTTTTAGCCTGTAGACATGATTAGGATAGTCTTTGTTTTCAAATCCTTTAGGTCGATCCATATAAACTTGTCATCAAGATAACCATTAAGAAATGCCATTTTAACATCCATTTGGTACATTTTAAAGCCCTTGAAAGAAAAAAATGCAAGAAAGATTCTAATTGCTTCAATTCTAGCCATCAGTGCAAAAGTTTCATCAAAGTTTGCACCTTCTATTTGTGCATAGCCCTTACAAACCAATCTAGCTTGTTCCTTGATATCTTTCCAATTTCATCAAGCTTATTTCTAAAGACCCATTTAGCACCTATTACATTTTTACCTTTAGGTCTAGGCATTAATTCTCAAGTTTTATTCTTTTCAATTTGACTTAGTTCCTCTTTCATATCATTAACCCAAAGCTTATCCATACTAGCTTCTTTATATGATTTAGGTTCAATTTGAGATAACAAACACATATTAGCACATTCACTAGATGTAGTTCTTGTTCTCATTTGAATACCTACATGTTTATCCCCTATAATCTATTCTTGAGGATGATACTTCTTCAATCTTGTTCCTGTAGCCTTTGTACCTGTGGGTTCTAGTGTTTCTATTTGATCTTTTATCTCTTTTTCACCTTCATCAACTTTATTATCTTCTTCTTTACCTTCATAAACTTTATTATCTACTTCTTTCAAGTCTTTATCGTTGTCTTGTATAGGAAAGTATTATTCATTGTATTTCATTTTTATCTTGCACAAATTCATCCACTTTCACATGTACACTTTCAATAAGTTTATTCAACCTTTTATTAAAACATTTGTAAGATTTACTTTGAAAACAATATCCTAAAAATATTCCTTAAACACATCTTGAATCAAAGATTCCTATTTTATCATTAGAATTCTTAATGAAGCATCTACTTCCAAAAATTCTAAAATGCTTAACAGATGCAAGATGTCCATACCATAACTCATAAGGAGTGTACTTAGTTTTTACCCTTAGTTGTACCTTGTTTAAAATATATACTATTGTTTGAACTGCTTCTTTTCAATACTTGTTTGGTACTTTAGATTCATCTAACATAGTCCTTACCATTTCTTTCATTGTTTGATTCTTTCTTTCAACAACTCCCTTTTGTTGAGGTGTCTTGGATGCTGCATATTGTCTTTTGATGCCATGTTTTTCATAATAATCAACAAATTCATCTGAAGTAAACTCACCATGTTTATCTGATCATAAGCATTTAATCTTCATGTCTGACTCATTTTCAACCATTTTCCTAAAAATCTTAAACTTGTTAAATGACTCTAATTTATGCTTTAAGAATGTTATCCATGTCATTCTTTTATAATCATTTATAAAAAGCATGAAATATTTTTCAACATTTAATGACATTATCCTTGTAGGACCATATAAATTAGGATGTACTAATTGTAATGGTTTAGAAGAAAAATATTCTTTTTAAGGAAAAGATGCCTTTGTTTGTTTACCATATTTACACCCTTCACAAATAACATTCTCTGGCTTACTTATACATGGCATACCTCTTACTTTTTTATGCTTTCTAACTTTTACCAAGTTGTCAAAATTCAAGTGCCCAAGCCTTTTGTTCCATAACCTTCATTCACTTGTTCCATAAGACAAACATCTTCATGATTGTTAGTATTTGTGATATCTTTTAAATTGTATACATTGCCTTTAGATCTTTTACCTGATGCAAGCAACTGTCCATATTTTAATTTGATTTGGCAACCATGGTCATCAAAACCAAATTCATATCCATGATCACATATTTGACTAACACTTAGAAGATTGTATTTTAATCCATCAACATAATACACATCATGAATGGACATTTTGTAACTAAGCATCAATTTGTCAAACTTTGTTCTATCTCCTATCATGTGTCTAGAACAACCACTATCAATTATCCAAAAGTCCTTTTCTTCATAATGTAGAGCCATTTGAACAATCATAGACTTATTAATCTTAGGCCTCCATATCTTAGTCACTTTAGTGTCGAATTATTTGTCAACTTGTAGACTAGCATAAGATTGATCATTCTAAATTGACGTAGGTTTACAATTACTCATAACATGACCAAAGAGATTTCATTTGTAACATCTTAGATCATTCACTTTAGGAAATAAATAACCAAAATGAAATTTTGAATACCTCCTTGACATGTATCTGTAATTACTTATTCTATGTCCATATTGATGACACATGAAGCAATACCCATTAAAGAAAGAAGTGCCTGTTTGAGTATCTTTTACCCACGAATGAAGTGCTTGATATAACCCAATTTTTATCATTATAAATCTGATTAAAATCTGCATTTTTACTAGCATTTGAAGTGGTAGAATTTTGATTTGTATTCTTGCTTTCAGATTTAAATATCTTGAATAAAGATTTATCTTTCTTGTCACTAAAACATTGTCCAAGTTCAAAACCAATTCCTGTTAAATCATTAGTTCTTCTTTATTTCCTTAACATATCATCCAATGTAGTTTTCTCATATTTTCCTAATTTTATTCTATATGTTACTACTTCATTCATAAAACTTGTACATTCCTGATCTTTAGAACTTAACTCTTCCTTAGTGACAAAGACAATTTTCTTTTGTTCCTCAACTTATAATTTCAATTTTATAACTTGTTGATTTAAGTCCTTAGTTTCTTTTTCAAAGTTCTCTTTTTCTTTTAAGAATTGATTTTCTTGAACACTTAAATTAATTTTTAATTCCTTGATCTTTTTAAGTGCATAAAGAAATTCACATCCTAAATCAGCCTCAACAAGTTCATTATCATCATCACTATATGATTCTTGACAAGTAGTTTCTATAGCCATGAATGAAACTTCATTTTCATCACATTCAAAACTACTAGATTCGCTATCTGATATATCAACAATCAAACTCTTCTTCTTCTTAAAGAACTCCTTTTTGTTATAGAATTTCTTTTTACTTGATTTCTATTTCTCATCATCTACTTCATCATGACTATTATAAGGGCATTTAGATGCAAAGTGTCTTATTTTGCCACAATTAAAGAATTGGAAAGGAAGTTTACTTTTGTATTTACCTTCTCCTTTATTTAATTTCCTTTATAAATGTGCTTTAGGAACATCAAGATCTTTTGATTCTGAAGAGACTTGCTTCACTTTCTTTTCCACCTTGAATGTTGCTTCTTTGCTTGTGGATTCCTACTTGCCAAACTTTCTCATTTCATAAGCTACAAGTTCTCCATGAATATCTTCCATTATATACATGAAACAAATACAAGTTATCAAAATTTAGCACATGATAAAGATAGTTAATGAATAACAAAGTGAAACAATATTTTAATGTGGAAAAAACATCAGGGTAAAAAACCACTTTGAATCTGAAACTTTATTGGACACTTGGGAAAATCTTTTAGAGCTAAAACTCTGGAAAGCACCAACACCTTATTTTAGAAACACCAATTTCAAGGAACATCAATCCCTTACATCTGAAACACCAACTTCATTAATACAAAAAGCACCAACTTCCAAAATGAACAAATGAGATATAAAATTAGAGGATCATCTCTATTACAACACAAACATGAATTGCTAGTTGCATCTTCTTGTTGAAAACATAATGCATGATATACTTTTATTCACCTCAAAACATCCAATATCCAAATATATTTTCTTTTTCCATACTTCCATTAGACCAAAACTGCTCAAAACTGTTAAAACTGTCATAACAATTTGGTAACTATTTTTGGTAAACATATTTTTTCTCTTTCCATACATATGTCATGCAAAAACTAAAAAAGACCCATTTTAGCTAACTTAGGGTCCTTTCCAAAAAGGTATGATAGTTGGGGTCTATCTAGTAAAAAACTTGTTGACTTTCTCGTAGACCAAAACTATTTTTTATATCCATTTTCTAAACCAATGTGAATATTAAGTGTTAATTGTTTAACACGTAAGTGTTTGTCATGAATATGTTTTCAACAATATTTAAGGATATCAAATAAGATAATTAAATGATGTTAAACATACCATATGCTCATTATAATTACATTATTGACATTGATGACAACAATCAAAGACCAAATACCAAGGGTTCAACACAAAACCCTAAAAGCTAAAACCTAGGTTGACTGATAATAGTTAATAAAAAATTACTTATTATATGCCTAAACTTTAACTTAAGTGAACTAGAGATAATAAGTGACTAAATAATTAAATCAATATGATTTAATTAATAAGAAAAACTTTATTACTCTAATAGCCCCCCTTAAGATAAACTTAGGGAGTAGCTAAAAACCTAGAAACTACTATTGAAAGTAAATTTGGGTCCAACAACAAGGCTTGATGAGGTACCTAAGCACAACCAAACTCTAAAAAGAGGAGAAATAAAGAAAATCACATGGGAGAAAACCTACTCCAAAAAGAGAAAGAAATAATGCTGAAAAGAACTAGTGAAGGACTGAAGAAGCCTCCAAACTAGGGAATGCCCTAAAAGATAGGAACAAAAGATGATCATAAAGAACACCATTAAAGCATGAAGTTGAAAATATTTTCAAACGATCAATCTGAAGAACCTCCACTAAATAGACCATGACAAGGTAGAGAAGACTAAGTCTAAAGAGCTGATCAATTAAAGATGGAAGGTATCTTCATGGCCTCCAAAAAAAGGAACGAAAGAATGTCTATATGGTAAATGTTCCATATAACCAAAATACATAGGTATACAACCACTAAAATTGCTTAGTACATAGGATCAAATACTAAATACATAGCTTGGCCCATCAAACCAATGTGGGAAGGTAAGACATGAACACTAAAATAAAATGCAATATCTCTTGTAGAAAGAAGAACTAGGAACATTGAGAGTGCAAAAGAAGTTCAAGCACCTATAATGGCATGTGCCATTAACACATCATGAGGCTAATTTTGTGGAAGGAAAATTCACTTGAGAAAGGAAGATGGAAAATATGGCCAACATGAAACCACCCAAGGCAATTTATACTGTAGTGCGAGTCCAATAAAACACAAAGGTGTGCAAGATACAGAAATGCATTAGAGTGGCACTTTATCTCAATGAATTTGAAAAAATACTACAAAAGGATGTCAATAAAATCAAAAGAGCCATAAGGCTTCTTGGGACTAAAAATTGCATGGTCCATTTTAGTCACATTTTGAAAATTGAGCCCTATAAATGTTTTTAATGTGCACATGTACCCGACTGTACTTTTGAGCCCCATGACATTTTAATACTTCTAACACCTTTCATTCAGCCTATCCACTTGTTTCATGGTGATAAATTGACATTTTGAGCCATTTCGTGAAGTCTTATTTTGAGCATTTGCCAAATCTACATTTTACCTTGTATCAAACACCGACAGGAGGCTATGTTTTTCATTGAATATATCTCACCCAAAAATGTTTCATGACTTACCACTTTGGAAATGTATAGTGTTCATACCCGAGAACCTATGTTTCATATTTTGAGTCATTTTGAATCCATTTTTCTAGGTTTTGAATCCCTCAAAGTTGGTAGTTTACTATTTTCATGCTTTTGCAAATTGTGCATAATTTTGGGAAGCCCTGTTTGACGAGTTATAACTTTGACCCAGTTGACTAAAATGCTAAATTTCTTTTTGAATTTCATTTTAGATGTCAGAGACTTGTTATGTTTCAATTTTCAACTTATGATGAATTCATTTGATTAGTTTTCAAACGTGATTCCAAACACAATTTCTATCTTTTATTGGTGTCAGCATTTGAAGATTTGTTGGAACCCTTGTTCATGATGTTATATCTTGAAATATGTGATAGGTGAAATCAAATGGATTGTACAATTGTGATCTCCACTAAAAATTCTTTGAGTGTGCCGATTTTCAAGTCATGACGAATCCATTTGCATACTTTTCCAGGTCAATTCCATTTGCAAAAATTACTTTCTGTCAGTGTTTCTAGTTTACAAAATCCAAGTAGCCCACTTTGACCGCTTTCCAAACTCTTCCTATTATTTTTCATGAGCCAAAATCACATATTTATACTCTCCTCATGATAAAGAACCAGTGCCCCAGTTTTCATCCCTCCAAGTGTCAATTTACCCAATTTTCAAAGCCAAATCCAAACCCAATTTATGGTTTTCTGACGTGTTTACTTGCAGGCAGTTCTGAGAGGTCAACTTTGACAACGAATATCTTTTGACCTCGAATTTTTCATGAGACTAGATTTGACATTGTGCAAGTTTGTTGTATAGAGAATCAGTATGCCAAATTTCAGAGCCTTGTTAGGTGTTCTAGTTAGTTTTTAAAGCTAGTCAACGAATCTCCTGGCACAAAAAAATGATAAGTTGCAAGAAAGTGAATAAATGGGTTTTTAATGACAGATGATTGATCGAAATTGTTTCAAATCAGCATTAGATAATGAATAGATCAATTTTTCAGCTCAGTTGTTTGAAAAAGAATTTTTTTTTAGCTGGACCCATTTTGGGGGCTCGACTAAATTCCGTCAGACTGAGGAGGTGTCGAGCTAGAAAGTGTTATGAGTTAGTCAGTTTGACAAGTTTATCATTTTATTTGAAATATTTTGAAGATAAATAATATGTGTAGAGAGACATGGAGCCAGGCAAGTATTCAATTTGCAAAGTTGTTTGATGGCAAGTAGAGTTTGGATGAGGTTACAGATAAAATGGATATGTTAATGGAGTTGACATTCAATCATCTAAACATATGTGCTCATGAGGGTCATCTGCCACAAGTCTACAATACATTGACACATCCATTCCAATCAACAATTTGGAATACTCACAAGTCAAATTTTTCTCAGTTCCTTATTTTTATCTCTACTCTCTTACCCCAATAACATGTGGCACAATTTTAGAATATTTTCTCTGTGATATTTTATCACTAAATCTCAAACACCACTTCCAACATTGAAGTAGTCAATGCCATTAAGGAGGTTCACACTACCAGTAATAGAGATCAAGCCACAGTCTCATGCAAAATAAATGGGGCATCTTTTGAATGAAGAAATGAATGCATCGTAGACAAATAAAAGAAGAGTTCCCAACCAAACATGAAGACTAGGTTGGATGAATTCCTTGTAGCACGTCATGTCGAAGTCAGGTGATTCCAATGCAGAGTTTTAAAATGATAAAGCTATAGGCAGAATGAACCACCAACAAAAAAAGGTTAGCACATGAAAAAGAGAACAGGGGACGCCATTAACACAAGCTTCCATATATGGTGTCACTATTGCTGAGGATGATTTATTAAATAAACAAGCAGCTTTCAAGATCAAACAATGCATATAAAAAGGAAAGGAAGTCACTCCAGGCTAGAGCTGTGGCATTAAGAAGGCAATGGGAGAGCATGGTCAAACCCGTAGCACAAGAGGATGCATATCATGCCTTCAAAGGAGCTAACCACCAAGAACAAAATCATGGAAGCATGAAAAGAACTCCACGTACGCAATAAGGAGCAGGGTCTATGCAATAAAAGGGGGCACTAAGTTTAGAACAAAACCTGGACACATAGATAAAAGAAGACCAAGCATAAGGCAAGAGATGACAAAGAAAATGCAACTTGTAGGAGTGGACGTGGAAGCTCCACCCCACACCAAGTCATCTGCAGTCTGTGGCAAGAAAATAACATCTAAGAAAGAAAAAGAACGTGCAGGGGAATACCAGGAGGGTCACTGCATAAAAGAGGAGGTCACTGATTACCAAAGAAATCCCATGCCTGCAAGAAAATAGAGATCCCCACATTAGAAAGGAAGATAGCACTGCATGCAAAGGAAGATGCCAAAAGAGGGGAGTTCAATTGCATAGTCACTAGAGGCTTCTAGCCTTTAAAAGAGAATAGGGGATGAAGTTTTAAAACCATAGCCATGAAAATCCATAAACACTGAAAGAAGGATGCACTTAAATCCCATATAAAGCCATCCATGCTAAATGAAGCTACTGAGGGAGCAACACAATCCACGTTTTCAAAGGAATTAGTTGCGGTGTTGAACAAGACAGAGAGTAGTTCAGTGTGAAAGCCAACTTCTTTTGTCCCCCATGGGGAGTGAATTTTTTTAAAAAAGTTTTTATATAGTGGCGCACTCAAGTATAAAGTGTCTTCAAGACACACCATTTTAAAAGGCAATGCCCATGCGTGGTGTGCCCGTGGTCGACTAGGTCAAAGCGTAATTTTGAACAAATGCACACATCAAATTGATGATGTCAACAAGCAATCAAAAAAGTAAAAATTTGGCTAGTCACTATATCGCTAGCCAAAAAATCCAAGGATTTCCAGCTAGCGACATAGTGAGTCACCGAAAAACCTTAGAAATTTGGCAAAAGTCAAATAAGCCCATGGGTCCCATTTCCAATGCAATCAGTGAACCATGGAATGACAAGTGGCAACCTGACAGTAATGGAAATGATGTGGTGGTGATGTGGAGTTCCTGAGCAACCACAAGTGCCATGTGGCATGAATTTTGAGGTAGGATGATGTGGCAACAAGTATCTCAGATGAACTAGATGGTGACATGTGGCACATCTAATGATCATCACTATCTCGCCAAGGAGAAGTTGCTTACATGATAACATAGTGACATAGAAAGCTTTGATGTGGTGATGACACATGGCAGCAAAGATGAGGTCGTCGGCAAATCATAAAGTAACATGTGACACTATTGGATGGTTAGAGAAAATCAAAGGTTAACAAGTGGCATTACCCAATTGATCAAAGGAGGAAAGTGAGTTTTTAATTAAATATAAAAGTAATACTATGCACTCATTCAAAGGAGATTTGAAGAATTTAATTTTAAAAGGTGAATATTCTATAGTCTGAACTATAGAACTTTTTTAAAAAATTCAAAATGTTTGGTTTTTTATGCACACCATAGAGTAGAGGCCTAATTTTCAAAAGGTTGTAACTAGGGCAATTTTTATTGAAAATAGGCACTCTGATATACCACCAAAATTGAAACAAGATGAACTTTTTGAATCTGAACTCAATTTTTGTACAGGTCCTCACCAGTTCGCACTGTAGGAAAATTTGTAAAATCTAGGGCATTGGCGTTAGAACAAGAAAATTTGATCACTGATCATCAGAATTGATCATGAGGCAGATATAAAGGCTTGGCAAAATCTAAAAGTGAAGAAAATCAATTTTAATCAGTTTTCTTGTATTCTTGAGGCCATTTCAACTGATTTTTACCTTTTACCTTGAGTTCACTTTTACCTTAGAATTAGTTATGATCTTTCATCATGACATTTTTGAGATATTTGATGCCTCTAAAAGAAAATTGAAAAAGGGATCTGATAGGTAGTTGAGGAGAGAGATTAGAGAGAGTCTTTCATTGCAAAGAGAGTGAATTTCATATGGATAGATGTCAATTGCAGATTCAATCTGGGAATTCCTTCCTCTATATAAATCTCATTCTTTCTCATTGTATGGGTTCTAGTTTTTGGAGAAGAAATCACTCACTACTGTGATACCAAGTTTTTTGGTTCCAGTTTTTGATGTGTTCCCATGACTGTGACACCATTTTCTTCAGCAAACTCTTCTTGTATGAATAGCAGTAGGAAGATAAATATAGATAGTTTAGATCTATTAGGTTTTTTGTGAGTTAATTTCATGTATTTGGTTGTATTGGTTGAAGGAAATAAATACAAATGAACAAGAATTTCATCAGTTTCATTTTGATTCTCATCTCCTACCTCAGTGAATTTCCAATGTTTTATGGTCTTTGAACAAAGAGCTTAGGTCATAGTTGTAGTCCCTTAAGGTTGTATGTTGTTTTATTGTTGCTTATGACTCAAGGAGTTATGTAAATGCTTCAGGGAATCAACAGGGTTACAAGTTTACTGAGGGGGATGAATGAGGTTTAGATTGAGTATAGATGTTTATTTAAAAGGTAAATAGATAGATTGTATATCTGAATATATAAATAAGTATCAGATATCCATATGTATGCATTTGATTCATGGATTTGCCCAATGGTTAAGGCACTGATCAGCTACAAGGTCACTTAGTTCTTGCTGCTGCATATTTGAGGTTTTGTTGAAATAAACATTATTAATCAAATGTTCTTTCCCTTTCATGTTGAAGGATCTAAATTTGATACCCTCACTCAGCTTATGAATTTACCGTAGATATATTATTATTACATGAGTCATTAGGAGAAATAAGGGTAAAATCTACAGTAAATAGATTCAAGGATATGTTTTGCATTGGTATGATATTGATTGAATCTAAGGTCCACCTGCCTAGGTCTTGCAAAGCCTGAAGTAGAAGAAGGGTCAAGCTTTATAGTTGGCCCTGTGTCTAAAATGATATGTTGAGAATGGGAGTTAGCTACCCCTAGATATGTCATATTCTCATGGGGATAATTGAAAACCCTCCACCATTTTCAAACACCAACAAAGCTGATACAAGTGATAATGCAACCCATGAAAAATCATTTGAAGCAACAAAATCAATCTCCAGACTTGAAATAGCCAAGGTTGTTAAGAATAATAACCAAGATAATCCTATAGGTCTGACAAGTACAGACTGTACTTCCTCTTCATGATAATATATCTCTAATGTTGGTATTTAATAACATATGTATCTCTCCTATAGGTGCTGACAATTTCTAAAGATGCAATTTTTAATGCTTGACCAAACTAACTCTTAGTTAGTTAGTCTTTACTAACTTGTGTCTCCTAGATCGTTGACTTAGGAAGAATTTAATTAGTGCCAAGTTAGGAAGGGTTATGTCCCTTGAGGGATATACTCTTTAGAAAGGATATATAATAGGTTGTAAATGCAGATTATAGGACACACAGTTACAATAGTATGCTCCTATAAGCATCTTATTTCCTAAAATTTATATCTGAGATTCTCCATCACAAGAAAAAGGTTAAATATTTAGTATTGTATCTGCATTATAATAAGAACTAATTTCATCAATATTTACACTACTTAGAAGATCATTCTCAACATATAAGACTGAAATAAAAGTATTATTAAGATATAAGGATTTAGCAAAAACTTTACATGGTATCAGAGCTCTGGTAATCAAACCTAGACTCTACTAAATTTTAGTAATCAGACTTTGTACACATCAAGCAACAATCTTCTATCTTCCATGGCTTACACAATATGACTTGAGGATAGGTTTGATGAGAAAGAGCACTTTGAAGCTTGGAAGTTTAGAATCATGATGATTCTTGAAGAGAACAATGTAAAATAATTCATTGATGGAGCATCCAAACAACCCTTAGTTGAACCTCACAAATCTATCTAGAGTAGAGGAAATAGAAAAGCTATTCAAATAATCTTGGATGGAGTTAAAAATGATGTTGTACCTATGCTTACAAAACATCAAAATGCCTTTGATATGATGAATTCATTATAAAATGCCTATGAAGTAAACAATGCAACTAGGGTTCTTGCACTAAAAAGGCAATTGAATCACATTCAGATAAAGAAAGGAGAATCAATAAGTTCTTACTTCTTAAGAGTTTCCAGCATTAGAGATGAACTATCAAGCATAAGAACCATCATTAATGAAATAGAATTAACACTTATGGTTATAGATGGATTGCTAGATTCATCAGAGACATTCACACAAGGAATAAGTGCTAGAGATCAGCTCCTAGACTTTAATAGACTCAAGAATGATTGTCTTCAAGAGGAATCTAGAAAACTAAAGAAAGGAGGGAAACCAAAAGTAGAAGGTGAATAACTTCACATTCTTAATGCAAACTCCTATAAAGGCAAGAAGAGGCATTTCAAGAAGAAAACAGAAAATCAAAAGAATGGAAAGCCCAAGAAAGATCTATCTAAAATAAAGTGTTTCAAATGTGAAAAATTTGGACTCTATAGATCTAATTTTCCTAAAAGTTCCAAACAATAGGAAAATTGTACAAATTTCATTAGAGAAGAAGATACTTATGATCCTAAGAATTGAATTTTGTATTCCTCTCTATCAAATGAAATTTCAAATAAAGCATGGGTAATTGATAGTGTATCTTCTAGACATATAACAAGATACAAAGAAACTCTAGATTCTTTATCAGAGAAGGTTAATGGTGAAGTTACCATTGGTGATAACTCAGCACACTCCATTGAAGGAATTGGAAATTGTACTTTGAAAAAAAAATCAAGAAATATTCTTCTTCTTAAAGTTGTATTCTATGTACCAAGGATTAAAATAAACCTAATCTCAATTACACCACTTGAAGATGATGGATATAATTTTGCATTCATGGATGGTAAAGTATTAACTTGGGCTAAGAACTCTTCCATCAAGAAAGCAAAGTTAATTGGTCAAAGAAAAGGATATTTGTATGAATTGAATACGAAATCTAGTTGATCCATTCAAGCCCTAGTTCAAGAAGCTGAAGATTCAAATAATATATGAACAAAAGATTAGGGCATCTAAATTTTTTAACTTTATCAACTATAGAAAAGATGGTTACCAGATTAGCCAAATTAAATAAAGACCACCCTAGTATTTGCAAAAAGTGTGCTCTGGGTAAAAGCACCAAAAGTCCCTTTCATGATAGTACTAGGAAAACAAATAATGTACTAGAATTAATTTATTTAGATTTATGTGGACCTATGTCTATTCCTTCTCTTGGAGAATTCTAGTATTATATCTTGTTCATAGATGACTTCTCTAGGAAAACATGGATTTACTTTTTAAAATGCAAGGAATCAGAAGAAATCCTACAAAGATTCAAAGAATTCAAAGCATTGACTGAATTTTTTTTAGGACATAAAATTAAAGCCCTTAGAACTAATAATGAAGGAAAACATACCTCAGACTTGTTTAAAAGGTTATGTAAAGAATTAGGGATTAAGAGGGAGTACATTGTTCTTTATAACTCAGAGAAAAATGGGGTAGTAGAAGGAAAGAATAGGACAATTATAGAAGCTACTAGGACTATGATTTTTGACCAAAACCTAGAATATTATCTTTGGGCAGAAGCCTCTTGTACTACTATATATATATTCAAAATAGAAGTCCTCACTCTTATCTTAAATATAAAACCCCTAAAGAAGTATTTACTAAAGTAAAACCCAATATATGTCATCTTAGAATTTTTGGATAACCTGTATATATCCATGTTCCAAAGAAAAGAGAACCAAGCTAGAACCCTTTGGGAGGAATGGTATTTTTATAGGGTATTATGAAACTTCTAAAGCATATAAGATTTTCATACATGGACAGAAAAATATTGAACTTAGCAAAGATGTAATCTTTGAAGAAGATCTTGCATTCAAAAGAGCCATAAGTTCTAGTGAACCTTCTCCTTTATCTAGTTCTGAAAGAAATAGTGAATCTGGGTCCCAGAGGGAGAACTTAGAAGAAATTGAAGATGAAATTTAAAATATGAACCTTGAAGAAAATTCAAAGAAAAGACCACTTTGGTCCATTAAAACAGTTGGAGCAACTCAAGACTTTGTTGCACCTTCTAGAATAGTTAGAGAAAGAAAAGGACCTAAAAGATTCTCTAGTTATACAACTAACATAAGTGATTTATCCAAAATAGATCTAACCAATCCATCTAATGCTATTAAACATATAGCTTAGAAAGAAGCTATGATAGAAGAATACCAATCTATCATGAAAAATGATGTTTGAGAAATTGTTCCAAAACCTAAAGGAAAATATGTTGTTTCTTCCAAGTGCATATTTAAAATAAAGCATGTTGCTGATGGTAGTATTGAAAAGTATAAAGCCAAATTTGTAGCCAGAGGATTTTCTTAGAAAGAAGGGATTGATTATGAAGAAACCTTTGCTCCTGTTGCTAGATACACCTAAGAGCAGTCTTAGCAATTGTTGCATCAAAGGGTTGGAAGGTACATCAGATGGATGTGAAAAAAAATTCCTAAATGGAAATATTTTAGAAGAAGTATATCTGGAGCAACCTAAAGGATTTGAAACTCATGATCCTAACACTTTTGTTTGCAATATCAAGAAAGATCCCTATAGCCTTAAACAAGCTCCCAGGGCTTGGTATGAAAGAGTTGATAAGTATCTTACCAACTTAAGATTCTCCAAGAGTGAAACTGATCCAAATTTATATTATAAAAGAGATAAAGATGACATGGTAATTTTGATACTGTATGTTCATGATCTAGTAATAATAGGTGATGATCATCTCATAGATCAGTGTAAGAAAGATCTAATTAGAGAATTTGAGATGAAAGATTTGGGACTCCTTCATTACTTCCTAGGACTAGAAGTATGGTAGAATTATGATAGTATCATACTAAATCAAGAGAAGTATACATCAAATATTTTAAAGAAATTTGTAATATGGAATTTCAAATCTATGTCTTCTCCTATAGAGACTAATCTACATAAACTTAAGGAAGCAGCTATAGAATGACCCTCCATAGATTCTACTCTCTACAAATAGATGATTGGGTCTCTTATGTACTTGGTAAATACAAGACCAGATATTTGCTATGCAATTAATCCCTTAAGTTAGTTTATGTGTGAACCAAAGGAGATTCACCTAGTCGTAGTTAAACACATTATGAGATACTTACAAGGCACTCTTAATCTCAGACTCAAATATGAGAAAGTTTCTTTAGAATTACATGGATTCACTGATTTAGATTGGGGTGGAAGTGTTAAAGATAGGAAAAGTACTTTAGGATTCCATTTTAGATTGGGATTAGCAATGATATCTTGGATATGTAGAATGTAATCTTTAGTAGCACAGAGTTACAAAAAAGCTGAATACATTACAGTAGTGATGGCCTCTCGAGAAGTAGTATGGCTAAGGAAGTTACTTATGGGATTATTTAGGCAAGCTATGAATCCCACAATTATTCATTGTGATAATCAGAGTTCCATCAAGATCTCAGTGAATCCTATTTTCCATGACATGTCCAAGCATATTGAAATTCCTTACCATTATGTAAGAGATATGGTAGACAAGAATTTTGTAAAATTGGAATACATTTGCACTATAGATCAGACAAAAGACATACACACCAAACCTCTATCTAGAGTAAAGATAGAACACTTTAGGAGGATACTTGTATGGTTGAGTTGTAATCCATTTGTACTCTCTTGATTATTAATAAAATAATTTTATTTTGTTAGGTTATTGACTCTTATGGGCTCCACCATTTGTATTCATTATTTTAAGAGGTGACAATCTCTGAAAATAATGAACACTCGTATAAAAAATTATGAGAGGTGAAGATCTCTTAGATAATGTGCTAAACAATAGAGCTCTATTGTAAGATCTAGATGAGTTCAAGATCATACTATGATATTGACTTTGCTATGTTCATGGGTCACAAATTGGATAAAGGAAGAATCTTATTATTCTCCTAGTTTATCCCATATGGAAATACCAAATTTTATGAATTTATAACTTGGATAAATGAAGAAATTACTCTTCAGATTTATCCTATATAATATCACTAGTGATATTTGTTTGTCATATCACAGGTTTAGTAATATGACTTTGTATCATGTGTTTTATGGTATGACATACTAAGAAGAGACAAACAGATATAGAGTATTAATTCTTGCTTATTCATCTATATTGATGTTGCTAGATATAATATCTCTTTGTAGGATTATCAGGTTAAGAGGGAGTGTTAAGAATTTTAACCAAGATAATCCTACAGGTTTGACAAGTACAAAATATACTTCCTCTTCATGATAATATATCTCTAATATTAGCATTTAATAATATATGTATCTCTCCAATAGGTGTCAACAATTTGTAAAGATGAAATTGTTAATGCTTGACCAAACTAACTCTTAGTTAGTTAGTCTTTACTAATTTGTGTCTCCCAGATCAATGACTTAGGAAGAATTTAATTAGTGCCAAGTTAGGAAGGGTTATGTCCCTTGAGGGACATACCCTTTAGAAATGATATATAATTAGGTTGTAAATGGATATTATAGGACACATAGTTACAACAGTCTACTCCTATAAGCATCTTATAGCTTGTGATTTATATCTAAGATTCTCCATCACAAGAAAAAGGTTAAATATTTACTATTGTATGTACATTATAATAAGCACTAATTTCATCAATACTTATACTTCTTAGAAGATCATTCTCAAAATATAAGACTGAATTAAAACTCTTATTAAGAGATAAGGATTTTGCATAAAATTTACAGAGGTATCCACATAATGTTTAAAAAAAAAAAATCAATGAGATGTGCCTGGAGCAGAATCTAAAAAATAAAATGTCTCAAGATATGTCTCCTAGAGTGTAAAATAGAACCTTTGACTTTGACTGCATAAATTAGCAACCAAACAACATCAAATGTCCGAATAAACTATACCATCATGATGGGCTTGGAATCAACTTTCCCACAATATCTCATTCGCCAAAAATAGAGTTTGGATAAGCAAGTTATGAACAAAATATCATAGGTATGTCAAAAAAGAGTTGGAAGAGAAAAATTAAAAAATATCACCTTGGGACCCATGTCAAATGTCTCAGGAAGTGTGCTTGCCAGTACCAAAAATTACCTCAAGAAGAGTATTAGTTCATACTACAAACTGTCTCAAGAAATGTATAGGTTCCATACCAAATTGTATCATGAAGCTTTTGGAAATGAGAATAGAGTAACTGAGAGGGGGAGGAGGTGATCAGTTACTACAAAACTTTCCACAGTCCCTAAGATGTCTGAATATACGCTTGATTTGATTAATATAAAATGTTGAAACTTGATAATGCAGCAAATGATAAATATTAAGAACTGATATGTTATCATGCACAAAGCAATTCAGCAATTAAGAACACAAGAGACACTAGTTTTAACGTGGAAACCCAATATGGAAAAAACCACCAATGTAACTAGATACTGTTTTTCACTCTTTTGAAGTGAGCCCTAGTAGGAGCCAACCCTGTTAAAGGTTACAAAAACACACTGTTAGGTGTGACCCTATTAAAGGATTTAATCACCCTGTTAGGAGTGGCCTTGCTAGAGGTCTTTAGAACAATTCAACTGAACTGTCACCTTGTTAGAGGATTTATTGAATGGCTGTTAAACCAACTCTGTTAAGAGATTTTGAATTCACTGTTACAATGGTTAGAAAGCAACAATGAAGTGACCTGATATAATGTGCAACTTATCTTTGCTGATTACAGATCTCTTTTATGCTTGACTGGATCCTTACTGATCAAATACAACTTTACAACTCCTTCAACACATTTGGTCCTTCATTAGACTTTGCTCAACATTCACCTTTTCATTTCATACTATAATTCGCATTCATAACTTCTTTTTCACAATCACACACCTTTTAATTCATAACTTGAATGACCATATATACCTTTTAGATTATCTTAGTCAGCTCAAATCACTGACTAAACAAACAATTACAACAGTCGGCTAGAAGTAATTAATTATCAAATCCCTATACTGGCTGACCCTGCACGGTGAACTTTGTTTAGAAAATAATTCTTGTGTTAACCGACTGAGCTTGGTTAATACAATGAACTTTGTGACAATCCTTCAATCACCGGGAGAACTCGGTAAGTGTTGAGTTTCCTAAGATATTCGAGCGAGCTCGGTGGAAACTACCCTTTGGAGACTGAGTGAAGCTCGGTTAACACTAACTTCCACATTTCCTTCATTGATCGAGTGAGCTTGGTGAACACTGTCTTTCACCTTTCCTTTGTTGATCGAGTTAGCTCGGTTAACACTGTCTTCCACATTTCCTTCGATGATCGAGTAAGCTCGATTGGCACTGTAGATTGCATTACAGACTGTCTGAGCTCGATGAACTTGAGACTAATGACTGATATGACATTTGTGTGACATCAAGGATAAAATTATCCAACAATCTCCCTCTTTGGCATTGATGGCAACACAACATGTCATAACAGAATGAAATTTTAAAAACAAGTCCAACAAGATAACAGACTTCTCCCTACTTCAATAATCTCCCTCTATTAAGGGACTTCATGGAAAAATTTTCAAATCTCACAAATTTCAGAAGGATATGACAGTAAATCTCTCCCTCTTTGACAAAAAATGCCAAAGACAATAGAAGTTAAGTGAATTGTAATGTACCCTTAGTACTAATTCATATGCAATGATTTCTGATTAAATTGCATCAACAGATAGATCTTCAATTTTGTATGCATTGATGCATTAGTAGAACTTATTTTTAGTGGACTTCAGATAGGGGAATGACCCCTAACTTACCTCTGAGATACAAAAATGCATCCTTAGGTAAAGGCTTTGTGAATATGTCAGCAATTTGTTCCTTTGTATGGACATATTCCAATCTGATCTCCTTGTCTTGCACCAATTCTCTGACAAAATGATATTTTATTGCAATATACTTGGTCTTAGAATGCATCACTGGATTCTTAGATATGTTGATTGCACTAGTATTGTCACAGAACATGATAACTAGTTCTTTGATTTCCATCTTCATTCCTTGCAATAACTGCTTAAACCAAACAATATTTGAACAGTTTACTGCTGCAGCAACATACTCTACCTCTGCTGTAGATTGGGATGTACAATATCTTCCTCTGCTACCTTTTTACCATTCCCATCTTCTTCTTCATCTCTTTTCTTGGCTGCCTCTACAACTGCATCTAGTTTTTGCTTCACCTCTTCTAGTGCTTCTTCAAGAAGCTGATTTCTTTGCCTTTGCTCATCAACTTCTTTAGCTAACTCCACATTTGTCACCATCATGGATTCTCCTACTGATTCTTCAACGGCTTCCAACATTAACTACCTTTCCCAAATCTTTAACTGGCTCTGATACCACTCTGATGTAACACCCCAACCTTGCTTCCAAACCCCAAGCTCTCTCTCAGGGCTACCTTAGGTCATTCACTAGACCCACTAGGGCTTCTTCACACCCTATAATTACTAGGACCTTGCTCAAGAGATCCTAATCCTTCAGTTGGGGGTACACCAACAAAGTAACATCAAATTTCTTACTAGCCGGCTCCAGTCCGCTATTAACCCTCAAGTCCATCTATAGCTCCAAGGGTACCAGTTCTTCATCTAGGGTTTTTTTAGACTCCTTCTAACATCCATGACCCTAAACAATGCTGATTTCATAGGCGCATTCAATCTACTAGGGAAGATACACCAAATTGCTCCAAAAAGGCTACTAGGAATTAGCCCTCCTAAATAGCTGGAAACAAGATTTCTTGAAAAAATTCTTAACAACCCTACAAAAAAATTATGTTTTTGGATACCCTTTTTAGAGTACTTCAAGATTCTGTAATTTTCTAGCCTCCAAACTTTCCATACAATGAAAGTACAGTTTTAGGCCAAAAATGAGGATTTCAAGTGCTTTATCGTTGTTGTGATGGAAAACCACCTTAGACACCTTTCCAAGACCTCTCCTTTGGACTGGAGCAAGGTTAGACCTTCTCATTACTCACTGTGTAGCCAGATTAAGGTATTTGTACACTCAATCCTCTCCATAACTCATTTTCAAACTGTGATTCCTAGCCAAGTTGCATTTGGCTTGCCTAGGGCATCACCTTAAAAATGCTTGATGATGCTTTCAAGGGCCCTCCTTCTTGATACATAATGTACATGGATCCTAGTTCCAAATCCCAAAATACCAGAGGTTTCCAATGGTGGGAAGTGGCCCTAAGATCCCATTTTCTAAGTGCAGCCCTGTTCAGATCAGCAACTTGCCAAGATCAAA
This sequence comes from Cupressus sempervirens, assembly GCA_028749045.1. Taxonomy (NCBI): domain Eukaryota; kingdom Viridiplantae; phylum Streptophyta; class Pinopsida; order Cupressales; family Cupressaceae; genus Cupressus; species Cupressus sempervirens. The sequence continues at coordinate 858,831,787 of CM053793.1, forward strand.
AAGATTTTTCTACACTAATGAAAATGAATTAAAATGATCAAACCAACACTACAAAAAGATTAAAAACAATATTTCAGAACTTTTCCAACACAAAAATCAGGCCATTCAATCCTCCTCTATTAAAAATGCCTTCAAATGCATAAAACCGGCAACAAAATACTTGCTCAATTCGTACAAAATGCAAAACCAACTTGTCCAACCCCCTGAAAATGGTTGTCCTCACATTATTAAAGGCTCCTCCATCAGTTCCATAACTTTTCTAAATAGTTAGGATGTTCTAAACACACAAATGCCAAAAAGTTGCTTTTTGCAAGAAAATGTTGTCATGACAACATGACAACATTTCAGCAACTTTTGTTCTACATGGAGTTAGACCTCCAAATTTGGCACAAAAACAAAGTAGACATATAATATGCATAAAATGACTTCAAATAAACAATTCAAAGCCATTGGAACCTTTCTAGACCATTTTAGCCTTTTCCGGACCTAAGTCACCTAGTTGACAATAGTCGACAACTTCTAGCAACTTGGTCACTTTGGGTCTTGCTAAGTCTCCTAAACACACCTAAGGACCACATAGGACCTATTATTAGAATAGTGATGTGGCTAGCATCACTACAAGCCAAAAATAAGGAAATACCTAGGTTTCACACTTAGCCTACCTAGGTGCTCCTGCACCAAATCCTGTATCATAGATGTCAACAAGTTAAACATAGCAGTATCTTGGTTGATCTTAGAGAAGCTATTGGGGGGAAGAAGTCACCTGAGATGGAAGGTGAAGAGGGAAAGTTCATTCTTAGGGAAGTGAAAGTGGGTAGGGGTGTGAGCTGGGAAAAGAGGAGCATGGGGAAGGAGAAGCAAATTGGGAAGGAAGCTAAGGGAAAGGGAAAAAGTTAAGTAAAAGGCTAAGGCGAGCTTGATTGTCCAAGGGAAGGTATGAGATGGAGAAGTGGTGAACTGACTAAATGAAGGAGGCTAAAGCAAGAGGATAGTCCACAACACTCATACCACCAAAGTGTGGTCAACAAGTGAAGAGCTCAAGACCTGGGAAGCACGAGAGGGCTTTTAGAATCACCATGTCAAAGGACTCACACATCTGGAGGAGGTGGCACACATAACTAGATAGAAGTTGACAACTATCTTTGGAGGTGCATTGGAGCCCAAGACTGGCTGGATCAACCTTTGAAGTGCAAGACCAGTCTAAACCATGATCATGTAAAGATGTCTACAAGTATCTAGTCTGGGTGTTAAAGTCTTCTAAAATGATGATGTCACCCCTATTTACAAACATGGAAATGCACTCCTATAAGTCTGAGAAAGGGTCTCCGTCCTCTGTGCTATAAATAACATAGTAAGAAGAGGCAAGCATAAAGTAGCAAGTAGTGATGAAGATATCTCTTTGACAATGTTTAGTGTGACTGGTACATCTGATGCAAATCCAAAGGAATTTGGTATGGACATCAGTATAGATGACTAAGGTAGCCTCAAAAAGATCATCCCTAACCAAAAAAGTTACACCCCTAGATCCTCAAACCCCACCAAAATTATGAACCTCCTCTCTGCATATGGATAGCCATTGGTATCCTACAAACCCTAGAAGGGGAAGGTTCAGACTATAGTGAACCATTGCATTCTAAAATAGGCTAGGTAGGGACCATAGTGAGCCATTTCCATTCCAATGGTTAATAAGATTAGAGCTAGAGGAGGAGGACCCACCATTGTGAAACTATTGGTATATGTGTCATTTGGTCTTGACATTCTATCTCAATGCCCAACCACTAAGGGGGATCACAAATAATTGCCTTGAAATTCTAAATCAACACCCACTTGCAACTATTCCTAGCCTTAGCAATTAGGGCCCTCAATTATTTTAGCTCTACCACCTGTGATTTAGTGAGATCTTTGTCCAAATAAGGGAATTTAGAATAAGAAAATTTTATACCTTGTAACTATAAAAACTAAAATTTCAATAATGGTGGGACATTAATTTGCAAGTAAATTTTACTTTAAGAAATTAGCAAAGTGACAAAGTAAGATAATAAAAATGTTATCCATCTTTAAAAAGGAAATTTATTATTATTATTAATTATGTTTGGAAAATGTCAAACCTATTAATGTCTTGAGGAATTTAATATGAATGGAAGTCTAAATTATACTTATATACTCCTTGTAGTCAAATTGGAATTCAAAGCATAGCTTGATTTTGATGTAAAACTAAACTTGCATTACTATTTTGTTTCCTCATGTGTGTGTGTGTGTGTGTGTGTGTGTGTGTGTGTGTGTGTGTGTGTGTGTGTGTGTTGCATCTTTGTGATGGTTATTTGGGTGATTTAGTCGGCCCTTAGGATTTAGAATCCAAAGGCTTTGGGGTTTATTTTCTATGTGAAAATTTATGACTATTTTTATGTCATGACCAATCCATATGTTATTTGGGAATGTAATTGTGAGTAATATTACTTATTCCAATCATTATTATTTTAATCAAAAGGGGTGATGACCATTTTTAAAAACTCTTATTTACCTAGTCACCTTGTTTTATTATTTATATTTTTCTATATTTTGGTTGGTTTTATTTATGAATTAAGTTACTTTATGCTCATTCTATGATCTAGATGGTTATATTTATGAATTATGTACTCCATGTTGGAGATGTATGGTATTGATGTTGGTTTATCATTAATATCATGATATGAGACTTTTTGGTTTGTACTATGATTATGAGATATCCATTATGGGATGGATGACCTTTTAAGATGTTATATTGAGATGGGGAGTGGATTCTGTATGTATGTGATGTTCTTTCTTATTCTCTATTATTATACTTTGGTGAATTTCATGATTATGATTTTATGAGAATATTTTGTGAAATTTTTTTATTCTTCTATTTCACTTTCTTTTGAATGGATAGTTAGGGTAGATTATCTAGGTGGATACATGGGGAAAGTGGCTTGCAAGGGGGCTTGGGGCCCAAAGTGGTTGGTTGGGTAACTCATTGTAAGATGACTTAATAAGTTATAACTTAATAAACTTTTGGGAATGGGGTTTAAATATTGATAAAAATAATTATAAACTTTTGGGAGTGGATTTAAATATTAATAAAATAATTTTGTTACTCGGTCATGTCTTGAGTGCTAGTACAAGATAATATGGGAGTGGGAAAAAATTCTTGATTGAGGTCTTACATAGTTAGTAAGCTATGTCTATATGAGAGGTTGTTGATGCCACATAGAGTCACTAATGGGCCAAGGCCTAAAGAGATAGCCAAAGTAACCTTAGAGTTGATTGCTATGATGAAATTTCCCTGTATGCATCTTAGGTTTCCTATATTTATATTTATGTATTTGTGTTGGCTTCCTCTGGGATCAAGAATTTGAGATAGAGAGATTTTAGGATCCCTTGCCTATTAGTCATGTTATTTATTTTAAGGTTTGATTATCTAAGAGAGATATGATGTTATCTCCTTAGCATAGTGGGTGTAGGTCATTTAGGTTCCATGTGGTTAGGTAGTAGTGATTCTATTACCATTAAAATTTTGATAGACTTGTACAGATGTTGGATGTTCCTCTAGAAGTCATACCTCTTTATTGATTCTTTTGTTTGGATACTTGTTCTTATCTTTAAATGTTACTCTTTGTATCATGTGATGAAGACACAAAAAATTAAAAAATGAACTCAATAGGAAATAACACTTTTAATATCAAAAATAATATTCCATTTCATTATAACAAAAAAAGAACTCAACTTCATGCCCTATGGGCTTAAAATATTAATAGTTTATGGAGGAAAACCCTTCTCCCAAACTCGACATAAAATGCCTTTACATCACTACAATTGACCTTAAGTAACATGAATTAGGTTTAGGATTAGGTATGAATTTTACATTATTCCATTTTATGGCCACCACGAAAATAGGAGGTTCTAGAATTCACATTAGAAGTCAGTGCAAAATTAGAAGATTCCAGAAATAGTAGTCCAACTTTTGGGAGACATAACTTTTGATATGGGGCTCTGATTGACAAACCATTTACATTTATGGAAATATTTATCAGTGCTCTATATGATTTACCATTTTCTAGTCTCATATGAGGCCATTTGGTGCCTCAAATATGACTTTGAAGCATTCTTAGGAGGTCTCTAGACAACTTAAAATTACAATAACTTTCAAACCGTGAAACCTTTGACCTAATTCTTTTTCTAGAGTGATTGAAATTAAAATTACAACTATCCTTCCAAATTTGACCCTCTAAATATTCATAATTATTTATCTATTACAAAATAACCCATTTTCTATACTGACAAATATCTCGAGGTGCTAACAAACACTAACCCAAAAAAGTAATAATGGGGATATGAGAGTTGGAATCTCTATTTGGCCCAAATGGGTATCCAAAAATACTAAAAAAATATTAAAAAAACTAAAACTAAGCATATGTTTAGGTGATACAAGACTACCCTTACACAATTGGATGTTTTTGCATCATCATATATCTTGTACCATTTGAGTTCCTTATGTGAAATTGTAATTGTATTTGTACTAGGTTGTTATTACATATGTGATGGATTGTGGAGCAGATATTATATCATCAAGTATACCTTATGCTATTAGTTATATTTATATCTTAATTAATGAGGCATGCATTGATATTAAGATTTTCTACTTATGGTTAATCTAATTAGTGAATGTTTTGAAATTATGTCCATGTGACGTGTAATCATTATAATTTCTTCCATATTGTTATCATTGATGTTCTATAAACTCTTAAGAAAGAAATTATTTATTAGACTTAGTAACATGTTTAGGTGAATTTCTCTTGGGTTCCCTAGTGCATTACATTTCATATAGGCTAGCAACCCTCCTAATTATGTCCTTCAAGATTAAATTATAACCATTTTAGAAACAAAAAGAAATGTCATTAAACTAATTGATGACATTTTTTACCTTTCACTCATCATAAAAATTATGGTGCAAATCAAAGATTTTAAGCCTCTTGTCAAACAAATCCAGTTTTGCACTCCCATCATCCAAAATCATCTCATTGTCCCATTAATTCCAAATTGTATATGTTCCAAATTCATCAAAATTTGTATTTAATGTGAATTCACAATCCTCAACTGAAACTACACTTTGAGGAATCTGTGATAGACACCCACTCATATCATTCTCTATAGAGATACTAGGGCATGGCTATAATATAGAACATGATTCCTATGACTCATCAAGAAAGATATACTAAACAAATTGCTTGCAATTTCACTTACCATTTAGTTCATAGGAAGAAAAAATAATCTCTTACAAAGTTGGAAATACTTCAATGGTAAGCTCATTCTTTTCTCTTAACCCCATTCACAAGAAGGTTTAGTTTGTAATGTGAGAAACAAATATAAAATAACTTCTATTCCTTGAAAATCACAAAAACTAATATATTTAGTGTTCTTGTTTTGGGAATTATAATAGGAAAGGTAAACTTCTAAGAGGGGAGGGGTGAATTAGTGCTTTAAACTTTTACCCATAAAATATTCACCACACATCCATTGTTGGATACAAGTGTCCAATTGTGTGTTATCTTTGATGTTACATGAATGTCATATCAATTGTTAGTTAGTGCTTACCATGTTCACTTGGTTAGCAAGATAGTTTTCCTTGTCTATTGAGTATTCTTGAAGTTTACTTTGCAAAGACAGTGTCTATCGACCTCACTTTGGCATCGAAGGAATTCAAGTAGGAAACAATATTAACCAAGTTCACATGGTTAGTGAAGGAAAGTTGGAAAAAGTTAGTGTTCACCAAGTTCACTTAGTTTGCAAAGGATTTTTGTAAGTTCATTGTGTTAACCAAGCTTCTAGTTAACACAAGAAATTGTCTTAGAACCAGTGTTTACCGAGTAGGGTCAACCAATGAAGGATTTTGTTGTTTTGGCATAAGAAGCTTAATTTTTTTAAGTATTGTTTCTAGCCAACTATGGTGATGATTATTGGTTATTTTAATTTGAATTTGAGCCAACTTGACAATCTGGATGGTATAAATAAAAGGTCAAGTTGAGATCTCTAGTGTGTGTGCAAGTGTGTTGATTGAATTAAGAAGAGTGATAGAGAACTTGAAGGATAAGAAGGTATCCTTGTGGAGTAGAAAAGTGTTATTTGATCAAGAAGGAAAAAGTATGAATCAGAATAGAGATCTGTAATCAGCAATTTAGTTGCATCACAATCAGGTCATTTCATTATTACTGTAAGAATTTTTGTAAGGGAAAAATTCACCCAAGAACTAAGAACTCAAACACAAGCACAACGTAGACCAAAGAGAGAGTATGATCAAAATAACAATTTATTCAATAACTTGGTTCGCTAAGAGTACACTAGGAGTGCCTAAATATAAAGGCCTCAAGAGAGCTTCTACAATGCATAGAAGTTAGCACCATGAAGTGTCACACAACCAAGCACATGTCCACCAGATATGGATTATCCTCCATTAAGCAAAAAAGTAAGTGCAGTGATGTGAGGATAAGTCTACAAGGGTGGAACACGCAAAACAGTTTTGTAGACATCATGTGCTCAAATAAAGTTGCATACTCCTGTGTTGTCAACATGACAACTCACAAGGTGTGCAAACTCCTAAGTGTCTCATAAATAAAAATAATAAAATAATGCATTAACCTAAGTAAACTTAAGTGTAAATAGTGAAGTACTTATTTACACCAACACCCCCCCTTAAGTGCAACTTAGGGGAATGCCCTTAAGCTTATGAACTAGGATGAAGATGCATAATGGGTCTTGACTACTAGGCCATGTAAGGTAGTCATGTACATAATGAAATGCAATCTCCCATAAAGCGGGAAAGAGGGAAAACCTCATGGGAAAAACCCTCCCCCAAAAAGAGAGATAAAGATGGATGGAGTAATCAAGACCCCCCCATTATGACATACATCCAGTATATACAAAAGAGAATAAGAGAAGGAAGAGAGATAGAATAGGCTCCCCCCCAAAAACGAATAATGCCAACAAGTGAAAGCTACTCCAATGAAGAAGCTTGTCCAAGAATGTAGAAAGGTATTCCTCCCCTTAGGAAGAAACAATGCCCAAGGTACAGTCCTAAAGATGTATGGTGGCCCTGAAACCTGCTCAAGTATCCTTGTACTGATGCTGAAGTTCACCCCTTACAACTATGCTGAAAGGAATGAATGTAGATCTAGCAAGGATGTCTATTGAACCTGTTCCATTGAACCATCTGTCTTCTCTAATGACAAAGAGACCTCCACTAATTATTGTTCATAAGGATCCACAATTACACCAATTTGTGAAGATTGATCATGTAGAGAATGGACATGAGGATCAGAGTGAGCCCTTGCAACAACTGTAGAGGAATCATCATCAATGAGAAGATGTAAGTCCTCAAGTCTATCTCCCAAGTCAATTGAAGCTGGAGCTGGAAGATGAGATGTACCATGTTATGTTGGACCTTTCACTATGGCAATGTAAGCACGTGGACTAGACTAATGTGACCTTTCACTGCAACTGTCGATAGAACCCCACATGTCTGAACCTGTTGAAGCACTATCGCTAGTGTCACTATCAGTTTCCACTATGTATGATGTGCGGAGAGGAGTAGAGGATAAGCTCGGAGAACTTTCCTCAAAGTGAACATCCTTCTCCACAAAAATCTCATGTGTCTCTAGATCCATAATTTTGTAAGCTTTCGCATTGTCTCCATAACCAATAAAGGTACAAGGCCTAGGTGTTAGTGCCTTGCAACTCCTGGAAGAAAGGTTAGCCCATGTTGGACAACCAAAGACTCTAAGGTGACTCACAACTAGTTTTCTGCCACACCATGCCTCAAAAGGAGTCTTGCCATCTAAGGCTAGATGAGGAAACCTATTAAGTATGTGAGTAGCACTGCTAATGGCTTCAACTTCAAGTGTAGGATCAAGAAACTTGACCCTAATCCTCATAGCTACAACATATGTCTTGTGCGGACTGAATGCTGGTAAGTTCTTAAGATCAATCCCCTCAATTTTGCAAAAGTTCTTAAGTCTTCTGTCAACATATCTATTCTCATTATCCACCCTTAATACTTTGGTGGCTTTCCTTGACTTGTGTTCAACATGAGCCTTGAAGTCATGAAGCTTATGAACCACTTCATTCTTATGATGAAGGAAAAAGACCCAAGTGAATCTTGAAAAGTCATCAACAAATGCAAGTATGTAGTGGCCTTGGCTGACTGAAGTCACTGCAAAGAGTCTTGCTAATACCATGTGAACTAGCTAAAGAAAAACTGGAGCTCGAGAAGACTTCCCTTTATCATACTTCTCCTTGAGATGCATATCCACTAAAAAAGATGAACACTCCCCCTTAGAAAAGTTGATATTGGGTAGACCTTTGACCATGTGTTCTGAGCAAAGTTGCTAAAGAGAGCAGAAGTCAAGGTGACCAAACTGCTCATGCCATAAATTGTTGTTTGAATTAGAGTGATTTAACAAGGCTTGAGAATAACTCTTAGGCACAAAATGGGAGAAGGGATAAAGCCTCCTATCATCATTGACTTTCCCAAGTGCTACCAATGAATCATCTTTTAGACTGCACACCATTACTAAATCGGGAAGGAACTCAACCTTATGACCATGTCCAAGGTGAGTGATTTGGTAAACTGATAGGAGATTAGAGCTTAGATTGGGAACATAGAGAACATCTTTTAATTCCCCATCTTCCATTTCTACATGTCCTTTCCCTTCAATTTCTATTTTGGGATCATCTCCCATGAAGATGTGTGGTACCTTTGACTGCTTCAATGAAGAAAAATCTTGCTTTGAAGAACCCATGTGGTAAGAGGCACCTAAGTGAAGTATCCATTTCAAAGAAGAACTTGAGTTTGCCATAAGTTCTTGACCTTTACCCTTTGAAGAGTTAGGAGTTGAATCCTTGGAAGTACCTGGCACTTGAATCTTGTTCTTCTTGAGTAGATTTTCTAACTTATCGATTCTTTTTGTTTTGCAATGATGCTCGTCATGATTTGGTTTATTGTAGTATGCACAAAAGAGTTTGTCCTTCTTTTCATTACTTCCTTTTTTGTTTGAAGAAGAACCGCCTTGTTGAGAGGAGTCATGTTGTGTCTCAAATTGTGTTTTCTACTTCCACTGCTTCTTGTTGTTGTTTCTTTTTCCCCCTTGACTAGATGTGTGATCATCACGAGCTACTAAGGCTTTGGTCTTAGATGACTTGAGAAGGCCAAAATCCACCAAGTGAGATTGTTCAACAATCAACATGTCTGCAAATCTATCAAAGGAAGGCTTCTGGTAAGCAGATCCCATGGTCAAATTGTGAGTATTAAAACTTGAAACAAAGTTGGCATACTCAGTAGGTAGCTTTTTTAGGATGTGATGTATCAACCTATCATCCTTCATGGGATTTCCACAATCATTTAGAAGTGCCCTATACTCATTGACTTTCATGAGATAATCCTGAATTGTGTCATAATTCTTAGGATCTAAGAGAAGTAGATCATCCTCAATCTGAAATCCCTTTTCTTCATCCACTTTATCATACAACTGTTCAAGTTTAGCCCAAGCTTACTTAGAGTTTGAACAATTTTTAATGTGAAAGAGAAGATCTCCATGTACACAACTCCTAATCACACCTAAAGCCTATTAGTCTTGAATTGTCCAAGCAATGAGTTCTTTAGCATTAGTATGTTTGGAATTGTACCATCAACATACAAACTATATCCTTTTTCCATTAATCTACTTAATGCAATATCTCTCCATGTAGAATAGTTGCATGAAGTTAAAGGAGAACATTTAAAACCCATGATGCAGAATTGAAAAAGCACAAAATAGAGACACAAGAACACAATCACACCCTCCCTTTTCACTCAATTAAAAGGACCCCCCAAAAAAGATGCTATGGCACTTTATAAGTAATGTGTTTCCAATGGGCCACTTGTCAAAATGAACAAAGTGGACTTTTTGATTTGGCTATTACAACTACCTTATAAGGCTAAAATCTGTTACTTAAGCATTGTAGCTTAGTTTTACAACAATTGTGAAAAAGAATCAAAGCTATACAATGCCAAAGAAGGCCTAATTTTGAAAGTGAGAAATTTGTCCACACAACCCTAGAATCTAACTTTAGATCTAGAAAGTAGACAAAAAAACACACACTTTAAAAAAAAATGAAACTTCAAAAAGTGATTAGATGTGCCCATACGAAGCTTTTGAAGTTGCAAAACACATGATTATGCAGGTACAATTGCCAAAAAATGAAAATTTTGAAAAATATGTGCACCAAAACCAAAAAAAAACACCACCATTGAAAATTTCAAGAAATTCTACCTGATTTCAAAAAAAAATTGCACCTGAATCGGAGTTCGGATGTCCGAGATATGAGCTCGCAAAGTTAGGCTACCAAACTAAAAAGCAATCTAGAGAGGGGTTTGGAGGAGAAATTGTGAGTTTAAATTTGATGGTCCAATGGCCGTTAACATAGTTATAAAATGCCCAAGTGTGATTTCCAGACGGGCATTAATTTTAACCCACTGTTCTGCTGACGTCAGTGAATAAATTCGCTCCTGGCTGATGTGGCAGGTGATGTGTCTGTCTGTACTATACAAAACGTATGAATCTAACATGGTTAATATTGGTTGTCCATAGGTGATGTGGCAATTCATATCTAGTGATGTGTCTTGACTGAGTCAGTAGGTGTTGATGTGGCAGTCAAGTCTGATGGTGGCAAAGTCCTACGTGTCTGTGGTGGAGATGTGTTAGGTCAATGAAATTTTAAGTCACCATGTGTCGTGGCTTGACTGGTGTTGCGTAGTCTACGTTTGGGTGGGAAATGAACTATGCTCCCGATAAATGGTGCTGAGAAAACTCTATGGGAAACTTGTGCTCACCTAAAACGATGTCGGAGAATAGTTAACTGCTATCGAGATCTCGCTAATGGCGTTCAAAATCTTCTCTATGGCACATGTGTAGAGAAATTTGTGGGCCAAGAAACACTGCACTGGTGGGAACAGAACCAAAAAAAGCTTCATGTTGCTAGGGTTAAGTGCAGCGACCACCAGGAAATGTAGACAGCCAAAAAACTCATGCACAGCTGAAAAAAACAAACGCTAGCACCAAATTTCCAACAAAATACTGTTGCGCGTGCCAGTAGAGCATTAATGTCAAAAAAATGAAATGCTTCCTGCAATGTTGGAGGTTGGGAAATCTTTGGATGCGTAGGGGTCGAGGAGTGGAGCATTGTATTGAGCTCCGAAAATGCTTGAATATGGCACCGAATTATTATGCAGATGCTGAAAAATGTGAACCCTACATCAAAAAGCATAGACGGATGCCTCGGGCTGCAAAAACAATCCCACATGCAATGGGAGATGAGTTTGCAAACACTTTAAATAAAGAAATTCGTGCTCACCAAAATAAAGATGAAGGTCAGCAGGGGTGAGGCAGGGCCGGGAAAACCAAGGGTTCAAGCAAGGTTCAAATCAGAGTATTCTCTATGATGAGGGTATATTCGCTATGATCTGTCCTGCGAAAAATAATAAATTCGTCCCCAAAAAAAATAGAGAGTCGAGCCAGGGTGTGACTATCTAGTTCGGCTAAAAAAAAAAAAATTTCTGACTATGCAATTAAATTTTGAAAAAATAATTTCAAAAAATACACTAACTGCAGAGACGAAAATTCAGATATGAGAAAATAAATAATCAAATTAGTAGAATGATCATACCCATACCCCAAATTGGAGCCTCCAAGTTTCAATTTGCAAAAAAAATTTTCCTCACGATCGACTTTGGGCCAAGGTAGGCATGCTTATAGTTGATTTTCATTGGTTCAGCATTCTAGACGCAATGGAGAGGTCAGATCTGGTGCTAGATGCTCCCAATTTCTGCAGCATTCTGAATTTGGGCTGAGGTGATGAAGTAAGTAAGAGGTCTCAAATGGCTTGTGATGAGAAAGTCTCCAAGTTGCTCTGATACCATGTAAGAATTTTCCTAAGGGAAAAATTCACCCAAGAACTAAGAAGCCAAACACAAGCACAACGTAGACCAAAGAGAGAGTATGATTAAAATAACAATGTATTCAATAACTTGGTTCGTTAAGAGTACACTAGGAGTGTCTAAATATAAAGGCCTCAAGAGAGCTTCTAGAATGCATAGAAGTTAGCACCATGAAGTGTCACACAACCACGCACATGTCCACTAGATATGGAATATCCTCCATTAAGTACAAAAGTAAGTGTGGTGATGTGAGGATAAGTCTACAAGGGTGGGACATGCAAAACAGTGTTGTAGACACCATGTGCTCAAATAAAGTTGCATACTCCTATGTTGTCAACATGACAATTCACAAGGTGTGCAAACTCCTAAGTGTCTCATAAATAAAAATAATAAAATAATGCAAAATAATTAAATAATGCATTAACCTAAGTAAACTTAAGTAAGTGTAAATAGTGAAGTACTTATTTACACCAACAATTACTCTTTCTCCATTGTAGTAGTAATCTAAAATCTCTTAATAGAGTTGGTTTAATAGCTAGTTGTAAATCCTCTAACAAGGTGACAATTCTATTAAATTGTTTTAAGACCTCTTGCAAGGCCACTCTTAATAGGGTGATTAAATCCTCTAACAAGGTCACACCTAACAATGTGTTTTGTAACCTTTAAAGGGGTTGGCTCCTAATAGGGCTCACTTTAGAAGAGTGAAATATAGTAACTAGTTACATTGGTGGTTCTTCCCATTGAGTTTCCACATTGAATCCTAGTGTCTCATGTGTTCATGTTATTTCTCTTATGCTTGCAAATTAATCACTATTAACGTTTAAGATTAGCTAAAAGTAATTCACACTCTGCATTTACCAAGTTACAATATTTTCAGTGTGCTTACCGAGTAACAACAATAATTAGTTTTCTCAATCTAAATTTTATTGTTAACATCTAAGGGATCTAGGATTTATTTTAGTAGTAACTAATTCACCTCCTCTCTCAATTAATCCTTGTATATTTCCAACAATTGGTATCAGGGCTTTTGGTGCTTGCAGGAAAGGTTTCAAGGACCTAAGCTAAAGATCAAGATGTCTTACAAAAGAGAGATTCCAAAGCTAAATAAAGACAACTTTTTAGCATGGAAAGGACTCATAGGACTTCATCTGGCCACCATTAGTGATTTAGGATTGAAATACCTTGATGAAGAATACACAACCCCTACTAGTACATTATTTGATGGAGATATTGCTAAGAAAAAGAACCATAACATCATGATGATTGATATTGCATCTTCTCTCAACTATGATAAATTTGATGAGATCAAAGACTACAAAACTACTTTTGATATGTGGAACAAGCTAAAGGACATCTATGGTGGTGATGACAATGTGAGGAGAGCCAAGATTGACAGCCTTAGAGGACAGTTTGATCAGATGAGAATGAGAGAAGATGAAAATATTGCCAAATATGTGAAAAGAATCAAAGTTAGTATCGGTGCAATCAGAGCTTCTAGAGGAGAAATCAAGGATGAAACCATTGTAAGTAAAGTTCTTAGAACATTTCTTCCTATCTATGCAATTAGAGTATCTTCTATTCAAGAAAAGAGGTGTGAGCCAAGTCATAAGTTAAGTTTGGATGCCTTAGTAAGAAGATTGACAACTTTTGAGCTAGACAAATTTGACAATTATGTTCTAGCTTCTAAAAACATTGAATCTACATTTGAGGCCAAACTTTCACTCAAAGAGAAAGACAAGAAAATAAAGGACATTTAGTCAAAAAGTGAAGAGGAAACAGAGGAAAGTTCTAATAGTGATCTTGAAGTTGTTGAAGCTTTACCTACAAGGAAATATTCTAGAAGTAGAGGAAAATACAAAGGTAAAGTTGCCCTAATCTATTTTTCATGTGAAGAAATTGGTAATATTGCTACCAAGTTCCCAAAAAAAGAAAGCAAGGATGAGAACAAGAGTCACAAGTTCAAAGGCAAAAAGGATTTCAAAAATCACAAATCATACAAGGACAAAGGTAAGAAGACTTGTTTTATGGCTAAAGATTCTAATAATAGTGAAGATGAAATAGTATACATTGCTATGAAAGATGAATTTGATGAAGAAGAAGATAAGATGGCACTTATCTCTCATATCAGTAAAAATGGCACATGGATCATAGACAGTGGACGTTCACATCATATGACTAGAGAAAAAAAAAATTTGAATACTTTGAACACTATGATGGAGGTCGTGTAAGGTTTGGAAACAATGAACCTTGTTGCATAAAAGGGAATGGTTGAATCTCATTAATCAAAGAACTTGTATGTGACAATGTTTATTGGGTTGAAGGACTAAAACATAATCTGCTGAGTGTGGCATAGCTAATCAACATTGGATTCAAGGAAGAATTCATGCATGGAAAGGCAAGACTGTTGGATGACAAAGGGAATTTGATTGGATCAAGCAAACAAATAAGAGGTAACCTATTTTATCTTGATCTTGGTGATTGCTCATGTTTTATTGCTCAAATGGAAGAAATTTGGTTATGGCACAAAAGATTATGTCATGTAAACTTTGATAATATGGTCAAGATAAGAAAATTAAGAAAAGTAAGAGGTATCCTTAGTTTGAAGAAACCATATGTTGGTTTATGCAAAAAATGTCAGACTGGCAAAATGGGAAAGACTAGTTTTAAGAGCAAAAACTATCAATCTGAAGATGTCTTGAAAATTGTGCATACTGACCTATGTGGACCCATTGGAATAGAAAGCTACAATGGAGAAATTTTTTTTTTTTTTTTTTATGACTATTCTAGAATGATGACTATTATGCATCTTAGAGAAAAGGTAAAATAATTTGAGAAATTCAAATGGTATCAAGCAAGAATAAGAAGAAAATAGGGAAAAGATTGAAATTTTTAAGATCAAATAGAGGTGGTGAATTCATCTCCAATGGATTCAATAACTTTTTTATTGAAAGAGGAATTAAAAGATAGGTATTAGCCCTTGGTACTCCTGAGTAGAATGGAATAGTTGAAAGAAGAAATAGATCCATTGTGGATTGTGCAAGGAGTCTAATGATTGAAAAGAATGTTGCTATCAAATACTTGAAGGAAGCCATCAACACTACAGTTCATACTTTGAACCAAGTATAGTTAAAGAAGGACTCATATGAAACTCCCTATGAACTATGGTTTGGCTACAAACCCAATGTAAGTTACCTGAAAGTATTTGGAAGTAAATGTTATATCTTGAAAGAGTCTAGAAAAGGAAAGTTTGATGTGAAAGGTGATGAAAGCATATTCTTAGGATATTCTTGCAGAAGTAAGGAATATAGATGTTTGAATTTTTCTACTCATAAAATCATAGAAAGTGCACATATAAGAATTGATGAGTTTGTAGAAAACACTAAAGAAGAAAGCAAAAAGGAACTAGAAGATTATAGAAGATTTGTTTACTTCAAACCTGATACAATGCCAGACACATCTATTAATAAGGAGACTTCACCTCCCGAGTCTTCCTCAGCTATCAAATTGCAAGAAGTTCAAACTGAGTCACAAGGACTGGAGTCACATTCTAAAGCTACTGAGCTAATGCCTATCAAGTTTGAGCAACCTAAGTTAGAAGTTGAAATTCAAAATGAATATAGTGCAATTCATTCAAAAGGAAAAGAACTTGTATTGGCCAAGTATCTCAAAAGGCATCATGCACCTGATCAAATTATTGGAGATAAATCAGAAGGTACTATGACAAGAAATAAGCTAAAAGGCACATGTTTACTTACTGATTTTGAACCTAGAAGTGTTAAAGATGCATTGGAAAATTAAATTTGGATTGAGGCTATGAATGAAGAAATAGAACAAATAGAGAAGAACAAAATTTGGACCCTTGTACCTAGACTTAAAGACAAAAATGTGATTGGAACAAAATGGGTATTCAAAAATAAACTAAATGAAGATAGACAAGTATCAAGAAATAAAGCAAGACTAGTGTCTAAAGGCTACTCTCAAGAAGAAGGAATTGATTATGGTGAGACTTTTTCTCCTGTTGCAAGATTAGAAGGTGTTAGGACCCTACTTGCATATGCTACTCATAGAGGATTCAAAGTATATCAAATGGATGTTAAATCTACATTTCTCAATGGTATTCTTGATGAAGAAGTCTACATTGAACAACCAAAAAGTTTTATTGATCCAAAAAAAAGGGACATGGTCTACAAATTACACAAAGCATTGTATGGTCTAAAACAAGCTCCTAGTTCATGGTATGAAAGGTCACACAACTACCTTATATAGATTAGTTTTTAGAGAGAAAATAATGACAGTAGTTTGTATATCAAGGAAGGACTAGATAACAAGATTGTTTTGGCAAAGATATTTGTGGATGAAACTCTATTTATAGGGAATGATGATCTATGCAAAGGATTTTCAAAACAAGTGAACAAAGAATTTGAAATGTCCATATTTGGTGAGATAAAGTTCTTTGTTGGGTTATAGATACAACTAAAAAAGAATGGTATCTACATTACTTAATTTAAGTATATCAAAGAGATACTCAAGAAGTTTGGAATAGAAGATTCTAAACTAGTTGGAACCCCCACGTGTACTAGACTAAAGCTTACTGAAGATGATGATTGAAAAGAGGTAGATAGGACCTTATACGGATAAGTGATTGGAAAATTATAGTATGTAGTTCATACAAGGCCTGATATTGCTTTAGCAGTTGGGATAGTGGAAAGATTCCTAGCTAAATGCAAAGAAAATTATATGATGACAATCAAATGAATTTTGAGATATCTGAAAGGTACTAAAGACTATGGTTTATGGTAAAAACTTGGAGGAAACTTAGACCTAAAGGTATTCATTGATGTTGATTAGGCAAGAATCTTGATGACAAAAAAAGTACAAGTGGTGGAGCATTATTTCTTGGTAAAAGGTTGGTATCTTGGACAAGCAAGAAGCAAAATTGCACATCACAATCTATAGTAGAAGTATAATATGTTGTAGCAGCAGTGAACTGTTCTAACATTGTTTGGTTTAAATAATTGTTGGAAGGCATGAAGGTTGAGATCAAAAATCTAGTTTTAATGTATTGTGATAATACCAACACAATAAACATATCAAAGAATCCAGTGATGCATTCCAAAACTAAGTACATTGCTATAAAATATCATTTTGTTACAGAATTGGTGCAAGACAAAGAAATTAGATTGGAATATTTTCACACAAAAGAATAGATTGAAGATATATTCACCAAGTCATTACCTAAGGATGCATTCCTATATCTAAGAGGTAAGTTAGGGGTCATTCCCCTATCTAAAGCTCACTAAATAAAGTTTTAGTGATGCATCAATAAGAACCAAGTTGAAGATCAATCAGTTGATGTAGCATAGTTAAAAATAATATTTCATATGAATCAATACTCAAGGTACATTGATACTGATTTTGTATGCGTTGTCTTTGCCATGTGTTTTCAAAGAGGGAGAAGATTACTGTCATATCTTTTTGAAATTTTTTTATATCTTTTTGAGGGAAAAGTATACTATCATAGAAGTTATGTAATTCCTTCATAGAGGGATATTACTACATGAAAGAAGAAGAAGCTTTTGGTGAAAATCTAAGAGGAAGAAAACTTTCTATCAAAGAAAGTCTTGTTCTATATTGGTCTCAAATTGCATTGTGCTATGACATGTTGTGTTGCCATCAATAGTAAAAATGGAGATTATTGGATACAATTATCTAATTGTGTTTTGTCTTTGATGTTACACAAATTCCATATAAGTTTTTGGTCAGTGTTTAGCAAGCTCACTTGGTCAGCAAGACATTTTTCCTTGTCTATCGAGTATTCTTGAAGTTTACTCTATGAAGATAGTGTCTACTAAGCTCGCTCAAGCATCAAAGGAATTCAGGCAAGAAATAGTGTTAACCAAGTTCACATGGTTAGTGAAGGAAAGTTGGATAGAGTCAATGTTCACCAAGTTCACTCGGTTACTAAAGGATTTTTGTAAGTTCATAGTGTTAACCAAGCTTCTGTTGGTTAACACAGGAAATTGTCTCAGAACTAGTGTTTATCGAGCACGGTCAGCCAATGAAGGATTTTTTTGTATTGGTATAAGAAGCTTAATTATTTTAAGTATTGTTTCTAGCTTACTATGGTGATGATTATTGGTTATTTTAATTTGAATTTGAGCTCACTTGAAAATCTAGATGGTATAAATGAAAGGTCAAGTTGAGATTTCTAGTGTGTGTGCAAGTCTGTTGATTGAATTAAGAAGAGTAAAAGTGAACTTGAAGGATAAGTAGGTATCCTTCTGGAGCAGAAAAGTATCATTCAATTAGGAAGGATCAAGTATGAAGCAAAATAAAGATCTATAATCAGAAATTTAGTTGCATCCAAATCAGGTCATTTCATTGTTACTATTTAACCATGTAGCAGTGATCTAAATCTCTTAACAGAGTTGGTTTAACAACCAATTGTAAATTCTCTAATAGAGTGATAGTTCCATTGAATTGTTTTAGGACCCTTTGCAAGGCCACTCCTAATAGGGTGATTAAATCCTCTAACAAGGTCACATCTAATAGTGTGTTTTGTAACCTTTAATCAAGTTGGCTCCTAATAGGGCTCACTTCAGAAGAGTGAAAAATAATAACTAGTTACGTTGGTGGTTTTTTCCATATTGGGTTTCTATGTTAATCCTACTATCTCATGTGTTCATTTTATTTCTCTTATGCTTGAAAATCAGTCATTGTTAATGTTTAAGATCAGCTAAAAGTAATTCACACTCCACATTTACTGAGTTACAAGATTTTTTGTGTGCTTATCGAGTAATAGTAGTAATCAGTTTTCTCAATCTAAATTTTATTGTTGACATCTAAGGGATCTAGGATTTATTTTAGTAGAAACTGATTCACCTGCCCTCTTAATTACTCCTATATTTCCAATGTCCATTTCATATATTCAATAAGTAAACTAAAATACCATGCAAATCATATACATCTAAATTATGTAAACAAATAAGCATTTAGAAATACATGACTCAAGATATGATTACTCAGAAAGCCTTCAATGAGAGGGTAAAACTGGGGTGGGGATGACACCCAAAAATCTACACTACTTTAGTAATAAAGTGTACCCAATGAAGGTTACAATATTTGATCATGAAACATTATCTACCCTGTGAAAGGTTTGCCTTATTAAAGGCTTACAAAGACTATTAGATCTTACCCTGTTAAATGATTTCAGCACCTTGTTAGAAGAGTGTCTTGTTAAAGGACTTCAACTCACAATTAAGTAAGCACCTTGTTAGAGGATTTTAATATATCCTGTTAGGACTAATCTATTAAGAGATTTAACTGATTCAATTGTTAGAATGTCTCATCAATGATCCAAAAATTAGCACTCTAATGCTTGATGATAGATCAGTTCTATCCTACTATGTAGTTGATCCTTCTTGGTCCAATGTCTCTCTATTATTCACTATTTCCTTCCTTTTTTCTCCTTTTTTCTGATTTTGCAATTCAATTCAAATCATAATGCCTTTATCACCATGAATGTCCTAGTTTATGCATACAAGACTCTCCTTGAGCATTCATTCATTCCCTCTCCTACACATATAAAGTTTAGGGTTTGTCCTCCTTAAGAAGACCTAGGTGACTTAGGGTTAGGTATGAATCAACGGTTGTGATTCATCCATATTACTGCTTAAACCTTCTCTTCACCTAATTAGGTGCATGTAATACATAGGGATTCCCAATTAAGATTCATCCTTATCACCAAAATATCATAATTCAATCCTTAAGTCAACCCAAAAATAGTTTACATAGTAGTTTGTGTTGATACAAACAACTATGAAAAAACTATGTTACTCAGCATCTAAAGTCCCTGGTGCTCGACACATATTGTGACTTTAATATTATCACTCACCATCTAAATTACTTGAATCCTAAATCACTCGGCACATACTATCTTTTTGGCACTTGAGTGAATCAACACTCACTGTTTACTTGGCATGTTCTAACTTATATGTTGTGCTTAGCATATGTTACTTGTTCGACATGAACTAAGTAAATGACTTAAGTGTATAGACACTCACTAGTCAAAACCATTCTAAGATTAACAATCTCTTTCTTTGACATGAGTGTCAAAAACACTTGGTCATACATTAATACTCTTATTCTTATGAGGATAACATAAATGACTATTCAGCTTCTATATAAAATTTCAAAATATCAAAATTTTGCAACATGACATATACCTTAAAATCTCATAGCTCCCCCTAAGTTGTTTGATATGTTCTATATTGTACTTTGTATCAAAATCTTTCTTCTAGTGAGTAGATTTTCCTCTACTAATACTCTTTCTCTATTTTCTCTATTTGTTGCTTGCTTTCTCTCCCACTTTCTCTTGCTCCCCCATAGCTCTTACCCCCCCCCCCCTTTTTGACACTGATGTCAATGGGTTATACACTAATAATGTATTTGTCCAAAAAGAATTTATGGACCTCAAGTATAAATTTAAGAGCTACATCCTAATTATCACATGCTACCTCCAAAGACTTGATTTGGATAGCTAGCTTGGCAGCAAGGTGTACTAAGCCATCTAATGTAGAAAGATTGGAGTCTTTCTTCATAAGCATTTTTGCATAGCCTAGCTCCTTGTATAAAATCCCCATCTAAGGAGTCAATATAGACTAAATGCTAATCAGTGTAGCCCTTATGTTGGCTTCTTCTACTTGTAATGATGCTAATTGATTTTGAGATTCAAAAAGGGTCCTAAAGTGTTTCTCACTTTGAGCCAGAGTCATGTACAATTTGGCACTGAATGATTGCAATTGACTTTCCAACCTCAGGATGTGATTCCTTATCTCTAGTATCTTCTTCATGATATCTATCTTAGTTGCCAATGCAACTTGTGTTAGTGCAATATCACCAGATATTTTCTATTTTCTAATTCACTTTATTTTGAAACTTCTTGTTAGACCATTCTAATAATTTGACATTAGTATCTAGGTCTGTATCACTTACTCTTTCCACTATGTTGGTCAATTTTTTAGTGATTGGCTTTGTTTCATCTAGAGTAGGTAGAATAAATGCATCTAAGAATATTTCTTTGATCTCAATCAAAGCTTGGTTCTACCTATGCTCCCTTTTGATTAGTTCTTGATGTTTCTTTCTTGCTAGGGCCTCTTGTAGTATACCCATTTACTCAATTGTCATTGTTGTATAATCAAAGTTAGGCAAAACAATTTCTTCATCTAGGCTAACATATCCATAAGTTATTAACTCTTCTGTATTAGATGAGCTAGGACTCAACACTAAGAATTGCAATGGTGTTGCATTTGTGCTTGGCCTTTGAAGCATTTGACTAGAAGGAGTTCCTAATTTTGGTAATGCTACTAGTGCTTCAATTACTTCTAGCTCCTTCAGCTTGGGTGTCAAATTTGTCCCTTTAGGGTTGTCCTTTTTTGCCTCTTTGATTTTAGTTTCACCTTGAACATGTGTTGGTGGTGCAGGTACATCTACCTAACCTATTTGACTTGGTGTCCCATCATTGACTAGTGTTTCCACCTTATCTTCTCCAACTGTCTCAACCTCGTCTTTTTTAGGTTCATGAACAATTTTTGAGACTAGAGTGCATTCCATGGGTGTACTAATAGTGCATCCTATTATATCCTTCCTTTGATATACAACTAAGGGTTGTGAAGGTTGTACAGTTGATACTTGAGGAGTGATTGTAGGTATTTCTTGTGTTTTCACTTCCTCCCCTGCAGTCATAGTTTTTGACTTCTAAATTTCATCTATACTTACCAATACAAGGTTGTCGCATAATTTGGCCTATAGTGTAGATTGGATAAGTATCCTTTTCAAATATTCCTCTATTGAGGGATTGATGTCCTAATCAATAGGTGTAGACACTAAAAATTGTCCTGAATGACTTTATTAATTTAATTAATAATGGTTACATTCTTCTACTTATTTAATTAAAATTATTTTAATTAAATGGGTTCATTTTTGGCCTAAGTATTTAAATTTAATTTAAATACCTCCTAGCCTTAATGTGTTAAATTTAATTTAACACATGATTCTCCATTTATTCCCTTTTTAAAATAAATTTTATTTATTTAAATCCTCCATATCCTATTAATTTCTTCTAGACCTTGATTAAATTAAATTTCATTTAATTTAATCTTTATCCTAATTTATATCCATAAGCCTAAGAGTATGTGTACTCTTATGAGTTGTCATCATAAGGGTTTACATTTCTTTTTAAGCACATGGTGTCTACAACTTGAGAACTTTCTATACACATGTGCCACCTCATCATTTTTATCCTTCCAACTAAGAATATGGGATAAGGTGCTTAATTGTTAATTCTTATCCTTATCTTTTAGACACCTTCTAGATGTTTCCTGAGAGTCTTTAAATAGAAGCCTTGTCTCAAGCATTGCATATGGAGATTATTGGATTGCATTGACATGCCGTCGCTTTGAGTCTAGAATCACCACATTGAGAGCTTGCATTATAGCTAAATTTCCATATTGAGTTCATAGGCTGCATATTAGTGATTTGATAGTTGGTAAGATTTACATTTTGAATTGCATCTTAGTTTTTGTTATGCATTCACATTTAGTTTACATTCTAGTTTTAGTTTTCATTCTAGTTATAGCTTGCATCCATAGATAGTTTTCATAATTTCATGTTCATTGCATCATAGAGTGCCTTTGAGTGTGACTTCCTCCATAGTCATATCTTGAAAGTATTATTCTTTTCATATAGTCTAGGATCATATTACACATTGACTTTGCACTTACACTCACATTTGCACTTCCACACAAGGGATTTACTTATTGTTGTGTTTGTGAGAGCATACCAAACACACCCTCCATCAAAGATACACCAACAATGGCTACACATAGCTGCCCTTGTTGAGTAGTAGAGGTGGTTGGAATTTTGGTTTGTTGGTTGCTTTTGCGGATTTCTTTTAAATTAGCTTGATTCCTTAGGCTTCCAGCAATTTGTATATTTTCCAGCACACAATAGGATCAGAAACATCCTTTACTATGATAGTTTTAGTACTTGCACTTATTACCTGTGGAGGGGTGGCACTCAGAATTTGTGTATCTTGTATACTTTCTTCTATTTGCTACTCTACCTCAATTGTTTCTTGATTATCAATATTCATATCAGTTCCTCCCTCAAATCTGCCTTCTTCATTGTTATCCTCTTCATCATCTTCTACCTCAATAGGTTCTTGTTCATCATCTTTGGTTGTGGCTAGTCCATATGTAATCTTCCACATTTTTTTGGACTTCTTTACAACATCCTTTATGTTGTTTTGTAATATGTTGAATGCCCTATACTTAGTTTCACATCTTAGAACATATTTCTTAATGGAATTACACATTTTAGCCTTGCTGAGTTCTGGCATAACTTGAGCAATGGTTATCTCCCTAATCTTCTTCTCCATGTCTAAAAAATAGTGTCATTTCTACTCAACTCCATCATATAAACTCTTAGATATGGAGTTGGAAATTTCTAGAGGAGCTTTCTTAAAAGTAGCCATCATGGCATATATTGCCTCCTCTACTTGATTATTGTCAATCTTTCCAAGGTTATCAAATTTAATGTGAGAGAAACCTAAAAAATCAACATTGTTTCTAATGTTCTCACAAAAATTATCTAGATCTAAGGAGGGACTATGACTCATCACTTGAAATTGGTTGTTGTCATAAGATTTAGTCTTCTCCACATCAAATTCAACCTAAGCAACATACTTTCTTCTTTGTCTTTTATGTGCTCCACCTTCCTTCCTTTTAGGCTTGGCTACCTCCTTAACCTTTTATGTAGTGACTCATGTATAAGCACTTGTGGTAGGTGTTGTTGGTTTGGGCTGACTAGGTTTTATAACCTTCTTTGGTTTTGTCATTAGAGGTGTCTTTTCCTTTCTTTTCTTCTTGTCAGTAGGAGTAGGTGCTTCCTCGATTTCTTCTCCCTCAAAACCTTTTACAATTTCTATTTCCTCTTCTTATTGATTCTCTCCCTAACCTTCTATAAGAGATAATGGTCTTGAACCTGTGTGTCTTCTTCTTCGTCTTCTTTCTCTTCTTCCTCTTCTTCGACTCCTTCACCAAATTTTTCTTTTAGTTTTTTCACCAATTTGTTCTTCTTGATCATAGAAGCAATCTTCAATTCCATAGTAATCTTTGATTTGGCCAATTCATAATTTCCAAAGGCTTTTGCTTCTTTGTCCACCTCTTCTACAAGTAATGTTGTGATTGCTATAGAGGCCTTATCAATATTTATTTCATAACCTAATGATCTTAGCCATCTTACTCAAGGAATTTCTACTTGAACACATGCATGATTAGTATCAACAAGGAAGCAAACATCATCATCATTTTTCTACACTAGTGAGACTAGTATCCTTAATCTCTTCTTCATATATTGTTTGCAATCTTCAAAATAACTAGTCATTACTGACTCAAAGTTATTGCCTAATTGTTTAATGAATTCTCCTATTTGTACTGCAATTGATCTATTTGTCTTCTAGGCAACCTTACCAAATGTAGGAAATGTGTTCTACATATAGAAGAAAATACATACCAAAATAGATCCAAATTTACATTGAGCACTCTTTATTTTCCTTATTGCTCCCAGGTTCTCAATCAATTGATGCAACTACAACTTGGCAAGACCATAAGTATGATCTTTCTTCACAATTTTCTAGCCCATGTCCACTAAAATGCAAGGTACACTGTGTAATTTTCTTGATTGATAAAATGTGTGAGCTATTACCCTTATTGCAAAAGCTATCAGGGGATCTGTGATGGTGTCAATTTTCATTCCCCTTTTGTTCCATATGGCTCCTATGTTCTTTTCAATGACCTCCTTTGACTCACTTCTCATAGTCTTTGTCTGATCTAGGGTTGGATGCCCTATTACCTATGAGAAATTTTCTTTGTAATTTTAACTAGCCCATTCTCTAACCATACTGAGCTATCATGAATTATTCTTAAGATGATCTTAATCCACTCATTTTTTAAGACATTTGGAAAATCTAGGGCATGAGTTAACCCTTCTCAAAAATATTGTATTCTTCTTTCAATGCTCCATTTTCACTTAGTCTTCCATATGCTTCTCTGATTTCCATGTCACTTATGCTTCCAATCTTGCAATTATAACAATTCCTAACATCTTGTATCATCAAGACTCATGGTGGTACCGTAGACAATGCACTAGAGGGGTCCTGCTTATACACTATATCTAGAGTAGTCATGAAAATAGGTTGTTTAATCGCATTTCTAATAAACTAAACATTTAAGACCTCTTTTTCCTCTACACCTTTCACTTTTGAAGAAGTAGACACCATTGTATATATCTAGGGTTTGCAAATTTTTAAATTGCATAGCTTGACACATGATAAATACATTACAAATATGATGAAATGGTGTCAAACAAACTTTCAAATCTCCTGCAAATTCTCAAGTGAAGTTCTCCAGATCAGCTTTAGTTCTTTGACTTCATTCTTGATTTCAAATAATGTTAAATGAGCATAAATCGATCAAATAGCCCCTAAAACACTACAATTAATGCCAAGTGCTTACATAGCTATAAGCTCAAAATTAACTAATTTTTGGCCCACTTGGCATCCACATGTCGTTCCATTCACTCAAAAACTATTATGAGCTCAGCCACAAATAACCAATTTCATTAGCTCGACATCCACTAACATTTCATGTAGAAACCATAAGAGACTCTTCATGCTTGGTAGTAACATGAAAAAGATGACAAAACTTTGAAGACTTTATTTTTTATTTCAAATAAAATTTTGCATCTTTATTCATGCATATGTAATATTTTTAGAACTAAATCCTTTGGAATTGATGCATGGTATAAATTGTAAATATCAGTCCCACATACCTCTTGATTGCTTAGTTTGATGAGGTGTGATCCCCTAACCCATTGGGTAAAGTGATCCCATCTGCTCTTGATGTGTTTCAATCCTCCTTTCTCTTCCATGTCTTGTTCATCTCATCTCTGACATTTTCAATATCTTCCTTGCCTTTTCCTTTGTTGAACTCACAACTTGGTGCCTTTGACCTTGTTGAACAATATCAACTGATGTGACTAGTCTTCAAATAGTTAAAACATGTGGTTTGACTCAACCACCTTTTTTAGTCACTTCTCAAATGTGTTCTAATATAGTTCTCAGGAACATGTCCATACTCTTGATGGTAGTGACAACTATACCTTGTATTATAATCTCAATTATAAAAGTTGCCATTGTTCTTTACATTTGTTTTCTTGTTTGATGTCCACTTGGGTTTGGATCTGCACTCAAAAGCTCTATGTTCATACTTCTGATAGTTATTACAATATCCTTCAAATCTTTGAGTGTGTATGGTCTTGGTTCTACATTCATGTGCCTAATGACCTTGTTTGTTGCACTTATGGTAGTAACCCATGCTCTTCTACTTAACATTTTGATTTGCAATCTTTCTTCTACACACATTAGTAGTATGTCCTTTCTTACCAGAATTATGACAAGTAGGTTTTAAGTTCTTACCTTTGTTACTTCTTTCTTCAACACTTTTGGATAATTCTTCTTCTTCAATACTTGTTTGTCCTAGTCTAGATGTATTATTGTTAGATCTAGGAGATCTCTTCAATTTTTCAAAGTACTTGATAGCTTTATTTGGTTTATTGAAACTTTCAAAAAACTCCTTCTCCCTTTTCAAATCATTTCTCAACCATTCATTCTGAAACTTCAGTGTTGTTATCTCAATGTCTTTACCATTTATTTTATGATTAGCAATCATGATTTAATTCATTGTTTCCAATTTCATGTGAGCATTTCTATTTACTTCTGACGATTTTTCTTCCAGTCTATTGGTCAAAACTCTTTTCTCATCTTTAGCCATGACTTTATCTTCCATAGCTTTATTTTTCTAATCGGTCACCTCACATAGTAATATGGCTTGTGATTCTTTCTCTATCTTAAGATTTCTAATATCTTCATCTAGGGTTCTATTCTTTTCCATTAGATCTACAATTGTTGCATCAAATTCATTGGAGTTACCATTTGAAAATAGCTTAGTAGTGTCCATCTCTTAGTATTTTGTGTCATTCTCCTCAACAACAATTTTGTTCCTTCCTCTCAATTATTTCTTTAGATCTTCTCTTGCTTCATTCAACTGATGTAGAATGATTTGTATTTAAATCTCTTGGTTCCTAATGATCTTCCCCAACTTGTAAACTTCCATTTCCAAGACCTTTTCTCAAAGATACAAAGCTTCATTTTCAGAGAACTATGCTCTGATACCAATTATTGGAATTACAATA
Source organism: Cupressus sempervirens (assembly GCA_028749045.1). Classification (NCBI taxonomy): domain Eukaryota; kingdom Viridiplantae; phylum Streptophyta; class Pinopsida; order Cupressales; family Cupressaceae; genus Cupressus; species Cupressus sempervirens. The sequence continues at coordinate 858,859,082 of CM053793.1, forward strand.
GGAAAGGTAAACTTATAAGAGGGGAGGGGGGTGAATCAATGCTTTAAACTTTTTCCCATAAAATATTCAATAAGTAAACTAAAATACCATCTCATATATTCAATAAGTAAACTAAAATACCATGTAAAGCATATACATCTAAAGTATGTGAACAACTAAGCATTCACACATACATGACACAAGATATGATTACCCAAAAAACCTCTAATGAGAAGGTAAAAATGGGTTGGGGATGACACCCAAAAATCTTCACTAGTGTAGTAATAACATGTATCTAATGAAGGTTACAATGCTTGATCATGAACATGATCTACCTTGTGATAGGTCTCCTTGTTAAAGACTTACAACAACTTTTAGGTCTTACCATGTTAAAGGATTCCATCACCTTGTTAGAAGTGTGCCTTGTTAAAGGACTTCAACTCACAATTATGTAAGCACCTTGTTAGAGGAATTCAATACAACCTGTTAGGAATACTCTATTAAGATATTTAACTGATTCACATATTAGAATGTCTCAGCAATGATCCTATGATTAGCACTTTAATGCCTAATGAAAGATCACCTCTATCCTATTATGTACTTGATCCTTCTTGGTCAGATGTCTCTTTGTTGTTCATTGTTTCCTTTCTTTGTTCTCCTTTTTCTAATTTTGTAATTCAATTCAGATCATAATGCATTTGTCACCATGAATGTACTAGTTTACACATACAAGACTCTCCTTGATCATTTATTCATTCCCTCTCTCACACATATGAAGTTTAAGGTTTTTCCTCCTTAAGAAGACATAGGGGACTTAGGGTTAGGTATGAATCAACAGATGTGATTCATCCATATTGTTGCTTAAACCTTCCCTTTACCTGATTGGGTGCATGTAATACTTAGGGATTCCCAATAAAGATTTGTCCTTATCACCAAAATATCATAATTCAATCCTTAAGTCAGCCCAAAATTAGTTTACATAGTAGTTTGTGCCAATACAAACAACTATGACAAAATTGTGTTACTCGGCATCTAAAGTCCCTAGTGCTCAGCACTCACTATTGTAGACACCTAAAAACCTTTAGAAAATAAAGTATTTTTATTTTCTGAAAAAGTCCTGATGACATCATCATTAATTAATTAATTAATTAATTAATTAATTTTTATGCCATTAAATCCCTTTATCTTAATTAAAAATATTTAATTAAGGAATCCCTCCCAAAAATGTTTAAATCTTATTTAAACATTATTTCCTTATTTATTAATTATTTAATTAATAAATTGACCAAAAATCCTAAAATAAATTAAAAAATTATTTTTTGCCCAAAACTTGGCCAATTTCCTTATGACCAATAACCTCTTCCAAAATCTTCTAATCCTTCTTTAATTTCGATTAAAGGCTAATCTCATCATTTTCTACCCTTAATCCCAACTCAAAATATTTAATTAAGATTAAATATTAACCCTCATATTTATTAATTATGTTTTAATAAATATCTCCTCAACCCAAACCCTTGAGATAAATAAACTTTATTTATCCTCAAAACCTTATGAAGTTCTAGACTCTTCTAGAAGGACTTTATCCTCTTCCTAATCCTATCTCTAAACCCCCTTTTTAGCTTAATCCACCCCATCCACCCATACTAACCAAGCTTAGCTACTAACTCACCCGCCCTCATTAAATGCCATCCACTTGCATATCTCTAACATCCCTAATCTAATCCTAAACCCAAGCCTAATCCCTCCCTAGCCTTTGCACAAGCCTAAGCAAGCTTAGAACCTTCCTAATCAAGCCCAAGTCGAAATTGCTCTCATCACCCTCAAAATATCTCAACCATAAAACTTTATGAAGTCCACTAGGTCATAAATGACTCTTACAAGCCCTTTTATTGCTCTTACAAGTCATTATGAGGGTCTTTATGAAGATTTTATCCCTTGAGCCTCCTTTGTTGACTCATCCTTCTCCTTTCCTCCATCCTCTCACCATGTGACATGTGTCACTCCTTGATTGGTTGTAAGGAAGCACAATCCATGTGCTCTCCTCTCATGCAATCTAAGCCCTCCATGAGCTTTTTCCCATCCTTGCATCCTAGCCCTTGATCCCTCAAGCCCTTTGCCTATTTAAGGAATCCTCTCCCAAGCCATTTTAACACAATCCATGAAGTAAAGTCATAATGCCATTTTGAGAAGCCATTTTACATCAAAATCATACACTCACACCCAAATTCCAACTCCATTTGAAGCCCTTTTTGAAGCATAAGCTTGAGCATACATCCTATCTATTTAGACAAAGCTACTCAACAAGAGAACTTCTCATTGAGAGAGCCCATTAATGGCTCATATTCTCAATTGAGAGCTCATCTTAGTCTATCTTGAAGTTTATGAATTTTTTTTAGTTTGTAGAAGCTTTATTTAAATTTGGTTTCTATTAGCATACTAACATTGCTCATATACATTTTGGCATGCCCGGTGGAACCCCGCATGGGTCATCTTCATTAGCTTTTTTAGTCAAGTTTTGTATGTCATTTGCTGATTTTGGCTAATTTTTCTTGTTTTTGTGATTGGTAGGATTGTATAAATTGGTTTTGTAGGTCCACATGAGCATGAAGAAGACAAAGGAACTCATAATCTATCTCATAGTGTTTGCAGATTTTTCAAGCTTATAGGTGGACAAAGCACTTGGAATTCTTCTTCCTCTTCTTGTCTATATTCTTCTTATTCCATCTACTTCTTCTTCTTCTTCTTGTGGGAGATCTTGGCCATTTTTTTTTAAGGAAGCAAAATCATACACACTTCTTTTTAGTGCTTAAAATGAACCCCCAAATCATACTTAAATTCATTAAAAATTAAAAATTTGCAAAAAAGAAAAAATCTTTTACCAAGTGAAACTAAACCAATCCAATCATTTGCATCCTTGCAACATCAAGGTTTTAGATGCATTCATGCAAAGTTAGGGACACTTTATTTTTGGGAATTTAAAAAGAACTTCAAGTTTCCATTTCAAAAGGTTCAAAATCAACACTAAGTGCACACTAAAATCTAAATCAAACTCAAAGCATCAATCAAGGATAAAATGAACCTCATTTGCAAATATGTTAAAGTTCTTTTAAAAATCTCATGAAAACTAAGAGTGCTAAATGGTTGCCAAAATTGTCCTAAAAAGCTTTGTTATTTGTTCCAAACAAATGTCTTGTTGCAAAATCTTGAATGTTTCTTAGGTTTTTTATGCATCAAAACAATCTAGGAATATCATTTTTGGGCTTAAAACATGCAAACTAGAACACAAAATCTTGAATGAAAACCAAAGTCCAAAGAGTCATTTTCACTTTTGAGTCCAAAACAATCTTGAATGATCTAAGGTTAAAACAAAGCACTTCAAAGTTCTTAAAACAACACACAAAATCTCAATCTTGAATGCTCAAAAGAAAAAACTTGAATATTTAATCACTTATCTTTGAATGCATGTTGCTAAAATCAAAGTTTGTTTTTTTTATGAATGCATGATTAAAACAACAAATCCAATCTTGAATGCCATAGATCAAATAATAATCTTTTGGAGCATAAAAAGAATCTACATTTTTGTAATCTTTTAAGTTATAAAAACAAATAAAAATGCTTTGAGTGAGTTTGTCGTTGGACTCACCCTCTTTAATCACCCATCAATTTAACCATTGGTTGCAATCTCAGTGCCATCTATGGGGATGGGTCCACCTAAGAGGGTGTTAAGTGCTCCACGCAAATCAAACTCCACTCACTTGGGTTTTTAGTGGTTTTTCTAAGTTAGAAAATTCCTTGAATGCGCATTAATCTCGGTCACACTTCATTTGGGCATAAAAATTGGACAAATCTTGACATGGAGGGCCTCCGGGTGCGCGCTTGGCAATCGAGTTTCACACATCTTTGTTTTGGGCTTAAAACAAACTCACACTCAATCTTGAATGCTTAACAATCAATGAACATTGCATGGTTTGGACGCATTTTCAATAACGCTCGCATTTCTTATGTTGACGATCTCTCGACTTTCATTATGCTGACGATGTTGTCAAATTGGAATGAATATTGTATGCCATAATCACAAGTGTCTTCAATCATAGATTACAAAATTTAAATCATCAATTGGAATGAACGCGTGTCTTTTAAAGCCCAAGATCATGTATGTGGTCTTGTTTTACACTTTTTAGGAGGCCTGCTTGGGGATTTCATCACCCCTTGGGACGACCTCAACTCCAGCGTTTCGGCGGAGTATAAAGATCGGGAGGTGAATCCAAAGACACCTCTCTTGGGATCAAAATTTTGTCACTCGGGCTAAGCCTCAAGGAACTTTATACCCTTGAGAAGTGAAAGAGGAGAAGTGGGTTACCGCTCCTCTCGGCTGTGTGACATCTTTTTGGTTTCATCTACGGATTTGGGCCTCACGTACCTTGCGTATATCGAGGACTCCCTAGCTAAACCAAATTTCATCCTTGTAGAAAGCTTCCTAGGATGTTGGTGTGTTTGACATGCTTGCTCAAAACTTTTGTCTTCTTGTTTGTTCATAGCTTTTGAATGAATGTTTGCCAATTTTGGTCGAAATCCCAAAAAAGTAGAAATCTCCTAGCTCAAGGCATACTTAGCGTAGTCACTACCTTATCAGAAAATCATCCAAGCTCCCTCGCTGAAACCGAATCTATCTAGTTCTTTGCCTTAGAACAATCTCAAATCCAAAGTTCATCCAAATCATCCCCCTAGCCAGCTAGTAACCCAATCCAAAATCACCCAAGCCTTTAAAGAGTTGTTTTCGCTTTGCCAAAATTTTCTATCCAATCAATCTATCCTACCAATCAACCAATCTCACCAAGGTTATCCCTCTGACAGAGCATTGTCTAGGGTAATCTAGCTTTGTCACTTGTTATCCCTCATCACCTTGAGCTAAAGGTTGGGATCCACAAGTGGTCACTCTCGTGTCATGCCCATAGGATCATTAGTCTATCCTCAAGTTGACACAGCCACCACCAAATCCAGCGCATAGGAAAGAAAAACTCTCACCTTTTGACAACATGCCCTTGAAGTCTTCCATCCACTGGAAAACCAAAAATCTCCAGCCAATCCTCCTTAGGTCTATCATGTAGCTTTAACTCTCCCTAGGAAATCTTTCATCAGCCAATCCAAAATCTGTGCTTAACCCAAATCCAACCATGAGCTTCCGTGTTCATCCATACGCAAGACCCCATCCCCATCAAACTCACCATCAAAGCATGAAGTACCAATCCTATCATGATGTGTTTGGTCACATTGTTCTTGCTCCTGCCACCTCCTATTCCAATGATGATGAAAATCTTGTTGACTATGACGGGTATATTGAAAGCCTTAGAAACATTCTCCCAAGCATCCCCCAAAATCCAAGAGTTATTCCAAACTATCTAGTCATGCCATCTGATATTCTAGCTTCCCCTCCATCACCCCATCAACCAAGCTTCCAATCTTCCACCCCCATCACACTAGCTATTCCTATCAATCCACCTCCACCTTCGACGCACGAGTCTCCAAGGAATCTCCTAGAGGAAATACAAGAAAAGTTTCCTCCAACAGTCGATAAGCCATGTCATCTAATCCAACCATGTGAAGTAGTCAGTGATGAAGCTTCCCCATCTATAATATCACCTCCATCTCCCATAGCTATCATCCCCATACCATCCATCAAATTGCTTAAAATCCTTCCACTTCCCGCAAGCATCAAAATCCCACCACCTGTCAAATCCCTCCAAATCCTATCCACATCGCCTCCAAGCATTTCCCAAATCTCTTGTAATGACCCTTATGCATCCATCTTCTACTCACCCATCTCCACTACTGAATCTCCCATCTATCCATCCACTGCCTTTGAAGAATCCATCCCTTCAACTCCTATCACACCATCCACTCCAAACCAATCCTATCAAGATCCTGCCCAAAAGCATGTTGACATCCCCCAAAGCATAAATGAAGATATCATCGTACCATGTCTTCCATCCATAGTGCATTCACCATCTCCTCCATCTCCAAAACCTCAAGCCATATCTCCTCCACTACAAGATATCTTGTCATCCCACCAGCTACATCAAGATCCTATCCTTCCATCTCCCCCACTCCATGCTTCCATCTTACCACCTATCCAAGCTATTCCACCATCTATAATCTACCCTCTTGGTTCACTTACATTCATCCATGGTGGCCCTCTCTCAGCAGAAGAATTAAGAACAGTATCTCCCCATTGCAATACACCTAATAAATCACTTCTACCATTTTCTGCAAGCAAAAAGTTTCCTCAGCTTGTTCAAATGCTCAATCGATGGCATTATCAAGGTCAAGGTTTAGGACCACAAGAGCAAGGAATCAGAGAGCCTATTATTGCACAAAAAAATCAAGGATTTCATGGTCTTGGATATGTATCCAAAGGCTCACCATCTAAAGGTGTTGGTACACCACACCCCCAAACCAAGCCTATCTCCAAGCCCACCATGCCAGCCTCCCATCACTCCTTCAATCAATCTTATGTCATCCCCCCTCCACCATCTTTGCAACCCAAAAAAACCTACCATATCCCCCCTTCATCCGCTAAATCCATTTTGGGTCCCTATGTCCCAAAATCTACCATCCTCCATCCTCCTATTAGCCATCATAAAAATCCTATTCCATCCATTCCTATGCAAGATCAACAAAGGCACATATCAGGGCACATCATCCATCATCATCCCCCTACATGCTCTTTCATATCCTCTCCATCTCACAAAGCTTCTCCTAACCATCTTCCCAAAGCTTACCACAGCAATGTGAATGCCAACTTCAAAATGCATAAAGCTAAAAGTCCACATCCTAGGCAATCATATGTCTATTCTAAAATACATACTCCAAAAAGGCAAAATCCAATCAAAGAATGCAAAACAATGCAAAAGCCTATGAAAAGAAAATCCAAAACCATGTGGATCCCCAAGAAAAAAGTTGAAACCCAATGCATAATGGCATCCACCATTGCTAATCCCCCATCTAGTGACTCATGTCCCCCATCTCCTATCTCCATCTTGGGTGCCTATATCCCCAAGCACGCTTCCAAAAATCCTCCATCACGCCCGCATCTACCATCTATCCCCCATATGCTCTTTTCACACCCGTTCCAACATGTGCCAATGTTGCTCTTGCAAGCATCCCAATCTCATGCTCCTTTCCAGCATTTTCATCCCTCCATCTCCTACCATCAATCCCATCTAATCCGATCTATTGCATAAATCACACATCCGGTATACCAACAGCTAGCAACAAAATTGAACATTTCAACAGCCAGTGAAAAATCCCAAAAAAGCCAAAATAGCTGAAGAAAGCCAAAATCATTCCAACTAAGTCCAAAGTCAAAAAGTCAAAAAAGAAAAGAAAAATAAAGCATCCACTGGTGAAAACTTGGCAATTCAAGCGCCTTGGACAAGTACCATAATGAAAACTTGGCAAACAAGCGTCATGCGTAATCCTGCCATCCCCAGCTTAGCCTATCACCCTCATGCTTTTGGTCATCTCTTGACATCCACCTCCATCTTCCAATCTATCCACCTATCCTCCATCCTCCAACTTCCATCTCACACCATCCACTAATTTTATGCAGCTTCAGCCAATCATCTCAGCCATCATCCATCTCCCTAGCCCCTTCAGCTTTTTCCATCCTAGCTTCAATCCTATCACATCCATCATAAGACCTCCTTCCGCATGTTATCTTCTAATTGGGGGCACTATATTCCTTGGAGATCTTTTCTTGTCCATCCTCCCTTGTCATTGGTATCTAGCTCTAGGCTATCCTCATGCAAACCCAATGTCATCTCTTTATATCCATCATAATCCTAGCTATCTACCATCCTATCCAGCCATCTCATCCTGCTCCTCTAGCTATCCTTGGTCACAAAATCTCTCATCATCATTGGATGCATCCTGCCAAATCCATATCTTTTGCTATCACCCCACCCTTAGCTTTCACATCTTGCACAACATTGAGCCATCCCGCTATCCTCTCATCCTGAGCTTTTTATCCATCTGTATCATACCTATCATTGGTCCGTTAGCTTGTACCATATCTTGATTAGCCCACTTGTAAATATCTTGGTCCGTCAGCTTGTACATCCTCTTTAGCTTAGTACCATTGTATCTATCCAGCGTTCATGTCAGTTTGTCCTTGATCAACATCTTGCACCCATCTCACATCTTGGTTAGCTATTCCAACGCATCCTTTAGCTAGATTTCCTGTCACCAAAGTGTTATCTTTCTTAGTTCAGCTTGCCAGACACATCACTCATCCAAATCCACTAGCTTCGGTGCTCTCTGATAGGTCCTTGCAGGATATAGCTTTCCTCATGTCTGATCTTGGTCCGTTAGTACCTTGTCCTACCCATCTCGTTGGCAAACGACTCTCTTTTGGATTTTCACTTTCTTTTGATTTGGGATCTTCCCTTTTGGGTCTTGAAGTATCTTTTCCAAGCAATCTCCTTGTTCCCTCCTCAAGGTTGCCACGATCTTCCATATCATGGTATGCTATGAATGGGGCAATTAGAGCGTAAGGTCTTGATCAGGTCTTTCATTTGTTTTTCTTTTCTTCTTGTGGGTTCTCCAGTGTCGTTTCCACGTTGCTTCCTCTAGGATTCATGTGTGATGCTGGGGCAATCCTTGCGTGTTTGTTTTGAGTTAGTTTGTCAGTCCTTTAGACGGTTGGTGAAAAAGCCTTGATGTTCTTGGTAACCTTGGCAATTAACCAACAGTCCTATAGAAAATCTAGTGCTCAACTACATAGTGGTACTTCTCTTTGAAGTATCCCCCCCACTTAAAAAGCTTCAATGGTGTCCTTCATCTCCATTATCCCCCATCCATATCCAGCATCCATCTCTCCTACCCCAGCTTATGCATCAGTATCTCTTTGAATCACTCCTCACCTTTAGCTTTAGGGATCCACAATCCTAGTCTTAGGGATCCACCAATCCAAATCAATCCACCAAGCCTCATCTTTCGAGATCCACAATCCTAGTCCTAGGGATCTCTGAAACCCATCTTCCGCCAATCTGACTCTTTGAAATCCTGTTGCATCAGCTTTTTTAATCCCCTCATCCATCTCCCCATCCTGGATTCCTTTTTATAGTGCTCTGCTCCTTCATCCTCCACCTTCCCTAAGGTCTTAAGCTTGCTTCCTCTTGTGCATCTGATTCTCCTTTATCATTCTCCCATAGTGAGAGTTTGAGCTAATTCAGCCCCTTCTCTTTGCCAATCTGAGTCTCCTTGCTCATCTTGGATTCTTGTACTTTTCAAGAAGCCATCGAGCCTCGCTTTCTCTCCTCGCTACCTTCTTGAGGGGGCATCTCACAGTCCATTCTCTCCTCTTCTACTCTAGCCTTGGGCATCTTATTTTCTTATCTTTGATGCCATGCCACTTGCGGCATCACATCAAAGAGGGGCAAAATGTAGACACCTAAAAACCTTTAGAAAATAAAGTATTTTTATTTTCTGAAAAAGTCCTGATGACATCATCATTTATTAATTAATTAATTATTTAATTAATTAATTAATTTTTATGCCATTAAATCCCTTTATCTTAATTAAAAATATTTAATTAAGGAATCCCTCCCAAAAATGTTTAAATCTTATTTAAACATTATTTCCTTATTTATTAATTATTTAATTAATAAATTGACCAAAAATCCTAAAATAAATAAAAAATTTATTTTTTGCCCAAAACTTGGCCAATTTCCTTATGACCAATAACCTCTTCCAAAATCTTCTAATCCTTCTTTAATTTCGATTAAAGGCTAATCTCATCATTTTCTACCCTTAATCCCAACTCAAAATATTTAATTAAGATTAAATATTAACCCTCATATTTATTAATTATGTTTTAATAAATATCTCCTCAACCCAAACCCTTGAGATAAATAAACTTTATTTATCCTCAAAACCTTATGAAGTTCTAGACTCTTCTAGAAGGACTTTATCCTCTTCCTAATCCTATCTCTAAACCCCCTTTTTAGCTTAATCCACCCCATCCACCCATACTAACCAAGCTTAGCTACTAACTCACCCACCCTCATTAAATGCCATCCACTTGCATATCTCTAACATCCCTAATCTAATCCTAAACCCAAGCCTAATCCCTCCCTAACCTTTGCACAAGCCTAAGCAAGCTTAGAATCTTCCTAATCAAGCCCAAGTCGAAATTGCTCTCATCACCCTCAAAATATCTCAACCATAAAACTTTATGAAGTCCACTAGGTCATAAATGACTCTTACAAGCCCTTTTATTGCTCTTACAAGTCATTATGAGGGTCTTTATGAAGATTTTATCCCTTGAGCCTCCTTTGTTGACTCATCCTTCCCCTTTTCTCCATCCTCTCACCATGTGACATGTGTCACTCCTTGATTGGTTGTAAGGAAGCACAATCCATGTGCTCTCCTCTCATGCAATCTAAGCCCTCCATGAGCTTTTTCCCATCCTTGAATCCTAGCCCTTGATCCCTCAAGCCCTTTGCCTATTTAAGGAATCCTCTCCCAAGCCATTTTAACACAATCCATGAAGTAAAGTCATAATGCCATTTTGAGAAGCCATTTTACATCAAAATCATACACTCACAACCAAATTCCAACTCCATTTGAAGCCCTTTTTGAAGCATAAGCTTGAGCATACATCCTATCTATTTAGACAAAGCTACTCAACAAGAGAGCTTCTCATTGAGAGAGCCCATTAATGGCTCATATTCTCAATTGAGAGCTCATCTTAGTCTATCTTGAAGTTTATGAATTTTTTTTAGTTTGTAGAAGCTTTATTTAAATTTGGTTTCTATTAGCATACTAACATTGCTCATATACAACTATAACTTCAATGCTATCACTCAACATCTAAATGACTCAAATCTTGAATCACTCAACACATACTATCTTCTTGGCACTTGAGTGACTCAACATATGAGTGACTCGACACTCACTATTTGCTTGGCATGTTCTAACTTTTATGTTGTGCTCGACATATGATACTTGTTTGGCATGAACTAAGTAAATGACTTAAGTGTATAGACACTCACTAGTTAAAACCAATATGAAATTAACACTTGTCTAGCCAAATTCATACTTTATAATAATTTTAAAGATGATTCAAATATTCTTTCTTTAATTTGATAATTGTCGGTGTACCACTTTCGAAAGAAGAAAATGTGTGAAACTTTATTCACTTATTGCAGGAGATAAATTTGGTTATTTTCTTCCCCTTACCAAAATCTAAGAAGCTATTTTATTTTTAGTAGAAATAGGTTCTCTAGTGTTAGTATTACTAACATCTAGATCCAAATATTATTCACCTTGCTTAGATAATTTTATCTTTTTTAATAGTTCTTTGCAGTTTGGATTTCGCGTTCTTCATAAATCTATAATTCCTTACAATGTGGTTGACTTTGCTACAATTGTAACATTGGTAATTAGGCTTTCTTTATCTTATAATTCACTCACTATACTTGTAACCATATAAAAATCATGTAAAACAATCTCCAAATAACTTCTTAACGTTTTTATTAGTTCTCCTACATTCACTAGATTTATGACCAAAAGTATTGCAGTTGATACATTTACTACAGAAATTTCTATGGTTATAATTCATTCTACTTTTGTCATTTTAGTCTTGTGACCAAATCTATTGCAATTAAATAAATTATCATTATAATATTAAAAATTCATATTTAACTAAGGATTTATCAATTCCTTGGCTTTAGTTGATTGAACATGAGTAGGTTCATTCATACTTACTATTGAACATGAGTAGGTTTAGTCATAATTTTTTCTCAAGGGAACTATGACAAAATTCTCTAGTATCATATCCAAGCCAGTTCTTATCTTTAGGCTATCTCTAATTAGGATGTTATCCAACTTTTTAGAACATTACTTATCTTTCTCTACTTGTCAAAGGAGCAACCTCAAGTCACTAGAAATCTTGCATTGCCCAATAATATTTTCTTTTAGTTTATCCCTATTATTTTCCTATTGAAAATTTTTCCATGTTTTAGGTAGAAATAAATACAATTGCCTCATTATCTTATGTGATTCTAATGGTGTGGCCTAGACATCTTGGATATCCTATGTCTAGCTTTGCAACTTGATATGATGTTTCTAGATGAATTTTTCTTATAATTTGTCTAGTCCTATATTTGAGTTTCCTAATCTTATGACTAGGTTAGAATGATTCAACTTGAAATAGATATTCATGTTACATGAAGATTAATGGTTCATTATTCTATGTTTTTTTACATGTGACCTACCTCCTTGTGTGTTCTCTCATCATGGTGTATCTATTTGGAGATATTCTTATGGATTTGGGTCTTAACGTATATTATCATCACACCTTTTTTTATCTTGGAGATTGCTAATAAAATAAGCTAACTTATACCTAGAGATCTTTTATATAAGTAGGGTAGTAGTTCATTTTTAAATAGGAAGAGAAATTAGAGCTTGGTAGGAATAATAGCCAAAAGACATGACAACAAAGATAAAGAATAAGGCTTATATCCTTGTTTTTTAGTGTTTTTATTTCTTTTTTTTGTCATTTTTGTTGTATTTTATCTAGCTACAAGTTTGAAAACTCCTTTGGGAATTTTTCCTCCTTTGAATCTATCAAATGGTATCAAAGAGTGGTTTTAGTTCTTGTGATTATAAATCCAAGTTTGTGAGCTTGAAATGTTGTAGATTTATTATTTGGGGGGTAGTAGAACCAAGGATCTCACCTACATCAACAAGGGGATTTCACAAGGTGACCGAGGATAAGATTTTTTCTGATTTAACATGATAAAATCATTTCAACTATAGGATTTATCATATCAAGTTCCAAACATTGTGAACCCTAAATATGCTAGTTGTGGGATGAGATAAGGTAGATCTATCCTAGTACTGAAGAGGGTTACACAAAGGGAATCAAAGAAGAGTTGGTGGATTGGTTAAAGGACAAGTTGGTGATTTTCAAGGAGTATGCAACCAAATTTTTTGAGGCATATTTGAGGTGTTAGTGGATTACTCAAATGTGTTAGGGAAATCAACACTTGTGATTAGAGCATCAAAGATGAGGAATTTCTACAGGGGATTCTTGAAATTTTTAAGGATGTTGCCTAGAATAATGAACCTTGTAAGGAAAGATAAAATGATGTAGAAATTAAGGAAGGAGATGAGAAGTGAGATCCAAAATTATTTGACTAGGGTTAGAAAGAACCCTGAGATTGAAGATGAATCTGAAGAAGCTATTGAAGATCTTAAGATAGCTATAGTTGAGATCATTATATAAGAAGAAATACTATTGAGAGCTATAGCACAAATAAATAAGAGCCATAGATTGGTTATTTTTTTCTTTGATGGTTCATCAAATTCTAAGGAATTGATAAGTCTAATTTATGAGTTAGAGGATTAATTTGAGCTTGAAGATGTTAATGATCCATAAAGGGTTAGGTTATCACATACTAAGTTGAAGGGTCATGTTACCTTGTAGTGGAAAGAAATACAAAAGGATAGGGAAGATAATGGCGAACCTAGATTAATAGGTGGAGGGCTATGGTATCTATAATTAAGACCAAGTTCATACTAGAGGATTATGAATTGGAATTGTATACAAAATTATGAAATCTAAAGAAAAAATATTTGATAGCTAAGAGGTACATAGATGACATCTATGAGATTAAAATCAAATCCAAATACCAATAATTGTCTCAGGAAAGGTGGCTAGCTATGCTAATAGTGTTTGAGACTTAATATCTAGGATGAGTTAAGCATCATAAGGATTTGTACAATTGAGGTTGCTTCTTAGTATGCAAGGTGATAACGGATAATGTAAACCATGAGGAAAATATTGCAAAGTTATAATGAATAGTGGTAGAATTATTAATCTTATGTTAGAGGAGTTGGTATAGAATATTTTATTGAGGAGAATTGAACACTCTTCTCCATATGGGATAAGTTCAATTTAGGATGATCATATGGTGGAAGTGAAAAAGTAGTGTTGGGATAAGTTCAACATTGGACCATACTAGGATGTGGTATTGTGTGATATAGTCAACATGAGTGCTTACCATGTTTTGTTAGGATGATATCGGTAGCATGATGTTGGATCTATTCACAAATGTTGAAGGAATATTGTGTCTATTATGAAGGATGATAGTAAGTTCACTTTAATTCCTTTGAAGGACTAAGGAGGGAAGGATAGCAATATGAGTATAATGAGGACTTATACCTTAGGATATTTGAGTACTTTAGATGAGAAGGTGATGGATTTACAATAGGGGGTTGATAAGGATTTTGAGGTTGTACAATTGTTGAAGGATCTGATGAGTGGATCTAAATGAGTGGAGTTGAAGGATGATTATGATTGGATACGTTGCAGTAGAAGGTTATCAAAATGGTATAAGATTAGCACAAGATCTTTCAAGTAGATTACAGAAAAATACATTTATGAGCAGTGGAAGATGTTGAATCAAATAGAAAAGAAGAAGCAAACATTGAATTATTATTGTATAGTGATAAATGAATAAGAAATTGATGTGAGTTGGATAAACAAAGTAAAGGTTATGGAAGTACTAGAAGAGAAGTACCTAATGAAGGATGGTATAGTGCTTGACTTGTAAATTTTTATATTTGATACAACCATTTACAAAAAATGTACCTTGCAGATGAGGACATTAGGGTCAAGAGTGAGCATGTAATTTATTGTTAGGAATAAGGAGACAAAAATAAGAGTTACATGCAAATATAACCAACATCACAAAGGAATAAAGAACACATAAATAAATAGAAGAAACATATATTTAACATGGTTCACATGATCCCTGGCTATGTCCACTAAACAACAAGTCTAATATTATTATCTAGTAACTTCAACCTATTACAATCTTCTATCTCCCTTACAAGTCAATACCATTGAAAGAAGCTATATATTTACATTAGGGAAATCCCTAACCCTAAGCCAATATTACATGAGTTATGTTGGGTCAATAAGTTAACCCTAAATATTCTTAACAAGTAAACCTTGGGAAATGGTTGATGACTCAACTCAAAGATTTTTTACGAGTTAACCAAATTATTTTGGGGTGATGTCTCGAACCCCATGGCTTATGAAAAGTACATAGTACTTTCTTGATCAGTCACCACATATCAAGAGTCTCCCACTTGGGCACTGACCAAGCTCCACACTTAGCCACCTCCTACTTGGTTATTGACCTTGTAGCTATGTTGCTACTCTTAAAGCTCCTACTAGATTGATGCACTGCTATGATCCTAATGGGCAGCCTTCACTAGCACCTCAGGGTTTTGGTGCTATGGTTTGTACCATGTGGTATCAGAGCCTCCACCTAGGTTCAATTTTTAGAGTAGGTGGAAACAACAATATTACAGTGTTCATCTAGGGCTCATATGGCCAAAGGAAGGCTCATCATATGGGTGCACATCTAGCCCAGACTCTGGACTGTGGAGCATGGTGGGATGTTATGATCCTAGTGGGTAGCCTTCATTATCACCTTAGGGTTTTGGTGCAATGGTTTGTACCATGCACCTTAGACTCAATTTTTCTATTATTACATTCAATATACAAGACCAACCAAATCTAAATATGAGTTTATCTTTTCCCTTAACACCATCTTTGTAAACATATCTGCTAGATTTTTATTTGTATTTATCTTTTTTAGCTTAAGCCATCCATCATCCAAAACTAACCAAATTAAATTGTACAACTGTATGTATTTTTTATTTGATTATAAAGCATAATTCTTGGAAGATGAATGCCACTCTATTTATCTATATATAGATAATTTTCCATCTATGGGTTTCCCAACTCTTCCATGAAAAGTTGAAGCCATATTATATCCTTGGGTGCCTCTGTAGCAACATCATCCTCTTCCTATGTAGTGGATAAAATACCCATGTTCTATAACTAAGGAATGCAAATCACTAGTTTCCTACCAATAGTAAATGCATATCCTATAGTGCTCATAGTATTTAGATCACTTGCCAAATAAGAGTCAACATAACCTTGTAAATTATTAGTATAACTCCCAAAGTATAAACATTTACTAGATGTACCTCTCAAGTATCTCAGATTTCATTTGACTGCATTCCAATGCTCAATTCTAGGAGGAATAATATACCTACTAATGATTTCCATAACATGTGAAATATATGGCCTAGTGCATAGCATGACATACATAAAACTTATTATAGTTGAAGAATAAGGTACCTTGGAAATTTTATTAATGCAGGAGCATCGAGCTTGGTTTCTATGGACCCTATGTTTTATGATCTTGTAGCATATTAGTGGACCATGTCCTATGTTTGCATAAAAAATAACTTGGACTTAAATCTCTTCTTACATATATCCTCTTCTTTCAACCAATAAACCCATTTATTTTTCAAAGCCTTTCTACATGTAGGAAACTTACATAAATCCTAAGTCTAATGTGTTTTAGCAAGGAGTCCATTTCTTCTTCCATTCCATGGTCCCACTAAACCTTCATATCTAGTTGCATATCTTCATCATAACATTTTGGCTCACTAACATTTGTTAATAAAAAAAAACACAAATTGGCAGAAAATATTTGTTGAGGTCTACTTAGCCTTGTTGACCAACTAACATTCACTAGGGTTTGTGGTATTTTTTGTTTCTATTGCTGTGGAGCATGAGGAACTACTAAAACATCATCTTTTGGAGTTGATTAGTAAACTCCTTGTTATGAATCACTTACAATTTTAAGATTCACTAGAATATAGAGTTAAAATGAAGATTGATATTGACATTGCTTGTGAACTAAACAAATAATACTTAGAAATGCAGAAAATAACTAACTAGACAAAACATGCATTAGAAAGAACAAGAGACAAAGGATTTGATTTTGGAGTTCACCAAACTTTAGCTATGTCTTCGGATCTGCAAAATTGAAAGATCAATACCATTTTTATGATTTAAAACTCATATATCACCATGGTCTTCCATGGAGTTAAAATTTGCTTCTTGCTTCCACACTGCAATGATGGAAACTTGCTAGCAACATGTTCATGCCTAGCTCCTTCGCCACTTTTTACAATGCTAAGAAATAAAAGTGCAACTCTCTCTCAATGGACTTTAAGCCTTTTTAAAAATGACATAAGGTCATGAAAAATCCTCTCAAGAGAATTTCACTAAGTTCTTATCTCATTCATGAGACCACTTAGCTTTCTAATTCTTCACAAAAGAATTTAACTACAAAATTCTTCCCAAATGTCCTTTCTTAAAAATTATAAAGAATTATCCATGTCTTCTTATCCCAAAGGACTAATTGCCCTTACAAGAGAAGAATAAGTCCCCTTTTATACAAATTATTATCTTTATTTGGTGTAAAACCAAATAACAAATTTGATAACTATCTCCCCTTTAAATAACAAATAAATCTTCCATATACCTCCCATGTAAATCCTTAACAACCCGTTTGGTTGCGAGCTTGGGAATTGAGAATTAGAATAGAAAATTTGAATGACAATGGAAAATGAAGAATAGGAATGGAAAAATGCAATCCAATCTTGTTTATCCCTTGTTTGGTTATGCAAGCTTAAATTGGAATAAGGTTAACTTGCAATCGGCGCCGTTTGAAAATATTTTGAAGATGCAATTGGTGCCATTGGAAAATTGCTGAAATATTTGAAAATATTGAAAACAAAGTTCCCGCACTCACCCCAGGTCAAAGCGGATTTGAAAATTTAATCAAATTTGAGAAAGCGAAAATGAATGCAAGAATAGCAATTCCAATTACAGGTATTTTTTGGAAAGGACAAAAGCTCATTTTGGGGCTAAAATAAGAATACTTATTCCTATTCCCTATTCCTATTCCACACACCAAACAAATAATACAAATCATATTCTAATTTCCTATTCCTATTTCGGTTGTATTCCAGCAACCAAACGGGCCTTAATGGCACTTATATTCTAACCAATTCAATTTTTGGCTTTTATAATTCAAGCCTTACAAAGAAATTTCAGTTAAATTATGGCCTCTTATTAAATTTTTAAATAAGAGAGTGAATCCTTATTAGTAGGAAGGTTATACATTCATTTTATATTTGAAAACAACATTAGTCATTTTAAAACAAAACAAACCTTTTTTAAAAGTCTGAAAAATCATGTCAAATCATGGAAAATATTGAAACCTTATCATGATGACATCATGCTGATGTCATCATACTTGGCCTAATCATCCAACTTCAAACAATCATAACTTTCACATATGAACTCTCTTTTCGATGAAACAAACGCCATTGGAAAGCTCTTGACGGACTCTTTAATTTGAAACCCATTGTTGACCAATTTTGACATGGTCATATTTCCACCTTTTAAGTCAACCTATTTGACCAAATCTTTGATGAAGTATATTTTGAGAAAATAGACTCCTTTTGACACACTTCAAATTTTGTTAGGAACATTTTCTCATGCTCTATATGTTGATGCCAATTTTGGGAGATTTTGAGTGGGCTGAATTTTTTAAGTCTTCAAGATCCACCTAGATCATTCCTCCCCACTAAAGGAACTTTTGGACCTCCAAAAGGTTCTTAATTAGACAAGTAAGAGAAACACTTTCCCACTTGTCCAATATCTGTTCACCTTATTTGTGCACCTACTTCACAAAAAAGTTGTACAATAATTATGAAAACTACAATCACATTGCTACCCATTTGCATTTCCCCACATCTTACCCCAAATGCTATCCATGTACAACACATTAGTAGCACTAATAAATAAAAAAATGATAATGATAATGAGGTAACAATACTCTTGATCCTCGTAATAGGTTTCCATGGAAAATCCTCATTTTGTGGCACTAATGATCCCTTAAGCACATGATAGTTAGGAATACAAGAAACTACATCCTTTTCATGCTTCAAATCACCTTGTTTTCCCACCTTTGTAGACATGAGTGAAGAATTTTTTCTCACATAAATGAGCCTCTTCATTTTCCTAGTGTTCACCAATAGAGAATCCACTGCAATCTTCTTCTTGTCCTTCTTTGGACAAAGCTCTGGATGAAGCTTCCAATAATGAGATTTTTGATTTCCACTTTTGTTGCAATAAATTCAAGGTGTTTTTAACATCCATCTTTTCTTGCCCTTCTCTTTCTTCTGATTTGGGTATGGTTCTTGATCCACTATCTCTTTACTAGTTGACTTGACCTTCCTATATAAAGCCATTCTTTTCTAACACTTGGAAACACTATGGTTATTTAACCCACAAAATGTGCATGGTTTTCTAAACCATAAACTTTTTACATTGCCAACTTTCTTAAAATAAAATAAAGACATTGGATTTACTAGGATTTCTATACCTTTCATGGTCACCCTTGGTGCGTGCATGATGAGAAGAATCTATGTTTTCTCTTCTCTTGGACATCTTACATGTGTCACCACTGCCTAAAGATGATGTGCCATTTCATTTCTTAGATTTTTCTTCATCTAAAGAATTATTTGCATCCACTACATGGGAGCATTCTCCTTCACCAACCCCCAATCTTGCATCAAGAGGTCTATCTTTAACCTCCATAGGTTCAACCATTTTTTGTTTATGAACTCCAAGGCCCTTTCCTTTGTTGCCCATCTTGGTTGACAACCTCATTCCAACATTTTTAAATTGTTTTTGATAATTTCCACAAGAACAAGGAAGAGAACAAAAAGAATTAGGAGATCTCACTAAGTCTACATTTTTAGCTTCCTTCAAGAAGCCTTCTTTTTCAGACTTCCATTCCTCATACATTTCATCAACCTTGGATTTCATCTCCATGAATATCTTATAAAACTTTGCATCAAAGGCAAACAAAAAATGATTTTCATTATGTGAAGCCATCTTGCCTCACTTTTCTTGAATTTGCTCCAAGTATCTCACAACCTACAACTGGTCAGACTGGCTTTGATACCAAACTTGATATATAAACTCTTTGTTATGAATCACTTACAATTTTAAGATCACTAGGATACAGAGTTAAAATGAAGATTGATACTAACATTGCATGTAAACTAAGAAAATAATACTTAGAAATGTAGATGTAGTACCTAGAAAATTGTTAGAAAGGTTAATCTTTCCTTGGATATATTTTAATTGGGATATTCCAAGGGTCCCTACATGTAGTTTGTCCACTTGTACACATGTGGAGGACATGTCATTGTTTGTCCTTTATTCCACATGTAAGGACAACTCTTGTTTATTTCTTTATTTAGTTTATCCTCCTTAAGAGGATTGTGACACTTTGCACACACCTATTATGAATGTGGCATTCATAGAAATGGGAGTTACAAATGCAACTCCTCTCTCATCTCTATATAAGAGATGCTCCTCCTTCTTTCTTCACAATTACAACACCACTCTAAGCACTTGATGTTATTGTATTGAGCTACTTTTGCTCCGACACTCTCTCTCTCTCTTCTCTAGGCATTTGCCTTCATTCATAATACTCACAAGGGGTTTTCTTTGCTTTCCCCTTATAAATCCTTGTCTCCATTGTTGAACCATCTTGGTGTATGCTCTTGGAGTTGCTTATCTTATGGTAACATTGTTTCACACTTAACTTACTTGGATTGTTTCTCGTTCCTTGCTCAACATTATCATTTTTTACATGGTATCAGAGCTTGGTTATCTAATCCTTGTTTTAAGTTTTGTGGTGAAGGTTGCCATTCATTAGAGCACACCTTATTTGGAGACGTTATTGAGAGAAGAAGTTTGTGTTGTGATTTTAGCTCTTTTTAACTAATCTTGTGCATGCAAGCTTCATATTTTTTTTACTAACCCTCTTTGGAAGGCTTGCCGCCAAAGGGTTTTCTTGTAAAGTTTCATATTTTTTTTACTAACCCTCTTTGGAAGGCTTTTCGCCAAAGGGTTTTCTTATAAAGCTTCATATTTTTTTTACTAACCCTCTTTGGAAGGCTTGCCGCCAAAGGGTTTTCTTAGTAAATTTCAATTTTTTTTGGTTTGTTTTGGACGGCATGCCGCCAAAACAAAAAAATATTACATTAGTAAAGCTTTTTATAAAAACACAATAGTAAAGCTTTCTAACTCTCTACTTTTTCCTACTTCATTTATAAAAAAAAATTTCTTTAAAAAAATAAATATTTCACTATATTGTGTTTTTTATAAAAATAGTGCAAAGCTTTAAAATATATTGTGTTTTTAAAATATATAAAAATAAAAAATATATATATAATTTTTTGAATTTGGTTGGGCGGCCGCGCCACCCGCGCGCCACCCCCACGCCGCCGACGGTGCAGACCCCACGCAGCCGCGCACAAACGATGTCGACGGTGTAGACCCCGCGCCGCCGCGCGCAAACGCCGCCGACGGTGCAGACCCCGTGCCACCACGCGCAAACGTCGCCGCCATTGCAGACCTCGCGCCGCCGCGCGCAAATTTTCTCTCACAGACCCCCGCCGCCGTGCGCAACCACCGCCTCCCCAAACGCCGCCGCGCGCAACCGTCGCGCGACACTCTTGCGCCGCTGCGAACCGGTTGCGCCGCTGCGCACCACCGCCCTCTGCATCTTTGCCCCAACTCTGCAACTTTGCTCACAAATAAACCCTCCCCATCGCTTCCACCGCTCCCATAACTTCGCCCGCAAACCTTTCTACGGCCCGCATCCCGGACACGCGGCAACCGCCGCCTGCAGTGCCCGCATCCTCCACCGCCACGTTTTTTTAAATTTTTTTAACCACCGACCTCGGCCACTCCTTTGGCCATGCGGCAGCCACCGACGAGCTCCGCTCCCCTTTTAAAATTTTTAAAAAATTTTCCCCCCTCTTTGCTAATTTTCCACCTTTTATGTTTTTAAAATTTTGTTTTAACTCAAACTAATAAAACTTGTTTTATATTAATGTTTTTATTTGTTTAATAAATCAATTTTTAATTCTCTGTGACTCAAATAGTTAAAATTAAAAGAAAATATTCTTAATCTTATAAAAAAAAAACAAAAAAAAACCAAAAAAAACCAATTTTTTTTCAATTAATAAAATTTAAATTTTTTTTCTCTCATTTAACAACATTTTTTTTCAATTCATCTGATTTTCAAATTAAGGGCATTTTTTTTTTTTTAAAAGCGAAGAATTTTTTTAATCATATCAACATTAATTCCAGAAATCAAACCTAATTATTCTAATTATCATTCTTGGAAAACTCATATCTCATTTATTTTTCATTTTAAACATCTCTTCGAAATAGCCACTGACCCTTCTCTTGAGCCCGGTTCAGCGGCTACTCAAGACGAGAAAGATACTTGGAAAGCTAAAAACGAAGAAGCTTTAGGGTTAATTGGTATTTCTATTATTCCAGATTTATATGTCTTAATTGCTCACTGTTCTAAAGCTCATGATGCATGGTCCATCTTGAAAACCAAGTATGACAGTGGCGATGAATACCGCAAAATACAATTGCAAGATCAACTCGAAGATCTCAGGTATGCAGATTTTAAAGGTATGGATGAATTCCTCTTAAAATTTGATTCTCTTAAAAGTCAAATTATGACTTTAGGTGTTCAATTAGAGGACATTAGGTTAATTCATCTTATTCTTAAAAAATGTCTTCCTAGACAGTTTCAACAGTTTATAACCAATATTCGTGCACAGCTTGCTATTCCTACTTTAACTTCTCAGTTAACTTATGTTATTTTTCAAACTTTATTACGACAGGAAGAAGCTAAGCTAATTCAGTTTGGTACTCTCAAATCAACTGAACATGCATTTGTGTCTAAAAATTCAACTAATAATTTTCGTTCCAATAATAATAATTACAAACAATCTAATTCTAATTCAAATAACACAAACAATAAATTTCATCCCAAATATAATAATACCAATCATCCTAATAATACTCGTAATACTAATAATCAAAGGAACCATTCCAATTCCAAACCTCATTGTTCTTATTGTGGCAAAGATGGTCACCTTGTCAATAACTGTTTAAAAAAACAAAATGATAAAAAACCTACGAATCCTAGTAGCAATCATCAAACCTCAAACCATAAAAAAGGTCATTTGACTAGTTCTAATCCTCGTCATGCTTTTACTTGTAGCTTTAATCTTTGTAGACCTTTAGAATGGATTGTTGATAGTGGTGCATCACAACATGTCACTTCTCATAAAGAAATTTTTGATTCTTTACAACCTGATATTGCTAACATTCCTATTCAGTTAGCCAATAATCAGACTTGTAAAGTTGAAGGACTAGGTGATGTTACTATTCCTAATGGTAAATTGCATGATGTTTTATATGTACCTGACTTGAAAACTAATCTACTTTCTGTTTCACAGCTATGTCAGAACTATAAAGTTGAATTCTACAAAGATACATGTTATATTATAGATCCTCAAACTCTCAAAGTGATTGCTCATGCTAAAATGGATAATGACAATTTGTTTAAATTCCATGAATTTTCTAGTTCACGATATTCTTTACATACTTCTATTGATTTCAATCTATGGCATGAAAGACTTGGTCATTTAAATTCTGATTATATTACTTTCATGCAAAAGCATAATATGGTTGATGGCTTGCCTTACATTATTCCTTCCAAGATTGCCTGTATAGGTTGCATGAGTGGTAAGATGCATAGGGAGCCCTTTCCAAGTGGAAAATCATGGCGAGCAACTCATAAGTTGCATCTTGTCCATAGTGATCTTTCGGGCCCCATGGAGAATACCTCCATCCAAGGTTCTCGGTATGCACTTACCTTTGTTGATGATTTTTCTAGACGAACTTGGATCTATTTTTTGCATAGCAAGGATCAAGTTCTTGATATATTTATTGAATTTCAGTTATATGTTGAAAGGCAATCTGGGTATAAACTTAAAATTCTTAGAACTGATAATGTGAAGGAATATGTGAATAATGCTTTTCATTCTTATTTGAAATCATGTGGAATTAAGCACGAGCTTACTATTCCTTATACACCACAACAAAATGGTGTAGCGGAAAGAAAGCATCGCACCATTGTTGAAATAGCTAGAAGCATGTTGCATGCTAAAAATTTGAATTATAAATTTTGGGCTGAAGCCATGTTTTGTGCAACTTATATTCTTAATCGGACTCCTACCAAAGCTCTCAAGGCTATCACTCCAGAAGAGGCTTGGTCTGGTAGGAAACCAAATTTACATCATTTACGGATATTTGGTTCTATTGCTTATGTTCATACGCCTAAATAGAAAAGGCATAAATTAGATGCTAAGTCATCTCCTTATATGTTTGTTGGCTATGATGAAAACACTAAGGGTTATCGTGTTTATGATTCCACTACTAACAAAGTTCAAGTTGCTAGAGATGTTTGCATTGCAGAAAATGGCATTCATGATTGCTCTACTAAAATGGATGAAGAATTCAGTGGCACTAAAATTGTGTTGGTGGAGGACCAACCTCCTTCTCTTAACCCTACTCTTTCTCTTAATCAAGTACCATCGGTTATTTCTGCTCCTACATCTCATGATACTCAAATAGATACTAATGATACTTTTATTACTCATGATTCTTCCTCTAGTGATAATTCCATTACAACTAAATGTAAACCTAAATGGGCTCAAAACCTCATCAATGAAGCTGATGATTATATTTCCAAATCTGGTGGAATTAAACATAGAAGGATTAATTATTGTAATTATGCTTTGATGACTACTATTATGAATTCTAACGATCCTAAGTCTTTTGATCAAGCTAACTCTCAACCTCATTGGCAGAAAGCCATGCAAGAGGAATATGATTCGTTACTTGCTAATCACACTTGGGACTTAGTCACATTACCTCCTGGCAAAAATCTAGTTTCATGTAAATGGTTATATAAAACAAAATTGAATACTAATAATGAAATTAGTAAATTTAAAAGCCAGACTAGTTGCTAGAGGTTTTTCCCAAATTGAAGGCTTAGACTATAATGAAACCTTTGCACCTGTTGCTAAAATGCCTACTATCAAATTAGTTCTTGCTTTAGCATCTAAAATGAATTGGCCCATTCATCAAATGGATGTTAAAAGTGCCTTCTTAAATGGTGAGTTACATGAAGAAATCTATATGGCTCAACCTCCTGGATTTGTTAAGAAAGGTAGTGAAAATCTAGTTTGCAAATTGAACAAATCTATTTATGGTCTTAAACAATCACCTAGAGAATGGTATTCTCAAATTAATTCTTTCTTCATTTCTCAAGGTTTTACTAGAAGCAAAAATGATCCTAATTTGTATATTAAACATACTAACGATGATATTATCATTGTTATTGTTTATGTAGATGATTTAATTCTCACTTCTAGTTTAGACATTTTGATTTCTGATATTAAATTCCAACTTAAACAAACATTTCAAATGACCGACTTAGGTATCTTACATTACTTCTTAGGTATGCAAATTTTTCAAACTCCTAATGGTATCTTTGTTTCTCAAAGCAAGTATGCTTATGATCTTTTAGAAAAATTTAAGATGAATGAATCTAACCATGTTTCAATTCCATGTGAATTAGGAACTAAATTAATGAATGATATGAATACTCCTTTTGTTGATGAAACTTTGTATAGACAGTTAGTAGGAAGTTTAAATTATTTAACTCTTACTAGACCTAATATTGCTTATAGTGTTGGATTAGTTTCTCGCTTTATGTCTAAACCTCAACAAACTCATTTTAAAGTTGCTAAACGCATCTTAAGGTATATTAAAGGAACTATTAATATAGGCTTATTTTATGATCCAAACTCTAAATTTATTTTACATGGCTATACTGATTCCGATCTAGGTGGAGATCCCAATGATGGGAAATCCACTTGTGGTTATTTTTTCTTTGTTGGTTCAGGTCCAATTTCTTGGAAAAGCAAAAAGGAACACTCTATTTCCCTATGCTCAACTGAAGCTAAATACAAAGGTTGTACCAATGCAGCTAAGGAAGCTTTGTGGATTCGAAGACTTCTTGATGATTTGGGTCTACCTCAACAATTACCTACACCTATACATTGTGACAATCAAAGTGCTATTGCCTTGGCAAAGAATCTAGTGTATCGTGCCCGCACCAAACATATTTCACTTCAACATCACTTCATTCGAGAACAAGTTGAAGACAATCAAATTATTCTTCTTTATTGTAAAGGAGAAGATCAAGTGGCTGATATTTTAACCAAACCACTTTCTAAAGAGAGATTTCAGTTCCATTGTAAAAATTTGGGTTTACAACCCATTGAAGTAAACTCCCCAAGTAAAGATTAAGGGGGGGTGTTAGAAAGGTTAATCTTTCCTTGGATATATTTTAATTGGGATATTCCAAGGGTCCCTACATGTAGTTTGTCCACTTGTACACATGTGGAGGACATGTCATTGTTTGTCCTTTATTCCACATGTAAGGACAACTCTTGTTTATTTCTTTATTTAGTTTATCCTCCTTAAGAGGATTGTGACACTTTGCACACACCTATTATGAATGTGGCATTCATAGAAATGGGAGTTACAAATGCAACTCCTCTCTCATCTCTATATAAGAGATGCTCCTCCTTCTTTCTTCACAATTACAACACCACTCTAAGCACTTGATGTTATTGTATTGAGCTACTTTTGCTCCAACACTCTCTCTCTCTCTTCTCTAGGCATTTGCCTTCATTCATAATACTCACAAGGGGTTTTCTTTTCTTTCCCCTTATAAATCCTTGTCTCCATTGTTGAACCATCTTGGTGTATGCTCTAGGAGTTGCTTATCTTATGGTAACATTGTTTCACACTTAACTTACTTGGATTGTTTCTCGTTCCTTGCTCAACATTATCATTTCTTACAAAAATGGGTTGCTATCTAACATACTATGAGCAAATCACAAACTCAATAATCATACATTAACACCCTCTAGTCTACCATGAAAGCCAAATGAATCAAAATAAGAAAGAAAATCTAAAATCCCTCTTTCATTTGTAGCTTCCATGTCCTTCTTTCTTCTCTATGTGATGTAGCTCCAAATTGTCTATAGTGCACACAATATTGAAGCAAAAGTATATGATAATGATAGTGCTATTGAGAATACTTGAAGATGTGATTTGAATGTGAGAGAAAGAGTGAAAAAATGAGAAAACTAGGGACCAAAAATGAGAGAAAGAATGCTCATTTTATAATCAACACATTGGATTTGTCACCCTTAGATATGTGACTTGGCACAAGATTCCTTTAAGAATCCATGACACATATGACACAAAATGCCAAGTGTAAGATTTATGGTGTTTGGAAGTCAAACTTGGCTAAAGAGGGAAGAGAATCTATGACGTGTCATATGACACCTCAAACCCACTTAAAGCCAAGAATTTATGATAGATGAAGCCAAATATGAATGTGCATAAGAGAATAAGAATTTTGGATTATGACATATCTTAGCCAAGTGTCA
The DNA here is from genome assembly GCA_028749045.1 of Cupressus sempervirens. Classification (NCBI taxonomy): domain Eukaryota; kingdom Viridiplantae; phylum Streptophyta; class Pinopsida; order Cupressales; family Cupressaceae; genus Cupressus; species Cupressus sempervirens. The sequence continues at coordinate 858,886,433 of CM053793.1, forward strand.
ATGCAGAATCCACGAGGTGTCACACCCAAGTGTCATGATCATGTCAATATTATGTGGAATATTTGAATTAAAATTCCATATATCCACACAAATAGAAATTAGTAAAAATGGAATTAATGGTGAAAAATATGACTTAGGAAATTAAGAATTTCCATAGTTTGCAAATGATGAACCAATTAATTAATAAAATATAAATTAATTGAGGATGATAACTAGTAAGAATGATAGGATTAAATTATGGGTTATTTAATCCTATAGAGAAAATTAGAAAATGATTGGACAGTTTCATTTGATAAGAATGACAATATCCTTTGATGAAAATGTGATGATGATACAGATCAAATAGGATGATGACAGGTAGACCAAAGCCATGGTCAAATTTATTGATTGATCGAAATTGATAACATGCCAATGACATATGACATGAATTAAAGATATTTAACATTTAACAGAAATCGTAAATGCTACAAGATTGAGATTGATTGATATGGTTGATCATAATAATATTGATGGACATAGTCAATATTATTAAAATGGTTGATAATGCCATGATCTAACATTAAAAGACCCAATAATGTCAAAGATCAGAAGACATGAATGATAGTTTAACCTAGTATTGAGAGCCATGATAGTACTAAGGTCAGATTGATAAGATTTGATAGATTGATAGGTTTCCAAGGCACTAAAAGCCACAAAAATGCCTAGGATTGGATAGATGATGATTGATTTTGGATTTTTGATATGTTTTGTGATGATTAGGACTGATTTTGGGTGATTCCAAGTTGATTTGATATGATTTTGAGTTGATATGATATGATTCTGAGTTGATTTAAAATGGTTTATGATGATGTTGAAATGGTTCCAAAATGATGTGAAATTGATGTTAAAGAGGATATGAATGATGAGAGACACTTTTGAGATACAATTAGGTTGGCCAAAAGATCAAAATTAGTGGAATGAGAAAATGGGATGAATTAGTATGAAAAGTGATGTCGATTCAAGGGCCCAAGAGTATTTTCAAGGGTTACCACTTAAGATAGTGAAAAAATAATTAAAATTATAGCTCTATTTTTTCACAAGGAAGATAAAAATCCAATGCAACAGATGGTTCATAAATTAGAGTTGAAATGCAAAAGTTATGGCCTTTGGAGTAAAACATAGCAGCTCCAAGAGCAATTTTGAGCATCCTACTACCCTAAGTGTGCCCAAAATGCACACAAGTATACCCAGTGTGCACTTGGTAAGCCCAAGTGTTCCATGATAGTACCAAGTGCACCCATGGTGCACTTGGGAAGCCTAAAAGTGTAGATTGCACCCTAGAAGGCTCCAAGGACCAAAAATAGCTCGACGGGACTTGGAATGACCTGAAACTTTGTGCGAGAGCCCAAAATGGTGGAAAGAGGTTAGAAAATGAGTGAAATTAGTCAAACATGGTCACATTTGGTCAAAATTGGTCAAAAAAAGGTCAGACTAAAGCTAGACTAGGTGGAAAGCCTTAGAAAGTTGATAGCTAGTGTAGAATGATGCAGGAATGTAGGAATGCAAGATGAAGATGATTTGGTGTATTGAAACACATGATAATGGTGATGAATGAAGATATGAATGAAAGAAGACTAAAGAGATGATATGAGGACCAGTTAGAATTAGGAGAAGACTATTCCTTTCAAAGAGTGTACTACATGTCAAATGGAGCTTCATTTTGATGAAATCGTAGACGCGAACCATTTTTGAGCATCTATATTTTTCCCCTCTTTGATACAATGTGATTTAGAGTGTTGTGTCAAAGAACACTAATGTGAAGGCCATAACAACATGCCCTAGTAGGAATGATATATATGGGTGCCCCCTCGAGAAATTAATTGAGATATGCATATGGTAGGTCAATTTGTCGATAATGAGATGCAAGGTAGCAGATGAAGAAGACACAAAAGATGAAGGAGATGAGATGAGGAATTGTTAGTATGATGGGAAGACTTTTGCTTTTGTAAAGTGCACTACATGTCAAATGGAGCTTTATTTTGATATAGAAAATGGAATGTGATGCATCATGGCATAAAGGGCCAGAGTGCAAAATGCAAACCTCTTGTATAAACAAGCACGATGCAGACAGAAAATGACCTTGTCCTTCCTAAGGCATATATGCATGCCCCAGACCCTCAAAGGTATATTTTAATAGATAGAAAATAAAATATGACCATGAACCATCCCAACCACTCTCATAGATCATTTTATATCATCAAGTGGCATAGGAACATGATCAAAGAATAACAAAGAAAAAAATAAATCACTCACTAAACAACGTGAACCAACAACTATTCTTGTCCATTATTACTTTCTTTTTAGTGTTTGATGTCTTCAGATAGTGTTTGATAAGTTGATCATGTGATGGTTGTGATTTTTGATTCAGTTGATAGGCTCATAGTGACAAGTTGGATCAATTGTTGGTTCATGATGCTCAAATAGTGTGATTATCATTGAAGTATAGTGCTTTGAGTTTCAGTTTGCAAAGTGCAACTGTTCACACAAAAGGGGTGGGTATCCACAGTGACTATTGACAAGGTTTATTACAAATTTTTGATGGTTTTTGTGAATTTTAGGGTTTTTGAGGGTATTTGATGTTTTTGTGTTATTGATTTCTTCAGGACATTTTACGATTTTTAGGTTTTACTTCAGGAAGTTTTATGATTTTTAGTGATTTTTTCAGGACATTATATGATTTTTTAGTTCTTTTTTCAAGACATTATATGATTTTTAGTACTTTTTTCAAGACATTTATGGTTTTTAGAATTTTTTCAAGATCATATTTGAATGTTTAGGATTTTTTTAGGATTGTATTTTAGTTTTTAGGATTTTTTCACTTGATCCAATTTGAATTTTTAGGATTTTTTCAAGATTGTACAAGCATATACAAGTGTTAGCTCCAATATATTATGTGATAAGTCCAATGGATAAAAAATCTTAGGGATATGCCCCCAGTTCAAGTTCAAACTCATGCACTGTGTAGGTAATATGCCCCCAGAAAAGACACAAACTATGTACAAAGGCCAATGATAGAGTATCTACAGACTGGTGATGCGTTAGGTAAGATAAAAATATATATTAGCTAGTTCATGAGACATGGTCAAGGAGCCAAGGATGTCTTGCAATATGAAGGATATGATCAGGGAATGATAATGGGGGAAAAACTAGATGGAATCCCGATAGATGGAGGAGCAACAACTGACTATACATGGCACCTGTTTGCTAGGTTTTCACCATGGTACTTGCCCAGAGTGCTTGTTTTCTAGGTTTTTACTTTTGGATGAAATTTTTCTCTTGACTCAAATTATCATGCCAGGATGCCTATTTGCCAGGTTTTCATCAAGGCATCCATTTTTTCATGAATTTTTTTCACTTTTTTTTTTTTTTTCATGACTTTTTTCTTCTTCTTTTTTTTTAATGACTTTTAGATAGAATCAAGAACATTGTTGACAAATTTTGAGAAGAAATCTTTTGTTGGTGCTACTATTTGATAATCTATAGATCCATGACTGACCATAACTATGCAGGATTTGTTCTGAGTCTATAGGTAAAATAAAACCACTGGAAAGGCCTCAAGATATACCATCGTGTACCATATGTAAGATAGTGCCTGTCTCTCATGAATCAAGGCATCTAAGGATAATTGGGTCAAAAGATCCTTTGTATGGGATGTCATTAACGATGATAGGCTCAAAGGCTTGATGGATAGAGGTTTTATTTTGGGTATTGGATAGGTTAGGTAGTTGGATTTGGGGATACACAACTTGATATAAGGAAGGATTGAGAGGATTGGGACCAATGAATTCCCACATGAACACTGATTGGGAGAGCTACAAAAGACATTGTGGCATGTTGAACACTAGAACACTGATATTCATGACATCATCTTTTTCAATTTGTATCCTTGGAAGTTGCTTAGCTTTTGATTTTTCATGGTCTAATGGCATCTTTTGGTTTTCACCAAGAGACCTATGCTCGTTATTTTTTTCTTTTCTTTCAATTTTGTAACTGGAATATGGAGTTGATTCCCATTAATATGCCAATGTGTTCACTTTAGGAGAAATTTCTTCTATATGATTGTTGTTCATAATGCCTCCATATATTTCAAAGTCAGTTATAAGAGTGTCATCATTATCAAATCAATCAAAAATTGGTGGTCCACATTGGTCCCAATCCAATAGTTCAGGATAACTTGAGAGGATGTCATCATCAGTGCTAAATGGGCTTTGGTTGAAGGTATGGATATGGGAATTAGATTCCATTGTATCATTGGGGTTATGCTCAAAAGCTAGAGGATTGTTGGTTTTAAGTAGGATTGTTGGTTTCAAAACATCCATAGTCTTACACATAGGTACCATAGTACTAGGAGGACCTATTTGTAATGGTTTAAATCCAAGCCCCAAACTAGGAGGTCATCCTTTTGTAGTGATATGTTCAATTATACCTTGTTTTTGAGATACAAGACCACTACATCCATCATAGCCTTGTTTCTACATGATAGTAAACCCAAGTCCATACTTGCTAGGAGATATCAAAGTTGGTTTTTGTTCTGTATGTGCTTTCTCCATACAAACAGAAGTATTCTCGTTGGTAGAAGTGGTATTTTGTATACTAATCTCAAAATTTTGTGCTTGCAATAGTTGTGATTTACCATAATGTTGGGAAGAAAGTGGCAATTCCCTAATGTGGGATACTTGAGACATAAAGTACTCTCCACACCCATTATCTTTAATCTTCACCTTTTCCTTGGCCTTACTGAGGAGTATATTTGCATCCACATATTTAGAGGAATATATGGGTTGTGCTTCATTTTTTTTGGGACTTGGTATGTAGTAGCATCTCTTAGATTAGAACAAAACTAGAAAGGGTATGGATCTCCAAGGATGGTAACCTCCACATTGTTATAGGAAAATTTTAAACATTGATGATATGTAGAGGGCACCACTTTAATAGAATGAAGCCAAGGGCATCCTAGTATCATGTTAGAATTCATTTCTATATCTAGGACATGGAATAATGTATCTTTAGTAGCTGGACCAATTCTTATGGGTAATATGATGACACCCTTGGAGAAGTGTTCACCATCATCATAGCTTTTATTGTGATTATGTGAGAGGGATCCACATCATCTTTAGAATAATCCAAACCTTTGACAACTTTAAGAGTACAGATGTTCAGTCCTATTCCTCCATCTATTAAGACATGTCTGACTTGGTATTATGGATGAAGACTTCGAGAGAAAGGGGATTATTGTGGTTAGGTTTGTCCTTGGGAATATCCTAAGGGGAAAAGGTGATATGTTGTGAGGCAAATAGGTTCCCAACCATGGCTTGGAACTGGGCAACATCCACATTATTTGGGACTATTGACTCTTTAAGGGCTTGATCCAAGATCTTTTGATGTTGGGGAGATCCACGTAGTAGGTCCAAAATGGATATTTGTGCAAGGGTCTTGCCGAGCTATACAACAAGGCTATAATCAGATGAAGTAGTAGTATTAGGCCTATTAGGGTGTGCAAGTCTAGTAGAGGAAATAGGCCTAGAAAGAGCTCCAGGTAGGGTGATCTTGGTACGATGTGTAGTGATAGTGCAATGAGGGTCTTCAGCCTTTAAAGTGAATGTGGATATGTGAGAATCAAACTCATTGAAATAATTGATAGTGTAGTCATATTTGGTGTGTGTGTGTGTAATTTACATTAGCTTGTGAGTTTGAGTTTGAATTGGAGGGCTTCTCTTTGTCATGATTACCCAAAGGATCTTTGAAGATAGTGTGATCAGAGTCGGATGCTAGTAGTGACAGATCAACTATGATTACACCATCATCAATGAGGTCTTGTATTGCATACTTTAGTTGGAAACATGATGAGATCTTATGTCCTTTGATGTGGTGGTAATCATAGAATTTTTTTCATCCCACCAATCCGCTTGAGTTAATAGTTCATCTTTGATCGAGGGTAACTGTAGGAAGTTCTTACTTAGTAACTATTGTAGAGAAGTCTCATGAGGTATCTCCAATGGTGTGAATTTCTAGTCCTTGGTTCTAGGGTGTCTTCGGGGTTTGTCTTGCACAGAAGTCTCAGTCTTCTATTGTGGAGGTGTTGTTTGGTTAGGAGTTTGTGAATTTTTAGGGTTTGCACCTTTCAAAGTTAGTTAAGGTTGTCCTATGCTGATTGTATGTGCATCCACAATGCCATCATTAGTCACATTCTTATTTTTGGAGAAAATTTTTGCCTTGTCATTAGACATTTTTGTGTTTTCTTTATTTATCTTGAGGATTCCCTTATAGGTAAGAGCAACTTCAATACTAGCCCCTTTTTTCATCAGTTTAGAAATGGTGCTTGGACTCTTGATTTTGAGTTCATGCATCAAGTCTGGGACTAATTTTTCAATACACAAGTTAACTTGTTGTTCTTTAGGAATTTCTAGTGAGCATTAACTAACTAAGATTCTCCAACGTAGTAAGAATGTGATGAATGGTTCTCCCATCTTTTTTTTAGTTGAGCACAAATTGGAAAGTGTCACCTCATTTTTAATGTTGAAGGCAATGTGGGAGATGAACTTTTTTGCTAGCTCTGACCAAGATTTGATATTACCAGGAAGTTTGGAATACCATTCAAGTGTAGACCCACCTAGAGAACAAGGGAACAATCTCATGAGATAAGTGGGCTCATCATTGAGTTTGGTAAAAGAGGCATAGAATTCAAAGATGTGATCAATAGGGTTGCCTTTTCCTTGGTATTTTTTGAATCTTGGAGCCTCAAAGTGTTTTGGGAATGGAGGCATATATAGACTTTTGTCAAATAGATTAGGACGTAGGTCCCTTTCTATATATAGAGCCTATTTATTTTGGACTCCCAATGCCTCGACTTGTTTGGAAAGTTGTTTGAATTGTTGTAATAGTTATTCATTACAATTTTGCACAATAGCTTTTCCTTCAAGTCTTTTGTGTCTATGAGTAGACCATTTTTTTGTGGTGGGAGCTATGTCTACCTGGTTCTAACATTTTTGTGTCTGATGAGTCTGGTGATCTATCACTAGGTGGTGGAGGTATATTAGTACCTTGAATATAGAAAGGTCCTTGTTGTAACACATGTTGGGGTACTTGTTGTGGTATTTGATGTGGCACTTGTTGTAGTATGGACTATGATTGATGTACCATGTGTTGTTGTTGTGCCATTTTTTGTAGTTGTTGTTGGGATACCTCTATTGGTTGTATGTGAGACCATGTATGTGATTTTTGTTGTAAAGGTATCTAATAAGGTTCTTTTGGCACATGTTACTATTGTAACAAATGTTATTAGTATGCAATTTTTTGCTCAAGGCATCTTTGGTATTCTGACTATTTTTTGAGTTTCTGTTGTTGTTTAAAAAACATGGCTTGTTGTTGTTGTAATTATTGTTGATACATTGTGTGGAATTTGAGTGGGTTTATGTTGGACTACGTATTAGGGATGTTGGATGTTTGTACCACTTGAGGTTGTTGGTGTTGTGGTTGATGTTGTTGTTGATATGTGGAATGTGCGATAAGTGGATGTAGACTTGGTTATGGGTTGGAATTTTTAAGTCCTTGTACCACTATAGTTTGATGTTGTCATGGGAGTTGACTAAGTCCTTGAAAATTGACCACCATGTTGGTATTGTTGCTTTGGCACCTTTGTGTGTTAGAGGTTTCTCCTTCGGACATCATGTTGATTTGACAATGAGGTGCATTCCTTTTGGGAATAGGTGTAATGCCAATAAGACTTTTCCTTTTTGCATCAATAGGGATTGTTGAACTTGATGTTTCACATGGTGTACTCATGGGAGGTTCCATAACATTTGATGTCATAACACTTGGTAGAGTTAGGATAAAAGGTGTGCTTTGTTGATTTGTCTCCAAAGGAGGTATGTTTGGCATCCCTAGAGCACAAGTCCCTTTAGATGGGTCTTGTTGTTGCATCATGTGACTAAAATAAAGTCTTAATGTCCTCTTTGTATATTTAGGGAGAGTCTTGTTTCCCTTCATTGGTTGTGGTTCATCAAATAAGGAATTAATGTTGATGTGTTCAAACATACTTTGGAGGATTTTGATTGTTGGTTCTTTATGGGACCTTATAGGTGCCATTATTGTGTTTAAAAACTCCAAAGGTTGTTTTCCCTTATCTAAGTCCAAATAGCATGGGTTGTATGTTTTCAATTGTCATGTTGATTTGATTTTTGGACTTAGGTCCCTCCACGTTTGGGTTAAACTTGACAATTTCTTGGGCTGCCAAAAGTTTGAAGTTCTTACAAAAAAATTTGTCTTGACATGCCCTAGCCAATTCTTCATCAATGATGCCATAGTTAGTGTTAGAGTCAGCACTTAGGTTTATAGTACCTTGTTGTATGTTTGATGTGTTATAGTCAAAGGTACTTGCATTGGGTTTGTTGAATTCAAAGGAGTGTGTTTCTTCTTCCTCGGGTGTGGTTGGTACACTTTCACCTCTGGGTGGTATCAATACGAATATAGGTTCAAAGTTAGGACTCCACTAAACCATCCCATGTGCAAGGGAAGTGTTTGAAGGGAACCTCATGGTAGGTGCATTGTTTAAGGTTTGTTGCATCATCTCTTGGTTATGGTGATCTTTTGAATACATGTTTAAGGGGTCTACAAGTAAAGGTTGTGATGCCTCAACTTGATCTTTGTCAAAGGTTTGTTAGGTTTTCTTTCTCTTCTTTTGTCTTGGACAAGTTTTTGGCTATGTTGGTGCCTCAGAAAACAAAGGTTGATAAAGTTCTTCAGGTCTTCGAGCTGATTGTGTCCTAGTGAATGTTGGCATGATACCTAAGGATGTAGATATGAGTGTTTTCTTTGGATTTTTAGGTGTGTAAGGATGTTATGTAGCCTAGGAAAATGCTAAATGAAGTAGGGTTTTGACATGCAAGATGAAAATGCCCTAGGGAAACTATGCAAATGCAAATGCAAAGTGACATTTTGGAGATTAACTAAAGGGGATTAAAATGACCCTATAGTATGATAAATGAAGGTTAGGGTTGGATTTTGGACTTGGTAATTATGCTAGGGGTTGACGTATGCAAGGTGGATTATGAAAGAGATGGTATCCTAGGGTTAATAGTGACATTTGGGATCTGCAAAATGAGGATAAGTGATCAAGAAGACAATTTGGTTGATAGACAAGTTGATAGGGTTTGATAGTGAAAATGATGCTAAGGTTTTGAACAATGCAAGATGGTGGGGATATACCACTAGGGTAAGTCAAAATGAAATTTAGGGACCCTAGGAATATGATTATGCTAATGAAAATGGTATATGGAAGGTTTCTGAACTTAGTGGAAATCTTTAGAAAGTAATTTGTCTAGGAGTTTAGCCTCGTGATAATGGACTTTGGATCTTGACCAAAAAGTGACAAAAGAAAAAAAGATCAAAATGATAAAGATGAAAAGGTCAAATCTATCAAGACATAGATAGAATTTGACCAAAGAAAATGATAAGAAAAGATAAAAAGACTAGCCAAGATCCATTATCCATCAACACTAGGAGATACTCTAGGACTCATACTTTGTTCAGATTTTTGACTAAATTCAAAGGTTTTGGTGTTCAAAATGATGTTTAGGTGACTCAAAATGATGGTTATGTTGATTGGACATGCAATATACAAAGATACTAAGGAAGAAAATGAAATTTTGGGTGCAAGATGCAGTTTTGGGTCAAATGCAGAATGGGAAGGTACAAAGGCTCCTAGATGCAGTTTTGGGGTCCTAAAATGTAGTTTGGAGGTAAAAAATGGTCATACAGGTGCCCAACTACACTCTAATAGGACCAAGTGTGCTCTAACAGTACCAACTATGCCTATGGTGTAGTTGGGGCCAGTTTGGACATAGTTGGTATTTTTATGGCGCAGTTGGGAAGATGGGTTGAATGTTTGCTAAATTTGAGCAAGGTGGTTGCCAAATTGCTATGCTAGGAAGCTAGGATGATAGGGTTGATGTTAGGATTGGTTAAGAGATGTAGAATTGAGGTATGACCTAAGGAATGATGTCTTAACTGAAGACAATGAAGCATGGGAAGTGCAGGATGCAAATCAGGGCATGTTGAGATAGGAGGGGCCTATCCAGGTACCTAAGGACATTGTTGATGCCTCAAAATGTTGTCTGGAAGCCCAAAAAGAGTTCTCAAACTACAAGTGCACCTAGATACTACCAACTATTCCTATGGTTTAGTTGGGGCTAGTTTTGAGTACAATTTGTAGTTTCAAAGTGCAATTAGGAAGCTAGGCTGAAACTAAGGCAATTTTAGGTGTTGGGGTTTCCAGATTGATGCCACAGTGAGCCAGGTAGTAGGGGACAGTGCTAGGACCGGAATGATGGTTTAAAATGATGCTTAGGACAACTATAATTATGGTCAAAGTTTGAAAGGAGAAGGTTGGGTATGCAAAGATGCGAGATGGATAATGCAAAATGCAAGTTTTGGGGTTGAAATGCAAAGGCTAAAGGCTAAATCCTAATGAATGCAATGTGAAGGATGAGGGATACTAAGTGAGGGCTAAAATATGTAAGATGAAGCTTGTATGATGTAAGTATGAGGTTTAAACTATGGTGAATGCAAGTGAGTCTATGCAAGGATTAAAGCTATGCTATGCCAAGCACATCTAAGATCACAAATGGCCATGTTTTCCAAGTCTTGAATGTATTGGACCAAAGTTTACAAAGTTTTGGCAAAGGTTGAAACATTTTGACAATGTGTAATTTTTTGAGAAGGTTCAAGGTGTAAATTTGAGAGTTGGTTTTTATCTTGATTAATGTTTTACACACACACAAGACACATTAAGACAATAATAGATGTTGTTAAAAGTGAACAAACACACCACAACCTAGGGTTTAGGACTGTATCCACTGAATTCATACTTGAACCAAAGTTCATCTGTGCTTATCCAAAGTGGAAAACCTAGGTTCTTGGCACCACATGCTCCCCCTTATAATGCACTCACTTCTCAGGGCTACCAAGATCTACTTCCCAAGTGGCATGACTTCCCAAGGGATTGTTGCCTCTACTAAGGACCGTGAGAATGTAGGATGTCTTCATGGGCATGGGTGACCCCTTGAGCCAGTGGATAGAAAGGATTTTTGCCACTAAAACATGCTTTTTAGTGAGGGCATTCCATTCAGCAAGTGAATGATAAACTTCCTCAGAAGGTCTCCCAACCCTGAGAATCGAGGTTTTACGCACCACAAGGGTATTGGAGGAGAGCTATCACTCAGCAGTACCACTAGCACAACTTTCACCGTAATTGAGTTTTATATAGCAGCTAGAACATTGACCTAACCTTTGGCCCATTACTACTCTAAATTCATCTCTTGGCATACCCAATATCGAGTATCTTGGTCCAAGGAAAGCTTCCTATAGAAGTTACATGGATTTCTCTTACACCCAAGATCCACAAATGGTGAAGGGAGAGGATACATCCATGCAAATCCTAGGGATTTAAACATCGTAGATACACCAAGCATAAAAGAAAAAGTTTATTTTAAGCACCAAATAAAGTGTTATCTAATCTAGGAAATCCACACACATGGTTTTGACAAACACACAATGGTCTTCAACAATGTCCTATAGTTTTCAATGATTAGTCTTCATCCAATGATCACCACATGCTGCAAACAAGCCATCAATAACACAAAATCATCTAACCTATGTCCTAGAAGCAAAAGGAAACCTTAGATGTAGATTCTGGTTGAAACAGGTGCTTTCTGTGAACCAAGTGCACTTTGACAGAGCAAACTGCGCCCCAGAAGGCTAGAATGGCTTAGAATGCCCCCAAGTGCACTCAAATAGTGCTCACTATGCCCATGGTGTAGTTGGGGCTAATTTGGGTGTAGTTGGTAGTTTCTAGGTGTAGTTAGGAGCCCAAGTGCAAACTACGAAGAATTGTGCCCTAAATGATACCCAGATATTGAAAATTTTGACACCTATACTACCAAGTACACCTAGATAGTATAGAGTGGACCCATGGTGTATTTGGGGCTCATAAGGGAATAATTGGTAGTTTTTGGGTGCAGTTGGTTAGTTAGGAACAAAAAATTGGGGTTATGGTGTCTCTTAGGCCCCTTAAACTACATCCTAGGGGTCCAAGTGCACACTAATAGAGCAGAGTGCACCCTACGGCAGCAAGCTAATAAAATGCATAAAGTGAAGGAAAAAAATCATATTTATGGACTCCCTAATTAATCTAGGTGTGATAAGGAAGTGCATATAGTTGGTATACCCTTCCAAGTGAGCTCCTTCCTAGCACCTACAAGCACAAAACAAGAAAACCCAAGTTAGATAAGCATGTTCACATCGGGTTCACCAAATGTAGTACCTAGAAAATGGGCTTATGTTAAACATACTATGAGAAAATCACAAACTCAATAATCATTTGTTAACATCCTCTAGTCTAGCATGAAAGCCAAATGAATCAAAACAAGAAAGCAAATCTAAAACTCCCTCTTTCATTTGTAGCTCCCATGTCCTTCTTTCTTCTCTATGTGATGTAGCCCCAAATTGCCTATAGTGCACACAATATTGAAGCAAAAGTATATGATAATGATAGTGCTATTGAGAATACCTGAAGATGTGATTTGAATGTGAGAGCAAGAGTGAAAAAATGAGAAAAATAGGGACCAAAAATGAGAGAGAATGCTCATTTTATAATCAACACACAAGGTGAGAGCATTGGATTTGTCACCCTTAGATATGTGACTTGGCACAAGATTCCTTTGAGAATCTATGACACATGACACAAAATTCTAAGTGTAGGATTCTATGATGCATCATATGACACCTCAAACCCACTTAAAGCCAAGAATCTATGATGAATGAAGCCAAATATGGATGTGCGTAAGAGAATAAGAATATTGGATTATGACATATCTTAGCCAAGTGTCAATGGAGAATCCATGAGGTGTCACACCCAAGTGTCATGATCATGTCAATATTATGTGGAATATTTGAATTAAAAATCCATATATCCACACAAATAGAAATTAGTAAAAATAGAATTAATGGTGAAAAATATGACTTAGGAAATTAAGAATTTTCATGGTTTGCAGATGACGAAACAATTAATTAATAAAATATCAATTAATTGAGGATGATAATTAGGAAGAATAATTAGTAAGAATGATAGGATTAAATTATGGGTTATTTAATCCTATAGAGAAAAATAGTAAATGATTGGCTAGTTTTATTTGATAAACGTGATAGTATCCTTTGATGAAAATGTGATGATGATATAGATTGAATAGGATGATGATAGGTAGACCAAACCCATGGTCAAATTAATTGATTGATCAAAATTGATTACATCCCAAGGACACATGACATGAATTAAAGATACATAACATTTAACCAATATCGTAAATGCTACAAGATTGAGATTGATTGATATGGTTGATCATAATAATATTGATTGACATAGTCAATATTATTAAAATGGTTGATCATTCCATGATCCAAAATTAAAAGACCCAACAATGTCAAAGATTGGATGACATGAATGATAGTTTCACCTAGCACCGAGAGCCATAACCATACTAATGTTAGATTGATAAGATTTGATAGATTGATAGGTTTCCAAAGCACTAAAAGCCACAAAAATGCCTAGGATTGGATAGATGATGATTGATTTGGGATGTTTGATATTTTTGTGATGATTAGGCTTGATTTCAGGTGATTTCAGGTTGATTTGATATGATTTCGAGTTGATATGATATGATTTGGAGTTGATTTGAAATGGTTTATGATGATGTTGAAATGGTTCCAAAATGATGTGAAATTGATGTTAAAGAGGATATCAATGATGAGAGACACTGTTGAGATACAATCAGGTTGGCCAAAAGATCATAATTAGTGGAATGAGAAAATGAGATGAATTAGTATGAAAAGTGATGTTGATTCAAGGGCCCAAGAGTATTTTCAAGGGTTACCACTCAAGATAGTGACCAAATAATTGAAATGATAGCTAGATCTTTTCATAAGGAAGATAAAAATCCAACTCAACTGATGGTTCATAAATCGAAGTTGAAATGCAAAAGTTATGGCCTCCGAAGTGCAACATAGGGGCTCCAGGAGCAGTTTTCGGCATCCTACTGCCCCAAGTGCACCCAAAACACACCCAAGTGCACCTAGTGTATATTTGGTCAGCCCAAGTACACCCAGTGCACACTTGGTAAGCCCAAGTGTGCCATGACAGTACCAAGTCTACCCATGGTGCACTTGGGAAGCCCAAGTGTACCCTGAAAGTGCAGACTGCGTCCTGGAAGGCTCTGGGGACCAAAAAGAGCCAGACGGGACTTAGAATGACCTAAAACTTTGTGTGAGTGACCAAAATGGTGGAAAGAGGTCAGAACATGAGTGAAATTAGTCAAACATGGTCACATTTGGTCAAAGTTGGTCAAGAAAAGGTCTGACTGAAGCTAGACTAGGTGGAAAGCCCTAGAAGGTTGACAAATAGTGTAGAATGATGCAAGAATGTAGGAATGCAAGATGAAGATGATTTAGTGTATCAAAACACATGATCATGGTGATGAATGAAGATATGAATGAAAGAAGACTAAAGAGATGAGATAAGGACTAGTTAGAATGAGGAGAAGACTATTACTTTCAAAGAGTGCACTATATGTCAAATGGAGCTTCATTTTGATGAAATCGTAGATGCGAACCATTTTTTAGCATCTATAGCAGAAAATAATTAAGTAGAAAAAACATGCATTAGAAAGAACAAGAGATAAGGGATTTGATTTCGGAGTTCACCAAACTCTAGCTACATCTCCAAATGTGCAAACTTGCAAGATCAATGTCATTGTTATGATGTAAAACTCATACATTACCATGGTCTTCCATGGAGTTACAATTTTCTTCTTGCTTCCACACTGCAATGATGGGAACTTGCTAGCAACATGTTCATGCCTAGCTCCTTCACCACTTTTTACAATGCTAAGCAATAAAAATGAAACTCTCTCTAAATGGGTTTTATGCCTTTACAAAATTGACATAAGGTCATGAGAAATCCTATCAAGAGAATTTCACTAAGTTCTTATCTCATTCATGAGACCACTTAGCTTTCTAATTCTTCACAAAATAATTTAACTACAAAATTCTTCCCAAATGTCCTTTCTAAAAAATTATAAAGAATTATCCAAGTCTTCTTATCCCAAAGGATTAATTTCCCTTACAAGAGAAGAATAAGTCCCCTTTTATACAAATTATTATTTTTATTTGGTGTAAAACCAAATAACAAATTTGATAACTATCTCCCCTTTAAATGACAAATAAATCTTCCATATACCTCCTGTGTAAATCCTTAATAGCCCTTATATTCTAATTGATTCAATTTTTGGCTTTTATAATTCAAGCCTTACATAGAAATCTCGATTAAATTGTGGCCTCTTATTAAATTTTTAAATAAGAAAGTGAATCTTTGTTAGTAGGAAGGTTATACGTTCATTTTATATTTTAAAACAACACTAGTCATTTTAAAAAAAAACAAAACTTTTTTAAAAGTCTGAAAAATCATGTCAAATCATGGAATATCTTGACACCTTATCATGATGATGTCATGCTGATGTCATCATACTTGGCCTGATCATCCAACTTCAAACAATCATAACTTTCACATATGAACTCTATTTTCGATGAAATGAATGCCATTGGAAAGCTCTTGACGGGCTCTTTAATTTGAAACACATTATTGACCAATTTTGAGATTGTCAAATTTCCACCTTTTAACTCAACCTATTTGACCAAACCTTTCACCAAGTATATCTTGAGAAAATAGACTCCTTTTGACACACTTCAAATTATGTCAAGAATATTTTGTTGTGCTCTATACATTGATGCCAATTTTAGGATATTTTGAGTGGGCTTAATTTTTAAAGTCTTCAAGATCCACCTAGATCAGGAGTATCATTATATACTACATAGTCATTTTCTTTTTCCTAATGCTACTACAATAGATCTTTGTACAACACTTTATCATTGATTATGACATCCCTACTTCTTATAATTATATAATTTTTAGAACCCTAAAGTCTATATCCAAATTCATTAATGCCATATCAAAAAAAAAAGCACATTTCTTAGATTTAGCTTAAAGATTGGTTCTATTTTCAAAATATATGTGCAAATGCTTCACAACTAAAGGTTCTAAGAAAATAATAAATCACCTTCTTACCAATCCATGCTTCCTTGAAATACCACAACCCAAAGGAGTAGATGGGTCTCTATTGATTAAATACACAACAATACAGAAATATTTTCTCACATATTTTAAGGGTATCCTAACATGTAACCACATATTCCTTGCACACTCCATTATTGTCTTATCCATGCATTCAACCACTCCATTTTCTTGTGGAGTCCTTGGAATAAATTTCTACCTAAAAATACCATTACTAGAATAATCATCTTCAAACTCTTTGCTGCAATACTCACCGCCATTATCATATCTGAGACATTTTAGTATTTTACTAGTCTCATTCTCAACCAAGTTTTTCCATTTCTTAAAAGTAACATAATGAAAAGATACAACAAGGGAAGATACCCGAGCTAGTCCCCATACATCTATATGCATAAGCTCTAATTTCTCATTTTTCTTTTCCTTCCCACTCTTCACAAAAAAAAACTCTCTTTTATTTTTCATACACAACTTTCACAAAAATGCATATTGAAGCATTTTAGACTTGGTAAAAATTTCTTTGAATAAAGTGACTTCATACCTTTTTCACTCATGTGCCCAAGTCTATTAGGCCATACTGTTGTTTTAGAATCTTCAACAATTGTTTGATTTTCTTCTTCCTCAACTGCATCAGCTATTCTTGATCACTGGTTTTTCTCTGAAATAATTAAAGTAGAAGGAATAGTATGTGATATATAAATATATAAGGTTCCCACTTTTACACCTTTTTCTACTACTAAGGAACCTTTTAAGGCCATCCAATTTCTATCATTACAAGTGATTGTGTGACCCTCATCACCCAATTGACCTACTGAAATTAAATTCATACTTAGCTTGGAACATGTCTTACCTCTTGAAATGGCCAATTATTTCTATTTTGTAACTTAATCTTTATTATTCCATTTCCAAAAATCTATCAGTGCTCATTATCTCCCAAATAACTATCCCATAATTGCCTTGGACATAATCAATAAGATAACATCTATGGGGTGTAACATGAAATGAAGCCTCTGAATCTAGAACACATGAATCATCATTATTTTTAAGGAAAGAAGCAAAGCATCCTCTTTGGATTTATTACTTGCCACATTTTCCTCCTTATTTCCTTCTTGTTTGTCTCCTTCATTGTTCTTCTTAGGCCAACAACATTTCTTCTTATGACTGGTTTCCTATAGTACCCGTAATATCTTGATCCTCTAGATTGAGACCTGTTAGAGTAATAAAGTAATTTCTTATTAGTTAAATCATATTGATTTAATTATTAAGTCACTTATTATCTCTAGTTTACTTAATCTAAACTTTGGGCATATAATAATTAATTCTTTTATTAATTATTATCATGCAACCTAGGTTAGTTACCTATTAGGGTTTTGATATCCTTTTATAAGGATTGATCTTTTTGTAATTTATATTCATTCATTTTTTATAATAACAATTTCTCTTTTTGCTCATAAAAAATGTCTCATCTGTGGATCTAAGAATTTCAGCCTCCATAGCTTTTGCTTATCTCTTTCTATGGTAGGTGTTTGCATGCAAGTGATTCTTGGGAGTTGTGGAGTTGGTCTTTTATCAACTTCAACATGGTATCATAGCTCCAGATCTTCATACCCCTGTTCTATTTATGAGAGGTTTGGCTTGGCTTTCATATTTGTATTTTTTCCTCCGAGAGGGTTTCATTTTTTAGAGTTTCTTGTATTAAATTTGGGGTTCACACTTTTTTGGTGTACTTTGAGCCCAAACATACCTCACCATTGAGCTCAAAGTGCCCAAAAACCCCTATTTTCATATAAAATTTATCCAATTTGGACACAGTTGGAATCTAAGGCAAAAACATTTGCTCTCAAATTGGGTACATTTCCTAAGGTGACAATTTTATGATTTTTGACACAGAAATCAAGATTTTTTGACACAAAAATCAATTTTTTTGTCACAGAAATTAAGATTTTTAGCACAAAAATTGAGCTTTTCTAGTACAAAAATCAAAATTTTGGCAAAAAAATTGAGACTATTTCTAGTATAGAACTGACACGCTTCCTGATACACTTTTGGTGTAGAATTTGCATGCTTCCCAAGATAATTTTGGTAAAAAATTATCATGTTTTTCGACATTATTTATTGTGCTGGTGGGCACACTTCTTGAGACATTTTGGCATGGATCCTGAGGTAGTAATTTTTTTCCCTTCTAGTTCATTTTTGACCTACTTGTGTTGTTTTGGCCATAACTTCATCTGGACTCCATTGTTCACAAATGAGATATTGTTGGAAAGTTGATTCTGAGCTCATCATGATTATGTAGTTTATTTGGAATTTTGATGTTGTTTGGTTTCCAATTTATCTAATCAGAGGTTCTATTTTGCACTCCATGAGACATATCTTGAAACACTATATTTTTCAGATTTTGCTTCAAACACATCCCTTTCAGTTTTTTTCTTTTTTTCATTCTAGTGGATATCTTGGTTGTTTCAGGTCTGGGGATTGATTTTGTTGCTTCAGATGATTTTTCATGGGTTGTATTATCTCTTGTATTAGCGTTATGTCTCTTTTGATCTTTGTTGACATCCTTGTATAGTATTTTCCAAATGCATTGAGATAAAGTGTGACCCTATTGCATTTCAAGACCTTGCACATCTTTGTGTTTTGTTGTACTCACACTACATTATAAAATGCCTTGGGGGGTTTCATGTTGGCCATATTCACCATCTTCCTTTGTCAAGTTAGTGTTCGTTCCACAACATTAGCCTCATGATGTGTCGATGACATGTGCCATTATAGGTGTTTGTACTTCTTTTGCACTCTTGATGTTCCTAGTTCTTCTTTTTAGTGGAGATATTGCATTCAATTTCAGTATTCATGTCTTACCTCTCAGCATTATAGGGGGGTTATGTTGGTTCTTTTTCTATCTTGGTTCAATGGAGTGAGCTATATATTTATTATTTGATCCTATGTACTAGAAGATTATAGTGGTTGGATACATATGCATTTTGGTGAGATGGATTATTTACCATATAGACATTCTTTCATTCCTATTTTCAGAAGCCATGAAGATACTCTCCATCTTCGATTGATCACCTCTTTAGACTTGGTCTTCTCTACCTAGTCATGTTTTATACTGTGAACATTCTTCAGATCAATAGTTTGGTAGTGTTTGCAGCTTCATGCTTTAGTGAAGTTCTTCATGATCATCTTTTGTTCCTATCTTTTAAGACATTCCCTAGTTTGGAGGCTTCTTTAGTCCTTCACTGGTTCTTTCAACATTCTTTCCATCTCTTTTTGGAGTAGGGTTTTTCTCATGTGGTTTTTTCCCTTTTTAGAGATTTGGTTGTGCTTGGGTAAGCTAAACTTTGGGCATATAAAAATTAATTATTTTATTAATTATTATCATGCAACCTAGGTTAGTTACCTATTAGGGTTGGGACCTCCTTTTATAAGGATTGATCTTGTTTTAATTTATATTCATCCACTTTCAATAATATCAATCTCTCTTTTTGCTCATAAGAAATGCCTCATCTATGGACCTAGGAATTACAACCCACATAGCTTTTGCTTCTCTCTTTATATGATGCGTGTTTGCATGCAGGTGATTCGTGGGAAATGTGGGTTTGATCTTTCATCAACTTCAACATCTATCACTTTGATTTACATTTTGATTTCCCATGATTTCCAAAATTTATTTCCTTTCTCATTATACGTCCAAGTAACCTTGTTGTGTGTTCACACAACATGATGCACCTATTTGGGGATGTTCTTATGGATTTGGATTCTGACCTATATTATTATAATATGATTCTTTATCTTGGAGATTGTTGTTCGGATAATTGACTTGTGGTTGGCAATCGTGCACACAAGTAGGGTAATAGTTATTGTTTAAATATGAAGAGAAAATAGAATTCTGTAGGAAGAATAACTAAGAGATATGACAATGAAGATTGAGAATAAGGTTTATGCCCTTAGTAATGAGGCATGTTTGTTGAAAGTTTGTAATATGTATTCGTAGGGCAACTTGATGTAACTTGAAGATCATTGTTCCTTATTTTATGATGTTGTTTATTAATTTTTTTTGTCATTTCCACTATGTTGTCTTTAGCCACAATGTTGGATATCGCATTCTCGCCATTTTTCAAGTTCACTAAACTAGATCTCCTTTGAGTCATTATACTCATCCAAAGGAACTTGCTCTAATATTAATTGTTGAACCCCTAATTTATTGAGAGGGGAGGGATGAATCATTATATCCTTAAAATATTTAAAACAACTAACTATTTTATCATAGATCATATTTCACACACAACAATGTAAATTGAAAACAAATAACACATGGCACCAAAAACAAATTGATGTAAACCAAAAATAAGAAAAACTATGTTGAGAGGGTTATCTCTCAAGTATTAATTAATTGTTTAAAATAATATACGGTCGACTCATTGCCGATATACAAAAATAGCACACATGGATTAAAAAAAAATTGAGATAAGTATGATGCATCATCAATGCAACAATTTGGAGTGTAATACAATCTTCTTGATATTCATCGATACAATATATAATTCATACAATACAACCTCACATATACCACATGTATGTCACATTCATTTTATTATCTAATATGTACAAGTCTCGCTTCTTATATACAATACACTGGTTGTCAAAATAATCATGTCAACTTACCATCAAAACAAGTTAGCCAAAACACCTGTTGGATGATCCAAGGATATGAAAGAACAAAGTGTGTTGTTCCAGTGATCCTATTGATAATCTTGATCATGCAACAGTCGTTACACTAGCCATTATATGCCGATACAAAATTGTTGTAGTCAATACCAATACCAAATTTGGATAACATATGTCTACTCTGGATAACAATGACAACTCCAAAATTGGGAGGAAGGTCTTTTTATACAAAACAAAGAAAATAATGTAGAAAATTATAAATTTCCAGGGTTCAACAATAATCTATTTGCATACAAGTCAAAAACAACATGATAGTGACATTTAACATATAAATCATTATTAACTACGAAGAGTTTTGTCAATGCGAAAACATGAAAAACAAGACTACTTGATTATGCTAGAGAACATGGACATTCAATACAAAATATGTATTTCACCAAAAGCACCCTTATTGCCAATTCTTTTTGGTCAATCAATTTGGAGAAGAATAGTTTTTGTTGAAAAGTTTTATTAAAAAATAATAACTTTACTTATGTTGAAATAAATAATTTGTAACTATAAAAATATGTGAAATCTCATTGGGCTAAAAACATAGTTAGTAATAACTAGTTAATTTTTTTCGTTGCCTATAGTTTTAAGCTTGCACCAACAATTAAAAACACATATATTCACGTTGTTAATAATAAAATTAGATATTAAAAAAATAACATTATATATTGAATAAGTCTCATATATTTCTAGGGAATTAATGATGATGCTAGCATGATGATTGCTTTAACTTTGTTGAACACGATGAGAATTATATCTCTACTACAAAAGATAAAATATCATATTAGCATATATCAATGCATATGTAAGTTTTATTTATTTTAATTGCGCTTTTGGTTTATTATAGATGGATTTCCCTCTAGGAGAAATCTAAGTTCTACTCTTGTGGACGACTTATTAACGATTAGTGCCACATTAAATAATTTAATTTTTAAATATCATATATCTATTAAATGATAACATTTTCTATGCTTCAATAAATGATGTAAAAGCACATAATGAAATATCAATATTTTTTTTTTTGATGGAGGGTTCAAATCTGCGAGGCAACCCAGTGAGGTACGAAGCCTATGAGCTACCAAACAGCGACAAATAATAGTTATTCTCATTAATTTATATTAATTATATTGTTCAAAAAGAAGAAGTAAGGAGTGACTCCTTAGGGGCAAAACATGTAAATTAGGTTAGTCAAAAAACACACGAGCAATGTTCAAAACTAGAAAGACATAAGCATAGTCAGTGGAGTAAACAATATAAATAAAATCTATTAAATGACTTAATTAATGGTCGAATATAATAGATGCAAACCTTTATCATCTTAAGAACCTCATACATCAATAGAGTCAGAGGTTAACATATAGGAAGGACCTCCTTCTCTAACAACCTAATGAAAAAAAAACTCTAATATGTAGAAACACATATTTCAAGATAATGGGTTTAAATTATGTGAAGTAAACTTTGGTGGGCATGACCATGAGAGCACAATTTTTCACTTTACCATACATATCAATACATATTCTTATTAAGTAGACATAAGTCAAATGTGGAAAACTAAATGATGCGTCTTTCCTTGAAATCTTGTTGGGATGAAAGCTCAAGCTGAGATGCCTTTTACGTGCAGGATTGGGAATCTATGCGAGTAAAAGGAGGGACAAGGTATGAATATGAAATATCTAATCAAATCAAGTGGTCCTCCCTTTGCCCTTTTCAACGTGTGCTACTTCTTAGCCAGCGCACTTAGTGCTCTAGCGAACATTTATCTCATTTTACAAAGTCAATAAAGTAGACTTGGCTGCTAAGAAACACATTACATTAGGTAGCTACGTATGTACCCCAATCAATGGAAAAAGCCTCCCTTGTAGTTTTGTGGGGCATTTTGCTCCAAAAAGTAGTATAATACAAGCATCTCAAATTATCTACTCAACACACGTGGACAAGTGTAATTGTAAGAATCTCAAACAAGAGGGGCCAAAGTGGAATGTACCGTTTTAGATCATATTCATTTTAAAAAAAGGATAATATTAAGTAGTTTAAATGTAACTTGGCCTTTCAATAGTTCACTAGAGATTGTATAAAACCTCCATCTTTTAATATACAAAGTGTTGGTTATCATAGGATACACCCTAAATTTAGGTACACATGATGTGTATATGAGAAAGCTCTAGAGTCTTAGGAGGATTTGACAAATAAGTCATCATTGTGGTAGTGTATTAATCATATTATTTGATAACTACTTTTTGAAATATCTGATATTTGTTTTGAAATTTGAGAGGTTGAAAAAATGTCATTGCTTTCAGATTCTCTTTTTAGTCGTTATTAGTCCCTGCCTATTTATAGGGAGGGAAATAATGTTCGTTATTAGTCCTTGCCTATTTATAGGTAGGGAACTAATGTTTTCAATTGATATGTCTATTAATTTGTGCAATTTCTAAAATATCAAAGTTCTAAAGTTTAACAAACATTTTATTTTAAATTAATTTATTTATGTTTTTCCATTGGTCTAATGCACTTTTCCTTAGGTTAATATTATTTTTCAAGATTAAAAAAAAAAAGAATAATTATCATCAACAATAATTACATTTAATGTCATCCACACCACCACTACTGTTAGAAATGCACGGATCGACATCGTACAATTTTGAGTGGTTGTTAAGAAGAGAGTATTTATAATTAATTTCTTATTCTTATTTGTTTTGTTTTATATGAGAATACCACCAAAATCGCTTGTGTCTAATGGAAAAACCGGCGGCTTGCAGAGAGTATTTAATAGTTAAAATATGTAGCAAGTGTTGTTGGTATTTTAAAACAGTGTTCATAATATGAGTTATTATATTTATTTTTATTTGTAGATAAATGTTCATTATAATTGTTAATTGCTGATATATTAAATGAAAATATTTTTAATTAAAAACAATTAATAAGTGTATCTAACTTTTATTTAACAATGTTCAACATTTTACTTTTTTCAAAAAATTGTTAAATTAAATTAATAAGTGTATCTAACATTTATTTAATAATGTTCAACATTTTAATTTAAAAAAATAAAAATGTTAAATTAAATTAGTTTAAAAATTTAAAAATTCAACATTTTAATAAAAAATTAAAAATGTTAAATTAAATTAGTTTAAAATTTTAAAAAATCAATTTTGTAAAAATAAATTAATGCAAACTACTAATTTAAACTTTTATAAGTATTTTGTTTCTGAATTTTATGAAATATCTTACTTATTATTATATTTAATATAAAACATAAAATAAAACATATTCTTCTTTATAAAATATTTAATCAATTATTTTTTTACAAGATGGTATACATTTTAAGTTTTCTAAACTTGAAAACTAAATAATCTAGTATTGAAATTTTGACATCTAACTCATATTAACCAAAGGAAACCTTTGTATGACCAAACTTAACTTAGTGCCCAAAAAATAGCTTTTTCATTTTTAAATTGGAGAAGGCAGGGACTCAAGCTGCCTCTGAGCTCTTGTTTTTAATTTCTGTTAATTTTTCTATTATTGTTCATTTTTTGTCACTTTAAGTCATCATGATTATTTTTGAATTAGTATATTTATTTTGGTCATATGTGTATTTTTTGTTAGTTTAGCACATTTAATTAAGTAATTTGAAAATTATTTAATTAATGCCCAATGTTTTTCATCAATGAGTTAATCAATTAATTAATATCATTATGTACTCTATGAGGGAATAAGTTTCATTTATTTACCCCTTTTTGATCATTTGACATTTTATTTTCTCATTTTATTTTGCAATTTAATCTAATTTTATTTTAAGTGTCATTTGGGCTTTAGGAGAGAAATTTGATAATTTGATTTATTATGTGGTTCTTATTAATGTCCGTTGACTTTCCTCTTCTCTTTGATTTTTCATTTCGCATGTGTGACTATTTAGTTTGTGATTTGAAATTTTTACTTAATGGGCATTCTTTCACATTTTGTGACGAACCATGATTCAAGTATCCTCACTTTTATTATGTTTACATACTTGGTTATTTGGCATATCATTTCACTTGTCAAAGAAGGAGCAACATCAAATTTGGAGAGGAAAGATAAACAATGAAGCACAAAGGGAAGTTTGCATGATTTTGTTTACATTTTTTATGTTATTCTATGCAATCTATTTTAAACACTTCATTGAAGGTTAGGGATAATTTGAATATGATTTTATGCTTTTTTCATGGTTGAACTTTTCATATTCCAATGCTAACTAATTTTCCCTATATATATAATTTGAAATTAAAATTTAGATGTACATATATGATTAATATATTGTGTTAAATTAAACTTTTTTTGTAGACTAGGTTGTACTATGTAGTTTGGTCCTTGAATAGACTACACTATTTGGTTTGTTTTAAGTGGTAGATAAGGCCCTCTTCTAGTAAAATTCTTTGAAAACTCCCATTATCACTTTTGTTCTTATTTTGTAAGTGTGTTAGTTTACAAAAGCATACTAGGACTTGATTTAAAATGAAAGAAACATCATTTTTTTTCTCAATGGAATCCTAGTCTCTAGAAAAGAACATGTTTCTCATACATGCTATGACACTAATCAAGTATAAAATATATAGTACTCTAGTGAACTAGTGTAAAGTACAAATGTAAATTATTAGATTTGTATGATCTTTGATGATAAAAAAAACATTTGTTTATTCCTTTACACTTAATTATTATTTTAAACGATCAAGCTGATGTTCTTAAAAGCATGAGTCCAATCACTAATTTGAACTATTTAGTGTGTGGTTTTGTGAGATAGAAATTAAGATTATAAGAGGGCAATGATTTAAAATATCAAATAATAAATTTAAATTTTGCAAACAAGATGATGTCTTACAATTAGTCTTATATGGAAAAGGCTTTGGAATGTGAATTATTGAAGGCTAATTTAGTAAGTAATGCAAAATTAATGATGATTTCTAGGAAGAAGTAAATTATGGAACTTGAAGATAAAATTTATGCAAAATTCATATTTTTACCAAATTATTACACTATGACAACTGCAAGACATTGTAGAATAATAAATGTAGCTAGTATTACACACTATGATTACTATACACAAGAGGATTTACATTTATCTACATTCATAGGATGAGTGAACACTAGATTGTGTAATTAGGTGATGAAGTCCATTCATGAACTTAAAATTATTAAATGAGGTATCTAATTATGAGGCTATCACCTAATATACACTCATCAAGTTATTTGAGAAATAATATGTAGAATGATGTATTCGACTATTATTAGTGATATGATCAAGATCCTTTAGACATAAAAAGATCTGAACACAATATGGTTGCTACTACAATTATGATTCTCAGTGAGATGAAGACATCCTATGTGGATTCTTTAGCAAAATTTGACCCACCAAATATAAAGAATGGATTTTACAATGGATAGAAACCCTAGCGAGTCCATAAATTGCTTAAGCTTGAGAATAATTAACTATGAAATTACAAATAAAATTGAAGCTTAGAATAAGGGTAGGTATTGTTTAACCAACCAACTGTATAAGCTAATGATCTTATCAATTTGGATGATGCTATGTCCCTCCTAGTAGCTATTGTTTGCCCAACCAATTATATAAGAAAAGGATCCTATCAATTTGGATAGTGATATATGTCTCTATCATATAACCTTGCATTCTCATATATCACATTATTTGAAAAAGCTAAATAGTTGATATTGAGTCCTAAGCAAACCTTAGTATAAATATGGTGTAAAAAATATGACCACTATTCAACAAATGACCAAGGGAAGCTATAAATGTTAATCTAATTATGGTTTTGACAAAGTAGTGACAAAATACTTAGTCATCATCTAGCATAGTTGATTGGTCATCACTGCAATTGAGCCATTACTTAGGCCGAGTACACAGTGCATGCATAGTGAATAGAGCGAGCCGAGTGATTAGTGCGAGCCAAGTGATTAGAGCATGTTGAGTATAAGTATCTAGACAATACATGTTGAGTGATATGACAATTAGTGCCGAGCACTAGTAGGTGCCAAGCAGTCAGTATGTGCCAAGTCACTTTGGTGCCAAGCAAATAGCTAATGTCGAGTAGATAGTTAGTGCCAAGTGATTTAGGAGCCGAGAAGACAACATTAGAGAATAGTCAAGGCCAAGCATCAAAAGCCTATTAATGTTGAGTAACTAGTCAATGACATAAATGTTTGTAATGGCACAAACTTCTATGTAAACCACTTTTGGCTGACATAGTCTTGAATTTTTGATATCAAGAGATAAGAATGGATTCATAACACACATCCCTATGCAACACATGCAATCAATCAAAAAAACAAAAGCATTAAGTGGAAATAGAAATCAACTAGAGTCGTTGATTATTACCTAAGATCATCTCCATGATGCCTATTTAAAGAGGTAGACCCTAAGGGGAAGAAGAGTGTGAAGTTATATACTAAGGAGAGTATCATGTGTGAAAGAGGCATGAAGAAAATGCTTAAGTGAAGGTTAAGCATTGCAGAACTAGTTGATGAGAGTAGAACCAGTTGTGAAGACAAATAGTGAAAGGTCAAAGAAGATACATTTGATCAGAAGGGTTGAGAAACAAATTGTAAAGAGGAGATCTGACATCTAGCAGAAAGGTGCTAACCGAAGGATCAGATACTAAATCATTTTGATAGGTGATATAGGGTAAATCTCTTAACAAAGAAGTGCTAATAGACTTTTGTAAATCTCCTAATAGAGTACTTACTTAATTGTGAGTTTAAATCCTTTAGTCAAGGTGAGACCTAATAGTTTTTGTAAGCCTTTAACATGACAGACCTCTCATAAGGTAGATCATAGATTATGATCAAAACTTTGTAGCCATAATTGGACACACTTTATTGCTTCAGTAGTGAAGATTTGTGGGTGTCATCCCCACCCTAGTTTTACCTTCTTCTTGGAGGGTTTTTGGGTAACCAAAATCTTTTGTGTTATGTGTTGATTTACATTAAGGTATGGATGTGATGCATGTTACATATTTCAGCTTATATGCTAAGTTATGAGATGGATGAATGATGAAATGTTTTAAGGTAGAAGTTTTAAGTGTTGATTTCCCCCACCCCCCTTAGAACTTACTTTCCCATTTATATTTCCAACATAAATCCACTATATACTAATGGTACCATACAATGACACATCCCCTTACATTTCAAATAGTGTGTAGAGCTTTTTTGTTTGACAACATCACACATTTTTTGAATAATATATGATAGAGGAAAGAAACACTATATATTATTTGAGAAAGTGTTGTTTCTTAAATCTCATTAAAATAATGGATTGAGATCCTCTAGTCTATATGCAATGCTAATTAAGGTTTTTTATATATAATATAATTGTTTGATATGTAATTTCAAAAGGTTTGAGAGTCATCTAAAGCCAATTTCAAAATTTTAATGATATACACATAAATTAGCTATGGTCACTACAAAATAAAGAATAATATATTTACAAATTAATCTAAAGCTTATTAATTACATTTGAAAATATGATATTAAATAATAAAATATAATCTAAAGTGAAAGACATAATTAATAGTAAACTATCATACTTATATATAGGGAAAATAATGAAGAAACTATGAAGTGATATTTTTTTGAGGTGTACCAATCATTATAACATGAGCAACTACTGGGTCATCTCCTCTAAGGGTTTATAGATCTTTTGATGTAGTTTTGATAGAAATTCGAAGATAAGAGGTTCCATTTTTTGGGTTATGTCTTTAAAGTTATTATAAGAGGAAGAACAAGCTTTTTATGATGTGCAATCATTCATGAGTATAGAGATCTAATTGAGCTTATTCTAAGGGTTTCAAATTGTCATTTCAATAATGCAACTATTATTAATTTATTAGATGTTGGTGGCATGAGGAGCTTAGTTCAATTTCCTCTGATTTTTATTTATTGTTAAGGGTTTATTTAGACATGTATGTATCCTTTGTCAGATATACATACATAAATGCATACATACATATGTGTGTGTGTGTGTGTGTGTGTATTATTGATATAATAATATTATTTAATAATTTATTCATATATTAATATTTTTTCTTTATATTATATTGTCTCATGTTATCCTCTCATTTTGATTTTATTATTATATCATTATTTTATTATTATCTCATATTACGTTATGAGGAAATAAAAGTAAGATAATTTTAACACTTTCATAAAAAAATGTGAATATAAAACTTCATTGTTGAGAGCAATAAATGTTTCTTGATGTACTCATACTTTAAACACACACATTCAACACCTTCGACAATAGATACGTACATGTCTAAATAAACACTTCAAAATTAATAAAAAATAGAGGAAATTGAACTAAGCTCCTCATGCCACCAACATCTAATAAAATAATAATAGTTACATTATGAAATGACAATTTGAAACTCTTAGAATAAGTTCAATTAGATCTCTATACCCATGAATGACCACTCATCATAAAAAGCTTGTTCTTCCTCTTATAATAACTTTAAAGACATAACCCAAAAAATGTAAACCACCGTTTTTTTTTTTAATGAATAGTGTTTGATTCTAGTTACGGCCGTGTGAACTTATTAGTGGGGTGATCTTGTATCCCCCGACCCTTTTTTTTGTGAATTGTAAACTCAGTATATTATTTATTAATAGAAAAGGACTATTCATCAAAAAAAAAAAATTCTATCAAAACTACATCAAAAGATCTCCAAACCCTTAGGGGAGATGACCTAGTAGTCGTTCATGTTCTAATGACCACTACACCTACTGTTATAAATCCCCCCAATTGCCACGCACTAAAAATCTCCAAAAATTATAAAGCATGTACTAATAGTGGATCAAACATGTACTAATAGTTGATCATTTTTTAGCTTTCTTAGTTGCTAATTGGTCAATTTGCGCAAAAAATATGGTTTTTTTTTATAGAGTGATTATTGGAGGGTGAACATAACGGGTTCAGGGGAACATTTTAAAGTTACACTTTTAGACCACCTCATACTCTATGAGTTCTACGAAGAGCTTCGTAAATCTGGAAAAGTTGAAAGATTAGCTTTAAGCTCTTCACTCACCTACGAAAGGTCACAAAAAAATCGACAAACATCAACATACTAATTAGGAATTCTAAATACCCGAATTTAACTTGGACAGCTACAAGACATGTACAACTTACACACCCATCTTATACAAAAGCATCATCTTATACAAAAGGACATGTACCGTTATACAAGCATGAATGATTCTATTTAGAGTTTACCTACTTTCCTCCCTTTAGGATATATCCCAAAGGAATCAATGAAAGAGGTACATGTTTAAATCATTTCATCCATATTATCGTTGTCAATCATATGGCATATCACTCACAAAACAAGGTCTTTTGCTTTTCTTCACAAGGGAAAGCCACATTCTTCGCTTTCGTAATCACTGTCTTCAAGACCACAAAGATTTATAGACTACGTGGCAATCTATTACTAACACATAGCGAATAAGAAATACAAGTAAATGCGTTTTACTTTTGAAGCTGTTTATGCGTGCGGTTAAAAGTATCTCAAACTCACTCTCATGAAAAATGGTCCCCCTCTAATTTCTTTCTTCCAAGAGCGCTCTAAACGAATCTCATTCTGTCTTCTCTATTGCCATCCACCTCTTGTTTACTAAAACCACGACAAACTATAAAGTGGGTGTTCAATGTCACATCAATTCTACACAATGGCTAAAGACAAGTGACTTTAGGTGAATTAGATTTATCATTTTTTTTTCCTTAAAATTCTAACTGAAAAAAAAAATCGATATTAGTTTTTATAAATTTTTAAAAGATGAAAAGATATGGATTTCTTTTCATTAGTTTTACATTAGTTTAAGGTGTTATTCTACATATGATGTCATTATACATCTTATTTTGAATACAAAATATACTATCTTTGAATTTATTAATCAATATCTTTTTAAATTATTAAATGATTATATCAATCGCACAATAACCTTTCTTCAATACTGAACTAAAAAGTGGATGTCCTCAGATCTGTAGTAATCTATATCAACCCTGCTTGTAACCCCTCCCTCCTTTATTATAGACCACCTCTTGGGCTTGACCTTATATCAAATAGATTTGACTAATGCTCCTTGTGTTATTTTGATTTGTCACCCTTATTTATACATGCCATTGTTTAGTCCTTTATTGAAACCCAATTTTCGTAATTTCCAACCCAACTCTTTCAAGCTTTCACAATTACTTGTTGGCTTGTGTGCCCAATTTTTTTTGAGTCGAGTATCTCAATCTTGTACACATAGGAAATTTTGGATGATGAAATAAGTTGAGATAGTTACAACAACAAATATCAACAATGGCTTTATGCACCTAATCAAAGAGTTTGTGTTGAGTTATGAGTAGTTCACTTGCAACTACCTCAATAATTATGCTACCTAGTCTTCTCTCAATGAGTGGACATTAAGAAGTGTGGGTTGTTGATGTGAATTTAATAGGGAATTCATTAAACAATATAAGGTAAGTGGGAACCTACAATTATTGTGAAAATCATCAACAATAGCCTAAACTCAAAAACTAGAGTTGTGTGCATTAAAAGTCCCCATTAAATTCTTCCAAATGAGTGTTCAACCACAATTATAAAATCCCACTAATCTTAGGGAACCAAGAAATTAAAAGTGAAGAGTTTCTAGAGAATAAAATAATAAGCAAAAACTAGAAATATTTATAAAACTAAAAAATTGAGTAATCCAACTTGGCGAGACCATAACTTTCTACATGAAGCTTAAAATTTGAAACCACTTGCTTCCTTGGAAAGGTATTAAAGTGATATAGTTTTAGTTCCTTGGAATGGTGCCTTTTACAATTGCTATAAGGAATTCCAACACTTATGATCCCAAGTTTCACTCTAAAGGATTTAAAAAGTGCGACTTACTAAAATGTAGAAAATACCAAAAAATAATATCTTTGGATTTTTTGATTTTTCGCACTTCTCTTATCTTTAGATAGCTTTGGAGCTTTCTTAGCATGACACAAATCATCCTCAAACTTCTTTTTTTAGTTTTGATCATGTTTTGGATTACCTCCATATGGCTCTTAACGACTCTTGAGACATGTTTAATCATCCTCATATTGATATGGACTACTCCCAACATGCATTATATTTGTTGCATAATGGCTTCTCCCTAGGATATTGGTTCTTTAGCATTGTTTAGTACTTTGTCTCTTTTTAACAACTTTTCTTTTTGAGGAATGATTTTTTTTCTTTTCTTTTATCATATTAGTTTTGGGTTTATTTTCGCCCTAGTGCCTAAAATTGAATGCCTTGATTGAGTCCATGCTAGTTTTAGGTTTTTTTTTTTTTTTTTCGGTTGATGGCCTCTTTTATTGTTTTAAAAGATTTACTTATTTTCATTCTTGTTGTCAATATGTTGAGGATCTACATTGTTTCAACCTTGTCATTTTCACGAGTTAGCTATAAAGATGGAGATCTCTCCCCATGGATGCGAAGACATTCCTTATAAGTTAGATGGGCGGGAGGGGTGGTTGGCTCTTCACATGCTATCCTCCTTTAATGCATTTCCTATAGGGGTAGTTTCTTCTCCTATTAAGGTGGAACATGTTTGTGTTAGAGAGGTGACATGTTTCTAGAAGGGGGTTGTTGTTCTTTTCCTTTATTTGATCATTGGCTACTACATGGACAATCCTAGTTTTTTTTTCTCATACTCTTATTAAGGTGGAGACTTTACAAGGACAATGAATCTTTTGGACATACCTCTATAATTAAATGGGAACCTTTTCAAAACCAATTCATTTGGTTATGGGTGTATATAGCAATGTTAGTATGCTAATAGAAACCAAATTTAAATAAAGCTTCTACAAACTAAACAAAATTCATAAACTTCAAGATAGACTAAGATGAGCTCTCAATTGAGAATATGAGCCATTAATAGACTCTCTCAATAAGAAGCTCTCTTGTTGAGTAGCTTTATCTAAATGGATAGGATGTATGCTCAATATGCTTCCAAAGGCTTCAATGGATGATTGTGGATTTTTGGTGTGGACAGATGGCTTTAGAATGGATTTGGCTCTCAAAATAGCATTATAACTTTACTTCATGGATTGTGTTATTTTGCAAAGGGGAAAGATCCAATTTATAGGCAAGAGGCTTGAGGGATTGAGGGCTAAGATGCAAGGATGGAAAAAAGCTTATGGAGGGCTCAGATTGCATGAGAGGAGAGCACATGGATTGTGCTTCCTTATAGCCAATCAAGGAGTGACACATGTCACATGGTGAGAGGATGGAGGAAAGGAGAAGGATGAGTCAACAAAGGAGGCTCAAGGGATAAAATCTTCATAAAGACCCTCATAATGACTTGTAAGAGCAATAAAAGGGCTTGTAAGAGTCATTTATGGCCTAGTGGACTTCATAAAGTTTTATGGTTGAGATATTTTGAGGGTGATGAGAGCAATTTCGACTTGGACTTGATTAGGAAAGTTTTAAGCTTGCTTAGGCTTGTGCAAATGATTAGAGGATGGATTAGGATGGTTTAGGATTAGCTTAGGGATAGGCAAGTGGATGGCATTTAATGAGGGTGGGTGAAGGAGGAGATATTTGTTAACTTTGGCTTGGGTTAGTAAGTTTTAACCCATGTTTAGGAAATGTGACAAGGTTAGGAGGGGATTAGGATTAGTTTTAAAGACATCTTCTAGAAGAGTCTAGACTTTGGATGAGGATAAAGACTTTCTAGAATAGTCTAGAATTTCCTAGGATGAGGATGAAGACTTTCTAGAAGAGTCTAGAACTTCTTAGGATGAGGATAAATTAGATTTTTAGGAAATAAATAAAGTTTTATTTATTTCAAGGGTTTGGGTTGAGGAGATATTTATTAAAACTTTTTTAATAAACATGAGGATTAATATTTAATCTTAATTAAATATTTTGAGTTGGGATTAGGGGTAGGAAATGATGGGATTAGCCTTTAATCAAAATTAAAGAAGGATTAGAAGATTTTGGAAGAGGTTATTGGTCATAAGGAAATTGGCCAACTTTTGGGAAAAAAATAAATTTTTTATTTATTTTAGGATTTTTGGTCAATTTATTAATTAAATAATTAATAAATAAGGAAATAATGTTTAAATAAGATTTAAACATTTTTGGGAGGGATTCCTTAATTAAATATTTTTAATTAAGATAAAGGGATTTAATGGCATAAAAATTAATTAATTAATTAATTAATGATGATGTCATCAGGACTTTTTCAGAAAATAAAAATACTTTATTTTCTAAAGGTTTTTAGGTGTCTACATTTTGCCCCTCTTTGATGTGATGCCGCAAGTGGCATGGCATCAAAGATAAGAAAATAAGATGCCCAAGGCTAGAGCAGAAGAGGAGAGAATGGACTGTGAGATGCCCCCTCAAGAAGGCGGCGGGGAGAGAAAGCGAGGCTCGACGACTTCTTGAAAAGTACAAGAAATTGAGATGAGCCAAGACACAGGTTGGCAAAGAGAAGGGGCTAAATTAGCTCAAACTCTCACTATGGGAGAATGATAAAGGAGAATCAGATGCACAAGAGGAAGCAAGCTTAAGACTTTAGGGAAGGTGGAGGATGAAGGAGCAGAGCGCTATAAAAAGGAATCTAGGATAGGGAGATGGATGAGGGGATTATAAAGCTGATGCAACAGGATTTCAAAGAGTCAGATTGGTGGAAGATGGGTTTCAGAGATCCCTAGGACTAGGATTGTGGATCTCGAAAGATGAGGCTTGGTGGATTGATTTGGATTGGTGGATCCCTAAGACTAGGATTGTGGATCCCTAAAGCTAAGAGTGATGAGTGATTCAAAGAGATACTGATGCATAAGCTGGGGTAGGAGAGACGGATGCTGGATATGGATGGGGGATAATGGAGATGAAGGAAAACCATTGAAGGTTTTTGAGTGGGGGGATACTTCAAAGAGAAGTACCACCATGTAATTGAGCACTAGATTTGTTATAGGACTATTGGTTAATTGCCAAGGTTACCAAGAACATCAAGGCCTGTTCACCAACTGTCCAGAGGATTGACAAACTAACTCAAAACAAACACGCAAGGATTGTCCCAACATCACACATGAATCCTAGAGGAGGCAGTGTGGAAACGACATTGGAGAACCCACAAGCAGAAAAGAAAAACAAATGAAAGACCTGATCAAGACCTTACGCTCTAATTGCCCCATTCGCAGCATACCATGATATGGAAGATCGTGGCAACCTTGAGGAGGGAACAAGGAGATTGCTTGGAAAAGATACTTCAAGACCCAAAAGGAAAGATCCCAAATCAAAAGAAAGTGAAAATCCAAAAGAGAACTGTTTGCCAACGAGATGGGTAGGACGAGGTACTAACGGACCAAGATCAGACATGAGGAAAGCTATATCCTGCAAGGACCTATCGGAGAGCACCTAAGCTGGTGGATTTGGATGAGTGATGCGTCTGGCAAGCTGAACTAAGAAAGATAACACTTTGGTGACAGGAAATCTAGCTAAAGGATGCATTGGAATATCTAACCAAAGTGTGCGATGTGTGCAAGATGCTAATCAAGGAGGAACAAACACGAAAGTTGGATAGATACAACGATACTAAGCTAAAGAGGATGTACAAGCTGACAGACCAAGATATTTACAAGCAGGCTAATCAAGATATGGTACAAGCTAACAGACCAATGATAGGTATGATACAGATGGATAAAAAGCTCAGGATGAGAGGATAGCGGGATGGTTCAATGTTGTGCAAGATGCGAAAGCTAAGGGTGGGGTGATAGTGAAAGATATGGATTTGGCAGGATGTATCCAATGATGATGAGAGATTTTGTGACCAAGGATAGCTAGAGGAGCAGGATGAGATTGCTGGATAGGATGGTAGATAGCTAGGATTATGATGGATATAAAGAGATGACATTGGGTTTGCATGAGGATAGCCTAGAGCTAGATACCAATGACAAGGGAGGATGGACAAGACAAGATCTCCAAGGAATATAGTGCCCCCAATTAGAAGATAACATGCAGAAGGAGGTCTTATGATGGATGTGATAGGATTGAAGCTAGGATGGAAAAAGCTGAAGGGGTTAGGGAGATGGATGATAGCTGAGATGATTGGCTGAAGTTGCATAAGATTAGTGGATGGTGTGAGATGGAATCTGGAGGATGGAGGACAGGTGGATAGATTGGAAGATGGCGGAAGATGTCAAGAGATGACCAAAAGCATGAGGGTGATAGGCTAAGCTGGGGATGGCGGGATTACGCATGATGCTTGTTTGCCAAGTTTTCATCATGGTACTTGTCCAAGGCGCTTGAATTGCCAAGTTTTCACCAGTGGACGCTTTATTTTTCTTTTCTTTTTTGACTTTTTGACTTTGGACTTAGCTGGAATGATTTTGGCTTTCTTCAGCTATTTTGGGCTTTTTTGGGATTTTTCACTGGCTGTTGGAATGTTCAATTTTGTTGCTAGCTATTGGTACACCAGATGTGTGATTTATGCAATAGATCGGATTAGATGGGATTGGTGGTAGGAGATGGAGGGATGAAAATGTTGGAAAGGAGCATGAGATGGGGATGCTTGCAAGAGCAACATTGGCACATGTTGGAACGGGTGTGAAAAGAGCATATGGGGGATAGATGGTAGATGCGGGCGTGATGGAGGATTTGTGGAAGCGTGCTTGGGGATATAGGCACCCAAGATGGAGTTAGGAGATGGGGGACATGAGTCACTAGCTGGGGGACTAGCAATGGTGGATGCCATTATGCATTGGGTTTCAGCTTTTTTCTTGGGGATCCACATGGTTTTGGATTTTCTTTTCATAGGCATTTGCATTGTTTTGCATTCTTTGATTGGATTTTTCCTTTTTGGAGTATGTCTTTTAGAATAGACATATGATTGCCTAGGATGTGGATTTTTAGCTTTATGCATTTTGAAGTTGGCATTCACATTGCTGTGGTAAGCTTTGGGAAGATGGTTAGGAGAAGCTTTGTGAGATGGAGAGGATATGAAAGAGCATGTAGGGGGATGATGATGGATGATGTGCCCTTATATGTGCCTTTGTTGATCTTGCATAGAAATGGATGGAATAGGATTTTTATGATGGCTGATAGGAGGATGGAGGATGGTAGATTTTGGGACATAGGGACCCAAAATGGATTTAGCGGATGAAGGGGGGATATGGTAGGTTGTTTTTGGTTGAAAAGATGGTGGAGGGGGGATGACATAAGATTTCTTGAAGGAGTGATGGGAGGCTGGCATGGTGGGCTTGGAGATAGGCTTGGTTTGGGGGTGTGGTGTACAAACACCTTAAGATGGTGAGCCTTTGGATACATATCCAAGACCATGAAATCCTAGATTTTTTTGTGCAATAATAGGCTCTCTGATTCCTTGCTCTTGTAGTCCTAAACCTTGACCTTGATAATGCCATCGATTGAGCATTTGAACAAGCTGAGGAAACTTTTTGCTTGCAGAAAATGGTAGAAGTGATTTATTAGGTGTATTGCAATGGGGAGATACTGTTCTTAATTCTTCTGCTGAGAGAGGGCCATCGTGGATGAATGTAAGTGAACCAAGAGGGTAGATTATAGATGGTGGAATAGCTTGGATAGGTGGTAAGGTGGAAACATGGAGCGGAGGAGATGGAAGGATATGATCTTGATGTAGCTAGTGGGATGACAAGATACCTTGTAGTGGAGGAGATATGGCTTGAGGTTTTGGAGATGGAGGAGATGGTGAATGCACTATGGATGGAAGACATGGTACGATGATATCTTCATTTATGCTTTGGGGGATGTCAACATGCTTTTGGGTAGGATCTTGATAGGATTTGGTTTGGAGTGGATGGTGTGATAGGAGGTGAAGGGATGGATTCTTCAAAGGCAGCGGATGGATAGATGGGGGATTCAGTAGTGGAGATGGGTGAGTAGAAGATGGATGCATAAGGGTCATTACGAGAGATTTGGGAAATGCTTGGAGGTGATGTGGATAGGATTTGGAGGGATTTGATAGGTGGTGGGATTTTGATGCTTGCAGGAAGTGGAAGGATTTTAAGCAATTTGATGGATGGTATGGGGATGATAGCTATGGGAGATGGAGGTGATATTATAGATGGGGAAGCTTCATCACTGACTACTTCACATGGTTGGATTAGATGACATGGCTTATCGACTGTTGGAGGCAGCTTTTCTTGTATTTCCTCTAGGAGATTCCTTGGAGACTCATGTGTCGAAGGTGGAGGTGGATTGACAGGAATAGCTAGTGTGATGGGGGTGGAAGATTGGAAGCTTGGTTGATGGGGTGATAGAGGGGAAGCTGGAATATCAGATGGCATGACTAGATAGTTTGGAATAACTCTTGGATTTTGGGAGATGCTTGGGGGAATGGTTCTAAGGCTTTCAATATACCCATCATAGTCAACAAGATTTTCATCATCATTGGAATAGGAGGTGGCGGGAGCAAGGACAATGCGACCAAACACATCATGATAGGATTGGTACTTCATGCTTTGATGGTGAGTTTGATGGGGATGGGGTCTTGCATATGGATGAACACGGAAGCTCATGGTTGGATTTGGATTAAGCACAGATTTTGGATTGGCTGATGAAAGATTTCCTAGGGAGAGTCAAAGTTGCATGACAGACCTAAGGAGGATTGGCTAGAGATTTTTGGCTTTCCTGTGGATGGAAGACTTCAAGGGAATGTTGTCAAAAAGTGATAGTTTTTCTTTCCTATGCACTAGATTTGGTGGTGGCTGTGTCAACTTGAGGATAGACTAATGATCCTATGGGCATGACACGAGATTGACCACTTGTGGATCCCAACCTTTAGCTCAAGGTGATGAGGGATGCAAGTGACAAAGCTAGATTACCCTAGACAATGCTCTATCAGAGGGATAACCTTGGTGAGATTGGTTGATTGGTAGGATAGATTGATTGGATAGTAAATTGTGGCAAAGTGACAAAAACTCTTTAAAGGCTTGGATGATTTTGGATTGGGTTGCAACCTGGCTGGGGGGATGATTTGGATGGACTTTGGATTTGGGATTGTTCTAAGGCAAAGAACTAGATAGATTTGGTTGCATCGGGGGAGCTTGGATGATTTTCTGATAAGGCAGTGACTATGCTAAGTATGCCTTGAGTTGGAAGATTTCTGCTTTTCTGGGATTTCGACCAAAATTGGCAAACATTCATTCAAAAGCTATGAACAAACAAGCAGACAAAAGTTTTGAGCAAGCATGTCAAACACACCAACATCTTAGGAAGCTTTCTACAAGGATGAAATTTGGTTTAGCTAGGGAGTCCTCGATATACGCAAGGTACGTGAGGCCCAAATCCGTAGATGAAACCAAAAAGATGTCACACAGCCGAGAGGAGCGGTAACCCACTTCTCCTCTTTCACTTCTCAAGGGTATAAAGTTCCTTGAGGCTTAGCCCGAGTGACAAAATCTTGATTCCAAGAGAGGTGTCTTTGGATTCACCTCCCAATCTTTATACTCCGCCGGAACGCTGGAGTTGAGGTCGTCCCAAGGGGTGATGAAATCCCCAAGAAGGCCTCCTAAAAAGTGTAAAACAAGACCACATACATGATCTTGGGCTTTAAAAAACATGTGTTTATTCCAATTGATGATTTAGATTTTGTAAGCTATGATTGAAGACACTTGTGATTATGGCATACAATGTTCATTCCAATTTGACAGCATCATTAGCATAATGAAAGTCAAGAGATCGTCAACATAAAAAATGCGAGCGTTATTGAAAATGCGTCCAAAAGATGCAATGTTCATTGATTGTTAGGAATTCAAGATTGAGTGTGAGTTTTTTTTAAGCCCAAAACAAAGATGTGTGAAACTCGATTGCCAAGCGCGTGCCCGGAGGCCCTCCTCGTCAAGATTTGTCCAATTTTTATGCCCAAATGAAGTGTGAGCGAGATTAATGCACATTCAAGAAATTTAAACCACTAAAGACCCAAGTGAGTGGAGTTTGATCTTTGTGGAGCACTTAACACCCTCTTAGGTAGACCCATCCCCATAGATGGTGCTGAGATTGCAACCAATGGTTAAATTGATGGGTGATTAAAGAGGGTGAGTCCAACTAAAAACTTACTCAAAGCGTCTTTATTAGTTGTCAAAACCAATAGGCTTAGGGATTTTGGCCTAGTGTTGTTATAACTCAACCTTTTCATGTTTAGTCTATTTTAGGCTTATGTTATTAGTTGATTGTTAGGTGACTATTGCTATGTTTTTTCTTCTTCTGGTTAGTTATAATTTTTTTTGGATCTAATCAAAATATGCATGCATAGGGTTTTAGGACTTTCCAAAACCTAGTTTATCCTTTTTATAAATCTTTATGTAATAGTATCATTATTGTATTACATAGTAATTTAAATATCAAATTTAGATTATATGCTATTGTCTAAGTCAAGACACATGATATCCTAGGCATAAGTATTCTATATATATGAATATTAAGTTATTATCATCAAAGGAAATTAAAATAAATAAATGAATTTTTAATTAAAATCTATCATATCATACAACCACTACCCATGCATAAATGTAAGAAATACTTCCTTTGACCTTATATAATTTGATTCAATCATGTAATAAATCACAAAAAAATACACATGAAGATCAATAC
Organism: Cupressus sempervirens; assembly: GCA_028749045.1. Lineage (NCBI taxonomy): Eukaryota > Viridiplantae > Streptophyta > Pinopsida > Cupressales > Cupressaceae > Cupressus > Cupressus sempervirens. Next base: position 858,926,990 of record CM053793.1, read on the forward strand.
CATGTACCAGATTGATTGAAAACCTAACAACACAAATTATCTCCGAATCATATTTTTATTTTAAATCATCAAAGTAAGCAATAATACATAGTGAATGAGTTTTAAGTACCATTTATTTGTAGCATTTTCACAAAACATTTCAAACCTTTATTACAATACAATCATAAGTTTAAGTAGGATTTCAAATAGAATAAAACCAAGTCAGAGGAAGAGTACTCAGAACATGGACAAATATATTGAGGAGGTGGAGGTTGTAGGGAAGAAGGACTTTGTTAAAAAATAGAGGAAAATTGACAAATCCAAGCATCCCTTGAAGAAAATAATGAGGGTACCTTCCTCTGAGGATATGGATGACGAAGGAGAGGAAATGGAAACAAACTTGGAGGTTGAAATTGCTAACAAGAGGAAGGGCCCTAAACATGAGGATAAGAGGTCATGTCAGGAGGAGGAGGCTGGAAATGTGGGAGGTAAGGAGAAAAGCCCAACCAAATAGATGGGTCTGGAGGATTAATAGGGGAATGTTAGCCCTATTAAACCCATGGACAACCTAATGAAAGAACAAAGAAACACTTTCACAACCTCTTCTAAAGGGAGGGTTTCCACCTAGAAAAATAGATTAAGCCTTAATAGGTAAATGAACTACATAGAGGAAGGAATACATTTTGACTAACAAGATGAACCCAATTTTGGATTTTGATCCTAAAAATGGATCCAAAATGTTGAGATTAGAAAAGATAGGTCAAAATCATAGATGAAATGGTAAGATAGAAAAGAAGTGAGAAATAGGAAATAATAGATAAGATAAGATTGAGACGAGACAAGAGAAGGATGACTGTTGTCACTTAGGTTTGCACCCTTGTCCAAAGCCTATGCATGAGGACAACCTAGTGAAACATGGAAACAACCTCCAAGCTGTGGGACTTGAACTATGAGGTTGAGTCTCCGGAGAAGGCTGACTTCCTCTTACTATCAGGATGCACCTAACTACTCTTGGAGAGGAAAAGGGAGAAGGAGAGCATGAAAGCAAATCTACCTAATCTAATGTAAAGAGGTGATGCACCAAAATAGAGTGTTTAGACCAATCTCTGCCCATATATGCACTATTGAGCCATAATGAAACTAAGGATATACACATTCAGACTTGCTTTAATCTAATAATAACATGCAGATCAAAAGACCAAGATGAATGACACAAGGAAGGAGAGATTCACTTATATTATCATTCATAGGCTAGGGGGATACAATCATGTAGATTACTGATTTCTACAAAACACTAGTAAGAGGCAAAGAATTATTGCACTTTCATACTAATGGCTGAAGGAGATAAGGTAGAAATCATACAGTTTAGAGGTACAGGGGGTTTTACACTAAAATTGTAGAGCAATAGCAAAGAACAATAGAGAAAGGTCTGACCTAAACAAAATCTACAAAATTTTCCTTTATAGTGCAGGCATAACAGAGATGTCCTCTAACTATAGTTATTATACAACCACTGCATTGAAGTCCTATAGAGAATAATCATGGGGATCCAGAAGAAAATTCGATCTGAATATAGCCTTTTGGTACCATGAAATCTGATTTTAACTAAAACAGGACCTTGAGAAGACAAAGGCAACACCATTGATTGTCCTAATCAGGTAGATGGATCAACTAGGGGTGATGGAGTGCTCTTCCCTATTTCACATTCATTTCTGGTGGTTGGGATTGATTACAGAGATCAAAACGCACGGTAAAACCTGATTTCTTATCATTTTCTAGTGCATGAATCAACAAGATCAACAAATCAACCTATCTCGGCACTGGGATGAGCCATGTGGACCAATAATCTTTTATCTTTTCACCACCCCACAAAGTCTGCCCGAGTTGACCATGTCTTTCATTACTAACTGTGCCACCTTGTAAACCCTGATTGCGACGGTCACATTAACTGTCGACTGCATCTAACCGTTACTACCTTAACTGGACCCATTGAGACATGTGTCGTTGAATCACTATCTCACTATACATAAATTTTGAGCTCCTTTCCATAGCGAGATAGCAAGGACCATCGATCTGTTGCCATCTGACGACCTTGAAAATACACCCAATCTGTCAGTGTGCTGACCAATAGAAACCTAGCCTTTTCCCAACTTGTCCAGTAAGTTCTTGCTTTTGCAGCCTGCCAAGGGAAACATGACCCACCACTCCACATGTCACCAGGTCGCTAACTCGCTATACCTAAACAACATGCATCTTCCCATAGCAAGTTAGTGAGGACCATAGATCCATGCTGATCTGATGATGAGTAAGACACACTAAAGAGACTGGCCCACATTTTGCACTGTCATCACCCTAGCCAATGAGAAATCAACCAATTTCCAACGTGTCATTAATCTATACACTCATTCCTGAGGCATCACTAGTTCAAGGTCCACCCTGTGGCTTATGGAACAAACCTGGCCCCACAAAGACACACGGCAGCAAATTGCTATCTCGCTATACATATCCTTCAAGAAACTTCCCATAGTGAGATAGCGAAAGCCATTGATTTGAGGTCAATCCAAGGGTGAAGAAACTGCATTAGGCATTCTAAAGATTGGTGGGTCCCATACTCGCTATGTCGCTATGAGTAAATAACTTGCAACTTTCCATAGCGAGATAGCGAGGACTGTTGATTTTGCATTGATCTGACGGTCGAAATCCTTCTTGTGTTTTATAGAAGGGGGGTGGGTCTAGGTACTGATGGCATCAAAAAAATACATAGCTAGCAAAACAAAGCCCCACTTAAGCATTGTCACCCTTCCATGTCGCATGAGGTCCCACCAAACACTCATTTCATAGTGACTTGCTATGTTGCTAATGGCGAGATGCTTGAGTTTTTTGATAGCGAGATAGCGAGTGCTGGGGGATTTATCCAAACTCGGTGCTAGAGAAACAAATCGAACCACCTCTGCCAAATTGGGCCCGCTGATCCACATGGAAAACACTCACTATGTCGCTATAGCTAAAGGTCGAGCATTTTCTCATAGCGACATGGCAAGGGCCGTAGATCCTGAGATCCATTGGCAAGAGAGTTGTGGGTCTGCAGAAATGTTAAAGCACAGTCACTTAGGAAATAAAGAAATAACCTAAGGTTTTGATCATTGATTTTTTGATATTTCCAAGGCATTAAATATTAACTAGAAGTGGCTATTGGATAGGCTGGGCATACAAATTTGAATTTTTGGCAGGAGACAAAAAATGGCAACAATGACCACAGTTAGCTGACATGTCCATAAAAGATAAAGAAAATAGCTCTCTCAACATGCAAATGCAAAACTAACTTCTAAGCTATAATGAACCCTAAAATGCAAGCTAGTATGAAAAAGGTGCAACTGCAAGGGTTATATAGGTAGGTCCTAGTTTTTATCATCGAGCCTTATTAGGGATATTGAAAGATCATACAATCATCACTAGCGTGAACTATGAGGATATGAATATAATCTATATTAGATGGAATGCGTGGGCATCCAACCTAAGAATCAAAGACATGTAAGTCAAGATGACTAATGCAGTTAGATTCCCTATGTTTAGTATAGAAAGATTACACCTGTATCAAGGCATGAGGACCAGGATAACCTCAGAGTGCGGTCTTGCAAAAATAGACAAGGATGATACATTGTAGGCCCAAAGTGTCAAGTAGGACAAGCACAAAAGTTCTCAACACCTTAGATTAACAAAGTAACCCACAAGTAGAAAGAAAGTAATCATGTTCCATGCCCCCAGTCTTCTAGTCCATGACATCCTCGAAAGACTATTAGGGAGGGTACACTCAAGAAAGAAATTGACATTGACATCATACAAAGAAGACAAAGTTCATCATAGCTTAACAAGTTTAATTTTTAAGTGCATGTGTACGTCACGTGACTATCTCTTGTAGGACTCAAGTTTTCCAATGAGTAGTATCACAAAATCCTAGACTATAGCCAAAGTATCTGATAAGTGTTGAGAAACACTCAATGTCAAGGGGAAGTGTTGAGAAACACTATTGAGCAAGCTGCCAAAGAAAACACCTATACATAAAGAGACATTGGTAAGCTAAGAAGTTTGTTCCCCCTAGACCTAGACGAGAGTTAGTTCCAAGCTAGGAAAGGAAAAAGAAAGTTGAATGATATATGAGCTCAAAGCAAGATAGAGATAGACATAAGTGAAAAGATCTCAAGTGGCATCTATTTCCAGGTTTTCAACACTTGGCAAAATTTTTCTAAGATGTTTATAATTTTTTTGTATTTTTTGAAAATTTGATATTTTTTTTTTGTGATGCATCAAAGAACCTATTGCTAGGTTTTCACTAAGATGATCAGACATATTCTAATTTTAAGGATTTTTCAGCATCATATATGATTTTTTGAATTTTTTAGAATGATTTAGAGATCACTAGTTCTCAAGCAAGATCAGATCATTTTTCCCTAATGTCTAGCAAGGTGTAGGACATGATGGAGTAGCAATTTAGTGGATAAGAAGAGATGGATAGGCAAGCAAGAATGCTTGAAGCAAGTGAAAGGTGATCCTCAAGGACTGACTCCTTAAGACTACCCAAGCTAGGGAAATATAGCCATATGAAGCACATTTGGGATAAGCCAAGAAATCCATGAAAGGAGATAGCATGTAGGAGAAGCAATTAAAGCCAATAAGAGAGATAGAATGAAAGCATGTAATCTAAAAGAGTAGACATGTCAAGAGATCTGAGAAACATGTTTTTATTTATTGTGATCAAGACCAAGAAGTTGACTGGATATGATAGCAATGGGATAGAGAAATAAGAATAAAGCTAGATATTAAGGCTATGAGTGAATGAGAGAGCGCAATAGTTAATCTTGTGGATAAGATAGCCAATATGCAAGGATAGCTCAACATTGTCAATATTAAAGAGAAGGAATAGATGGATGATGGAAGAATTATGCATGATGCCTATTTACCAAGTTTTCATCATGGTACTTATCCAATGCACCACAAGAAGTGGTTTTCACCATGGGATGAATTTATTTCTCTTTACTTTTTCTACCAGGATGCCACAACAAGTGGTTTTCACCAAGGCACATTTTTTTTCCTTTTCTATTTTTTAGAAAGAGCTCAAGATTTTCAATTTTGATAGTGCTCCTATAGGAGATAAGTCATGATAAGCCAAGACCTTATAAAGGTATACTCAAATATGTTGATAGGGTTATGGAAGGGAGATAATAGTAGGAGGAGTATATGGAGGATAAGAGTTCATGTCTTGAAAGAACCAACCGATCATGGATAGCAAGTAAGTGTAAGCTTTATAGGATTTCATGAGGGTAGCTAGAATATTATAAAATATTAACATTGACACACCTTGAAGGGTGTTGGAATGATGGAGGAATCGTGGATGAAATAGCTTGAGGTTTAGATGTATGAGGTAGAAGAGAAATTTTGGAAGAAGATGAAATGGAAGGATTTGGAATCTTTTTATGAAGATGTTTGGAAGAAGATGGAGTGTAGGCCTTTGGAAGCTTGAATGTCATCTTTTATTTATTTTCAATATTCAAGTCATTCAAGAGAAACTTGGGAATCCATATAGCTTTAGATTTTTCTTTTTCTTTGGATTCTTTAGAGTGCATTTATTCAATGATGGGTTTAGGAACCCATATTTTCTTTGATTTAGTTCTTTGGGTAGTAGACCTTTTTTGTCTCTTGAATGATTTTTCTTTCTTAGAATTCACACGTCGATTAGATGGGACATAGTGATCTTCATTTTTCAATGGATTCTTATTTTTATTCTCACTTCCAAAAGACTTGGGAATTGTGTACAAACAATTTTGATATGACAAGTTTAGATAGATAGATGAATGAATATGTCAAGGATGAGCATATTTTTTGATCTTGAGGTATGATAGGAGAGCTAGGAATGAAAAATGTAGGATATAAAGGAACATACAACCCCAATATGGAAGGAAGGTTTGAAGGTTCTAGCTTAGATGGATAAGGACCAAGGATAGATTTTGGAGATGCAAATGGGTAGTGAGTGGGGATATCAACATCTTTAGAGTGAGCAATGTAACCATGGGCATTAATAGACTCATGAGTAGCTTTGATAAGAGAAACACCTTTACCAAGAGCATTTGAAGATTGAGCATAGTTTTGAAATGGATATGGAGAAGTAAAACATGAGGGGACACTTTGATCTTGACATGTTTCTTTAGGTAGCATTGGAAAAGAACTTCTCTCATGATCTTTAGTAATTAGCTCAATGTAAATTGTGGAAGTGGTGTCTTCATCATATTTAGGAGATGGAAAAGACATAAGATACAGAGGCGTGAAATTATAAAGAAGATGAAAGGATGCTTGATCTTGATCTTTCTTGAAATTTGTATCTTTAGCTCTTTGAGAGTTCTCTTGACATAGAGCCACTTCTAAGGACATAGGAAAATATGAGGTTTTCATGATATGATCTTGAAGAGGTAATGAAGGAATAGTTGAAGTAGGCATAGAATTGCATGGAGGTTGAGGATATTTAGTCTTAGTAGCATTGAAAAGGTTTGTAGCCAAGTGAATGCTAGCTTGGTTTTATTTTAGAGCTAGCCCTTGAGAGTATGCATAGTCCATATGGAAAGCATTAGGTTCTTTTTTTGATGGAGGTATGTCGAAAACATTTGAAGTTTTAAGAGATTCATGAGTGTTGGAACAAGTAGGGGTGTCAAGGAGACCATCACTAGGTATAGGTTCATAAAAATGATCTTGCTTAAGAGAAGTATCCTCATCAGATGAGTCATTAGAGGTATCAACAATCTCATCATCAATAAGATCTTGGATTTTATGTTTCATATCAATATAATCTAAAGTATTGTGCTCATTATGTCAATGATAAGAACAATAGATATCCAAGAATGGGTTTCCATATGAGCTAGATTTAGGAAATGTGATGAGCTCATTAGCAAGAAGCATTTGCAAAGTAGCATCATAAGAATATTTCAACAGAGTAAAATTTATCTCAAAAGTATGCCTAGAATCTTTGAGTTCATAACATGCATCCATGTCTTCATCATAACAGTCAAAGATAGGAATTTAATGAAAGTTTGACACAGACTCAAAGGAAGTTTTAGTTGCTACCTCTCTAAAGAGGTCTTTATATCTAGTTGATGAAGACAATTATTTTCTTGGAGTAGAACATGTAGAGATAGAAGAAGAAGATGACCTTAAAGAAGGTGAATTATGGACATATAGAGGGTTAGAGAGAGAATTGCATGATGATGTCATTTGTTCCTCTACATTTTCTCAAATCTATAGTATGTTTTTATCATGCCCTTAATGAGATTAAGATAAGTGGGGTCATGAGTATTTTAAAGTTTATTGTATTGAGTGTATAAGCATTGCAATTCCCTAAAGAGATCAAACAACTTAGAATCATCTAGAGTTAGTTGAGATTTGGTAGCACAAGCTTTGAATTCCATAGTTGTAGACAAGAAGCCAAACATGAAAGAGACAAAGGTGACACAAGATATCTTGATGTCCAAGCTAGAAAGGTAGAGTGTTCACTTTTCGAGATAGAGAGAGTGACTTGTCAAGCAAAGTATCCAAGCAACTTACAATACTAGTGACTCAAGTCAAGAACTAGGAAAGAATCCCAATAGCCAAGTAGATAGAGAAAGCAAGATGACAAGTGAAAACATTTCCCAATCAAATAGTGTAGTCAAGAGATCAAGGTAGCATTTTCAGCCAAAAAGAAGGTCCTAGTAAGTTGACATGGACCAAGAAAGTGGAAGAGTCCAAGAGAAGCTAGACCAAAGATACATTTTAAGAAAGTTCAAATAGTGAAAAAAAAGTCAAATGATGAAACTCCCCCTAGTAAGCAACATAAGAAAAATGTTTAGACTTGGTTGACAAAGTTGATAGCATAGCAAGTTCAATTTTAAAAAGAAAGATGTAACACATGGACTAGTCTTAAAATAGTCAAGCAAGGGACAAAGAAACCTTGCATGATACAAGCATACATGAGGTCTCAAAAGATAGCCCTAGAACTATCGTCATGTGTATGTTCAAAAAAATTTCATGGGTCTTTTCACATGTGAACACATTCCAAGAAAAACTACCTAAGGTCACAGTTCATTACTCAAAAAATTGGCCCATGCTTGATGCCCCCTCACCTCACACAAAGCGGTCTCCCATAATAGATGTTGGCTTTTTCATGGAAATTCTAATGGCACAACCAAAGGGACACAAATGGTGAGTGTAAAATCTTGGGGTGATCAGGGTAATCCTCTAGGATTGATCCTTGCACCAAGATATTGAGTGGTAAAAGAGGGTAGCTTCTAATCTTATGGTGTTTAGAAAGGGCTTCCATTCATAGTACTCCTCTTTCTCCCAATACACAACTCCTTATCTTGTGGTAAGTAATAGACCTCATAGCCACAAGAGTACTTTAAACATTCTTATGTAGTGATTTCCTCATGGTCCCAATCCCACAAGTAATCTCACTAGATGAAGACAAACACTATGTCTATCAAGGTTTTGTGTCCTTGATATCCTTGAGTTTATACTAGGTTGGAGGATCCAGGTTTCTTGTCCCCACTTGGGTCATTCCTCTTGATCTCTCAAGAGCAGGCCCACTAAAGGATTCTAGACTGAACAAAATGGGTTTGCTTTGGAGTTTAAAATTTTTGATTCACCTTAAGGGTGAAGAGAAAACTCTCCTATTCCAATTGCTTCCACAAAACACACCAAGTAATGCTCATGTACCCCTTACTCCACCTTAGTATATCAAATGGGTCAAGATTTCTTATTCACCCAAAGGTGAAGAGCATACTCTCCTACCAAGTGACAAACTTAAGTAAGTAATTATGTTCATAGAAATGAAAAAAAAAAAATCTAATGCCACACATAAAAATAAATAAAGCAAAAAAAAACTTTTTGGTTTGTTTGTTTATTTTCTTTGGGCAGCCCTGCAAATGAGTGTTAGGAGCCCTTTTTGCAATTTTTATCTTTGACATGTATTCTTTTGAGCAATGAAATAAGAAATTCCATACAAAACAACCAATGTTAGGGAATAATAACCTAGTAAGGCCAGAAACACAAAGTGATTAGTTACCTCAAAAATTTAAGTTATCTTTTAACCAAGTGTATGCAAAGTAAGTGCAAGCTAATAAAAAATGCTCTCATTTTTACTCTTTGCTTTTCACCTAGTCAAAAACATTATACTTGTTTGCTATGATATCAAATTTGAAAATAGAAATCAAAAGAAGAGACCCTAGATAAAAACTAGAGAGATTTCCAAAAATGCAAGAAATTAAGCAATATCTCTTAATTTGTGCCCCAAGGACCCATTGTCCCAAAATAGACTAGTTTTTACAAATTGAATCATGGTGCCCTAATATGAGTTCAAAATTCAAAACATAAAGAACAAACCTCCTCTAGAATTTAAAAACCTTTCTAAAAATGTAAGTTTGTCTAGAAAAGTTTCTGATTTGCAACCCAAAATAATTTTGTATGAAAAAAAAAATCATAACTAACACACATTAACTCACAATAATCTGAAAATGGGATAGAGATAGATTGGATGCATATCAAACCTACAAAAATAAATTCAAATCATCAATCCAAGCGTTGTGAAAGATATGATCAAATCTTTGGAAAACTATCATTTTAGCCTTCAAATGAATCTACACAAGGGTTAGCTATAAAACTAATGTGAGAAACTTGCAAAATCACTTGATTAGATCTAATATGTTGCTGTAAAAAACTAGAATGGGAAATGAAACTAAAATGAAAATAAATGGAGCTAGAAAATTGATTCAAGCCCTAGAATGGGTGCCAAAAATGTGTATGAAAAATGTGGACACACTTCTATAAACCATTATTCTTGAGAATACTGATGAATGAGAACATCTCAAGAGATGACTTATAGCTTCCTATTTATGACGTGCAAGAGCTATCAGATGGTGGCTTTCAAGTGAACCTAGCTATAAAAACTCTTTCAAGGTTCACCATAGAATGGAATATTCAAAGAGTAGAAGCAAGAGTGCTAATATCAAATAGTCCAAAATGAATGTAATGCAAATGAAAGCTAAGCTAGAGAAAGTAGAATGCCAGCTAAACTAGAAAATAAGTATTACAACCTCTATTTAGACTAGATGATTTAAGTTATAAGCATGGAAAGAAACTAGAATGAATGAGAAGCATGAAGAATGAAGGATAGAAGATAGAAGAAGAGGAGCTCCGCAAGTATGAGATCTTCAATCCTGCAATGTAACATTAGTAAAAGAGTGGAGTTGTGAAGTGAGGAAAGAGCTCTCCCTTTTAAAGAGAAATGGATGATAGAGATTATGAGGCAAGATGCATGTGATCAAGGGTGGAGTTTTAAAGTGGGAGTGATCGATGTGCACAAGCATTTCCACCAATCATGATGAAGAGTCAAATTTTGTGCCCCATGCGAGACAAAAATGTCTTTTCTTTTACTTTTAAAAAGGGAAACATTTTTGTGTGTGCAACTTAAGATACGAGATGAGTGGGTAATTTTATTTAATTAAAAGGGGGACATGTTCTTTTAATTAAATATGAGCTCAGGATAAAGTGGCCAAACTATAAGATAGAATAAAATAAATGGATTTTTGGAGATTTGATCAAGGATAAGCATTAGATAAATTATGCAAAATTACTACAAAGGGGGCTCATAGTCTAGATGTGTTGACATTCTAGTCATGTTTGTTAATAGTGACATACACTTATTTAGATTGTGAGTTCATACTGAGCATATTACATAGTTAATAGTGTTAACCAAGCATTTCAGTTGCTATCAAGTCTTGTGGAAAGATTTTAGTTTAAACCAAGTAGTTACTATGGAGTTGAATATCAGCAATGTAAACTAGCATTTTACTGTATGCCAAGTTTACTAGTATAAACTGAGTTGTGCAATGTTTACCAAGTTCAAAGTTGATGTGATGCGAGTCCAATGTTGATCGAGCTACTCAGTGTTAACCAAGATACTTAGTTTATACCGAGCTTGAGGTGATAGTGTTTATCAAGCTATGTAGTGGTAACCAAGTGATTCAATTTATATGACAAGTTTCACAATATTCACCAAGTCACCAATGCAGACCGAGTTCAAGACTAATTGGAAGTGATTAGTATGGATTGAGCTTCTACATCTACCAAGTGCATGACAATGTGAAGTAGTGACAGTGGATGTTGAGTATCAAAACCTCACCGAGTTAGTTTTTAGAGCCCAAGTTTCTACACTTTGGTTGACCTTGAAATATTTTGTTTAAACTTGTATTGTGGCCAACTTTGTAATTGTGTAATTCGATTGATATATATGTAATGTATTGTATCACATCCAAAATATGTATGGAATTGAAAAGGAAGTAATGTAATCATTATAAAGGAGTAGAAGTGAAAATTAAAAAGGCTACAATAGTATAAGGAGCAGCAAAGATTCATCTATCATAGCAAGGTGATTTATACACTTAGAGAAATCTCATTCAGCAAACCAAGTTACAGATTAGAGATCAACTACTGCTTCATCCTAACAAGCGGATCAGTCAAATCCTTTAACAAGGTAGATCAAATAGTCTTATGTAAATCTCTTTATGGAGTGCATACTTCATTGTATGCTTGTAAATCCTTTTGCAAGGTGGACCTAGTAGTCCTTATTGCTCCTAACATGGCCGATCATCAAAAGTGATCAATGTAAGCCTTAACAAAACAAATTTATATTGTAGTACTAAAGCTTGTGTGTATCTTCCCCACCCTAGTTTTACTTTCTATTTGGAAGGTTTCTAGGTCACCAAATCTATGTGTCAAAGTGTTATGTATGCTTTCATGTTTTTAGTTTCTCATGCATGAAGTTAGATCAAAATTCATATAAAGGATTAATTTCTAATTGGGATGAAAGTTTTAGAAGTTATTGATTCACCCCTCCCCTCTCAGTAACTTAGTTTGTCATGATATTTCCATCAATTGGTTTTAGGGCATTGTTGTTCTCAGATAAAAGTCTAACAACTTGAGCAAAGATCAAAGACCATGGTGATATTTAGACTTGACAATGTTATTGACAATGAGAAGCTAGATTTGGAAATGGCTATTGCCCAACTCAAGAAAGCAAAGGAGAAACTCTCTCAATCCCTGAAAAGAAGAAAAGATCTTGCAATTCAAATGAATGATCATCTCTACATTGAAGAAAGAATTGAATACCTTCATTCAAATAGCCTAGATGAAGCCAATGAAGCAATCAAGGAACTCCTAAAAAAGAATCATTCACTACAAGAAGAAGTAAGAATACTAAGAAGAGAACAAGAAATTTAGTTAGTAAGACTATGTGAAGTTATGGAAGAGAAAAAAAAGATAAAAGAAGAAATAGAAGGAAAATACAATGAGATTCAACATTTATCCCTTCAAAAAGTTGACTTCATAAATCAAATCAACAATGCAAATGAAGAAATATCACGTCTAAGGTCAGAAAATGAAAGATTGCAAAATGATCTAAACTCTAAAAGGCAAACCAATGAAAGAATGTTGAAATCCCAAGTAGACTTGAATCAATTGAATGAACAAAGTCACTTTAGACAAAAAGGAAAAGAAATAATTGGATATATAGAAGAAGGAGAATCATCCAAGCAAGGAGCTCAAAAGAGTCAAATACCTACTTGCAATCACTATGGTAAGATAAGTCATACATCAAACAAATGTTGGAGCAATGGGAAGGAAAAATTCAATGCAAAGTGCTACAATTGCAATCATCATGTTCATAAGGCTAATGAATGCAAAGATAAACCAAGATTTGAAGGTAAATTTCAAAAATGTAAGAAATATGGACACAAGTCATCAGAATGCAAAACCAAGATATTGAATCCAGCAGAATAAATTGTAAAATCTATATTTGGTTGGGACTACAACACCTGATGCAAATGTCATTAATGTGGGAAATTTGGACACATTGGAATGAATTGTGTAAAGCATCATTTGAGGAAAAGAGATACTACTAAAAGATGTTTCATTTGTACTAAAATTGGTCATCTTGCCAAGAACTACATGATTACTGAAAGAATTGAAGATGAAAAGAAGACAAAGGCTAATAACATCATAAAATAGATGAGACAACAATGGGTTCCAAAGTCTACAAAGAATGAAAATCCAAGAGATGATGAAATCCACCATTTCTACTTGGTCTCTCAAAAGAGTGGTGGAATCTTGATACTAAATAAGACATTAGATATCAATTCCAGTCAGCAGGATGAAGGATCCAAACTAGCATTCAAGATGCAAAAGGGATCACCGAGTAACAAATGAAAGTTATCACTGAGCAAGGTTGGGTTACTGTCTTACCGATCAAGGATGGGTTACATACTCTACCGAGCAAGGTCGGGAGTAATTAAGATGTGTATGGTTATCGAGTCACAAAGACTTCATCAAGTGTTCAATAAAATAAAGTTGATGAAAGTCTGTTAATTCAATTAATATTCATACCAAGCATTTATAACAAAATTTGATAAAAGGAATGAAATCGAAATCATTTTTACCATGAAATTTCAAGAGTTATTGTGCAATGCAAACTTCAAGAGCATTTAAGAAATTTGAGTGAATTGTTACCAAAGTTTTCAAATTCTCTCAAACCCTATTGAGTGAAGATGGCATCCAGTAGCAACAAGGAAAAGCAAGGTTTAGATATGCTAGTTCGTGGTGTAGAATGGAAGGTAGTAGACTTCAAGCTCACTCCTATAATCATTGAAACCCTAGGCTCGAGTGGAGCATAATCTCAAATTCCTTCCAAGGTACTCTTAATCAATGACATCTATTCTCATTTAAAATTTGAGATTCAAGAAATCAGTACACTAGAAATGGATGAAACCCTAGAAAGGTTATGTTTGAATGGCATTTTGAAACCCAAACATCAACATCTTGAGGCTAAAGCATTAACCCATATTCCTCACATGCCCCATGAATTCCAAGTGAAATGGATTAGGTTTATTCTCAGTTAGATGCACAATGGACAACTATGGTTGGATCAACCAATTTTGATCACAAAGAAGATGATTCATAGGATCACTAGTCTCCCCATGCTGGCAAAAACTAAGATGACCAAAACCCTAGGTCAGGTTGAATTGGAGAAGAAAACCCTAGAATAGTGGGATGGAAGAGGTATGAAACTAAGTAGAATAACTGATATAGAACTAAAGTTTGGCATCCATATCATTGCACACAAGATCTATAGTTCAAGCAGGTTGAATAGTGTGTTGTGCAAGGCAATAGAGTTAGCATACAAGATAGTCAAGAACAACCTTTCTTTTGACCTTGCTGAGCTACTGTTGAAACAATTCAACAAGAACACGGAGAGCATTAGAACATCAAAGAACAATCCATGTAAGTTTGGCTCTCTATTGGCATGCTTATTCTTTTATGTTTAGAAATTCTTTCCTTCAAAAGGCATTGATGTATGTCAAAAATATGTGCTTGAACTCTATGAAATTAATGAGTACATTGCTGAGATGGGTAAAATTTATAATAGTATTATGGATAATTATTTTAATGCATTCAAGGGGAAAATGAATAATAGATTCTAAAATCCTAAGAAACTAGTTGAGGATTATAAGGATGATATATGTTTTATGGTAGATAGTGATAGACTATACATTCAAGTAGTTAGGCCTAGAATTGCATGGGTGAAACATCTTGGATATGAGGTTAATATTGATGAAATGAAAGATATTATTGAGACACTAATTAATGAACCAGTTGATCCTAAGGTAACCTATTTTGGTACATATGATGAAGCCAAGGCTAGGATAGAATTGGAGATCAAACTCCCCTAGGCAATAAATAAAGGCAAGAAGATAATTGCCAAGTTGAAAACAAGTTCAACTCTTTTATTAATTGAGGGAAAAGGTGAAGATTAAGAAGCAGAGGATGAGGAAAAATTAGAGGAGGAAGAGCCACTAAAGAAAAAGGGCAAGGTAATCATTACCAAGCCTACTAAGCCATCCACTGCAGTGTTCACTAGGAGATCCTCTAGGAAGAAATCAGACAAGGAGAAGACATAATATTTAGGAAACCTCCACCCACCTTTGAGGATAGATTGAAGGATTTTCAGTCAGGGGCTGACATAACCAAATTCAAGGCATTGAAGTATGCAATTAGGACTAAAGTAGAACAAAAGTAGATTGAAGATCTAGTGATGGATAAAATGGGTAAATGGAAATACTCACCTGTTCATCTTACACTTTAGATTCCTAGTGTTTTGATGGATAAGATCAAGCCAAGATGGGAATTTGCAAAGAAAACTACTAAAGATATATATGAGAAAACCCTTAGGAAACTTATGCCAAGCCTAACTAACAAGGAAGTGAAGTAATCCTTGAAGAAGAATGAAGAAAAACTAACCTTGAAATTCAACAATTTCCTTGTATTGATGAAAGACATAGAGCATGTTGTGAAGAATTCAACAAATACATGGAAGAATGTATATCTTCTTTATAAACTGAGCAATTTTACACTAAGCATGAGTGACAAAGATGATGATGATAAAGAAGAAAAAGATGAAGAGGAAAATGATGAAGAGACAACACATTTTGATAACATTGATAATGAAGAGGAACAAGAGCAAGAGGCTACCTAGGAAGAAACTCAGGATACCGACCCAGTTTGCTACAATAGTTATAGCCTCACTTCCTCATTCTCCAAGAAAAGTATTGACAACATCAAGCATGGAGAAAACCCCTACAGGATTGATTGTGTCCAACACTCTAAGCACAACCATCTAATCAATCTTTGCACCAATACAATTGAACACATTATTGACTGAAGTGCCAAGTACTTCATCTACCAAGCAGAAGACTCTTCCCTCTTCAATAGTTTTGGATACATCAATTTTGGCTTTAATAGGTACTTCTACTAGTATTTCTACAATAAGTGCAGTATCAATTTTTGCAGCAAGCCCCACTATTTCTACTGTTGTTTCCATTCCAAGTACACAAGCAACAAGTGCAAGGAAAGTTGAGACCAAGCCTCAACTGAGCACAAAATGTTTGGGTAAGGGAAAAGAAAACGAGGAGGATGTTGATCTTGATGAGGAAATTGTGACTCCAAATTGGGATATTTCAAAACTTACTCTTGATCAAATGCAAATATTTGGAGAATTGCTCGAAAAGAAAGCCAAGCAATAGAGACTAAGAGAAGAAAGAGATAAAGAATGCAAAATCCTTGAGGATGCCAAGAATATTTTGGTAGAGGCTATAGGTATAGAGATTGATTCTTCTCAACTAGTTTTGTTTTAGTTGGAAGAACAGTCCAGAAGTATAATGAAGATCTAGATGGACAAGATAAATTATTAGAACACATTGGTCAACAAATTTCCATTTACCAAGTAGAATTATCTACTATTTTGGGTTCTCTAGAAACTTCTTGTACAAATTTAACCTTACTTTTTGGTAAACTATGTGATATTCCAAGCTTTACTATGGAAATAAAGGACAAATTGTCCAATATTGATGACGATCTCAAAGCAAGTGCTTAGCAATTACAGCTTGACCCAAGTTCAAGCTCTACACATTTCAAGATGATAAGATCTTTGACTGATATGCAGGCTGAATTGCTTAGAGAAGAAGCAAGAATTAGGTCTACATTGGTAGATATTCAAAATATGGTACTCCCCAACATGGATACACTGCAAAAGAAAATTGCACATTTGAAAACCCTCATCCATGATAATAATTTCTCTATTGCAAACCACATGATTGAGTTGTCAGTAGAAGTGTAAATTGCACTACACACATGCAAGGTCTTGCAAGAGGACTGGGACAAGAATTTGGTACTCATGTTGAAGGTACATGCAGACTTCTTGTCTCATTTTGGCATCACTTTGTAAATATATATAGAATAAATCTTTGGCATTAATGTCAAAAAGGGGGAGAAAGATGTAAAACTATGTAAAGGAGGAGAACGATGTAAAAGTTATGGGGGAGAAAATGTATTGTAAAAAATAAATGTAAAAATCCTTACCATGTACAAAAAATAATGACAAATGGGGGAAATAATAAAAAATAAAATAAATTAAAAAATGCCTAAATATGAAAAGAAGAGTGTACAACAAGTATATAGAAAGGAGATGTATTCAGATGTATAGTATACTATATATTATACTATGGAGGAGCCTTACCATGAACATGAATATATCTTACAAACAATTTTGAAAAATCTCAAAAATAGTATACTCTACTGAGTTGGAGATAAAAAGTGATGGATAAAGGTACTTAGGAACTTTTTGAATTAAATTTTGACTGATAAGTGCTTTTTTCACTAATTCCAAAGGGGGAGATTGTTAACATTCCAACCATGTTTGTTATTAGTGACATACACTTATTTAGATTGTGAGTTCATATCAAGCATATTGCATAGTTAATAGTGTTAACCAAGAATTTCAATTGCTACCGAGTCCTACAATTGCTATCAAGTCTTATAGATAGATTTTAGTTTGAACTAAGTAGTTACTATAGAGTTGAAGCTCAACAGTGTAAACTGAGCATTTCAGTGTATGACAAGTTTACCAGTGTAAACCGATTTGTAGAGTGTTTACTGAGTTCACAGTTGATGTGATACGAGTCCAATGTTCACCAAGATAATTAGTGTTAACCAAGAGACTTAGTTTATATCAAGCTTGAGGTGATAGTGTTTACTAAGCTATGCAATGGTTATCAAGTGATTTAGTTTATATGACAAGTTTCATAGTATTTTCCGAATCACCAATGCAAATCGAATTGAAGAATATTTGAAAGTGATTAGTATGGATTGAGCTTTTATATCTCTCGAGTGCATGATGGTGTTGAGAAATGATAGAGGATGCTAAGTATTAGAACCTCACCGAGTCAGTCTTCAGAGCCTGATTTTCTACACTTAGGCTGACTTTGTAATATTTTGTGTAAACTTGTATTGTGGCCAACTTTGTAATTGTGTAATTGGATTGACATAAATGTAATGTATTGTATCACATCCAAAATATGTATGGAATTGAAAATGAAGTAATGTAATCATTATAAAAGAGAAGAAGTACGAATTAGAAAGGCTAAAATAGTATAAGGAGCAACAAAGATTCATCTATCATAGCAAGGTGATTTCTACACTGAGAGAAATCTCATTTAGCAAACCAAGTTGCAGATCAGAGATCAACTACTGCTTCATCCTAATAGGTGGATCAGTCAAATCCTTTAACAAGGTAGACCTAACAATCTTATGTAAATCTCTTTACCAAGTGCATAATTCATTGTATGTTTGTAAATCCTTTTGCAAGGTGGATCTAGCAGTCCTTGTTGCTCCTAATAGGGTAGATCATCAGAAGTGATTAATATAAGCCTTAACTAACCAACTTTATACTGCAGTACTAAAGCTTGTGGGTATCATCCCCACCCTAGTTTTACTTTCTATTTGGAAGGTTTCTAGGGCACCAAATCTATGTGTAAAAGTGTTATGTATGCTTTCATGTTTTAGTTTCTCATGCATGAAGCTAGATAAAAATTCATATAAGGGATTAATTGCTAATTGGGATGAAAGTTTTAGAAGTTACTAATTCACCCCTCCCCTCTCAATAACTTAGCTTGTCATAATATTTCCAGCATAGATGACCATTTTTGGGTGAGTACACACACCTTCATAGGTGCACACTAAGACCCCTAGGCTAAAGAACCCCACCCCCTCTTTACTCACCTATTTTTCTCTTGATCTCCCCTACACAACACCTTCAGACACTCTACAATTGCACATGTCTGAAGGTCCACAGATCTACACATCTATTGCATCTACATGTTTAGAGGTATACAAAACATTTATTGAGGATGTGCAGGTGTGTACCATTAATAGGTATCATGTGAGAATAAACACTAAAGCCAAGTCCCCCCTAAAACGACTTTGTATTATCATGTGCATAGTTGTGTACATGTGCAAGTGTGGAAAGTGCATAACTATACACTTTGTCTTAACAAGTCTATATGTAGGTGCACTAGGTGTGCAAGGTGCACACATGCATATTCATCTATTTTTGGTCAATTTTTCGTCAATATGAGTCATGCATTAGGGTCATTATAGGTTTTTGACATCGATGGTACTAAAATTTCTCTCTTTTGTGCAGATATAATGGCACTGTCTTCATCCTCTATGGTAGTAAATATAATACCAAAGTTGATCACTTTCAAGTATCAAGGAACACCAAAGAAATCTTGGTTTCAAGACAAACATTCTGAGATCAGAGACACCAAATTAGGGTATATTGAATGGAAATTTTTTTTTGACCCTATGTAACAAACCAAAGGAGAGGTCATCCATACTCTTAGTGCTTATCCCAAGTGGGTTGGTGAAAATTTCTTCTCACCCAATGTTAGTTCAATCATCTAAACTGATCATGACCTTAGCTCACCACTATGTTCCAAAGGAGGTGGTAAAGAGTGTGACTGGAGAGATAGTCTTGGACCTCAAACCTTGAAACATTGAGGTCTTCCACCTTCTATGAGTAGACCAATACCTCTAGATCACCTATGATGGTACAAACAGATGGTATAGAGAGAATGAGATAGAGACCAAAGAGTTGGTACAAGGGAAGTACCTAATCAACATAACACCCTTGGGAAGAATAGCTAGAGATTTTGACATGACCAAAGGTTACATGATTGATGATATTAGATACTCAATTATTTTTCTAAGTACATATATGGGCCTTCCTGTAGTAATTCATCTCGAGACATAGATGGTACATTTTGTAGAAACCATCAAAATAGGTAAGATGCTTATTGACTGGGCCACAATACTAAGTGATAATCTAGATGAGTAGTTAATTTTAGTGAAGAATGACCCCCACTTCTACATGAAGTCCTATATGGTATATCATTTGGTAGAAAGACCTAGAGACTATCCATGGTTGTGTAGAAAAGAAAGCATGCAGGATGTACACACTTGACCTTGTGTAGTTTACCCACAACTTGTAAAGAAGAAACTCACACTATAGAGTGTTTAATATAGGGTGGTCAATGATGGGTTCATTTTTTCCATCACTAGGTTCATTGAGGGTGACTATGCTAATAGAATATCAATGGAAGCTGCAACATGGATAATGCAAGTTGGTGCTTACTACATTTAGTTCAAGATACTCACCTATATCTGGGTAGTTGGTACCTTCTTGTGCCCAAAGAAGCTCACTCAATATCCATCAAATAGATTAATATTGTTGGAGATAGCAAGGCAACTAGCCTCTACACTTGACAAGATAAGGAAGTAGTACAAGAAGACTTGGGTACTGCCAATCACCATTGGGGCCTTTGAGGTAAAGTGGAAGCAAGATATTGCCACATTTGATTCAGAATGGGATCAATATTCCCTAGAAGATTACAAGGAACTTCACCCTTATTTTTATAATATTAGAATGGTACAACATTTGTTGGGAAGAAGCTCATGCCCAAAGCGGAACTTGAGGATCACTAGATGAATGTGATAGATGACTATGATGTCAACATTCAAGATCATTGTAGGATGAGTCTACAACTTGATGAGAAGGTTCTCAATATGGAGATGCCTCTCAAATAATAGGACATAGATGTCCTCAATATATTGGATCCCTTATATCACAAGGATAATATTTATGAGATGCCCATAATGAATATAGAGGTTGGACAAGAAGAGAATGATGATATCAATCATTGAGCCAGACATATGGTTGAACTAACAATTGAATGGATCAAAAAGAATTTCTGTATGGATCTAGTTCCTTAACCCCCAACTCTTTAGGATACAACTCGACCTAAAGGAGAAAAAGTCACTATATCAATCTACCTTGTCAAATCTCTAGTGAGTCCAGAAATAATGCAACAACATAAGTGGGAGGTCAAGTACTTTGAGACACAAAGGGTAAAGGGAAAGAAAAGAAAGAGAGTGCCTCAGGTAAGGGTGAAAGAGGAAGAGGATGAGGTAGAGAAGACTACTCAAGAAGGAGAAGCCCAACCTAAGCCAAAACAAGCCCAACCTAAGAAAGAATAAGCTTAGCTGACATAGGAAGGAGCTCTAGCACCTCAAGGCCCCACAGAAGAAGTCTCCTTGTTGATACCCAAAAGAGCCATAAAAAGATGATGGTGGTAGGTGTTAATAGGAGGAGACTCAAGAAAAAGAGAACTCCATCATCTTAAGTGTCAGAAACCATCCCCAGGGTGGAAGATGAGGAGGAAGGGGAGAGAATAGATTTTTTCCCTTTGAACAAGAGGACTCACTTAGCTACTATCATGGAAGAAGAGAGGAGAAGAAGTTTAACTCAAGCACTACCTTCTATGCCTTGAGAGCCTATCCATGTTGATACCTTGGAAGAGAAACAAAAAAAAGTGGATCAAATAAATGGAAGGTGAAGGAGAAGATGTTTTTAACATCTTAGATTTTGATTTCATGTCGATGGAAATTGAGATGGTAGGAGAGATGTTATAGGTGTTGGAAATATATGATAAGGTAAGTTATTGAGAGGGGAGGGGTAAATTAGTAACCAATGGAAACTTTATCTTTATTTAAAAATTAATCCTTCATGTGTGTTATTATCTAATTGCATGGATGAACAAATTGAATGCATTAAAATATTCATAATACTTTTGACAGACAATATGGTGACCCTGAAACCTTCCAAATAGAAAGTAAAACTAGGGTGGGGATGATACCAACAAGCTTTAGTACTACAGTATAAATTTGTCCTGTTAAGGCTTATAATGATCACTTTTGATGATTTTCCCTATTAGGAGCAATAAGGATTACTAGGTCCACCTTGCAAAAGGATTTACAAAAATACAATTAAGTATGCACTTGGCAAAGAGATTTACAAAAGACTATTAAGTCTACCTTGAGAAAGGATTTAACTGATTCACCTGTTAGGATGAAACAGTGGTTGAAAACTGATCTACAACTTGGTTTTACTGAATGAGATTCCTTTGAGTGTAATGATGACCTTGCTGTGATAGATAAATCTTTGTTGCTCCTTATACTATTGTAGCCTTTTTACCTCACACTTCTGCTTCTTATTGCTTGTTACATATATTCTTATTTTTTGGATGTGATACAATACATTATATATATACCAATACAAATTAAAATTCAATAAAGTCGGCTATAATACAAGTTTACTCAAAATACACAAAGTTGGCCCAATTGCAAGAACTTAGGTTCAGAAGCCTAACTTGGTGAGGTTCTGACACTCGACACCTACTATATATGCTTGACATCATCATGCACTCAAAAGACATAGATGCTTGGTCCATACTAATCACTTCCAAGTAGTTTGAACTCAATCTACACTAGTGACTCGGTGAATACTATAAAACTTGACATATAAACTGTATCACTTGATTCACACTACATAGCTTGTTCAATGCTACTACTACAAGATTGGTATAAACTAAATCACTTGGTTGACACTGAGTGGATCTATCAATACTGGACTCACATTACTGAAACTATGAACTCAATAATCACTATAGAAATTGGTTTGCACTAAGAAACTTGTAAACACTAACAAGCTTAGTTTATACTAATAATCACCAACCTAGTAGAAACTACTTGGCACAAATTGAATATTGTTCTTGAAACTCCATAGCAACCATAGAACTTTCTAGAGCCTGAATTACTTGGTTAACACTGTCAACTATACAATATGCTTACTAGATACTAACTATTTGAATAAGTGTGTGTGTCACTAATAAAAAAAGTTGACTACAATGTGAACAATCTCCCCCTTTAGCATTAGTGACAAAAACAATTATCAATCAAAATTGAATTCTCGAAAAGTTTCAAATAATCCTTAGTCTTCAATTTGTGTCTCCAACTTGGTATCATTCTCTATTTTTTAGATTTTTCAAAATTACTTTTATAAGAGATAATTATCTAAATATCAATACATGTATATAATATGTTGATGCTCCTCCATACATATATATTCAATATACTTTACATCTTCTCACATCTTCTCCCCCTTTGTATGTTACATTTTATATTACATCTTCTCATCTTCTCCCCTTTATACATCACATCTTCTCCCCATTTTTGACACAATGCCAAAGGTGTATTATATAATAATGCTAAAATGTGACAAGAAATTAGAATGTACCTTTAGAATTAGTGTCATTCTCTTGTCCCAATTTTCTCACAACACCTTGCTTGTATGCAATGCAATCTAAGCTTCTGCTAATAATTTTATCATGTGATCAGCAATGGAGAAGTTGTTATCATGGATGAGGGTTTTAGCATGTGCAATATGTTTCTACAATGCATCCATGTTAAGAGATTCATGCCTTGTATATCTACAAGTGTAACTCTTATCCTGGCTTCTTCCCTTAGCAATTCTACATGCATATCAGTTAGAAATTTGATCTTTGTATAGTGAGTAGAACTATAGCTCGGGTCAAGTGAAAACTGTTGTGCACATTACTTCAAATATTTTTCAATCTTAAAAAGTTTATCTTTGATTTCCTTTGTGAATATGGATGTGTCACAAAGTTTTCCAAATAGAGAGGTTACATTGTTGTAAGAGGCTTCCAATGAGCCTAGAATAGTAAACAAGTCT
Source organism: Cupressus sempervirens (assembly GCA_028749045.1). Lineage (NCBI taxonomy): Eukaryota > Viridiplantae > Streptophyta > Pinopsida > Cupressales > Cupressaceae > Cupressus > Cupressus sempervirens. The sequence goes on from CM053793.1 coordinate 858,950,523, forward strand.
ACTTGGTGTATTGAAATCTTTTGTGTTACTAGCTCCAAAAATTTATTCTTAATTTTTTTCTCTGCTCTCTACAATAGTTTCTCTTGTCCATTCAAATCTTTGTTGAATTTCTATACCACTTTTGCTAACAGAGAAAAAATTGTTTGAGAAGTATCAACCTCAGTGCTATATGCTTCTGCAAGAATGTTCTTTGTATCTTCAAGCACTTGAAATTCTCCGTTTCTTTCTTCTCTAAACCTCTATTGCTTAGGTTTCTTCTATATTAGCTCTCCTACTATATGCATTTGATCAGGATTTAGATTGGAGATATCCTAATTTGGGATAACTATATCCTCATCAAGATCAATGTCTTCCTCCTTTTCTTTGCTTTTACTAAAAAAATTTGTACTTGGTTGAGACTTGGTCTCAATTATCTTTGTACTTATTATTTACATGCTCAGAATAGAAACAATGCTAGAAATAATAGGACTAGGTAGTAAATGTAGATATCACATTGATTGAAGAAATACCTTGATGCTAAGTGACCAAAACTAATGGAGGAGGAAGTGCTAACTACTCGGTAGAAGAAGTGTTGATCATTTCTATCAATAAAGTACTAAGTTGAAAAGGTGTGGAGATTGGTTGAGTGCTTGAACTTGCAATTTTTGACACAACCAACTCGGTAGTAGCTTTCTTTGAGTTGGATGGCTTTGAATCTTTGCTCAAAGAGTGAAGAAGTGATGATATAATTTCTATTGCAATCTTCTCAGGGTTGATCTCCTCAATGCTCTAAATCTTAGGGAGATTCTCCTTAGTAGCTTCCTATTCTTGTTCCTCATCATCTATATTGTCATAATTGGTTACCTCTTCATCATTAATTTCCTCTTCCTTGTCATCTTCCCCATCATCCTTGTCACTGAAATTAACAAAAAAATCAATCTTCTTATGAAGATTATAGATGTTCTTCCATATGTTGGTGGCATTCCTTACTACATGTTCAATGTCATTTATCAATATTAGACAATTGTTAAATATCAAAGTAAGCTTCTCTTCATTCTTTTTGATGGATTCTTTGACTTCTTTATCACTTAGACTTGACATGATTTTCCTTAGAGTCTACTCATAAATATCTTTTGTAGTTTTCTTTGCATGATCCCATCTTGGTTTAATTTTCTCCATTAATTCATTGGGCATCTGCTGTGCAAGTTGGTTTGGAGAGTATTTCCATTTTCCTAGCTTTGACATGATCATGTCTTCAACTTTCTTCTTCTCCTCTAAATTTATAATTTCATATCTTAATGATCTAAAGTTTTTTATGTCGGCTCCTGAATCCATTTCTTTCAATCTTTCCTGAAATGTGGGTGGAGGCTTTTTGAAAATCACATCCTCTATTTCTTCACCCAACTTCAATTTCTTTTTGGATGTTCTCCTTATAAACATTGTAGTAGATGTAATTGTAGGTTTGGTTATAATAGCCTTACCTATCTTCTTTACATGCTCTTCTTCTAACTTTTCTTCATCTTCTGCATCATCTTCTTCTATGTCATCTCCTTTACCTTCTGTCAACAAGAGAGTAGAGCTTGTTTGTTTCAATTTTGCAATCCTCTTTTTACCTTTGCTGACTGCCTACGGGAGTTTTATTTCTAATTAAATTCTTTCTTTGGCTTCATCATATGTCCCAAAATATGTAGCCTTTGGATCAACAACTTCATTTAATGATGCTTCAATAATGTCCTTAGTTTCATCTATGTTAAACTCATAACCTAGTGGCTTGACCCATACAATTCTTGGTTTGACTGCTTATATATACACTTTATCACAATAAACCATAAAAAATATCATCTTTTTAGTCTTCAATAAGTTTCTTAGGTATCCTAAATCCATTGTTCATCTTGTCCTTAAATGCATCAAAATAGTTGTCCACGATACTGATATAGTTTTCTCCCATTTCTGCTATATACCTATTGATTTGATAAAGAATAGGTACATCTTTTCTCCATACAACTATGCCTTTTGGTGGGAATTTTTTTTTCACAAAGAAAAATAAATAGGTTAAGAGTGAGCTGAACTTAGAAGGGTTATTCTTTGAAGTTCTTATGCTTTCCATATTCTTGTTGAACTAGTTCAACATCAACCCTGCAAGGTCAAATGACATGTTCTTGACCACTTTGAATGCGAGATCCATTGCTTCATATGATACACTATTTAGATGAATGGATTTGTATATCTTATATGCAATTACATGTATACCAAACTTTAGTTCCATATCAGTAACACAACTGATCCTCATACCCCTTCCATCCCATTTGAGAAGGGTTTTCTTCTCCAATTCTACCTAACTTAGGGTTTTGGTGTTTTTAGCCCTTGTTAACACAGGAAGCCCTATGATATGGTGGATCATTTTATTCATTATGGAAATAGGCTACTCCAACTACAACTACCCATTATGCACATGGCTTAGAATAAATCTTATCCACTTAATTTGAAAATCTTGCGGCATGTGAGTCAAAACCTTTGCTTCCAGGTGTTGATGTTCTAGTTTTAACATGCCATTCACACACAATTTCTCCATTGACTCATCAATTTCTAGGGTTTCTATATCTTGGATAGAACATTGAAAATGCAAATGAATATCATTCATTAGAATTACCTTTGATGGAATTTGAGATTGTGCTTTAGTGGGATCAAGGGTTTCTGCAACAGCTAGACAAAGCTCAAAATTAGGTGACTTCCATTCAACAACTCAAACCAACATCTTTGACCCTTTCTTTGTTTTGATACTAGAAGATGTCATTGCTTCAATATGGTTTCTAAAAATATCAAAATATTCAACAATATATTGCATAGATCACTTAGATGTATTGAATTCATTTTCAACAATTAGCTCTTGAAAATTCATGGTGACAAATGTATTTGATTTCACCCCTTTTTAATTTCACTTTTCAATCACCATAAATGTCTGGTACAATCACTTGGTTGATGAAAGACTATCTTCCACTCATCTTGAATTAAATTCTTGGTAGGAACATTCACAACTTAGTGTCCACATAATAACTTAGTTATTCTCAACCTTGCTCGATAGGGTCTTGCAACCCAACCTCACTCAGTAATGACTAGAATTTCTTCAAACACTCAGTGATCCCTTTGCATCTTGAATGCTGATATGGATCTTTCTTCAGTAGGGTCTTGCAACCCAACCTCACTTAGTAATGACTATAATTTCTTCAAACACTCAATGATCCCTTTGCATCTTGAATGCTGATATGGATCTTTCTTTTCTAATTACTGGAACTAATGTAAGATGTCTACTTCTAAATCCTAGTTCTAGTTCTCCTTGAGGTAGATCAAGTAGAAATGCTTGGTCACCCAATTCTTCAGTGACATGTTCTTCATTGCTTGGACCTATATTCTTAGAAGATTTCAGAATCCATTGCTATCTCATCTACTTTTTGATGTTGTTAGCCTTGGCTTTCTTTTCGTCTTCAATTCTTCTAGTGTTCATACTATTCTTGGCAAGATGACCAAGTTTTGTACAAATGAAACATCTTCTTGTGGTGTCTCTTTTCCTCATGTGATGTTTTGCACAATTCATGCCAATTTGTCCAAATTCTCCATAATAATCATATCTGCACCAAGTGTTGTAGTCCCAACCAAATATAGCTTTTACAATTTGTTCTACTAGATTTAATTTCTTAGTTTTTCATTCTAAGGATTTGTTCCAATGCTTCTTGAATTTTTGACATTTACCTTCAAATTTAGGTTTCTCTTTGCATTCATTATCTCTATGATCATATTGATTACAATTGTAGGATTTTCCATTAAATTTAGCTTTCCCATTGCTCCAACATTTGTTTGATGTATGACCAATCTTACCACAATGTTTGCAAGTAGGTCTTTGATTATTTTGAGCTCCTTTCTTAGATGATTCAACTTACTTTGTATATCTAATTCCTACTTTTCTTTTTTGTTTGTATTGGATTTTATCATTTAGTGGATCCATGTTTGCTTGAGATTTCATCATCCTCTCATTGGCTTGATTTTTAGTGTTTAGATCATTCTGCAATCTTTCATTCTCTAATCCTAGATTCATGATTTCTTCATTTACATTAATAAGTTGATTAATGAAGTCTACCTACTGAAGAGATAGGTGCTGAATTTCATTATTCTTTCCTTCTAATTCTTCTTTTGTCTTGTTTTTCTCTTTCATGACTTCACACAATCTTACTAACTGAATTTTTTGCTCTCTTTTCAACTTTATTACTTCTTCTTGAATGTTACCATTCTTCTCTAATGATTCTTTGATTACTTCATTGGCTTCATCTGAATTGCTTGTTGAATGGATGTCTTCAATTCTTTCTTCAATGTAGAGTTTTCCATTCATTTGAATTTTAAGATATTTTCTTCTTTTCAAGGATTGAGAAAGTTACTCCTTTTCTTTCTTGAGTTGCCAAATAGCCAATTTTAGATCTACCTTTTTATTGTCAATAGCCTTGTAAAGTTTGAATACCTCTATAGCTTTTGATCTTTGCTCAAGCTGTTAAACATTTTGTCTAAGAATCACAAAGCTCTAATACCAATTGTTGGAAATATATATGATAGGGTAAGTTATTGAGGAGGGGGGGTGTGAATCAATAACCAATAAAAACTTTTTCTTTATTTACCAATTAATCCTTCATGTGTGTTCTGATCTAACTACATGCATGAAAAAATTGAAAGCATTAAAGTATTCATAACACTTTTGACACACAATATGGTGACTTAGAAAACTTCCAAATAGAAAGTAAAGCTAGGGTGGGGATGATACCCACAAGATTTAGTACTACAGTACAAATTTGGACTATTAAGACTTACAATGATCACTTTTAATGATCTACCCTATTAGGAGCAATAAGGACTACTAGGTCCACCTTGCAAAAGGATTTACTAATATACTATGAAGTATGCACTTGGTAAAAAGATTTATAAAAGACTATTAAGTCTACCTTGAGAAAGGATTTAACTGATCCACTTCTTAGGATGAAACAAAGGCTAATCTCTTATCTAAAACTTAGTTTTACTGAATGAGATTCCTTTGAGTGTAATGATCACCTTGCTGTGATAGATAAATCTTTGCTGCTCCTTTTATTGTTGTAGCCTTTTTACTTCACACTTCTACTTCTTACTACCTATTACATATATTCTTATTTTTTGGATGTGATACAATACATGACATATATACCAATCCAAATTACAATTCAACAAAGTCAGCTACAATACAAGTTTACACAAAATACACAAATTTGGTCCAACTGTAGGAACTTGGGTTCAAAAGACTAACTCGATGAGGCTCTAACACTCAACATCCACTGTTAATGCTTGACATCATCATGCACTCAGTAGATGTAGAAGCCCATTCTATAATAATCACTTTCAAGTAGTCTAAAGTTGGTTTGCATTGGTGACTTGGTGAATACTATGAAACTCAACATATAAATTGAATCACTTGATTCACACTACATAGCTCAGTTAATGCTATTACTACAAGCTCGATATAAACTGAATAACTTGGTTAAAATTGAGTGGCTTGATCAATACTAGATTCATATTAGTAAAATTGAAAACTCAGTAACCATTGTAGAACTCAGTTTGCACTAAGAAACTTAGTAAACACTAAGAAGCTCAGTTTACACTAATAATCACCAACCTGGTAGAAACTTCTTAGTGAAAACTAAATACTATTCTTGAAACTTAGTAGCAATTGTAAACTCATTAGAGCCTAAATTACTTGGTTAACACTATCAGCTATACAATATGCTTAGTAAATACTAACCATCTAAATAAGTGTATGTATCACTAAAAAATAAACTTAACTACAATGTCAACATAGGATACTTCTCGAAATGAACGATAAGGAGAAGATTGGAATCAACTACATCCCTTACCACAAGGGCCTCTTGGTATTCCTTCTCCACCAACACAGGATGTACTATCAATAATGGATCAAGGACCAATGGACCTACCTCTTCTAATGGTTAACCCTAAGAGTCAAACATTAGAGGAAGGAGAATATGTACAATTACGTGTCAATGATGTGTCAAAGGAAGGAAAGATTATGGATGAAAGGAAGTAAGCTCCTTGTAATATAGAGGCTAGGTCCCCAACCCAACATGATAGAAAAGCTCACTCTAAAGTTCTTCCTCAATGTGAGAAGACTCTAGAGAGGAGTGTTAAGGGAAAGGAACTTGCATCATAATCTACCTCTTCAACTTAGTATATGTCACTGATGGGGACAATGCCATCATGGCTCAAGAAGGAATTATTGTTTAGGAAAAAGAGATAGATGGAGTTAACAACAGAGGAAGGTATGGTAGAATTGGTAAAAGAAATCAAGAAATCTAAGCCACCTAAAGGTGATGCTAAAAAAATTGGCCTTCATAATGAAGAATCAAGATCAAGATCTTTTGGCACATATTTCCATTCTACCCACTTACACAAACACTAAAGAATTAACTCCTAAGGATTACCAAATAAAGGAGGTAGTATTAGGGAAGCCCACAATAGATACAACAAATCTTTTGATTACTATAGGTCTCAAACAAATGTTCACACATCTTGAAAAAGATGGATTAGAGCTTTTGATTTTGAGGAAACAAAATGAGCTATTAAGAGGGTATTTGAATGAGGTAGTGGGTCCTACAGACCCTAATAATCTTGAGGTTTCTTTGGGTATTGGATTGGATAGAATGGAGACAAGGCAACGTATGGATTCTTTTAAGAGATGACATCATAGTTTTGAAGAAAAAATGAGTGTGAATAATACAAGGTAACTTGAACCTTCTGCACAATATCCAAAGTAATGTCGACAAATTGATTACCAATTTAAACCAAGATTTTGGGTTGATGGATGAAGTACATACCTAGACCAATGATTTACAATCATTGAAGTCCATAAAAGGGATTCTAATGGAGATTTATTCAATAGAGGAGTTAGATAAATTGGATGATTGGATAGGGAAGATGTCTTCATGGAATAAAGTCATGGAAGGGCTATATGAGGATATTCAACAAATAAATAATAAAACTCAAGGGTAGTTTTTGGAAGCAGACAAATACTAGAATGCCACTAGCCTTAATATTTATGAAGATGAGTCTAGGAATAAAATTTCCTTGGTGTAGATAATAGTTAAACAATTCAGGGCTTTCTTGGAAACAACTTCATCTGATGATGATGTTAAACAAGCATTCAAATCTTAAGAAGCATTGTTGGAACTAGACTCTAAGCTAGATGATTTTGCTAATACAAGGATAGAAATAAGTAACTACTACCAAGTAGTTCTAAATAAGTATGAGTCACTAGATTTACTAGAGGCTAAGGAAGTAGTAGAGATAATTGAGAAATTCAAAAAGAAGCATCCAGACATCATTTTGGTATAAAAGGGAAGAAAACCCAGATGCTAAATCAAGTTTTTGATACTTAAAAGAATCTTTTTATTTTTGGGTCTTGTCACCAAGATGTGCTTTTCCAAGGTGCACTTTTCCAAGGTGTGCCAAATCAAGAGGTAAGCCAAAAAAATTTAAGAAGAAATAGTGCACCAATAGTTAACTAGTAGTGGCTATTTTAGAGCATTTCATACATCGAGGACACATTTTGAAAGATGTTAAATTTCCAGAGACACCTAGAGGAGGTCAAGCTTCCATTTTTAGAGCTCTTTGTGACTCTCGAGTCATCTCATGGCTTCTATCTTATTATCTTCTTATTTTATTGTTTTAAGTGATGTAAAGGCCAATGCACCCATTAATTGATATAAACAAGGGTGGAGACCTACTTAGCACCATCTAGAGAGTCATTTTGATGTAAATAACTTTATTTTATTAGTTCTTTTAGCATGAGTTGCATTAGAAGAGCTTTCACTCCTAACACAAAGGGAGGAGAGGATTTCTTTTAAATACATGGATGTAATATGTACTCCAGGTCATTATGTTGATGCAATAATATATTGGTGCCTCATTTAGTATATAGTAAATCTTGACAAAGTGTGTTATTTTTGTGAATGCATGTTCATGAATAATAATGGAGCTAATAGTTTTATTATATTTTTATAATTATGTGATCTTTTAATTCTCGTATTTTCCTTATGCTAAAAAATTCAGTTGGTGTGACAAATTGGACAAAGGATCACTATTGTTCTTGAATAGTATTTGGTCTCATGTGAGCACACTTTCCATGGCCTTGCGATTTGATGAAATGTGAAACATCTTTCAATTTTTATTGAATTTTCCATGGATGATTACATTAGTAGATTTAAGGAAGCACTGCTTCTAATTTTATTGGTTTCCTACTAGATCCTTTCAATAATTAAATTCACAGATGTGTTGCTACTTTGGCTTATGTCTGTTAGGAATTTCCTTTTCAGTAATTTGCTTTAATCTCTCATTACTCTATCTTTTTATTTTACTTTCAAAAAATACACCTGGTTAAAATAGAAATTCATATAATTGCATTGATTAATTACATTCATCATAAACCAAAAAATTCAAAAATATATCTTCTTTGTGGTTATATTTCAACAAAGTTGTGCACAATTGGTAGGTACCAACAAAGGCTTCCTTGTGAAAATTCACATTTATCTTCAATTGAGTTACCTAACAAGTTGAAAAATAGCCATCCAAAACCTTGGAGTTGGTCATTAATCAACTTTTCAAGAGAGAGATTCGAAAGGATTTCTGCCATTAATGGTGTAGGAGCACCTAGTCAAAGCTCCTTCTTTTGATTTCTAGTTTTGGTTTCAAAATTTATTGACTATAGCCAAGTTAGGAGTGCAATTTTGGACATTTTTAGGTCATGGTTGAGCTTGGTCCTAGGTGGAGTTGACTAGGTTCAATCCAATTTAGGTGGTTTTAGTTTGCTTACTTAATGTTTCTTGTGTTAGGGTTGTTAGGGGTTATGGGTCTTGGACAATAAAAAACTTCAGTAGGTATGGTTTTTAACCTACCTTTTTCTCCATGATGTTTTTACATTCCCTTTCATAGACTAGAGATCCTACATACCATTTGGAGCCAAAATGGAGAAATATGTCAAAAAGATGTCAAATATTGGTATGGTTGTCAAATAGGGAAAAGTAGTCAAAAACATATGGATTGGTTATCTAAAGGATAAATCATGCCTAGGAATCATATGTGGACCATGTTAGACCTACTTGGAAGGTTCCAAGTGATAGATGTTTGAAAATTACAAAAAATACAAAAATTGTTAGCAACTTTGAAAAGTTGCATGAAAACTTTTAGGCAAGAATTGAACTTGTCATGGATTTGAGGTTGATAGTTCCTATAACATTCTAAAACCTCTTGGTAGGATTCTATAAACCACAAAATAATGCATTCCAAGTGTTGTACATTGTAAGAATGAAGTTTTGATTTTGAAAACCATGAATTCTACCTCAATTTTTACAATTTTCATATTTTGGATTGCATGTTCACAATAATGGATTAAAGACTGAAGTTTTGCATTGGATTATTGAAGTTCATGCTTGTACATTTATTTTCGTTTCAAGTTATTAGTTTATAGAATTTATTTGATTGGTTCTTGAAAATATTTTTTAATATGACTATGTGTTGTTCTAGTCTTGGTAGTTTTTGCAAAAATGGCTCCCCCATGAGTTTCTACCATGGATTCATCATGAACTTGAGGGAAATGAGAGTGGAGCTAGTGTATATAAATTCTTGGGCCCTAAAAATATGCATATCTATTTTAGTGTGATGCCCTAGTCAATTTATAGTTAGTTGGTTAGGTAATCACAACATTTGCATGAAGATTTTGGAGGTCGGAATGTGATAGGTACTTCAAACCATGAGTTGCATGAAGGTTTTGGAGGTTTGAATATGATAGTTACTTCAAACCATGAGATACATAATAGAGAGGGGTTAGTAATGTTTCCATGTGCAAGAAGAGAAGGTTTGAAAACAAGTTTTACTAAGTCTTTGATTAGACCCTAGGCGATGCTAATTGTCCTAATTTGAAACCCTTGATTATAGGTACAAAAGATTCTTTTAGGTGTACAGATGGATTGGGGGCCTGAAACCCACAAAATATTTGTTTACACCTTGTTCAAATAAATTTGGGGATATAGTCCAAAAACTCAAGTAGGAGGGCTAATTCAATAAGACCTATTTTTGGTAGTTTTGGAGTAGATGTAAAGAACTTGAGGGGAACTTATGGGATTTGTGTCTAGAAGCCTAGGTGAAGTCCAACCCATCATGTATGAGCCTCTCACTCCATGTAGTTGAGGAAATGAATAAGATGGAACAAGAATTAAATTTTTTAAGTTAGCTTGTAGAGGCATTTGGTGAATGAAGAAGCATAATTCCATGGTGTAACCATTGAAGTTGATTAATGATAAACCGAATAGCTCCCAAGAATCACCTGCATGCAAACACCTATTATAGTAGAAAAAAAGAAAATAGCTATAGAGGAAAAAATTTCTAGATCCATAGACAAGACATTATTGCTGAGAAAAAAAGAAGATTGCTATAATCAACAATGAATTAATCTATGTTCTTTGTTGAATGTTTACAATGAGAGATTGTCCTTATAAAGGAGATCAAAACCCTAAAAAGGTCTAACCTAGGTTGCATAGTAATAATTAATAAAAGAAATTAATAATTAGATGCCAAAATTTTAGCTTAAGCTATTAGAGTTAATTAGTAAATATCTAATTACTCTAACACCCCCTTTAAGATAAATGTAGGGAGTAGCTAAAAACCTAGAAACTACTACTAAAAGTAGAAATGGGTCCTGACAAAAAAAGCCTGATGAGGTACCCAAGCACAAAAAAATCTCTAAAAAGAGAAGAAATAGAGAAAACCACATGGGAAAAACCCTACTCCAAAAATAGATAAAAATAATGCTGAAAGAACTAGTGAAGGACTGAAGAAGCCTCCAAACTAGGGAATGTTCTAGAAGATAGGAACAAAATATGATCATGAAGAATATCACTGAAGCATGTAGAAGCAGCAAAGCTCTATTAAAAGTAACTACTGATCTAAAAACCCTCTACAAAAATAAAACTTGACTAGGTAGAGAAGACTGTAATATGCATCAAATCAAGAGGCACAGAAAGGCAAACAACTAAACTCAAAAATACAGATGGCATGAAACACTAAAGCCTGAAGAGCTAATCAATCGAACCAAGGAAGCATGAGAAATAATAGAAGAATCCCCCAATGTAGACAAGGATGAGGTGAGTGGAAATTGGAAAAGTATGCCAAAATAACTACAAGTCAAGGAACTGCGATCAAGATGCACAAAAGAGTAGATATATGTGTGTACTGAGATGATCAATCTTAGATATTTCATGAGGCTAATGTATAGAAGGGATACTTAATGAACAAAGAAAGATGGAAAATAAAGGAAAAACATCAAACCCTCATGGCTCTTTATTGGAGTAGTGCATGCACAATAAGGCACAAGACATAATGATTCCCAAGAATACAGTAATCTGTATGAGTGTCCTCAGATGACACTGCTTGACTTAGAAGGCAAAACAAGGTAAAACAACTGAAATGAAAATATAGTTACAGTATGGAACTTTATTTCAACATTTTTACAAGAATACATACAAATGATTTCTAAATAGACTAGAAGAGACATAAGACTAATAAATAAGATAGTACAAGTCATGAAAAATCATCTAAAGAAATGCAATTGATCTCTAGACCTAAAACAATCAAGATATCCACTAGAATGGAAAATTACAGAAGACTAAATAGAATGTGCATGGAGCAAAATCTGGAAAAATAACCAACATTAGTAGAAAGAGATTAGAACGAGCTTTCCAATGATATAAATAATTCCCAAATTGGAGATTAGACGCTCAAGATATGCCTCCTAGAGTGCAAAAAAACTTTAGACTTTGATAGTTAAAAAAGCCATCAAAACAACATCAAAACTGAAAACTAACTATACCATTGTGATAGGCTTAGAACCAACTTTTTGGTGATATCTCATTTGCAAAAAATAGAGTCTGTATGCCTAAGAAAAAAAAGTGAAGATGGGTCTAGATAGAGGCTGAGGAGGTGACAAGAAGTGGTGATGCAGTGCTAACCTCAACAAGTGACAACCCCAAATTTGATGGTAAAATGACTGTCAAGGAAAAGAAACCATAAAATGACCCCTATCAGAAAAAATATATGACTGCCAAAAACACAATGGAGGACAAAGGGCTAGTGCCAAAAGAAAAATCCGATGGCCAAGAAAACAATTGTTTTAGATTTTGAGCCAAACCTAGAAAAAGAAATTCAATGGCCATTAAATCACTTTTAATGCACAAATTAGTGAAAGACCAATGAGCATAGGTCCACCAAAAAGTGACATCCTCCATGCAGATGTGAATTGTGTCTTTCAAACACCTACAATCTCTGAGTGGCTAGAGTCAAAAGCATGTAGAAAGATTCATAATAAATATATCAATTACCAACATGCTAATAAGGACTAGCCGTAGACTACAGAGACGATGGGGGTTCACTTGGCTAGCGTGTATTTGTTTTTGGTAGGCCCTTATCTGGGAAAGTGGCTCAAATAATATTTCTCCTCTCCAAAGGGGCATTGACATGTGCTTGTACTTCAAAAAATTCTATGTTGGCCATAAATATCTGCCCCCATTAAATGGCCAATTTCAAAGAAATGCAAACCATCGTTTGAGGATGTGAACTTTAAAACACCAAAGGTAATAAATGACATTGTGTCCAATGTGAGGGACATGTTAGCATAAGGTAACAAATAACATGCCCCAAAAATCACACCTAGCCACTATTGAAGTTCTCACAAATAGCTAAAAATATTGGCCATGGAGATACCGCTGATCTCAAAGCTGAAAGATTGTTGCATACACCCCATGTGAGAGAAAAAAAGAAACATGCCAAAGCTACTGCCTTTCATGGCCTATTGTATCTCTTTACTTCTTCTCTCTAGAGGAGCTTCCAACATGGGTGATGCCTAAACATATGGGGGCAGTCACCAAAAAACCATCGCTCACAACATAAACTCCACCATCCAGGGAAATACATGAAGCCGCCCATGAAATTGGCCGTGGAAACAATAGCACACCATGAAAAATGAAGGCCATAGTACATTGGAGTCCCATGATGACTGACTCTCATAGAAATGAACATGTGAAACAATAGTAGGTCTGTGGCTACTACTACAACAACAAAAATGCATTTATGACTACACATCCTGATCATTACAAAACATAATGTTACACCCAACAATGGAAGTGTGGAGGAATTGGAAAACATGGAAGAAGAAAGAAGCCACATGAATATTGGGTCGCAACTCCCAACTAAAAGCATCACCAAAAAACATCACAATCAAGGGCGTCTTAGTCTTCAACATGATCAAAGACATGATCAAGGTGACACAAATATAAAGAATTTCCACAAAATTCTTGGCATTTATTTTATAGTTATTGTTTTTGGCAACAAAAAAATTGATCAACTCCTTGTTGGAGGTGGCAATGACCTCTAATACTTCGTATGAATTGGCACTAATCTGGAGCATTCCATTGTGTGTACCAAAAATGGCATTGGGACTTCATGTTATGGGGGCCTTTCTCTAAGACATGATGATTTTGAGAATGGGCAACTTGTGTATGAAAATAACATATAAAACTAGAGACCTTAAGTGTCTCAACCAACAAATAGTCAATGTTCCATTAATCTTCTAACAATGTTTCCTTCTCAAAGAAGAAATCACCCATAACAAGGGGCTACATGAGTGCCATTGGCCAATCAAAACATGGCCATATGGAGTCCAAAGGTGGGGTTTGTAGCCTTTGAAAGGCAAGAAGCTTCCAAAAAAATTGAGGGCTTATTCATTGCGTAGAAGATGATTTCATTGCAACAATTTATTTTTGATAAATAAAATCAAAACAAAGTTGCCTCGTTTAGTGTGCTTAGGTCAAAATGATCTAGGTGACAACAAAAATTTGCCTCAAATTTCAACAACATCCAAACTAGACATTTTATATGGAAATGGGGGTTTTTGAGTGCTTTGATCTCAACAGTGATGTTTGTTTTTGCTCAAGGTGATTTGAAAATTAATGACCCCCAGATCCAATAAAAATATTTCTAAAAACTGAAACCCTCTGAACAAGAAAAATTAGATCTAAATTTTGATGCTAAATCTCTCATGAACATAACAAGAGCTTTGATACCATGTTGAAGTTGATGAACAATCAACTCCACAGCTCCCAAGAATCACCTGCATGTAAACACCTGTTACAGAAGAGAAAAGCAAAAAGCTATGGAGGCAGAAATTGCTAGATCCATAGATGAGACATTCTTGATGTGCAAAAAAGAATTTTACTATGATCAACAATGAATTAATCTTTTTTCTCTACTAAATGTTTACAATGACAGATCGTCCTTATAAAGGAAATTGAAACACTAAAAGGGTCTAACCTAGATTGCATAATAATAATTAATAAAATAATTAATTATTGTATGCCTAAAGTTTAGCTTAAGTGAACTAGTTAATTAGGAAACATCTAATCACTCTAATTGTAACTAGGTAGTAAGTAGTTGAAGGATAGGATAGGGGTCCTCTAGAGGTTAGAGTATCAAAGTGAACCCTAATAGGTTAAGAGAAAGCCTAAGAAAGTTGGAGAGGAGATAAGGACTAAGAAAATAAGCTACCTAGTCTTACATCAATTAGCATTGTGAAAAATGATCACTCAATAATATCTAGCAACCTTCACACTTTCCTCCTCTTGAACCTTGGATCATAAACATAGTTTTTGAAATTCCTCTATATAAGAGGCAACATCCATATCCTTCTTCTTCAAGATTTTTCTCTTCTTGTGTAGTTGTATCTCATAGTCTTTAGGGAAATAATTTTCTATGATTTTGGTTACCATAGCCTTCTAATTGGTTATTAGAATCATTTCTTTCCTTCTCCCTCTCTTCTTGGAGAAACTTCCACTACATTAGGGTTGGTCCCCTCAATCTTGTTGACTCCTTCACAATCAAAGTGATTCTCCATCCTCTCTATCCATTCCATTAACAAATTTGAACCCATCTTTCCTATAAACAAGGGTATACCTTCAAGTGACTTGACACTCATTTCCTTGATAGCTTTGAGGAAAGGTTCTTCTTGCATTGGAGGATCTAGTTCAACTTTTATATCTTCTTCCTTTATGGATTTTCCCTTATCTTCATTCTCTACAACTTCATCAAGTTTTTGTTTCATGGAATCTAAGGTTTCTTCTAGGAGACTATATTTCTCCTTTTTCTCTATCAAATATTTTTCTACCTCTACATTAGTCACCATGGTAGTCTCACCTACTGACTCACCTTCCAAATTTGACATACACTTAGCCCAAATCTTTTAGTGTCTCTAATACCAATTTGATGAGGAAGGATGTATTCCAATTCCTAATCCACATACTAGGACACACAAGGCTTTTCAACTAGCCTTCTTAGGGTATTATTCTCACCCTATGTCTAGGATAATGCTTGCCTTGTTTCCTTACTTCACCATCCACTCCTATCAATTGAAACAACTCTCCAACTTAAGACTAAGCTTCTCTACTTGTTCTTGAATCCTTCCATAGGATGATCTAGGTTACTCACCAAACTAACTCTTATCACTGGATCATATTAGGACTTCTTCCCTAACCCATTCCATGGATTTTAAGGCCATCTTGGAGATTATTCCTTTAATTTTCTTACTAGTCTCCTCAATCTATCCAATCAGGCCTTATAGCCCAAGAGCCCCCAATTAGGTCGCTTAATAGGAAATTCATGCTATAAATTTTCAAAATTGTTAACAAGATGCCAAATAAACTATAGTTCTAGATATCTTTTTAGAGTACTTTAGGATTTACTTGGCTTTAGGTCACCAAGGTATCCATATAGTGTTGCATTAAAAAGTCCCTATTTTCAAAGGTTTCAAAGATTTGTATCAATAATCATCAAGGGTCAATTCAAACCTAGTCAAAATGGCACCTTCATGACTTATCACTTGTCCTCATGAGCCTTCATAGGATACTCTTTCTATCCATATAATTATATTTACCATCTCAATCCATATTGTATTCTTTTTTACCATTGATTTTTTGATCTTCAACCTAGCCAAGTAGTCTCTACTTGCCTAGGGTGTTTCCTTAAAAAAAACCATTGCTAAACCACTCAAAAATTCATATATGTATAGTATGCAAAATTATCTTCTTTATTCCAAAGTGTCATGTAATTTTGACTACTAGAATTCAAGAAAGAGGCATTTCTTTGAGGGTCATTCTATTAAGGATAGAGAACAAGTGGATTTCAAAATAATTTAAAAACTCCTACTTAAAATGATCTCCAAGAATCCAAATCATTATAAAAAAACTACATTAAAATCCTTATCTAATCATGTAAAACAATATCCACAATCAATCCATTCACATGTGGATCTTAGGCTTGAAAGATGACTATAATAGAAATTAATATGTGTTTTCTATTACTTCAAAAGATGAATCCGTACAATCTAAATACAAACCCCTCTCCTAGGTGTGCAATGGTGTTTTATACTTTTTTTTCACATATGGAAACCTTGTGTATGGAACCATAACTAAAATCTTGCAAATTTCTTAATTTTGGTAATTTGTTGTCAATGTTCTCAAGTACAACTTTGCCAAATGCAAAGTTGTCATGAGCAACCTTTCTCCAACTTTCTCTTTAACCACTCCTAGACCTCAAATCACCTCAAATGGGACTAGTATTATCCAAAATCAATTACCAACACATTTTCTTAGCTATGGATCTCTAGTCAAGGTTTCATCAACCTTTGACCAACTATAACCTATACAAGCAACTTGAACATCTTTGTAATAGTTATTGACTCTAAACTCACACACACACTCAAATAACCATGTACATGAATCTACTCACACCCTTAGAGCTTCATAAATATCCCTTATTCCTTAGTGGTTGGCTAGAACCACCTACAAGCCAAAACTTTTAGGACATTACCTATGATCCTAGGTGCTCCTTCACCCAAAAGCATGTGATTTCACTTTCATGAAAATTAAAGTCATCATCATTAAATAA
The DNA here is from genome assembly GCA_028749045.1 of Cupressus sempervirens. Lineage (NCBI taxonomy): Eukaryota > Viridiplantae > Streptophyta > Pinopsida > Cupressales > Cupressaceae > Cupressus > Cupressus sempervirens. Next base: position 858,967,566 of record CM053793.1, read on the forward strand.
TCATCAACAAACAATATGAAGTATCTATTACCATAGTAACTATCAACTCCAATTGGAAAACATAAACTAGTATGCACTAATTCCAAAATATCACTTTAAGTGTGTGCTTTTCTAAACAAATTAGACTTTGTCATCTTACCAAGCTAACATTCTTTACAGATAACATTTTCAAGTTTTTTCTGATTTGGTAAGCCTCTTCTTCTTTTCTTTCTACTAATTTTCACCATATTTTCAAAGTTTACATGACACCTCATTTTATTGCATAACTACACATCCTCAACTCTAGAAAATAAACATGTCTCAACTATAGGATCAAGGTAGAATAAGATACCTTTTATTTGGATTCCTGATTTGGATTAGATTATCTTCATCATTAAAGATCTTGACCTTCTTTTTCTCAAATTCTAGCTTGTGACATGAGTTATTAAACTGAGAAAACTTAAAAGAATATATTTAAGTCCTTGAACCAAATATGCATAATCACATATGATCTTATCATTCAAAATTAGCGATCCTTTACCTTTCATTGAATATGGAACACCATTAGAAAACTTAATAGTTCCACCACCATCATCTATTTCTTCAAATTTATCAAACTTAGATCACCAGTCATGTGATGTGGACAACCACTATCAATAATAAATGAGTCATTCTTAGTAACATGTAAAATAAGTGTAGTTTCATTCTCATACCTTTCACCATTTATCTCTTTGATGAAGGGTGTTGACCTTAATATCACAAACACATAACAAAAAACAAGAAATAAAAACAATTGACAAGAACAAAATATGGGCTTTATATTATTGTCACAAATGTAGAATTATCGAGTTTTGAAATACAATATGAAAACCCACATTGGAAATTTCTTTATAATAAACTTCAACATTGAGCCTCAAATTACCACCTAGAATTACCTAAACATCACCATGGGCCTTCCTTGTATAGGCAATTTTCACCCCTCAGAAAAGTTCTAAACATTAACCCTAACCCTTAAGGCTAAGAAAACCCCAATTAAAAATTATTTCCTAAATTATTACATAGGGTTGGCCCTAATTACATTTTTATCTACCCCAACTTCTGGAGGCCATAACTTTCAAATGACACATCTAATTTTCAACTATAAGTATTTCTTAGAATTGTTGACTTTTGAACTATAGTGCCTGATAGGTGCAAGAACTTGTTAGCCTATGTACAACCTCATTCTAGAGCCTCTAATGCCTTCAAATATGATCTCAAAGGTTTCATACCCAAAAACTTCAATAACTTCTATATCTCATATGGTATGACAATGCAACTTCATTAACATGCTGATATAACTGAGGTAAATCTCATCCTGTAAAACTAGAACATTCCAAGATCATATGAACCACTTACTAAAAATAGTAAGTATCCATAAATAGTAACTCTATACTAAAATAACTAGGTTATTGAAAATGAAAAAATAGAAATATATTCAGGTCACATATTTCCCTTACACCTAGGATGCTCCTATATCAGACACCTAGGGTAATTTGAGAAGTGACCCTATCATGTCTTAGGTGTTCAGAGGAAAACCAAGGTAGTCAACCTCCTCCCTTGTAGGCTATGATGAATTCTCAACATGTCATCCTTTCCACTTGATCAAATATTCTTCATATTCCTTGTTCCTTGTACTTTTGCCAACTCATTTATCTAGTATGTATTGAATCTCCTTTGTAGTTGAAGTAGCTTCTAGAATACTCCATTGTACTTCTTTGATTGCATCTCCATCACCTCCTTCATAATACTCTATCAGATCTAAAATGTTAAATACTTGTGAAATATTTAGTTCAATAGGAAACTCTACTTCATAGGCAATTCCATAATAATACCTTTTCACTATCTTGCATGGTCCAAATTTCTTTATTTTCATCTTATTATATGTACCCAATGGAAATATATCTTTCCTCAAAGAACTGTGACTTCATCACCAACCTAAAAATCCTTATACCTCCTTTTCTCACCCACCTTATCTTTGTATTGTGCATTCATCTTGGTAATGTGCTTCCTCACCTCCTCATGGATGTTCTTCAAATGCTCTACAAAATCTTGTGCTTCAAAAATACTTATCTCTCCCTTATCCAACATCCTTAATTCACAAGTATTAATAGGACTACTCCCATATACAATATTGAATGGTGATTTACCAATACTCCTATTGGTAGAATTATTATATGTAAATTCTGCCTATAGTAAAAGCATATCCCAACCTTTTGGCTTATATCCTACCAAGCATCTTTGTAAATTCCCCAAAATTTAATTCATAACTTTAGTGTGTCCAATAGTTTGAGGATGATTTGATGAACTGAAATTCAAATATATATTCATCTTCTTCCACAATGTATGCCATAAATACCCAACAAACTTGGTTTCCTAATCTGAAACTATGCTCTTTGGCAGACCATGTAGTCTCACCAGTTCTCTTAAAAATAGCACAGTTCCACTATTTCAAATTACTTTGGTTCAATTTTCCTTAACTATTCATTTCTTGTAAATCATGATGATCAGTAAATGAAAAAATTTCCTTAGGAAGAAGATAGTATCTCCACTTCTTCAATGTATGAATTATATCATCAAATTCTTGATAATTAACATAATACTTTATTTTGGCATCATTCAATTTCTCACTGAAATAAGCAACTAGTCTACCTTCTTTGATCAAAATAGCTCCTATTCTAGTATCACTAGAATCACATTCTACTTGAAACACGTTATTAACATCTAGAAGTTCTAAAATAAGATGCTCTCTAACTTTTTATTTCAATAGATTAAAACTATTATCTACCCCTATAGTCCACTTAAAATCTTCTCTATCTTTAATGTTTAGTTTGGACTGCTTCCTTAGGATTTTCAAAGTGTTAGTCTTTCCATCAAGAGTAATGGATCCAATTCTCTTTATGTGGTAGGCTACATTGTTTCCAACTCTGAAAATTCATCCATCATAACTATTGAACTCATTTTTTTTTTCATATCACCAATAATTTGATTTGAATAACCATTGTCTATGATCCAATCATCTTTCTTTTAAACTTGTGACACTAGGTCTCTTTCTTCTCCAACTTCTTTTTCATGACTTTCTTCTTTTATAGAAACAAACCCTAACTCATCATCACTTTTTCTGAGAACTCTTTCATCTCAGTCATCATCATCATTTGCATACAAACACTCTCTAAGATATCTAAACTTGAAATGATTTTTTTACTTCTTCACTCTTTTATGATATTTAGAAGCATAATGACCAAATTCATCCCAAGTCCAATATTTAAATATTTTCTTATCATCCAGTTCTCTTCTCACAAGTAGGGAAATTCCTTCTTTAATCTTTGTTTCTTCCTCATGTTGCTAGTGCAATCTTTACCCGTGCTTGCACTCCTAGATAGGGTAGGTCAAACACCGAGTGTGCTAAAGGTAGTCTCCACTCTAGGAAAATCTCTAGACTATTTTAAACTTATTTATGCTAGATTGAATCTTCCAAGAAGAGTCTCTCTAGAGAGCTTCTCAATATAAGGTACCAATTTCTCAATCATCTACAACATCTTCTTGAATTGTGGTGTCAAAGTTTTCAAGATTTTCCATATGATATCATCTTTTTCTTTAGTTCCTTCACAAGCCTTGATTCCTGCAATAATTTATAATATTTTTCCAATATAACCTCTTATAGATTCATCTTCCATCATTTTACCGTCTTGAAATAAACACATCCAATTTTGTATTTTAATCCTTTTAGCATGTTTATAACCTTCAAAAGTAAATTCCAAAGCTTTCTAAATTTCACTACATATCCTCAAAGATTTTACCTAATTGTACTCATTTTTATGAAGAGCTAACAAAAATTCTTATCTAGCAAGCATGTTACACATGAACAAATCTCTTTTAGCTTCAATACATTCTTCAAGCTTGTTTTCTTCAACTACAATCTTCCCATCCTTAGTGATCAACCAATATCCTAGACCCATGCATAATAGACATGTCTTCATATTCTTTTTCTATTTGTGATAGTTAACTCCATCAAACTTAGGACTTTCTTTTCTGAAATGACCTACCATCAATCCCCTTAAGTTGTTGAGTTTTTCCTTCAAGGACCTAACACTTTGATACCAATTGTTAGAAAGTAAAGTCCACCAAGATAACTAGGAGGGGGGGTGAATCAGTTATATGATCAAAACAAATTTTATTAACCTTATTAATTCTCAAAAATGTGATCAACATAAACAACAGCCACAAGAAGAGAACCATACACAATAACACTAGATATGTTAACTAGGAAAACCCTTGATTAGAGGGAAAACCCCAATGGAGATGGTACCCAAAAAATAAGGTACTAATTTATTAGTTCCTTGTAAGAGGATGGACTTTGTTAGGAGGAAATGAAATGCATTCAATACATATCAGTCCAAGTCAAGAGACTTTGAATCCTAATGAGGGGATTCCAACCCTATTAGGAGTTGCAAAAGGAAGAAGTACCCATTATGCAAATAGCTTCAAGGGCATACAACCGAACTCATTGTCCAACAACCCTCTATATTATTCCTTTATAAACAATAGAAATTGATCAACAATCCACTAGCAATCTTTTCCAAATATAATCACTGTACTTATTCATTGTGCCTCTGTTGCACCAAATACTTTTCAGATCTCAATACTAGATCCACAAACTCACATCACATGATCCATTCTATCACAAACTCACTTACAATTTTCTTTCTATTTCAAAAACATCTCATCCTTCATTCCACACATCATCACAAGGAAAATAACTTTCCTTTATACCAAGTCCTCAAAATAATCCATTGAGTCAACTTTGAGGCTTTCTCAATTTATAATTACAATAGGACCTAATTAAGATAAAATAATACATGCTACATTACATCTTTTCATAATTATATAACACTATCAACTCAAATTCTTTACAAATATTTCACACATGCCACTTTAGACTTTGTGCACTCACTAATGGCATCATCAAGATGTTTTCTATCTCTATCTAACAACACTCAACCAGATTCTATCCCTATTAGGAGATATAAACTAATTACCATAAACCACTTCTTAGGAACTCTGTCTATAAATTGTATTCTATAAATCATGAATAATTGATACCCTTCTTCAAATTTTTGCATGCACACTTAGCCATGTCATCAGGACACTCTATATAAAATATCCTTAACTTTTCTTCATCTCATCTTCAATAATCAAACCATATGATCTCTATCTCTATCTTCTTATCTACCAATCCCCCAAAATAACTAGTATGTTGACATCAATGAGAAACTTAGTCATGAATGCAACATGTAACCATTGTAACAATCTCTCAAGTGCTCCAACAATGCTAGGATACTCCCTCATAAGAATATTATCAACATTCATGCTAGCATCTTCTACGTATTCCTTACCATCTTTTATAATTATAGAAAAACACATATTCTCACACCTCATATGCTCTAGGAAATTCTTTATATCAATAAAATATACTCTAGAAGCACTACATACCTATAATGCTTACCCCTAGTTTACTTTTCATATTGTATTGGTGAACTCTTTTAGGCTAGTTTTATGATTAGCAGTATGTGGTTACTTGATTTGTTTGGATGTTATTTCATATTCAGTTGATATACTTGATGAGATACTTGATACATGGTTATTTCAGGTGTTTATGCCTATCCTTTTGATGATATAATATGTATGTTCATGTAGTGATTTCAGTTATTTCATGATGATAGATAGATGAATTCTTTTTATGTAGTTTCTATGGTTACTTACCCCATACTTGCATGTGTATGGTGTACTTGTATGTTTTACTTTATGTTTGAGCTCTCTGATGTGGTTGACGGAGGGAGTCTTAGTCACTTGCTATTCGGGATATACATGATGCACCACTCCCCACCATTTCCCATTTAGTTTAGATTATATGTATATGTACATGCTCATATTTTATATAGATTGTAGGTACCGAGCATCAACTTCCTTGAATTGCTAGGATGAGTGTGCTGTATCACAATATCTCAATGGTAAAAGAAGGGAGATAATTCTTGAGTCCAAATCCTAACCTTAAGCCAATTTTCTAGCAAGTAGGATAAGTATTTGAGTTCTATTCTTCCAAATTTGTCAAGTGACATGAATTCATAATTTTGACCCTTGAGTTTAATCTAGTACTCTATTCTTTATTATGGATTTTTGTATTTAGTTTTGTGGGTTTGTTGTGATTTTTGGTTATAATTAAATCAAATTAAAAGATTATTTAATGGTTTACTATAATGAAAATTTTATAAAGAAAAATTGATATTTAATGATATTAAATTAATTGAGAAATTAATAAAATAAAATAATTAAATTTAAAAGATTTAATTAAAGTTATAATTTTGGTGTAATCATATTAATTTAATTTAATAATAATATATTTAGGAGTTTCATTTTTATAATAAACTCTAAATATTATTATTAGTTAAATTAATAAATATTTTAGTAAAGACATCTTGTGATTTAATAAGAGAGAGAAGAATTAATTTAATAAAATTTATTTTAATTAATTTGTAAAAAGGTTGTGCATGAAATTAAAATACAATAAAATAATTAAGAAAGAGGTTTCGTGTGATTGCAAAACGGAAGCCCTAATTGGAGAAAGCTCTTTACTAAGGAATTAGAGCTCATTTCTCAACACATAGATTTGGAGGAGCCAATTTTTGAGAAGAGGGTTTTCAAAAGAAAAGGGGAAATAGCTTGCGAGCTTCATGCATCCATTATTTACCATCAGATCTAGGTAGGATCTTGTGGGTTTTTTGTAGTAGTTCCTTTCATTGAAATATTTGTCTTCTCCGTGTCTAAATGAAATTGTTTTCAGAATTCAATTGGGTTGACACCCTTGTTTGTGAATTTATTTTTCTTCATTTCAAAAACATCTATAAATGAATTGAAGTTTGAAAACCCTTGTTTTGTAAATTTTATAGGTTTGTATCTTGAATCATTACAATTTGGGTAGGGTTTGGAAAAGAGGTCAATATTTGATATACAAAATTTAATTGATTGGTCGTGCTTCTCTTATCAGATCTATTATGCAAATTTATTTTATATATATATATATATATATATATATATATATATATATATATATCATTGTGATAATTATATTACCGTATTAAAAATGGGAATTGCAAAAATTTGGTTTTGATTGTGTTTTTAATAATAATAAAAATTTAATAAAAAAAGGTGGGCAGGGACACCAACACCCCATTCACCTATGGCTACCTTTATACCACCACATGATCAGTTATCTTTTGATACTTTCTAGTTGCTTGTATAGGACTGAGGTGATTATTGTGATTGGTCTTTAGGTGCTTTCCAGTTGCTTGTAAAGGACCGAGGTGAATACTATGTTTATGTAAAGGTGCTTTCCAATTTCTTGTAAAGGATTGAGGTGAAAATTGTGATTTTTGTTATGAGTTTTCTTTTATGAGCCTAGGGTAGGTAATCTCTATGTATGTTGGGAAGTGGCCTACAATGGAGGTCGAAGCCCTAAAGAGGTTGCCTGGGTAACCCATTGTAAGTTTATTTAGTAAGTGATAATATTTCATGAAATGAGAGTAAAATCAATTAAATGGGAGCCATTATTTTTCTTTTCCCATGCCTTGAATGCTTGTATAGGTTAGGATGGGAGTAGAGAGAATGCTTGGTTGCAACCTTGTTTTGTTAGTATTCCTTGTCTGTATGAAAGTATACTGGTGTTGCATAAAGGCACTATGGGGCTGGAGTCTAGAGAGGCTACCAAGATAACCTTAGAGTTGGCTCATGTGATGACACTTTCCCACTTGCATAGTAGATTTCCTACTTGTCTTTGTTGCCTTTGGGATTAGATGATACTTGTGTCTTGGTACCTTTGAGATAGATTGCTATCAGGATTTCCTTGACCTAGATGTTGGTTATGGCTTGTGGATTGTTATCCATTTGGGACTTGAAACTATCTCCTGAACATAGCAAGAGTGGGCCATTTAGGTTCCATGAGGTCAGGTGGTAGTGCTTTTTACTTATATCATTGAGATTTGATAGCTAGATGTTGTTGCTAGATGTGATTGTGCAGTTATTCCTTTCTTTCTGATCTTGTATTTTTGTTGGATGGTTATAATCTATTATACTATATTTTTTTATCAAAGATATTATGAGGTGATGTATTTTATTGGTGATGTATATTCTTTGATCTTTTCATACCCTATAACTTGTATAGTGGATGATTATGCATTCTGATTTTGCCAAGTGGCAGCTTATGTAGTTGGATATTATTTACTGGATCAATACTTGTGATTATTCCATGATGTGGATTTTGGGTAATGTGTTAGATTTGATATTAATAAAATTCTAAATGTGATTCAACATCATGGAACCCTTAGGTGATGTAATCTATTTATGGAGCATTTTTATGTATGTGAGTTATTGCTTCCCCTATATTATCTCTTGTTGTCATTATCTTTATTTTATTTTATTTTTGAAAACTTAATGAAACATTAGGTTAATTTCTTTTGGGTTCCCTTACAGTGGATTACAATATCTTTTCATCTGTATCCATTAATGCATTTGGCTTATGTTTCACTCTATCATTTGTCAGAGTGTAGGTATTTTCATGCTCATCATTTACAACATGCCTATCAAATTGTCATAGCCTACCTAGAAACATATGACATATGTCCATAGGTATGGCATCACACATGACCTCATCTTTTTAGCTTTGAATCTTGAAATTCACCAGGCATTGTTTATTGACCATGACCTTGTGGTCATCCTACATGTAGGCAATATAGTATGGATGTAGGTGTTTCTTCCTCTTCAATTTTAACTTTATGACCATATTTTCTAACACCATATTGTGATTACTATTTGCATGTTTATCATTGTGCAAAAATCTTGAGCTATCAATGAACATCACAAACTCCAAACTTATCCAGATCCAAGAGAGGTGGTTAACCCATATCACGAACCCCGAAGGAGGTGCTGACCACCAAGTCAAAAATCTCCCCCTCAACATTGATTAAGGCTTCTAAATTGATAAAATGTAGGAGACCTCTAGAGATTCAAACCCCTAACCTTAGTCTCTTATACCAATTGTTGGTATGTTTCCCATTACACCAAAAGCTTGCGCTATCAATGAACATCACAAACACTAGACTTAGCCATATCCATGAGAGGTGGTTAAACCATATCAAGGAGTCAACAATTACTTCCATCATCAATGATCACATCAAAATACTTATCTTTACATTTTCACCTTGTGTGAACATAAGCTCCTACTTTGGTTAGGTTCACTCTCACAGCTCGACAAGACTCTTCTTCCAATTAGGACTTCTCCTCCTTCATCATCTTTAGAATGTGATGATTTGAAATCTTCATCAAGATACACAACTCTCGCATGGCCTTTTGTTCTTCTATCAGTCCTCCTTGGCACTGGAAACATTCAAATGATATATGCCCTTCTCCACAGTGATAAACATTTTCCACAAAACCCCCTCTTCTAGATTCTTGCTCTCTCCCTCTTCCTCTCTAATATCTATTGTTTTGATCATGGAAATGATTGGAATTATTTCCCCTTTTGTTTTTATTTCTACTACTATCCTCATCCTTGGTCTTTTGATTGTCATTTTGGCCTCCAAAAGGCCATCTTCCATTGTGACCTCTTCCACTATTGTTGTTATCAAAATTTTTGTTCATATTTTCCTTAACTTTTAGGGAAAAATTGTATGCCTCTTCAATACTACTCATGTGAAACATACTAAATTCCTCTTGAATCTATGGTATCAACCCATTAAGATAATAAGAAACTTTCTCCTTGTTAGATTCTTCATGGCCACTTCTATTGAGAGCTCAATAGAACTCTTATGTATACTCCTAAAAAGATCTTCTCTCTTTCTTCAAGCCTTGCATCTTCTTTGGTAAATCAAGCTCATAATCTATAAGAATAATTATTTTCTTAAACTTAGCTATCATTCAGTCCCATATTGTGATTTTTTCCTTCCCTCTTCTATTTTTCTCCAACCGAATCTTCTACCACTAGGTATGTGCATGGCCCTTTAGTTTGGCCTTCACAAACTTGACCCTATTAGGATCCTCAAAATCTTTATACTCAAAGTATTCCTCCAATTCATTGATCCAATCGATTAACTCCTATAGGTTAAGATTTCCTAAAAATATTGGAACCTCAAACTTGGCTCTTTTACCAATCTTATAAATGAACCTAAAAAGCCTCTCTTCTTCTAGGTTTAATACTACGTCTTCTTTACCATTTTATTCTTCTTCTCCTTTATCCTCACTTTCATCTCTTATCATTTTTTGCATTTTTTCTTCCAATACTTGTATCTATCTTTGCAGGGCTTTAAAATTGTCAAGTTTAACACCTATGCCTCTTCCACCATGCTCTCTTCGTGGATGCATTCTTGCACTTTCGTTGAAACTCTAGTGCAAATTGCCTCACAATTGGTGATCTATCTATATGCTAGACCCAAATGATGATCTTGGTGTAACTAACTCACTATCTATTTACACACTCATGAACTCTCACTCTTATACCACTTGATAAAAGGTTCTCCCTTAGTAACACATAAAAATAAAAGAAATCAAGAAACAAAAACAATTGGTAAGAATAAAACATGGGCTTTCTATTATCACCACAAATGCAAAATTATAGAGTTTTGAAATACAATATGAAAACCCACATTGGAAATTTTTGTACAATAGTCTTCAACATAGAGGCATGAATTACCACCCAAAATTGCCTAATCATCACTATGGGCCTTCCTTATATTGGAAAATTTTCACCAGCTAGGAAGGTTCTATACATTAACCCTAACCCTTAAGGCTGAAAAAACCCCAATTAAAAATTATTTCCTAAATTATTACATAAGGTTGGCCCTAATTATATTTTTAGGTACCCCAAATTCTTGATGCCATAACTTTCAAACTGTACATCCAATTTTTAGCTATAAGTTTTTTTCAGAATTGTCAACTCCTGATCTACATCACCTACCATGCGCAAGTGCCAATCAACCCAAGAACCACCTTGATCTAAAGCTCTAGAGCCTTAAAATATGAGATCAAAGGTTTCATACCTATAAACCTCAATCAATTTTGTAATACATATGGCATGATAATGTAGTTCCACTTGCAGGCTAATACAATTAAATGAATGTCCACCTGTGAAATCAATTTTGTTTGAGATTGTATGGCCCACTTACTAAGAATAGTAAGTTTCCATAAATAGTAACTATGTACTAGAAAAACCTTATTGATAATGACATAACATAAATATTTTTGGGTCATGCAATATTGTCCTTACACCTAGGATACTCTTGTATCACTTTTCCTTGATTGCAACATAGGCCGTTTCAACTTCTTCCTTGTCATCATTCAGTATGCTCTTCTTCTTCAACGATGTAGCTTGACTTCTTTTATTTGTCTTTGTAGTCCCTACTCTTCCTATACTTGTAATATTTCTTATAGTTTCTATCATTTCTATCAGACATCCTTCTATTAGGACATTTAGCAGGAAAGTGACCAACCTAGTTACATGTAAACACATCAAGAGAAGTTTACCTTTGTATTTACCTTTTCCTCTTAATAACCTTCTTGAAAGAAATGCTTGAATCTCATTGAGATCATCTTCAGTTTTAGGCTCACTTTATTCTTTGGCTTTCTTCTCTTTCTTTGAATTGCTCATTCTTAATGAAGACTTTGTAACCATACTATTATCATAATTCCTTAATGTTATAAATGTTTACAATAACTGAAAAATTAAACACAAAACATTCACTATTCTTCTTATCCCATTGTTTCTCAATCTCTACTGTACAGATAAAATTATTGTCTCAAACATAACATACTTTTCTAAAGATAAACTTTATCAAATGTAAAAAAATAAAGAATTCAACACAAATTTGACACTGGGATTTTTACATGGAAACCCAATTTGGGAAAAACCACCAGTAACATATCACAACTTTTTCACTCTTTCAAAGTGAGCTTTGTTAGGAGCCAACCCTATTAAAGGTTTACAATACACACTGTTAACTATGACCTAGTTGGAGGATTTAATCTTCCTGTTAGGAGTGACCTTGTTAGAGGACTTTGATTAATCCATTTATAATGTCACCTTGTTAAAGGATTTACATAAACTGTTAAGTTCTTAAAATGGCTATTAGGTCAATCTCTATTAAAAGGATTTCACTACAAATTGTTTAGAATGATTAGAAAGAAAATAATAGGGTTTTAATTTGTATAATTACAACTCACTTTGAATGTTCACATCATTATTCAATTCATGTGTTGATTTATTAATAAGATTAACATTATCATCTCTATTCTTGATTCACTTGGCAAGCCTTTGAGAAATCAATCTTCTCCTTTCAACAAAAATTAAGCCATTTTCTCAGATTTAGTTATCAATATCAGCAACATCTATGCAAGCAATCTCCTTTTTCATTGCTTTCACTCTTACAAAATCATGTGTCTTTGATCTACCTTTCTCTATGCACCCCTTACTTAGTTTGGCTCTATACCTCTTTAAATAAGTAATTCTCATTTTGCCATTTTCTATGATCACTGTAGATCTTAGGGTTTATAATCAGGTTTATCAAGTTTATTGTATCTGTTCATCTTCCTTCTTTTCTATAATCTTCTCATCCATTGAGCTAGATCATATGCATCATACCTAATCTTCACCTTGAATTTAATGATCTAACTCATCAATCTTATCTTCAATATGGTCTAGATCTCACAAGAAATCAACTAAATCAGCTAGAATTCACAACTTCCTCAAATTCATTCATAATATTGTTACTTAGAAATTACTAAGTTCTAACACTCAGTCATCACTTAATCACATGATCACTATAAAACTTCTAGCTCAGCATCAAATATCTTGCAAATTGATATTGATGCTCAATTAACACTATATTTTCTCAACACTTATTGTGGCTTAGTTGACACTAGCATCACTTAGTATTCCTTAACCTTTTACTCTATTGGTTGGCTTAGCTTTACTTTCTTGAGATAAACAATAATGTTGTCTTATCAAAGTCTAACTAATCAAATGTCCATTTTAGTTTCCTTTCATAACTCAACCTTTCCTCTAAGTGCTATTGTTATAAGCAATCTATCAAATCCTCTTCATTGATCAAATTGATATGACATTTATATTAGGTAGAAATATGTCTTATAAGTAGGTTTGACATCAAATGAAAAACAACAATTTTTCCAATTGTAAGCCTCAAACACTTAACTCAAATGCATTCAACCAACCAACTAGGCCATCAAGTGTCAGATGATTTCAAGACATAGCTCTTACTTCTTGAATCGCAAAAAATTTCATAGCATAAATGGGTAGAAGAGTTCTTAAAACTTTATTTATAATTTCATAATCCAAGATGGCTCCTCTAGTAGCTATAATTGCACTCACATTATCTTTGATTCTGTTTACATATTGTGCAACATTTTCACCTTATTTCATTCTCATTTCATGATACTTACCTCTAATACTTTATCTTTTTCTCTCCTTACATTATTAGCTCCTCCATATACAAGTTTCAGTTTACCCCACATTTGTTTAGCATTGGCAAAGTTCTCGATATCATCAAATTCAACATCATTGAGAGAAAATGTAATATTAATCATCATACTATTGTGATTCCTCTTTTTATTTATTTATTTCATAGTCAAGGCACTAGTAGGGGTAGTGTATTCATCTTCCAACCAATGTGTGTCATTATCTCCGATACCAAAAAGATGCAACTTAACTTGATCTTGTGATGAGGAAAAGCTCTCCTTGTTTAGCTTTGGTGGATTTTCCTTATACATCTTAGATCTTTAGCTCAAGTTCATTTAAAATTCTTTCTTCAAGCACTCAACTCTGATACCAAATTTTTAGATAACTAAGAGGAGGGTGAATCATTTATGTCCAATTATCTAGTGTAGGAGCACACCTAGAAACCTCCATTCATTGGGAAGTTTTTGTCTTCTACATGACTTTATCCAAGTCAAGAGCTTAGGTTAGTTTTTTTTAGACCTTAGAAGATCATTTTTTATGTTGGCTGAGTGAGTTGGTCATTAGGACTAAGGTCACACAATTAGTCATTGTTTGTATAGACACCCAAAAATTGGCAAAGACCTAAATCACACAAGTCCAACCAATCAGTGAAAATTAAAGAGAAAATTAGAAGATACACAATAGACTTTTCAAATCAAAAATCACATCAGGTCATTAATAACCTATCAAATTGGCAAGAGCTAATATAAATTTAAAAGAGGAAGAAAATAATTCAAATTCTTTAAGATGAAATTCAAAAAAGTAGGAAGAAAAAGACAAAGTGTTGAGAATAAATAAGAAATTTATTAAATCAATAAAATCATTTATCCTCATAAGATTGAAAATCTCCCTTCTTCATTTTAAAAGAATTAGAAATATCTTCAATTATCCTCAAAATCAAGTCTACTGGACTCTTCCTCCTAGTCTCTTATGAGATATTTTTAGTTCCACTTTTACCCCCACTCAAAAAAGAAAATCCTGATTCTTACCCCAACCCCTTCCGAAATCCTATAAATAGGATAGAAATCTAAGAGGCAAGGGACCCAAGTTTTTTTGCATCTACACTATAGGCATATTTAGACTCATCATTTTAGCATTTCCATTGTAGCAAGTTCATAGCATTTTAGCATCATTTTGTATCATTTAGCATCATTTACTGCATATTAGTTCATGGCATGATTATTTCAAGAGCATTTCTAGGAGTTGTATTTCACATATAATCTATATTTTAGTCATAGAACTTGCATGTTTTCATTGTAGATCTAGATTTTTAGCATAATCCTATTCTAAAACTGTCACTTAGATGCTGGTATGAGAGCTATTTTAGTGGTTGTAGTTAGGGAAACATGAGATGCTTGTAGAGATTACATTCTAATGATGATATATCTTGGGTCTAGTATAGTTCATTGTTAGTCCATTTGCATTCTACAATAAAGTTTCATGAATACACGTTCACACCGTCTACAAAATGGCACCCACAGTGGGGCTGAACTAAAAGCCTCTCTATTTTCAAGTTTTTCATTCTAATCTTCCATTTCTAGTATAGATCTGTGTTTCTTTCTATTCTCTTATGCAGATCTGATCAGATACAGGTTCTATTGCATTTGTGAGACCTCATATCAGCAAGAAAAACATTCCAAACTCTTCCCCGAGCATAGAAAGACTGGATCCAAATCTTCTAACGCTTTTGTGCTCTGTTTCAATGCTTCTGAGACATATTCTTATTGGTCTCAAATTGGTTTTGACAATTTAGTGTCAACACACTTAACTGATTTCTAAAGTTGATGCCAAGTATGATATAGATGTCAAGCTACACTTGTGTTGAGCCAAAGATTCAACAAGTGCTAAGTAAACTTTAGATGGTGAGAAAGTTTCAAGTGTCAAGTCACTATAGGTGTCAATTGACTATAGGTGTTGAGAAAAGTATAGATGCCAAGTGAGATAGAGTTACTATAGGAGCCAAGCAAGACAAATATACTATATATGCCAAGCATTAGCAATCAATAAGTGTCGAGTAACACAAAATCAACATATGAGTTTGTGCCTTCACAAAATTAGATGTAAAATATTTTTGAGCTGATCTAAGATGAATCTAAAAGAATCTAAAAGATAAGATCGAATCTTTTACATTCCCTATGTATTCAACATGCAACCAATAAAAAAATGGAGAAAACATGCAACCAATAGGAGAAGTGTAAAGATTTGGGCAGGAAAAGATGGATGAATATTGATCATGGATTCATACCTAACCCTAAGTCTTCAAAGCCTTTATAAGGAAGTTGATACTCCATAATTCGTGTGTGGAAGAGTGTTATATGGGAGAATGCTATAGAAGTTCATAGGGGTGTAAAGACTTAGAGGAAGAGAAGAACTATAGAATCAAGTTGTTCAGAACAAGAGTATTAGCAATACGAGTAGAGAGTTATCAGATCAGGAAGGATTAGATCAAATTAAGCAAAATAAGGATCTAGAATCAGCAATTAAAGATTGTAAGTTATCAGGTCAACACATTTTAATACTTTCTAGCCATTGTATTAGGAATGAAAATCCTATGGAGTTAGGTTAGTTTAATAGCCATGTTGTAAACCCTTAACAAGGGGATAAATCCTTTAATAGGGCAGGCCTTTCATAGGGTAGACCATTGGAAGTGGTCAAACTTTGTAACCTTAATCAGTTACATATTGCTATAGCGATAATTTGTGGGTGTCATCCCCACCCCAATTTTACTTTCTCATTTTGGAGGGTTTTGTTATCTATTTTCATACATGTCTTTACTTTTATGTTAATTAGATATGGTATATGCATGTGAATGATCTTAGTTAAAATTTTTAGAAGTTAAATACTATTACTTCTAATTCACCCCCCCTCTTAGAAGTAAATCTTCCCACTTGTAAATTCCAACAATTGGTATCAGAGCCAAGTTCTCACAAGGAGGAGCCTTATAGCTTGGAGAAATAATCTAGAAATGGAAGTCTATAAACTTGGAAAGGTCATAGAAAACTAGTTGATTGATATAGAACTCGCTTTACATACTCTGGAAGAAGCCAAGGAAGAATTAAGAAAATCCTTAAAAAGAAGAAGAAAAATTGCCATAGCTAAGAATGATACACAATATAAGGAGATTGACACCTCAAAAGTGTTTGAAAATGGAGATTTCAAAGAGTTTGATACAACAATAATAGATCTGATGGAGAAGAATAGAGCTCAAGCATAAGAGATCATAACTCTCAATATTGAACAAGAATCTCAAGCCATGATGCTTTGTGAAGTGACTGAATAGGACAAAAAAGACATTAAAGATAAGGCTATGCTAGAAGAGGACAAGAGAAACCTTCCTAATAGGTTGGAAGAAAAGTCAATTCAGCTTGCAAGAATTTCCAAAATGTAGCTAGACACCTTAAGGCAGATGATGAATGCACATCATGAACTAAATGTGAAGGATATTAAGATCTCCACACCAAGGATGCAAAATGAACAACTACAAAATGACCTGAAAAGAGAGAAAGAAATTTCAAAGAGCTTCAAAAAATGTAATGAGGCCATCAAGTACTTCGAATAGCTACTAAAATCACCAAGAGCCAACAATGATACTTTAGGACTAGGGTACACTAGCAATGAAAAAGGAAAGTCATCCAAGACTACAAAAGAAAGAAGTAACAAAAGTAAGAACACTAAACCTACTTATCATTTTCATGGTAAAAAAGGACATACCTCTAATGTGTGTAGGAGCAAGAATACCCATCAACATGACAAACCTAAAAACATGGGTCACTATCACAAGTGCAACAAGCAAGGACATCAAGCACATGACTACAAGACTAGGACTATCAAAACACAAAAATTTGAAGGTCACTATGAAAATTGCAAGAAGTATGGACATAGAGATTTTGAATGCAAATCAAAGCCTATGTGGACAACTAATTAATCAGCAAGGGGAAATAATCATGGACATCACTATAATTGGGACTACAACACTAGGTATAGCTGTCAATACTATCAAGAGTATGTGCACATCCCTAAAAATTGTATAAGAACACATTTTAGTGGAAACTACAATAGATGGTTGAGCCAAACCACATATTTTAGTTGCTTGAAGACTGGTCATATTAGTAGAAATTTCCCAACAAGGTCAAAGGCACCTAACTTAGAGTTCAAAAAAGGAAAAGAAAAGGTAGATGTTGAACACATTAGAGGAGAAATGAATAAGACATAGAAGAAGAAAGATGGAAGCAACACATCCAATGAAGGGATCACTTCACTGAAAAGGTCAAGTGGTCACACTTCATCTAACTAAGAAAAAGAACATATGTGGAACTGATATACAAAGATTTATCATACATCAATTCCAAGACAAGTAAGTAATAAAGAAGATAGGTCAACATGAATAGAGATGTAGAGTTAAAATTTCAAGATTTCACAAGTGTTGCCCAGTTGCCTTCAGATGCCGAGCAAAGATCTAGTACATGCCGAGTTATCTACCTAAATTAGTAGAAGCTGAGTGATTAGTTACGACTTAGTTGGAAGTGGAAGTTGAGAAAAGGGAATTTTAGTTGAAGCTGAGTGAGTGATACTCTGGTGATTGTCAAGTGTTTGAAAATGAATGGAAGTCGAATAAAGCATAAATGCTTAAGAAGCTGAGTGGACAGCTGTAAATGCACTAAGCATTATATGCTATGAAATTAAAGTATATGTTCACATTTTGAATCATTTTCCACCATCATGAACAAAGAGCAAAGAAGAAGAAGAGAGCAGAATGATTTCCAAGTAGAATTTCAAGCATTTGAGTAGATTTCTACACAGATTCAACACAGTTTCATTGATTCCACGGTATCTACACTAGTAGCGAGTTGCACAATTTCAAATTTCTTCACATTTAAACCCTAGATAGAAGAAATGGCCTCTAGTTCTAGGAAACCTTAAGAGAAAGAGCCGTTTGAAGTCCAATTAGTGTCAAATGAAGTTAAGCAACCAAATTTTTGGCCTATCCCTAAAGTTGCATACAAAAATGACCCATCCGGAGCCCTATCCGTAATTCCTTCTAAGGTAGTAATGGTGCAAGATGTTAGGAGATGTTATAACTACAAGATAGGTGCTATTGGATATATGGAGATTAGAGAAGCTTATGATAGGTTATGTGAAAATGGAGTTTTGAAGGAAGAGTTCCAAATCATTAACAAGAAGGGTTTAACCCATGCCCTAGAATTCCCTACTATCTTTAAACCCAAATGGATCGGAATTGTATTGAGTAGGGTTCATGATGGAAGTTTATGGTTAGAAGATGGCCCAATAAATATATCAAAGAGGATTGTTCACAGGTTAATAGGGTATCCAACCCTAAATTAGCCCAAAACCCTAAGGAGTGACTCTAAGGAAGCCATTGAGAAGAATATAGGAGCCGAATGGAATAATAGAGGCATGAACATAGATACTATTCAAGATCCTCTTGTTGAGTTTGTTGTTAGAGCCATTTCCCACAAGTTTTATCAATCTAGTAGATTCAACAATGTACCATGCATTGCAGTAGATGTTGGCTACAAATTAGTCAAAAAGGATCATACATATGACCAAGCAGAATTGCAACCGCAACAAATCAATGAGAACTTAGGAGCTATAAGGAGAACTAAGGGAGCAGAATGTAAATTTGGTGCAATTTTAATTTGTATATTTTTCTATGTGGAAAATGAATTTCCATCTTTTGGAAAAGTTAGTTGGAAAACTAAGAGGTCTATTGTAGCCCAAGTGAATGAATATATTGAACAAATGGGGGCAAATTTTGAAACACTTATGACAAGTTATTTTGAAGATTTCAAGAAACCCTTTAAACAGAGACTGAGGATACCTATTTCATTAGTTGAACAACATGTAAATTATGTTTTCTTTCTTGTAGATATTGATTATACTTACATTCAAGATACCAAGGGTTAGATGGCTTAGACCTCTTGGATATGAGATAAACATTGATGAGGCATCTGCAACCATAACAACATTGCTAGCAGAAGAAGTAGATAAGAGTGCACTAGATTTTGGCACTTATGATGTGGTAAGATCAAAGGTGGATATGAAATTGAAAACTGTAAGAAAAAGTGATTGAAATGATAAAATATAATAAAATAAAATAGCGTGAAATAATAGATTTAATCCAAGAGAGCAAGAAGAGTTTTACCATACAAATGATACAAGATCAATGGAGCAATACCAAAGAGGAAGCAACACAAGAGACAAGGATTTGATAAGGGGAAAGCAAAAAAAACCCCTTGTGAATATTATGAATGAGGAAAAAGTCTAAGAATGAGAGAGAGAGAGAGAGAGAGAGAGAGAGAGAGAGAGAGAGAAGAAATGGAGCAAAATAGCTCATTTACAATAGCATCAAAAACTTGATGTGAATAATGGAGACTAGATGAAAATGAGAGAGAGAAGCACCTCTTTTTAAAGAGATGAGAAATGAGTTGCATGTTTTTGCATGTGTAACTCCCATTTCTATGAATGCCACATTCATAAAAGGTGTGTGCAAAGTGTCAAGTTCCTCTTAAGGAGGAATATCTATTTTCCTTAATAAAGGAAATACAAAAATGAGTTGTCCTCACAAGTGGACAATAGGACAAGAATGACATGTCCTTTACATGTGGACTATAGGACAAATAAATAATCC
Source organism: Cupressus sempervirens (assembly GCA_028749045.1). Classification (NCBI taxonomy): domain Eukaryota; kingdom Viridiplantae; phylum Streptophyta; class Pinopsida; order Cupressales; family Cupressaceae; genus Cupressus; species Cupressus sempervirens. The sequence continues at coordinate 858,987,788 of CM053793.1, forward strand.
ATAAAGGATACTTTGGTTTTATCCCAATAAATAAATAAATACAACCAAGGAAAGATTATTAATTCTAACATCCCCCTTTAATCTTTACTTGGGGAGATTACATCAAAGGGTATCAAACCCAAGTTCTTATGATGAAATTCAAATTTCTCTCTAGAAAGAAGTTTTGTCAAAATATCAACAACTTGATCTTCACCCTTGCAATAGATGAGAGACACTTTCTTTTCTTCAATGTGTTCTCTAATGAAGTGGTGGTGCAGAGAAATATGCTTTGACTTTGCATGGTAGATAGGATTCTTTGCCAAGGCTATTGCACTTTGATTGTCACAATACAAAGGTGTAGGTTCTTGTTGAGGTAGACCCAAATCTTCAAGAATTCTTCTAAGCCATAGAGCTTCGTTAGATGCATAAGTACAAATTTTATATTTAGCTTTGGTAGAACATAGAGAAACAGAGGTGTCTTTCTTACTTTTTCAAGATATAGCACCTGAACCAACAAAGAAAAAATAACCACAAGTAGATTTCCCATCATTGGGATCTCCACCTAAATCAGAATCAGTAAATCCTTGTAAAGTAAAAGTAAAACTGACATCATAAAATAAAGCTAGATTAAGAGTTCCTTTGATATATCTTAATATTCTTTTAGCTACTTTAAAGTGTGTTTGTTGAGGTTTGGACATAAATCTTGAAACTAAACCAACACTATATGCAATATTGGGTCTAGTAAGGGTGAGATAATTTAAACTTCCTACAAGTTGTCTATAAGAGGTAGCATCAACAAAAGGAGTGTTTGTATCAACCATTAACTTAGTTCCTAATTCACATGGAATAGAAACATGGTTAGAATCATTCATTTGAAACCTATCCAAAATATCTTGAGCATACTTTCTTTGAGAAAGAAAAATTCCCTTAGGTGTTTGCCATATTTGCATTCCTAAAAAGTAATGTAAAATTCCTGAATCAGTCATTTGAAATTTTTGAGTGAGTTGAAACTTAATATCAGAAATCAAGGTGTTAAAACTTGAAGTAAGAATCAAATCATCAACATATAGAATAATAATGATAATATCATCTTGAATATGTTTAATGTATAAGTTAGAATCATTTTTACTTCTATCAAAACCTTGAGAAATAAAAAAGGCATTAATTTTGGAATACCGCTCTCTTGGAGATTGCTTTAAACCATAAATAAATTTCTTTAGTTTACATACTAAATGCTCATTACCTTCTTTGATAAAGCCTGGTGGTTGAGCCATATAAATTTCTTCATGTAAATCACCATTTAAAAAGGCACTTTTAACATCCATTTGATGAATAGGCCAATTCATTTTTGAAGCTAAAGAAAGAAAATTTTTTATAGTAGGCATTTTAGCAACTGGTGCACAAGTTTCATTGTAATCTAAACCTTCAATTTGGGAAAATCCCCTAGCTACTAGTCTAGCTTTAAACTTACTAATTTCATTATTTGCATTGAGTTTGGTTTTATATAACCACGTTTGCATGACACTAAATTCTTACCATGAGGCAAAGAGACTAAATATCAAGTTTCATTAGAGATTAAAGTATCATATTCCTCTTGTATAGATTTTTGCCAATGAGGTTGAATCTTAGCTTATTCAAAGGTTTGAGGACCATTAGAATTCATGAGAGAAGTCATCAAACTACAATTACAATAATTAATTCTCCTAGGTTTAAGTCCACCAAATCTAGTAAGATAATCATCTCTTTCATTAAGTAAACCTTGAACCCATTTAGGTCTTCTCTTATTAGTAATAGATTCATCACTAGAAGAAGAGTCATGATCTATAAATGCATCATTAGTATCAACATCATTACTAGAATTAGAAGAAATAGGAGGAATAAAAGAAGATACTTGAGGAGTAGGGTTTAGAGAAGGTGTAGGATTTAGAGAAGGAGGTTGGTCCTCCACTACTACAATATTACTTCCACTAAATTCATCATCTTGAACCTTGGAACAATCATGTACTTCATTTTTTGCAATACAAATATCTCTTGCAATTTGAACTTTTTTAGTAAGAGGATTATAGACTCTATAACCTTTAGTATTTTCATCATACCCAACAAATATAAATGGAGAAGATTTAGCATCTAATTTATGCCTTTTTTGTTTGGGTGTATGAACATAAGCAACAGATCCAAATATCTTTAAGTGTTGTAAATTGGGCTTTCTACCTGACCAAGCTTCTCTCAAAGCCTTAGTAAGAGTTCTATTAAGAATATAAGTGGCACAAGACATAGCTTCAGCCCAAAACTTATAATTCATATTTTTTGCATGTAACATGCATCTAGCCATTTCCACAATAGTTCTATTATTCCTTTCCGCTACACCATTTTGTTGTGGTGTATAAGGAATGGTAAGCCGATGTTTAATACCAAATGATCTTAAGTAAGAATGAAAGGCATTATTAACATATTCAGTACCATTATCAGTTTGAAGAATCTTTATCTTAGAATTAGATTGCCTTTCTACTGACATATGAAATTCGGAAAATGTATCAAGTACTTGATCTTTATTATGTAAGAAATCTATCTAAATTCTTCTAGTAAAATCATCAATGAGAGTAAGAGCATACCTTGATCCTTGAATGGAGATATTTTCCATAGGTCCTAAAAGATCACTATGAATCAATTGTAACTTATGAGATGCCCTCCATGATGAACCATGGGGAAAGGGCTCCTGATGCATTTTGCCACTCATGCACCCAGTGCATGTAATCTTAGATGGAACAATATGAGGTAATCCTTCAACCATATGAAATTTTAGCATCAATGATATATAATCATAATTCAAATGACCAAGCCTTTCATGCCATACATTAAAATCAATATTTGCTTGCAAAGAGTACCTTGAAGAGGTAAACTCATAAAACTTGAATAAATTATCATGACCCAAATTAGCATTAGCAACAACAAAATTAGTGCTAGGATCAATAATAGAACACATGTCCTTATGAAATTCAACTTTATAATCTTGACATAATTTAGCAACTAAAAGGAGATTGGTTTTCAAGTTAGGAACATAAAGAACATCATGTAACTTTTCATTTGGAATATTAACATCACCAAATTTTTCAACTTTGCAACTATGATTATCAGCTAATTGAATTGGAGTATTTGAAGGATCGAGTTGCAAAGAATCATTTTTTTTTTTTATGAGATGTAACATGCTGAGAAGCACCACTATCAACTATCCATTCTAATCGTTTAGAGGCATTGTAACTAATAGTAAAAGCATGACAAGATTGATTACCATGAGATTTTTTATTATTGTTATTGATAAGTTGCTTATCATTTTACTTTTTAAAAAAATTGTTAGTCAAATGACCATATTTCCCACAATAAGTACAATGAGGTTTCTTATTAGGACTATTATATTGATTAGGATGGTTATTATTACGATTTATATTTTGATTATTATTGTTGTTAAAAGAAGGTCTAGAATTAAATAGGTTGTTATTATTGTGACGATTATTAAAGTTATGATTGTTATGATTATTATTGAAATTGTGAGTATTAAAATTTTGATTTTGATTATTATTTGGAGCATGATAAGATGATCTAAGATTTTGATTTTGATTTTTAGACAATAATGTATGTTCATTAGATCTAAGAGTACCAAATTGTAATAACTTAGCTTCCTCTTGATGCAACAAATTTTGAAAAATACTATAAGTTAATTGAGTAGACAAAGTAGGAATAGCAAGTTGAGAATGAAAATTAGTAATAAATTGTTGAAATAGTCTAGGAAGACATTTCTTTAAAATAATGGTAATTAATCTAATATTAGTGAGAGTAATGCCTAATCCAATTAGTTAATTTTTAATATAATCAAATTTAAGTAAAAATTCATCCATGGATTTGAAATCAATATACCTTAAGTCTTCCAAATTGTCTTGCAATAAAATCTTGCGTGATTCAGATGGCCTATCATACGTTTACTTTAAAATATCCCAAGCTCCATGGGAATTAGAGCAATGAGAAATTAGAACATATAAATCTGGGTTAAGAGATATACCAATGAGGTCAAGGGCTTCCTCATTTTTAGTATTTCATGCATTTTTTTCATCTTGTGTAGCTGAGGTACCAGGAACTATAGAAGGGTCAGTAGAAACATCTAAAATATGCTTAAAACAAAATATAAACGAAAGATGAGTTTTCCAAGCATGATAGTTTGAGTTATTTAACTTGATTTTTGGAATTAAAGTTGACATGATTTAAAAATTACATTTAAAATTTAAATAATAGATTTGAAATAAAAAAGTGAGACTTATTATCCACAAGAATGTTAAATAATTATTAAGAGATTTAGAGAGTCAAAATTAAAAACTAAAATGTTCCCTACAAAACCATTGGTCAGATTGAAGAAACATGAAAAATAAAAATTTGAAAAACTGAAAAAATGTGTTACACACAGAGAGCGATAAATTTTTTAGTTTAAATCTATTCTCAATAAAATTTAAAAAGTTTTTTCATTTTTGTCTTCTAAATGTTGTTCAAATTTCAGCCAAACCCAGATCACAGATTGAGAGATATTATAAAAATACGAACTGCTGTCTTAAAACATGAAAAACAAATAATACTACACATATAGTATAATAACTTTTGCAATACTATTCTGATAGAAATGAAACTTAAAGGGTTTTTATATTTTTATATTTTTTTAATGTTGTTAAAATTTCAACCAAACCCAGATCATAGATTATGAGATATAAAAAAAATACGAACTGCTGTACTTTCCTTTCTAAAATAAAAACAGAAAAAAAATTTGAATTTCAAACACTTAAAAAGCCTGCAACAGAAATAGGGTTAGATATAATAAAAAAAATTAAAAATAAAGAATCCTTTGGCGGCAAGCTTTCCAAAGGAGGTTAGAAAAAATAAAAAATGAAGAACTCTTTGGCAGCAAGCCTTCCAAAGAGGGTTAGAATAAATAAGAAAGAAGAAAATCTGCAAAAGAATAAGATAAGACTTTCAATATTTCAAGCTTCAAGATCTTCACAATATCAAGCTCTTCTAATGAACTCTTCACACAAGCTCAAAACAAGGATTAGTAGCTCTGATACCATATAAGAAAAAGTGATTGAAATGATAAAATATAATAAAATGAAATAGCATGAAATAATAGATTTAATCCAAGAGAGCAAAATTTTTTTTACCATACAAATAATACAAGATCAATGGAGCAATACCAAAGAGGAAGCAACACAAGAGACAAGGATTTGATAAGGGGAAAGCAAAGAAAACCCCTTGTGAGTATTATGAATGAGGCAAAAGCCTGAGAGAGAGAGAGAGAGAGAGAGAGAGAGAGAGAGAGGAAATGGAGCAAAATAGCTCATTTACAATAGCATCAAAAACTTGATGTGAATAATGGAGACTAGATGAAAATGAGAAAGAGAAGCACCTCTTTTTAAAGAGATGAGAAAGGAGTTGCATGTCTTTGCATGTGTAACTCCCATTTCTATGAATGCCACATTCATAAAAGGTGTGTGCAAAGTGTCAAGTTCCTCTTAAGGAGGAATATCTATTTTCCTTATTAAAGGAAATACAAAAATGAGTTGTCCCCACAAGTGGACAATAGGACAAGAATGACATGTCCTTTACATGTGGACTAGAGGACAAATAAATAATACATAAGGGATACCTTGGTTTATCCCAATAAATAAACAAATACAATCAAGGAAAGATTATTAATTCTAACAAAAACTACTTCCACATTAGAGAAAAAAGGAAAAATTGGTGAAAAAGCTCAAGGCCAAATTTGGAGAAGGCATAGTAGAGGTAGAGGAGGCAGAAGAAGATGAAGAGGTAGATGATGAGGAAGAAGAATAAGGGCAAGGGCCACTAGCATTAACCCAACACATGCGTGAGGATGCTAAGGAAGAAGAAGGTGCTGAGTAGGAAGCACCTAATTAGACAAAGCTCAAAAAGAGGAAAGCAGAAAGGCAACCAATTACTTAGCCTAAAGGTAAGAAAAAAATGACTAAGCCAAGCCCAACCAAACCTACCACCAGGGAAAATACAAGGGCAACAATTAAGGTGGGAAAAAATAGGAAAAGAAGAAAGCCATAGACCAGGAAGGGCTAGCAAAAAAAAGAGAGAAGAAAATATGTGGCACCACTAGAATAAGATGAGGAGAGGACATAATTTGATAATGAGCAATTCAGAGTGGTACGACACTCCACCAAATCTAACTTAGAAAATATTTGTCATAATATTAGGGATAATTTAGATCTATCAAGGCTAAAAGATATTGATTTTAATAAGCTAAGTAGAGAGGAACAAAACATAGTAGAAGAATCAATCTACACTATGATGGCCAAGTTCAAGACTACACTTGAACTGGACAATACTATGCCTAAGGAGCTATAATTCATTGTTCAAAATAAATGGCATTATTGCCTAAATATGGAGAAAGAAATAAGAGAGTCAAAATTGGCTCATGTAATGCCTGACCTCACTAAAAGTCAAAGAAGCAAGGCTAGCAAGAAACATGGGAGAAAATTTGCACCCAAATACAGAGCCTCCAGTATTCTGCAAAATAAGGTTGAGGATGTTGTAAAGAAGTCCATAACAATTGTGGAAATTGATTTATGGGCTGACTACAATAAAGGAAGGAAAAGAAGATTCCTTTGAGGGAAGAAATAATGATGAAGAGGAAGAGGAAAATGAAAAAGAGGAAGAAGGAGAGAAAAAAAAGGAAGAGGTAATATTGGAGAAGGAAACACAAAAAGGTGACATGGCAACAGATGAGGAGCAGCAACAAGAATAGAATGTCCAAGACACACAATTGCCACCACCTAGTCCTCCACATGCAACATCTACATTTGCAAAAAATTTAATTGTGAAGGATGTTCTTAATACTTCAAATCAGAACACTAATCCATTGATTGCAAAGGATCTCAAAAGGATCCTTCACTAGACTACTCTACAAGCACAATTGTGCACCAATCCAGTTCTAGTGAGTGTAGAGGAACTATAGAAAGCAGTAGCTAAGATTACCAAGGAGAAGGTGAATACACAAGAACCACCTTCATAAACTCCAACAACTATAAGTGGTCAACCAGAAGAGCAAGCAACACAATACACATTTGCTAAGATTGACACTACAGTCACAGTAAGTGCCAAGGAGCAAGCTAAGGAGAAGATAGGATAGAAAGATACCTTTGATCCTACAACACAGAGTCAAGGTACACCTCCTTTGATCACCACAATTGATCAAGGAAGAACTGAAGAGGACAAGGAAGAGGAGAGGACCCCTAAGGAGAGAGAACAAGGGACAATACAAATATTAGTCAATTTTCCTACTATAGGGACTCCTTCTAAGAAACCAAACACTGATGTAGTACCACTATAAATATCAGCACCAGGCTCAAGCTCTGCCAAGGTAGCAAGGGTAATTCACTATGGAGACCCTACACTTGATGAAGAAATAGTCATACCAAGTTATGACTACAAAAAAATGAACCTAGCATAGATTAATGAAGTGCGAGAGGCACTAGAGAAGAAGAAGTAGTAGGAGGCACTTAGAAATGAGTATAGAAAAAGGAAAGCATCGATAGAAATCAAAGATATCTTTCTTGACACTTTTAGCCTACCAATACTTGATGAGACAAAGCCCATTATGGAGAAACTGTCCAACATGGTGGATCATGTACAAAATGAAGACCTTGATACCAATGTCAAATTACTAGAATGGTCTGAAAAGAGATTTCAAACAAAGTTAAATGAGAAAATATCTAGTGAGATAGCACTATCATAGGTGGAACTAGCTAATAAGGTTGAGAAAGTGAAAGCAATACTTGAGAACATATTCTCATTGTACTCCAAACTATGTGACTCTTCATATTTCACCCAAGAGACTAGCCATATAATATTGAGCTTGGAGAGCAACCTTAAGGTATCAAGCATACAACTACCAAAGGATCTAGCTCAAAGTGAGAAGCTTTTTGCCACAATGCTTCACACCCAAAAGGAATTAGCTATACTCATAGCAGAAGAGGCTAACATCAAGGCCAAGTTATTATAGATCCAATCTGCAATCACTCCACACATGGAAGTATTGCATAAAGAAATGGCCTATGAAGAAAATGTTTTGAAGAAAGATCCAAATATTTCTACATTAGAAGGCCTAGTACACCTTGCAGTAGAGACAACCATCCAGCTAAAAGCACTAGAAATTGCCTTAGACAATTGGGATGCTTCTTTGAAGATTATGATGGAGATGAATAAAACCTTTTTAGCTAAGTATTCCATTCATTCATAGAACCCTTTGACATAAGCATCAAACAAGGGGGAGATAATATATTATGTAGATATGGGGGAGAAATACAATTTTGAGATGGAGAATAAGATATAGGGAGATATACCCAAAGGGGAAGAGATACCCAAAGAGGGAGAGAATAAAATTTTGATTGAATTTTGAGGAAAGAAATATAGCCAAAAGGATACAAAAAGAAATTGCAAGGAGATGTGTGAAAGGGGGAGTACAAACAAAGAGGGAGTACAAATAGAGTGAAAAAGAGTATCAAAAACATCAGCATGAGACAACTCTAGTAGAAAATATTTTGGATACAGAATTGGCACATCAACTTAGGGGGAGTTACAAGTTTTTGAGGTATATAGTCTTCTACAAAATTTTGAACAAGTTTTTGAAGTTTTGTACATATGCCAAATAGAATGTGTATTATACTCATAAAGATCAGATTCATAATGTTAAGTGTTTTTGACACTCATGTCAAAGGGGGAGATTGTTGGTCTCAGATTGGTTTTGACAATTGAGTGTCAACACACTTAACTAATTTCTAAAGTTGATGTCTAGTATGATATAGATGTTGAGCTATAGTATGTGCCAAGCTAGAGATTCAATAGGTGTCGAGTAAAATTTAGGTGCCAAGCAAGTTTCAAGTGTTGAGTCACTATAGGTCCCAAGTAAAGTATAAATATCGAGTGAGACATAGTTACTATAGGAGCCGAGCAAGACAAAAATCTTATATTTTTTGAGCATTAGTAATCAATAAGTACCGAATAACACAAAATCAGCATATGAGTTTGTGCCTTCAAAAACTCAAATGTAAACCATTTTTGAGCTGACTTAAGATGAATCTTGAAGGATCTAAAAGATAAGATTGCATCTTTTACATTCCCTATGTATTTAGCATGTAGCCAATCAGAAAAATGGAGAAAGCATGCAACCAATAGGAAAAGTGTAAATATTTGAGCAAGAAAAGATGGATGAATATCTATTGTGGATTCATAACTAACCCTAAGTCTTCGAAGCCTTTATAATGAAGTCGATACCCCATAATTTGTGTGTGGAAAAGTGTTATATGGGAGAATGCTAGAGAAGTTCAGAGAGGTGTAAACACTTAGAGGAAGAGCAGCACTGCAAAATCAAGTTGTTCAAAACAAGAGTATCAACAATACAAGCATAGAGTTATCAAATCAAGAAGGATTAGATTAAATTAAGTAGAACAAGGATCTAGAATCAACAATTAAATATTGTAAGTCATCAGGTCAACACATTCTAATACTTTCTAGCTATTGTATTAGGAATGAAAACCCTATGGAGATAGGTTGGTTTAACAACCATGTTGTAAACATTTAACAAGGGGATAAATCCTTTAATAGGGTAACATTCCAAGTGAGTGTTTGTAAATCCTTTAACCAGGTTACTTTTAAAAGGGTAGGCTTTTCATAGGGAAAACCATTGGAAGTAGTCAAACTTTGTAACCTTAATCAGTTACATATTACTGCAGTGATAATTTGTGGGTGTCATCCCCACCCCAATTTTACCTTCTCATTTTGGAGGGTTTCTAGGTGACCAAATCTCGTGTTATCTATTTTCATGGATATCTTTACTTTTATGCTAATTAGATATGGTAGATGCATGTGAATGATCTCAGTTAAAAGTTTTAGAGGTTAAATACTATTACTTCTTATTCACCCCCTCCTCCCCTCAGAAGTAAATCTTCCCACTTGTAAATTCCAACAATTCTAATGCTTATGAACTCTATTTTAACACATTTAATCTTTTTTTAATGCATATACATTGTTCTGTAACACATTTGCATAGTTTTGTAATGCATCAATATCTTCTTATAGTTCTTTTGAAGAGTTTTGTAATGCATTTAATTATTTTTGCAGAGCATATAAGCATTTTACAATGCATTTGATTTTCTTATAGTGCATTTGCATGATAAAATAGCACATATAAGGTTTGCTATAATGCATATGAGCATTAATGTAGCACATATGGTAAAAATTACAATTTTCTGAATCTAACTTCCAAATTTGAATATCTGTTGCTTATAGGTCCCTTCCGCATTAATTAAAAAGCTTTCAAATTGTAGACAACATGCAACAAGAATGAAGACCCTCATAAATGCACCTAGCCTTTGCTAGCTTCAAATCAAGTAGGTGGAACATGACAGTTAATTGAAAGTGTGGCATTTCTAAGTTTTCAAACATATCTTAATAAGAAAATTCAATCTTGTTGATCTGATAAAGAAGTAGGCCTATGCTCTCAACTCCTTCAAGTTGATCAAAATGCCTGACCTTCTATAAAGATTAGTCACAATTGAACAAGGAAAGAACCCACACATAGTCTAATTAGGAACCCCTCTATCTTCAATAGGATAAGGGCTAATAATTAATCCTTTGTTTCTATCATGTTTGGGGAGCCAAAATAGTAAGGATATTCTCTCACTCTTCTTGAGTGATTAGATTCCCAGACCTTTTTATGACTTCCATTTCTCTCTTTTTACTAGGTAGGATTATCTAGCCACAGAAGGGCTATCTTCCGAGTTGCCTCAGCAAGGCCAATGAGAGGAATTGCCCCCCAATTTTGTATTCCTAATTAAATGCAAGCCACCTATGTTCAAAACATAGTCTTCCTCTAGTAGTCTCACAAGGGATTGCACCAAAATGCCCTTGCATTAGTGGGAAGCTCTCTATCACAGGAGAGGTAAATCCAAACATAGTTGGAACATTAATACCCACTTGTCACCGGCTTTAGATAACCTTGATAGGAAGCCATTTTCCTTCCATTTTCTAGGTGCGTGCAATTTTTCATTTTGTTTTGATCTCACTACTATTGTGCTTGGAAGTGCTTTAAAACTTAATAATGAACACCAATGTGGATCAAAAACCTTCCAGAAAGACAAACGTCAAAATGGTATCAAGAAACCAAGTCTAAGATGAAGACATTACTGAACAACCCTTAAAGTAGCACATATACTACATAAAATAGTGCTTCTGAATATTCCTATAATGCTACCGATCTCTGTTATAATGCATACACCTATAAAAAAACACATCTAAAACTTAAAACAATGCATTTGATTTAGAAAATAGTGCATATGATAGTTAAAATAACACATTTGAGTATTTAAATAATGTATATGAACAACGAAACCACACATTTGATTATTGAAATAACACATCCAACCATTCTTGTGATGCATCTGAACAAAAATATAAAATAGAGGCTATTTGCAAACATGATACTTGCGAACAAACAATAAATTTGGATACCCTTTTCCTTGTTGGTATTTTACAAAGTTTGAGAATTTTTGTGTTTGACCAAAGACATCTTTTGAAACAAGAAAAGCTACATCATTTTCAACCCAACAGTTACCATTACCTCACTTTGCACGTCAAGCTAGAGACATTCAGAGACACACATCTATCCCTTTACCTAACTTCACAAAAGTGAACCTTATCCTATAAACATTGGGAAACACATTGTCCAATCTAGCTTGTTGCTACAAACAAATGACAGTCAACAAAAACCTTCACTTTTTGAAAAATGCCTAAAAACTAAAGGAATCTAACTCACCTTTCATGCCACCATGCAAAATAGGTGTACCAAGAAAGCTGAAATGGTTGCCCATATGAGTGAATGTTAAGATAGCAATTAGAACCATCAAATGCATACAACCTCTAAACCTCCTCAAATCTACTACAACAATGGATTGTGCGCAGAACACAATTACTCCCAAGTCACCCTTATTCAATCAAAATTTAGAGTCCTAAGCCATAATGGGTCCATCTCATGCATGGGATGACAGAAGTATTGAATCTAAAATTGAAGATTTTTAGAAAAATCTTGAACTTGTCAATACCATGGACAAGATACTGGAAAACTATAAAGAATGCTACATACTCACATTAGTACAACAAGGTGCAAAATTGCCATCTGACTTTGATGTGACCAATCTAAAACAAGATGAAGAAGAGTCACCTTTAGGTGTTGTCATGCAAAAATTGCAAGACTTACAACTAGAAATGGAAAAGATGAAAAGAGGGAAAATACAACTGATAGAGTTTAGCCTTGAAAAGGGGTGTCCCCTACCATTTGATAAAAGAATTACCTTCACACCTTTCCCTCCAAATGTGTAGATACCAAAATATGATAAATATTTTGGTATGTCAAATCCACAAGAACACATTAGGCAATTCTATATGCTAAGTATGAAGTTTTTCCATGACACAACATACGTGATGCATCTATTTCCTAGGAGCCTCGAGGGGTAAGCCACGTAGTGGTTCTCCAAATTACCCTCCAATATTAAAACCTTTGATCAATTGGCCTCCATTTTTATCGCCCAATATTATTATAATATTGAAAGAGAAGTTACAATGATTGATCTATGCAACATAAAACAACTCATGGGTGAATCATTCAAGGCCTTCCTACAATGGTAGAGGCACATGTTTTCCAAATATCATAGAGACATACCGAATAAAGAGAAGACAAATATCTTCATCAGTAGTCTCTCAAAGCCAATGAATTATTGGCTCCAACTCCAAGGGCCTAAATATTTTAAAACCACCTTAGAAAATGCTGCTAAGGTGGAAGAAACCTTGGTAAACAATGACATAATTAAATTATCTAAAGATGGTAAAGGTTTTTCCAACAATTCCACATAGACATACAATTCCTCTGATCGGTCCATTGACAAACAAAAATTGTGGTGGAGAAATAATAACAAAAACACCACAAATGATGGGGTAGTTGAAGCCAACTATATCAAAACTCAAACTCAACCCCCTTTAAATCAACTAGGTCCCATTATTGCACCTCAACAAAATAATGTCTGCCCATTTTATTGACATAACACAAAGACTCCCTCTACATCTAATCAACAAGTTTCTTACAATCAAGCTCCTCCCCCACAAAGATATTAGTCTTTTGATATACCTAAGGAGTATACACCCATAGGGGTGTCCTATGAGAGTGCTTTACAAACACTCTTGGCCAATGAACTCATCATGTTACCTCAGGCCAAACCATATGAACCCCAAGTCAAGTTGAAATGGTGGAATGAAAAACACATTTGTGCCTATCACTAAAATCGGGGGCACTTAACAAACAATTATTTCACCCTTAAGGGGGTCATCCAAAAGTTAATAAATGATGGAACCATTGAAGTAAACAATCTCAGCAATAATGAAGACCATACACCTTCGAGAACCCCTTCATGAGTCATGAAAAGGGGGAGTCTTCTAGGGCCAATCAAAACACACCTCCTCAAACCAAAGCTAATTATGTGCATCACTACGATAATACCATTGGCATGATTTTTAGATTTTATGACATTGTAAATTTCATCATAATTAAAGACAAAAATAAGAAAACAATCCTCAAATGTCGTTACCCGAGTTCAAGCCTCTAAAATTATCCTACTAGGACCTATGAAAAATCCTAACCAAGTAGCTCCAAGTTCCTCCATGCCCAAGTAAAACATGGTTAACCAATTACTCAATAATTTGGCCCACATTTCTATTTTCAAACTATTTCAAATCTCCCCAGAGGATAAAGAAAAACTCACCAAAGCCTTAGTGCCAAATGACCTAGATGTGAGTAGATTGTAAAACATGGTCAACAATCTAGTTGCCCCTCACTGTGTGTCTTTTTTAGCTTGAGATGACATGTCTATCATCCAACCACAAAATTTTCCTTTTCATATTGAAGTATTCATCCATAAGAACCAAGTTAAGAGAGCATTGGTCGATAGTAGGGCTGGTCTCAATATTTGCACACTCAATTTAGTAAAAGCCCTTGGGTACATAGAGGATGTTGTTGACCCAAGAAAAAAGATTACCATCAAGGCTTATGATGATGAAGGAAGATCCTCCAAAGCCATGATTATATTACCAATTAGAGTAGGACAAGTTGTGAAAGAAATTGTCTATCAGGTCTTAGACCTACAATTAACTTATAACATCCTATTGGGAAGACCATGGATTCATGAAATGCAAGTTGTTCCCTCCACCTACCACCAGTTCCTTAAATTTACTTACATGGGTCAAGAGGTGACCATACCTAGAGTTCAACACTTTGCTTAGGATTGTAACTTACTTCTCCCTCATAATAGGGAAGAAGCTGGCACACTGACAAATGACATCAACCGGTCCATAGCTACATACACTTCACACTCTACTAACCAAATGAGCAACCACTCATCAACATCAACTAAGGGAAAAGAGAAAGTGGTTTGTTTGGGTCCTTCCACTCTTTCACCACCACCACCATCAAAAGATCCTAAATAGTTACACTATGAAGAAATGGATCAACTGATGAAAGAATTTGATAGAAAGTGTAAGTTGCACCATAAAGGGCTAGGCGCGTAGTCAATCTCCCTATTTAATCTGCCACTCTCTCCAAGGTCTCATGGAAAACCATCATCCACCAAGCCATATCATGCACATTTTATCAAAGTAAGTGGCATACCTCCAAACTTAGTGGAAGACATCAATCAATAGAACATTGACATCTCCTCCCACCTACATGGGAAAGGCTTTGACCTAATGAAAAAGATGGGATACATGGGAGATGTTCCCTAGGGAAAGGGATAGGAATCATCGAACCTCTAACGGCATAGTTTAGGTATAAAAAGTCTAAAATAGGGGTAGGGTATGGTGGATAAGACAAGGCGCAAACCTCTTCTGAAGCTCACCTAAAGCATAATGATCCTTCCTCTTCTACCTTGATGTGGGTACCCAAAAAAAGGACAGTTATAACCCAACAATAATTGATATCATAAATGTGAATTTATCCCTCTCAAGTTCACATTCTGCAGAAGAGCAACACATCAATATCTCCAATAATGAGGAGGATGATGATTCCACTAAATGGAATTTGAGTCACTATTTGAGGAGTCTCTCCATTATAAAGAATGTGATGTTGTCCACATACCCACCCCCAATAGTTTGGCTACACAAAGAAAAACTCAAAGTTCAAGATCCACTTCACCAAGAAATAGAGTACATTAGGATGGTTTAATAGATGATGAACACATTGAAGGGTTTCAATTTCAAACCTTATTCCCTAACTTCTTTCTAGTAGAAGTTGAAGATGATTACTATGAGCCTCTCACAAGCTCTACTTTCCTCATCACTCTATAAGAAGTCCATGTCATAGATATGATAGATAAAAAATATGAGCCATCCAATGAAATTATGTCTTTAAACCTTGGTAAACCCTTCGCATGCTACAAATTGCTTTCCCTAGTCCATCCCAAACTCATTAACTAGGATACAACTAAACATCATCACCTCCCTCATTTTGACACTAATTGTAAAGTTTTCATCTACCATAATGTGGTTGAACCATCTCATCAATGAAGAATGGAAGAAGAGCATATGGTAAGGTCAGGTATGAATCATCTTAGTCACACTAGAGTAGGGAAAGCATCCCACAACCTTATTGACCACCACCAAGTTGTGGCTAATCTTGATAAAAAAAATAGAAACAAATAGAAGTGATGCATCCCAAGGTGAAAATCCAATTGTGGCACCCATAGATGGGTTAATTGATACCTTACCTGAACATTTCGAGGAGCAATCTTCTATTTTGATTAAGTTGACAGAACCAGTCAACATCAAAACAAAAAAAGAACCAAAGGTCATTTATTTGGCACAGTCCTTAAGCATAGAAGAAAGGAAGGAATTCATTGAATTCTTCAATGAAAGATAGATAAAATTTGCATGGTCTTATGTAGACATGCCTAGCTTAGACCCGACCTTAATCCTTCACCATCTGAACATTTCTTTGAAGGTCAAGCTAGTAAAACAAAAAATCAGAAAGATGAATCCCCATATAGCCCTGTTAGTCAAAGAAAAATTGGAAAAATTAATCAACACCAATTTCATTTGCTCCTTGGTGTATGCATCATGGATATCTAACATTGTCCTCATATCAAAGAAGAATGGCAACATATGCATCTATATCGACTTCTAGGATTTAAACAAAGCATGTCCTAAAGATGACTTTCCCCTCCCTATTATCGATACCATTGTCGATCTCACAGCAGGTCATTCCATGTTTTCACTCATGGATAGGTTTTTAGGGTATAATCAAATCAAAATAACACTAGAATATCAAGAGAAAACAACTTTTACTTGTGCATGGGGAATATTTTGTTGGAATGTAATGCCCTTTGGGTTAAAGAATGATGGGGCTACCTATCAATGGGCCATGACCACTATCTTTCATGATATGATGCATATCTTCATGGAAGATTATGTGGATGAAATTCTTGCCAAATCCCATAGTCAAGAAGAACATCTTCCCATACTGGCCAAAATATTCACCAACTTGGAAGTGTTCAAGGTTAGGCTCAGTCCCAAGAAATACACTTTTGGCGTCAAGTCAGGCAAGCTCCTAGGATACATTGTCTTAGCCAAAGGAATAGAAGTTGACCTTGAAAAGGTACAAGCCATAATCAGTATGCAACCTCCAAAGAACCTAATTCAGTTATGCTCTCTTCAAGGTAGGATTCAATCATTTTTCCAGTTCATTTCTCAGTTGGTGGAAAAGCGTATACCTTTCACACACTTGCTACATAAAGACATAAATTTTAAGTTGGATGATTAGTGTTAGAAAGCTTTTGAAACACTTAAAAATTATTTGATGAATCTGCCTATGTTGGTACCTCTGGTATCACACAAACCATTACTATTGTACATTTCTCTAATGGATAAATCAATTGGAGCTCTTCTAGCATAATAAAATGACCAAGGAAATGAATGAGCCATTTACTACATCAGTCGTACCTTGGTCAACTATAAGCTTAATTACTCTTTCATTGAAAAGGCTTGCCTACCTATAGTTTTTGCTTCCCAAAAACTATGTCATTATCTCCTAACACACAAAGTCAAGCTCATCTCCAAAATTGATCCTCTCAAATTCCTTCTTAGTAAGACAACATTAATGGGTAGACTAGCTAAAGGGGTGATGATCCTAAGTGAATTTGACATTGAGTATATTGATAGGAAGGTGATAAAAGGATAGGCCATTGCTGATCAATTGGAAAATGCATCTATAGAGAGTTTTGATCCTATCTTAGTTGACTTCCCTGATATGTACATTCTTTAGATAGAGCCAGTAACATGGAAATTTTATTTTGATGGTTGCTACACACCATGGATCAAACACCATTATTTTGTTCATCATGCCACTTGGTGTTACCATCCCTAAATCTTACAAACTACTCTTCCGTTGCACCAACAAAATGGTTGAATATGAAGCTTTGGTCTTGGGTCTCAAGCTAGCTTTGGAATGGAAACTGACAGCCCTAGAGTTTTATGGAGACTCCTAGTTAATCATCAAGCAAGTTACTGACACTTATCAGACCAAAGATGAAAAATTATTTCCTTGTAAACATATGGTCGATACACTCAAGGCATGTTTTTTTCACATTACTTTTGAAAAAATTCCCAAAGAAAGGAATAGAGTAGTAGATGCTATGGCCACCTTGGCCTCCTTACTTTAGCTCTCAGAGTAGCACCAACGGTATGATTTCCTAGTGGAAGAGGTGGTTCAACTCACATTTACTCAACCTGATTCCCTTATAATTTTCCACCTAGACACTCTTGATTCCCTTTGATACAATCCCATTATCACTTACATCCATGATAACACCATTCTATCTGACCTCTCACATAACCAAAAATGAAATTTCATTTGACAAACCTCCTGTTACACCTTGGTGGTCGTTACATTGTATAGGAAAGTTCTTGATGGTAATTTATTTAGATGTCTTGAAAAGGATGAGTCTAGAGTCACCCTGCAAGAAGTCCATGCAAGGATTTTTGGGTCACACTCCAGTGGGTTCATATTAGTAGAGAAGATTCTTAGAATGGGCTATTTTTGGCCAACCATGGAAAAGGATTCTATTGACTATGTCAAAACCTTTAAAAAATGTCAAATCCATGGTAACCTTGTTCACACACTAGCCCAAGAGCTCAACCCTTTGGCCACACCATGGCCTTTTTATGAGTGGAGCTTTGATTTTATTGGATCCATCCATCCACCCTCCTCTAGTGGGCATAAATGGATTATCACTACCACTAAATATTTCATCAAGTGGGTCAAAGTGGCACCACTTGCTGATTCTACGGGAAAACAAATCTCCTCTTTTATTCTCAACCATATCATTTTTTAGTTTGGCATACCTCATGTCATTCTCACAGATAATGCCTTTTACTTTAAAAATTAAATAATTGATGAATTATGTGATAAATTTCACATTATACACCACTCTTCATCAATTTATTATCCCCAAGGCAATGGCCAAGCAGAGGCCACCAACAAAACCATTATCAAAATCCTCAAAAGAACCATCAATGATATTGGTAGGGATTGGCATTTATAGTTGAGCCTCACCCTTTGGGCCTACAAGATGAGTGTTAGGATGCCTATAGGTGTGACACCATTCTCCTTGTTTTATGGCTGTGAATCTATTCTCCCTTTAGGGTTTCAGATCCCATCCTTGAGAGTTACTCTTCAAGACATACTATCAAATGAGGATTACAGAGTGGCCCATCTAGAACAACTAGAGTTGTTAGAACAACATTAGTGTACAACACATGAACATCTCAAAGTGTATCAGAAAGATTATCAAAACATTACAAAAAGAAGGTCAAACCTCATGTCTTTCAGATTGGTGACCTATCACTTAGAGAAAACCCTAAGAACCAAGCAATGAGGAAAAAGAAAGGAAAATGGGAGGCCAAATAGATTGGCCCTTACCTTATCACAAAATCCTTTGGGGCTGGTACATATAAACTTTCAAATTTTAATGGTAAAAAATTAGTAAAACCTATCAATAACATCCATCTCAAACAATTTTATGTCTAAAAGCTTTGAGTAACATATCCGAAATACCCAAAAAAATAAAAAAATCATGTAAAAATTCAAAAAATAAATAAATAAATTGGTACAAAACAAGTGAGAACACCACCTTTGGTTTGAAAAGGGGTGAGAGACAATACTTTTGGACTTCCCTAAACAACACAAGTCCTTCAAGACTGAAAAAAAATCAAGAAAGTGCTCAAGCAATCATCTTTGGACAATTTTTGCTTGTTTCAAGTACCAGCGAGTTAATTGCACATACTGAATTAAGAAAACACTCGTGGGTTATAGTTCTAAGGTCTTTTGGCATCAAATGTGGTTCACAGCAGTAGAAATAGCTAGTATGATAGCAACAGTAGAGCAAGGGAAATAGAGCCCATAATAGCAATAATAATAACAATAACAAGAGCAAATCAAAGCCCTTTTCCTTGATTGAATGTACACCTACAACTCTTTATGCTCATGCAATAGCCCCTGTCCATACCACGAAGCAAAGATTGAACTAGAACTAGAAGTGGGAATAGTAGGATTCAAGAAACACTTGTGGGTCACAATTCCATGGTTCTTTGGCATCAAATGTAGTTCACAATAGTGGAGACAACTAGTATGACAACAACAATGGGGAGCACAACAAATTCAGCAAAATAGGGAGTTTGATTATGTATTGAGATACCATAGAATGAATTGTAAGAAAATTAATGCACATCTCCACTATCCACCTTGGCCAATGATCTCCAATGTTTATTTTAGCCCTTAGTCAACCCATTTGATGTCATAAACTCCCTTCATTGCCTCTTTAGGTACCTCACATGGTCTTGGTTACCCCCGTATTCCAAGAAATCTCACTCACATCCTCCATTTCACCCCCACAGACCCTAAAATTATCCAAAATTACCAAAAAAATTCAAAAATTGCCTGAATTTATCAAAAATTTCAGTAATTGCCTAAATTTATCAAAAAAAATTCAAAAATTGCCTAAATTTATCAAAAATAAAATAAAAAATTGCCTCCAAACACCAAAAAAAATCCAATAAGCACCTAAAATATCAAAAAAAAAATTCAAAAATCGTCTAAAAATAGAAAAAAAAATTTGCAAATAGCCCAAGGCATTCAAAAGGGGGTCATAATTGCTAAACATGGCCATGAAAGCTCGAAACATTAACAACACCCCAAAATTCCTATCAATTCCTGCCCCACTTTAGCTCAAATAGGCTATACAATAAGAAAATAGATATTTGAACCCAACATGCCTCGCTAATACTGTTGGGACTAAAAATTGCATGGTCAATTTTGAGTACCATTGAGAATTTGAGCCCTATAAATGCCTTTTGATGCCTATGTACCTGGCTTTACTTTTGAGCCCCAAGAGGTGTTCAATGTTTTTAACACCTTTCATTTAGCCTGTCTAAGTGTTTCATGAAGTTAGTTTGTGATTCTGAGCCATTTCATGAAGTTTTGTTTTGAGTAAATTCCAAATCTGCATTTTCACCCAAGTGTCAAACAACAACATGAAGCCATGTTTGTTAGTAAATATCTCACACCCAAAAATGTTTCTTGACTTACCACTTTGGGAGTGTCTAGTGTCCATATTCAAGAACCTATGTTTCAAGTTTTGAGTCATTTCAAATCCATTTGACTAGGATTTGAATCCCTCAAAGTTGGTACTTTATTGTTTTCATGCTTTTGCACATTACACATGATTCTGGGATGCCCTATTTGACGAGTTATAATTTTGACCCAGTTGACCAAAATGTTAAAATTCCTATTGCATTGCATTGTAGATGTCAGAGACTTTTTATGTTTCAAGTTTTAGTTCACAAAAAATCCATTTGATCAGTTTTCAGACGCGATTCCAAATGTAATTTCTAACTTTTTATTGATGTCAACATTTGTAGATTTGACGGAACCCCTGTTCGGGATGTTATAATTCCTAATTTGTAATTGGTAAGATCAAATGGATTGTACCATTGTGTTGTACTCCAAAAATACTTTAAGTTTTCTAGTTTGTAAGTCATGACGAATCCATTTGCACAATTTCCTAGGTCAATTCCATTCATAAAAAATGCTTTTTGTTAGTGTTTCCTATTTACAAATTTTGAGTAGCTCACTTTGACCACTTTCCATTTGCATCCTATTATTTTTCATGAGTCCAAATCTCAGATCCATATTCTCCTCATGACAGTAAACCAATGTTCCAGTTTTGGCCTCCCAAGTATTTGTCTGCCTAGTTTTCAAAGCCAAATTCGAACCCAATTTATTATTTTCTGACATGTTTACTTGTAGGTAATTTTGAGAAGGCAACTTTGATAGTTAATATCTTTTGACTTTGAATTCATCATGAAACAAGATTCAACAAGGTGAAAGAGTGCAGAGTAAAGAATTAGTGTAACAGTTTTCAGAGCCTAGTCAGATGTTCGTGTTAGTTTTTAAGGCCGATCAACGAACCTCCTAGTGAAAATTTGATAGTTGGTAGAAAGGGATAAATTGAGTTTTTAACAATAAAACTATGATAAAAATTGATTCTAATCAGTTTAAGGTGACCAATGGATCAATTTGATGGTTCAAGTGTTTGAAAACAAAAATGTTTTAGCTGGACCCAACTTGGGGCCCAACTAAATTCATCAAAGATTTAGGCTTAGAGAAGGTAAACTGGATGATGATGTTCATTAAGAGGAGATGATTCACAAAGGGATGCAAAATTCCTAAGAAGGTATAGAGTAAGGAGAGTATGGATGCAATAGGGATTTATCAAGTTTACCCTCCTTTTGTCAATCTTCATATCAATTTCTTACAATAGCACCTCTACATGAATTTTGATAAAGCAGCAAATACACTTGCACTTGCTACAAGTCCTATGGTTCATGCACTTATCGATCCAAATGGTGTCATGGATGATATACATAGACTAGATAGTGTGAGTTTCTTTGAATGGTTTATGTCACATGGAGGCAAAATGTGGGAGACTTTTGCTTATGCACTAGGGTTTATTGATTGTAATAGTATCTAGTGCCCATTGTATGCTTACAATATTTGTTCTATTTGCCATTAAGAGAGAAGAATTATTAGTGCGCATGCTTAAGGGATATCTTGACTTGTATTTAAGTGCTCCTATTAAGAAGATTCAATTCTATCAGCAAAAGGATCCAAGAAGAAAATAAAGCACGCAACAAGGGGCCATATGAACAAGTCGCAACATAACATCATATGAGGGCTCTCATGATAAAAGGAAGATGTAAATTTTATTGTATGTTTTGCACAAACATGATTTTGACTCATGTATGAGAAGACAACCCACACTAATAAAAATGCAGTCAAAGATAATAGTAGGAGAAATCACACACATTAAAATAAGATTCTTCATGCACATAAAAGAGATTTGTGCAATCAAAAGGAAGAACTCAGTCAAGAATATGGTAAACATTTTAAAGAAAGCCTCCATCAAAGAAAATCCATGCAAAGCAAGGGAAAAAGCCACCTAGCAGCAGGAAAGCCTGCACAAACATACACAAGAGTAAGTTTGTAGAAAGCCACAGTCAAGAGAGAAGCATGCCTAGCCTCAAAACAAAGCCATGAATATTAAAAAGGAAAGACACACAAAAAAAGCAAGAAGCCATGAGCAAGAAAAGTTTAAAAGAATGGCTAAAAGGAGCAGTCAGCAAATCAAGGAAGGAGAACTTCACACCAATCAAAGGAGAAGAAGAGCCGACTAAAAGGAGCTAGTAGTGATAAGAAAGAATCCATGCCCTATAAGCAAGCAATCACATTTTAAATGAACACTCCCTTGCATATAATGGAAGCCACAGTCTGCATGGTAGGAGGCAAAGAAAATGAGGAAACACAGGCAAGACCAATATTCCACATTGGTGTCGTGGGTAGTTTTTAATATTTTTAAATACTCAAACACACCAACCTTATGGTGTCTAAAAGACAACGTATTTTGAAAGGCCACGGGCTAGAAGGTGGACCCCATGCACTAATGGATGCTAGCTTGGTGATGACGTCAGGTAAAGTTTGAACAAAAATGTGAGATTGATGACATGGCACCCAAAATTCAAATGCAACGAGATGATGCCACGTGTTTCGATCATGCGGGGGGCGCAAGCCCGCAAGATGGAGTTGCGTAGAGGATAAAAAGTGTGGGAATGTGGGCACATGACATGTGGCAAGCGGGTCCTACATGTGATGAGGTCGTGCTAGTTGAGTAGTTTTAGATGGAGGTCACAAGATCGTGACATGTGTCATGATCCAATGGCTTGTGCAATTCCACAAAATGAAGATGCACACTGGTTAAGAAATGCAGGATTGCAAGTGTGTGCCACATGGCAATGGGCCCTGATGGTGTTGACATGGTAGATGCATGTTTGAGTAGCCAATCAGAGGCTGCCATGTGGCACTTGGTCAAACCCAGGTTGACCCCCGAGTTTCAAGGAGAGGAAAAAAGTTAAGTCATAAAACTTTTAATATTTTAAACTCCTCCTCAAATGTGCGTTCAGATTGTTTTTTTTTAATTCAAAGGGAGATTAAGTCTAAAGTATGAACTTTAGAACATTTTAAATGTTTTAAAAATTTAAATTTTAGAGTTGCAGACCTGAGTTTCTTAGTAGAGAGGGGCATTTTTCAAATTGAGATTTAATGGGTTTCTGGAAGGCTAATATAGTAATGTTATATATTGCCAAAATCGTGAGAAGACAAACTTTTTGATTATGGAGTTCATTTTTGCACAGGTGCTCACTGGTTTGAGTTATAGTTAGAAATGTGAAATTTGGGGCCTTCTCAGTGGAATTGGTTAAAATTGAAAATCTAGTTAGCAGAGTAGTAAAACTTGGTAAGAATGTAATTGGAGTTCACTTTGGTCACATTCATTTAGTAAAAACTTGAATTTTAACAACATTTCAATGGGTTTTCAAATTTTGATGACTCAAAAGGTTTTCATCATTGAACATAAAATAATTTCAAATTAGTTACAAAAATGATGAAACCAAATCAAATCAAAATGGGAGAAGGAAGAAAGAGGTTATTTAGTTGGAGAAGATTGAATTTCGAGTGGACACATGTTAGACAAAGATCAAATCCGAGAATTCATCTTCTTCTATATATTTCTTTCTTTCTTTCATCGGGTTGGCAGTTTTCTCTGGGTAATACCAATAGGGTTCCAATTTTTCACTGTTAAACCATTCATGTTTCCATTTTTTTGGAGAATTTTTTTCTCATTGCTATGATACCAGGGTTTTGGATCCAATTCTTGATGCATTCCCTGTAACGAAACTCAGGTGCGAAAACAACTTCCTACACTAATCTCATAAGGAAAGTATGATGCAAATCCTATTAAAATCTTCCACACTTACAGATTCAATATCATGTAAACAACAATATTGTAGCCAACCATGCATACAAAAAATTAGACAGAGAAAGGAACACATAACACAAGGATTTTCCAATGGGAAAAACCTTTCGGTAAAACAACCCCACCCCTTCAGAACCTGCACAATGTATTATCTTCAACACGAGGTTACAATACATTTGCAATGCAAGTTCAACATCAACAACTGAAGACTCCAGTAGCTACTCGCAGTACCAACAATACACCCTTTTCCCATTGCATCTCTTCGCAACCCTAAAAATGCTTATAACATGCACTTTATTTTAGGAATCTTTCATAACTATTTTAGTCATGATCTCCTTACACACAATCCAAGATGTTGACACATCAACAATATTTGCAAGAAATACATTTTACAAAACAAATAATAAGAATAGGAATTATACAAGGTTGAGACACCTTATTCCTAACATTCTCCCACTTGTTGAACACCTTGTAAGAGCAACAAGAACATAATAGGAACTAATTGCTATAGGCTGAAAGGCCCATAGACTTCGAACACCATCTAAACTTCTTAGTGCCCACTGGTTTCATTAATGCATCTGCAACATTCTTCATAGTATCTACCTTTTCCAAATTTACCTTTCCATCTTCCACCATATCTCTCACAAAGTGATACTACACATCAATGTGCTTCATTCTGGCATGGAAAGTTGGATTCTTTGCAAGGAAAATAACACTTTGACTGTCACACCAAATAGTAATATGTTCTACATCAACACCAACATTAGAACACAATCTCTTAAGCCAAATGGCTTCCTTACAAGCATGAGTAGCAGCCATGTACTTAGCTTTTGTAGTGGACAAAGCAACCACAGGTTGTCGCTTGCTCATCCAACTAATGGCACCGCCAAACATAGTGAACACATAAGCACTGGTGGATCTCCTGTGGTCAATATCACCTGCCCAATCTGAATCCACAAACCCATGAATACAAACTAAATGCGGAGATCCAGAAGAGTTACCATGATAACATATGGAGTAATCTGATGTACCCCTCAAATATCTGAATACTCGCTTAATTGCATCCCAATGTATCCGTCCAGGATTAGCCATAAATCAACTCAGGACTCCCACTGCTTGGGTAGTGTCTGGTCTAGTACAGACCATAGCATACATAAGACTGCCAAATGCACTAGCATAAGGTACTCTACTCATGTCCTCCACCTCACTAGGAGATTTTGGACAATCATCTATAGATTACTTTGTTCCCATAGGAATAGGAACACATAGTGATCTACAATCTGCCATGCTAAACCTGTCTAACACAGACTTCACATACTTACTCTGACTCAACCAAAGCTTTCTGTTAGACCTATCTCTACTAATTTCCATACCTAAGATGTACCTAGCTGCCCCAAGATCTTTCATCTCAAACTATGCTGACAACTGAGATTTAAAATAAAAAATCATACCCTTACCCTTCCCAAACAACAACATATCATCAACATATAATGCAACAATAAGAAGGCAATCATTTTCAATTCTGAAATAAACACAATGATCTAATTTCGATCTTACAAATCCAATTGAAAACACAAAAGAATCAAACTTAAGGTACCACATCCTAAGAGATTGCTTCAAACCATATAGAGATGTCTTTAATCTACAAACTAAGGATTCTTTACCTTTAACAATGTAGTGCTCAGGCTATGACATATAAATCTCTTCCTCCAAATCACCATGAAGGAAAGCTGTCCTCACATCCATCTGTTCTATCTCTAAATCATATGATGCAGCAAGAGATAACAAAAATCTAATGGATGTCAACTTTGCAACAGTAGAGAATATTTCACCATAATCTATTCCCTCTACCTGTGAACACCCCTTTGCAACCAATCTAGCTTTGTACCTTTCAACACTGCCATCTACACAGAATTTCTTCTTGAACACCCATTTACAACCAACAAATTTTCTCCCTTTAGGCAAAGGTACAAGGTCCCATGTTTTTCTTTTTCTCTAATGAAGCCATCTCATCATCCATAGCCTCAATCCAGGAACCTACATCTTCCATGCCCAAAGCCTCTTTCACAGATCTAGGGTCATCAGTGTTAGTAATCAAAGCAAAATCACAACTAGAATCTAACATAGAATAACCAAACCTTTCTAGTTGCTTTCTTTCTCTCGTGGATCTCCTCAAGGGCTGAGGTTGAGATTGTTCTTCCTCTTCTTCTGAACTATCAGAGCTGCAAGAGCTCTCCTCATCATTAGACCCAACATGATCTCTCTATTCAGTCTTCTCAGGGGTAGGAGGCAACTGAACAACATCTTTTTCCTTTTCTTTTTCATCTAGTTGTAGCACAATAGGAGAAGATGTTAGCTCTCTAAAAATAACATTTTTGCTATACAACACCTTACTATTCACAGGATCCCAAAGTTTGTATCCTTTCACACCAGCACTACCAAAAACATGAAGATGTCTAATTGAAGGCTTCTTACCAGACCACACCTCCATGGGTGTCTTACCAACAAGAGCTGATGTAGGAGATCTGTTAACTAGATAGCAAGCAGTGGCCACAACTTCGGCCCAAAACCTTTGTTCTAAACCAACTCCACTAAGCATACTCCTAGCCTTCTCCATCAATGTCCTTTTCATTCTCTCTACAACTCCATTTTGCTGTGGGGTATACGGAGTTGTCTTATGCCTCTCAATACCTTGTTCTTTACAGAACTATTCAAAATTTGCTGAGAAAAACTCACTACCATTGTTAGTTCTCACACACTTAATCTTCTTACTAGTCTGGTTCTCTACAAGGACTTTAAATTCCTTGAATCGACTAAAGACTTGTGTCTTACTTTTAAGGAAATAAATCCATGTCCTTCTACCATAATCATCTATGAAAGATACAAAAAATACAGACTTGGAGATTGAAGGAACTTTTACAAGACCAAATACATCAAAATGAATAAGATCCAAAACATTAGAAGACTTGTGAGAACTAGAGTAAAACTGAACATGATTTTTTTTACCATATACACAATGTTCATAGAAGTCAAACTCAAGATTGCAATCATTTAACCCCTTAATGAGATTTTTATTTTTTAGGGTTCTGAGACCCTTCTCACCAATGTGACCAAATCTCAAATGCCACAACATTGTCTTTTCTGCAGGAAGCTTTCCTTCCAAATTTTTTGCACCCTTAGGTACACTTGTTGCACTACCATCAAAACCACTAACCACAGTCTTCTTTACTACTCATTCAAATGGCGGGGATGAAGTGATAGCTACTCTCTTCTTTGAAATAGAAGAACTATTACACTGAGAAATGTGTGCATCAAGCTGAAACAAAGTACCTCTCCTAGTACCCTTAGCAAGCACCATAGCTCCTCTCATCATCTTACATCCATCTTTAGAAAAAAAAACTTGCACACCTACATCATTCAGCATACTTACAGATAATAGATTTCATGCCAAACCTGGAATGTGCATAACTCCATTGATTCCCTTTACTCATCCATCAGGAAATTTGATAGTGACCCTTCTACATCCAACTATCTTTAGGTGAGAATCATCACCCAAGTACACATTTCCACCATCAAACTCTTCATATCTTGAGAACCAATTTCGATGAGAGGTCATGTGAAAAGATGCACCCAAGTCAACCAGCCACACATCATCAAATGCATGGGCTGCCAAATCTATGATGAATGCATCGCCATCTTCTTGAGATTTTTCAGAACTAGAATCTGAGGCTTTCTTCTTCTTCTTAGGCTCTTTACAGTCTTTATAGAAGTGCCCAGTCTTATCACAGTTCCAAAATTTTGCCTTGGACTTATTGGAAGTCTTTGACTTCCCACAGGATTTGGATCTACCCCTATTGTCAGACTTATTGTCATTTTTCTTCCCTCTTTTTGTGGATCTCCCACGAACATCAAGGGCTTCTTTTTCTGAAATAGAAGCCTTTCTCCACATCTCCTCTGATAGCAACGAAGACACCACATCATCCTTTTTGAAGGTGACTAATGTGCTTCTGAGAGCCATCACAAGATGGTCCCATGAATCCGGTAAAGAACACAAAAGTGTGTAGCAACGATCCTCCTCCTCTAACTTGACACTAGCTGATGTCAACTGTGTAGCCAATAGATTAAATGCATTTAAATGATCCGTTAAGGATCCACCTTCCTCCATTCACAAAGAATACAACTTCTTCCTTAGGAACAACTTGTTCACCAAAGATTTGGCCTGATACACGGCCCCAAGTCTCTCCCACAAACTATATGCGGTTTTCTCATCTAGAACATTCAGAAGGACTGCATCGGTTAAATAGAGTCTTATGAGACCCTTAGCTTTATAGTCTTTGATATCCCAATCTTCTTGAGCTATAGTTGCTGGTCTTGTAGTACTTGTAGTTGCTTCCCATAGGTCATGATCTTCCAACATATCCTCCATCTTGAGTTTCCACAACTCAAAATTAGTGCCATTAAATTTCTCCACCTCCATTCTTCCATATGATGAACTTGCCATCTCAATCTGCAAATAAGATTCAAGATGCTCTGCACAAGACTCCCACTCAACTTGAGATTAGCTCAAAAAAACCTACCCAACAACTAGGATCAAAAGTTGATCAAGCTCTGATACCACTTGTAAGGAAACTCAGGTGCGAAAACAACTTCCTACACTAATCTCATAAGGAAAGTATGATGCAAATCCTATTAAAATCTTCTACACTTATAGATTCAATATCATGTAAACAACAATATTGCAGCCAACCATGCATACATAAAATTAGATAGAGAAAGGAACACATAACACAAGGATTTGTCGGTGGGGAAAAACCTTTCGGTAAAACAACCCCACCCCTTCAAAACTTGCACATTGTATTATCTTGAACACGAGGTTACAATACATTTGCAATGCAAGTTCAACATCAACAACCGAAGACTCCAGTAGCTACTCCCAGTACCAACAATACACCCTTTTCGCATTGCATCTCTTCGCAGCCCTAAAAATGCTTATAACATGCGCTTCATTTTAGGGCTACTCCCAGAGGTAAACCATATTAGGGTTTTACCATTCTTCGAGAAAATAGGAACCCCAAAATTTTTTTACCCCACTATTAGGGTAGAGTGTACAGTACTCAAATATCTTAGTTGCCACATGTCTTCACCTATCATTGAATCTTCCTAACATAGCTCTTACATGTCATAGGAATCTGTCATAACCATTTTAGTCATGATCTCCTTACACACAATCCAAGATGTCGACACATCAACATTATTTGCAAGAAATACATTTTACAAAACAAATAATAAGAATAGAAATTATACAAGGTTGAGACACCTTATTCCTAACATTCCTTATACTGAGACACCATTTCTTTCAGCATTTTTTCTCTTGTATGAATAGCATTAGGAAGGATAATACAGATAGTTTAGATCTATTTAGTTTTTTTTTGTTTTCATTTCATGCATATGAATGTATAATTTCAAGGAAATTAATACAAAGAACAATAGATGGTTGAGTTTCATCTTGAATCTTGTCTCCTTCATCAGTGATCTTCAATGTTTTATAATCTTTGACATAGAGCTTAGGTTGTAGTTGCAATCCCTTAAGGCTATATGTTATTTCATTGTTGCTTGTGACTCAAAGGGTTACGCAAATGCTTTCGAGAAATCAACAGGGTTGTGAGGTTACTCATGGGGATATCATGTAAGAATGAGGTTTAAATTGAACATTGATGTCTATTTACAAGTTGAATAGGTAGATCAGACATTTGAAGATACACAAATGTCTTAGATATTCATATGTATGTTTGTGATTCATGGATTTTCCCAATGGTTAACGCACTGATCAGCTATAGGATCATTAGGTCTTATTGTTGCATATGAGGGGTTTGCTGAAATAAACATTATTAATTAAACGTGTTTTACCCTTTTATGTTGAAGAGCTATCAAAGTTTAACCCTCATTCAGCTTGTGCATTTTTTAGAGTTGTAATTAGCTACTTCTCTTCTTTGTTACTGCATAAGGCTTTAGGAGATATAAGGGGTTTTCATTTGCTTAACAGGTTCAGGGATATGTTTTTTGCACCGGTATGCTATCAATTGAATCTAAGGTCCACCCACCTAGGTTTTGTAGAGCCTGAAGTGAAGAAGGGTCAAAGCCTTATAGTTGGCCTGGTGTCTGAAATGGCATGTTGAAAATGGGAGTTAGCTTCCCCTAGATATGTCATATTCTCATTGGGATAATTAAAAACCTTCCAATGTTTTCAAACACCAATAGATACTAAGGAGTAGTGTAGTAATGTCCTAAAACATTTCGCTGGACTTTGGAAAATCTCACACAACATGAATAGTGCAAGAGGTGCTCTCGTTTCCTTCCTCTTGTTAAGAGCAACAATTCCCCATGCATCATTAGTCTTATTTAAGTTGTAGTGGCCACAATTAGTCTAGCCTCCTTCAAGAAATATATCAATGCTATCTCAAAAGCCTAGATATCCATCAAACTCTTTCATCCTCACTCAACCAGAGGCATAGAATAAGTAAGTGTCAGTGTGCGAGCTTGGCTCCCCTCTCTAGAACCTTTTTAGGCCCAAAGCACCTTTTTAGGCCCCTCAAATTCCTTTTTCAAGGCCCAAGTGTCCTTTTTGGACCCCTCTAGCACCTTTTTAGGCTGAAAGTGCCTTTTTAGGCCCCTTTAGCATCTTTTTCAATGCCCAAGTGTCTTTTTTGAACCCCTCCAACACCTTTTTAGGCCCCTCTAGTGCCTTTTTCAAGGTCCACGCATCCTTTTTGGACCCCTCCAATGCCTTTTAGGCCCCTTAAACACCTTTTTCAAGGCCCAAGTGTCCTTTTGGACCCCTCCAATGGCTTTTTAGGCCCAAAGCACCTTTTTAGGCCCCTCAAATATCTTTTTTAGGCCCCTCAAATAACTTTTTCTGCCCAAACGCCTTTTTATAGGCCCTATTTTGCCATTTTTCAAGACCCACAATGTCTTTTGGGCCCCCAACATGCCTTTCTCAAGTTAAAGTGCCTTTTCAAGGCCCTATTTCGCCTACTTAAGACCCAAGTGCCCTCTTTGGGCCCCAAATGCCTTTTCATAAACCTCAAGAATGTTCTTCTTGTCACACAACTAGAGAAATGTTCCCACATTGACTTTATTATTGTCTCTTATGGTTCTTAATATACACATAGACATTCTCACCTACCAATCACAATTATGCTCACTCTACAGATTGTATTGTTCCCACTTTTACAAGAGTCAAACCGTTCCAACATTTATCACAAAAATAGAAAAACATTCAAATATTTACCAAACATCCCAAAAACATTTAAATATTTGACAAAAACACAAAAACATTCAAATATTTACCAAGCATCCCAAAAACATTCAAATATTTGACAAAACCACAAACACATCCAAATATATTTCAAAAATACCAAAAATACACATGATAATGCAATACAATCAACATCAATTGTCCCTTTGATTGCCACAACAACAAGCACAAATTTTTTATTCTCCTATGACAATAATGACAACATTACATTCCAACAGTGTCTAGCGGATTATTTATTCTGGCCTCCTAGGGGAGGTGGCACAATAGGGTGTCCAATCAATGGTGTCTCTTCTAGCCTAGCTCTAGACGAAGAAGCCCCTGGTGTCAATACCCTACGTGTCCACACCGCATCCATAGGAATTGGAAATCTTCTGTTGCATAATTGCATGCTCAATAGATGTGTAAATTCCCTATCTATAAACTACGTCTCTCATTGATCCTCAATTGGGAATGCCTGATAATAATTTCCCATCCAATAAGTGGCTTCCTAGTGTACTTTTGCCATCTAGTGCATTTCCACAAACACATTCTCTACCAACTTACTTACCCCCTATGTAGTGATCAATCATTGGGTTGCATCCTACTCTTGTTGCATTTGATTAGTCATCATTCACCAATGCTCCACATCTGCTTTTGCCTCACCCAAATGCTACTGCAGTTGCCTCACCTTCCCCTCATTAACACTAACCACTCCTATAACTTCAATTCCAAGGAGTTCACCTTCACAATAGCTTCCCTAAATGAATCAAACTATGACTACAATAATACTAGCTCATTTTGAGCACTCTCTAAACCCACCTATGCCATTTTTAGTGATTCTTGCAATTGTTGAGCCTGCAACCATTTGTCTTGCATTCATGCATCACTTCCCTCCACTCATGCATGTTGCACACAGAAATCTATCTCTAGAAATTGCACCTACGACTGCTTTGCATCCACCACCACCTACAATTGTCTTGCCTCCATTTGTGCCCCCATCCTCTCATGCCTTCTCCATCAATCCTAGCAAAAATGTGACCTCCTATTCTATGTTCACTACTCAAAATCTCTCTACAACTAACATTCTCTATAATCCCTCCATGTCCCATGATTATTGATCTCTATCTCCCACCTCTAGCTATTGCTCTCCTACATTTACACCACTCGTTCCCTGTTCTATTGACCCTCATCCTGACATCCCAAGGTTAATCCGCTAACGCATCCCACTCATTACTTCACCACCACTAACACCTCCCACATCCTTCAGAGTTTCTCCCACAGACTTTTTAGGAGATTTTATTTCCCCCACTTCTTCCTCTATTCTTGACATACTCTTCATCTTCTTAGGTGGACTATCCTCCCCCTACATCATTGGCTCGTCATCTACTATCACCTGTAATGCTTGTTGTGCTACAATCCCTAATAACATCATTAAAGTTGATAAGGGAATTTCTTCCACCTCCATCCCCACCTCTTCGGGTTGTGCTGGCCCTTGTCCATCTTGCATTGCCTCACCCGTACCTGAAGCCAACCTTTGGAATTCTAATTGATCCACCCACTCCTTGGAAGTTCACCTAATGCCATTTTCTCTCCACCCTTGCCTCATCCACCTTCCCTAGCTAGCATCACCCTCCTACTATGACTAATATGGTGAGCTTGACATACTTTCACTTGCACGATTCCCACAACTTCTCAATTCATCCAATAATTGCATTCTACTCTTCACTTCAGTTTGATTCATTACCATACTATTCACCTCCTTATAACCATCACTCACCTGAGCCTCCATCTGTACTAGTCTTCCATGTATCCACTCTCTGCATCCCACTGCACTAGTACCTGGTACACTTGACCCTTGGCTTCAACATTCAGCCACCTAAATTTTTATTGATGCACACCAACCACCAGATTCTATTGCTAACTCACCACTGACACATCCCATGCCTTCCCATCCACCTAGTACAACACGTTACTCCCTGGTAGACCTGAACAAACTCGACACTAATACACACAACTGGAAGCACACCTAGTTAGCACATAATGGTTTTCTATGCTATCATGCACTTTGAGTACCTTGATGATGTGTTTGACTAGAGTTACTAGGATGAAGTCATGATATTTTTATTAGTTTTTCATTGTTTAATTCTTATGATCCTTTGTATTGACACATTATTGGTGTCCACTTATAAGTTCCTCCTCTCAGATGGAACGCCATGTATACCTCAACTAATTTTGTGCACTACCTTAGGTGAGGTCTTTTCTCTAACATGTGACTATTTGGCATTTCTATTTTTATTATCCTACGGCTATAACTTTTGTTTCTTAGTGGTTACCATATTTTCTTGTACATTTTTCCTCTTTACTGGTACTTCTTAGTGTGACATAGTATTCATATCACTATAGTTGAGCTAGTGGTGGTTCTATTTAGTCACTTTTTATCACAAGCTCTATGATGACAATTAGTTTGCATCTCTTTAAATGAGTGACAATTAGTTGCATTCATCTAGTTTGCATTTTTCATCTTGGGTTCTTGGAAAAAAAATGGTTGGCACATAAATTAGGATACAATTCATCAACATTAATCAACAACTTCACGACTAGTTATCAAAAAAATAGACAACAACATCAACATCAACCTCAAGATGCACTTTTGAGCACTCAACTATCATGGACTTTGACTCTTCATCCCATCCACACCAACATTCCACTTCATGAATTCACCTTTCCACTCTACTCATTGTGTTAAGTGGCCTTCAAATCTCAGAAATTTTTGGTCACTACCAAATTTCACCACCTCATCAGCTGCCTTGCATCACCTTTGAATCTAAAAAAATTTCATTTAACCACCTTCCATTTCATCTGATTCATTGCATCATCTTTTCTCATCCTTCATCTCCTTCATTTCACCATTTCATCTATTCATTTTGTGGCTTTTGAATCTCAAAAGTTGACACCCCCCCCCCCTCATTTGTCACTTCCCATTTTATCACATTTCTATTTATCGTTTCATCTCCTTTCACCCATTCCTGCACTTAGACACTTCATTTCACTCCATTATTTCATATCATCCTACCATGTAACACTTTTTTCATTAAACATTTCATCCTACTTCGTTGCTTATTCCATTTCATTATTCCATATCATCCTATCATATATCATTTTGTTCCTTAGTCATTCCATTCCTTTTCACT
Source organism: Cupressus sempervirens (assembly GCA_028749045.1). NCBI lineage: Eukaryota > Viridiplantae > Streptophyta > Pinopsida > Cupressales > Cupressaceae > Cupressus > Cupressus sempervirens. The sequence goes on from CM053793.1 coordinate 859,022,773, forward strand.
GTCCATTTCATTGCATTACATCACATATCATTCCATTACTTGTGTCAATCCATTAGCTATCACATTTCATTTCATTTCAACACCCCTTTCATTTCATTTCATTACCTACCATGGCCTCACATATTATTTCATTCCCTATTTCAATCCATCACATCTTACTCATCATTTTATTATATTATCTTTCATATCATATTATTTCACTTCATTAAATTTTCATTAAATTTCATTTCATTAACTATCATGTCCTTACTTATCATTACATTTCATTACAAACTTCATTACTTATCTCATTTCATTTCATAACATATTCCGTTTCATTTCCCTTCATTACTCATTTCATTTCATTTTGTTACATATTACATTTCATTTCACAACATATTATATTTCATTTCACTTCATTTCATTTCATTACATATTACATTTTTTTTCACTTCATTACTCATTTCATTTCATTCCGTTACATATTACATTTCATTTCACTTCATTTCATTGCATATTACACTTCATTTCACTTCATTACTGATTTCATTTCATTTTGTTACATATTACATTTCATTTCACTCCATTACTCATTTCATTTCATTTTGTTACATATTCCATTTCATTTCATTAATCATTTCATTGCATTCCCTATTTCATTTTATTTTATCTCATTAAATCATGTAGTATTTCATCATACATCATTTCTTTTCTACACATTTTTATCACATTTCATTCCATTACCACGACATTCACCTCATTACAATTCATTTTCCATTTCATTCCATTACATTGCATTACAAATTATTTTCATTACCTCATGTTATATTTCATTATATCACATTTTATTATTTCATTTCATCCACTTTCATTACATCACATTCTATTTTACCATATTTTATTTCCTATCATTACATTCATAATACCACATCACATTTTCATCACGTCATCAATGACACACCCTCTATTCTAACTCATGATCTATCTACGTTCATCATTCACATATATGTACACATCCACATCCATTGCTTCCATAATCATCAAATCAAACAATCGCATGCCAGCATAAGTCCATGATATAACAAGTGCACACATCTAAAACATCAATAAGCTCAGATATCTCATAAAGTAACATGACAATCAGACAATCCATCAAAAGGCTAAAATCACATGAATATTAGATAAAATGCATCAACACAAACATCACATGAAAATATAACATGAATGTCCATATATCAAGGATCAACTAAGTACATCAACATGCGTGTATAGTGAACATCAAACAAATAATCATACATAATGAAGAATGAGGCCACAATATATGATATACACTCATCCATGTGGGGGTGCCTGATCTGATGGTCCTTGCTCACTGGGGGCACCTATATCCTCTCACCATGCCTACTCTATCACATCTATCGATGGTGCAACTGGTCCAATCACAATAGTTTGACTCGATGATGCCCCATTTGTCCTCAATGGTAGTGGTGGTCTTAGTATCATCATCATTATGAATATATTTAAGGTACTGAACACCTCACCCATCCAAGCCTCTTGATCCTCTAGGCCTCTCTAATGGTAGTTGTGCCTCTGTTGGTAGCTATGACTATGCACCTAGTGGATCTCTGTTGGGACCATGCACTCATGGCCTTTGTTGGTGAACAAATTGTACACCCTCTAGCAATCTCACCCTCACCTGATCTGCTCCATCACGTTGACCAACCATCCCTCCTCTCACTTATGCACCACCCTAATGATAGATACCTATAACCCTCCCTACACCCACCAATCCCTGCACTGGGCCTCATGTCACTCCCCTCTGTGGTCACACCATGGCTACCTAGCCTTGTCTCCCTCATACTCTGGCCAATCTGATCCTGGATCATCATCTCCCTCTGCCTCTCCTTGGTCCACCCTCATCATCATCATCTTCTCCCCTACTCAATGGCTCATCAATCCTTGGCATAGGCTAGGCTAGATCTATGTATCTAGGGAAGGGATGATCCCAAAACCACCGTGCATAATCCCCCTCCATCCGTGCATCTACTACCCCATCTCAAGGGGCCCAAGGCTATGGTGTTTCTATCATCTATAAAAGGCCCCCAAATAGGACTTATACTCTAGAGTTGGCCCCCACACTACGCTCTCTAACTAAACCTAGGCATAATGTGTAGTTTGTTGTGGCATTCCCTACCGCTGACCAAACTGTCTCACCACTTACTTGAAGCAAAAATGCTCTATTAAAGAAGGAATCCGACCAAGTAAATACCTTGGGATAAATAAATACACCATGTCATCATCATCCTCTACCCATGGCTCTATAGACATGTAAGGTCTCCATATGACCTCATCAATATCATCCAAAATCTGGTGCCAGTACTCTGTCTTGCCCAAATGGGGTTGCATGATCAGAGTAGAATACGTATACATATATGGCATGCCCTGCAGCCGCTATCATATACACACTATATGAGTAATGGGAAGATGCTCCCATTTCCATTCCTATAACAAAATGACCCCTGCTGATAATGACAAGGCCCTGGAATATACAACCTAGCGTAAATCATGATACAAATGAGCCAAAATATAGCTACCCCATGCAAATCTCCATGACTCATTGATCATCTCTAGAATCAGCTAACCCCATCCAACTAGACACCCTCACCCTCCACGATCTGGCAATAGAAACTCTCCTATCAATCCTACCAACACTACTGGCAATGCATCATACTATAACATTTGAAACTAGGACACGCTGTCATCACCAATATTGTCATCTCTAAAAAAATCTTAGAATGCAGCCCCATTAATAGTCTAATTATAATAAACCAAATCCCCTATGGTTAGGATCTAGAAAATCCTATATATGTCCTTCAGAGTCACTTTCATCTCCCCCATCAACAAATGAAATATGATGTGGTCTGAGTGCTATTGCTCAAACATAGCTGTCAGTAATACCTTGTTCACTCAGAGTTGGGGCATCTGTAATAAATATGTGAAACCACATCTGTCTATAACCTACCTATCTACATCAAACAATTGGCTCACTACCTCTAACAACCACAGATAGAGTCCTCGTACCATGAGCTTTCACCCATGCACCTATTATTCATCAAACAAATACAATGCGTCATTTTTCATCCTAAAGTGATCATCAAACATCAATCTCATAACTACATCTAGCTACCTAGCTATTGGTTCTATCTTGGGCCTATTACTCATCCTTCTCTAACCTAAGTTGGACTGGTTTGTCTTCCCTACTTTGTATCCTAAGTTGGGGCATCACCTATCTATTATCAGATCACTCCTACAACATCACTACATGAATCACTAACTATTATTGTTACTCGCTATAACCATCCCTGATTGACAAAGAAAGAATTTAGTCTTTAGCATTTTCTTATGCTCAACAGAGGACCTACACCTAGTTTTCACCCTCCAATAATCTTTTACACCACTTCCTAAACCATATGCACTAACAAATCACGTGAATGTGTTACAACCAAAAAATGTGCTACTATAACATTCAAAGGTGCCATTCTATATATCACATGTGCTATAAGATACATATGCGCCAATATAATACTCAAATGCACTATTGTGTTATTCAAAAGTGATATTTCTTGAATGCACTAAATTATTATTCCTATGCGCTATAACACCTGTCGTATGTGCTATTTTATTCGTATGTGATAACAAATTTTCCATATGCACTACACTATTTTTGACACATGCTATTCCATATGTATGCACTAGAACATTGGTTGTATGTGCTAGCCTATTTCTTGTATGTGCTATTTGTTTCCTATGTGCTATTAAATTTGTTGTATGCAGTACAACACAAACATATGAACTACTTGGCTTCTACATTAGGGTTTTTTAATGCACTAAAATGCCTTATGAATGTGCTAAGACATCATTCAAATGCACTAGAATAATGTAAATGTGTTAAAAGAATGTTCAAATGTGCTAAACTACTAAAATCACCACATTTACCCTACAAATCCGCACAAAACTTCAAAAATGCAAGTAAAAACACTAAATCTCAAACATAGAGGATCTCAATGACTTATTGGGGCACCATAGTCTATTGGATGCTCATACCAAAAATCCCTCTCAAATCTATGCTCAAGTAATGGAACCACCATCCTCGTTGAATCAGGGCTCCAAATCACCAAATGCAAAAGGAACAAGTAAAAATGACAAGGGTAAAAGGTCTTTTTGACCTATTTAACCCCCCTAAATGGTATTTATATCACCTTTTCAAATTATTTACCCCCTATTGGCATCTTTTTGCTCACCAAAACCAACTTGGGTATTGTATCAAACCAATCTAATTATCTTATTTGCCAATCTCCCACCATGTCAAAAATAAAATTGGAACCTACTAAACTTTCACACTTTCATTCCTTCTTCCAATTTCATTTCTAAGGGGGTAGTATATCTGTATCAAATTGGGGCACTAAAGCTAGGGCATTAAAATTTTCTGAAACATAAAAAATGTCCTACCCTAGTCAAAAAAATTTAAACATCAAGCCTACCAAAACCAAGTTATCCAAACAAAACTATTGCAACACCAAATCAACATCATAATTAAATCATCAAATCAACATCGCAATCCAATCATCAAATCATCAAAAATCAAAACATCAAAAAATCAATGATTAGACATCCAATCATCATAATTTGACCTAAAATCAAAAAAATCAAGACAACTTTTGAACCAATATGCTTCACATATTAGCTCAAAGAGGGGCATTTGTAGACACCCCAAAATTGGCAAAGACCTAAATCACACAATTTTTACCAATTAGTGTAGATTAAAGAGAAAATTAAAAGAAACACAACCGAATTTTTAAATCAAAAATCACATCAGGTCATTAATCACCTATCAAATCGACAAGACCTAACTTAAATTTAAAAGAGGAAGAAAATAATTCAAATTTATTAAAATGAAATTCAAAAAAGGAGGAATAAAAAGACAAAGTGTTGAGAATAAATAAGAAATTTATTAAATCAATAAAATCATTTATCCTCACAAGATTGAAAATCTTCCTTCTTCATTTTAAAATAATTATAAATATCCTCAATTATCCTCAAAATCAAGTCTGTTGGACTCTTCCTCCTAGTCTCTTATGAGATATTTTTCGTTTCACTTTTACCCCCTAGCCAAAGGTGAAAATCTTGATTCTTACCCCAACCTTTCTAAAATCTTATAAATAGAAGGGAAATCTAAGAGGCAAGGGACCCAAGTTTTTATGCATCTACACTATAGGCATATTTAGACTCATCATTTTAGCATTTCCATTTTAGCAAGTTCATAGAATTTTAGCATCGTTTTGTATCATTCAACATCATTTATTGCATATTAGTTCATTGCATGATCATTTCAAGAGCATTTTTAGGAGTTGTATTACAAATATAATTTACATTTTAGTCATAGATCTTGCATGTTTTCATTGTAGATCTACATTTTTAGCATAATCACATTCTAGAACTGTCACTAAGATGTTGGTCAGAGAGCTATATTAGCAGTTGTAGTTAGGGAAACATGAGATGCTTGTAGATATTACATTGCGATGATGATATCTTGGGTCTAGTATAGTTCTAAAAACATATAAGTGTTGAGAAAGATGCTTAATGGCCATAAATGGTTCTGGTTCCTAAAAATATAGAGGTTAGAGATCCTAAAAGGAAGGATGAAGGCATAATGGCAAAGATGTCGAATGTTGTCAACAAGTTGTCATGACAACATGCAACTTGGTTACCTTAGATTCCATTAAGGATAGGGAGTGGGAAATTGAACAATAGGCCTAAAATGGTGGAGATGGCATCTAAAAAGGAAAAAAAGACTAGAATCTAGGAAGGGAGGATGTATTGTAATAGTTTGATGTGTGCAATCTAGCTCTACAACAACATTTTCCAATAATTTCTTGAGTTTTAGTGTTGACAATGTGTTAAGATGGATTGAAGAATTTTTTGTGTGGATTGTATAGTATTATAAGGTTAGTTTTAAGAGATTTTCATTCAGTAAGAAAGTTTATTAGAGTAGTTTTGGAGGGTTAAATAAATTGCTCTTGGTTTGAGAGTTTAGTGGTCTGTGCTGACCAATTTGTAAAGAAATGGCTCCTCCATGAAATCTAGCCATGTGAAATACCTAATGGTAGATGGAAATACTAGGGGAGTCATTAATGTAAATATTTCTAGGATTAGGAGTTGTGGAAGTTAGGGGATCCATTTTTATACTCAAGCCCTAGGTGAGCTAGAAATACCTAATCAGAGGTTTGACAGTGATGAAACAAGTGATTAAGTGTAGGGAATGAAAGGGATGTATAGAAAAAGTATAGTTCTAGGAAGGGGATAGTCATATCTTAATGTATTCTAGAGGTTGAGGACTTACCAATCCATTTAGGTAAGTTTTGAAACAAGTTTGTGGTCTAGTCCTAGGAAATAGGCCTTTTAGTCCTATTTGACCTACATAATAGGAATCACTTGTATAGACAACTTACGCTTTTAAGACCTAAAAAATCTTTTAGGATGCCCTTTGTGAAGGTAAGGTCTATTAGAAGCAATCTTATTAGACCATATTAGTATCAGAGCCTCAAAAGATTTGTCTTGTGGTTAGATGTATCAAGTTGAAGAATCAGTAGGTGAATCAACAATGGTGACTAATGTAGAGTTAGCTAAATAAATGGGTGAGAAAAGGAGAGAAATAAGATCCTTAAAGAAGCCCTAGAATAAATGAAAAAAAAAATTTTATAAGAATTTGATGAGGTAGCTAAGAATAAAGACCAAGAAGGTGAAATCAATAGTAAGGGTAAACAGAAGATTGAAGAAGAAGATATTATCCCTGAACTAGATCCTCCAATAAGTAACGAGCCATTCCTAAAGTTCATCAATTTATTAGGTGGAAAATACATAGAATGGATTCCCTTATTTAGTGGGAAGATGGACATTCAACTTGTGATGGAATGGATTGAGTGGATGGAAAATCACTTTGAGTGTGAAGGTGTGATAGAAGCACAAAAGCTTAAAGCAACCAAATCTAGGCTAAGGGGATCAACCCTAACATGGTGGAAGTACCTCCAAGAAGAGAGGGAGAAAGTGGGAAAGAATCCCATTGAAAATTGAAAATCCATGGTAATAAAGGTGAAAGAGAAATACTTACCAGAAGACTATGAAATATTACACAAGAAGAGGAAAAATTTAAAACAAAAAGACATGGATTTGGCAACTTACATTGAAGAGTTTCAAAAGTTGTGTTTGAGGTCAAGAGTACAAGAAGATGAAATTATCAAATTGGCTAGATATCTAGGAGGCTTGAAGTGGAACACACAAGAAGGGACCAGCCTATGGACTCCCACAACAATCCATAAACTCCTCGAACTTGCTTTGAAAGTAGAAGAGAAAAATAAGAAGATAGATACAAAATTTAAAGGCTCAGATTCTAGGCCACAAGGAGACATCAAGTTGACTAAGCAACAAGAAGGAGGTTCAAGAAGAGGATATTTTAGTAGAGGTAGAGGCTCTTACACTAGCTAGAGAGGAAGGAGCAACAACTAGGGGAGAGGATCCTACTTCACCACCATGAAGTGCTACCATTATAATCAGTTAGAACACCCTGCATATAGATGCCCTGAAAAAGGCTCAACTTCCCTAAGAAATCTAAAGTACCTTTAGAATCAAAGGAAGGGGAAAAATTGATGATAAGAAGAAAATTTATCAAGGAGCCAAACAAAGAAGAACCAACTCAAAGAAGGGAACTCTTTAGAATCAAATGCAAAATTATTGGAAAAGTGTGTAGGGTCATCATTGACTTAGGCTCAACTAATAACATAATCAGCGAAGAGGCAGTTAGTAAGATGAAGCTAGAAATAATTCCACTTGCCAAATAATATAAGGTCACATGGCTCAACAAAGGACAACATTTTATTTTGGGAAAGCAAGCATGGGTAGAGTTCACCATAAGGAGATACAAGGATAGAGTGTTATGTTACATTCTTCCTATGGATGTGTGTCACATTCTACTTGGAAGGCCATAGAAATTTGATAAACTATCCATACATGATGGAGCCAAAAATGCCTACTCATTCAAGAAGGATGGTGTGACTTTGAAGATTTAGTCCTTGATAGAAGAAGGATAGATGAAGACCTCTAATCCAAGTGTGCTCATGGTTGGTGAGAAGGAGTTCTTAAAGACCCTAGAAGAGGGAGATAGAGTTGGTTTTGCATTAATTTTGAAACCTAAAGATGAAGTTTCTACCAAGAAAATAAAGATACCAAGTGAAGTATGAGAACTACTTGAAGAGTACAAAACTATTGTTAGTGATGGAAAACCTTCCATCCTACCTCCTAAAAGATTTTTTAGCCACCAAATAGACTTTATTCTAGGAGATAACCTTACCAAAAAATCTATCTATAAGATGACCCCTCAACAAAATGAGGAAATTTCCAAGCAAATCCAAGAGCTCCTAGACCAAGGCCTAATTAGGAAAAGAATCAGCCCATGTGTAGTCCCTACTATTTTAGAACTCAAGAAAGGAGGAATTTGGAGACTTTGTATTGTTTCTAGAGCCATTAATTGGATCCTCATTAGATATAGGTTCCCAATACCTAGAATTGAAGACCTAATTGATTGTTTAGGGGAAGGAAAATATTTCACCAAGATAGACCTAAAAAGTGGCTACCACCAAATTAGAATAAATAAAAGGGATGAGTGAGAAAAAAACATTCAAAACTAAAGAAGGTTTGTATGAATGGCTCATAATTACATTTGGTTTGCCTAATGTTCCATCTACTTTTATGAGTCTTATAAATGAGGTTTTGGAATTTTACATTGATAAGTTTTTTGTTGTCTATTTAGATGACATATTAATTTTTAGCAAAACTAAAGAGAAGCATATCAAGCATTTGAAAATTATTTTAAAGAAATTTCATGAAGAAAAACTAATGATAAACTTGGAGAAGTGTGACTTCATGAAACATTATCTAGTTTATATTAGCTTTGTTTTGTCTCAAGGTAACCTCAAAATGGATCAAGACAAGGTGGATGCCATTAGTTGGTCTACTCCCAAGACAACATTAAAAATAAGAAGTTTACATAGTATAGAAATTTTATTAGGCATTTTAGTGGCATATGTAGGGCCCATTTACCATTGCACCAAAAGCCATGACTGTTAGTGAACATGGAACACCACATAATTAACCACCTGTGGGCAGGGGAGCACGTCGGATCACCCAACAATCTCCCCCTCGATGCGCATACCAGGTGCTTAAGCGGGTCGAGAAGGCACCGGGGAGATTTGAACCCATGACCAGGCCAAAACTAGGCTCTGATACCAATTGTAGGGCCCATTTTCCGTTGCACCAAAAGCCATGACTATTAGTGAACATGGAACACCACATAATTAACCACTTGTTGGCAGGGGAGCGCGTCGCATCACCCAACAGCATATGTGCTCCTATGTTGGATACAATCAGAGGAGCAATGAAGAAAAAGTTTCACTAGACCCCACAAGATGATTAGGGTTTTGAAATACTAAAAAAGAAGATAGAAGAACTACCTACAATAGTACTTCCTAGTTTTGAGAAACTTTTCCAAGTGGAGTGTGATGCCAGTAATGTGGATATTGGGGTTGCTCTAAGCTAAGAAGTAAGGTTAGTGGCTTTTCATAGTGAGAAGCTCAATGATGCAAAGAGGAAATACTCCTATAACTTAGTGTTTTATGCTCTAGTCCAAGCTCTAAGGAAGTGGAGGCAGTATTTTCTCCCAAAAGAATTTGCGGTTTACTCAGAAAACCAATCCCTCATTTTCCTAAACTCACAAGATAAGCTTAGTAGCAAGCATATGAAATGGGTAAAATACCTACAAGCCTACATATTTACCATCTAACATAAGAAGGGGGTGTAGAATAAATTAGTTGATGCATTGAGTAGAAGACTCCTCACAGTCCAAGAGATTCAACTACAAAGAATAGGCATTGAAAGCTTCAAGAACTTGTATGTTGATGATGAAGATTTTTCCCAAATCTACAAAGTATTCAAGGGGTTCCAAAATAATTTTCATGGTGAGTTTTCTAAGTATACATTGTAGAATGATTTATTATTTAAAGGGAGTCAACTTTGTGTTCCTAGAGGGTCAGTGAAGGAATATTTGATCCAAGAAAATCATAATAGGGAACTTAGTGGTTATTTGGGAGTCAATAAGACTCAAGAGTTAGTCACTAGGTTCTATTTTTGTCCTAGGATGACTAGAGATATTAGGAAATATGTTGAGATTTGTATAGTGTATCAAAAGGAAAAGGGCACATTTACCAATTCTTGGTAGACGATGGGAGTGTATAAGTAAGGATTTTGTAGTTGGATTACCAAAGACAAGGCAAAGTTATGATAGAATTAATGTGATTGTGGATAGATTTAGTAAGATGGCCTACTTTGTACCTTGCAATACCATACATGATTTTTTTCATATTTATCACTTGTTTTTTAGGGAGGTGGTTAGAATCCATGGACTACCTATGAGCATTGTTTCAAACAAGGACACCAAATTCATGAGCCACTTTTGGAAGACACTAAAAACCTTGGAACTAACTTATCTTTTGGATTTGCCTATCACCCATAGAAAAATAGTTAGATAGAGGTGATTAATAGGATTCTTGGAAACTTGGTTGAGGTGTCTCACAAAGGAGTATAGTTAGGCATAGCACAACCTCATTGGGTAGGCTAAATATGCATACAATAACATAGTGAATAGATCAACTGGTAAGAGTCCTTTTGAAATAGTTTATGGTTTACATCCTAGAGGGGTATTTGAGTTAAGGGAGTTGAAAGATGGAGAAAAAGATAGTGGTTATGCTGAGGAATTTTCCCAATCAATGAGGGAAGTCCATGAAAATGTAAGGAAGACACTAACTGAAAATTCTAACAAATTGAAGCAAAAGGTAGATGCAACAAAAATGGATGTTTAGTTTAGCATAGGGGATCTTGTCATGGTATATCTGAGAAAAACAAGGTTGAAGAAGGGGGTATCACATAGGCTATTGATGAGAAAATTGGGTCCTAGAAAAATACTTGGAAAATATGGTAATAATTCTTATAAAGTTGAGCTCCCTAAAGACATAGGATTATCACCAATCTTCAATGTTGTAGATCTGATTTCATACAAAGGCCTTATTTAGGATGTTGGTCAAAATCTTCAAGAGGTCACCCAAGATGTAACAAACCTACACTTAAATGCTGCCCCACCTATAACAATAGATAAGATACTAGATTCAAGGGTCTACAAGAAGAATAGGAAGAAGGACTACATGGAACACTTTGTCAAATTGCTTGGCAAGGATGATTTTGATGCTAGGATTAGAGAAAAAAGCTTCATGAGGTTGGGTGTCAATTCCACCTTACTTAATCCAAGGATGGATTAACTTCTTTTGTTTAGGGTGAGTATGGTGTAGGGGCACCTATTAAAATTCCTTATTTTGATTTATAGTTTTTTATTTTGGCATTTAATGACTCTAGCCAAGTCACAAGTGTGAGTTTGGACCTTTAATAGTCATGGTTGAATTTTTTCCTAGGTGGTTTGGTTTTCTTGCTTTAGGTTGTTTGTATTTGGGGTCTTACGGGTTGTGGTATTATACCCTAGCAACCTAAGAAAGGTGTGGTTTTGAGTTATGTTGTCCTTTATGATGCTTTTACATCCTTGTGCATAGGTTGGAGACTATGCCTTGTCATTTGGCAAAAGTTGAGGAAAGATGTCAAAAAGATGTCAAATGTGGAAAAGTCATTAAATAGGTAAAAATGATCTAACTCAAGTGAATCAATGTTATAAATGATAAATAATTCCTAAAATTCATAAATAATTCATATTGGACAAATTTGGAAGTTCCCAAATGAATGAAATAAAAGTTGCTAAAAAATACAAAAAAGTTGTCAAAGTTGTCAGCAGTTTTGAAAAGTTGCTTGACAATTGTTTTGATAGGGAAGTTGCATAATGCGAGAAAGAGGTTAATTTTTATTCTAAATATATGTAACCTCTTAAGGAAATTATAAAACTATGAAGTGAGCCCATCCAAAGTTTGGAATTTGTAAGAGTTTTGCAAGTGGATCCATGAGACACAATTCAATTTTTGATAGTTTTTGAGTTTCTTGGTTGCACATACACTAGACTAATGGACTGAAAGAATAATTTTTGTGTTGGATCCTTTTTTCTCAATTTTGTTTTACTACTTTTAATTTTAGACTTCAATTTTTTTATAGATCATTTTTGATTAGGTAGGAAATCATTTGTACATAGACTATTCGTTATTTTTGCATTGGTAATTTTTGGGGAAATGGCTCCTTCATGAATCCCCACTATGGAATCATCATGGTTTTTAGGGAAATGGGATTAGAGCTCTTGTAAAATTTACATATCAAAGGAGAGGCCTAGAAAATATTGTTATCCAATTTTAAAGTGATACCTTAGGTGAGCCTTTAGTGCATGGCTAGGTGACTGGAGAGCTAACATTTTGATTTGAGTGGATTGAATACATTGGGTACTTCAATCTATTGATCAAATAAGTAAGATTGAAAAATGAGTGTCAACACACTTAACCATTTTTTACCATATGTGTTGAGTCACAGATAGTGCCGAGTAACACAGGAAGTTAATAGGTGCCAAGTAACACAGGACTTAATAGGTGTCGAGTAACACATGAATTCTATAGGTGTCGAGTGACAAAATAATTCTATAGGAGTTGAGTAACCATGAAACATAGTGGATGTTGAGAAATCTAGAATAGATGGTGCCGAGCATTAGTATTACTTCATGTGTGGAGCAATGCAAGATCAACATGAAAGTTTGTGCAATCACAAACCTTGATGTGAAACAGTTATGCATGAATCATGATAGGATAAAAGGATAAGATCAAATCCTCCCAACCACCTATTCAATCCTCATGTAGCCAATCAAAAAATTAGAGACTGGATGCAGCCAATGGGTGAATTTCAAGGGTTTGAGCAGGAACACTTGAACCAAGGATGCATATCAAACCACTAATCCTTATAAGGGAGTCTTGATGCCATTGAACAAAAAAAAAAAAAGGAGTTAAAAGAAGAAGGAAAAGCAGAGCCTATTATTAAGTTCATTGAAGAACATTTGGTGTCAAAGATTTAGTGGAAAGGATGACATTTACAAATCTAGTTGATCATAACAAAACAAGGAACATAGTCAACATATTAGATCTAGCAGAGATCAGTGATAGAAGAGCAGATCAAGTAGCTAAGATCAGCATCAGAGATTGCATTAGATTAGGTGTATTATTCTAATACTCTCTCACAATTGTATTATGAATTTGGAAATCCTATTGAGTTAGGTGGGTTTAATAGCCTTATGTAAATCCTTTAACAGGGTGACACTTCATGCAAAGTGTTTGTAAATTCTTTCAACAAGTCACATTTGACAGTGTGTAAAGCCTTTAATAGGGCAGGACTTTAATAGGAAAAACATTCAGAAGTGGTTGAAATCAATTGCTGTAGTAATTTTGTGGGTGTCATCCCCACCCTAGTTTTACCTTCTTATTTTTGAAGGGTTTCTGGGTCACCAAAATCTCAACTGTTATATGGTGATGCATGTTTGCTTCTCATGATTCTTTAATGTTTACATGCATGCATGTTAATTTTAGTTATATCTTATTAAGGATTTCAAACAAGTGAAAAGGTCAATACTTCTAAAAAATAAAAGAGATGTATGAGTAAGTCTTGTGCAAGAGGAGAAGGTTCCAAGGTTATATTTTCCTCATGCTTTATCAGATCCTAATGAATGATGTTTGACAATGTTAGAAACCCTTATTTTTGGGTGCAAAAACAACAAGGGAGTGAACAAATAGATTGAGAATATGAGCCCCACAAAATCTATTAGATTTTCCAAAAGTGTATCCATATCTAAGATTAGTTTTCCACTTCATTAGGTATAATTTGGGATTGTAGTCCAAAACTAACTTTGGAGGCCTAATTCTATTAGGACTTTCTAGGCCAATTTGGTCTAAGTTGGTGAAATTGATAAAAAGGATTATGGATTTTGAGACCAAGGGAATAGGTGAGGTCCAAAATCCTTAGGATGAATCCATTGCTCCTAGTAGAAGGTGGAATGATCAAGTTTTTGTGAAAATGGGAGTTTAGAAGGCTTGTTGAAGTGACTCATTTGAGCATGCAGGTAGAGAATTCATTGGTGTAATTGGATAGGGAGGTGTAGGGGATAAATAAGTAGTTCTCTGAGAATAGGATGATAAAGGGGAACCCTAATAGGCTAGAAGTGAAGTTAAGGAGGCCCTTAGGGAAGGTAAGGGTTATTAGAAGAAATGCTATTACATCAGTGAGAGATTAACACCTTCCTTATGCATGATGGTTGTAATACAATGGAAATTCATGGGCATCATGAATAGGGGAGAAATTACAGTAGAGACATTTGGTATTCATGAAACTTAGATGTTTTACATCTATGTTTCCATCAATTCCAAAGGGGGAGATTGTTAAGCATGAATTTTTATGATATTTCTATGAGGGAGTATCCTAGTAGTGTTGGAGACATGACATAGAGGTTGTATTTTAGATCCATGATAGAGTTTTTCATTGATGTCAACATATTGGTTATTATGTGAAGAGTGACAGTACAACCACCAGAGTTTGGTTTCATGAAGTTTGAGTAATGAAGTTGATCTTATGTAGATTTGGGATAATTTTTTATAGATTGTGTAGATGGTATAATAAGAGGGTGTACAAAAATACAAAGACTAGACTGAGATATAATGAATTTAGTCAAAATAGTGTTCAAATGAAGTTTTTATGTAGAAATTGTTGTTGTTTGCATTGTATCTCCTAACAGAGATAAAATCTAGTTATGAAGGCTTGGAAATAGGTAGAAGACATGATCAAGATGTTTTGGTCAAATGCGCACATCGATATGAGCATTGAGTAAAGAGTTATGAAGATTGTGCAGTGACATTTGTGTGTAATTGTGAAAGGTGTAAAGTTGTAATGCAATGTATAAATGTAATATCTTAAGTTGGTCCTATATTATTGTAAATTGGGAAATCCTAACATCAACTCAATAACTTTTTTTAGGACTTGGTATAAAGGAAAGATGTTTTCCTTGTTGTATAGTGTAAGCATTGTATTATGTAAGTATAAGTATAAATTTTTTTATGTGAGATCTAGTAAACCTAATAGAGAATATCTTTTGATAAGAGAAGTGTTTGATGAAAATGAGGCATATTGAGCTTACAAAGAGATTGTATTTGGAAAATAAGTTATTGTTAGAAAATTGTATACTTATATTATTTTGAGAAGGATGGTACCAAGGCAAGTTAGATAGTGAGTTAAGTGGTCTTTCCCTGAAGCTATTTGGATAGTTGGTCCTTTCATATTCCTTAAAACTCTTAATAGGGTTGGCACAACTCCTAACAAGGTTGGAATATCCTAATAGGGATTCGAAGTCTACCAACATGGACTGATATGTACTGAATGTATTTCATTGATTCCTAATAGGGTTCATTGTCTTACAAGGACTATTTATATTAGTATATCATTTTGTGAGTACCATCCCCACCAAGGTTTTCCCTATGATCAAGTGTTTCCCTAGTTAACATATATGGTGTTATAAATTGTGTATGGAAACATTTATATGGTTATTGCATCTATTTTAAAAATATTTCATAATTAATAAAGTAGTTTGATTTGTTTTAATTGCCGAGTAACATAGGAAATTAATAGGTGCTAAGTAACACAAAAAGTTAATAGGTGCCGAGTAACACAAGAAGTTAATAGGTGTCAAGTAACACATGAATTCTATAGGTTTTGAGTGACACAGTAATTCTATAGGAGTTCAGTAACCAGGAAACATAGTGGATGCCAAGTAATCTAGAATAGATGGTGCCGAGAATCAGTATTACTTCATGTGCCAAGCAATTCAGGATCAACATGAAAGTTTGTGCAATTGCAGACCATGATGTGAAATGGTTATGCATGAATCATGATAGGATAAAAGGATAAGATCGAATCCTCCCAACCACCTATGCAATCCTAATGCAACCAATCAGAAAATTAAAGACTACATGCAACCAATGGGTGAATTTCAAGGGTTTGAGCAGGAAAACTTGAATCAATGATGCATAACAAACCCCTAGTCCTTATAAGGGAGTCTTGAAACCATTGAACAAAAAAACAAAACAAAAAAAAAGAGGTCAAAAGAAGAAAGAAAAGTAGAGCCTATTATTAAGGTCATTGCAGAACATTTGGTGTCAAAGATTTAGTGGAAAGGATGTCATTTACACATCTAGTTGATCATAATAGAATAAGGAACACAATTAGTAGATCAAATCTAGTAGAGATTAGTGATATAAGAATAGATCAAGTACTTAAGATCAGCATCAGAGATTGCATTAGATTAGGTGTATTATTCTAATACTCTCTCACAATTGTATTAGGAATTTGGAGATCCTATTGAGTTAGGTGGGTTTAATAGCCTTATGTAAATCCTTTAACAGGGTGACACTTCATGTAAAGTGTTTGTAAATCCTTTCAAAAAGTCACATTTGATAGTGTGTAAAGCCTTTAAAAGGGAAAACCATCAGAAGTGGTTGAAATCAATTGCTGCAGTAATTTTGTGGGTGTCATCCCCACCCCAATTTTACCTTCTTATTCTTGGAGGGTTTCTTGGTCACCAAAATCTCAAGTGTTATGTGGTGATGCATGTTTTCTTCTCATGATTGTTTAATGTTTATATGTATGCCTGTTAATTTTATTTATATGTTATTAAGGATTTCAAAAAAGTGAAAAGGTCAGTACTTCTGATTCACCCCCCCCCCCCCCCCCCACCACCTCTTAGAAGCACTCTTTCCATTAAGACATTTCAACAATTGGTATCAGAGCCAAATTATCTTAAGAAAAAGCTTAACAACTTGGAGGAAAATATCTAAAGATGGAAGTATTCAAACTTGGGAAGATAATTGATAACCAGGTGATAGATGTACATCTTGCTCTACACAAGGTAGAGGAAGCTAAAGAGGAATTAAGAAAATCCTTAAAAAGAAGGAAGGAAATAGCTATAGCCAAAAATGATATTCACTACAAGGAGATTGAAACTACACAAGTATTTTCCAAAGGAGATTTCAAAGAATTTGATGTGGTAATAGTAGAACTGATGGAGAAAAATAGAGTTCAAGTAGAAGAGATAAGAACTCTTAAGATGGAGCATGAATCACAAGCCATGATGCTATGTGAAATCATTGCGCAAAAGAAAAGAGTAGTTGAGGATAGAGTCATGATGGAAGATGACAAAAGAAATCTTGCAAATAGAGTTGAAGAAAAATGTATTGAATTAAAAAGGATCTCAAACATGTAGATGGATACACTTGGCCAGCTGATGAATCTTCATCATGAACTCAATATGAAAGATATTGAGATCTCTACTTTAAGGATGCAGAATGAACAACTGTAGAAGCACTCAAGTTGGCAAATCATCAAAAAGTGTTGAGCAAAGAAGTGACAAAATTAAGGATCCTAAACCCACTTGTCATTACTGTAATAAAAAGGGGCATACTGCTAATGTTTGCAAGAGTAGAAGGATCAATCAGCCAAACACACCCAAAAGCAAGGGTTACTATCAGAAGTGCAACATGCAAGGTCACATGACATAAGACTATAAGTCTAAAGTCACAAGGACACAAAGATTTGATGGACACTACCATAATTGCAAGAAGTATGGACATAGAGCCCTTGAGTGTAGGTTAAAGCTTATGTGGACACCGAATCAGCATGTAAGGAGGGACAATTATGTTCACCATTATAATTGGGATACAATACAAGAAAAAGTTGTCATTATTGTCAAGAGTATGGTCACATACCCCAGAATTGCATCAGAACACATTTCAAGGGGAACTATAAAAGATGGTTGAACCAAACTACTTGCTTTAGTTTCTTGAAAACTGGACATGTCAGTAGGAATTGTCCAACAAAGGCCAAGGCACCCAAGACTAAAGTAAAAAAGGGCAAAGAAAAAGTTGAGAAAGCACACATTAGAACATATGCAAAGAAGACATTGCAGAAAAGAGTCGACCAAGTACATCCAATGGAAGGGTCACTTCACCCAAGAGGTCAAGTGATCATATCTCATCCAACTAATCATAAGATGAGCCTATGGGGATGATACATATAAGAAAGTATCATACATTAGCCCTAAATAGTGAAGAAGCATTGTAAAGTATAAATCTGCATGAGATAAGATGCCAAGACAAAATTTGAATAATGATGTTGAGATGTCTTTGGTTGTCGAGTAAAACTGCTTCAGAAGTCAAGAAGTCAAGTGGAAGTCGAGCAAAGCATGTAAGTGGTTGCCGAGTTACTGACAAAGTTAGTAGATGCCAAGTGAGAATGGCTACTGAGTAAAATGGAGTGGATGCTGAGTTGAAAATCTATGGAAGCCGAGCGACAGGTGAAGGTACAAAAATGCATTAAATGCAAGGTTTTTGAGCTGCTTAAAGGTGAAAATTGATTCATTTTGAGCCATCCAAATGAAGAGTGATTACCAAGAGCATGAATGAGTGATTTTTGAGTATTCAACCAGTGATTTTTAGTGATTCAACATCTACCCAAGTGATTTAAGCATTTAACCAGGTATTTCCTTCAAGTGCCGAGCTATATAGTTTGTGAAGTTTTCTTTAAACATTAAACCCTAGTTTGAAAAAAATGGCATCTGGTTCAAAGTTGACCTAAGGAAAGGAAATCCATGAGATTCAACTAGTTAGTAACAAGGTTAAACAACCTGAGTTTAGGTCCATACCAGAGGTAGCATACAAAGATGATCCCGCAAGTGCATTGTCTATGATTCCAAAAAAGCCATTATGGTCCAAGATGTGCGTAAGTGTTACAACTATAAGATTGGAGCCATAGGAGACCTATAAATCTACAATGCCTACAAAAAACTCTATGATGATGGAATATTGAAGGATGAATTTTCAATTGTAGAGAAGAAGGGTTTAACCAAAGCCCTAGTTTTTCCAATCGTATTCAAAACTAAGTGGATATGTATAGTACTTAGCAGAATCCATGATGGATCATTCTAGTTATAGCAAGGACCAATTAAAATTACTAAGAAGATGGTTCATAGGGTCACAGGTTTTCCAACCCTAGATCGGCCCAAGACACTCAGAACTAAAAAGAGGGAAACCATTGAGAAAAACATAGGAGCAAAGTGGAACAATAGAGGGTTGACCATAGACACCATTTTTTATCCCATTCTAGATTTTTTTGTAAGGATGATATCACATCAGTTTTATCAATCCAACAGGTTAAATAGTGTACCCTGCATAGCAGTAGATGTGGCATATAAGCTTGTAAATAAAGACCACACCTATGACCTTGCAGAGCTCATGTTGCAATAGATAAATGAAAATCTTGGAGCAATAAGAAAGTCCAAGGGAGCACAATGCAAATTTGGGTCAGTGTTGATATGCATGTTCTTTTATGTGATGAAGGAATTCCCTTCATTTGGCAAAGTCAATTGGGATCAGAATAAAACAATTTGTTGATCAAATTGATGATTACATTACATAGATGGGAGACAGTTTTGATGATCAAATGACTATATATTTTGATGATTTTAAAAGCTCAATGAAAAGGAGAATGAGGATACCAGTTTCACTAGTAGAAAAACATGAGAATGACATATGCTTTCTTGTTGACATTGATTATACTTACATCCAAGTAGTCCTTCCAAGAGTAAGATGGCTCAAACCATTGGGATATGAGCTTGATGTTGACCAAGCTTTAGTAGCCATCACAACACTACTTGCAGAGGATATTGATAAAATTGAAAAGGCATTTGGAACCTATGATGTTGTTAGATCAAGGGTGGTAACAGACATTAAGACAACCACAACAATGAAGAAGAAAGAAAAGTTGGTGAAGAAGATAAAGAAGAAATTTGGTGTTGAAGAAACAAGTGTAATAGGAGAAGTAGAGGAGATTAGTGATGATGAAGAGGAAGGTAATGATGAGAAAGATGAAGATGAGCTAGAACAAGGGCCACTTGAATTGACACAAGGCCAAGGTGAAGACAAAGATGAGAGTGTCGAGGAAGAAGAAGCCAAGGAAGCACCCATCAAAGGCAAAGTCATCAAAAGGAAGGAAAAGACACCTCTTGCTCCTCATCCTAAACAAAAGAAAGTTTCCATGCCAACACCCAAGAAGCCAACAAACAAAGCTACAACAAGGGCCTCCACACAAAAAGCCAAAGAGGAAACTGTCACAAAGAAGAAAGCAACCAAGAAGGCACAAGAAGAGCCAATAAAAAGAAAAAGATATGTGGCTCAACCTGATACTGATGAGGAAGATCAATCTGAAAAGGTAATTCATTCTCCTAAGTCTTCAATTGATACATTATGTGAAAAGATTAGGAATGGAGACTTAAGTGACATGAATAAGGTTGATTTCAATAAGTTCACTAAAGAGGAACAAAATAGGATAGAATAATTAGTCTATGCAATGATGCCACAATTCAAGTATACGCCTCTTGAACTAGATGGACAATTGCCAAAGGGATTGTCTAAAATTGTAGAAGATAGATGGCATTTTTGTTTGAAAATGGAGAAGGAGATGAGAGAATCAACCCTAGCAAGCATATTTCCTGATTTGACAAGGGAACAAATAACTAAAGTAGTCAAAAGGCATAACACTAGGTTTACACCTAAGTATAGGGCATTCTCCATTCTCCAAAACAAAATTGAGGAAGTTGTACAAAGAACCACAAGATCATGGAAGAATTTATATAAGAAAACTGAAGATGTGCTTGAAGAGGAATACAAAGAAGAAGCTATTGCTAAGCCAGAAGAGAGAAGAAAGAGGAGAGAAGAGAAGATAGAAGTAGAGAAAAAGGTTGAAGACGAGGAAGGAAAAGATGAAGATAGGGGTACTGATGGGCAACAAGACCAAAGTGTACAAGACACACAACTACCACCTCCTAGCCCTCCTCACTCTTCCATCACACTTGTAGTAATCATAAAGATTAGGGATGTTACTAACACCAAAAGTCAAAACATAAACCCATTAACTGTAGAGGATCTCACTAAGATCCTTGAGCAAACAACTCTTCAATCATAATTGTGTACAAGTCCCATATTGGTCAGTGTAGATAAGCTCCAAAATTTAGTAGATAAAATCAAGGAAGGTGAGGTCCCACCACAAGAACCACTCAAAACATTCAAATTACTGGACTTTCATTTCTACCACATCCATCACCACCAAGAATAGCCATGCAAGTTCATCAGGAGTCAAGTGCAACAGCAGGGGAAGTCACAAGTACATTAGTACAGATAACAAGTACACCCCCAACAGTAGTGGCATAAGAAGAGGATAGGGAAGGAACATAGGATAAGGAGGAGTCTACAATAAAAAATTTGGTTGAATTGCCAAAAATAGGAACTTCTACCAAACCCATTCAGAAGCCGAGTATTGACATGTTGACCTTACAAGTCAGGACACCAGGCTCAAGTTCTACTAGGGTAGCTAGGACCATTCATTATGGTATTCCTGAGCTTGATGAAGAAATTCAAATAGCCTATTATGATTCAAGCACTTTAATTGAGGAAAAGATGAATGAGATATAGAGTGCATTAGAAAAGAGAAGGAAGCAAGAGGCAATGAGGAAGGAATACAAATACAAGTAGATAATGAATGAGATCAAGGATATATTCATGGATGCCTTTAGCCTACAACCTCTAGATGCAAGCAGGCCAATCCTTGAGCAACTATTAGATATAGTTGACCAAGTTAATAATGAAGACCATGATACAACTACAAAGCTAATGGAATGGTCAAAAAAGAAGTTTCTAGGAAAGGTCAACCAAAAGATAGCCAATAACATAATTTTAGGATAGAGTGACCTAGCCAAGAAATTGGATAAGGTAAATATTGTACTAGGGAACATCTTTTCCCTTTACAACAAATTGTGTGATTTTTGTAGGTTCACACAAGAAATAAATCCTAAAATTTTGAACCTTGAGAGAAAACTAAAGCTCTCCAGTATGAAACTACCCTCAAATCATGTACAAAGTGAGAAGCATTTTGCTCAAATGCTTCACACTTAGAGGGAATTAGTTGCATTAATAGAAGAGGAGACTACCATTAAAGAAAAGCTGATGCAAATTCAAGCCTCAATTACTCCTCATTTGGAAGTCTTACATAAGGAGCAAATGTATGCTGAAACAATCCTCAAGAAGGATCCAAATATTTCTACACACGAAGGACTTGTTGATCTAGCAATAGAGCTTGCAATCCAACACAAGTCATTGGACATTGCATTGAATAACTAGGATGTAGCTCTCAAAATACTCCTTGAGGTAAACAAGACATTTTTGGCCAAGCATGGCATTACTATTTAGAACCCTTTGACATCAATGTCAAAAGGGGGAGATATATTAAAGGAGGAGAAATGCATATAGCAAGAAGATAAGGAGATAACAAGTGTATAAGTTAGAAATAGGTTAGAAATAGGTCAAAGAACAAAGTAGATCAGGTATATTGGCACAATTTTCATGACATGACAAGGCATAAACACCTCAGGGGGAGTCATAAGGTATATTGATTGTTTACAATATTTTTTTTTGAAATATTGTATGTAAGTTAAGCAAGTGAAGAATGTACACATAAGGATTAGATCATGAATGATCAGTTAAGTTTTTTTGACACTCATGTCAAAGGGAGAGATTGTTGACCAAATAAGTAAGATTGACAAATTAGTGTCAACACACTTAAACATTTTTCACCATATGTGCTGAGTCACAGATAGTGTCGAGTAACACAAGAAGTTAATAGGTGCTGAGTAACATAGGAAGTTAATAGGTGCCGAGAAACATAGGAATTCTATAGGTGCTAAGTGACACAATAATTCTATAGGAGCCGAGTAACCAGGAAACACAATGGATGTCAATCAATCCAGAATAGATGGTTCCAAGCATCAGTATTACTTCATGTACCATGCAATGTAGGATCAACATGAAATCTTGTGCAATCACAAACCATGATGTGAAATAGTTATGCATGAATCATGATAGGATAAAAGGATAAGATCAAATCCTCTCAACCACCTATGCAATCCTCATGCAGCCAATCAAAAAATTAGAGACTGCATGTAGCCAATGGTTGAATTACAAGGGTTTGAACGAGAACACTTGAATCAAGGATGCATAACAAACCAATAATCCTTATAACAGATTCTTGATGCCATTGAACAAAAAAAAAAAAAAAAAAGAGTTAAAAGAAGAAGGAAAAGTAGAGCCTATTATTAAGGTCATTGCAAAACATTTTTTGTCAAAGATTTAGTGGAAAGAACAACATTTACACATCTAGTTGATCAGAACAGAACAAGGAACACAATCAGCATATCAAATCTAGCAGAGATTAGTGATAGAAGAGCAGATCAAGTACCTGAGATCAGCATCAGAGATTGCATTAGATCATGTGTATTATTCTAATACTCTCTCACAATTGTATTAGGAATTTGGAAATCCTATTGAGTTAGGTGGGTTTAACAACCTTATGTAAATCCTTTAAAAGGGTGACACTTCATGTAAAGTGTTTGTAAATCCTTTCAACAGGTCACATTTGGTAGTGTGTAAAGCCTTTAATAGGGAAAACCATTAAAAGTGGTTGAAATAAATTGCTGCAATAATTTTGTGGGCGTCATCCCCACCCCAACTTTACCTTCTTATTTCTGGAGGGTTTCTGGGTCACCAAAATTTCAAGTGTTATGTGGTGATGCATGTTTTATTCTCATGATTATTTAATGTTTACATGCATGCATGTTAATTTTAGTTATATTTTATTAAGGATTTATATTTTATGAGGAAGCCTTGTGCAAGAGGAGAAGGTTCCAAGGCTATATTTTTCTCATACTTTATCAGATCCTAATGAATGATGTTTGACAATGTTAGAAACCCTTACTTTTAGGTGCAAAAACAACAAGGGAGTGTACAGATCGATTGAGAATTTGAGCCCCCACAAAATCTATTAGATTTTCCAAAAGTGTGTCCATATCTAAGATTGGTTTTCCACTTCATTAAGTATAATTTGGTATTGTAGTCCAAAACTAACTTTGGAGGCCTAATTCTATTAGGACTTTATAGGCCAGTTTGGTCTAAGTTGGTGAAATTGATAAAAAGGATTATGGATTTTGAGACCAAGGGTATAGGTGAGGTCCAATATCCTTAGGATGAATCCTTTGCTCCTAGTAGAAGGTGTAATGATCAAGTTTTTTTGAAAATGGGAGTTTAGAAGGCTTGTTGAAGTGACTCATTTGAGCATGCAGGTAGAGAATTCATTGGTGTAATTGGATAGGGAGGTGTAGGGGATAAATAAGTAGTTCTTTGAGAATAGGGTGACAAAGGGGAACCCTAATAGGCTATAAGTGAAGCTAAGGAGACCCTTAGGGAAGGTAAGGGTTATTGGAAGAAATCCTATTACATCAGTGAGAGATTAATACCTTCCTTATGCATGATGGTTATAATACAATGGACATTCATGGGCATCATGAATAGGGGAGAAATTATAGTAGAGACATTTGGTATTCATGAAACTTAGATGTTTTACATCTATGTTTCCATCAATTCCAAAGGGGGAGATTGTTAAGCATGAATGTTGATGGTATTTCTATGAAGGAGTATCCTAGCAGTGTTGGAGACATGACATAGTGGTTGTATTTTACATCCATTATAGATTTTTTCATTGATGTCAACATATTTGTTATTATGTGAAGAGTGATAGTACAACCGTCAAAGTTTGGTTTCATGAAGTTTGAGTAATGAAGTTGATCTTATGTAGATTTGGGATAATTTTTTATAGATTGTGTAGATGGTATAATAAGAGGGTGTAAAAAAATACAATGACTAGACAGAGATATAATGAATTTAGTCAAAAAAACGTTCAAATGAAGTTTTTATGTAGAAATCAGTGTTGTTTGGATTGTATCTCCTAACAAAGATAAAATCTAGTTATGAAGGCTTGGAAATAGGTAGAAGACATGATCAAGATGTTTTGGTCAAATGTGCACATCAATATGAGCATTGAGTAAAGAGTTATGAAGACTGTGCAATGACATTTGTGTGTAATTGTGAAAGGTGTAAAGTTGTAATGCAATGCGTAAATGTAATATCTTAAGTTGGTCCTATATTATTGTAAATTGGGAAATCCTAACATCAACTCAATAACTTTTTTTAGGACTTGGTATAAAGAAAAGATGTTTTCCTTGTTGTATAGTGTAAGCATTGTATTATGTAAATATAAGTATAAATTTTTTTATGTGAGATCTAGTAAACCTAATAGAGAATATCTTTTGATAAGAGAAGTGTTTGATGAAAATGAGGCATATTGAGCTTACAAAGAGATTGTATTTGGAAAATAAGTTATTGTTAGACAATTTTATACTTATATTATTTTGAGAAGGATGGTACCAAGGCAAGTTAGATAGTGAGTTAAGTGGTCTTTCCCTAAAGCTATTTGGATAGTTGGTCCTTTCGTCTTCCTTAAAACTCTTAATAGGGTTGGCACAACTCCTAACAAGGTTGGAATATCCTAATAGGGATTCAAAGTCTACCAACATGGACTGATATGTACTGAATATATTTCATTGATTCCTAATAGGGTTCATTGTCTTACAAGGACTATTTATATTAGTACATCATTTTGTGAGTACCATCCCCACCAGGGTTTTCCCTATGATAAAGGGTTTCCCTAGTTAACATATATGGTGTTATAAATTGTGTATGGAAACCTTTCTATGGTTATTGCATCTATTTTAAAAATATTGTAGAATTAATAAAGTAGTTTGATTTGTTTTAATTGCATAACTAATTCACCATGGTCATTGTATGTCAAATTCATCCAAGAAGGAATGTGAGATTATTGATCTTGAAGGTCTAAATAAGGTGACTCATTTCCTTCTATCTAGTTAGGGTTTGAAGGTCCACTCCCAAAATCGAGAGCTCAGTGACCATAGATTGATATAGAATGAAGGATTTTGTAAAGAAAATGAATGAAACGTTAATATAAGATATTCTATGTTAGAAATTGAGACTAATATAGATGAAATACATATTTAATATAAAAACAAAAAAAAGATCTAAGCTAGAATATATGTAATATTAATCTAAATGAATTTTTCCTAAGAAAAATGCAATAAAAAGCTCTTGAATGCACAAATGTTGAGTACTAAAACTGATAGAATTTCCTTACTCAAAAATTGCATCCTTGAAATGAGAGATAGAAGTTCCCAATGTATAGAGAAACCCATAATGAATCAATGGTGTAGATTAACTTAGATGAACAATTGAGATTGATTGTGAGCTTAGTTTGAAGTGGAACTTTCCTTTTTAGAGAGAGTTAACCAATTTTTTCCCCCTTCGTTTCAAGTTAACTCAAGTTTCCATTTTCAAACTCAACTTATCCTTTTTTTGGAGAATATGTGATAATCTAATTAAATATTACCTCATATTTAATGATTTCCTAAATTATTAAATAATTAAATTCAATAATTAAAATGAGGAGATATTATTTAATTTCTTTTCCAAAGGTGATTTGGCTTAAAGGGATTGTTTAATTTAATTCAATGAACTAGGAATTTTAATTAAATTGAATCAATTAGGAGATTTTACTAGCTAAATTAAGTCAATATTTAGGAATTAAATAAGAATACATGATTATTATAGATATAGGAATTTTTGCAATTGATACTCATGTCAAAAAATAGAACTAGAAATGCCTAATAAATTAGGACTTTTTTGATTGATTAGGGTAGGAGAAAATTGGACTAATTTTGGGGTATTACAACTATTATGCTCTCTCTCTTTTGAGCCATTTGTTCCACAATCATGGGAAGTGTAGGAGCAACAAATGCATTGTCTATCCAATGTCTAGTATTGTCTCCAATTCTAGAAAAATGCAACCTTGTCCTATTTTTCCATGAGAAGAAATTCTCCTTGTTCATCTTTGGTACCTCTCTCTTATACATTTTCAGATCTTTAGCTCAAGTCCCTTCAAACTTCTTCCTTCAATAACCACACCCAACATCTTAAACAAAACTTGTACTCTGTTTGCATCAAACTATTATCTTATTGTTCCTTACTCTACCAAGTATTAGAATAATCACTTAGCTTATATCAAGTTGCAAAACTAACAAAAAATATGAAAAAAACTTTGCAACACATAAGAATTCACACATTTGACACTGATATTTAGCATGAAACCCTTGTAAAGGGAAAAAAATACTTGGAAACCAACAATCCAAATATTTCAATCTTATGAAGTATGCTCTATTAGGAGCCAACATCATTAAAGGTTACATGCACATTTTTAGTGTGACCTAGTTGGAGGATTTTAATAAAAGTTCATCTATACCTTATCACTCCTTGACATTTCTAAATAGTGGTCTTCTCTAAAGGACTTAAATATATCACTTATGGATGCTACCATATAGAATTTCAAAGACTTGGTAGGTCCACTTGGTTAAGAGATTTTATCTTCTACAATGGTCAGAAAGGATCAATGAATTGATCTGTTAGGTTTTAGCACTAACTTGCTTGTTCAAATCAATGCTTCACTCTATCTCTTCCTTCTGATCTCTGTCTAGCTTATTAACACACTTTTACTTTCACTTAGCACTTCCATTGCTAGATCTTCACAATTTTGTTCTTCTCAATTCACCTTTTGTCCTTCTTCTTCTTCAACTTCAATAATAGCATAGTGATTCACACAAAATCAACAACAAAAGAAATCTTCTTCATCAATTTGAATAGTAAACTTTTCATTTCCATAATCTTCTAGAATTTTTTATATAAACACAATTATAGATCTTAGATTGTTCTAGATTTATTAAATCTAGACACTCAGTAAATACTTACACCTAGAACTTTGTGCTCATCCTTATTATATTTTTCTATCCATAGATCTCATAACTAACTTTCAATTTATCCTTTGAGCTTCAAAACATTCTTAATTTTTATCAAATGTCGGCCTCAAATTAAATTTTTTCTTAACTTGTTCTTCCTATTCATGCTTAGTGAACATTACACTTAACTCAGGCAATACATCACTTAGTTAACACTAAAATTACTCACTTAACACTAAACTTTAAGTCTTCTTTGACAGGTTCTTAGTGACCACTATAGTAACTCAGTTTACATTGTATTTCTTCACTAACCTTGCAGTTTGATCAATGAAAATTGTCTTGCATATGATCTTCATAAAAAATTACATGATTGTAAAAAAATAAAACCAACATTATACTATCATAGTCAAAATTATTCAAATATCCATTGAATACCATACTTCCATACTTATCAACTCTTTCATCATGATACTTTCTTCAAATCCTCTTCACCTATCAAATGATCTAGTACTCTACTGAATTAGCATAAAGTCGAACCAACTAAGAATTAACATTAGAAATGACATAATAAATGATACAATTATTTTACATACAATAACAACATTATTAGTCAGGGCTAATAGCTAATACTACAAGTACTACACAATGACTCAAACTTTCTTTGTTAAAACCTTTCTTAAGAAATTCTTGCACTTGTCTATTCAGTTCTTCATTCTCTGTGGTTTTTTTCTATGTAGTTCTTTATTAGTAAAAATAGATCCATATATTAAATCCATACAATTCTTTATACTTCTTACTGGGGGTAATCCATCAAGTACATTATTAGAAATAATATCTTTAAATTTAGCCAAAAAAGATCTGACCTTAGGTGCATGCTTCTCTATTAGCATTATCATCTTCTCGGGGAGAATCATTGTACTATAGTTATGTCACCTAAGATCATATCTTCCTCTATCAGAATTATCATCTTTGCATTCATTTTTACCTTTATCATGAAGTGTATTGTTAGATCTTCTACTTTCTCTACAAGATATACCTTTGCTACTTTGAAATCTTACATCTCTTTCTCTTTGTCTCTTCTCATGTTTCTTTGTCAAAAACTCTTCAGCTCTCAAGGCATATAATTATGTTTCTTGAACACTTTCTATCTTTAAAAAGATAATCTCATCTTGTATAGAAGTCCTTAAACCATTAAAATATCTAGAAACCTTCTCAACCTCATCACAAACATGTCTAGATCTAATGTCTAACTTCTAGAATTCCTCGATATAATCTTTTGTAGTCATGTCTTTCAATCCAAATTTTTTCTTTATTCTCAAAAAATTAACTTGATAATCAGCAAGAAAGAATTTATTTTTAAACTTACCAACCATCTTAAACCAAGTCTTGATATTTTTATTTCCTCTTCTTTTTCTATAATTCTATAAGTACCCCCAACAAAGAGAAGCATGGCCTCTCAATTTTGTAGCTTATATCCTCACCTTTCTATATTTAGGAATACTTTCTTAATCTAATAAAAAAATTAGTCTCAAAGATGCAATCCTATAAGGTATTAGTATCCAACTTTCCACTATAAAAAAATAGTTCAAAAGAAGGTCTAGAATTTTCTCTTCTCAAGGCTCTCAAGAGTATCTCCTCAACTTTTTTAACCTCAAGTTTAGGATTAGGTGCAATTTCATCTTCTTCATCATAAACCTTGTGAATATGCACTCCTCTTCTCTGTGATGTTTCAAACTATTAAAATCTAGTTGTAATTTGACTGATCAACATGTCCATAATACCATTCTTTTAATTACCTCTACCTCGAACCATTTTGACAATAGTTCCAACAAGAATCAAAACCTACTACAAGTTATAGGTCAAAACATTAATCTCCCACCCTAAAACCAATCCGCAGTAAGGTTCTCCATGATCCCAAACTTTTTAAGGAAAGAAACCACACTATGATATCACCTGACACAAGGGTGGGAAGCCCAAAGAAGGGAATCCTAAGCTACCCTATTGAGAGTTACACACAAGAGATAATAACAAGAGAAACCATAATAAGTTATAATGAATTCCAATGTAAATATGTGAGATAATATTCCATTAACATGCTAGACATAAGGCCTACCTAATTGCAGCCATTAACATCTAAAATACAATCTATGAGCTTAGAAGCTTGGGCTTACAGATCCCAAATCTCAATATTTTCCTTCTATCTAGAATTTCATTTTACCTATCCTAACTCGAGATCTCAAAATATATAGGCAAGAAAACCACAAGTAAACATGTCAGGAAAATTATTACAAAATATAGGTCCTATCCCAAAGGAGAAATCAATGACCTTACAAACAAGAAAATTAACTTGTGTAGTCACAAAGATAAATCTACACATGATCTAAGAAGAAAACCCCAAGGCCATAGAAACCCTTGATATCACATGGAACCTCACTAAAGTCAAAACAGTATGTTACTCAAGTTTCCAAAAAAGAATGCATTGTGAAAAAATAGAAAGGATAACTCCAAAAAATGAATGAATAAGTTTTTGCAGGCTTAGATACAAGATTAGTGATATGCATTCATTAAGGAGTGAGCTATGTAGAAAGATAAAATGCGAATTATAATGGACATTCGTCAAACAACAGACATTAAAAACTAGAAGGAAATATTTTAGGTTGATGTAATATTTCCAAAGTACCCAAAATGATCTTGCATTAATTAACTACATATAATGTGTTGAAAACAAAAACTATATCTCAAAGATATACTATATTTTTCATATATACAAGAGAAAATATTTATCTTACTAGAAAAATTGCCAACTTATTTTGATAAGAGAATGTTGAAATAATAATCAACCTATTAGAATGAATGTTGATGATACTATATTTGGGGAGTATCCTAAGCATTGGAGGGTATTGACATGTTGCCTTTATGATTGTGTTTTTCATTGATGTCAACATAGTAGTAAGTTTGTGAAGATTGGAAAAGTATAAGATGTAGATCTTAGTTGTACGAAAAATATTTTGATTATCCGATGATTCACATTCATGGACATGTTTGAGACTATGTCCTAATGTTAAGGATCAATATGCAGTACCTGAGTTGAAGATGTATCGAAGATATGCCTGATTTACAGAGAGTAGTACAAAGACAGAGTACGTGAGAAGCAATTTTTGATGTTTGTATTATATCATCTGATAGAGATATAATTTGGAGATGCATAGCCGGCTAGTGCCATAAGATAGTCTGATGATGTTGTCAGCAAATGCACAAGCCCTAGTGTTACACATGTGAGAAGTTGCATAGATTGTGATCCAAAAATGCTATTGTAATTATGAATTAATTACTAACCCTATTATAATTAATTGCAAAAGCCTCAAGGATGACTCAAGGAATTATTTTGAAGATATAGTATAAAGGAAAGATGTTTTCCTTTTTTGTAAGTAGTGTGGTGATCATCATATTGAGTAAGAAGTGAAAAGAGGAGCAACATGTTGGGTAAATGCGAGTAAGTGATCCAACAAATTATTGGATAAAAGGTTTGTGATCTAATTACAAGATCAAATGGAGTAGAAGTGTGGTTGATAGAACAATGAAAGAGGAAGGAGAAGTACTATTCATTTCTATTATTCTACAAGGAATAATATAGAGATAATTTGGATAGTGGGTCAATGGTCTTTCCCTGAAGCTATTTGGATAGTGGGTCCATCTATCTTCTGCAACTCCTAACAGGGTTGGCACAACTCCTAATAGGGTTAGAAACTCCTAACAAGGATTGATATGCTCTAAATGTTGTTATAGACTCCTAACAGGGTCCATCCTCTAAGAAGGAATATTTATATTAGTACATCATCTTGTGGGTAACATCCCTACTAGAATTTTTCCTCTGATCAAGGGTTTCCCTAGTTAACATATCTAGTGTTATTGTGTATGAGTATCTTGTTGTGGCTTCTAATTATACTGCTCATATGGTTAAAGTTTAATAAGGTTGATAACTATGATATTAGTTGGATAATTGATTCACCCTTCCCCCCCTCCCTCTCTTAGTTATATTGGTGGACCATATATTCTAACAATTGTTATCAGAGCTTCAGGTCCTTGAAGGAAAATCTTATCATCTTTGGGAGATCAATGGAAAATATTGTTAGAAAGTATAGTCCTAGATTTGATGGGGCCAACTATGATAGTTGGAAGGAGAAGATGAAGAATCATCTATTATGTCTGGGTCTAAGTTATTGGCTTTTGACTAAAATAAATAAGGAAATTGTCAAAGAAGAGAAACTTGAAGAATGCAGTGAAGTAAAGAGAGATCTATTCATGAGTAACATGAGAACCAAAAAAAATTTACTATAAAATCTTCTAGAGAATGAATACAGTCTATTAAAATTACTATAAATATCTCATAATGTTTGGAAAATATTAGAATCTATTTTTGAAGGTGATACACATACAAAAAGAGTAAGATCATAGAATTGGATATGTGCATTTCAAGATGTTAACATGATGGAAGATGAATTTGTAAGAAGATATATTGGTGGGATATTAGACATTTTTGCAAGAATCGAAACATATGTTTGGAAAAAGGAAAAATATGAGGTTGTGTGGAAGATCTTGAAGACTTTGACACCACCATTCAAGAAAGTAGCTCAAATGATTAAACTACATATACCCTGTATTAAGGAGTTTTTGAGGGAAATATTGATTGAAAGATTGGAATTAGCATAAGTAGGTTGAGACAATTTGGAGAACTAACAAGAGTGGAGATAGCTATCAGTACCTTAAATGTTTGGCCAAGTCTATCTAGAAGTGCTAGTACACATGGAGATTTTGCCAATAGCAACAGAACCAAATCTCATGAAGATAAAAAGATTGAAGAAGGTATAGCCCTTCTTGTGATAAGAGAAAAGATGGTAAGAATATCTTTAAATGTTGGACTTGTAATGAGTTTGGTCATTATGCATGTAAGTTTCCTAAAAGAGAGAAAAAATATAAGGGAAAGTTTAATCCTAGAAGACCTAGGATTTTTTTTTATGCTAATGAAGAAGAGGAATCTCATTAAAAAGGTCAGAGTAAAAGTGATGATGAGTTGGGAGTTTTAGCTATTAAGGAAGATGATCTTGATAAAGAAATTAGAGAAGAAAAGGCTCTAGAGTCTCAAGTTGAAAAGAAATCTGATTGGATAATAGATAGTGGATGTTCACATCACATGACTGGTGACATGAATAAGTTTGTTAAATTTAGGAACTATGACGAAGGCATTGTTAGAGTTGATAACAATGCAATATGTCACATTACAGGAATAGGATCCATTACTTTAGATGGAAAGACTAACACTAATGATGTTTAATTTTTGTATGGATTAAAGCATAATTTTTTGAGTGTTGGATAGTTGGTGGACAAAGGTTATCAACTACAATTTATAGAAAAGACTTTCATTATCAAGGATAAATATGGTTAGATGATTGGAACTAGAATTAGGTCCATAGGTAATGTATTTTAGTTGAATCTCAATGAAATGACATGTTTGGTTACAAAAGTAGATAACAATTGGTTATGACATAGGATATTTTGTCATGTAAACTTTGATAATATTGTGAAAGTTAGTATCACATTTGTAGTTAGAGACTTGCCTAGGATAATAAAGCCTACTAATGTTGTTTGCAAAGAATCTATTTTTTCCAACCAGAACAAGGTAACATTTCCCACCAAGAAGTTCACAACCACAAAGAAGTTGGAGATTGTTCACATAGATTTGAGTGGTCCCTCTAGAACAAAAGGATTATATGGTGAAAGAGAATGAAATCAAGATAAAATTATCTTAACCTAGGACATCTGAATAGAATGGGATTGCAAAAAGAAGAAATAGATCAATAGTAGAGGCAACATGAGAAAAATTGTCTAAGAATGATGTTTCTAAGACTTTTTAGAGAGAAGTAGTCAATGCAATATTTTATAGTATGAAAAAAGTCCAGATCAAAAAAAGTATGAGCAAGACCCCTTATGAATTATATTTTGGTCATTCACCATCAGTTAAGTACTTCAAAATTTTTGGAAGCAAGTGTCACATTAAGATCGATGATGATATTGGTAAGTTTGATCCAAGAAGTGATGAAGGTATGTTTCTTGTCTATTCATTTAAAAGAAAGACATAAATATGTTTTAATCATAGAACTAAGACAATAGTTGAATGCAAAAATGTAAAGATTGATGAAAATTTTAGAACTGAGGAAAAGATGTTAGATTAAAATTTAGATGAAGAAGAAGATAATACTAGAATTGTTGGATAGAATGTAGAAGTTTTCTTTGAGACTAACAATAATCTATTGAATGATGTACAAACTATTGAGAAAAGAGGAGAACAAATATTTGAACTAAGAGATGAGATAAGAGTTGAGTTGGAAACTCCAACCTCTAACAAAAATATGACAAAGAATTAACCTCTAGAGAATATAATTGGAAGCAAAGATAAAGGTGTGATGACAAGAAACAAAGTTAATGAGTAATTACGTCTAATTTCTCAAGTTGAACCTAAGAGTGCATATGAGGTATGTAAAGATGATCATTGGATTCAAGCAATGAAGGAAGAACTAGATTATATTGTGAAGAACGAAACATGAGAATTAGTTCTAGACCTAAAGAAAAGAATGTTATAGGAACCAAATGGGTATTCAGAAATAAGATGATTGAGCAAGGTGAAGTTGTTAGAAACAAGGATAGACTTGTGTGAAAAGGATATTCACAACAAGAACAAATAGACTATGAGGAGACATATGCCTTTGTAGTCATAATGGAAGAAATAAGAATGTTCTTGGATTATGAAGCAAATAAGAAGTTCAAAGTATATCAGATGGATGTTAAATCAGCCCTCTTGAATGGAGAACTTGAAGAAGGGGTTTACATTGATTTCCCTTTGAAAGAAGAAAAAGCTATGGCATGAAAAATAAAGAAAGATCTATATGGACTAAAGCAAGAACCTATAACCTAGTATGCAATGTTGGAAAACTATTTGGAAAAACTTGGATTTGCTAAAGGTGTGACATATTGTAACTTGTATTTGAAAGAAATTGAGAATAATTTGTTGATAATAGTAATATTTGTTGATGACATAATATTTTGAGGTAATGATGAAGCAAGTGATAAATTTGTTGAAGAAATAAAAAATGAGTTCAACATGAGTATGATAGGAGAAATGAAGTTTTTCCTAGGGTTGAAGATTGTGCAGAATAGTGATGGCATTTTCATTTCACAAGCTAAGTATTTGAAAGATTTGTTAAAGAGATTTGGATTGGAAAGTTGTAGGCATTTTACCACACCTATGATAACTAGTCATAGGTTATCTAATAAGGATGATACACCTACAGTTTAGAAGAAGAAGTACAGATCTATGATTGGGGGTTTTCAGTATCTGACTCACACCAGACCAGATATAGAAAATGCAGTTGGGATTGTAGCTAGATTTCAATCTGATCCTAAGGAGCATCATTATGCAATAGTAAAGAGGATATTTAGATATTTGAAAGGAACATCTATATCGAGTGATTTCACTCTATGTGCATATATTGATGTGGATTGGGCAAGAAGTATGGATGACAGAAAGAGTACCAATGGTGGAACATTCTTTCTTGGAGGAAGATTGGTTTCTTGGGTAAGCAAGAAACAAGATTGTATTATACAAAGTATAATTAAGGGAGAGTATATTGCAATAGAAAATAATTGTAATCAAGTTATGTGGATGAAACAAATGTTGAAGGATATTATGATTGAATTTATAGAACCTATTATCATATAACGTGATAACACAAGTACAATAAGTATGTCTAAGAATCCTGTGTTGCATTCTAAGACTAAGCATATATCTATTAAGTATCATTTCTTGAGAGAGAAGGAAACAAAAAAAATAGATTAGATTGAAATATGTAAGTACTAAAGATTAGATTGCAGATATCTTTATGAAGCCCTTACCTAAAGATACATTTGAGTACTATTGCTTGTCTTTAAGTCACCCATTTTTTTTGGCAATATTGAGTCATATAGTCATCAAGTCAGTCTGGTGTCTAGGTCTAAGTCTTTAATAGGTAGGTAATCTTTTCTAGATTTCCCTTCATTTGCCATCTTGTTTCAAGCCGGGTGGGTTGTTTTCAAGGTCTCTTTGTTTGGGTAAGTTTTAGCTCCCAATCTGGCAAAGATTGTGATCTTTCAATTAATGACCTTTTCAGCAGAAGGATGAGTGGGAATCTTGACACTCAGGAATTCATAAAAATCAAAAGAAAGTCTACATATCGACTATGCATTAATAGAGTTGGTTTGGTTATTTAGAAGTTCAATCATGTGGCAATATTCAAAGAATTCATGTCTTTGTATGAATATTTCTCGCAGGACAAACTCTGAATTTTTATTATGCTTCTAACTTTCTCATGATGGCAAATGTAAGAAGTTGTTTTTGAAATTCTTCTGTCGGCAATTGATCTAAGCATGGTGATTGATAAATGAATTATAAAATAGGGAAATTATGCTACCTTGTTCAACAGATATTGCTAATTTGATGAGAGTTTCTTTCTTTTTGATACATTGGCTTAAAAAGGATAGGAACACTTATATATAAACTCTTAAGTATGTACATGTTCCATGCCATGAATAGATAATTATTTTGTCCAGAATACAATACTATAAATTGGAAGCTCAAAATGTGTTTTTCAATGAAGAAATGGCATCCTAAAAACTACAGTGCATCCTACAATTGATATGAAGCAGTCACCATATTTATTGTATTGATCATTCTGGGGCAGATGTTGAACAGAAGTTTAGCACTTTTATGCTGATGATAGTCAGAAAATAATAAAATTCAATGCTAAATTATGTTGAATCTAAGGAACCATGCTTAACAGTGGACATGAAGACATCTTCTAAATAGTAGACAATATGGATGGTGGTGTACTACAATAAACAAGTATTCAAATCAATATGATTCTTGTTTCGATTTTTGCCGTTATCAAGTGTGACAACATATGATAAACATGCATCTATGACATCTTTCATAGTTCATTAACGTTGATATTTCTCACTATATGAAAGTGGCAATTAGTTATTTGAGTCTCCATGATCCCACCTGTTGAAGAAATGCATTTTGAACTTGAAATTTCAAATTTTGAGTAAGGCAGAAAATGGCTATGTTGCTTCTCCTTTGCAGAAATCGCACTTAACAAATGTGATTCCCACAAAACAAAGAGTCTCTATTATGCAAAAATTGCACTTGGTAAGTGTGATTCCCACAAGCCATTAAAATTATACCATTGAGCTATATTAAAAAGTAACTTTGGTGATTACTTAAAGATTTTAAATGCATGTGCTTTAAGTTAGCAGCACCATGCACTCAAAGTTGACGTGTAGAAATATGTTCAGTCTCTTTCCCACTAAGTGGAAATCACACCTCCTCAGTGCGATTCCCACAAAGAGAAGGATGTAATGATATTTGCCCATCTCCAATTGCCATGAAGAAGCATTTCGTATTTACAAACCAGAATTATTTTCAAATATCGATTCCCATCAACATTTTTCTTTATGTGAAAATGCAAAGTGCTGAATTGATTGGATCTTCTGTGTAAGTGGCCTGCTATGATGATGATTAGCAATCTACCCTGTCCAGTAAATAGAAAAATGTATGTTATAGATTCTATTTTATCATGAGAATCAATTTGAAAGTTTAGCAAAGACATATCATTTAGTCAACAT
The DNA here is from genome assembly GCA_028749045.1 of Cupressus sempervirens. Classification (NCBI taxonomy): domain Eukaryota; kingdom Viridiplantae; phylum Streptophyta; class Pinopsida; order Cupressales; family Cupressaceae; genus Cupressus; species Cupressus sempervirens. Next base: position 859,060,373 of record CM053793.1, read on the forward strand.
GAAAACATGACAGTAGGCAAGAATAGAATAAAAGGAACAATCTCCATAATGCTACATATATTCTTTATGATTTCATAGAAAGTTTTATTTGTTGTAGCTTACATTCAAATGGATATGGTCACAAACTATAGAGCTATCAATAAGGAATTGAGATGGAATTCTTGAACAAACACAGGAAGCTGAAAGAGCATTGACAAGGCTAGTTCGATGATTCATAGACTTAATCATGAGGAATTGGTAAAAGTCTGTTCAATTCATATTCTCTTGCTAAGGTATCTAAAGGGGAAATATCAAAATTAATCCTTCTTATTATATTTTTGTACATCTTGGACTCCAGACTTTTCAAATTCTAGAATTTGAAGCATTATGTATTCTCATAGATGCCATACGATTTTAAACTCTATATATACTGCTAAAGAGATGAAGGCAGGCATCAGAAAATTGTTGCCATGAAGAGAGGTTGCAGAGACAATCACACTTGGTGTCAAATTTTTTTTCTACTATCCAAGGGTTTTGCTTTTTCTGCATACAGTCAGAGAGCTGGAGTAGGGAGAGGAGCACATTTAATTTCTGTAATTTTCGTTTCTTGCATTTGGGGGGTTTTCTATTCCATTTTTGTAATAGATTTGATACTGAGTTGTAAGTAATAATGATCAGAGCATCATTATTTGCTATGTTCATAATAAAGAGAGATCTTTTGTTAAATCAGAGAGTTTAAAAGGGGTTTTTCTAATTATTTGCACTCGGAGAGTTGCATTAATCAATTTTGGACATTATCTTACACCTTAGAATTGGATAACAAATGTGTTGTGGATAAGACGTGTTTGCAGCCATTTCTATTACAGGAACCAAAATAGATGACCTTCCGTTCTAATTTCATTTACATTGCATTTGCATTTTCATTTATTGAATTAATATTGCATCACCAATTCCGAGGAGTCATAAGATGTGTGAGTTCTCGAAGTTGGCTAGGTTTAGGATCTAAATTTTTCCTGAGTTAATCTTGCCTAGGATTGACTTGGTTTTCCTCTTTCATTCTCGGGTTAAGAACACACCTAGTTAGTTTAGAAAATAAAACAAACTCATTGCATATCATTTCATAAGGGAGCTGTACCTTCCAATTTAGAGGAAATCTATCAATCTCATGATAGATTATCCAACTGTTGGCATCTAATTTTTCTTTCAGATTTGGGCATTTTGAGAGTTTATTTAAAAGGACAATCTGTTTACCAACAGATTTTTGGTGACTCTGCTAGGGAGTTGGAAAAGAAGACCAGTGCTAGAGATCGTATTTCTAGTTTTATTATTGTTATCTCTGTTTGAGATTGATGACTCTGTGTCTTTAAAACAATTCTATTTTCTTATTAGAGTTTGAAGGATTTGAAAGTTCTTATCATTTACTTTCCCAGCTTGTATTTACAAAAGACTTTGGCAAGTAAGAGGAGGAACACTTTTATTTTTCAAGCTTCATTGTTTTCATTGCTTCCTAAGCAATTGGTGACTCTGTTATCAAAGAACCCCATTTACAAGTCAAGAAAAAATTGCATTATAAAGTTTCTAATTGTAGAACCTTGGTGATGATTGAAGATTTCAAAAGACAAATGCTCATAATTAGTCTCTTTACCTATCATGAGGGAAATGGTGCAACCTTGTGAGGATATAATTCTAATTATAGAAAAGCTAGGGAAGTTTTGAAAGAATGAGAACTAGCTAGAAGGTTGGCTGTTGTGGTACAAAGACAAATACAAAATTAGAGGCCAACTTAAGCACCAATTCAAAATACTCAGTGACCCATGCGATGGAGATTCCTCTGAGAAATGATTTAAAATATAAAAAGAGATTGTTTCCATCTGTTGAAGAGATTGTGATTGATGATGATCCTATGCTTCAACAAATTTGGAGTAAATTTAAAGAGAGTGTCAGCTATGCCACAAGAAACAACTTGAGTATAGCTCAAGATCATCGGTCTAGAGAATCGTGGAAGCTGATTGAAAAGAGATTCTATGTTCTCCAGGAGTTTAGACAGAAAAGCACTGATGCGAGTTCTAAAAAGGATGCTTTGTCTTCTCCCATCTTCCCTGCTTTGAGAGAACCTAAATTTTCTTCATCCTTAGTATTACCATGGATGAGCCATTAGCACGAAGAAGGTAATCAGTATGAGAACCATTTCCAGCCTGAACCATCACAAGAAGAAGAAAAGTTTGTTATTATTCCTTACTTCTCAACAGTATTTCCTGTGGAGTCATTAGTTACACCTTTAGAGACATCATTTAAGGTTGGAAATGAGACTTGTTCTCCTAATACAGAGCCTGATTTAGTAAGTATGAATCTAGAACCATTCTCAAAACTGCAAACAAAAGAATCAATTTTGGTCCAACATGCTGAAATCATTGAAGTTGCAGAAAGAATTCCTAAGGTGGATAGAATCAATGAGCAGAATGAAGAGATCATATCAACCAATGGTTTGAGTTTTAAACAACAAGAGAAGCTTGGTTTCCCAGAAGCACAACTTTCAACAAATGAAGACATCCTTCTCAATGATGAAGAATTGGTAAGAACAGTTGACAAAGAGTTTTCTTTCATGCCTTCATTTACCTCTATTTTTAAAAGTTTCAGATTTGAAGAAAATAAAGTCAAACCTTTGCATGAAGTCTCTGATGAGAATAATCAAATAGTTGATGCAAAACATGAAGAGTTGAATTCCATTAAAAATTTTTGTGAAACTGATTTTCAAGTTGCAAAGGTTTGTGATGATACTATATTAGAATCTATGTGTCTTGAAGAAAAAGTGGAAACATGTTTTGTCAAATCAAAAAATATGATTGAAGAAATGATCAACAAAATTGAAAGAGAAATTAATAGGGATTATATTTTAAATTGTTGTCTTCCTGAAAACTATCCTAAAACAAACATGTTGGCTGCATTATGCTTTAGTGGTCATCATACTAAATCTGAAGATGATGTAGCAATAACAAATGTTGAAAAGAAAGGAATTGCAAAAAATAATGAGGCATTGCAACATTATGAAGAGGGTAGTGAATCCGATTATAATCCTCCCAATCTAGAACACTTTTCCATAATTAATCCAGATATTGAAGTTATGAATTCAGATGAACATCTTGCTATAGAAAATGAAGAAGATGTCTCAGCCTGGATGGACACTGTAGAAAATAAGGAATTCTTCAATTTCAACCCCATTTTGAAATATGAAGTTGCTAATAATAAAGCCTGTGATTGGTATGATGCTATTTCACTTCCAGAAGCTTTTCAATTTTATGATTATGTTCATTCTGATTTAAAAGATGATATCTTTGTTGAGAGTTATAATGAAGTAAACAGATGTGAGTATTTTCAAGTAGTACTGCCATAATTTTTTGAAGTTCTCCATCCCAGTTTTAATGCAGATATTTCTACTAAAAGTAATAGTATCAGTAGATGTAATTATGTTCCAGTGCTGCATTTAGAATCACTTGAATATTCTGCTAGTCTAGATTTGAATATTGATATCTTTTTTATAAGTGATAAGGTTAAGGATAATAGAGGTAAGTATGATTTAGTGATGTTTTCAGAGTCCAATGAGTTTTCTTCTTCCCAAAATAGGATAGAGCATGTGAAAGACAGTATGCAGATAAATACAGAGAAAACAGAAGTATATGATGAGGCATGGCTTTTTGGAAAGGTCTTGTGGGTCATCATGTTGCAAGAGGCTTTGGGGCTTAAGTTCAACAGTGAAGGAGTGGCTAAAGGTTACCAATGCTATTTCAAATTGATGGAGCACCTTCCTCTATTTAGAAGGGGTTCATAATTTTCTCTTCCCGTGAATGGCCACGTATGAATCTTTCTTTATTGTTGGTCCTACTGGTGAGGTCTCCTCACCTTTTGTAAATAAGTTTTCTTTCCAATTTTGGTATGTCTAGTGTAGCTTCTTCTTGCTTAGTTAGTTGTAGTTGTTTTCTCTCGCTTTGTTTCAGTCTGCCCTCCTCCCCTCCGCCCTCCCTGTATGCATTTTCTCATGCGATTCCCACAAGCCATTAAAATGATACCATTGAGCTATATTAAAAAGTAAATTTGGTGATTACTTAAAGATTTTAGAAGCATGTGTTTTAAGTTAGCAGCACCATGCACTCAAAGTTGACGTGCAAAAATATGTTCGGTCTCTTTCCCACTAAGTGGAAATTGTACCTCCTTAGCGGGATTCCCACAAAGAGAAGGATGCAATGATATTTTCCCATCTACAATTGCCATGAAGAAGAATTCAATATTTACAAACCAGAATTATTTTCAAATATCGATTCCAATCAACATTTTTCTTTATGTGAAAATGCAAAGTGCTGAATTGATTGGATCTTCTGTGTAAGTGGCCTGCTATGATGATGATTAGCAATCTGCCCTGTCTAGTAAATAGAAAAATATATGTTATAGATTCTATTTTATCATGAGAATCAATTTGAAATTTTAGCAAAGACATATCATTTAGTCAATGTGAAAACATGACAATGGGAAAGAACAAAATAAAAGGAACAATCTCCATAATGCTGAATATATTCTTTATGATTTCATAGAAAGTTTTTTTTTTTGTAGCTTATATTCCAATGGATATGGTCACAGAATACAGAGATATTAGTAAGGAATTGAGATGGAATTCTTGAACAAACATAGGAAGTTGAAAGAGCATTGACAAGGCTAGTTCGATGATTCATAGACTTAATCATGAGGACTTGGTAAAAGTTTGTTCAATTCATATTCTCTAGCTAAGGTATCTAAAGGGAAAATATCAAAATTAAGCCTTCTTATTATATTTTTGTACATCTTGGACTCCAGAATTTTCAAATTCTAGAATTTGAATCATTATGTATTCTCATAGATGCCATACAATTTTAAACTCTATATATACTGCTAAAGAGATGAAGGAAAGCGTCAGAGAATTTTCACCATGAAGAGAGGTTGCAGAGACAATCACGCTTGGTGTCAATTTTTTTTTTTACTATCTAGGGGTTCTACTTTTTCTGCATACAGTCAGAGAGCTAGAGTAGGGAGAGGAGCACATTTAATTTCTATAATTTTTGTTTCTTGCATTTGGGGAGTTTCTATTCCATTTTTGTAATAGATTTGATACTGAGTTGTAAGTAATAATGATCAGAGCATCATTATTTTCTATGTTCATAATAAAGAGAGATCTTTTGTTAAATCAGAGAGTTTAAAAGGGGTTTTTTTTATTATTCACAGTCAGAGAGTTACATTAATCAATTTTGGACATTATCTTACACCTTAGAATTGGATAACAAATGTGTTGTGGATAAGAGGTGTTTGCAGCCATTTCTATTACAAGAACCAAAATAGATGACCTTCCATTCTAATTTCATTTACATTGCATTTGCATTTGCATTTATTGAATTCATATTGCATCACCGATCTCGAGGAGTCATAAGATGTGTGAGTTCTCGAAGTTGGCTAGGTTTAGGATCTAAATTTTGCCTGATTTAATCTTGCCTAGGATTGACTTGGTTTTCCTCATTTGTTCTCGAGTTAAGAAGGCACCCAGTTAGTTTAGGCAATAAAAAAAACTCATTGCATATCATTTCATAAGGGAGTTGTACCTTCCAATTCAGAGGAAATCTATCAATCTCATGATAAATTATCCAACTGTTGGCATCTAATTGTTCTTTTAGATTTGGGCATTTTGAGAGTTTATTTAAAAAAGACAATCTATTTACCAACAAGTACTTGAGAGGTATGTTTGGGGTTATGCCCTTGCCTACTTCTAAGTAGATTATGTAGAGATTACATCAGTCTAGTGGTACAAAGCTCTATTGTTTGACTGGACTGAATGTTAATGCTTTTTATATGGGGGAGTATTTGTGATGAGCTAATTCATTAAGGACTCTTGGTATTTGGTCTTGAAGAGTGTCTTTGGACACTTGAGTTGGTTGGAGACTAGGAGAAATAAATTGACATAATGAGGCCTTTTTCATTGGTGTCAATGGGTTAGAATATGCATGAAAAATATCTCCTAAGTATATATAGAGAAGAGGAATATGTCTATGGGGGAGATATGCACTATGATGAATTTTGGTGTATGGTAAGTTATTTAATGTGAATAGTTGTTGTTGATTCTAAGAAGATTTAGGATAGAGAAGTGTTTCAGAGGTTTTCTAATTTGATTGATGAAGAGGATTTGAAAAGATGAGAACAACAACAACAACAATAGAGTACTATTTTGGTATTCTTGGAACTTAGATATTTCTCATCTATTTTTCCATCAATCGAAAAGGGGGAGATTGTTAACATGAATTCTTATGATATTAAATTGGGGGAGTATCCTAAGCATCTAAGAGCTATATTGACATGTTGCATTCATGATTATGTTTGTCATTGATGTCAGCAAGGCAGTAAGTATGTGAAGACTGACAAAGTAGCAGACATATATATTAGTTGTATAGACAATTTTTTAATTGTTTGATGATGTGCATTCATGGACATGTTTGCTATTGTGTCCTAATGTTAAGGTTCAATGTGCAATACTTGAGTCAAAGACATCAGGAAGATATGCTTAATTTATAGAGAGCAATACAAAGATAGAGTACTAAAGAAGAAATTTATGATGATTGTATTATATTGTCTAGCAAAGATATAATCTAGAGATGTACAGTTAGCAAGTTCCATAAGACAATCTGATGATGATATTAGTGAATGTGCAAGCCCTAGTGTCGTATGTGTGAGAAGTTGCATAGACTATGAGATGATGCTACTATTGTAATTATGAATGAATTAATTATCAAGTATTATAATTAATTGGGAAAGCCTCAAGGCCAACTTAAGGAATTATTTCGAAGATATGGTATAAAGGAAAGATGTTTTCCTTGTTTGTAAATAGTGTGGTGATCATTGTATTGAGTGAGAAGTGTGAAGAGAAGTAGAGTGTTTGGTGAATGCGAGTAAGCAATCCAAGGGATTATTGGATGCAAGATTTGTATATGGTTACAAGATCAAAAGGAGAAGAAGTATGGTTGAAAAAAAAAGAGAAAGAGGAAGGAGTAGTACTACTTATTTCTATTATTCTGCAAGAAATAATATAGAGATCATTTGGATAGTGGGTTCATTGGTCTTTCCCTAAAGTTGTTTGGGTAGTGGGTCCATCTATCTTCTACAAATCCTAACTTGGTTGGAATCTCCTAACATGGATTCAAAGTCTCCTAATAGGGATTGATATGTATTGAATGTTGTTATAGACTCCTAACATGGTCCATCCTCTAATTAGGAATATTCATGTTAGTACGTTATCTTGTGGGTATCTGTTGAAGTTTCATTTTGCACAATGCTTAAAGGCATGAATCCTTTTGAACTTCTCTCTTGAAAAGATAATCTGGGATCAACTCTAAAGTTCCAGGTGATCTCGCGACCTACTAGAACCTTCTTAGTTGAAGATAAATGTGTTTTTTCATAGGAAGGCCTTTGGTGGTTCTAACCAATTTTGGATAAGATGTTCAATCTACTTGCTATTTCAAAATTAACCACAAAAGAGAATTTTTTTGGTATTTTTTATTTTTTAATGAATGCAATCTAACAATGTGACTATATGAATTCCTAATTTAACCAAGTGTTAGAAAAGAAAATAATGAAGATAAGGTAATGAGAGATGAAAGAAAATATCATGAAAGAGAAATTCCTAATGGACATAAACCATGGTAAAAACATGTCTACGAGTTAAATCATTTAAAAGACCAGGTAGAAAATCGATGAGAATAGGAGCAGTGCTTCTTCAAATCTAGTGATGCAATCATTAATGGTAATTTAGTAAAAATTGAAGATGTTTCACTTCTCATCAAATTGGAAGGCCACAAAAGTGTGCTCATGTGAGACAAGAAACGATGTAGGAAAAATAGGGTGATCTCATCTCCAACTCAAGTATGTCAGGGGAATTCATCAACATGTGACAAACACCATAACTAAAAGATCATAGAATCAAATTAACATAACAAAATCATTGGCTTCATTATTATCATGAAAAAGAAATCACAAAATAACATACTCTACCAAGAATAACTACACTCAGAATGAGAGCACCAATAACATATATGATTCCATCAAAATAATGGCCAATAGTACATATCAGATCCCTATATTTATAAGAAATCATATCCTTAATTTGTGTTCAGAGTGAGAGATCTTCTAATGTAAACATATTCTTCTAAACTAACAAAACAAATCTAATTATATACAAACTAACTCTCTAAATGGTGCTAAGTAGGAATCCACCCTTGTTTATATCAATTAATGGGTGCATAAGCCTTTACATGACTTAAAATAATGAAAGAAGAAGGAAGCTGCAAGAGGTTCTACGAGTCACTAGAAGCTTTAAAAATGGAATCTTGGCATTCTCTAAATGTTTCTAGGAGTTGAACTACCATCAAAATGTGTTTCCAATGCATAGAATGCTCTAAAATAGCAACTAGCAGTTAACTATTAGCTCATTGCTTCTTCTTAAAAAATGTCAGTGTATCTCTGAGAAAAGTGCACCTTGGAAAAGTGCACCTTCAAAAAGCACACATGTGAAGTCCAAAAATTCAAAACTACGTATCAATTTTCCAGTTAGAAATTTTTTCAACTTCACAATTTTCTAGTTTCAATCATTTGGGCCTTGTTGACCTTCAACCAAAATGTTGTATGGATGTTTCCCTTTGAAATTTTGGATAGAAAAGGTGATTTCTTGAGGAGCTAATATGTCTAAAGCTTCATACTTTACCCTAACTTCCCTATGGAAATCATGACGTGTGACTTCTTAAGCATTCCCTGAAACTTGAAATTCATGGATTTGAGTGTGATCTTAGTTGCTATAGAAGAAAAGTAAGCCATGGTAATGTTCAAGACCTAGGGGGCCTCTAGATGTTTTAAATATGTGCACTTGCTTACCTTAAGAGATAATTTATTCACCAAATCTTCAAATTGTGCACATACACACCTTCAGAAAATTGTGCAAGGTGCTCAATTCACCAAAAAATCAAAGTTCTATGTTTTGAAAATGGTTTCTATGTTTTTCTTAGATAAGGCTTGGGAGCACTCTTATGTACTTATTTTTTCCTTTCTGATGCCTTATACCCTCTTTATAGACCAACATTGTCATAGACTTAAACTCCTACTTGTTCTAACTGAACTCCCATAGTACATGTGTTAAATCTTTTCATTAATAGTTGCATAAGATGAGGAACTTGTTCTAGTTCATTTTCCCAGCCTCTATATCTTTGATCTTCAGTGTAAATTCATGAATCAAAACTTATGTGGGATTCCTTTGAAGGTGAAGGTTACTAGCTTAGGTGAGAGCTCTATTGCTATTGATAATGAAGATGCTATGATAATATGCACATTTGTGCACTATGTGCCACAACTTCTTGTTATGCACACCTTCGTATTATGCACATCCTTGTGCATTATGAAGTATATTCCTTGTTTTTCTTCTTCTCTCTAACTAATTGATCCTTCTTAGTCAGAGAACAGGTGATCTAGATTATCCAAAACAATCAAATATTTGAAACTTTTTCATATTTAAAAAAAAATCTTTTCTAGGCCTTTTTAATTGGCTTTTTTTGGAGGTCTTCTACTCAAAATCTCAAGTTGAAACTTTCATCAAGCCCTAAAATTGGGAAGCCAAAGGCTTGTTGTTTTAGGAATTGATATTAGATTTCTAGTTCTTCTTTCCAATGGTGTAAATAGTTTTGAATTCTGAGCTCTAGGTCAAAAGTTATCACCATGACAAGTTGGGGTAAATAAACACCTAGTTTTGAATGATTTTAGTTAAATATTGTTGTTTTTATTATAGCCACATATACTTTTTGAAATCATGGCTATGGTGACTTTTGATGTTCTATCATTGTATATATTCTTACATTTTTTAATAATATGATGGATTTTGGTTTGCATACAACTCTTTCAATTTTTTGCAAATTGTTCCAAAAATTGAACATTGATATCGTAGGTACTTGATTCTCACCAGATATTGTGTTTCAGCCCATTTCTTAAATTAGATCACCAGGGTTTAACCTAGAGCTTGAGGAGGGTCTAAAATAACCAAGGTAGACTAGATGCCTCATAGGGAATTTTAAAACTAGGGGGTCTGTGAGGCCACAATAGTACCATCCCCACTGGGGTTTTCCCTCTGATCAAGGGTTTCCCTAGTTAACATATCTGGTGTTATTGTGTATGAGTATCTTGTTGTGGTTTCTAATTATATTTCTCATATGATTAAAGTTGAATAAGGTTGATAGCTGTGATATGAGTTGGATAACTGATTCACCCCCTTCTCCCCTCTCTGTTATATTGGTGGACTATATATTCTAACATAGCCTTAGTTGTTCCCAACTAGTCTTCAATTATTCTCCTCTAAAGGAAAGTATGATGCATTGACACTCAATATTCAAGATGATATATTTGACATATTTTATTGTGATCTTAAGTCTTATAATTTCTAATCTAATTTATCTAATTATTCAACTAGTCTCACTAGATTAGTGAAGTTAAGTAATACAATATCTCTTAAATGACTGAGCTAATTCTTTATCTTTTATTTGCGATCTACTAGAAAACATCTATAGGTAGAATATCTCAATATGTACCCTTGTAGTACAATCCTTATCCTTCTTTAGATTGATAGCACTCAACATCTAGATGATATAAGGCATAATAGAGTCTATATGATCCCTTGTCCTCTTTTTCGAAACCATTCACGAGTGACAATTTGATAAAAACTATAAATTCATCCACATACTTTTAAAATTATTTAGGTTTTCATGTACCATTTTTTACAAACCATTTTTCCCAATTTATTCTCCAATTCCTTATGTATATTAGCTTCCAAATTCAAAGAAAGATCTTTGAAATAAGCAAGAAATACTTAGAGCTATTACACACTTAGTAAAGAAAAATCAATAATGATATCAAGAGGGATCTTCTATAAAACCTTAATAGAATCTTGAAGTAACTTAGTATTTTGAATGATAGTTTTGGATGAAGGAGAATGCCACTCTTGGGCTAGATTATGCTAAGATAGATCATAACATTAGTTGTTGGATGATAAAATGTTGAGTCTAAATGACAAGATGGATAAGAATGAAGAAATGCTAAGGATAATTTTCCATCATAGTCATGATGTCTTGAAGGCTTCCATTGATAACCTTAAATATCTTCATGTTATGCTAGAAGGTCTTCAAACGGACAAAACAATTATAAATGTTGAATAGGAGGTTAAGATTTCTTCTGGTCTAGGAAATCATACAAGGGAAAGCATGAAGAAAAAAACTATTGTGAGACCTATGGAGTTGGTGGATATCAAAGAGTCCTTCCAAAAACTTTATGTATTGGAAGAGGAAACCATTGCATTCCTCAAGAAGCTAGCCTGGTTTTTTTCTATCGTATATCTTATGAACCCTTTCTAGGTAGAGTGGTGAAATACATCACCTAAATATAAATTTTGAAGTAGGAAAAGTCCCATTATGTCCACTTGACCTTGTAGCACTAGCAACTACAAAACTTTAATGGTCAAACTAAAACTACATTTATAAATTTTGGATGTTAAAAAATGAAATTTTGGATCATGACAAGGATTCACTAGTTTTCATATCTCCTTTATCCTCTATATTCCTTTTGATGTGAAAAGGGAAGTACATATTAAACCTTCTACCTCAATTTTCTTTGGAGGAATGGAAAATTTAGCCTTCTTCAAGTATTTTATTTCATCTTTTCTTTTGTATGTTTGATTAATCTCTAATTACCATTTAGATATTGTTCCATGAGGGTATTAAGCCTTTCCTTATTATAAACCATTTTCTTAGAATTTGTGAAATATTTACTATATTCTCATATTTATAGATCCAAATGCTTATCTAAAAGTTTTTTTAATTTTGTTATGCACTCAATGCATCTCTAATTTCCTTTAGAAGGTTGTATGAGATCTGATGCAAGAACATCCAGTGGTGTAAGGGAAATCTTGTATCACCCAAAAATATGCTTAGTGTTTGTTTCTGTTTAATGTGTTTTTTCTGCTGGATACCCATTTGGGTCAAATAGAGATTCCAACTCTCATAGTTCCACTATTGGTTTTTTGGGTTAGTGTTTCTGAGCACCTTGGGATATGTGCCAATGTAGAAAATAGTTTATTTTGTAATTGAGCCATAATTATGCTGAGTTAGAAGGTGTAGGTTGGAGGGATGATTATAATTGTCATTTAAAGGACTTTAGAGAAAGAATTAGGTCAAAGAGATTTAAGGTTTGAGAGTTATTATAGTTTTAAGTTGTTTGGAGACCCCTAAGAACACTTCAAAGTCAGATTTGAGGCACCAAACAACCTTGTATGGGCCCAAAAAATGGGGGACGACCAAAGCTAGTCTATAGGTCTATAGAGTGCTTGGAGAGCTTTCCAAAAATGTAAATAGTTCGTCAATTGAAGTCCTAGATCAAAAGTTATGCCTCCCAGAAGTTGGACTACCATTTCTAGATTCTTCTAATTTTGCACCGACTTTTGATGTGTTTTCTAGAACCTTATGTTTTGGTAGTGGATGCCAAATGGCATATTCTAAAATTTATTCCTAACCCTAAATCTAATTCAGGTTACTTAAGGTCATTTTTGACATTGTAAACGTAGTTTTCCAATGGAGTTTGGGAGAAGGTACTATGAGGAGTGTTTTTCTCCATAATCAAACAACATTGTAAGACCCTAGGGCATTTTGTTGAGTCTATTTTCATTGTACTAAATGTAATAGCATATCACTTTTGATAATAATATTTCCCTTTTCTTGTTGTGTTCATTTTGTCTTGGGTTGTGCCCTCATCAAGATATCATCTAGATGTACACATGAAATCATCATGTATTTTGAAGGAGATTGTGAAGTCTTTCCATGTAGATTTTGTGCCTCTATTATTTGTCCCTTGTATTAAAAAATAATCATTAGGTGCAATATTAGGGCCACACGATGGATATTTTGGATCCAAGAAATTATGTAAGAGACCTATTGTGTGTCTCTAGTATAACCACTTTTAATGGGCCACATTTTTTGACCACCCTAAAACATCACACACTATGAAAAAAAAATATTTTGGAAAAGGTAAGCCAACTTGGACATTTTAAAATTTTAGCCTAGGAGTCAAGCCTTAGTGTGTGATGTTCAAGTCACCTGACATTTTTCTTGTTTAAAAAAATAAATTCCAATCTCTTTCACAAGATGTGGCATATGATAGCATTGATTATCTATTAGTTCTAGTGTATATTATTTCTATTTCACTTGAACATAAGTAATAAAATGTCTATTTATTCTTCTTGGAACTCTAGCTATATGGGTTGGAAATTTTGAGTTGTAAAATTTATTTAAACTCTTTGTATTTATGTTATAAAGGCTTGGAAAACTCTTGATGCATAAACTATAGTAAAATGTTATTTTAATTTTTCTATGACTTATTATTAAATTGTGAATTTTGATAATAAAAAGAAAATTCAAGAATTTGTGATCTATATTTTGAGTGTTCAATCACTAAGTATTTAAATATTTATATAAATTTGTTTATGTTCAATTGGATAACCTACTTGGAATCTTTCTCAAAGTGCACTTCAATAGGGTTTTGTCTCACATGTGTACAAGGGTATGACTATGTGATTTTGGATGAAATATAAAAACTTCCAAACATTTTATGATTTTTTTTATTGATTGCATTGTCTATGCATGAATTGTGAAGTTTCTAGAATGTACACATTCAATTGATGATTTTCAATCTGGCCATCTATCATAACAAATCAAATTAGTAGGTTATCATTGTCCTACTATAATAGATTAATCTCACTTTATCTCTTGTAATTCAAGATTTCTTTTAAATTCATTTCAAGCTCTATGTTGAAATAGGTTGTTATATTAAAAAATATTTTATTTTAGATATTTTATTGCTAATACTATATTGCAATTATAGTTCAAGAAATTACCAACAAATAACCCTTGAACAAATAAATACATGACCCATGGCTAAGACCTATATCATAAGGAAGCTTAGAGTGAGTCTAACTAATTTTTTTAAGGCAACCAAATCATCTTTTGATTAGCTTTGTCAATAGTACTAATGCATTGGCATGTAAAATATCTGAGTTATACATATTCTAGTCTATTGTCTTGTCATTAATTATTTGTATGAATAAAATATTTAGTGGTTTGTATTTGAAATCAACTTTTTGCATCACCAAGACTTACCTACCTTCTATAGCCTAGAAGTAATCTCATGTTTCACTAGGTCACCAATTTGAGAGATCAGTAAGGGTACAAAATTTAGTGCCACAACTAATACTATGAATACTAGAAACTATTTGATCTCAAGTATCATGAGCTAGAGAAACATCACATGCATTACTAGCATTTGTAGGATGAGAAGCATGATTATTCTAGGTAACATCATGTAGTAAGGAATGTAAATAATCATCATGGTTGTTCTATGTATTGTCCAATAACTTTTCAACCTTACAATTTAGTATTCTTATAACTATATGTGAATATTCTTTCTCTCTAACCTATAATTTGTATTAGATTAATCTTGAGATGATGGTAACACTTTTGAACTCTTCCTAAAAATTTGTAGAATCCAAAATATAAAATAAGATATATTCGTTAGCAATAATATTAAGTAATATTAAATAGTATTAACTTAAGCAACACATTCTAAAATTTGATTTATTTCAATAGTTCATGTATAATCACATACTAAATAGACTATTGATTTTCAATGAACCAGCTAAATAAATCAAAACTGTATTGTTTAAATATCTTCACTTTCATCAACATGCCATGAGAAAATAATTCATAAAAAGTATATTTGAAAATGGAGCAAAGCTGACAAATTGACCGTAGATAAATTGATTGGCATAGAGGCTTAGACTTTTCGAGAGTAGTTGGCATGGGAGGGAGAGAGCAATTGAGAAACCTTCATATTCTACTTCTATCAATCACACATCATTTTTTCGCTCTCACGTCACTTTAGATAATCACAGTATAAGAAATCAATGGACGGCACCTCCTTGTGCACGTTCCACCATCGCTAATGGTTCTTGTGTAAGTTTATCTAAATTTCAACTGTATGAAACTATTCTTTCTCTTTCATTCGACTGTCTTATTTGCTTTCTTTCTTCTTCCATTTTGCTTGCTGCAACCAACATATCCTTCCAATCAACTCACCGCACACGCAATCCTAATTTTCTGTTTTTTAATATATAGATAATTGTAATAATGGAATTAGTATTCTCAAGCCCATTAGGTTTTGGGGTTCTCATAAAATTGTCTTAAATAATAATATAGTAATAAGTGATTCATTATTAAGCTTGGTTCTATATTAGATTTTAGATCCATCTCAGTTACTTATATTCTTTATTTTTAAGTTTCTTTAACCTGTATTTTTAAGATTTATTTCTAAACATTCGTCAACATTGATAATCTATGTTATCTATGTGAATAGTTGCTTTTATATAAGTTTTATTTGTTTAGAACTCTCTATTTTTATGTTCTAAATAAACTAAATACTATAATTTTAACCTTGAGACTTTATAGACTGACTTAAAAATTTGAAATATCAATCTATCAATTCTCAATATTTTCTACTAACTATTAGGAACCCCCGCTGGATAAATGTTAATTATGTTTTTTTTTTATGTCTATTTATAAGAAATTTTACAAGCATATTAGAAAATATGATCATGCTAGAGAAACTACATGAAATATTCATTATAGAAAAGCTTTCTATTTGAACATTCAAGAAAACTTGACCCTTATGTAACTAAATAGCTTCTAGAGGTATTTTAAAATATCATAAATCCTTATAGACTTTTAGATATTGTTTATAAAGGTGAAAAAGTTGCATAAATTTATATTCATCTAAATACATTTGCATATTATAGCATAGGTTTAATAGATTAAGTCATTTGAGTAGCTATGAGCTAACCTCATGAAATATTTATTTAACCAACAAAGAATTATGAGAACATGAAATAACAAACAACATGCACATCAAGAACATTCATATATGAGAAATAAAAAATAAAATATTTGTACATTAACACTAATTGTATAAAATTATTTTGTGAACTATGTACCGCCATCTCTTGAATTTAATTTCACAAAAGCTAGCACTTTTCAGCTATTTCTTTCCCACTCCTAAGCTACTAAATAAAATAGGACATAACATCCACAAATTGTGTCATGGCAATATAACAAGATGTATCCATGAAATTCCACCTTGAAACAAATAGCACATAGCAGCCACAAAATCAACAAAAAATAAAGATACATGCATATTCAACTATTTTGGGCTAGTAGAATTCATAGTAATGACATCAAAGTTATACAACTTTCATACATATATACATATTTATGTATGTATCTATATCTATACTACATACACACATAGATAAAAATGTATGTGTATATGTGTGTGTGTGTAGATAGATAGATAGATAGATAGATATCAATGCATATATACATAAAAAACATGGAAGAAGGCATACACATCCCAAATGCTTTGTATCATATGCAAATGTTGAAATACATATTTGAAATAAAGAAGTGTTAGAATTAGTAGACAAAAATATAATGTAGTTACATGCAAATATAACCAATAATGCAAATGAATAAAGCATAGAGAAGTAAATTATAAGTCACAAAGATTTTATTTTACTAGTTATAATGAGTATATTAGCTATTAACTAGTTCTCATTAACTCATGAGAGAAAGTGGAAACTCATGATTATCAACATGAGAGTTTGAAGAAAGAGCTCCAAACTAAGTTAACATATACTCATAATCTCTAAGTGTAATCCACAAATATGAGAAAGAGGGATATTTAAGAAAAGGTATTTTCTCCCTCAAAGATAACTGGAAATTTAAAATTAATAACCCCTAGAGATAATTTTGAGGGAGACAATAACATATATTAGAAGAGATCTCTTATTATTGAGAGATGAAGTCAGTAGGTCTCTCATTTGGTGAATTCTTCAATCAATCATGCTAGCAATAATGACCTTGAAAGAAATATATTTCTAGAATACGTAGAGAGGCTCATCTATGAGTTGATTGAAGGTGAAGATTTAAACATCAACAAATGAACAATACCATTATAATACAATCCCTTTGTGAAACTATGAGAATATTTTTGCTAATACATACTCATGACGGTGACAATTAATACACCATATAGTGAAAGAATTGATACATGTAACTATGGGATACCCTCACCATTGAAATTATAAAAATTTAGAATATAAACTCCTTGGGGTAAGGGTGTATTGAGGATGCACATGACAAGAACATTGGAATGATATGCTGGAGTGAGTAAAAATTGAGTTGTTCAACTAGTTAGTTTGGCTAACTACAACTATATCTAGCCTATAGTTTGTAATATAGTGTTTAGAACACCATTATTTGGTAGATAAGGAGGTAGATTTCTCATGAGAATATAAAATTTACCCATAGGATCAATTATTATAGAATCATGTAATGTGGAGCCATCAAGATAAGATCTAGGAAGAGGGTGGATGTTTCCCATGAGATTTTGTAAGACATAAACACTAATGGAAACAAGATTCACAAATATTTTACATGTAGAATATAGAAGATTTAAAGTCAAATCTATATAAACCATATGTACCAACACCTGAGGCATTGATATACTGAAATATGAACCAATCATGTTTGAACGAGAATCTTAAGTTGGGAGGAAGTAAAGTTGAATAAGATACCACATGTTCTTTAAATACACTAGTGGAAGCCCTAAGGAACTCTAACTCTTTATATTCAGAGATAAACATCTCTCCTAGAGTTTCAACAAGGGTAGATGCATTTGGAATTATATTCTCATAATTCAAGAAACCCTCGAAATCGACAAGTTTCTCCACAAAGGATTGGATTTGATAAAAGTTGGCTCTAAGGGGAATTTCATGGTAAATAGTGAGAGAAGTACCTAGAGGGGTGTTACCTTGAGACTTGGGTAAGATTTTTGTCTAGAATCCCCAAATATTGGAGGAGTAGATTAAGGAGAAAGGGGGTAACTTTTACAACACTTATGAAACTTAAAAGGATAAGAGAATAAGGAAAGATAACAAGATTGAAACATCAAAAGGTTAAAAATTTAACTATTTAAAAATAGAGGAGAGATCATGTCAGGATGAATGAAATGTATAGTGTGTACTATGAGGGGTAATTATGTTAGAATATATAGTCCATCAATATAACTAGGGGTGTGGGGTTGAATCAATTATCCAACTAATATCACAAATATCAATCTTATTAAACTTTAACCATATGAGCAATATAATCTGAAACCATAACAAGATACTTATACACAATAACACCAGATATATTAACTAGGGAAACCATTGATCAGAGGGAAAACCCCAGTGAGGATGGTACCCACAAGATGATGTACTAATATAAATATTCCTTGTTAGAGGATGGACTTTGTTAGAAGTCAATAACAACATTTAATACATATCAGTCCTTGTTAGGAGACTCCAACTTTGTTAAGAGTTGTGGAAGATAGCTAGACCCACTACCTAAATAGCTTCAAGGGAAAGATCAATGAACCCACTATCCAAATGATATTTGTATTATTCCTTGATGAATAATAGAAATTAATAGTACTACCCCTTCCTCTTTCTGTCTTGTAAATTGAACTTATGCTCCTTCTGATCTTGTAACCAAATCACAAATCTCACATCCAATAATCCCTAGATTGCTTACTCGCATTCAATAAAAACTCTACTCTTTTTCAAACTTTGCATATACTTCAATCTTCTAATCCTATTATAAACAAGGAAAAAATATTTCCTTTATAGCATATCTTCAAAATAATTCCTTGAGTCATCCTTGAGGCTTTCCCAATTAATTACAATAAGCTAATTGATTAATTTACAACTACAATAGCATTGTCAACTCCTAGTCTATACAACTTCTCACATGTGCAAAACTAGGACTTGTGCATCCATTAACATCATCATTTGAGTGTCATAAGTCACTAGCTAACTACACATCAACAAGTTATATCACTGCTAAAGGATATAATGCAAACATCAAAAACTACTTCTTAGGTACTCTATCGCTATACTGCTCTCTGTAAGTCAAGTACAACTTCTATACATCTTTGACTTATGTGCTTCACACTAAACCTTCACATTAGGACACTGTATCCAACATGTCTATGAATGCACATCACCAGACAATCAAAACATTTTCCGTACAACTAAGATCTATGTCTACTATGTTGTCAATCTTCACAGACTTATTGCTATGTTGACATCAATGACAAACACAGTCATGAATGCAACATGTCAATACTCTCCAATGCTTAGCATACTCCCCCAAAGTAGTAACATTAGAATTCATGCTAATAATCTACCCATTTGACATTGATGGCAACATAGATGAAAAATATCTAAGTTCAAAAAATACCAAAATAGTACTCTTGTTGTTGTTCCCATCTTTTCAAATCCTCTTCATCAATCAAATCTGAAAGCTTCTGGAACATTTCTTTGTTCTTCATCTTCTTAAGATCGGCAATAGTTATTCATAGTATCAAATCACCATACATCAAAATTCCTCATGCTACATATCTCCCCCATAGAGATATTACTCCTTTCTTACATGAATCCTTCTAAATCTCCCTAATAAATTAGAGATTTCTCTCCCATTCATACTTTTCTTATGCATTCTCTCCCCCATTCAACTAGAGGGTTTTGTTCATGTACATATCTCCCCCATTGACATCAATGAAAAAGGCCTAATTATGTCAATTTACTATTCCAATTCTTCAACCAGCTCAAGTGTCCAAAGACATTGTTCAAGACCAAATACCAATAGTCCTTAATGACTCATCTCATCATAGATACTCCCCAATATAGGAAGCATTGGAATTCAGTCCAATCTAAAAATAGGTCTAATTTTTATCACTGGACAAATCATCATCTACTTAGAAGTAGGCAAGGGCATAACTCTAAGCATATCTCTCTGTATATAATAATATGTTAGCAAGAAATACTAATCTATTTTAAAAAACAAAGCATTAACTAACAAAACTAATGTAGCATATAAGAGAGACTAAAGAGAAATCCCTAATTAGGAATGTGAGCCAAATGAATGGACTCTCCCAATAGGAATTAGCTCTTTGCTTGGTAGATGAGTCTATGCAAATGATTGGTATGTATGCTCAAGGCTTCTCAAACTATGCTTCAATGGAGATGGAAAATGGAAAATTGGTAGCTTTGTGAGCTCTCAATTTGGCATTATAAGGGTATGGTTAAGGGCTTTGTTTCTCAAACTAACATTATAACTTTAGCTTCAAGGTTGTGATGAAATGGCTTGGGAGGAGATTCGATTTATAGGCTAAGGGCTTGAGGGTTTGAGGGATAAGATACGAGGATGGGAAAAATCTTATGGAGGGCTCAGATTGAATGAGAGGAGAGCACATGGATTGTGCTTTCTTACAACCAATCAAGGAGTGACACATGTCACAGGGTGAGAGGATGGAGGAAAGGGCAAGGATGAATTAACAAAGGAGGCTCAAGGGATAATATCTTCATAAAGACCCTTCATAATGGCTTGTAAGAGCAATGAATGAGCTTGTAAGAGTCTTTTATGGCTTTGTAAGAGCATTGAAGGCTTAGTGGTTGGGATATTTTGGAGGGAGTTGAGATTGTTGACTTTGCTTGGCTTAGGAAAGTCTTAAGCTTGCTTAGGGAATGTGACAAGGTTGGGGGGTGGGGGGGGATTAGAGGTGATTTAGGATTAGATTAAGCTTGATAGAGATGTGCAAGTGGATGGCATTCAATGAGGGTGGGTGAGTTAGTAGCTAAGCTTGGTTAGTATGGGTGGATGGGGTGGATTAGGCTAAAAGGGGGTTTTAAGATAGGCTTAGGGTTAGGATAAATAAAGTTTATTTATCTCATAGGTTTGGTATGAGGAGATATTTATTAAAACATTTTTAATAAATATGATAATTAATATTTAACCTTAGTTAAGTATTTTGAGTTGGGATTAGGGTTAGAAAATGATGGGATTAGCCTTTAATCCAAATTAAAAAAAGGATTAGAAGATTTTGGATGAGGTTAGTGATCTTAAGAAATTGGCCAAGTTTTGGGAAAAAAATAAATTAAATATTTATTTTGGGATTTTTGGTCAATTTATTAATTAAATAATTAATAAATAAGGAAATAATGTTTAAATAAGATTTAAACATTTTTGGGAGGGATTCCTTAATTAAATATTTTTAATTAAGACAAAGGGATTTAATGGCATAAAAATAAATAAATAAATTAAATAATTAATTAATTAATAAATTATGATGTCATCAGGGATTTTTTTTAGAAAATAAAAATACTTTATTTTCTGAAGGATTTTAGGTGTCTACACTCTCAAGTAATCAAATGTATCTTTAGGTAAGGTCTTCACAAAGATATCTACCATCTAATCTTTAGTACTCACATATTCTAATCTAATCTCTTTTTCCATTTCCTTCTCTCTCAAGACATGATACTTAATAGATATATGGTTAGTCCTATAATGCAATATAGGATTCTTAGACATACTTATAGTACTTGTGTTATCACAATATACAATAATAGGTTTTGTAAAATCAATCATAATATCCTTTAGTATCTATTTCATCCACATAACTTGATTACAATTGTTTTTTGATACAACATAATTTGTCTTTGCCATACTTTTTGAAATATAATCTTGTTTCTTTCTTAGCTAAGAAACCAGTCTTTCTCCTAGAAAAAATGCTCCACCACTGGTGCTCTTTCTATCATCCATACTGCCTACCTAATTAGTGAAATCACTCAATCTATCATACTAAATTCCATAGTTAGATGTTCCTTTCAAATATCTAAATATAATCTTTAGTGTTTCATAATGATACTCTTTAGGATCAATTTGAAATCTAGCTACAATTCCAACTACTTTTGCTATATCTAGTCTAGTGTGAGTCAGATATTGCAGACCTCCAATCATGGATCTGTACTTCTCTTGTTCAACTATAGGTGTCTCATATTTGCTAGATAACTTGTCACCATTTATCATAGGTGTACCAATAGATTTACAACTTTCCAATCTAAATCTCTTCAACAAGTCTTTAAAGTACTTAGCTTGTGAAATGAATATACCATCACTATTCTGCACAATTTGTAAGCCTAGGAAAAACTTCATTTCTCCTATCATTCTCATCACAAATTCATTTTTTGTCTCTTCATAAAACTTATCACTTTCTTTATCATTACCTCTAAATATTATGTCATCAACAAATATTACTATTATGTAGTGGAGAAGGGCTACAGGCCAATTTCTCTTATGGGACTTTCGTGCCAAGTACTTGATGTGCTAGTCTAGGGTATTGGATTGGACTTTTCCCCCAAAGTTTATTTGCAACTCAATACAACATCATTACTTAACATGAATGATTTGTGGAGAGGGAGAAGGTGTTCGAGCAAGAATTGACAAGATCAAAAATTTGAATTCTGCATCAGGCAGTTTTATCTAGGATGGAGAAGAGAAGGGTTATGGGGCTTGCCATGAGGAGGATAGCTAGGGAAATAAACTTGCCTCTAGGAATGAGAGGCCATGTGAACCAAGGAAGGAGCTTGGAAAGGATGCATTGAGATTAGGATGGACTATGTCAGGCCTACACTCTATTCAGAAAGTCCTCGATGTAGTTTTGACTAGTCAGTTGTCTTCTCTTTTTGGTATCAAACCCACAAGTAAGTCTTCCTTCCTAGAGATAAAGGATGTTTTGGACAAGGAAAAGGGGAAATATGATATAAAAATTCTTGATGAACTAGTAGACCATAATATTTTTATTATGACCTCTTCTCTAGTAGGGAAGTTCATTGGTCCAAGGTTGAATAGAGATATTGTGTGGGCCTATGCTAGAAATAAATGGGACCTAAAAGGACATTTTTAGATTGTGGATATGGCTAAGGGATTCCTTTACTTTGAGTTATATTTCTTGGAATATCTCACAAGGATCCTTTGTACAAAGTCTTGGTCATCCAGCCAATCTACCCTTGCTTTGCAGAAATGGACCTCAAAACTAGACCTTAATGATTCTTTCTTTGTTCAAGCTCCTATTTGGATTTGCCTTCTTGAACTTCCAATGGAGTTTTGGTATGATGATTCTTTTGACTATATACCTAAATCTTTTGGGAAGATCTATCCATTGAACCCATTATGGTGTCAAGAAGCTGGTTTAAATATACAAGGATTTAAATTATGGTCAATGAGGGTAGGGACATGCCAGAGATTGTGTATCTTCACTCCAAAATGGGTATGCACATTTAGAAACTAGGCTTTGAAAGCATCCCTTTTGCATGCTTTCATTGTAAGAAAGCAAGCCATGTGGCTAAATTATGCCCTATATTTTTGGAAAAGGAAGCTAGGAAATAGTCATAGAATAGGAATAAGGTTAGGGGCATTTCCAAAGATAAAATTAAGAACTCCAGTAAGGGAGAAAAGGTATGGAGACAAAGGAAAATGTGAATCATGTAGGTGTGCCTAGGTAATAATATGAGGAAAAGGTGGGTGCCCTGCCCTCAACTACTATTGTGGTTCATAGGGAAGATTCTAGAGGAATCTCCATTATGGAAGTTGAAATAATTAAACCTTTGGCAGCTGAGTGTTAGATTGTGGTGATTGATCAGAAAAGTACTGTACATACTTCATAAATAGTGGGGTTCAAAATTTTTTTTTTGGACAGTAGCCGACATATTATGGCCGACATATGGCCGACATGTTATAACCCTAAAGCAATTTAATACTTGTATAAAAGGGCTTAGGGTTGGGTATTTTTCATAATTTTGTGATACGAAATTGGTTCTTGTAGCGGTATTGAGCTGTAAGGGATTACGGATTGTAATCAGGTTGTAATCACTGGATTGTAATAAGATCGGACTTGCAGTTTGGTGGACATAGCCCAAGGATTGGGTGAACCACGTTAAATCTTGGTGCCTTGTGTTCATTTCTGTGTGTTCTATTATTTTCTGTTATTGGTTATATTTGCATGTAGTTTTTATTTCTGTCCGTGGTTTATCCTAACAAGTGGTATCAGAGAAAGGTTGTCTTTCAGTTATCCTCTGCAAGAAAGTCTCACGATTAAGTGGGAGTCTCACAGTTGAGTGGGAGCGATGGCAGATGAGGGCAAGTTGAGGGTTGACAGGTTTAATGGGCAGAACTTCCAGTTATGGAAGATGCAAACTTAGCCAAATTTTAGGGCTTCAGAAATCTAGACTTAGCCAAATTTTAGGGCTTCAGGAATCCAGACTTAGCCAAAGTTTAGGGCTTCAAGATTTCAGACTTAGCTAGATTTCAAGATTCACCTCCAATTTTGTTTGAGTAGCTAGTATGTCTTTACTATGCATTGTTAACTCTATGAACTAATGTTTTCTTCTTTTGTAGGTAAAAATGGCATCCTCAACTTGTGGAGATCATAACTGTTGGTGTAAATAAGTATTTACTTATTACACTTACTTAAGTTTTACTTAGGTTAATGCATTATTTAATTATTTTGCATTATTTTATTATTATTTTAGATCAGACACTTAGGAGTGTGTGAAATCTCATTGAGTTACACAACTCTAATTAGGCACATGGTGTCTACAACACAGGAGTATGCATCATTCACTGATTTGTCATGATGACAACACAATTTTTCGCACTCCTCATTTAGCACATGTTGTATACTCCACTGATTTGCGTGCTACACCATTGTAGGCTTATCTTCACATCATCGCACTTAATTCTGTGCTTAATGGAGGATAACACATATTTGGTGGACATGTGCCAGGTTGTATGACATATCATGATGCTAACTTCTAGGTATTCTAGAAGCTCTCTTGAGGCCTTTATATTCAAGCACTCCTAGTCTACTCTGGTATCCAATTATTGAATGAATATCGTCATTCTGATCATACTCTATCTATTTTGGTCTACTGTGTGCTATTGTTGAGTTCTTTAGTTCTTGGGTGAATTCTAGCCTAAGCCAAATTCTTACATGGTATCAAAGCTGAGGAGGATTCTCATCACGTAGTTGTTCGAGATCGTTCATGCTTCAGCACCTCGACATGATTCCAGAGGATCCGTAGAAATTGGGAGTGTCTAAAGCCAGATCTGACCTCACCATTGCGTTTGAAGCATCAATTTGGTGAAGATGGACTATAAATTTGCCTATATTTGGTGAAAGTTGACCGTGAAACAATTTTTTTTTTGCAAACCGGCACCCAAAGGCACTGATTTGTAGATTGGGTATGATTATTTCCGGATCTATCTCATGAAATTTTTGGATTTGAAATATTTTTTCGACCATTATTCGAATATTTTTTAATTTATTTTTTCTGGTCAGAAAAAATTTTTGTGGTAGAACTGGGTTATCAACCCCTAGCTTGCAATTTTTGGCGCATTATTTTAATTGCAGGGTTTTATTTACTTTTTCGGGCATTACTATAATCTGCGGGTCACACATAATAAATCACCGACACATCATCTCTTACCGGTACCACATATCCGACAGGCATACAACACTGGCGGTGACAAACCCGACAGGCTTTCCTCTTTCGCCATCTCAACTTTAGTGAGCCCTCTGTGGAAGTTTTATTTTAAAGTGCCTGACCCGCTTTCCCACTACATGTGGGACTAAACCCACATTCTGGAAACATTTTCAAAATTGATAGCATGG
The DNA here is from genome assembly GCA_028749045.1 of Cupressus sempervirens. Lineage (NCBI taxonomy): Eukaryota > Viridiplantae > Streptophyta > Pinopsida > Cupressales > Cupressaceae > Cupressus > Cupressus sempervirens. The sequence goes on from CM053793.1 coordinate 859,086,098, forward strand.
CAGACTAAAACCTCCGGCATCTGCTACTCGATTCTCGGTAACTTGCAATAGTGATCTAGCAGTGCAAAGGAATAGTCTGGCAATGTTGTAGTGAATTGTAGTAAGATACTTATGACATGTGGGCAAATCTAGCATCGCCACATGGAAGGCTGAACAGCGCATCCCGCCACATACCCATGCATAGGACTCACTGCCGCCACCTCACTAGCAAATGTGGCACTGACTCATCATCTAAGTCAATAGCAGATTGATCTGCCAACTCCACTCCAAGTCAGCCAATCCATATGCCGAGTTAGCGGGCACAGGGAATTCCATACTGTTCGTACAGTGCTAACATCATCGGTACATCATGCTGACATCATCTGAGGTTTGAGATTCTACTGATGTCATCAATTCAACATCTTAAATTTGATGCCCATATGGACGTCATTTTAGGATGAAATAGAACTATTATGACAACTGTATGACCGTCAAATTTAACCCCTTCTTTTGCTAGTGCAACCCCTCACCAAATTGATTTTGGTTTTTGCAGTCCGACTTCAAGAGGTCATAACTTGCACATTCGAACACCAATTTAGTGCAATTTTTTTAAAAATTGGGTAAAATTTTCTAAAGTTTTTAGTGGTACAGCTATTTTTTGGTTTTGGTGCATGGATTGTTTAGAAATTGCATTTTTGGTGACTATACCTGGATAATCCTACATTTTGCTCCATACGGGCACATCTGGAGTCAAAAATAGGTTCCATTTTTTTTGAAAATGCATATTTTTTCATCTAATTTCCATATATGGTATCAAATTGTAGTGTTGTGTGGAAAAAATTGTCACTTTCAGCAATAGGGTCTTTCTTTGCTTTGTAATGCTTTAGAATTGTAGCACATTGTAAAGTTTTAGATTTGTACTCTATTAGGAGGTTGTAATAAGCAAAATTAGAAGTCTGTGAAGGCCAAAATTTGCAAGTGGTCAATTGTAATCGCACTACTGATAAAGTGCCCAAAGCATCTATCTTGGGGGGGTTTCTTGATTTAGTGAAAGGGGGGGGGGGGGGTGTTTTTGGTGTTGTGTTCTCTCTTTTCTGCACTTTTCTTTCATTTTCTGCATTATGAGAAACTTTAAGTTCCTAAATTAACTCCTCATAACTATGCTTCATGGTCAATCAAAATGTTGTATCACTTAATGCATAATGGAGTTTCACAATATGTAGATGGTACTCTTCCTAAACCAGTAGGTGATAATGTATCAATAAGTGAAATTTTAGTTTGGGTAGCCATGGATAGGAAAGCCCTAGGTGATATATTTTTTGGGGTAGATGATAAAATCATGTATCAAATTAAGAAATGTACTACATCAAGGGAAGCTTGGGATACCCTCGAAAGCCTTTATGGTAAAGTGTTTGAAGAGGATGTGTTCAAGATTGAAGATGAGCTTGTTTCCTTACATCCTAAGTCATATGACTCAATATAGGACTTCATCATCAAGGTGAATGAATTAAGGACAAAGCTTACTAATTGTGGGAACTCTATAAAAGATGACAGACTAATCTATCTCATTCATAACAAGCTATCATCAGAATATTCCACATTTTTATCTTCTTTTAACACCTCAAAGACTACCTTAGGGTCTACCTACAAGAAAGTCACTTTTGATGAATATGCTAAACTATCGGATGATGAAGAAAAGAAGTTGAAAACAATGGGGATTCTCAAAACACCTCAGTCCAAAGCATTGGTGGCCAATGAGGGTTCTCAACATTCAACTGGACAATCTTCAAATAGAGGAAAGGGTAAGAAGAAATGGAAGAGTAAATCTGAGGATGAAGAAAAGACAACACCTCAATCCAATCAACAAGGCAAGTCCTCAAATTCCAACAAGAAAGGAGACAACAATAAGGAGAAGAAGAAGTGTGCTTATTGCAAGAAATCGGGTCATGAAGAGTATGAGTGTTATCTCAAACAGATTGATGAATTAACCAACATCATGAAGAAACATAATGTTCCATTGCCTAATTCTTACAAGGAGAAGGGATCTTCTTCATATTCAAAGGGAAAAGGGCAAGCATTCATGGAAAATGCAAACTCTTTAAAAGAATGGATATTTGACTCAGGTGCCTCATATCACATGGGTTCTTCAAAGGAGGTTTTTTCTTCAATGAAGTAGTCCAAGGTACTGCACATCTTCATGGGGAATGATAGAAAAATGGAAGTTGAATGAAAAGGAAATGTGGAGATGGAAAATGGAGAGTTTCAAGAGGTTCTCTATGTTCCAAACCTAAGTTGAAATCTCCTATCAATCTAACAAGTCACTCACTTTGGAGATGGATATAGAGTTGAGTTCCTTCCAGACTCAATAAAAGTGCACAGTCTTAAATATGATTCCTTGGTTGTAGTAGGGAAAGTGAATGATCACAAGAGGTTGTACTCTTTCTCTCATTTTGTACCCAAGTCTCCTTCAAAGGCCTTGTTAAATGAATCACATTCCAACATGCAATTATGGCATGAGCGGTATAGTCATCTTGACTACCGCTATCTTCAGCAACTTTGCACATACCACATGGTGAAAGGTCTACCTCAAATTGACTTTTCTAAGGGTAAATGTTCATCAAATTCAGTGGATATGCATCCAGAGGGGAAGTTACAAAGAGGGAATTCTTCTAGATCAACAAGTGTTCTTCAGATGGTTCACATGGTATTAGCAGGTCCTTTTGCATTCAGCCAAGGTCACTACATACTCACCTTAGTTGATGACTTTTCAAGGTTCACTTGGGTCTACTTTTTGCATAGTAAGGGTAAAGTTTTGAACGCATTTCTAGACTTCAAGGCTCATGTAGAATGGAAATCCAAAAAGGCCATCAAAGTACTCCGCATGGACAATGGAAACATGGATGTGAACAGAAGACTTATAGACTTTTGCAAACATCAGGGAATTGATCTTTAGACTCCTTTAGCATTCAGTCCACATAAGACAGATGTTGTAGCTTTGAGGATTCAAACTCTTAAGTCTATGGAAAGTTGCATGATTCATGCCAAGTTTCTCAATCCATCATTAGAAGTTGAAGCAACCTCAAGTGCCACTCACATTCTTAATCATTCTCCTCATCTAGCCTTAGATGGAAAAACTCCTTTTGAGGCATGGTGTGGCAGAAAACCTATTGTGACACACTTCAAAGTCTTCGGTTGTCTTGCATGGGAAAATAGCTCTTCTAGGGGTCACAAGGCATAGTCATCTCAGCCTTGTACCTTCATTAGTTATGAAGATAGCGTGAAGGCATACAGACTTCTAGATCCTGAGACACATCATATTTTTGTGGAGAAGGATGTACATTTTGAAGAAAGTTCTCCGAGCTTGTCCTCTACTCCTCTTCACAAATCATATAGTTTGGATACTGATAGTGATTCCAATGATACTACTTCAATAGATTTAGATACATGGAGTTCTGTCAATAGATATAGTGAGAGGTCACTTCATCAGTTCAGTCTGCATGCATACATTTCCATAGTGATAGGTCTAGAACAGCAAGGTACATCTAGTCTTCCAGATATAGGTTCAATGACAGATTTGGGGGATAGTATTGATGATCTGCCTCTTCTTCTTGATGCAAAATTACCTTCTTCAATTGTCACAAGGGTTTCAAAATCTCTTGTTGATCCTCTACATGGTCAATCATCATAGGTTGAAGTGATTGTGGATACTCATGATCAGTAGTTGCAGTAGGGTTCTTCATCAGTTGCAGGGATAGACAATTCTTTAGGATAGGTTCTTTAGCCAGTTGAGCAGGTTTCAAAGACATCACTTATCCATGGGATTCTTTCCACACACAGTGGAAGAATCTCATTTGTACCCTTGGAATCATTTCTTCCTAAGGGGAGGAACACCATTCTATAGTCTTGGATCAACTTCTTCATTGGAGCACTCACTGTTGGGCATTCTTCTTTGGGGGGGGGGGGGAGCCCATCCTATCTCTCTTCCTCTTCTCATCATTCTCTTATGTATATATTGGATGTATGTCATAATGGGGGGGTCTTGATTACTCCATCCATCAATGCATCTTTCTTTATCTCTCTTTTTGGGGGAGGGTTTTTCCCATGAGGTTTTCCCTCTTTCCCCTCTTTATGGGAGATTACATATCATTATGTACATGGGTATCTAACATGGCCTAGTAGCCAGGACCCATATTACATTTCATTCTAGATTGCGTAAGCTTAAGGGCATTCCCCTAACTTGTACTTAAGGGGGGGTGTTGGTGTAAATAAGTATTTACTTATTATACTTGCTTAAGTTTTACTTAGGTTAATGCATTATTTAATTATTTTGCATTATTTTATTATTATTTTAGATGAGACACTTAGGAGTTTGTGAACTCTCATTGAGTTTCGCAACTCTAATTAGGCACACGGTGTCTACAACACATGAGTATGCGTCATTCACTCAGTTTTCATGATGACAACATAGTTTTTGACACTCCTCATTTAGCACATGTTGTCTACTCCACTGATTTGCATGCTACACCATTGTAGGCTTATCTTCACATCATTGCACTTAATCCCATGCTTAATGGAGGATAACCCATATCTGGTGGACATGTGCATGGTTGTATGACATATCATGATGCTAACTTCTAGGCATTCTAGAAGCTCTCCTGAGGCCTTTATATTCAAGCACTCCTAGTGTACTCTGGTATCCAATTATTGAATGAATATCATCATTCTAATTATACTCTATCTATTTTGGTCTACTATGTGCTATTGTTGAGTTCTTTAGTTCTTGGGTGAATTCTGGCCTAAGCCAAATTATTACAATAACTTTTGACTCGAGCCTCAGAATTCAAAACCACTTACACTGTTGGAAAGAAGAATTGAAGATCTAATTTCAGTCCCTAAAATAGTGAGCCTTCGACTATCTAGTTTTAGGGACCAACAGAGGTTCTAACTTGAAATTTTGAGAAAAAGACTTCCAAAAAGGTCATTTAAAAATGCTTAGAAAATTTGTGAAAAAATATGAAAAAGTTGCAAACATTTGATCGTCTTGGATAATTTGGATCACTTGGTTTCTCGCCAGGAAGGATTGGACAGGTGGAGAGAAGACAAAGGTCAAAGATATAGAGGTTGGATACATAAAGCAAATCAGGTTCATCATCTTATGCAGCTATTGGGGACAAGATTCAACACAGGTGCCTTGAGATTTTTCGATTGAAGAAGTAGAGGGAGTGCAAGTTTATGAAAGTAATTGGCTATAAAGAGGGTGTAAATCATCAAAAAGGGGCATGGGGCATATATAAAAAGTGATCTAAAACTTCAGTTGAGAAAAACCCAAAAATCATTTTCAAAATTGAGAACTTTGATTTTTTGGCGAATTGAGCTCCGCAAGTCTACAAGTCGGTAGCTACGCAGGTCTGCAGCTTTGCATTTTCATGTAGCTCCGCAATTCAGAGGTGTCTGACAGTTAACTGCCAATTCAAAAAATATCACTTTCCATGCATTAGGAGCACATTCTGATGGCAAGTTAACTCTGACACACGCCTAGTGAAGGACTAGCATCTATTTTTGGTGTCTCCATGCACTTCTACTTCAACTGATGGCTCCCTCCTACTTTCTCTCTCATGCTTTCATTATTTTTGACATGTAAAGGGTTCATGCATCCAATTAATGAATAAAATATGGATGGAGTCCCTTTAAGCACCAATTAGATTGTCAGTTTGTATATATTTAGTTTGTTTAAATGTTTTAAAAGCATTTTATTGCATCAAGATATCTCTCACTCTCAACACAAATTGAGGAGATGATTTCTTATAAATACCCCATTGTAAAATGTAAAAAAGGGCCGCCGTTATTAATCAATAAAATTATGCTTTTGGTGCTAGCATTCGAAGTGTAGTTATTCTTGCCTGAATGTGTCATTGTTTTGTGAATTTTATTCATGAGATTGTGATTGAGCCAAAGGTTTATTGCATTGTTTATGGTTGTGCGATCTTTTAGTTTTGGTGTTTGTTACAAATATATGAATTTTGTTGACGTAATGAGCTTGAGAAGAGATCACCTAGTGCACTTTTTGTAGCCTTGCAATTTGATGAAGAGTGAAACATCATTCAATTTTTTAAAGATTCTCACCGATGATTGCATCAGTAGATTCTAGGAAGCACTACTCCTATTTTCATTGGTTTTCTACCGATTTCTTAAAGGTTTAACTCACAGCCTATTGTGTTCTATAGCTTATGTCCGCTTAGGAATTTCAATTTCAAGTTATTTGATTTCATGTTATTTGCTTTCAATTTCGTTATTTTCTTTGCTTACCCCTTAGAATAAGACCTCATAGTAGCTGCATTGTTAGAGTTGCATTCATTAAAAAAAATAGAAAATACAAAAACATTGTTCTTTTGGTGTGATATTTTTGAGACAGCATACAAATTTTACTTTGATTCCAAGACAAAAAGAGTTTTTGAACCAGCAAAGGCCTCCTTGTGAACACTCACATTTATCTTCTACTAAGCAAATTTTGGTACGTCACAAGACAAACACTGAACCTTGGAGCGGATCTTTAAAAAATATTTGCTTTTCAAGAGAGGAATTACACTATGGATTCCTGTCATTGATCTTGTGCAAAATGAACACCCAATAGAAGTGGCACTAGAAGGAGGGTCGAACCATTGTACACTCCTTGGAATGAAGGAAATTTAACAAAGTTTTAGAATTTTACACTCTTGCAATAATCTACACTTCACACAAGTTCAAAAAAAATTCTAATTTTTTTCAAAAATTTAGGTCCGCAGCTTCGCAGATCCGTAGCTCCACAGGTACGCAGCTCCTCAGATCCACAGCTCTGTAGTGTTGTAGATCCGCAGGTCCACAGATCTGTAGGTCCACAACTTTGCAGATCCGTAGGTCCACATATCCGCAAAATTTTGTGGTGCACTATTTTCAGAAAGAATGCTTCTCTAGAGGTGCACTTTTCTAGAATAAACACAAGTTGTCAGAACTTAGTTACTTTCACAAGCATCATAGTGATAAAGGGATTCTGAGAACTCCACCCATTCACATTACACATTTCATCATCATCATTCACTTTACATTCCACTTCACACATTTCCATCATTATGCACCATGTCTTTCTTCAATGCCCAAAGTTCACCTTTGAACCTAACTGGACCATTACATGACTTGCCAAAAACTCCTGAAAAGTTTTGCCCACGGTTCATCTATGGAGAATCACAAACAAAAGAAGAAGATCATATCAAAATTTTCAAAGAGATTTGTAATTGAAACTAGATTCAACATATGGATGTGGTATGCCCCTTTTCCTTACACTTTGGGGGAAATGGCCTTCAATTAGTATCTCAAACTACCACCAGTATCAATAAGGGATTGGAACTCCTTTAAGAGCAAGTTTATGGGACAATTCAAGATCATGTTGATCTAGCTCTTCTATATCATCAGTTCATCTCAATTAAGAGCGATCCCCATGAGACTATTTCACAGTTTAATCATCGCTTCTATAGGATGTATTAAATAATGGAGTTTTCATACACTGTACCACAAGAGGCTGCCATCTAGATCTATTTTGGAACAATGGATTCATTAACTTCTATTTTTCTAAGAAGGCTCCCACCTAGAGAAATTGATACCATTGAAAAGGTCTTCAAAGAGGTTGTTACATTCACAAGTCAGGTTACTGCTACTCCAATGCCAACAATTACATATTCAATATATGGGTCTCAAAAGACCACTTTCTTTGAGAAAAAGGCAGCTAGATCCACTAAAGCAGAAAATAATATGGCTAGAAAGCTTAAGGCCATGAAGGAGATGATGTCTCTTTTATCCAATGAACTCATCAAAATAAAGTCAAATACTTCAAAAGACCAAGGCAATCATCCAAGACAATTTTCTACCTAAAACAATTATTCTCAAAATTAGAGTGGAAAATTTGGCCTTTACAACAACGTCAACAATGAGAATAATCGTATTATAGGAATGAGTCCAAGTAAAAATGGGTATAGGTGCAATGATGTTTTGGATCGGCCTTACCAAGTCATGGAGGAGCGACCCTTGCAATTTAGTGCAATGGTGTTTGAATCACGTGATAAATCTACAGGAGGACTAAATGATGAAGATGATCAAGAGGAGTTTGTGTTCCCATTCAATGAAGCAATTCTTTCGAGCTTTGATGTTTCAGTAAGTCTAGATGTGCCAAAAAAATTTGAGGACATAAAAATTTTTGAAGTTCCAAAACTCCATGAAGTTGCAAAAAGTGATGGAAATGCAAAAAATCCTGAGGTTGGTGAGATTTTTGAATCACAAAGTCATCAAGAAGAAGATACCAATTCTTCCTACTATGATATTGATTCCACATTGGATAAAGATAAGATATCTCCCTCAAAACAAGATTTGTCATTAGAAGAGATGGATAGAGTGTTCAATTTGGTCTCAAGCTTGACTAAGGAAATGTCTATTTGTAGTTATTCTACACATATATCAAACCATGCAATAACTGAGTGATGTAGAATACATCCATTTGGGTTCCATTCAGAAGAAAGTTGCCCTGATTTCTTGTTAGCTTGGGAGATCGCAATGGAGGGAAAGTATGATTTTGAACAAGCTTCTTTGGGATATGAGGCAGAAAACATCTTGGTTAATGATAGTAATGAATCCTGTAATTCAGAAGGGAGGCTAGTAATTGAGTTTTCTAGTCCAAGGGAGCTTAGAGTAGAACATAAAGTGTCTCCATGTGCGCATGAAGTGGTGTACCATGAGATGAGACCACCAAAAGGAAAAATTACAATGTGTGAGTGTACCCCTATGGTGGGGGACTTGCTGGATCAAGTGATATCTTTCCATTATTCCTCTCAGTTTGATGATTTTCAATTTGAATATGATGCTAAAGGTAAGAGAACTTTTTTATGGATTAATCATGGCCATAAAGAGTTACCAAAACTTCTAATTTTGTGTGATTTGTGCCCTGAATTTGAACCATGATTGTCCAGACTTTATTTTTCTGAGTACAAAGACAAGTCAGCATTTTTGAGAACTATATGGGGTGGTTCATTACTATTGCACATAATGAAAAATCTAGTAATAATTACCCCACATTGTTATTATTTGAGTTTTTCTGTAAATAAGTTTTTGTTTTTGTTTTTCTTAGTCTTTTTAGTCTTTCTAGTTACGTGTTGCATGTTTGCTTTCAGTCGTGTGTTCATTTCTTTAAAAGTTATGTCAGTCCTAGGGGGTAAGGTGTACTTGGAATTTTTCTCAAGGTTTTGCTAACCACTCTTTGGTCTTGATTTCAGGAGGAGGTATTTCTTTGTCAAAACATTTGGACGATCGTGTGTTTTATACCAACCAAGTAATAGACATTTCTTATGGATTTAGGGAACTTTCATTCTGAAAATTAGAAGCCGAGACCAACAAGCTCTCAACACTTTGAAAATTTTAAGATTTGACCATTTTGGGTGCTGTTGAATTAAAGTCAAAGATGATGAGGAATGATCCAAACTTCAATTGGTTCAAGTAGGAGGGGTCTCCTCGAAAGGTTACTAAGATCATTGTTTGGCATGAGAGTTTCCTAAAAAGTTCTAAAAGAGGAATGCAAGGGATGTTCATAAGACATCGAATCCAAGAAATGACACCAATGTTCTGGCTACACAATCTAAGCGTAGTCAAGATATAGAACAAAACAAAATAAATAAATAAAAGAAAAAAGAAAAAGAAAAAAGGACGGTGTTAAGTCTGAAGAATTCTAAAGATCAAAAATGGCTAAAGATATGTTACAAAACAAAGCGTCTTGCAGTCAAAAGTATTGTTTCATCAAAAGTAACTTGTTGAATGACATGGAGCAATTATGCAAAAGGCCAAAATTTAAAGAATGTGGCATCTCACTAAGAGCCCTCGAACTAATTTTCTCATCTGGTCAAGCAATTGATTGATAAAGAGCCTTTGTGGAGATTTCGAATGAATGAGCTGGGAGGAGTGGAAAATTATTTTGAGTTGTTAGAAAATGTTGATTAACTGCAGTTTGACACATCAAAAGGAATGAATACACAATGCACACACTGAGCTGGAAGGTTTCAAGTTTTGAGATTTTGACTGAGAAGTCATCCAAAAGACGTTTGGGATGTTCAAAGCTTGGATGGTGTTTGACACACAGTGAAAGAATGTTTGCTGATGAAGAAATGCCTTGGTCATTTCTTCCTTTTTTTGGGGCTATTTGTTGTGATCTCCACAAAACATGCCCCATTCCTAGTAAGAAATGGGGACCCCCTACTTTTTTTGACTCCCGAATTCATTGTTCAAGAGTCAGGAGAAGAAAACTCAGTTAAATAAGTTAGAAAGTTGAGTCCAAAAATCACAAAAAAATTAAAAAATTGAAAAAACACAAAAAAATTGAAAATTGAAAAACCAAAACAAAAAAAAATAAAACCTCTTAGCGTCACACACTCCACCTTGAGTGCACCGTAGCACGCTCTGCCGCACAGGCCACCATGAGTACGCAGCAGTGTGGGCTCCGTCATGCTCGTCGTGCTCTACCACACACTTTGTCGTCCGCTCCACCATTTGCGATGCTGCTCGTACCACGCTCTACCTCACATGCCACACTTTGCCACACGCTCGATTGTGTGCACCACCACGCGCTTTGATGTGGCTCATGCATGTGTGCGTCCATGCTACCACAATTCATGTGATTGCATGCTCGCACAATCAAGGTGCCTCATGCGCATTCACATCGTGCATTCCCAAAGCACCATGTGCCCTTGCCAAGCTGCCCTTTCACCTCCAATTTTCTTTGAATAGCCATAAAATGGATTTAAAATATATCGTTTAAGTATAAGTTGATGTATATTTAATTCCTTATACCTTAAGATATATTTTACTATATGCAATGAATCTTTTGAGATAGGTTTCAGACCTCCCTAAGATAAGGTAAAGATTCTAAAAAAAATTAGGGCTTCAGAAATCCAAACTTAGACAAATTTTAGCACTTCAAAAATCTAGACTTAGCCAAATTTCAAGGCTTCACGAGTCTAGACAGCCAAATTTTAGGGCTTTAAGATTTCAGACTTAGCCAGATTTTAGGATTGACCTCTAGTTTTGTTTGAGTAGCTAGTATGTCTTTACTATGCATTGTTAACTCTACAGACTAATTTTTGCTTCTTTTGTAGGTAAAAATGGCATCCTCAACTTGTTGAGATCATAACTTTTGACTCGGGCCTCAGAATTCAGAACCACTTACACTGTTGGAAAGAAGAATTGAAGATCTAATTTTAGTCCCTAAAATAGTGAGCCTTCAACTGTCCAATTTTAGGGATCGAAAAAGGTTTTCACTTGAAATTTTGAGCAAAAGACCTCCAAAAAGGTCATTTAAAAATGCTTAGAAAATTTGTGATAAAAATATGAAAAAGTTGCAAACATTTGATCATCTTGGATAATTTGGATCACTTGGTTTCTCATCGGGAAGGATTGGACAGGTGGAGAGAAGACAAAGGTCAAAGATATAGAGGTTGGACACATAAAGCGAATCAAGTTCCTCATCTTATGCAGCTATTGGGGACAAGATTCAACATAGGTGCCTTGAGATTTTTCGATTGAAGAAGCAGAGGGAGTGCAAGTTTATGAATTTAATTGGCTATAAAAAAAGGTGTAAATCATTAGAAAGGGGCATGGGGTGTATACAAAAAGTGATCTAAAACCTCATTTGAGCAAAACCCAGAAACCGTTTTCAAAATTGAGAACTTCAATTTTTTGGCAAATTAAGCTTTGCAGGTCCACAGGTATGCAGGTCCGCAGCTCCGCATTTTCATGTAGCTCCACAATTCAAAGGTGCACCAATAGTTGACTACTAGTTCCAAAAATATCACTTTCCATGCATTGGGAGCACATTCTGATGGCAAGTTAACTCCGACACACACCTAGTGAAGGGCTAGCTTCTATTTTTGGTGTCTCCATGCACTTCTACTTCAACTGATGGCTCCCTCCTACTTTTTGTCTCACGCTTTTATTTTTTTGGACATGTAAAGGGTTCATGCATCCAATTAATGAATAAAATATGGATGGAGTCCCTCTAAGCACCAATTAGATTGTCAGTTTGTATATATTTAGTTTGTTTAAATGTTTTAAAATCATTTTATTGCATCAAGATATCTCTCACTCTCAACACAAATTGAGGAGACAATTTTTTATAAATACCCCATTGTAAAATGTAAAAAGGGCCACCATTATTATGCAATAAAATTATTCTTTTGGTGCTAGCATTTGGAGTGTAGTTATTCTTGCTGAATGTGTCATTGTTTTGTGAATTTTATTCATGAGATTGTGATTGAGCCAAAGGTTGATTGTGTTGTTTCTAGTTGTGCGATCTTTTAGTTATGTTGTTTGCTACAGATATATGAATTTCGTTGACATAATGAGCTTGAGAAGAGATCACCCAATTGTGTCTACATAGCTTTTTGTCTCGCATGAGCGCACTTTTCATGGCCTTGCAATTTGATGAAGAGTGAAACATCATTCGATTTGTTAAAGATTCTCACCGATGATTGCATCCTTGGAGCGGATCCTTAAAAAAGATTTTCTTTTCAAGAGAGGAATTATACTATGGATTCATGTCATTGACCTCATGCAAAAAGAATGCCCAACAAGACCTTTCCTTAATCTCCGAGGAGCTAAAAGCTTTGAAGACTATCCTTCACTTTGTGATTTTGAATGAGGATCAGGACCAGTTAGCGTGGGAGAAAACTTCTAGAATTTACTTGATGGCTTTGGGGTACTAAGCCCAAATGAAGTAAGATTCCAAACCAATATGGGCAAAGGCCTCATACCCTAGCCTTATTCCTAAAATCAACATATTCTTTTGGCTTTTCCTCTAGAATAGGGTTCTAACTATTGACAATCTCAGCAAAAGGGGTCTTTACATTCCTAATAGATGCATCCTTTGGAGAAATCAAGCCAAGACTATGGACCACTTCTTTATTCATTTCTCTTTCATAAGAGAGGTTTGGTCTTTTTCAGCCAAGTTTTTGGGTTGGACTAGTGTGCTACTACCATGATTACTAAATTCATTAGGAAATGGGATGACTCTTGGAAGGGCTTTGGTCTTCAAGCCATTAGTAAATGGGCACTGCCTCACTTTGGTTGGGGAAAATGGAAAGAACATAATAATCAAATGTTCAAGGAAGCAAGCCTCCCCACTAAGATAGTGTTGGGTAAAATTCTTAATTGCCTTTTGGAAAACTAGCCTTTTTACAAAGGATCTAACATGTTTACTGGAGCCACCAAGTGCACTAATGACACATAGAAAAGAAGAGAGGAATGCTAGTGGACTTGTCCCCCAGTGGGATGGCATAAAGAGAAATTTGATGGGGTGGCTAAAGGTAATTTGAGACAAGTTGGTAGTGTTGGGGTGATTCAAAATTGCTATAGTTAAGGCATAGTGGTGATTACCTTCCCTCTAGGGCACCAAACCAATCACTTCACTGAGGCATGTGCTACCCTTCAAACTACTATGTTGGCTAAAGATATTGGTGTTGTATGCCTTTGGCTTGAGGGGGACATGAATAACATGATAAAATGCCTAAGAGGTGATCATCCTCTATCCTAGTCTATCAAGAATTTGGTAGAAGAAACCAAACAAATCCTACTCACTTTTGATAGGGTCTAAGTGTCACATGAATATAAAGAGGCTAACTCAGTTTCTCATTGGATGGCCAATGATGTGGTCAAAAGGGACACCTCATGTAGGTGGATTAATGGTGATAGGCTTTTGATGACATCAAAAAGCATGATAGAGACTGAGAAAATCCAGGGGAGGATGGGAAATATTAACAGTAATTATGAAAGGTAATGTTGTCAGAATCACATTAATTTTATTGAGAGCTAAGAATGGGTTGAACATGAGAGATTGGGAGGCTTTTGGGCATGCTTTACAGATGATTGGAAATCTTAATAATAATTGCATTCTTGAGAATAAAGGTAAGCTTTGTTTTTGTGAGTTTTATTATTAAAAAAAAATTCGATTTCAAAGGTTGCAAAGAATTGCTACTCTAAACAACAAGATGGTGGGTGGAAGGCATTGCAGAGAGCTGTAGGATGAAGTGGAAAAATGGAAAAGGTGGTCAAAGGTTTGGTAGAAAATGAGGGAAGGTGGAATTTCCAATTTTATTGAGAAATTGCATGGCTAGAACCCTAAGGTTACTAATCTTATCGTCATGTCTTGGAAAGATGGGAAAGTTAAGATAGATGGAGTTGATTTATGGGTTAATGAAGGCATTATTATAGAGGCCACTAGTTCCCCTTTTGAGGATATCAAATTCTTTAGGGACAAGAAAATTTCCTTCAATGTAGCGAAGGACATTGCTAAGAATCCTAAGGAGATGAAAGATCTGGTGAAGATAGGAGCGTATTATGAACCAAATTCAATTAAAAACTCTAGAGGTTCATCCTAAGGGTGATTATTTCTTACATTACACTAGATAGTAGGTATGATAGAATCCATACCCATCACTTTTTCATCCTTAACCACTTTAGATATGTCAAAAAAATCTCCATACCCTAATACCCCTTCTTCTTTGTTAATAAGATAATCATGGGTTATAAGAAGAAATCCTATGCTAACATGACTTTCCATGAGGGCCTATTATTATTAATTTATGAGAACTTCAAGGCTCAAACAAATGGAAGATCTATTTCCCATAAAGTGGAGTCCTCAAACAATACAGAAAGCTCCTATCTCCAATCAGATACTGAGGATAGTGTAGGGCTCCACTTGGATGATGAAGAGGAGGTGGCCAAGATAATTAAGGGTTTGGGTAAAAACAAGATGAAAAATATTGGAAAAGGATTGATGGGTAAAAGATTCAAGTCTGAAGTTAATTTAGTTGTGTAGTGCCTGCCCCTAGGTCACATTTTTGTTATCATTGTTGAACTCTTTTAGGACTAGTTTTATGTTGATGGTTAGCAGCATTGTTTTGAGACTATCAAATATTGTGCTATGGATTCAGTTGATATGTGATGAGATTACTTAGACACTACATTTCATGTATGCATGATTATTATTACATTATTTTCAGTTATTGATGATGATTAGATTAGATGGTTTATTATCACATGTGTTTTCTTATGGATACTTACCCCATACTTGCATGTGTATGGTGTGTGTGTGTGTGTGTGTGTGTGTGTGTGTGTGTTTGTTCTTGGATGGAATTTCTGATGTGGTTAAGGAAGGGAGTTGTAGTCACTTGCTAGTCGAGATCTACATGATGCATCACTTCCTGCCATTTTCTATTTAGCTTAGTATATATTGTGCTTGTACATGCATGAGTTTTATGCAAGTTGCAGGTACTGAGTATCAACTTTCCTGAATTGCCAAGATGAACGTACCCTATCACATTATCTCAATGGTAAGAGAGCGGAGATAAATTCTCAAGTCCAAATCCCAACCCTTTAAGCCATTCGTTCTAATTGAAAATTAGGACAAGTATCTAAGTTGAGTACCCTTCGAATGCGTTAGATGACGTAATTCGTGATATTAACCATTTTGGTTTGATTTTGTATGTGTCTTGTTATAATTGGTTTTTCATACTTTATTTTATGAGTCTTTGGTGTATTTTCTATTAATTAAGCCTAATTAAAAGATTTAAATAATGGTTTAATTTAATGGAAAATTATTATGATATTTTAATATTTATTTTCTTTAATTAATTGGGAAATTAATTAAATAAAATAATTAAATTTGAAGATGAAAGTTATAATTTTAAAAGTTGGAATGTGATAATATTTATTTAAGTTAATAAATATTTTAGCAATTAAAGTTTTGGAAATAAATTTAAAAGTGGAAAAGATATTAAAATTATTAAAAGATTATAGATTGCATGATGTGTGCATGTGATTAAAATATAAATATATTAAGATTAAAAAAGTGGAATTATTAAAGTTAGTGCATGAGATTTAAAAATAATAAATAAATTAAATTGGAAAGAGTAAAGTGAATATTAAATTAATTAATGTGCATTATTTTAATATTTGCTCACATAGGAGTTTGCAAGTTCTCAGGAGTTGTCATGTAGACAACATAGGAGTTTGTACTCTAAGTATGCACAAGTTGTCTACACTTAGGAGCTAGCATATTATTTGAGTACATGGTGTCTACAACCTTATGACTCATCTAGAAGATTGGAGTAGACTCATGCTTAGTTGTCATGCTTATCTTCTAGTTGTTTCTAGAGACATTCTAGATGCATCTTAGAGGTCTTTAAATAGAGGCTCTCCTAGTATGTTTGATCAAGCTAAAAAGCTTACATGCATTTGAGAAGCTCATATGCTTCTACATTCTCATATGTTTCTACATGCTCCTATGCTTCTTCAAGCACTTCTAGTCACGTGAGAATTTCGGTTGGCTTGGATCTTGGAGAAATTGCGAAGGTTGGAGAAGGAAGGGATTTTTATATGGACTTCTGAGGGATGGCAAATTAGCATCAGTGTCTAGGTGCACTCGTGATATTCACATATTCTAATTGCACTCTTTCTCTTCCTGTCTTCATTGTGTCTATTATGTGTGTTTGAATATACTCCATGAACAAATCTTCAATTTTGAAATTGGAATCTAGATATATATATATATATATATATATATATATATATATATATATGTTAATTTTTATTTGGTTGCAAAGAAAACAATAGAAAACCCTAGATTCAATTTGAAAAGAAATTAGATCTAAATCGAGTTTGAGTTCGAATTAGAATTGAGGATTTGATTAGACAAGGGTTTGTATTTTAACAAAGAGTTTTAAGTTAAAATTTATAATAAAACCCAAAAGAAGGATTAATGAGTAAATTTAGAGAACCATTATCTCAAAGGAAAATTCTTATGATTTAGAAAGCCCTTTATATTATTACGTATTTTTTCTTTGCATATATATATATGTATGTATGTATGTATGTATGTATGTATATATGTATGTACTTGTTTAAAAATGCACTCATAATATATGTTAAAAATATATAATACTGTATTGCATGTGAAAGAAATGTTTTGAGAAAAATGTTATAAAAATATATATAATAAAGCTTGGGGCAGATTTACCAACCCCTACCCTGATTGTCAAATGTGCGTGGTTCCATGCACACGGTACCTGTGCCTTGCAGTGTACTGATGTTGTGGGCTGCACAGCATGCTTAGGGCCGTCAGAGCACGGGTCCGTCACTGTATCAACGATGGTACACATGGACTGCAGGTATATAAAAATATACTGTTTGTTATATTGGCATAGGTTAAAGGATGTGATGCATTTTGAGTTGTATTCATTTCCAATTGTGATATTATAAATTGTTATGTATATATATATATACATATATACACATATATACACATATATACATATATATACATATACACATATATATATATACATATATGTATATATATGTATATATATGTATGTGTATATGTATATATATGTATATATGTGTATATATGTGTATATATGTGTATATATGTGTATATATGTGTATATACATATATGTATATATATATATATATATATATGTGTATATGTATATATATGTATATATATGTATATATATATGTATATATATGTATGTGTATGTATGTATGTATGTATGTATATAATAATAATTGTAGTATATATAATATTAATGAAATTTTAAATATTTCAGATTTTAAATAAATATAATTTTATATTACGTTAATAATAGTTATTTAATGAAGATGATTTTAAATTAAGAGACTTAAATTTTAATGATATTGGATTAAGATTTAATTGAAAATGGGTCATTGTTACATTATAACATTGTTACAATTTGAATTATTATGTTATTATTAAATACGTTATGTATTAATAAATAACTTATTGATATACCTTAATGGTGTTAAGAGTTAGTTAAATATTAACCAATGAAGTTTTGTAAGGTTTCTCTAGATCAATTAATAATAGTTTTGATGAGTTTATTATTTATTAATGTTTGTTGGGTCTAGCAAATTATTAATAAATAATAGTATAATGGTTTAAATGATTATCGTTAAATGTTAGTGTTCATTGAAGAGTGATGAAGGTGGTCATTATAGATTTATTAATAAGATTCCCAATATAGCTTGTTATTAAATATTAACAAGTTATTATTATTGAACTATTAATATGAATATTTGTGTATTGGATTGTAGTTGACTTTTTATGTACAAACTATTGTTAGTTATTAGTCAACTGATTTTCATTGGGTTGTTGGTATGGTTATGTAATTATTAATTAAATTAATTAATTAGAGTTAATTAAATTTAATTAATAATTAATTATGTATAGAGTTTTAATTGATATGCTAATATCGATTCTTCTAGCAAAGTTGTAAAGTATTTACATCGAAGTTGATAAGTCTTATTCTAATGACTTCAATAATGACTTTAGATATTTTAATGGTTGTTAGTGATGATTTAATCAAGATACTTAAGATTTAGTAATATTTATTTGAGTTTTAATTAAATGATATAGGGTCATGGATTGTGTACCTATGAACATTATTACTTAATTCAATGATTTAATAAAGCATGGCATTTTAAGTAAGGCTAGTTAGTCTTGATGTTATCTTCTTATTCAAAGATTGATAACTGGCTCTCTTATAATATAACAAATAATGATCCTTTGATTATGTTGACAAGTTGAAGTAACATTAAGGAAGAGTTATTCAATTAGTAACATTGATCTTAGAAAAATAAAGTGAATGATTTAATGAGTAAGTATTTACCCTTAAGTTATTCTTAGAAAGTAATTTTAAATAATGGAAGGATAATGTTATCGAGGGAACAAACGGGTTGACTTGTAAGTCAAATGATAAATCCTATACACTTGAAGTATAATTGCAAATAAAAAATTGAAACCTCTACACTTAATTCAACTATATGATTTTAGTAAACCAAAACATGTGTCTGCATTATGTCTTCTCTATGCTATCTATTTTGGGTTTTGGGTTGACTAGTGTTGACCAATTATAAGACATCTACCAGAGGCTTGGGAGTTATGTGATTCTGATGACATGATGATGTCTTAATTTTGATCTTTATAAACCCAACCATGGTTATGTGATGGTATGCTCTATGAAATGTTTGTACTAATTGTTATTGTGTTTGAGTGAAGCTGAGTTATGTGTATCTGAGACATGACCTAATCATTTTTGAGTCATCGATTAGTTATCCTTGGATTACTTTCCAGTCACCATGATGGGACTGAAGAGTTGATGTATTTCTTGATGATGTCATGTTGTGATATGTTTGACTCAACCATTTTGGAGTCTTCGATCAGTATGATTTTGAAATATATTCTGGTTATTGAGAACCGATGGATACTTTTGATTATCAGTGATAACTTCAGTTGCCAATAGAGAACTGTTGTGGTCATGATTTTCTATGGATGCTTTTCATATGCTCATGGAGATTTGATGCTTTTATTGTGGATATTTGATGATTCTTAGTGTGGATTATCTTTTGGTATTTCTTTCCAGTCGCTTGTATAGGACTGGGGTGATTTTATGATTCCATGAGCTTAGGGTAGGTTATCTACTTGTAGTGTCGGGAAGTGGCTTTCAATGGGGGTCAGGGCCCTAAGTGGCTACTAGGGTAACTCATTGTCAGTTTTGTTAATAAGTGATAAAATTTACACTAAATGGGGATTAAATGAACCTAAAAAGATAATTGTTTTGGTTCTCCCCCATGCCTTGAGTGTTTGTATAGACTAGGATGGGAGTAGAGAGAACACTTGGTTGTGACCTTGCATTCCATAGTATGTCTTGTCAGTATGAGAGAATACTAGTGGCTGCATGAGGATCAGTAGGGATTAGATGTTAGTTTTGTGATAGAAACCTTTGAGTTAGTATACTTTTAGGATTCCTGGACTTAGAGAGTACTTTTATGCTATGGGATTTTGATAGCCTGTTTGGAACTTGAGATTATCTCCTCGGCGTGGTGGGAGTGGACCATTTAGGTTCCATGTGGTCAGTTGGTAGTGCTTTATCACTCTTATCATTTGAGATCCATCTAAGACATTGTGGCTAATACATTCTTTTTTGGCATCTATCTTCATGGATTATGATGGTGGACATGTATCCTTACATTGATGATTAGCATATGTTAGATGATGCTTTACTTTGCATGTTAGTAGGATGTTTTAGGAGTGACATTCCTACTATGTTAATAGCTGATGATCTCTTCAGTGCTTTGGGATGTTATGCATAGAGGGATGGCTAGGATCCACGATGGTCTAATGATGCTATTTACGGTTGGAGGAACTATGCACTTAATTAGTTATGTTTGTGATCTATGGTTACCTGTTACAATGGATGTTTATATCTTCTATAATGATGTATCATGTATGGTATTTGGTTTCATTTATGTTATTGCAACATGGATTAATACTGGATGATGATGTAGTTTATTTATGAATATGTATATTCTTTTAAGCCTTTCATACCATGTGGCATGTACAGTGGATGATTGAGTAATTGGAAATGTAATTTATGAATGTTGGACTTATCAATGTTATTTCATGTGGATGTAGTGTTAGATGAAATTCATTAATAGTTAATTTAGATGTGATACAAAATTAAGGGATCTTTAAGAATGTAACCTGTTTTGTGTTATGTTACGTTTACTTTCACTTGTATTGTTACTATTGTTTCTGTGAATGTTATGAATGGTTTTACTTTCATGTTTTTTTTATAAAAAAAATGCTACCAAACTTAGTGAAACTTTAGGTTAATTCTTTGGATCTCTTGGTGGGGCATTACAAGTTGAGGATTATAATGAAGAGGATGAGGGGATGGATATGAAAGAGGAGACTAAAGTAAAAGAGGAGGGTACTAGCAAGGTCTCGATTCGCAAGAAGGTGGAAAGCCAAGCAAAGAGGAGAATGGGAATTGAAATTAAAGCTGGTCAAGATTATGGCAAGTGTTAGGAGACCACTCTCAATGCCCAAGAGATTAAAAATGAAGATTATGGCAAGGAGAAAATTACCATATCTTTTGGATCCAAGGGTTGGAAAACGGTCTGGAGCAACTTTGAGTCTTAGACTACAAAAATGGGCATTATTAGAGAGACTATCTAGCCTAAGGTATTAGAGGAAAATGATTGTAAAATCCATTTGTAGGAGCTTATTGATCCAATAATGATTGTTCTCGGTGACAATGCTAGGGAGGTGGGGATGAATCTCCTCAATGATGCTTGCAACAACATGATGGATTAATTGTGGTCAATCAAGTGGATTTTCCATAAAATTGAAGAGTTAAAGGATAGTTTGTGGGGTTGGAAAGGAAGGAAGGGGATGTTGGGTCTGATAGAATAAGCATTTTGGAAACTAGGGTTATTGAGATGGATAAGAGATTGGATAGGATGGAGAGCACTCTTCATAGTTCTTCTAACCAGAGACTTAATATTATGAAAGGCTTAAATGATAATATAAAACAAATGCAAGTGATGATGGAGGTTAGTACAGGTGGGAAAGTGACATAGACAATGAGGAAAATAGGGTTTCTAAAGAAGATGTCAACCCCTTGGATGAAAGCCCAAGAAAAAAGGTGAGATTGAACAAGAGTAATAGGAATAGAGAGGATAATCTAGATGACAATCAGCTGATGACTAAAGTAGCAGAGACCATGGAAAAGTTGGAGCTCAAGACAACTGAGTTGGTCAAAGAAAGGGTACCTTGATTTGTTCTCCTAGATTTTATGTTTTTTCCCCCTAGTTTTTAGATTGGTTGGGCTTTCCTTCTCCTTTAGAGGATATTTTTTCTTAAGACTAGTTAGTGGCCTACCTTGTCCTGTAGTTTTTTACTATTCTTCTTTATGCTCTGGACTTTAATATGGTCTTATTTTGTTTATTGTGGGGTTTTAGGCACCAGTTAAAACTTGTTCTACTTAATAAAAAAAATATATTACTATTATTAATAAACCATTCTCAATTTCTTTTGAATACAAGTTACTATTTGTTGTACCTTTAGTAAATCCAAGTTTTTCCATATAGCTATCCAACCTTCCATACTAGGTTCTAGGTGCTTGCTTCAATCTATATAGAGCTTTCTTAAGTTTTTATGCCATATCTTTTTCTTTTATCTGAGGAAAACCTTCAAGCTTCTCAATGTATATCTCATCTTCAAGTTCTCCATTCAGGAAAGTTGATTTAACATCCATCTGATATACTTTGAACTTCTTATTCACTACATAAGCCAAGAACATTCTTATTACTTCCATTTTGGCTACAAGGGCTTATGTCTCCCCATAGTTTATGACTTCTTGCTATGAGTAACCTTTGCATACAAGTCTAGCCTTTTTTCTCAAAACTTCACCTTGCTCATTCATTTTCTTTGATATACTTCTACGAGGAGTTGTCAACTCAACTCCTTCTGTTCTAGGCTCATATCTATGCTCTCTAATCTGATTCCCATTCTATAAATCATTGTTAGTCTCAATGATAACTTCCACATCTTCATGGTTAGCCTTTGGATCAACAATAGTTTCCAAAGCTATATCTTCTATTACTTCATCTTTCTTAACCAATTCAAGCTCATTATCATAGTCATTCAAGAATCTTTCCATACTTGCTTTAAATTTTTCATCTTCATTAGAAAGTGAATTCTTTCTATATTTTCTTATTCTCTTGGAAATCTAGATGAAAAAAATGACCAAATTGTTTACATGTACAACAAACAAAAAATTCCATACCATATGGCTTTGTATCTATCATTGCTTGTGGTTATGTTCTTTTGTATGAAACAAAAGGATTCTAGATCAGGAAACTCAATGCTTAGATTTTTACACATATCTACTAATTCACAAATATGTTATATCTTTCGTGAGATGAAATTTCCTCTATCTGACTTAGGACTATCTTTTCTAAAATAACTCGCCACTGATCTCCAAAATTTGTTAAGCTTTCTCTTCAAGGAGCTGATGCTCTGATACCAATTGTTAGAATATATAGTCCATCAATATAACTATGGGGGGGTGGAGGGGTGTGAATCAATTATCTAATTAATATCAAAAATATCAACCTTATTAAACTTTAACCATATAAGAAATATAATCTAAAACCACAACAAGATACTTACACACAATAACACTAGATATGTTAACTAGGGAAACCCTTGATCAGAGGGAAAACCTTGGTGGTAATGGTACCCACAAGATGATGTACTAATATAAATATTCCTTGTTAGAGGATGGACCATTTTAGGAGTCTATAAAAACATTCAATATATATCAGTCCCTGGTAGGAGACTTTGAATCCTTGTTAGGAGATTCCAACCCTATTAGGAATTGTGGAAGATAGCTGGACCCACTTCCTGAATAGCTTCAAAGGGAAATATCAATGAACCCACTTTCCAAATAATCTTTGTATTATTCCTTGCTGAATAATAGAAATGAATAGTACTACTCCATCTTTTTGTCCTTTCAACCAAACTTCTTCTCCTTTTGATCTTGTTACAGATCACAAATATTGCATCTAATATTCCCTTGGATCACTTGCTTGCATTCAGTAAACACTCTACTCCTTTTCACACTTTGCCTATACTTCAATCTTCCAATCCTATTATAAATAAGGAAAACATCTTTCCTTTATACCATATCTTCAAAATAATTCCTTGAGTCAGCCTTAAGGCTTTCTCAATTAATTATAATAAGATAATTAATTAATTTACAATAGTCTATACAACTTCTCACATGTATGAAACTAGGGCTTATGCATGTTCTGACATCATCATCAAACTGTCATAAGTCACTAGTTGACTGTGGATCAATGGATTATATCATTGTCAAAGGATATAATGCAAACATCAAAAATCACTTCTTAGGTGATCTATCTCTATACTACTCAATATAAATTAGGTACAACTTCCATATGTCTTCAACTTATGTGCTATGTATTGAACCTTCACATCAAGACACTATATCAAACATGTCCATGAACATGCATCACCAAACAATCAAAACATTGTTCGTACAACTAAGATCTATTTTTTAAAACTTTGTTAGTCTTCACAGACTTACTACTCTGTTGACATCAATGATGAATACAATCATGAATTCAATATGTAATTACTCTCCAATGATTAGGATACTCCCCCAAAGTAGTATCATCAGCATCCATGCTAACAAATTGAACCCATCAAGGATAAAATTACCTACTCTGCACTTGGAACAAACCCTCAAGTCCCCACAACCTTTTACTTGTTTAATATCTAAGGGAAAAGAATATTTAACCAACCAATCTATGTTATTCACAAAAAATAAAAGTATAGGTCACAATGGATGTTGGAATAATTATATGACAAGCAAGATACTGGGGGTGGGGTGAATTAGGGTCATAAACTTTTATCTCCAAAACCAATAATATGAATTCAAACCTAATCCATCTCACAAATCTACCATTAAAACTAAAATATTGTGACATAAACGAAATACATCACACCCATAAATAGTTCAATACATAACACAATGATTTTGTAACACAAAAACACTTCAAGATGAAGGTAAACTTGGGGTGGGGATGAAACCCACAAATCTTCACTATTGCAACAATAAAGTTAACCTATAAGGGTTACAATGTTTGATCATCAAATATGATCTACCCTATGAGGGATATGCCCTATTAAAAGCTTAAGCGACTATTATGTCTCACCTTGTTAACGGATTTTACACTCACAATGAAGTAAGGACTCTGTGAGGAGATTTACATAAGCCTGCTAGGACCACTCTATTAAGAGATTTACCATGTCTCAATTAACAATAATTGATTCAATACCTAACCCTCAGTATTCTCTACAAGCTAATATTGTGTCTCCTCCTTACCATATCATTGATTTGATTCTCTTAATTTGATAACTCTATTTAGTCCTTCACTACTTTGATTTCTCTCTATCTACTCTACTCTCAGACTTCGCCTTCTTCATACGCTCAAAATATTGAGCTCTTTCTCATCCCTTATGATTCTAGGGTTATAATCCTCCTTAAATAGATTTTCTATAAAGGTTCTAGGTCTTGATTGATAGTTTACACTTTACCATTTTTTTTTGTTTATAACCCTTTTTCTAATTGGTTGAATTGCTCACCTAGGGATCATTACCTTCTAAAATGGCACATAATCAACATCTTAGTTGGCTCTTCAAATATTAAATATCATAGAAAAGTCATCCAACATGGTATACATATGAGTTTGTGTCATTAAAAACTTGTATATCAAAATTAAACTACTCGGTACTTGAATGCTCTAATGCTTGGTCATGCATAAGCCTTCATGCTAATACTCGTCTTCTAGCTAACTATTTTCTTAGCTCTTCATAACTTATTGCTATGCTCAACCTTCATTTTATTTCTCAGCTCATACTATATTGCATTCTCCATATCTCTTCTTAGTCTCTACTAAGTGCTTGGCAATCATTATTCTTCTCGGTATAAGTGTTGTATGCTCAGCCTTTGCTAGATAACTCAGTCCTAGTATTGACCTTGTAATCTTGCCTATTGGACACTAATTGGAAACATAGGCTTAGAGATAAAAAAATCTCTTCCTTTGACATTAGTGGCAAAAACACTATCATGGAATTATTTCATTCAAAAATGTATACTCCCCCTAAGACCATAATGTGATCATGTAAAAATATGATATCTGATCTTTGATCTGCACATCTGTTCATTAACTTAATCTTCTCCTTTATTTCTTATCTCCTCATATCTCATTATATTATTCCCCTTTATTATCCTTATCCTCCCCTTTTTTTGTTACTAATGGAACTTGGAGCTATTGGGCTTAGCCGATACTTGTCAAAGAATTGTTGATGACTTACCACAATATTGGTATAGCCCTTGTTCTATTTCTCATGTAAATGTTCAAAAAAATTTGATTGAATTTCTAGCTTGGTAGCTAGATCAATGAATCTTGCAATATTGGAAAAATGTGTCTCTTTCTTCAAAATATCTCTATTAATAGAGGTTACCTTCTGAATTTTCTCTATATGTGGCAATAAGTAAAGTTGAATCAATGCCAACTTATTCCTTATCTCTATATCTCTAGTCGTGAGCTCAGCTAACCTCTTTTGATTAAATGTAATTTACAATAAGAGGCTTGCATTCTTGACCAATGTAAGAACATTATCTCTTATGTTTGCATGCATTAGCTCTAATGAGCATGTGGTATCCACTCTAAATAAATCTACATCATGTTGATCTCATTTTGGTTTTAACAAGGTAGTGACAAAACACTTAAGTCATTACTTAACAGAACTTTGTGTGTGCTAAGTAAGTAGTGTATATCGAGCAAAATACATAGTTAGGGTTGAGCACCAGTATCTATCGAGAAAATGGTATGTGTCGAGCCACTCAAGTGTCGAGTAAGACATATATGCCAAGTGATTCATATGTTGAGTAAAACAGTTGATGTAAAGTCATTTAGGAACCAAGTTAGAACATTAAGGAAATAGTGAATGTTGAGCATCAGAGCTTTCAAGTGCTAAGTAAATAGTTTTGGACATAGTCATTTGTAATGGCACAAACTCCTATGTAAACCATTTTTGGGTTGACTTAAGGATTGTTTTACAATTCTAGAAGATAATATTGGGAATCCCTATGTAGTGCATGCAACCAATAAGATTAAGGGATGTTATAAGTGGAGAAATGGGTGAGCCACAATCATTAATTCTTACCTAACCCTAGCTCACCTAAGTCTTCTTAAGGAAGGAAAACCTTAAAGAGTTTGTGTGTGCAGATAAGAAGAGAAGGGTTAATGCTAAGTACAAAGAGATCATTCATGGTGATTAAGAAGGTTGTGAGAGAGATATGAATTACATAATCAGTTAGAGAGAACATAGTAGAGAATTTAAAGGACAAAAGAGATACATCTGATTAGGAGGATCAAGTATAAACTAGAAAAGAGGATATCTAATATCTAGCAGAGAGGTGCTAACTAAAGGATCAAGGTTGCAACATTATAACAGGTGAATTAGTGAAAATCTCTTAACTGAGTAGTCCTAGTAGGCTTTTATAAATCCTTTAATAGGGTGCTTACTTTATTGTAAGTTGAAGTCCTCTAACAAAGCACACTTTTAGCAAGGTATTGAAATCCTTTAATAGGGTAAAATTTAATAGTCTTTGTAAGCCTTTAACATGGAAAACCTTTCATAGGGTAGATCATAGTTTATGATCAAACTCATTGTAACCTTCATTGGATACACTTTACAAATCCAGTAGTGAAGATTTGTGAGTGTCATCCCCACTCCAAGTTTACCTTCTCGTTGGAGGGTTTCTGGGTAACAAATTTATTATGTCATGTGTTGTTTTTCTTGTGCGATGGATGAACATGTGTAGTGAGCTATTTCAATTTACATGAAAATAATGAGATGGATGTATGTTGAATGTTTAATGGTTCAAGTTTTGAAGTGTTGATTCACACACCCCTTCCCCCCACCCCACCCTCTCAAAATTTACTTTTTCCATTGTTAATTCCAATAATTGGTATCAAAGCCTCGTTCTCTAGAAAGGAAAGCTTTGTAACTTTGAGGAAAGATCTTGAAGATGGAAGTCTACAAGTTGGGAAAGACTATTGAGAACCAGAAGATTGAAATCCAGCTTGTCCTATACAAACTCAATGAAGCAAGATATGAGTTGAAGCATTCATTAAAAAGAAGGAAAGAGATAGCTATTGAATAAAATGACACAGATTAACAAGAGGAAGACACTACTAAATTATTTGCAAATGGAAACTCAAGTGAGTAGATTTGCTTAAGCTGATCTATATACTATGTATTTGTGTACTATGTTTCTTTTGTTGAATCCCCCTTTATCAAAAATAGTAGCTACCCCAAAAATATTATCTCCACCTTTTTGATACTTATGTCAAAGGGTTATACACTTATAGTTTGTTTGTCCAAAAATGTTTTATAGACCTCAAAAATAATTTTCAAAGCAACATCCCAATTGTCATAAGCTACCTCCAATTATTTGATTTGGATGGCCAGCTTAACAACAAGGTGTACTAAGCCTTCATGACTAGATAGATGTGGATCTTTCTTCATGAGTGTTTCAACAAAAGGCTAGTTCCTTGTGCAACATCTCCATATGTGGAGTCAGTATAGACTAGATGTTAATCGGTTTATCCTTTATGTTTGCTTCATCTACATGTAGCACTGCTAACTGACTTTGGGAGTTTAGGAAATTCCTAAAATGTTTCTCACTCTAGGTTGGAGACCTTAGTAGAGTTATGCCAGGTGACTACATATGACTCTCCAAATTTATTATGTGGCTCCTAAATTCATGTGTGAGGAGTGTTGGATTGCACAATTTGGTGTATAAAGAGAAAATGTTCTCTAGTATCTTCTTCACATTATCAACTTTGGTTGGTAACTTAACTTGTGATAGTACAATAGCACTTGATATCTTTTCATTAATCTTATTTTGAAACTTTTGTTCTAACCATTCAAGTAATTTCATAGTTGAATCTAGGTCTATGTCATTAACCTTCTCAACTAAGTTGGTTAATTTCTCTACAATAAACTTTGTTTCTTCTGGTATTGGTAGGCTAAATGCATCAAGAAAAATTTCCTTTATATCTAGCAAAGCTTGATTCTGCCTATGCTCCCTTCTGAGTAGTTCTTGTTTTTTCTTCTTTGCAAGAGTATCTTGTAGTATGCTCATCTGTTCAATAGTGATGGTTGCAATATCAAACTTTGGAAACTCAATCACTTTATCTAAGTTCACATCACCAAATGATGTAATTCCATCTACCTTATATATGCTTGGACTTGGCCTTGATTATTGTAAAGGTATAGCTTCTACACTCGGCCTATGAAGAGCTTGACTTGGAGGAGTAGTAGTTTTTGGCAAAGTCACTAGTGTTTGTATTGCTAGTTGCTCCTTAGGTTTTGTAGTCAAACCTAGCTCTTCAATCCTATCTTTTTCTTGCTCTAGGGGATCCCACAATAATGGGTTTCACTTTTTGACCAATTTTGACACTGAAATCAATATTTTTGAAAAAAACCTCACATTTGAGTGACTATATCTTTAAAACTATGAATAATTTCAAGATGATATAAACTAGTGATTTGTAGTGCTCTATTCCTACTTTGTAACCATATTTTTTAATTTATTTTTTTAAAATTATTTATGTCAATTTTTTCTTCTCCTCTAAAAAGTGGTACATGTTAAAATTCAATATTTTTAAAGAGTGATAGTTCGTTTGACACACAACTTTTTTTCTAGAAAAGATAATGAGGTAATTCTTTCAGCGTTGGATTTGTAACATCAATATCTAGAGGATACATTTGGTTTGATTCAATTTGGTTAAATTGTATAGTTTATGAAGTTTTGAAGTGACACCAATCGTAAATCAGACATATGTTCATTTTGACACAGATAACTTGAACTCAATTTATCATAAATCTAATTTTATTTTTTTCGAATAGAAAGCTATCTCAATAACTTATTTCCTAGATATTTTTCAAAAACAATTTGACCTAATTTACTAATTTTCTTGAATTATCAAAGTTAGTTGATGTTCAATCAGTAATGAACCTATAATGAGTTAAACTCGTATTTAAAAGTCTTAATGAATATAATATGTATTACAATTATAGTTGTTCAAAAGCTTGCCCTGAGCAACACAAATTGGCATTTTTAATTTCATAATAGGAGATTAATAATTTTCAATTTTGGCTATCAAAAGAGCCAAAAAAAAAAATCAAAATAGAGGGTCAAAATTTTGTAATTTTATATGTTTGTTGTGAACATGGTGTTCGCAATGAACATGTTTTATGAGTTTGCAGTGAACAAATGTTCACAATGAACATACACAACTAAGTTTTCTAGCAGTCAAAAACTCAATTTATCATGTTCACATGAACATGTCATATTGTTTATGTTCATGTGAACATTCAAAAAATGCTGATGTCACTAGCAGATAGGTCAATTTTAAAAAAAGGTGAAGTCGTACTTGCAAAGTCATACCAGGGGACATGTTTATATAGTTATTGCACAAAATTTATCTTGAGGCAAGGGGTGAATTTTTTTTAAAGATTTTATAATGGGAAACAAGAAAGGAAGGCAAATAAAATATGCAAGGAAGAGATCTGATGAAGTAGAACAAAGAAATCTTTAGAACAATGTTGCACATTATTATCAAATTAAACAAAGTATGCAATTATATATATATATATATATATATATATATATATATATATATATATATATATATATATATATATATATATATATATATATATATATTATGGTCTTAAATTTAATTATGTTTAAATCTTATTTTTTTATCTAATTTGATTTATTTATAATATTTTTGCAGACAATCAACAAAGTGAAGGAAATGTTGAAGAAGGCTCAATAGAAGTAGAAGAAGTGCATATGGGAGAAAGGTCAGGAACACTCCCTACACAGGTTCAAATAACATAAGTTAGAGAACGGTTAGAATCTTTTGCTGCAGAATCTCAAAAATTGAATGTTGGAGAAGGCTCAAGATCACTCCATGTAGAAATTCTAGTAACAAAAGTCAGAGAAGGTTTCGGGATCAAGTGCAGGAACTGGTATGGACAAACTCCTAAATATTGTCCAATCTATAAAGAATGGTATTTCTCATAAAAATTTAGATCATTTACTTAAAATGGATGTGGATAAATTGAGAAGACTTGTAGCTACTATTCATCCCTTAAGTTTGTCTAAGAAAAGGTCAATGAATAGGAAGATAAAAGAAATTATGACTAAATTTGATAACACAAAAAAACTTGAACAAGCTCAATTGCTTTCACTTTTTCTTACACAAAAGAAGTTACAAGAGGCATTGGAATTGCTAGGTATAGACACAACATCAAAGAAGAGAAGATTTTCTAACATGCAAATTGATGTGATTGAAAATGTTAAACAAGGTTTGAGAAACATAGGAAAACACTCTCAAACTAAAGATAAGTCTATGGCAAGAAAAGTGATGTTGATGTCTATTCTAAATAAGAATATGATTCAAAATAGACAAATATATTCAATTTCATCTAAAATGGGTTTTAGTAGGAAATCAATGAGAGAATATGTTAAGAGAAGATTAATTGTGGATGATAGTACTATGGAGGGAAATTAGCCAATCATGTGTACAACACCTCGTTCTAATAGGATTGAAAAGTTATCTAAAAATTTAGTCATATCATTTTGGATTGATAACACTTGTCCTTCATTGAATAGTAGAGATTTTATCAGGCATAGGAATGCATTTGGTCAATATGAACATCATACAAAACATTTGTTGGACACAACATAGCATGAGTTATATGGGCCATTTTGTAGTGAACATCCTAATGTAAAAGTTGGGCAAACGTTGTTTGAAAAATTGAAGCCATACTTTGTGAGGTCAAACAAAGTGTTTGAAACATGTTGTTATCATCATCATATTGAGTTTAATCTCCACTATTAGGTATTTTGAAAGTTTTTAGAAGACACATATGGTTTTCATGTTGCTCCTCCTAGTAGGAGAAGTGAGTTTGCAATCTCAAAAAATACCTCTGTAAAACTACATTATACAATATAAAAGAGAACAAAGAAAAATGAGATTTTCTTTGCACTTGTAGAAAAATCTTCATACGTAATTCTAGGAACAAATTCTTAATTTTCAATTTTTTTGGGAGCTATTTGTCTTTGAGGTAATAGTTGGTGAATTTGAAAGCCATCTTTTTGGGCAAATTCTCCTTCTTCCTCACTATCTTCATATTCTACCATATTTTCCTACACATAAAAATATACATAATTATAAATTATTGTGAGAAATAAAATAAATGGATGTAAAATAAAATATGTATAATACAATGAATCAACTATCACACTCAGCATACCATTTTAAATTAATGGTAAATTAACATAAATCTTGACAAGCTAAGAAATTTCTAAACTATGGAAGTTTTCGACTGCCAAAGAGTGATGAGAGAATGAATTTATGCTCGCTCTAACATTGAGGTCCATGTAACTTTCTCCAGTATGTGTCCTTGATGGCTTTAATTCTCATTTGATTTATATAATTGTAATATAAATTTATATATTAGAGGAAATGTCTCAATGGTTATATTTGTAAGATTTTTATGTTTTATTTTTATTTGATTATTTTATAATGATCAAAATATGTTTAAATAATTTCAACTTATTAGCTAAGTTCTAACCAAAACAATTATAGAGTATAGAAAATGAAAGTCCTCAAAGATCGAAAATACTTGATATCAAAAGATATCAATGTTATACTTGACACATCAAGAGTATTGAAAGAATTGCAACCTGTGTATGTGTAAGAGTTTCACATCAATATTTAAGAATCTTTATATAGGTGATGATAATTTATTGGTATAAAAGAGTGATCACTTGGAAACATATATCATAGTTAAACCATAAAGTAGATTTATTTTTAACCCTTAAACCCCAACATTATTGTAACCTATTTGCAATCATAGTTAAATCATTTAAATATGGTAACTTATATTAAACTATTAAACCTTGAAATTTGAAATGGAAACAAAGAATATTTGTTAAATGTGTTAAGTAGAACCCTTATATGCATAATAAGTGGTGGAATATGAACATCGATCCTTAATAACCTTAAGAAAACATGTTTCCTTCACAACAAACTTTCCAATGATCTTGAAACACAAGTATGATTCTCTTGAGGAAAAAGCATTCATGAAAACAACAGACCATGCTCATAAACACAAAGCAACCACAAGATGCAAGAAGCACTCAATATATTAAAAAAAACATATGGTACAATTGATCTTAATTTATTAAGCCTTAAAAACATATTTAATTGGCCCTAATGGTAAATGTTGTTCAACTAATTTATTTGTTTTTCTTTACTAATATTTATTTATTACATTAATAAAAAATATGAACATTAAACTCAATAGTGGTGAATTAGAATGTATTTTTCAAATGACTAAGTATATTTTTTAATTTTTAATTCAACACATCAGTAACATTTTCATTCATTGACATGACTTGGCATTTAAAATATATTTATAGGGAACTTACATGGTTAGATTAATAGGCTTTGTGTTAGATTTAGATTTGATTAGGATTTCATTCTAGGGTTTGAGCTAGGGTAACTTGAGTTAGATTAGGGTTTCAATTTGAGTTAGGGTTTAAAGATTAAGATTTTAGTTACAGTTAGGGTTAGATTC
Organism: Cupressus sempervirens; assembly: GCA_028749045.1. NCBI lineage: Eukaryota > Viridiplantae > Streptophyta > Pinopsida > Cupressales > Cupressaceae > Cupressus > Cupressus sempervirens. The sequence goes on from CM053793.1 coordinate 859,119,268, forward strand.
TAGGGTTATCTAGTTATCTATTAAGATTAGGATTTGAGTTAAAGATTAGGGTTTGATCTAAAGGGTTAACAAGTTTTCAAATTAGGGTTAGAGTTTGAGTTGGGGTTAGAATAATTTAGGGTTAGAGTTTGAGTTAGGGTTAGGGTTATGTTTAGTGTTATTTTTTAGGGTTATAGTTAGTTTTAGGGTTATGTCTAGATCTAGCTCGTTCTAATATTTTTTAATTTTCTACACTATTTTTTAAAAAAATGTTTTTCTAATAATTCAAGTTTACTATTTTTCTAATATTTTGTTATATTTTTTTCAAATATTTTATAATATTTTTCTAATATAAAATGTTTTTTTCTATTATTATGTAATGTTATATATACTAATTTATTTTCTTTAATGTTAAATACTAATATTTCCTAATGTTATAATACTAATTTATTTTCCTAATATTGTATAAGAAATTAACATTTTTTAAATATTTCACTTAGTAATATTTTCCTAATAATTCTAGACTATTATTTTTAAATATTTTTATAATGTTTTTCTAATATTTTCTAATTTTCAAGAATTTAATATGTTTAAAAATATTTTCTAATGTTTTTTCTAATATTTTCTTATAGTTTTTAAATATTTTTCAAACTAATATTTTTAAATATATTTTCTAATGTTTTTCTAATATTTAAAAATGTAATGTTTTTTCTAATGTTTTTCTAATAAAATTAATATTTTTTAAATTTGTTTTTTCTAATATTTTTATAATAAAACTAATATTTTTCTAAAAAAATTGTTTCTAATTAAAAATAAAATTCTAATAAAACTAATATTTTTCTGAATTTTATTTTCTAATATTCCACACTATTGTTTTTATAATATTTTATAATGTTTTTCTAATATTTTATAATTTTCAAGACTAATGTTTTTAAAAATATTTTCTAACGTTTTTCTAATATTTTTCTAATGTTTTTCCTAATATTTTCTCATAGTTTTCTAATATTTTCCAAACTGATATTTTTTAAATATATTTTTAAACATGTTTTTTCTAATATTTAAATGTAATGTTTTTCTAATGTTTTTGTAATAAAAACTAATATTTGAATGTAATGTTTTTTCTAATGTTCTGATATTCTAGAAATTAAAATTTTTTAATACTTTTTAATATTTTTCTAATATTCTAAACTATTGTTTTTCTAATATTTTTCTAATTTAACACTAATTTTTTTCTAAATTTATTTTCTAATGCTATATTAATATTTTTCTAATATATAATGAACATATACAAAAAAAATTATAAACGTTAAATTAATAGAATTAAGGAACATAAATAAACAATAAAAATATTAAATTAACATTAAAATATGCTTTGAAAATATTAAAAACTTTCAAATAATAACATATAGACATACCTGAAATAGTGCAACGATGAGAATCTTGAGAAGAATGACGGGGCACACTAACCAGTCAAGCATGTTCGCTCCAACATATAAGTCAAAATCAATGGGTAATAAAAATGAACAGTGAAATTAAGAAAATGGCATTTAAAAATGTCGCAGTCATTGTAAAATATGTTTGCAACAAACATATTAATTAGGTATGTTTGTAATGAACACTCTTGTAATATATGTTCGTTGCAAACATGCTTACAATGTTCACGCGAACAAATGATTAATGTGATTAGCGCATTTTGCAAAGTTTTTGGATTTTCTTCATCCCACAAAAGTGGAACCCATTATTGTGGGTTCACCCCTCTACATTCTTAGTTGCACCTTGATCTTGTGTTGTAGGTGCAGGAGTAACATCTTGTCCTGTTTGTACTTGTGTTCCTTCATTCTCTTCTTTTTCATCTTTTTTCTATCCATTTCTCTCATCCTTATCATTTTCTTTTCCCTTTTCATTGCCTGAGACTAGAGCACTTTGTACTAATGTACTGATAGTAAAAGTTGTTGTCTCCTTCTTTTGATATACTAAAATAGGTAATGTAGCTTGTACCATGGTGGATTAACTAGGGGTTGTAGATGTCTCTTGTGTTTGAATTTCCTCCCTTGCAAATGCCTTGTCTGCCTTCTCAATCTCATCAACACTTACCAATATAGGATTTTAGAAAAAAATTTCCTGGGTGGTGGATTCTATCAATATCTTCTTCAAGTCTGCCTCTGTAAGGGGCTTGATATTATGAGTGATAGTATCAAAAGAATCTTTAATCTTTATAGTATTAGTGTCTTTATTCAACTCATGTTTAGGATCGACACTTGACACTAGTGTATCTAGTACACTCTATTCTGTCTACTGCTGAACCTCAATTGGTGCTTGTGTGTCTATGTTCATTTCAATGCCTTCTACAACTATATCTTTTTTAGTGTCTACTTTAGTAACCTTAGTTACTTGTTGTTGTTCATCTTTTTCCTCACCTACCTCAATAGGTGTCTGCCCTATTGCCTTGGGTGCTATCAAACCATATAATGACTTCCACAACTAGGTGGTCTTCTATACAACATCCTCAATATTATTTTGATGCTCTATATTTAGGTGAAAATTTCCCTACATGCTTCTTTACTGCCTTTGTCATTATTTCCCTATCCAATTCTAGCATCACTTGTGCAAGTGTAGTCTCTCTAATTTTTCTTTTTGTATTGAAACTATATTGCCACTTTTCCTTAACTTTGTGTTGGTGAACAGATTTTCCTTTCAACTATTTAGCAAATTCACTCTATGCCCAAGGTGCAGAAATTAAAAAATGTCCATAATAGTTGAGAAAATCTCATGTTATTCAATTTTCTCTCTGAATTTTAAAGGTATAGCTCCCTTATGAAATTTTTAATGAATTCAAAATTAGCTTTACACTTTTACCAGAAAGCACATTAGGATCTCTCACTTACTCTTCGGTAGTGAGGTATGAATCAATACAAAAAAAAAAAAAAAAAAAACATTCATCGAACCATACTTCCACAAAATATCTACTTGAAAAGAATGAATGACACCATAAATTGATATCAATCATTCAAACACCTTAATTGAAATAAACTTATAGTAAGAACAACAATTAAAAATCTTGAACCTATAAACCAGAGTTCACAAAGTAACAGTGATTTAATACTTCAAACACAAAGTTTCCCAAGCCAAATCCATATGTGTGTGTGTGTGTGTGTGTGTGTGTGTGTGTGTGTGTGTGTGTGTGTGTGTGTGTGTGTGTGTGTGTGTGTGTTAAACCTTCTTTATGCACATAGTCATTCAAAAAGTAAAACATCCATATACTATCCTTTGATTACTGTCTCTCAAGCATCTCCTTATTAGAGTTTTTAACTATCTATTTCTAACCTTGATTAGTTCAATGCCCCAACATTTATGGTTCCATTACAAAATCTGAAAGGCCTCCATCAAAACCCAATCATTTTGGTTAGAAAAAGAAATAGTTATGAACAAGAAAGTAGTTATGAAACAGGTGTCAAAATGTAACTAAAGCAACTATCCTATTCAAGCCTCGCTAGCAGTCTTCTCTTCTTCACCCACGGTTTGACGCAACAACTTGCAACTCTAAAAAGTGTTCATGAACTTTTGCATCATGTGGGAATGTGGATTTTTCAAACTCATTAACCTGGTCCTACACATGTCCTTCTGCCATTTGAACTCCTTTATCTTCAAGCTCTAACACGGCATGAGGTCCTTGCTGAGATGTAACATCAACTCAATGTTCACCAACATAGTGAAGTCATTAGTGCTAGGTGATTCATTATCCCTAATCTATTCAATAGCTTCATTGAAGCTCTTAGCTGGTGTCTTAGAATCCATATTCTCATCATCAAACTATAGGATTCCCATAGGATTTACTACTTTCATATCTGTCATGAGTTCTTCGTGCATTCTAGTGACTTTGTACTCAATGCCTTGCACTTCTTTAATTGTCTCCTTATAAACTAACTCCATTCAAATCATGTTGTTTTTCATGATAAACAACATGCAAGGATCTACATTTTTCATAGGATTATCATTCAAAAACTTCAGCACCTCAAGCCTCTCAACTTCAGTTACTTGAAAAACAATCACCTAACACTGGCTTTGCTCTGCTTCCCAACCACGGATCAAAGTTTGAATATATCCCAGTAGTGATTCCCCTTCAACATATACATTTATGAATTTCAAAATAAACCTATTACCTTCTTTAATGATGACTTCCACCCAATCCTTCATGGCATTCGCTAGCAGCTTTCCTCTTTGCATTTGCTTCATTAGTTGTTGACTTCCAACAGAATTTGGATCAAAATCTTGGGGAGCTTGAACAACTAGTAATGCACGGAGATTCATCAAGGAATCAATATACATGGCCATAGTCATTACCATGCCCTTAAGCTCCTTTTTCTCTTTGTTATCCTTCTTAGATTAAGTTAGTGTGTGATCAGTAGAGAATTTGAAGTGATTACCAGTGCTTCTGTTAATGGTCCCTAACTCAATCGAGGTAACTTTGAAACCCTCATCATCAATGTTATCGGACTCTGTTTTCTACTTGTATGTGGCTATTTCAACAATTATCTTGCCAGTCACTTGGTCTTTGGTTAGGTGGGCATCCATCTTCAACTTCTTAACCTTTGAACCCCATGCAGTATATTTAGTTACAATGTCCTTCATAGGTGATGTAACTAGTTGTAGACTTCTTTTCTTGTTGATTGTGCTGGATAGCCAGGCAGGGATAGCAAGACTTATAGAAATTACCTAAGGGTCTCTAGTGGGAGTCATAAATTTTGGTTGATCCACCTTAGGAGCCTCAATGAATTGTACATCACCATCTGTGCCATCTAAGAAATTGAGACCATTGGTTGAATGCTACCCATAAGTTGACATCTTCTTTGTTTGAACTTTGTGTTGCTTAAGGGCCTAAGATTTAGCTTGGAACCTAGTCCTCAGAGCCATGTTTTTTATATGAATGGGCATCCTCCTCTATTTACCTTGAATAAATTCACTACCTACAATAGGAGAGGAAAGTGGGGTGTCAGAAGATGATGGTTCAGAAGAGGAAACCACCCCTAAAGAGGGTTCATTGACATCTTTCTTGCTATGCTTCCTCAGCCAATCATTTGTATAAGTAAATACAAATCTAGCTCTTAGATTTATATCCTCCTCCTCATCTTGGTTCCAATCTACTACCAATGACTTCAATTCATGAGATATCTAAGCCATCCTTAATGACCCCCTCTATTTTGAACTTCAACCCCAGGGAATCGATTTGTTGTAGTGTTAACCTTGAATGATCTCTCCTTAAAACCCCTTTCTCATACTTACAATCTTGCCATAAATCCTCTAACTGTGGAGTTACTGATGAGTGGCCTACAAGCCCAAGAATTTGAACTACATATCACTTACTGTCAAAGTGTCTTCTACTATGATAGGAACCAAAATTGAATCCAAGTAAATTTCCTCAAATAATAGAGGTGTTAGTCATACTATTATAGACCAGAGAACTCAACTTAATTGGGAAAGTTGTCTCCCAATCCTCTTGTGGTAGATTATCCTTAACAATAGAGAATAGTTGCCTGCAAATATTAGCTAAGACAAAGCAATTAAGAGCATATCGAGGAAGTTTTATAGGTTCCTCTTTGAATCCACCTATTCTTAAGTAAGTGAACCTGGGAAACTATATAAAATAACTTCCATATTGTTGAACTAACCTTTGAGCTTTGGGAGACAACCTAGGCATTGGTGTTTTCTTCAAAACCATATGCACATTTTCTATTAACACATCATGAACCTTCCTAAAGTTCTCTAGTGCTTTATCTCTTTGCAGTAGAGGGCAATATTGGTACACAGTTATTTCTTCACTCCAAATGCCGTGAGGAAGAGGGGTAAGGTCACAAACACATGCAATACAATAAGTCAAATAGGAAGCCATATAGAAATTTTCCCTAGACTCTTTGGCATCCTTAAGCTGCGTCCTTAGGGAACTAGCAATAATCTCCACCTAGTCCATCCATTGTTCTCCCTTCAAGATAATTTCTATATATCTGTACGTCCATTCCTCAAAGAGGAGAACATCAGCAAAATTGTTGACTCTATGCAATAACATGACAAGGTTGTGGATATGAGGCTTAAGGTGATCTTTAGTGATAAATTTGGGTAGCCTAAAACATTCGCCATACATGGTCTTAGTTCATTTCATAGCCAGGGTATCGCAAAATTGGTTTGGAGTTTCTTGATATTCGGCATGGGCTTGAACAAGGCAGAATGTGGAAAAACTACCCTCAGGAAGATGTAATACATAAGAAATAGTGTCTCTTGAAATTGAGATTATCATTTCACCATCTTTTCTTACAATACATTTTCTCCTAACATCATAGTGTTCAATATACATTTGGAGCAACTTAGGACTGAAAAGAGATGGGGGAAAAGTCACAGCTTCAAGTAGTCCACTAGTTAGAACCTCCATGCACCCTTTCAATTTATTAGCATACTCAAGGAAATTTTCTTGCAAATTCTCTACCTTAAAACCCCCTAAATTCATATCACTTATGATAGGCTTTCTACATTCTAGACTTGAAACATTGCCAAAGAAATGCAAAACATACTTCATCCTTAATCAAAATAGTAAGGCTTCAAACTAATTTTCTTGAAAAACATAGAGATCACAAAACAAAAACAAGGATGTCTATGTTTCTCACCTATAATTTTTTGAAAAACAATGATTTTCCCTTCCTTCCTTAATACTTTCTTCTCCAAACTCCCAACTCTTCACACGATAAACAAAAAAAAAAAAAGTTGATCTCTTTTTGAGAAGGAAAAATAATTACGTACAGAAGTACAAGCTCATTATTAGGCATTAATGAAAAATCACTCCTTGTTAAAGATCACATGTTTGAAAGCCTTGTGATATAACCATTTCATTTAATAATTCCCCTTTTTGGCTATACTAATGATGATTAGCTTTATCACAACATCCAATCTCTTTTTCGGCCATAGATTTTCCACATTTTCTCATAATGATGATTTTGCACTAGGAATAAAAACATCCTTTAAATCATAACTCTCTAACATAACCATCAATGCCTTGCAAAATGATGGGGCATTGTACACCATAACCCAATTTCACCAAGATGACTCTATCATTGAATGACTTTGAACTACTTTGAACCAAGGTTCAAAGTGGTTCAAAGTGATTTAGAAGAACACTTTGTCAGATGGGCACACACTTCCTGCAAGAAAAATCATTAGTGTAAAACCTTTGGTTGAACTACTTTGAACTACTTTGAACTAAGGTTCAAAGTGGTTCAAAGTGGTTCAAAAGAAGGGACTATGATAGGAGGCTTTCAGGGCTTACACAACACTTCAGACGATGATGAATACATGGAGTGATGAAGGAAAGACTTCAAAAATCCAAGGAAAAAGTTTTAAAATATGGTGACTCATGGAAAACTAACACTCTGTCATATAGATCTTTTGGTAATGAGTTTGCAATCTCAATAAGAGTTTGTTTGAATGTTGCCATGATGGCATATATTGAATTCTCTACTTGGTTCATCTCAATTTTTCCAAGTTTATTAAACTCAATATGTGTGAAACTAGATAATTTAGCATTATTCTTTATGTTTTCACACATACTGCCTAAATCTTAGGAGCGACTGTGACTTACCACTTTGAATTGGTTGTTGTCATCAGATTCAGCTGGAGCTATATACTTTCTCCTTGGTCTCTTCTTAGATTATTTTTCTTTACTAGCTGATCTAACCCTCTTTTCTTTTGGCTTTTCTGCTTCTTGAGCCTTTTTAGTAGTAGGGCTTGTGCTTTCTCTAGTACTAGGAACTGTAGGCTTAGGTTGTGTGGGTTTTGCAACCTTCTTTTTCTTTCTCACTATTGGAGTCTTGAATTTTCTCTTCTTTTTCTCAATGGCCATAGGTGCTTCACTAGCTTCTAGAAGTAATCAACAACAGGGACGAACTTATCCTCCAACACAAAGTGGTCACAATGGTTCTAACTCTATGAACTATCATATTGCTCAGCACAACAAGAGAAATCAAAACACTCAACCTGCATAGAGAAACTAGTCTTATGCTAGTGGGGGTAGTGTTCAGTAGTCTAGTGCACCTAGAGTGCAAAGGAGTTTCAACAAAAATTGTTTCTCATGTGGACAACATGGACACAAGTCATCCCATTGCCCTCAATGGAAATCACAATTCTTAGATCAAAGACCTGTAGCTTTGAAACCTACGATTAGAGACATGAGTAGGTTGCAAAAAGTTTTCTCAATGGAGTCATATCCTCCTATAGGGGGAAAGGGTCCAATGGGACCCACACAACAAGTTCTTTAGTTTTACCATTCTTGTATGCTTCCAAGAGTAAGCCTAACTTTGGGGGGGGGGGGTGGATGTAATGTCTACCCCTAGTTTACATTTAGTTATTATTGTCAAACTCTTTTAGGCAAATTTATGTTTATGCTTGATGATTAGTAGCAATGCTTTCTAGATTATTGGATATTATTTTCATACTCAGTTGATTTTATGAGGAGGCTATTTTGGTACTAGTTACTTCATGCATGCATGATTATACTTTGACGATAATTATTTATAGTGATTTCAGTTGTTTGATGATGTTAGTTAGATGGATTAATTGTACATGTTTTATATGGATTCTTACCCCATACTGCATGTGTATGGTGTGCATGTATGTTTTCTTTATGTGTGATGTTTCTGATGTCGTTAAGGAAGGGAATCATAGTCACCTGCTAGTCGAGATCTACATGATATACCACTTCCTCCCATTGCTTTTTTAGTTTAGAATATATGTGTTTGTACACACATGGATTTTATGCAGACTGCAGGTACCAAGTATTGACTTCCCTAAATTGCTAGGATGAGCATACCCTATCGCAATATCTCAATGGTAAGAGAGGGGAGATAAATTCTTAAGTCCAAATCCTAACCTTTAAACCAATTGTCTTAGAAAATTAGGACAAGTATCTAAAATGATTACCCTTCTGAATTCATCATATGAGGTAAATTTGAGAGTATAACCCTCGAGTTTGATCTTGTATGTGGTATTTTATGATGGGTTTTCATATTTTTTCTTGTAGGTCTGTTGGTGATTTTTCTTTTAATTAAGTCAAATTAAAAGATTAATTAATGATTTAATTTAATGAAAAATTATTATGATATTTTCAATATTTAATTATATTTAATTAATTTGGAAATTAATTAAATTAAAAAAATTAAATTCAAAGAGAAATTTATAGTATAATATTAGAGCGTAATAACATTTATTTAATTTAATAATAATATATTTAGGAGATCATTTTTAAATAAATGCTAAATATTATTATTACTTAAGTTAATAAATATTTTATCAAAAATGCTTCAAAAATTAATTAAAGAGTGAAAGAGAAATTAATTTATAAAAGATATTTTAAATTGCACAAAGTATGCATGAATATTCAAAAAAGTTAATAAAGAGTTAAAAGATTCTAATCAATGAGTTCCCTAGCATGATCGCACAATCAGTGCCCCAATTTTATGGAAGAACTCCATATCAGAAATTGAGAGTTCTTTTCGCAAGGACTAGGATTTTTGGAGAAGGGATTTTTAAGAGAGAAGGTTTTGAGAGAAGATAATTCTCTCACAATCTTTGGGTGATTGCTTATTAGCATCAAAACCAGGTAGAACCTCATGTCTTGTTCACCCAGTGAATTATGTGATATAATATTCTTGTCTACATCGTGTTTGATAATCTATGTTTCTAAATTTTTGTTGTGATAAATCTTTCAATCTCTCATTGTGAATTACTATTATTCATATGAATTCTTCTATATATGAGGATTGAAAATTAGGAAACCCTCGTTCCATTAATTGAATAATTGTTAATTGATCAAAGTTAGTTTTGAAAAGAAATCAATCTTAAATTGAAAATTTGACCAGTTGATCTGGGTTTTCCTATCAGACTGAATTTGTTATGTTTATAAAACTAGCGCTTGCACATTTGGAAAGTGTAGGCATTAAGCCAATAGTTATTTATACTTTTGATGATGCTCTTGCCTCTAGATTATAGTAGTATATTAAGTATGTCATAAAATTTTGTGGAAAATAATGTCCTTACAACGTAGTTGTAAATAGTTATTTTTCTTTGCTTCTCCTCTTCCAACATGACCCTTTTTTTTTACAATGGTGAGCCATACATAGTCAACCAAGAAAAAATTATCTCTAGCTACTTTTTCAATGTGATCCATATAGTTGCAATGGTGAGTAAGATGCAAAAACTCAATAGGAAAAAAACACATTTTGAGGACCTATACAAATTGTCTTTCCCACTATTAGACAAGTAGTTCAACCATCTCTTCTACTATGATCTTCCCCAAAATTGAAAAGTTTAAGACCATTTGATTTACCAGATCCAACTCATTCATAGATCAATAAACTCCTCTTCAACAAATTGTCGTTCCCACTATTAAACAAGTAGTTCAACCATCTCTTATATAATGATCCTCCACAAAATTGAAAAGTTGAAGACCCTTTGATTTACCAGATCCAACTCATTCATAGATCAATAAACTCCTATTCTTCTTATAATATTTCGTTTTTCCCTATCCTTGATCTTATCCTCTAAAACATTTCATTTATCTAGTAATTTCTTCTATTGAGAAGCTCACTATAGGCCAGTAAGTTTTCGTGTGACATTATCAAACAATAACTAATTTTTGTATTAAATGGTATATGAATGAACTATGTATATTTAATAAAAATATCAACTGCAAAATATGTGAATAAATGAATAATTTAAAACATAAAATTTCTTCTTAATTTTGTATAATATTAATCTTTAAATAGAAATTAAAAATACTAATACAATAAAAAACTAAAAATTCCTAATATTTTTAATTTTTTAAAATTTAATACATTATATTATCTTAACATATAATATAGCTTACATTTATATTAACACTTATTATTACTATTTATAAAATTCATAAAATTATGATGTACATATAGCTAACATTTTATCAAAGTCGTCAAAGCATATTTCTTTTCAATCTTAATTCTTGTATAACAACTCTTGTTATACGTTACATCTCATTTTAGATTCATAATTATTATTTTCATATGAAAAAACATTATTAAATCAATTTTATTATTATATTGAAAAGAAAACTATATTTTTGGAGAATTTAGAATTTAATTATTTTTATCATATAGAGGAAATGATGAAATATCATTTCAAAGAGATAATGTATATGTACTTAAGTCAACTATATTAAATTTCAAAATGACTCTAATCATACTAAACATATCTCTAGTACAATTTCTTCAATCCATCCCACTATTTCTTAAAAAATATCAATGGCTTTCCAAAGAAAAAATAGGGCACGAGAAGAGAAGGAGAAGATTAAAAAAGCATATATTGTTTAATGGGCATAGTAAAAGTGCTAACCTAGATAAATAGGAGAATTATCAATTTCTAATATCTTAATTTTCCTCTTTTCTTAGCAATGTCCAATGTTTAATGGTTTAAGTTGGTATGGTGTTTTTATTTATCACAAAGTAATGTTTTTGTTGAATATCTTATATCTTATGCAATCAATATCTATTAATAATCATACTACTATGTATGTAGCTACTACTTCAACAAAGATGAATAATATTTTCACATCAATGCCTAGAACTGATTCATAACTCTCTTGCTCTTACATGTCACAAATTAGGAAGCGGCAATTGCTCCAAAAATTATCTCCCTAGAGTGCTTTCTATTCCTTTGGTGTCATCACTTTCTCCTACTATATCCTTTATGAATATTGCAATTAAATAACACAAGGAGAGTACAATAGATTGTCTTATCTATTCATCTGGTGATTCTCCTATGTGTGTTGAAGAATACAATCCTTTCCACTGTGTATTGATTTGGCTAAACTATATGCTAAGTGTTTCAATCTCCGTAAAATTGTTTTGTTCAATCCCCAATAGAATGAGATTAGTTATCATTTTATATTGTGCCAATGAAAGGTTACATTTTTTTTTTTGAAAGATGCAACACTATGTTATTCGCCTTTGTTTGATACATTGACATTCTTGGTAGTTAGTGGTGATAACTATATTTGACTATGCAATTCATACAAGGAAGGTATGTAAACATATTACTTTTAAATAACATAAATATTTCTCATTTTGAATGTTGACTATGCTACAAATAATTGATTTGTAGTTTAACTTAATTGCATCAATTTTCTACCACTTTCTGTTACTCACTGTTTGCCAAATCGATCTCCAGTCACCACTAGGAAGATCATCAGTCTATGCTTTCTCGGGTCTTGTATTATCTAGCCTCACCTTATTTGATATCTGATATATGTTAAGCTAATCTTTAGTTACTCTTAAATTATTTTGTATTGTTAATCCATCTCCACATTTTGTTATCTTATTATATTTTCGTCCCCAACAAAGCAACCACTAAAGCAAAGTGCAACAATAGCTCTCTCTTTTTGGCGCCTGACGAATGTCACAACTTTTTGACTAAAGTTCCATAGGAAATAAGCCTATCAGCTTATATATATATATATATATATATATATATATATATTGAAGGGGGCCTTGTTTTGAAAACAATTTATAAATTTTATTTTTATAAAACAAAAAAATATATAAATTAAAAAATTTGGAGGGAGGCAGGGCCACCAAATCTCCACCTTCCTTTATTTCCCCTACCTGCGACCATTGGTACTATCTATGTGCATAGACTGTACTAATGCATGTAGCAACAGTAGTTAATATTACTGCTTGTGGCAACAATTAGTCTATGGTCGCACGACAGTAGCCTTTGAAGGTCAGCCATGCAGGCCTTAAACACATTATTATATGCGTTAGTTTTTTTTTTCTAAATTGTTTATAGATTATATTAAATTATATTTTATTTAGTTTCAATTATTATTTATTAATTTTTTTTATTAATAGTTTTATTATTATTTATTAATTTAATTAAGGATTAATGATTAGTAATATAATTTGTTTTATCAATTATTAATTAATTAAATTAAATTTAGTTTAATTAAGTTTAATTAATAATTATTATTATACAATAAAGTTTTAAATTTATTTTATTATTATTATTAATGATTTTGATTTTTAATAAAATTGTAATTATTTTATTAGATAATTGATAATTATTATTTTACTATTTTAATAATTTAATAAATAATTATCTTTAAATTATTTTAGAATGTTTAATTGTAATCAGATAAGGGCAATTGTGCTTTATGTTCAAGAACAAGAAATGGGTTAAGTTGTCAGGGTAAAATGTTAACCTCATATATTTGAAAACTTACATTGAAACAAAAACTTAAACCTTACCGTTAACTCAAATTATGTTTTCAAAATCAAACCAAACTATGAAACTACACTACTAACTATATGTTGTCTTATATTTTGGATTTGGATTTACTAGAGTGTTGACCAGTCTTAGAACATCTACTAGAGGCTTAGGAGTTCTATGTTTGTGATGTCATGATGATGTCTTGAACTTGATCTTTTTAAATTCAACCATGGTAATGTGTCTAGTATGCTTTATGATGAGTTTGGATCTGTTGTTCATTATTTCTTTTCATGTTCTTGTGTGATAATGTGAGGAATGGTATGGCATATTTGACTTAACCTTTGAGTCTTCAATCAATCATTTTTGGGATGCTTTCCGATTGCTTGTAAAGAACTGGGGTGTTATTGTGAATTGTCTTTTGATTCTTTCTAGTCACTTGTGTAGGATTGAGGTGAAAACTATGATTCTTTGAGTTGTACTTTTATGAGCTTAGCATAAGTTATCTATATGTAATATCAGGAAGTGGCTTGCAATGGAAGCTAGGGCCCAAAGTGGCTGCATTGTAGGTTATTTAATAAGTGAAAACACTACAGTAAATGAGAGTAAAATGAACCTAATAAGAGTCTTTGTCTTTCCTCACCCATGCCTCAAGTGCTAGTATAGACTAGAATGGGAGTAGAGAGGACACTTAGTTGTGACCATGCATTGTTAGTATGCCTCGTCAATACAAAAGGATACTAGTGTTGCATAGAGTCACTAGGGGGTCAGGGTCAAGTTAGATTGTCAAGGTAACTCTAGAGTTGATTCATGCAATGAAACTTTCCCTCTTGCATAGTAGATTCCCTACATGTCTTTGTTTTCCTCTGGGTCTAGATGTCATTTTATCTTGGAATCCTTCGAGTTAGATTACTTTTAGGGTTTTCCTTGACATAGATATTACTTTGATTTTTGGGATTGATACCCTATTTGGGACTTGAGACTATCTCCTCAACATGATGGGAGTGGACCTTTTTGGGTTACCATGAGGTCACGTGGTAGTGCTTTTTACTTTTAACATTGAGATCCATCCATTGATGTCATGGCTTAAGTTGCTTGTTCTGCATTTCCTTTCATTCTGTCTTTATGTATTATGATGGGTGGTTATATATATGTGATGTATTATTTTACTTATTTTATTGTACTTTGTATCATGGATCTAAAAGGGATGATGTAATCTTTTTGATAAATGCATATTATTTTAGCCTTTCATACCCTGTGACATGTACAGTGGATGATTGTGCATTTTGAATTTATTGCCAAGTGGCATTCAGAACAAATGTATATTATTTAAATGGACTGGACTTGTAGTTATTCTTTCATGTGGATGTGTTATTTAGATTTAGTATTATTTAAATTTAAATGTGACTCAACACTTTAGGATCCTTAAGGAATGCAATCTGTTATGTTTGCTTATGTATGATTGTATGTTATTGCTTCTGCTACTCTATGATTGTTGTATATGTTATTCTTTTAAAAAAAATGTTTGGATCCCTTGGAGAGGCATTAAACCTTGAGTAATGGCCAATGGTGCTTGGGTAGGTACATCTTCACCTTCTTCATCATCGTCATCTTCTTCTTCTACTCCCTCATAAAAAATTTCCTTGAGTTTCTTGACCATTTTATTCTTCTTTCTCATAACTATGGTAGTCTTTAAATCCATTATAATTTTAATGTAGCCACATGATACTTTCCAAAGGCTGTAGTCTTCTTATCTATTTCTTCTATAAGTAATGTTGTAATATCTACAGAGGCTTCATCCACATTAATTGCATAGCCTAGCAGTCTTAGCCATCTCACTCTTGAAACTACAGCCTGTACATATGTGAAATCAGTGTCAACTAGAAAGAAAACATCATTGAAATTTTTATCAACTAGTGAAACTATTATCCTTAATATTTTCTTCATTGACTACTTAAAATCTTCAAAGTAGCTAGTCATTATAGACTCAAAATTTTCTCCAAGTTGCTTAATAAATTCACCTATTTGCACTACAATAGATCTATTTTTCTTCCATAAAACTTTACCAAAAGTAGGAAATGTATTATGTACATAGAAGAATATACATACAATAATTGAACTAAAATTTGCATTGCACACTTTTTCTCTTCCTCATTGCTCCCAAATTTTCTGTCAACTATTGCAACTAAAACTCAGTAAGGTCATAAGTATGACCCTTCTTAACTATCTTCTAGCCCATGTTAAAAAAAAATACAAGGTACACAGTTGAGCTTGCTATATTGATAGAATTTGTGTGCTATAATCCTTACTATAAAAGCAATTAGGGGATCTGAGATAGTGTCAATTTTCATTCCTCTTTTGTTACACATTGCCCTTATATTCTTCTTAGTAACTTATTTTGCTTCATTCCTCATGGTTTTAGGTCAGTCTAGGGTTGGATACCCTATTACTATGTGTACAATATTCTTTGTGATCTTCATTAGTCTATTTTCTAACCATATATAATTTTCATGAATTCTTCTCAGAACTTTCTTAATTTATTATGTTTTGAAGACATCGGGGAAATCTAGGGCATGGGTTACCCTTTTCTCTCTACAATTTTGAATACTCCATTTTCACATAGTTTCCCATTAGTTTCTCTAATCTTCATGTCACCTATGCTACTCACCTTTCATATGTAGCAACATCTCGCATCGTGAATCATTAAAGCTTGTGGTGGTATTATCGATAATACACCAGATGAATCTTGTTTGTAAGCAATATCAGGAATAGCTCTAAAGTTTGATTTTTTGATCTCATTGCTTATAAATTGTACATTCAAAACTTTCTTACCCTCATTAACCTTAGTATATGAAGAACTAGATGCCATTATAAAAACCTAGGGTTTGCAAAAATTCAAAAAGCGTAGCTTGGCACATGATAAATACCTTTGTAAATTTGCTAAGATGGTGTCAAGCAACTATTGTATACTATTTGAAAATTCTTGGAATGATCTCTTCAATTAGCCTTTAGCTCTTGGTGCTCTTCTTCAAATTTGAATGATCTCAAATGAGTATAAATTGATCATATAGCCCTTAAAAGCTCACATTTAATGCTTAGTACTTACATAGTTCTAAGCTTGGCTTGAATAGAAATTTCAACTCACTCAACTTCCATGCAGTTTCCTTTATGCTTGGAAATTACTATGAGCTCAGTCAGCACTGTCATCTTGTAATAGCTCAACATCAACTAACATTTCACTCAATAGCTAAAGTGAAACTTTTCATGCTCAACAGTAACATGAAAACTAACAAAATTTAAAGATTTCTTCTAGATTAGTAACAACACTTTGCATCTTTTTTCATGTAAATATAATCTTTGTAGAACTACATCCTTGGAACTAATCTATAGTATGTCTTTTAAATATTAGTCCCACACACACCTCTTGATTGCTTAATTGGAGGTGGTGTGATCATTTGACCCATTGGGTGAAGTGACCCCATCTAAACTTGATGTGCTACAATATTCCTTTCTCTTCCATGTTTTTTTATCTCATCTCTGACATTTTCAACATCTGCCTTTCCTTTTCCTTTGTTGAACTCATTGCTCGGTGCCTTTGACCTTGTTGGGAAATTCTTACTTATTTGACCAGTCTTTAAATAGCTAAAACATGTATTTTAACTCAACCATCTTTTGTAGTCACTTCTGAAATGTGTTCTTATGCAATTTTCAGCAATGTGTCCATACTCTTGACAATAGTGACAACTATACCTAGTATTACAATCCAAATTATAAGAGTTTTCATTGTGCTTTACCTTTGGCTGCTTGATTGATGACCATTTAGGCTTGAATCTTCACTTATATTCTCTATGTCCATACTTCTAATAGTTATAGAAATATCCTTCAAATCTTTGTGTGCTTATGGTCTTGGTTCTACATTCATGTGCTTGATGTCCTTATTTATTGTATTTGTGGCAATGACCCGTGAACTTCTGCTTAGGATTTTGATTTTCAGTCTTGCTCCTATAAACATTGGTAGTATGACCTATCTTACCAAAATTATGACATGTAGGTTTAGAGTTCTTATTTTTGTTACTTCTTTCTTCACCACTTTTGGATGATTCTTCTTCTTCAGTACTAGTGTAACCCAATCCATAAGTATTAATGTTGGATCTAGGAGATCTCATAAATTGCTCAAAGTACACTATGGCTTCACTAGGTTTGTTGAAACTTTCAGCAAACTCTTTTTCTTTTTTCAGATCATTTCTAAATTGTTCATTCTACAACTTCAATGTTGTGATCTCAATATCCTTTACATTCAATTCATGATTTTCAATCATCATTTGCTTTAATGTTTCCAATTGCATGTGAGAAACCTTATTTACATCTAATGTTTTCTCTTCTAGTTTATTTTTCAATATCCTCTTGTCTTCTTTAATTGTAACTCTGTTCTCTTTAGCTTTCTTCTTTTGCTTAGTCACCTCACACAACAATACTAATTGGACTTCTTGTTCTCTCTTGAGATTTCTAACCTCTTCAGTTAGGGCTCCATTCTTTTCCATCAGATATATAACTATTGTATCAAATTCACTTGTGTTTCCATTTGCAAATAATTTGGTAGTGTCAATCTCTTGGTAATGTTTGTTATTCTCTTCAATAGCTATTTCCTTCCTTCTCTTCAATGATCACTTTAACACATTTCTTGCTTCATTCAGCTGATGTAGGGCAAGTTATATTTCAATCTTCTAGTTCTCAATAGCCTTTCCCAACTTGTAGACTTCCATCTCCAAGATCTTTCCTCAAAGTTGCAAAGCTTAACGTTTAGAGA
The DNA here is from genome assembly GCA_028749045.1 of Cupressus sempervirens. NCBI lineage: Eukaryota > Viridiplantae > Streptophyta > Pinopsida > Cupressales > Cupressaceae > Cupressus > Cupressus sempervirens. Next base: position 859,137,326 of record CM053793.1, read on the forward strand.
ACCTTTCTCTAATACCAATTGTTGGAAATACAATAGGAAAAGTAAACTCTAAGAGGGGCAGGGAGGGCGGGTGAATCAACACTTAAAATTTCAACCTAAAAGTCATTCACCACACATCCATCTCACAATTTATATAGGTAAACTAAAATACCAAATTAAGCATATACATAGATAGCATGAACATAAACACATTCAACACATGTATGACATGAGATAATTGGTTACCCAAAAACCCTCCAAGGAGAAGGTAAAATTGGGGTGGGGATGACACCCAAAAATCTCCACTACTATAGTAATAAAGTGTATCCAATGAAGGTTACAATTTTTTGATCATGAAACATGATCTACCCTATGAAAGGTTTTCCCTATTAAAGGCTTAGAATATTCTTAGATCTTACCCTATTAAAGGATTTCAACACCCTATTAGAAGTGTGCCTAGTAAAAGGAATTTGACCTACAATGAAGTAAGCACCATGTTAAAGGATTTATAATAGCTTGTTAAGACTACTCTATTACGAGATTAAACCGATTTTCCTATTAGAATGTCTCAGTAATGACCCTTTGGTTAGCACTCTATTTCTTGATGACAAATCACCTCTTTCCTAATGTATACTTGGTCTTTTCTAATTAGATGTATCTCTATTGTCTTCTAATTCCTTTCCTCTATTCTTCTCTAACTAATTGTGCTATGGATCTCAAATCACAACTCCTCAGTCACCATGAATGCTCTGTTTGTACATGCAAACTTCTCTCTTTTCTCCTTACACATTCATAAAATTTTTAGGATTTTTCCTCTTTAAGAAGACCTAGGTGACTTAGGGTTAGGTATGAATCAACAATTGTGATTCACCCATATTGCCACTCAATCCTTACCTTTTTCTAATTGGCTACATGTAATGCATAGGGATTCACAATAAAGATTCACTCTTATCATCTAAGATTGCAAAAAAATCCTTAAGTCATCTCATTACATAGAAGTTTGTGCCATTAGAAACAACTATGTCAAAACTCTATTGCTCAGTACTTGAAGTCCCTGATGCTCGGCATCAACAATAACTTCAATGTTGTAACTCAGCCTCTAAATGTCTTGACATCCATTGATCACTCAGCATCTCAATAACTCAGCACATACTATTTTCTTAGCACTTGAGTGATTCAACATTTACTATTTACTTGGCACATACGAAATATCTCACTCTGCATATACTATCTGACAACTTATGCTTGACATATATTACTTTTTTGGCATGAACTAAGTAAATGACTTAAGTATATTGTCACTCATATGTCAAAACCAATATGAGATTAATAGAATCTATGTTCTTAAAAGATTAGATATGCATGAATTAAGATGCAATGGAATACTTAGAACCTGGAAAAAATCTTTAGTATTCTTAGTTTTCATGTTGTTCTTGAGCATGAAAGATTTCACAGTTACTGTCGAGCGTGAATGGAAATTTAGTTGATGCCAAGCTATGAAGGTATGCTAGTATTGGCCGATTATTCTATGTGAACCAAGTGAAGTGGAAGTCATGTGTAAGCCAGGTGAGTTGGAAGCCCTATATTGATCAAGCTTATAGTTGTGTAAGCATTAAGCATTTATTGAAAAAATTTAAGGGTTATATAGTTATTTCTTGACTCATTTGCATTCATTCCAAATTGAAGAGAGATTAAGAGCATGAAGGAAAATTGAAATAGGAGATTCTTGCATTTGTGAATTGAATTCAACTGCATTTTGACATATTTATCAGGTTGATAAGGTATTCTATTGGTGCCAAGTTTTTCTATTTGATTTTTCATAAACCCTAGGCATCAAAAATGGCAACAAGCTCTTCTGAAAGTGTTAGGAAAGAGGGAAAGGAAGTTTTGAATATGCAATTAATTAGTAATGAGATTAGACAACCACCTTTTTTATCAATACCTAAAATTGCATACAAAGAAGACTCGTCCAGTATGCTATCAATGATACCACCAAAAGTCTTAATGATTTAGGATGTCAGGTGTTATTACTCATACAAAGATGGAATTATAGGTGACATAGAGTTAAGGGAATTCTATAGTCAACTTGGAGATGATGGAGTTTTAAGGGAAGAGAATAAAATCATAGAAAGGAAAGGCCCTTGACTTCCCTAATGTGTTCAAGGCTAAATGGATCAAGATTGTACTCAGTAGAATACATGACAACTTCATATGGCTAGAAGATGGACCCATTAAGATCACTAAAAATATTGCTATTTGAGTGTTAGGGTATCCTACCCTTGACCAACCAAAGAGCATGTGAAGTGAATTAAAAGAGGTAATTAAGAAGAACACATGTGCAATATAGAATAATAGGGGGATGTCAATAGATTATATCTAAGACCTCATAATTTATTTTGTTGTGAGAGTGATAGTTCACAAGTTATTTCAATCTGGAAGATTGACTAGTGTGTCCTGCATGACTATAGATTTGGGATACAAAATAGTAAAGAGAGATCACACCTATGACCTTGCCGAGTTGCAACTTCAAAAATTATCTAAAAACTTGAAGGTCATAAGGAAAACCAAGAGTGCATCTTGAAAATTTGGCTCTTTATTAGTTTGCATATTCTTTTATGTGCAAAACACATTTCCTTCATTTGGTAAAGTTAATGGGAAGACCGATAGGTCTATTGTAGTTCATATTGGAGAATACATAGAGCAACTTGGAGATAACTTTGAGTCAATGATCACAAGTTATTTTGAAGACTTTAAGAAGTCTATGAAGCAAAGACTAAGGATTCTAGGGTCACTAGTTGAAAGACATTATGATGATGTATTCTTTCTAGTTGATGTTGATTATATATATGTGCAGGCAGTCCTACCTAGGGTCAAATGGATTAAGCCCTTGCCATATGAGATAAATATTGACAAGGAATCTACAACTATTATAGCTCAATTATCAGAGGAAATAGATAAAAGTGCCACCTCATTTGGGAATTATGAGGAAGCCAAGTCCATAATTACAATTGATTTGAAGATAGCATCTATAGTAAGAAAGAAGAACAAAATTGTTAAGAAGCTAAAGGAGAGATTTGGCAAAGGGGGAGATGAAGAAGAAGAAGATGAAGATGAAGAAGAGGAAGAAATATCCCAAGCCCCTTTGGAAATTACTCATGGAAAAGGAGAAGATGAGGGAGCTCATGAAGAAGGTGTCGAGGGAGAAGAAGTCAATGAAGCACCCAAGCCTACTGAAAAGAAAAGAAAGGCTAATGAACCTAAAGTGGAGAAACTCACTAAGAAGGTTGTGAAACTATCACAATAGAAGCTAGTAGTTCCTATTACTAGAGCTAATATAAAGGCACCGACTAACAAAGTCAAGATTACTGAGAAACCTAAAGATAAAAGGACTATTTCTTCAGCAAAGCTAAGACAACCAATGAAGAAGACATATGAAAGGAGAGAATATGTAGCTCCAGTTGAGTCAGATGAGGAGAAGACTGAATTTGATGACATGAGACAATTCAAGATGGTAAACCACAACCCTTCCTTGATTTAGATAATTTGTGTGACAATATAAAATCAAATGCAGATTTTTTTGGTTTTGCACATATAGATTTTGATAAGATAAGTAAAGTTGAACAAAATACTATAGAAGAATCCATGTATGTGATGATGGCTACATTCAAATCAACTCCTATAGAGATTTCCAAATCTTTTTTCTTGTCAATTGAATTGATTACTTTCCTTATTCTGTACTTATTCTATAAAAAAAGGAGTCGTATGAGGTGAAATTCTCATGTACGATTTTGAAGCGGAGATCATTTCAATTGAATGAACGACCGTAATGAATGTCAGCTCAATCCGAAGGGGAATATGCGGAAGCTTTACAAAATTATTATGAAGCCATGCGACCAGAAATTGACCCCTATGACCGAAGTTATATATTGTATAATATAGGTCTTATCCACACAAGTAATGGGGAACATACTAAGGCTTTAGAATATTATTTACAGGCATTAGAATGAAACCCGTCTTTACCACAAGCTCTTAATAACACGGCCTTGATCTGTCATTACGTGCGGCTATCTGTACTATAGAATGAATTCGTTTAGTACGAAAAAAAAAGAGGCTTTCTACATATGCACCATCCAAAACAACAGTTTTTTATCAGCTGTAGTCAAAAGAATACCCCTCATAGGAGCCCAAATATGAATGGGTAAATATAGCCTGGATAGTCCATGGATAAAATAAAATCAATTCAATTGATGGAGAAAGCACCATAAAGATCAATTATTGAAAGTTCGGGCTGATACGATCAAATCTGCTCATGGGAAAAAATAAGGAATCTATTTATGTAGTAGAGTTGATTTACTAGGTTATTGAGCAGCGGTGTAGCATCAGATCCTAAAGACGTGAAGTAATACTTTCCTGGTAGGAAAGTATTACTTCAAAAATTTCTATAGAGAACATAGATAGTTACCTCTTAAAAAGATTTTTATCTGGATAATCTGAAGTAGACCTCTTTATTTCTAATACTTCATCTTTTTATGGTGGGAGAAAAGAGAAAACCTAATCATTTATCGAAAGTGAAGTTTGAAACTCATGTCATTGACCCATTCTGTTCTTTTGATTAAGCTGAATGTATTTACCTACCCTATTTTGGAAGTTTGGGTACAAGACTAAAGAATAGTTAATTGAGCCGTATGAGGTAGGAAACTCTCAAGTACGGTTCTAAGGGAAGAAAATTTTTAGAAGTTACTCTATCCCGACCGAGGAGAACAGGCCATTCAACAGGGAGATCCTGAAATTGCGGAAGCTTGGTTTGATCAAGCTGCTGAATATTGGAAGCAAGCTATAGCACTTGCTCCAAGCAATTATATCGAAGCACAAAATCGGTTAAAGATTACAGGACATTTTCAAGAATGAAAATCTCCCGATTCCTATAGTCAAGATGATGAAATTTACCATGCTATTCGAACGAATTAGCTTCTCTTATTGCATAATCATTATGAAAAAATACAAAATAGAACAAAGAATACAATCTATGGATTGTTAAAAAAATCCTTTTAATATGAGTCAATATTGTCCATAAATAGAATTTATGAAATATAGAGCTTTCCATATACTGAACAAGAAGATTGAGAATGTGGTGATCAAGAGTACACAAACTTGGAAAATAATCTATGGGTCATCCACTCCTATAATAACAGAGAAAGGTGAGAAAGCATTGCAAGAACCTAAGTAAGTAACTGAGACTGCTCAAGATGAGTTAGTCAAGGATGGTCATGTGGAAGGCACTAAGGAAATAGTAGGAGAAGATGCCATAGCTAAGGAGGAGTAGCAAGATGATCAAAGTGTACCTAAGGTACAAGTCTGAGTGTGAATCATCCACATGAAGACCAAGTAAGTCAATAGGACTTAGTGAAAATCAAGGATGTTTGTGACAATTCTAATCAAAACATCAATTCTTTAATAGATGATGATTTGAAGAAGATATTGAAGAGTTCCACCATGGTAGCTAATTTATGCTTAAATCTTGTATTGGTGAGAACTGATGAAATCGTAATAGAAGATATGGCAGTAGCAGGGGAGAAGAAAACTAACACATCTAGTGTGCCCCCAGAGGTATCAACTACAAAAACTTAGAGTGCAAGCCCTAAACAACAAGGTGTTGTTACAACACTAGTTGCATTACCTCTTATTCCATTCATTTCTCACAAGCAAGCCTTAATTACAATTGAGAAGGATGGAAAAAAAATCAAATTAGGTCAGGAAGCAAGTCCTACACCTACACTATAGACACAAGGTGAAGAGAAGAAAGAGGATAGTCAGATTGACAAGCCTAAAGAATTGAAGGTGACTACTACTCTAGAGGAACAAATTTCTATCCAAACTTTGTTACCTTACTAGTTTTTGTGACTCCTACCAGTAGTCAGGTTCTTTAAAGGCCGAGCACTCAAGCCACACTATTGCAGATATCTAGGCCATGTGTAGAGACATATAGAAGCTCATAAGACACATCATATGGAGACATAAGTCTTGATGAGATGATTGAACTTCCAAAGTTTGATCTTATGATAATCACCATTGAGCAGATGAGTATTCTATAGGAAGCTCTTCATAAGTAGAATCAATTGCTTCATGATATTAAAGACATATTTCTTGATGCTTTTGGTCTCCCAGCTACCAATGAATATAAACCAATTATTGAGAAACTGGTAAATATTATTGACAAGATAAATGATGATCACTTGGACTCAAATACTAAACCATTAGAGTGGTCAAAAAAGAAATTTTAGACAAAATTCCTTGAAAAGATATCTAGTGTCATTGCACTATGATGGGTTGAGCTAGAAACCAAGATAAAGGATGTGAAAAAGGTGTTCAAGAAAATTTTCTATCTTTACACCAAGTTTTGTGATGTAAATATTTTCACACAAGAAATATAGAGGCATGTTGACCAACTAGAGGGAGATCTAATGACTGTAGGTAATATCTTACAACTATCTGCTAGTCAAAGTCAGTCACATTTTTAGAGAACGTTATCCACTCAAGTTAGGGTTTCCCAGCTCAGATAACAAGATGCAAATGTTTGAGCTACCTTGATCAGCATCCAATCCATGTTGACCCCACACATGGAAGTGTTACACAAGGAACTAGCCTTTGCAGAAACATTGATGAAGAGAGATTATCATCTTTCCACTTATGAAGGCCTAGTTAACCTTGTTACAAAGCTAGATATCTAGTATTAATTTCTAGAGGTAGTGTGGAACAATTGGGATGCAACATTAAAGATCATCATGGAGGTCCACAAAAGAATTTTGGACAAAAACACTCTTAGTGTACAACCCAAATGACATAAATGTCAAAAAAGGGGGAATGAAGATGATAAGGGGAACATAGTTTTGAGATTAAAAAAAGGGACAAAAATAGTACAACACACTTACTCATCAAGAGTTAAACATAATTCAAATAAAACATAGAATACTCAACTTAGGGGGAGTTATAAATTTTTGGAGAGGTATGTCAATTAATTCGTTAGTTGTGCAAAATTTTGAGATTTTGAAATTTTGTATAAGATACAGATTATCTAAGTTATGCACATAAGTTAGGTTGTATATGCATGACAAAGTGTTTTTCCCCTCATGTTAAAGGGGGAGATTTTTTATCTCATTTTGGTTTTGACAAGGCACTGACAAAACACTAAGTCATTACTTAATAAAACTTTGTATGTGCTGAGTAAGTAATGTATGTTGAGCAATATACACAGTTAGTGTCAAGCACGAGTATTGCTGAGAAGATGGTACATGTCAAGTCACTCAAGTGCCAAGAAAGAAATATATGTTGAGTGATTCATATGCCAAGTAAAACAGTGGATGCCAAGTCATTTAGGAACTGAGTTACAACATTAAGGTAATAGTGAATGTCGAGCATTAGAGCTTTCGAGTGTCAAGTAAATAGTTTTGGACATAGTTGTTTGTAATGGCACAAAATCCTATTTAAACCATTTTTGGTCCAACTTAAGGATTATTTTGCAATTATAGAAGATATATATGAAGGTATATTGAGAATCCCTATGTAGTGCATACAACCAATCAGATTAAGGGATGTTCTAAGTAAAAAAAAGGGTGAATCACAATCATTGATTCCTACCTAACCCTAACTCACCTAAGTCTTCTTAAGGAAAGAAAGCCCTAAATATTTTGTGTGTGTGGATGAGAAGAGAAGGGTGAATGCTAAGTACAAAGAGAGCATTTATGGTGACTAAGTGGTGCAGGAACACCTAAGAAGACAAGAATACTAGGATAGAGTTCATAATATGATCAATTTTATTTTATTTTGGTCATTTATGATATATTAGTCATGATTTTAAGTATGTAATGGTTGGAGAAGCATAAATAAGAAGTGGAATAAAGAGAAGGTTGTGTTTGTGAGTTTTATGACAATTTTTTTGTGTAAATTTCCAGAAATCTGACTTTTATTTCTATTGGTTCAAATTCATATGAAAAGATATAGATCTCCAACTTATATTTTTAGAAATTAATTTCAGTTATCATTCTTTTGGTTTTGGTTTGATTGAATTATAGTCAGTTTTTCATAAGTTATGGCCAATTTGGTGATTGCAGGTCTGAATTTGTCCTAGAGTTAGCAGTTTTAGGAAAAGTTTAATAACTTTTATTCCAGCTATCATTTTGAGATATAAATTGGAGAAAACATGTTTAACTCATCCATAATCCATATCATTAAAAAATTTGTGATATATTTTCATTTGTAAAATTTATGAGCAAATATTGGAAGTGTTTTAATATTGTCTAGCTCAATAATTTGGTTGAAAATGTCCATTATTAAAGACTCTTGAGTTTTAATCCCAAAAGAGAAGTCTGAAAGGTGTACCTCTGCATTACTAAGAAGGTTGTGAGAGATATGAATTGCAGAATTAGTTAGAGAGATCATAGAAGAGTAGTTAAAGGAGAGAAGAGATACATCAAATCAAGAGAATCAAGTATACACTAGGAAAGAGGAGATCTGATATCTAGCACAGAGGTGATAACTGAAGGATCAAGGCTAAAAAATTCTAATTGGTGAATAAATGAAAATATCTTAACTAATTAGTCCTAATAGGCTTTTGTAAATCCTTTAATAGGGTACTTACTTTATTGTAAGTTAAAATCCTCTAATAAGAAATGTTTTTAGTAGGGTGTTCAAATCCTTTAATAGGGTAAGATTTAACAGTCTTTGTAAGCCTTTAACAAGACAAACCTTTCACAGGGAAGATCATAGTTTATGATTAAACTTATTGCAACCTTCATTAGATACACTTTACAACTTCAGTAGTGAATATTTTTGAGTGTCATCCCCACTCCAATTTTACCTTCTCATTGGAGGGTTTTTAGGTAACAAATTTATCATTTCATGTGTTATTTGTCTCATGCTATTGATGGACATGTGTATCTAGCTATTTCAATTTACATGCAAATAATGAGATGGATATGTGGTGAATGTTTTTATGGTTAAAATTTTGAAGTGTTGATTCACCCACCACCCCATCCACCCCCCCGCCCCCCTCACTTAGAGTTTACTTTCCCATTATTAATTCCAACATATCAAATAATTTTAAATATAAAGAATTGATGGACTTCAAAATTGTTTCCAACTATGTAAGAGATGTAGAAATCTCAGCTTGTCTCTCTACAAGTTCTTGTAAAAAAAATTGTAACACTTTATGATCCATTCTTCTTTCAGACCATTGTAATAACTTCTCATATGCTCTATGTCATCTATCTGACACACTAGTTGATCCAAAATTGCATGATGAATGTTTACATATGTGATTCCAAATGAATTTGCAAAAATATCTTTGATAGTATGAAGTACTTCTTTTTGCTTCTACTCCCTTCTTAGTTGTTCTTGTTTTTCCTTACAACTCAACGAGATTTGAAATTCTTGCATTTTCTCTAGCATAAGATTATTCAAATCATATGTAGGTAATGTAATTACCTCATTAAGGTTCACTAACTCATCACCTTCTTCATTTGCATGAGTCACATCCTAAGATCTCAAGGGTGTATCACTTGGTAGTGATAGTTGCAATTACTTTCCCTTTTCACTTGATCTCTCATTTGGTTGTTGCACTGGTGTAGATATTGTTGAAGTTGATGAATGATCAACCCCATAACTCCCAAGAATCACCTACATACAAAAACCTATTACAAAAGAGAGAGGCAAAAAGCTATGGAGGCAAGAATTGCCAGATCCATAGGTGAGACATTCTTGATGAGCAGAAAGGAGATTACTATAATCAAAACTGAATTGGTTTTAAATTACAAAGAGTGATCATCCTTATAAAGGAGATCAAAACCCTAAAAAATTCTAACCTAGGTTGCATCAAAATAATTAATAAAATTAATAATTATTAGATGCCTAAAGTTTAGCTTAAGAAACTAGAGTTAATTAGGGAATATCTAATTACTCTAACACCCCCCCTTAAGATAAACATAGGGAGTAGCTAAAAACCTAGAAACTACTACTAAAAGTAGAAATGGGTCTGTTGGAATATTCAAATGTGGAAAGAGTACTTATGGGGGGGGGGGTTGAATTAGAAGTACTAAAATTTGTCCTATAAAACTTCTATGTGGAAATAAATTGCATGCATGTAAATACATTAAGTAAACATGAAACTAACACATGCATCAATAACACATAACACCTGAAATTGGTAACCCATAAACCCTCCAGGAATAAGAAGGTAAAACTGGGGTGGGGATGATACCCAAAAAAATTACTACAGCAATATTGTTTAACCACTTCTGATGGTTTTCCCTGTTAAAGGCTTTACACTGTGTCAATAGACCTGGTTAGAGGATTTACAAACACTTAACATGAAGTGTCACCCTGTTAAAGGATTTAATCACCTATCTCTAGGATCAATGAAATATCTATTAAGCTAACCTATCACCATAGGATTTCCATGCTAATACAATGGCTAGAAAGTATTAGGTAAAATGAACCTGATAGTTTACAATCCTTGATTGCTAAATGCTGGCTCTGTTCTGCTTCGTCTGATCTTGATCCTTTGTGATCTGATATCTTTCACTTCTGAAAATAGTATATCAACCACTCTATATCTTCTCCTCTATATCATCATCTTCATCATCTCCTTCTCTATCATGTCTTCTTTATGAGATATCATATTCCTTATAAAGACATTCAAGGATTTAGGGTTAGGTCTGGATCTACGATCCATATTCAATCTTCATTTCCGCTTAATACTTATCTTTTTCTGATTGGTTGCATGCCTTTATCATTTTTCTTATTAGCTGCATGCAAATTACATAGGAAATATAAAAGATTCGATCTGATCATTAAATCCTTCGAGATTTCCTTATGTCGATTGTAAAGACTGTTTTCATCATAATTTGTGCGATTCCAAACTCTTATGCTGATATCCTAGATTAGTCGGCTCCTGAAATATTTTTGTTTCTCAGCACATGCTGTTCTACTGAGTTACTCGGCACTTACACAAAACTATGTTACTCAGCATCTAAACTTTACTCGACACCTGATCTTCACTTGGCATTTACACTTTACTCGGTACCTACACTTTACTCGGCACCTAAAGATTACTCGGCATCTATTGCACTCGGCACCTATTCTTGATCTTGGTTAAGTGTATTGACACTCAGTTGTCAAATTTATTCTTTAAGCTAACAAGGTCCTGACAACAAGGCCTGATGAGGTACCCAAGAACAATCAAATCTCTGAAAAGAGGAGAAATAGAGAAAACCACATGGGAAAAACTCTACTCCAAAAAGAGATGGAAATAATGCTGAAAAGAAACTAGTGAAGGACTAAAGAAGCCTCCAAACTTGGAAATGTCTTAGAAGATAGGAACAAAAAGATGATCATGAAAAACACCACTGAAGCATGTAGAAGCTGCAAAGCTCTATCAAAAGTAACTTTTGAACTAAAGAACCTCCACTGAAATAGAACCCGACTAGGTAGAGAAGATTGTAATATGCATCAAATCAGGAGGCACACAAAGGCAAACAACTAAATTCAAAAATATAGATGACATGAAAAACCAAAGTCTAAAGAGCTGATCAATCAAACCAAGAAAGCATGAGAAACAATAGAAGACCCCCCCAATGTAGATAAGGGTGAGGTGACAGGCAACTAGAAAAGTGGGCCAAAAGAACTGCATGTCAAGGAACCACGATCAAAATGCACAAAAGAGTACATATGTGTGTATTGAGGTGATCAATCTCAGACATGATATGAGGCTAATTTCATAGAAGGGACACTTACTAGACAAAATAAGATGACAAACAAAGGAAAAACATCAACCCCCCATGGCACTTTATCAAAGTAGTGCATGTACAATAAGGCACAAGATATGGTGAAACCAAGAATACAATAATCTATATGAGTGTCCTTAGATGAATCTACTTGAATCAAAAGGCAAAACAAAGGCAAACAACTGAAACAAAAATATAGATACAGTATGGTACTTTATCTTAGCGTATTTGCAAGAATGCATACAAATGGTGCCTAAATAGACCAAAAGAGACATAAGACTCATACTAAAGATAGTACAAGTCATGATGAATCATTTCAAGCAATGAAATCGAACCCCAAAACTAAAATAGACAAGATATCTACCAGAATATAGAAATGCAGAAGACTAAATACAATGCTCCTAAAGTAGAATCTAGAAAAACAATGAGCATCATTAGAAAGAGATTAGAAAGAACTCTTCAATGATATAAAGAATATCCAAATTGGAGATCAGATGCTCAAGATATGTCCCCCAGAGTGCAAACCTAAACTCCTGACTTTGATAGTAGAAAAAACTATTAAAAAAATCAAAACTAAAAACTAATAGTACAACTGTGATAGGCTTAGAACTAGCTTTTTGGCGATATCTTGTTTACAAAAAATAGAGTTCATATGCCTAAGATATGACCAAAAAAGTGAAGGTAGGTCCAAACAGAGGTTGAGGAGGTGACAAGAAGTGTGATGCAATGCTGACATGGTGTTGATATCAGCAAGTGACAAGTCCAAATTTGATGGTCAAATGGTTGTCGAGGCAAAAAAATGTTAGAAAATGACCCCTATCAAAAAATATATCCAACTGTTGAAAACATAAAGTTGAGAAAAGGGCCAATCCTAGATTAAAAATTGATCACCAATGAGTATATGGCATGTGGAAAAAAGCCACAAGTTTCCTTTTATCCAAATGCTAAAGCTAGAGTAAGGAGGCTTGAATGGGGTTCAATAAAAACTCCATCACCAAGATAGAATCAAGAACTCAAACATGAAGTACATAGTGACTTGCAATCACATGCATGCATTTTCCAAGACCCAAAAAAATGGTGTGGCAACCCACTTAGAAAATAAAAATCCTCCCAAGAAAGGTATTAGTTTTGGTGACGTGGATAAAGCACCATTCAAGGTAGAAGTACTAGTCAAGGGGGTTAAAAAAAACACCACACCACAAAAATACTACCAAGAAATCAAACAATTCACAGTTCAAGTCCAACTCCTACAAAAATTGCCAAGTCTACAAAATTCGGGCACATATTCTGGAATATCCAAAATATGAAGATGCGCATTCTGGATTCGATTGTGTGCCATTTTTTTGCATCAACGTTTCGAATCACACTCTGTGATTCATCATCAGGATATGAATAGCTAGAGGAGAATTTTTTTTTTTTTTTTCTCCTCCAGCTATTCATATCTTGATGATGAATCACAGAGTGTAATTCGAAATGTTGATGCAAAAAAATGGCACACAATCGAATCCAGAATGCGCATCTTCATACTTTATCTGATTGTGGAAATCTATTCTTGTATATCCAAAATATTTGTGCATCGAGTGAGCCCCATGTCCTTGACTGAGTGTGGAGCCTAAAAAATGTTGCATTAACAAAGATCAAAACCCCATGTGAGTGCTGACAACTCCAAACTCACCAAAATGTGGGCGCAGGCACCAAAAGACAAGAAGTCACTCCAAATAAATTCCTTTCATCATAAACTGTGAGTTTCCAAAAAATGGATAGAGATTCAAACTATCAATTACTCTAGAACACAATTAATCATGTGAAAGCTACCAACTGCATCTAGTTTGGAGCCTGAGGTGAGGTCTTGAAGTATCTTAAACCATTCCTAAATAGCACGTTCCAATCACACTCACATCCCCCTCAAAAAGCATATGATTAAGAATGGGTGAGTAGAATCCCAAAGCCAATGCTTTATCCAAAAAATGAAGAGTCGCTAACTGAGGGTTGTCCTCAAATCAAGGCATGAAATACATCATTCACACTAAGCCACCCCACACAATGCACCTTTTGCACCAAATTTTGAAGCATCCAACTCAAATGTAGGGCCTTTGAATAGCCACCATTGCTTCGATCCATCTGCTTTAACCACATGAATTCCACTATCTAGGACACAATGGGGAAGGAATTGCTTCTCCTCTATAATTTTAGCTTCAAAATTGGGTATTCCATTGATTCAAAGGCTGGAACAACCCCACAAATGTGTGATGACAAGACCAAGAGTATGGTGTGATTAGTACAGGGCCCATGAGAGTTATGGTGAGGCTAATAGGGTACTGGGCCTTGTACAAATTTTCCCTCTCTTCACACCAAAAAAAGCATGCATTTATGAAAAAAGTTAACGGCTTCCATAAAGAGTCCTCAATGTAGAGGAGAGAGGAGGACACAAGCTCCACAAAACATGATAGGCCATTGAATAACCCATATTTTAAGCAAATCTTCACACCTATAATGGCTTCCAAATACTTTTACAAGCAATTTTTCAAAAAAAAAATTTGCAATAAAATATTTGACAAAAAATCAAAAAAATCGCCCTCTAGATTTGTTTGTTTAGGTCAATATAGCCTAGGTGCAAAAACAAATTTCCTTAGATTTCAATAGCATCCAAACTAGATGTATTTCATATGGAAATTGGGGTTTTCAAGCACTCTAAGCTCAATAGTGATGTCCATTTTTGCTCAAAGTGCCTCAAAAATTAGTGACCCCCCAAATCCAATAAAAAAATCCTCTAAAAGCTCAAATTTAAAAACCAATGCCCAAACCCTCAAGAACAGAAAAAGAGCATGAAGATCTAGAGCTTTGATACCATGTTGAAGTTGAAGAATGATCAACCCCATAGCTCCCAATAATCACCTACATTCAAACACTTGTTATAGAAGAGAGAGGCAAAAAGCTATGGAGGCAAGAATTGCTAGATCCATAAACAAGACATTCTTGATGAGCAAAAAAGAGATTGCTATAATCAAAACTGAATTGGTTTTAAATTACACAGAGAGATCATCCTTATAAAGGAGATTGAAACCATAAAAAGGTCTAACCTAGGTTGCATCAAAATAATTAATAAAAGAATTAATTATTAGATGTCTAAAGTTTAGCTTAAGTAACTAGAGTTAATTAGGAAAGATCAAATTACTCTAACAAATATCAGCTACTGTATAGGTGTCACATTTGTTGGTTCTATAGCCTTTACACTCAGCAATTAAATAAGAGCTCAAGTAGCCTCTTTCTCTTTCTATTTTATTTCATCTTCTACAAATTAAGTGCATAAATATTTATCAAAATTTGTAACCTTTTGCAAAATTGGCATATAAATTGGTGGTGTATGTACAATTAATTCCTTAGCAAGTTATCATAACTTTTGACCTCTACAACTAGTGTGACTGTAACATCATCAATCTTCTTGAATTCAAGCTTTGGATATTCAACTACCTGTAACAAAATTGGGTTTGTACAAAGTTTTCTTGAGTCCATCTTTAGACTTTGAATCTCTTCTTTTGTCAGTAGGTTAGGATTAGGTGGAAGGATGTCAATTTCATCTTCAATTGTTATTGTGTTTTTCTGTTCATATACACTGACAAGTTGCTGAATTTCTTCTATTGGCTTGGCCATTTCCTTCTTATATTCATCTTTGAATTCAATAGTATCTCAGCCTTCTCTTACCTCTATTGTTGGAGTAAGCACTTCAAATGCTTCTTTCCATACTTTTATATTGTCTTCCTCAACTTCATGAGATTTATTCTTCAAAACTTTGTATGCCCTATCCCTGGGCATAAACTTCCTAAAAAAATCTTTAAGGGCTATAGAAATATGTCTTCCCTAAATATAGCATAACTTATTGCAATGTTATTTCTCTTATTTTCTTTTTAGTGGATATGCCCATTTCCACTTGGCATCCACTCTTTTGTACAATCCCTTTGGAGATCCAATTCCCAATGTTAGAATGAATGTTGATGATACTACATTAGGGGAGTATGCTAATAATGGGAGAGTATTGACAATTCAACATGTTGCATTCATGATTATGTTTTCCATTGATATGAACATAGCAGTAAATCTATGAAGATTAGAAGAGTAGAAGAGAGAGATCTTAGTTGTACAAACAAGGTTTTTCTTGTCCGGTGATGCATGATCATGGATATATTATACACTATGTCCTAATGACGAGGTTTAATGCGTAGCACATAAGTCAAAGATGCACAAAATTTTTACTTGATTTATTGAGAGCGGTACAAATACAAAGTGCTTGGAAATAAGTTTATGATGTTTGTATTGTATCTTTCATCTAAGATGTAATAAGAAGATGCACAATTAGTCAGTGATAGAGGACAGTCTGATGATGATGTCAATGGATGGGCAAGCCCTAGTATCGCATGTGCGAGAAGTTGTGTATATTGTGAGCTAACCATGCTATTGTAATTTTAATTAATTAATTATCTTATTATAGTTAATTGGGAAAGCCTCAAGGCCAACTCAAGGAATTATTTTGAAGATATGGTATAAAGGAAAGATGTTTTCCTTGTGTTAGTAAATACTTTTGTCCTTTGAATAGAAATACAAACAATGACTCAATATGTTTCAAAAGAAGAAAAAAATGCACTAACAATTGGATAGATTATCATTTTATTGATAATCTTCCTCTGAATTGAGAGGCATAGCTCCCTCATAAAATATATTCAATGAATGTGTTATCTGGTTATGTCTTTGACCTAAAGACACAGTATTTTTTAGACATTCATCCATCAATATGGAATGAATATGATTATCAAATTGCTAAACTAGTAATAAATGAAAAACCAGTAAACAACCATAGGACTATCTACCATGTTTTCATATTACAAAGAAAATCTAGAGAGAGAGAGAGAGAGCTGTAAACATCGTTATGAAAAATTGTGAATATATAACCACAAGATTACATATATCACATCTGACACAATAATAAAGAATTGTATCTAAAATAGAAATAAAAGGACTCAAAATCCTTTTAGATCAAAAACACAAATGTATGACTGCAAAATCAAACACACTTATCTCCCTCTTTATTTTAGAACATGATAAAACAATAATAGTATTGTTCAATCCCCTTATCACAATCAATCTGCATAAAGATAAACTGCTCCCCTATTACAAAATAGAGCTATCTTCTCCCTATAGCAATAACTATAGAACTCCTGCCCCCCAGAAAAAGATGAACCCGTGTACCTTCCCCTATTCACATATTTATCTTTTTCTTTCCTTTCATCTGATGCTCTTTTTCAATTATAATAATTGATTCTTCATATTCATTTTATTATCATCCCTAACATTATTTTATAAAACTTTAATGTTTCACATATGTTATAGTTTTAATGATAAGGACAAAAATATAACCTATTAGAAAAGAAGCCCAATATAACCATTGCCAATAATAGCTATCTAGTCTGGTACCCACTCCAACTTTACCACATGGTCACTAGTAAATATAGTTTTTCCATCAATTTCAATGCTTGCAGGGACAAAAGGAATAGAATCTATGGCAATGATAATATCTTTGGCACTCACTATCTTGTCAAGGAAGCTGATTTTACCATATTTCACTTGTTGTGGGCCCAAGATAGTCCCAATTCCTATTAAGATATCTATGCCAAGGGATCTTCATCATCACTTACCTTGTTCACATCTTTCAATGGTCTACTTAGTTGTTTTGAAGGCAAACTATTTGCATCTTGCAATCTAGTGTTTACCATGGGCCTTTTCTGTGCAACGTGTATATTTGCAAGAGCAGGAGCTGGTTTTTTCTCCTCTACAATATCTATGTCATCCCACCCATCCTTGTTACTTTCCTCCTCTTTCCTTCCATTTTCATCGATATCTCCCCACCCATCTATGGAAGTTGGATATGATGGAGTAGGATGATCAACATGATTGGTTATAGATGGATGATGCATTCCTTGAGTTTCTGAAACATTTGAAGTTGAAATATTAGAAGATAAGGTAGAATGGTCTACTAGAGCTACAACTAAATTAGAAGAAGACACTAGAGCTTGTTCAGAAATCTTTGTGTTTAGTATCAAAGAAGTTATGGCCCAACCTAGAAAACTTCCATTGTCAATTGCAAGTGACATTCCATTGTCTATACTTGAGCCATCAATATTTATCTTCTCATGATGCTGCTTCAAAATTTGCACAAATAAATGAATTGACTTGAATGCTTTGGATCTCAACTCACTATCTGGGTCAATAGTAAGAACAAAAAAATTTGGTAAGATACAAGTTGCAACCTCAAAAAGATCATAATATGCACTTGTTGCACTTAATGCCATCACTCCTATTACTCACATTAGAGAAAATATGTCACGAAGTTTACAACAGTGAATGCATTTATCAAAACCCTCCTCCTTATCCCCTCATTTAGATAGCTTGCAATATTTCCAAGAAAAATTGTAGTATTGGTTCTTATTGCTGGCTCTTCATCCACTTGTAGATTAGAAAGGTATTTTAATAATGATGTTGTGATGGTGCATTGAGATAACTTTGGAGCAAGAACCAACATTTTCTAAAGTGTGAGTTCATGTAAAAAAAAGGCTAAAGAGTCTGAGTAGATAAGGAAGCTTCATATTGTTCAATATGTTGTAGAAGACCAACTCGTATTGCTCTATCATTGGAGGTGAAAAGCTTAACAAGGTTTGGAAGGACCTTTGACCTAAACTCATCCTTTGATAACCATGATCCCATATTCAGTAAGGAGTTCAGAGCAGAAGTGGCTACAGAACCAAATTCCAACAAAGATGCCAACATAGGTAGCAACTTCTTCAACACAATTTGACATGGTAGCTACTCAGCTAAGTTTGGAAGCTTGCAAAAAAATGAACCTTTCTCCATGCTATCTTCTAAATTAAGGACATCCATGAATTGAATTTTCTCAACTAGCTTATTGTGAAAATATTCACTATTCTCAACTAATTTTGCAAATTTTAGTCTTCTTGATGGCGTTGAACTTAAAAGCCTCTGGTAATCAAGAAGCAAAGACTTTGGAATAGACCCTGTATTACAAAGCTCCTTTGTCTTAGATAGCTTAGCTGTTGAGAATAACTCAAAGATTAAGCAACCCAGGCCCCATGAATCCACTACCCAAGCTGGTGACTTTCTAATCATTACCCAATCATTCTTCAATAGCTCCATTGGCTTATATTGTGCTCCAACAAGCCATTCAAATTGCAACATGGGGCCATGAACATGTTTACAATCATTATTGAGGAAGCTAATAGTTTTTTCTATTTGATGCAACCCCCATGAATAATATTCATCCCTTGCTGCAACCACTTGTATTCCCATTGTCTTCAAGTGGTGTTCACTTTAAAGTTCACGCATGTGCCTCAAATTGAGAAAATAGTGACTAGTGATTCCATTCACACATCTTTTAGCGACAAGGCCTATTATCATATGTTTTTATTCCCATTTCACCTCGTTGCATGTATAAGATATGAGAGTGATCCATTTGATAGACATCACCCTCATGCTTCAGGTCTCACCAAATTCAGAGTATTGATTGCCAAGGCCTACTATCCAAACAATCTGAATCCCCATATACTACAACACAACCAGTTCCATCATGTGTCAGAATAGAAATACTTCCCACTTTTGATTTAATTCTTGGTCAAAGAGATCAAAGATAGTGTCACTCTAGAATCCAAAACAATTCATGTTTGATGGATTGCTTGTTTGAGAATTTGATTTTGGAGATTTCCTTGAAGTTTCACTTTTGTTAAACCCCTTGCTTTGCTCATATTCCTCTAAGCTTATGGGTTATTATACTACACTAACCTGTAGATGACTCGCATCTTCAAAGGAAATGGTGGAAGTTGGGCTTTGAGCACCATGAATGTTAGCCTTTTCTCTTTTCTCTCACAACCATAACCTTGTCTTCATACTTTTGAATCCTTGAACTTTTGAATCTACCCTAAGCCTTAATCATGAAAATCTGATTTTGAGAACATAGATTTATGTTTTGAAAATTAGGCTGCACATCTGTATTGATAAGTTTGAGCTCTAAACTTTGATTTTGCAGACTAAAGCTTTAACTCAAACTTGGAGTTCAAGTTGAAGTTGAAACCTTTGGTTTAAGTTCGAGTTCAACTTCACACAAGTATGTCGAACCTCGAAATGTATTCATAATTCAGCTTTTTGGAGACCCAATCTTGAAGCTGAAGTAGAATTTGAAGTTCTAAATTTGATGGTTCAACTTCAACATTTCATCACAACTATATCTTCTTCATAGGTCATAGTTTATAGACTATCATCAGCAATTAAAAACTAACCAAAATTTACTTTGTAGAGTTAGGTTGGAAGTTTAGAAGTGGGTATCAAAAAGCATGGTAACACCTTGTTTGTAATGTGTTGTGATCATTGTATGAAGTGTGAAGTGCAAAAACAAGTAGAGTGTTTACTGAATGTGAGTAAGCGATCCAAGGGATTATTGGATGTGAGTTTTTTGACCTAGTTATAAGATCAGAATGAGAAAAGGTTTGGTTGACAGGACAAAGGAAGGAATTACTATTCATTTCTATTATTCTACAAGGCATAATATAGAGATCATTTGAGCAGAGGGTTCATTCATCTTGCCCTTGAAGCTATTTGGGTAGTGAATCTAGCTATCTTCTAAAACTCCTAACATGGTTGGCACAACTCCTTACAAGGTTGGAATGTCCTAACAGGGATTCAAAGTCTCATAAGAGGGACTGATATGTATTGAATGTTGTTATAGACTCTTAATAGGGTCCATCTTCTAACAAAGAATATTTATATTAGTACATCATCTTGTGGGTATCATCCCCACCAGGGTTTTCCCTCTAATCAAGAGTTTCCCTAGTTAACATATCTAGTGTTATTGTGCATGAGTATCTTGTTGTGGTTTATGATTATATTGCTCATATGGTTAAGTTTGGTTAAGTTTGGTATTTTTGATAATAGTTGGATAGCTAATTCACCACTCCCACCCCCAACACCCCCCCCCCCCCCCCCCCCCTCTCAATTATATTGGTGGACTATATATTCTAACACCCCATTCTAGGGGTGTGCACATGAATGTGATCATCATATCTATCTTTGCACATTCAATCTTAACTTGATCATCAGTGTTCAAAGAATCAAATTGAATGTCTTTAAAACCCATTATGTTTTCTAATTCTATTAGTTCTACACATAGATGATCAACAATCATTCGAGGGAGTTTATTCACTCCTAGAATTTTGGTAGTCTCATCAGACTGGGTCTTTTCTTCATCTTCCTCCTCGTCTTGTGGAATGATCATCTCTTTCATTGGCTTTGCTTGAACTTTAGTCAGTTTCTTCCTCTTTGATGGACTTCCTATGGGTAGCTCAACATGAGGTTGTGTTGACCTCTTTCTGGTGATGATCATATTTACCTTTGGCCTTTGAGATGTCACTATTTCTTGTATGTCCTTCTTCAAGTCTTCCTATGATGCAAAAGCATCTTGGCCTCATGTTATCTTGTTGATTATGTTGGTTGCTTCTGAGTTACAACAATTGCCGAGTGCCAGCAATTTTGCAATTTAAGCTAAGTTGAAGTTATCCCACATCATGTTAATACTTGGGTTATCATGTTATCCCATCCCATTCTACAGTGTGTGCTAAGTTCCACAATGTGTGCCAAGTGATCCTTCATGTGATGAGTTTTCCTATTGATGTCAAGTGTCAACATTTTGGACATGTTTTTTGCATTTTTGGTGCAAGCTAACTTGCATGATTTTTTTTATCATGGCATTTATGATTAGATCTTGTCTTGGGATGTGTGCAAAATTTTTTTGGGTTGGCCTTTCTATTTTGTAATGTTCTAGAATGTTCTATAGGCCATTTTGGCAAGCATAAATAGGG
Source organism: Cupressus sempervirens (assembly GCA_028749045.1). Classification (NCBI taxonomy): domain Eukaryota; kingdom Viridiplantae; phylum Streptophyta; class Pinopsida; order Cupressales; family Cupressaceae; genus Cupressus; species Cupressus sempervirens. The sequence continues at coordinate 859,158,993 of CM053793.1, forward strand.
TGTTTAGGCTTAGAGTTAGAGCAATGTAGAGAGAAGGAGGAGCTAAAGGCCAATTTTTCCTGAGTCTATGGATAGAGTGCCAAATGTGAGGCATTTTATAGTAGGATTGTGGTGGAGTTGTGAGCTAGAAAAAGAGGAAGAAATATAGGAGAGAACTTTGAAGAGTTAGTAGTTGTGGCTTGGAAAAAAATGATATTGCTTAGTGGGCTTGTGAGCACAAGTTGAGATCTTCCTTGGGGGTTTCTACCAGAGTGCAAATCTGGACTAGTTGGGATTAGTTTTGTGAGTTACATCTTATGGGATCTTATAGAATTGTTATTTTAATTGTTTTTGTATTTGGCCCTAACCCAGAAGACATTATAGCTAGGCATATTGCATGTAAACATTTATTTTATAAATAAAGAGTTTTGAATTGGTATGAGATCTTGCTTTGTTGTTGTGTTTCTACTATGTGGTTATTGTTGGGGGCTAGGACATCTCCTTTGGGGATTCTCCTACCTTACACTATGTCAAGTGGTACCAGAGCCAGGTTGCTCCTAAGTGTGTAGATAGATCATCGAAGCTGAGGCACTTTGCACCAAGACTTGGGTTGGAGAAGTAGATCTAAGAATATCTTGATATGGTGGTGGATTTTTCTTTCTAGAGTCCTAGATCTCTTAGTTGTGAGGTGGAAGATCATGGTTTTGACTTGCAATTATAAAGGGCTTGTAGATGGATCAATGGATGCAAAGATGGAAATTTGATCTTATTGAGGCATGATCATAGGGAGTTTGTGTATTTCAAATCTATGGTCTTAGACATGTGATGTGGTTCCTGACTATTCATGTGAGGTGGAAAGTTGTGATCTAACTTGCAGATGATTTGAGGTTTATCACAAGGAGCATAGGAAGGATTTTTTGCAGAGGGTTTACAAAGATCTTGGGAGATGGCTCCAAGAAGATTGGACCCTAAGATGATTTTGAATCTTCGTGATGTGGTGGAGAGGAGGTTTTTTGACATGTCTACTCGATTTGAAGCCAGCTTGGTTGATCAAGTTAAGGATAGGGTGATGAAGGCATTCCATGGATGTTTGTGGAGTTGGAGTCTATTGATCTAGAAGAGAGTTGTCTAACCAGTTAGAAGACTTGTTCGAGAACGAAGATGGCATAACAAGGTCAAGGTGGAAGAGATTGGTTTTTTTGATCAATTTGTGGAGTCTGATGCAAAACCTATAGAGCAACTTGAGGTTGTTATTGAGGATATTCCTAACCTTGTTGATGCTAGGATGAAGATTGGTTTTCATGATTAGTTGGTTAAGCTTGACATGGAGATTGTAGAGCACTTGGTCATGGATGATCTGGTTGTTGTTGGTGGTGACTATGTTGTAGAGCATCTTTATTGTGAGTAATGAGATTGCTGGTGTTGAGAGTTTTGCATGTGTTGATGGAGATCTTCATATTGTTGCTAATGTGAAGTTTTTTGTTACTAGTATGGATTCACTAGCTATTGTTGTGGATGAGGATTTGTTCAAGAAGCATTATGTTCAATTTGTTCTTGGGAGTGAGCATGTTGATTGGGTGGTTGAGATTCTGGTGTTTGACAGAATGATGCAGGTGTGGATGATGTGCAGATTGGTTTTCTTGTCCCTATTGGAGTGGAAGCCTTTGGTGAAGGTGAAGATGGTTGTTGATCTTTCTTTGGACATCAAAGTGTGAGACACACTTTTTTATTTATCTAGGGATTTTGATGTAGGAGCATTTTGGTCGTCACATTATCCCACTGATTTTGTTGGTTGCTATCAAGTTATAACAATTGTCGAGTGCCAGTAATTGTGTAGTTTAAGCCAAGTTGAAGTTATCCCACATCATGTTAACAATTAGGTTAGCATTTTATCCCATCTCACTCTACAATGTGTGCTGAGTGATCCTTTATGTGCTGAATTTTCCTGTTGATGTCAAGTGTCAGCATTTTGGATGTATTTTCTACATTTTTGGTGCAAGTTGACTTATGGGATTTATTTTGATCATGAAATTTATGATTAGATCTTTTCTTGGGATGTGTGTAGACCATTGTGAGGTTGATCTTTATGTTTTGTAATGTTCTAGAATGTTTTGTAAGCCCTTTTTGTAAGTATGAATAGGGTGTTTAGGCTTAGAGTTAGAGTAGTGTGGAGAGAAGGAGGAGCTGAAGGGGGATTTTTCCTAAGTCTATGGATAGAGAGTCAAATGTGAGGCAATTTACAATAGGATTGAGGTGGAGTTGCAAGCTAGAAAAAGAGGAAGAAGTGTGGGAGAGAACTTTGAAGAGTTAGTAGCTATGGCTTGGAAAACAAGGATATTGCGTGGTGGGCTTGTGAGCACAAGTTGAGATCTTCCTTGGGGTTTCTACTAGAGTGCATGTCTAGACTAGTTGGGATTAGTGTTGTGAGTTGGATCTTATGTGATCTTACAAAATTGTTAATGCAATTGCTATTGTATTTGGCCCTAACTTGGAAGGCCTTATAGTTAGGCATATTGCATGCAAATAGTTATTTATAAATAAAGAGATGTGATTTGGTATCAGATCTTGCTTTTTTTTTGTGTTTTTGTTGTGTGGTTATTGCTAGGTGCTAGGACATCTCCTTTGGGGATTCTCTTGCCTTGCACTACATCATCATGCACCTTGGGTTCAATTATAACAACCTTCTTTTGTTTGGTGGCCCTTGGCTTGACAGCGGTAAACCCTTTTCATTTTCCTTCCTTGACCTCTAAGGGTTGTCCAAACCCTTCTCCTTGTCCTTTCTTACAAGCCTCAACAACTTTAATTTTCCTTTGTTTACTTGCCTTAGGTGTGCCATAATCTATAGTCAACTAGGCAATAATAGTCTCATATGTGCCATACTGCTCTGTACTAGCATCAATTTCTTCTACTAAGAGTGTAGTAACTATTGTCATTACATCATCCACATTTACCTAATAGGGCATTGGTTTTATCCATGCTACCCTTTGTAACACTTCTTGTGCATAAAAAAAATATTTGTCTACAATGAAACATATTTCATTCTAATATTTATCTACAATCGACTTTGGATTTATCATTTTGACTTTGAATTCTTCAAATTAGTTGTCCATTATTGCCTCTAAATTCTCTCCCAATCTATTTATTAGGTCATTTAGCTATTCCATTGCAGTCATATTCCTATCCCATACAATTTTTCCAATGGTAGGAAAATAATTATGTACATAGAAAAATATGCAAACTAGTAGGGAACCAAACTTACAAGAGGTGTTCTTTGTTTTTCTCACTACCTCTAGGTTCTCTTTAAGTTGGTATAGTTGCAACTCAGCAAGATTGTATGAATGATCCTTCTGCACAATTTTGTATCCCAAATCAACTGCAACGTATGACATGTTATTCAATTTTCTCAAAAAAAAATTCAATTAATGGATCATCGATGCCATCAATTGACATACCATGACCATTCCACTTTTCCTTGGTCAATTTTTCAACCTCATTCTTTTTTCTAGGCTTTATGCTCTTTGGTCAATCCAATGTAGGGTACTCGATTACCTTGCGAATGATTTCTTTGTTAATTTTTATTGGCCCATCTTCCAACCATTGTTTCATGTCATGAACTTAGCTAAGCACAATCTTGATCCATTTGACCTTGAAAATTTAGGAAATCCTAGGGCATGGGTAATCCCTTTCTCTACAATGATCTTGTATTCATCCTTTAGGTTTCCATTCACATGCAGCTTCTCATAACCTTCTCTTATTTCAAAATCTTCAATTTCTCCAAATTTGCATTGATAGCACAATTTTAGGTCTTACACAGTCAAGACTTTGGGTGGAATTGATGATAACGCTCACATATCATCAATAATGTTATCAATGTTCACTAAATTTATGAAGTTGGATGGGGGACTTGATCATTCCTAATGATTTGTGCACTGCTATCCCTCACCATTTCACTTCTAGATGTCATCTCTAACTAGGATTTTAAACAAAACTTTCATAAATATCTTCATTGAATATTTTAACTTGGCAATGAGAATGATACTTACTTTTCTTCACAAATTTGTTGATAATCTGTTGAGATTCTTTACTCTTTTTTCTATAATCACTTTTGTCACCTTAAAATATTCTCTTGAGCTCTTTGATTGCTTGGGGGGTGCAAAACATTCATAAAATTTGATAAGTACCCTCAATCTTTCAATTTTAGGTCAACAATTAATGTCTTCATACTTGGTTGGTGTATGACAACTAGCTCGATCTACAATTTGGCTCAGTCAAAGTTATTCACTTGGTCATAACCAATTCAATTAGTCTGTATGTTATCTTCCTTGATAACTTAGTCTATACTGCAAGGCTTGGTCAATAGAGAATTTACCACTGGTGCTTGGTACTTTATGACTTCCAATTTCTAACAATTCTTAATACATCTTCATTTGTGTAGATATGACTTTGCATCTCTTCTCTGCTAGGAACTAATGTAAAATATAAGATTGAGTATACGATTCATACATACCTCATTTTATTTAGTGAGATGTGGTGTGATCACCTAATCCATCAGATTAGGTGATCATATTTTCTTCTACTTTATTGCTTCCATCTCTTACTATCTATATCCATGTTTTCATTTCTTCAGGTTTATCATTTCCATTGCTTGGTGTTGGTGCTCGTGTTCTAGTTTTGTAGTTTTTGTTGATGTGTCCAACTTTGAAACAATTGAAACATATTATCTCTCCATTTAACCATTTCTTGTAATTTCCTCTAAAATGTGTTTTGATGAAATTCTCTAGAATGTGTCCATATTCTCTATAATAGTGACAACTATACTATGCATTATAATCCTAATTGTATGAATTTCCTTTCTTTGTTGTCTAGGTTTGTTTTTCAAGTGACCAATTTGACTTATTCTTAAGTCTACACTCATGAGCTCTATGTTCATACTTTTGACAATTGTACCAATGATCTTGGAATTTAGATGTTTTCTTTCTTGAGTCATTATTCCTTGATCTACATTCATGTGCTTGATGTCTTGCTTTCTTACAATTAAAATAATTACCACTTGGTTTAGGTTTAGAAATTTTCTTAGCATTTTTACTTCTACAAATGTTGGTTGTATGACCAATCTCCCCACAATAATGACATGTAGGTTTTCCTTTTGATTTTGCATTTCTTTGTTCTCCATTCTTTGATGATTCTCCTTCTTCAGTAGATGAAGATTGCTTGTTGTATCCAAGTACAAAATTTTTTTTATTCTAGATAACTTCATCATGTTTTCAAAGTGCTTGATTGCTTCATTTAGTTTGTTCATTTTTTCCATGAGTTCCTTTTCATTACTTAACTCACTTTTCAATTGCTCATTTTTTAGCTTCATATTTGTGATCTCTACATCTTTTTTCTTTGCTTCTTGATTGTAATTATTAAATAAAATTATCATGTTCAGTTAGTTTTTTGTAAGCTTATGTATTTCAAGTGATCTTTCTTCAAGTCTGCTAGTCATTTTTCTTTTGTCTTCTTTAGCCACAAGCTTGTCTTCCATTTCTTTTCTTTTTTCAATTGCTTCATGTAGTGTAATTGATTGAATTTCTTGCTCTATCTTGAGATATTTTACTTCTTTCATTAGGGCACTATTCTTCTCTAGCAATTTTTTCATTGCTTCATTATTGTTGGTAGTCTTTCTATTGTCTAGAAGTCCTTTAGTGTCAACTTCTATGTATTGAGTGTCATTTAGCTGAATAGTTATCTCTCTTCTTCTCTTTAGGGTTTTCCTTAACTCTTCTTTTTTTGTCTCTAATTGTTGCAACATAATCTGGATTTCAATCATTTGATTCTCAATTATCTTTTCCATCTTGTACACTTCCATATCTGTGATCTTTTCCTCTCAAGTTGTTAGGCTTCTTCACAAGAGAACTAAGCTCTGATACCAATTGTTGGAATAAGTATATGGGAAATAAGATATTTAGAGGAACATGAATCAAGATCTTAAAATTTTATCTTCAAAACCAATAATATATATTCACAATTAATTCATCTCATAGATCTACCATTAAAACTGAAATGTTGTAACATAAATGAAATGCATCACACCCATAAATAGTTCAACACATAACACAATGATTTGGTAACCTAGAAACACTTCAAGATGAAGGTAAAACTAGGGTGGGGATGAAACCCAAAAATCTTCACGGTTGCAACAATAAAGTTAACCTATTAGGGTTACAATGTTTGATCATAAAATATGATCTACCCTACAAGGTGTCTTCCCTATTAAAATAATAAGAGACTACTAGGTCTCACCTTCTTAAAGGATTTTACACTCATAATTTGAACTAAGGACTCTATTAGGCTATTTACATAGGCCTATTAGGACCACTCTATTAAGAGATTTACCCTATCTCAATTAACAATAACCGATTGAGTACCTGACCCTTGGTATTCTTTGCAAGCTGATATTAGGTCTCCTCCATGCTCTATCACTAATATGATTATCCTAATTTGATAACTTTATTCAGTCCTTCACTACTTTGATTGCTCTTTGGCTACTTTGCTCTCAGACTTTACCTTCTTCATGTGCTCACAATCTTGAGATCTCTTTCTCATCCCTTATTATTCTAGGGCTAGAATCCTCCTTAAATAGACATTATGTGAAGGTTCTAGATCTTGATTGATGATTTACACTTTACTATCTTTTGGCGTTTACATCCCTTTTCTAATTGGTTGAATTGCTCACCTAGGGATCATTACCTTCTACAATGATGTGTAATCAACATCTTAGTTGGCTCTTCAAATATTAAATATCATAGAAAATTTGGCCAAAATGGTATATATATGAGTTTGTACCATTAAAAACTCATTTATCAAAACTGAACTACTAGATACTTGAACGCTCTAATGCTCAATCATGCATAAGCCTTCACACTGATACTTGGTTTCTATATAAATTTTTTCTCATCTCTTGACAACTTATTAGTATGCTCAATCTTCATTGTATTTCTTAACTCATACTATATTGCATGGTTCATATCTCTGCTCGATCTCTACAGAGTGCTCAAAAATTATAGTTTTTCTTGGTATAAGTGTTGTATGCTTCACCTTTACTAGATAACTCGGTCACAATGATGACCTTGTAATCTTGCCTAGTAAATGACTAAGTGTTTGGACACTAATTGAAAAAATAGGCTTAGAGATTGATAATACCTTCTCCACAACTCTCAACCCTATGCCTAAGAAGACACAGGGGCCTCAAACAAGGATAGCTTTAAGAATCTATCTCCAAAACAAGATATAAAAAGAAATCTATTAGCAAATCTCTCAATTTTTAGAACTTCTTTTCTTATTGGCGAATATCTTTGAACCATGATTTTTTTCTATAAAATATTGGCAAATCTAAAAAATAATAAGAAATTCAATAACCATCATGGGATATAATTCTATTGTAAAAAAATATTATTTTAATAGAAACTTATTGGACTAAATGTGAAAATATTTGATGTGTTTAAAGGATATACTCTAAAGTATTTATCTACTATGATTTGTTTAAAATATATTATAATCTCATTGTATTATGTGAGTTAAATATATAATTTCTTCAAAATTCAAGTGGGGTCTTAAAGTTCCTCAAGGACATTAATTTCTATTGAGATCACCAATCCAAAAGAAATTTTAGTCCCCATAAGAATTATAAATCAAATACTAATATTGTTACTTTATGAAATATAATGAGGATCACTCTAAACTATATTTTAAATTAGTAATAGAAAGTAAATATTTTTATGCAACCCTATTGTAACTAATAATTATTTTTAAAATGATATTGGAAAATTAATTTTTATTTCTACAATAACTTATAAATCTTAGGAAATCAAATCTAATTATGTTTTGAATATTGTGGCAAATGTTTGAGTTTGAATTTTTAAACAAACTAAATTATTTGACAATTTAAATATTTCTTCTTCTTTTATGCAAAAATGTGATAATTTAGGTTGCCTTAAATCTTGAATTATTAGCCAAATTTAGATTCTCAAATTTCAAAATATAAGCAATTGGGAAATATCAGTCACTAAGAAAATCATTGGAGATCTAGAATGACAACTAGGCTTACAACTGTTAGTCTTGGATTGGTTTTGACATTTGAGTGTCAACACACTTAACCAAATTCTCAAGATGATGTCGAGTATAATACGAAAGCTAAGCTACATGTATGTCGAGCTAGATAATTGAATAGGTGCCAAGTGAACTTCATGTGCCGAGAAATCTCTAGGTGTCGAGCAAAGTTCAAGTGTCGAGAAAAGTATAGATGCTGAATCGTTATAGATGCCGATTGAAATAGAATTACTATAGGAGCTGGGTGAGCTAGGTTTCCTATATGTATTGAGCATCAAAAACTAGTAAGTGCTGAGTAACATATAATCAGCATATAAGTTTGTGCCTTCACAAACTCAAATATAAACCATTTTTGGAGCCGACATAGGATGAATCTTGAAGGATCTTGAAGATAAGATTGAATCTTTTGCATTACCTATGAAATCAACATGCAACCAATAAGAAAAATGGAGAAGGCATGCAACCAATAGGAAAAGTGCAAGAAATAAGCAAGAAAAGAAGATTTCATATTGATCGTAGATTCATACCTAACCTTAAGTCTTCAAAATCTTTAAAAGGAGGATGAAGCCCCATTATGCAAAGAAAGAGGATATGTGAGAAAGAAGTGTATGGGTGAAGTATAGAGAAGTGTAGAAGGGTAAAAAGACTTAGTAAAGAATAGAGCAGTATTGTAGAATCTAGTTGATCAAGAACATAGTATTAGAACCTTGCAGAGTGACATATTAGATCAAGCAAGGATCAAATTAGTCAAAGTAGAATAAGAATCTATAATCAGAAATTGAGGATTTCAAGTTATTAGGTCAAAATCTTCTAATACTCTCTAGCAATTGTATTAGATATGGAAATCCTATGGACTTAGGTTGGCCTAGAAGCCATTTGTAAATCCTTTAACAGGGTGGCATTCCAAGTGAATCTACTAAAGTCCTATAATTAGACCTATTTTTAGCAGGGTAGTGTAATCCTTTAACTAGGTCACTTTTAACAAGGTGTAAAAGTCTTTAATAGGATAGGCCTTTTATAGGGTAGACCATTGGAAGTGATCAAATGTTGTAACCTTGAATAGTTACACATTGCTACAATGATATTTTGTGGGTGTCATCCCCACCCCAGTTTTACCTTCTCATTTTGGAGGGTTTTTGGGTTACCAAAATTTGTGTGTTATCTATTTTCATGCATGTCTTTACTTTCATGTTTATTAAATGAATTAGATGTATGTGGATGATTTTAGTTAAAAGGATTTGAAAAGGTTAAAGTTAGTTACTTCTGATTAACACCCCCCCACTCCCCCCCCAAAAGTAAATCGTCCCACTTGTTAATTCCAACAATTGGTATCAGAGCTAAGTTCTCACAAGGAGAAGCCTTACATCTTGGAGAAAAGATCTAGAAATTGAAGTCTACAAACTTGGGAAGATCATAGAGAATCAAGCAATTGATATACAACTTGCTTTACATGCTTTGGAAGAAGCCAGAGGAGAATTGAGAAAATCCTTAAAGAGAAGAGGAGAGATTACCATAGCTGAGGATGATACACAGTACAAGGATATTGACACCTCAAATCTATTTTCAAATGGATATTCCAAGGAGTTTGATGCAACAATAGTAGACCTAATGGAGAAGAATAGAGCTCAAGTAGAAGAAATTAGAAAAGTCAAGCTTGAACAAGAATCTCAAGCCATGATGCTTTGTGAAGTGGCTGAACAGAAGAAAAGAGCCATTGAAGACAAGGTTATGCTAGAAGAAGACAAGAGAAATCTTACCAACAAACTGGAAGAAAAGTCAATTGAACTAGCAAGAATTTCAAACATGTAGATAGACACCCTAAGTCAGATGATGAATGCACATCATGAACTAAATGTCAAGGAAATTGAGATCTCTACACTGAAGATACAAAATGAACAACTGAAAAATGATCTAAAAAGAGAAAAGGAGATTGAAAAAATCTTCAACAAACTAATGAGGCCATCAAGTACTTTGAGCAGCTACTAAAATCACCAAGGGCTAGCAATGACACTTCTAGACTAGGTTACATCAACACTAAATGAGGAAAGTCATCTAGAATTGTAGAAGAAAGGAATAACAAAGGTAAGAACACTAAACCTACTTGTCATTTATATGGTTAAAAGGGACATTCCTCTAATGTATGTAGGAGAAAAAATGCCCATTAGTGTGACAAACCTAAGAATGCAAGTCACTGTCAAAAGTGAAAAAAGCAAGGACATCAAGCACATGACTGTAGGACTAGAACTATTAGAACACCAAAATTTGAAGGTCACTACTACAATTGCAAGAAGTATGGACATAGAGCTTTTGAGTGCAGATCGAAACCTATGTGGTCACCAAATTAGGCAACAAGGGAAGGTAACCATTGTCATCACTACAACTGGGACTACAACACTAGATATAGCTATCATTATTGTCAAGAATATGGACACGTTCTTGAAAATTACATAAGGACACATTTCAAAGGAAACTACAGCAGATGGTTGAGCCAAACCACATGTTTCATTTGCTTGAAGACTGGTCATATTAGTAAGAATTTCCCAACAAGGTCAAAGGCATCCAACTCAAAGAATGACAAAGGTAAAGAGAAGGTAGATGTTGAACACATCAAAGGAGAAATGACTAAGACATGGAAGAAGAAAGATGGGTGCAGCTCATCAAATGAAGGGATTAGTTCACCTAATAGGTCAAGTGGCCACACTTCACCAAACTAAGCAAAGAGAAGGCATGAGGGACTGATTTACAAAGTTTTATCATACATCAGTTCCTAAAAAAGAAAGTACTAAAAAGAAGAAATCAGCATGATCAAAGATGCAAAGTTAAATTTCAAGATTTTGTAAGTGTTACTAAGTTGCCCTCAGATGCCGAGTAAAAATCCAATATATGCTAAGTTGATTGTCAAGATTGTAGGAGCCGAATGATTAGTAGGAGTCAAGTAGGTAGTGGAAGCCGAGTGAAGAAGAAATCTTAGTTGAAGCCGAGTAATGTAGAATCATTCAAAAGCTGAGTGGATAGTTGTAAATGCACTAAGCATTAAATGAGATGAAAATAGGGTATATTATCATATTTTCAATCATTTTTCCTCATCACAAACAAAGAGCAAAGATGGGAAAGGGTGCAGAGTGAGTTCAAAGCACAGAATCTAGTGTCTAATCATATTTCAATAGCATTCTAGCATAATTTGATTGATTTCAAGGTATTTACGTTTGTGCCAAGCTACACAGTTTCATATTTTCTTTGCATAAAAACCCTAGAATTGTGAAAATGGCTTCTAACTCTAGGAAAACCCAAGAGAAGGAACCTTTCGAAGTCCAGCTAGTGTCCAATGAGGTCAAACAACCTAATTTCTACCCAATCCAAGAGGTTTCTTATAAGAATGACCTAGTTGGAGCCCTATCCATCATACCCCCTATGTTTGTAACGGTTCAAGATGTAAGGAGATGCTACAATCACAAGATTTGAGCCATAGGTGACATGGAAATGAGGGAGGCTTATGAATTTTTTTGTGAAAATGAAGTGTTAAAGGATGAATACCAGATTGTTGAGAAGAAGGGTTTAACATGAGCCCTAGAATTCCCCGCCATTTTCAAAACTGAATGGATCAGACTTGTACTTAGCCAAATGCATGATGGAAACTTATGGTTGGAAGATGACCCAGTGAAAATCATGAAAAGAAATGTTCATAGAGTGACAGGGTATCCAACCCAAGATCGGCCAAAGAACCTTAGGAGTGATTCTAAGGAGGCAATTGAGAAGAATATAGGTACAAAGTGGAATAAGAGAGGGATGACAATTGACACTATCCAAGACCCTCTAGTTGACTTTGTTGTTAGGGTCATTGCACACAAATTCTACCAATCCAGTAGACTCAATAGTATGCCTTGCATTGCAGTGGATGTTGGTTACAAATTGGTGAAGAAGGATCATACCTATGATCTTGTAGAACTACAACTACAATAGATTAATGAAAATCTAGCAGCAATCAGGAGAACCAAGGGAGCCCAATGCAAATTTGGTGCAATTTTGATATGTATATTCTTTTATGTTTAGAATGAATTTCCTTCTTTTAGTAAAGTAGCCTAGAAAACTAATAGGTCTATTATAGCTCAAGTCAATGAATACATAGAGCAAATGGGAGCTAATTTTGAGACCTTGATGACTAGTTATTTTGAAGACTTCAAGAAGTCAATGAAGCAAAGGCTAAGAATCCTAGTTTCCCTAGTAGAGAAACATGAAAATGAAGTATTTTTTCTTGTAGACATAGGCTATACATACATTCAAGCTATCATACCAAGAGTGAGATGGCTAAGACCTCTTGGGTATTAAATAAATATAGATGAAGCATTAGCAGCAATAACTGCATTGTTGGAAAAAGAAATAGACAAGGATGCACCACATTTTGAAACTTATGACATGGTGAGATAAAAAGTGGATATGGATTTAAAGACTACCTCCACTCTAAAAAAGAAGGATAAGCTTGTTAAGAAGCTAAAGGCCAAATTTGGGGAAGGCACTACAGAAGCTGTAAAAGAAGAAGGTGAAGATGTTGAGGATAATGAAGAAGAACAAGATTAGGGGCCGCTTGCCTTCTGCTTGCCTTAACCCAAGGTATGGGGGAGGATGCAGATGAGGAGGAAGGTGTCGAGTAAGAAGCACCCAAGGCTGAGAAAAAGAAAACAAAATATCAAAAACAACCAGTTGTATAACCCAAGGGAAAGAAGAAGGCTACAAAACCAAGCCCAACCAAGCCAACTACAAGGACTGACACCAGGGCTACAACTCAAGAAGCAAAGGAGTAGGAGAAATAGAGGGAAACAAAACAAGAAGGGCTTGCAGAGTAGAAGAAAAGAAGAAATTATGTTGCACCTCCTGAATCAGATGAAGAAAGGATAGAGTCTGATGAGGATCAATTTAGATTGGTAAGTCATTCTACCACACCTAAATTGGAAAGCATTTGTAATAATATTAGAGACAATGCTGATTTAACTAGTCTAAAGACCATAGATTTCAATAAGTTTTCAAATGAACAATAGAGCATAGTGGAAGAGTCCATCTACACTATGATGACTAAGTTCAAGACCACTCCACTTGAACTAGAAAACTCAATGCCCAAGGAGCTAAGCTCATTAGTTGAGAATAAATGGTATTACTATCTTAAAATGGAAAAGGAAATAAGAGATTCTACATTAGTTCATGTAATGCCAAACCTTACAAAAGGTCAAATAACAAAGGCTAGCAAGAAACATGGGAGCAAAATTTGCACCCAAATACAGAGCCTTCAAAATTTTGCAGAACCAAATAGAAGATGTTGTCCAAAATTCCACACAAATGTGGAAGTTAATATATGGTTTGAAAATTATGAAGGAAGGGTAGGAAGAACCATTTGAAGGGAGAAATGATGAAGAAGAAGAAGGAGAGAATGAGAAAGAAGAAGAAACAATGGAGAAGACACATGCTGAAGAAGTAACAGCTGAAGAGTAGCAGACTGAATAGAGTGTCCAAGACACCCAACTACCACCACCAAGTCTTCCACATACAACACCTATAGAGATAGTAATAGTTAAGGATGTTCCTAAGACCATAGGTTAGAACATCAATCCACTCATTGTAGAGGATCTCAAGAAGATTCTTCACCAAACTACATTACAGTCACAGCTTTGTACAAATCCAATTTCGGTGAGTGTGGATGAATTAAAAAAGGTTGTAGCAGAGATAACAAGGGAGAAGGAAAACACTCAAGTACCATCTACACAATCTCCCAAAGCTACAATAGATCAACCCAGAGAGAAAGAAGCATAGGACACAAATGCTAAGGTTGATTCTACAATAAAAGTGACAACAACTGTCGAGGAGCCAACAAAGGAACAAACAGGGCAAGATGTTCCTACTAGACAAAGTCAAGGTGCACCTCCTCAAATCATCATTATTGACCAAGGCAGTAAAGAAGAGGATAAAGAAGAGGAGAAAACTCCTAAGGAGTAGGAGGCAATACAAACATTGGTGAACTTTCCTACCTTGGGGACTCCCACTAAGAAGACGAGCACTGATGCGGTACCATTGTAGATTTCAGCACCAAGCTTGAGCTCCACCAAATTTGCAAGGGTACTTCACTATGGAGACCCTGCACTTGATGAAGAAATAGTCATACCTAGTTATGACTCAAGAATTATAAATCTACAACAAATAAATGAAATGCAAGAGGCACTAAAGAGAAGAAAGAGACAATAGATATTCAAAAATGAGTATAGGCAGAAGCAAGCACTGGTGGAAATTAAAGATATATTTCTTGATGCATTCAGCTTGTAGGTACCTGATGAAACCTAGCCCATCATGGAGAAATTGTTCAACATAGTGGACCAAGTATAGCATGAGGACCTAGAAACTAATGTTAAATTATTAGAATGCTCAAAAAAGAAGTTTTAGATGAAAGTGAATGAGAAAATATCAAGTGAAATAGAACTTTCATGAGTAGAATTGGCTAAAAAGATTGAAAAAGTGAAGAAAGTACTTGAGAATGTATTCTCATTGTACAAGTTGTGTGATTCTTCTTATTTCACACAAGAAACTAGCCAACGGATAATGAGCTTGGAACGAAATCTCAAGATTTCAAGCACTTAGCTACCCAAAGATCTAGCTCAGAGTGAGAAGCATTTTGCAACTACACTTCACACACAAAAAGAGTTAGTTGTATTAATAGAAGAAGAGGCCAATATCAAGGCCAAATTGATGCAAATTCAATATTCTATTACCCCACATCTGGAAGTACTCCATAAGGAACAAGCCTATGTAGAGAATGTTCTAAAGAAAGATCCTAATATTTCTACTTTAGAAATTCTTGTTCATCTTGCAGCAGAGACAACCATCCAGCACATGTCATTGGAAATTTCTTTAGATAATTGGGATGCTTCTCTCAAGATGATTATGGAGGTAAATAAAACATTTTTAGCTAAATATTCTATTTATCCTTAAGACCCTTTGACATAAGTGTCAAAAAGGGGCAGATATAATGTTTTGGGGGAGATGTGAATAAGAATGGGAGATAAAAAATTCTTCGATGGAAGTAATAAAGAATATCCAAAGGAAAGATATTCACATTCACATTTTTGAGGAAGTAATAAAAGCCAAGAAGGATGCAAAACTACAAGAAGATGTGAAAGAGGAGAAAATATAGAGTACAAGAAGCAAAAATAGGGTACACAGATATAGATAAAGGTAGACAAGGCAAAGAATATTAGATACATCATCATGAGACACATTCAGCACAGGAATTTTGGTTACAAGAATGGAAATGGCACATCAGTTCAGGGGGAGTTACAAAATTTTGATGTATATAAAATTTTTGAACAAGTTTTTGAAATCTTATACATATGCCAAATAGAATATGTAGTATACTCATAAAGATCATATTTATAATGTCTAGTTAAGTGTTTTTGCCACTCATGTCAAAGGGGGAGATTGTTAGTCTTAGATTGGTTTTGACATTTGAGTGTCAACACACTTAACCAAATTCTCAAGATGATGCCGAGTATAATACAGAAGTTGAGCTACAATGTATGCCAAGCCAAAGAATTCAATAGGTGCTGAGTGAACTTCAGGTGCTGAGCGATCTTTAGGTGCTGAGCGATCTTTAGGTGTCGAGGAAAGTATAGATGCCAACTCACTATACATGTTGAGTGAAACAAAATTACTATAGGAGCTGAGTGAACTAGTTTTCCTATGTGTCAAGCATCAACAACTAGTAAGTGTCGAGTAACACAAAATCAGCATATAAGTTTGTACCTTCACAAACTCAAATATAAACTATTTTTGGAGCCGACATAGGATGAATCTCGAAGGATTTTGAAGATAAGATTGGATCTTTTGCATTACCTATGAAATCAGCATGCAACCAATAAGAAAAATGGAGAAGGCATGCAAACAATAGGAAAAGTGCAAGAAATAAGTGGGAAAAGAAGATTTAATATTGATCATAGATTCATACCTAACCCTAAGTCTTCAAAATCTTTAAAAGGAGGATGAAGCCCCAGTATGCAAAGAGAGAGGATATGTGAGAAAGAAGTGTATGGGTGAAGTATAGAGAAGTGCAAAAGGGTAAAAAGACTTAGTAAAGAATAGAGTAGCATTGCATAATCTAGTTGATCAAGAACAGAGTATCAAAACCTCACAGAGTGACATATCAGTCAGTGCACAATAAAGATATGTAATCAACAATTTAGGATTGGAAGTTATCAGGTCAAAATCTTCTAATACTCTCTAGAAATTTTATTAGATATGGAAATCCTATGGACTTAGGTTGGCCTAGTAGCCATTTGTAAATCCTTTAATAGGGTGGCATTCCAAGTGAATGTACTAAAGTCCTTTAAACATGCCTACTTTTAGCAGGGTAGTGTAATCCTTTAACTAGGTCACTTTTAACAAGGTGTAAAAGTCTTTAATAGGATAGGCCTTTCATAGGTTAGACCATTGGAAGTAGTCAAACATTGTAACCTTGAACAGTTCATCCCCACCCTAGTTTTACCTTCCCATTTTGGAGGGTTTCTAGGTTACCAAAATTTGTGTGTTATCTATTTTCATGCATGTCTTTACTTTCATGTTTATTAAATGAATTAGATGTATGTGGATGATGTTAGTTAAAAGGATTTGAAAAGGTTAAAGTTAGTTATTTCTGATTCAACCCCTCCCCCCCCCCCCCCCCCCCCTCCTCTCAGAAGTAAATCTTCCCACTTGTTAATTCCAACAACAAGAGTCTTCTATGTCAATAGAATTCAAAGAATTCTATAATAAAGTACAAATATGGTATACTAGATTTTGGAAATTGATTACGAATAAATATATAAGGTAAAGACATACTAAACACAACTAAAGAAAAATATATATATTAAAGAAAGAAATTAGAGAATATTGCTAGAATGTATGAAATAAAGTTCCAAAAAATACAATGATCTTTTCCATTAGAATTTGCATATAGGATATGAAGAAAAAATATTGTAGTGGCTATGCATAGATGTTTGCTTCAATAAATCTTCCAATTTGGCATTCCCACCTCTATGGGAAATTGATATAGATTAGATTGCATATCAAAATGGTAAATAGATACATGCGAGTGTTTTAGTGAATGATATGTTGATATAAAGACAATAGTTCATATAATTTAAATCTCACATCATTACTTGTGTTTAAAAGAAGTAATGTAGGTTGCTAGAATGAGAGAGAGTAAAAACCTCTAACTTAACAATGCTTCGTTGGACATAAATGGTGAATGGTGAGGCTATGGATATAAGTAGTGCAACAATGGTGGTTTGGTATGCTATGTAAATCCTCAAAAGTGTAGACAATTTAAAGAATGCCCAAGGGAGCTTTTAGAATGCAAGAATATTATGAAAAAAATCCCCAAAGGTAATTTTTAAAGATTGGTAGTTGTCTTAATATTTTTTGGATTACAGTAAAAATAGGTTTTGAGAGGACCCAAAATCCCACGCAAATAATTAGAAAAGATAATCAAAATAGAATCCACTAGGTTTTGCAAGGACCTAGAACATATAGTATCAGCATTGTTGCCCCACTTTTTATTTTGTATTGATTTTGCAAAGTAGAAATTAATTTGTACTATGTTTAGTCTGGTCAAGTTAGTTGGTCCTTTCTCCCTCAAGTGATAAGCATCTCCATCAGGTTTTCATCTTTTCTCTTCTCCCGCATTGTATGGCCGGGTGGGTTTTCTTTATCATCATGAGTCTTTTGGGTAGTTTAGGACCTTGCTCGATGGAGATTCTTGAATTATGTTACTTCAGATGAACTACTTGCAGCTCATTTTGTTCTAGATATGAAGAAAGTTGAAATGGCAGAAAATCTAGTTTCGTTTTCTCTTTGGCAGGTTTTCACACCCCGAAGGTGAAACTCCATCGAGATTCACAAATGTGGTTTGTGAGTTTAAATGAAGAGAGATGAATTCTATTATGGATAGATCATTCAAGTATTGCCATGTTTTCATTGCGAGAATCATTCAAAACTCACTAAGATGATTAAAAAAAAGCATCGACAGAAAACTCAGAAACAACTTCTCCTCGGTGGGTTTTGAACCAAGAAGTCAATTTTTCGAAATAGCATTTGTGAAAAGGTAAAGTGAGTCAGTGGGTCCCATCTTTCACTTGTGAAGCTAGTTTTATGTTTTTTGAAGGCTTAAAGTAAAGTGATTAGGGAAGAGAAGGTAAAACAAGGGCACAAGCGGAAAAGTAAAAATTGCCTTCTCCTTCGTGGCCTTTCTACCCTCGACAGCAATTTTCCACAAGTAATAGAAAATCATTCTTGCAAGCATAGTAATTGTGTAAATTGATCATGGCATGTTTTGGGAAAATATTTGAAGAAAATCAATTGAGTTTGTGAATGTATTTTAAACAAAATCCAATCAGGCAGATTTCTTCCCAAGGAGTACTCCATTTCTATTTCTCCGAAATAGGGTAAAAATGGAAAAGTAAGTCTGTAATTAAAGAAAGTTACTGTTGGGCCAACGAGAACAATGAAAAGACATGGAAAAATCCGTTAGAACCCTCACATTTACTAATTCAATGGATTTATCCTTAAATTCACTCTTGTGGCATGGATCATGAAAATCAACAGACATATTAAGGGTTCTTATATAATGATAAGTGTAACAGATTTTCAAATCACTGATTTCTCTTTTGAACTATTATGTTGAATAGTGCTCCTGAAAATTTTTCAAAGTTACAAGTTTCACTCTTTACACTATTTGCAATTATTAGATTTTAGTCTATCCTTATATCAAACAAATGGCAACAAGATTCACCAATTTTGATGGATTGGGTGGAATCAAGTCTACATGTCAGAATATCACAGACACTTCACTTCGCTTCTTTGACATGCAAGACTTCCAAAGGAGACTAAGGACAAAGCCGATTCACCCCATAATGGAGAAACTTCGAGGAAGTGGATTAGTAGAGGCAGCCAGATTTCTAGTAGCAGTACAAGCTCCAGAGTTGATTATTGAATGCATCAATCATTACAATCTAGATAGAAAACAAATCTTACTACCAGATCAAATAGTGCTAATCTCAATTGATAGGCAAGCGGTAGTGAAATGCCTGCAGATTCTAGAACGAGAGGAGTTCTCTAAATTAATAATTGGAGGAGCCTTATCTGAATTCTCTCTGAAGAAGATGGTGTGGCAAAAAGAGATCATGAGTTCTTAGTTCCAAAAGCCAAGGGGAGCTAAGAGTAAGGTCCCTAAAACCCTTTTCAACACTAATCTCAAGCTTGAGATTGTGGACATTCTGGTCCTCTTGCATCAACTTAAAGGTGAGGTAGAAGCCCTTAATTTTGTAGAACAATACTTCTTTTTGGTGCAAATTATTTGCTTGAATACACAAAATGTTGACTAGGTGTATGAGGTAAGTGAACAAATTTCTAGGGCTCTCAGTGTGGCTAAGTTCTACCATTCATTTTATATGTCTTCTTTCTTGATATATATGTTGGCTTCCCTAAAATTGTGGCTGGGACTCCCCAGATTAGAGAATTTCCTTGATGACATGAAAAGCTGTGAATTTTATCCATGCTTGCAACTGCAGAATAGTTATGCAGAGTATATCCGAGTAAATGATGAGTTCACAATGAGAATATGTAGGGAACTCCAAGGATGTCTGGAGCGGAGATTCAGTCCAGAGGCAATGGTGGTCATCAACCAATTTAGCAATTATTTCATTCAATTCTCATCCTTTTCTTATTTTCTTCTTGCAGTGTTTGATGGATTTCCTCTAAAGCTGCCTAGATACCCAAATGACATGATTGTACTCATTGAGATCGTGAGGCAAGTGATTCAGGTGAACATGTTGAGCACTAGTTTGAGGAAGAATGGGTATGAATTCCCTATGAAATTTGGGACCTACAGTTGTGAGACTCAATCAGATACTAAAAAAATGCTTAAGACATTTGAGAAAAAAGTACAAGTTAGAAGAGTATGAAGTGGTGAGGCCTATGTTTGACCCAAATGGGTATGTCGGAGATGTGCTTCAAATTGGAAGTGTAATCAAGCATGTTACTACTGTGGAGGATTATTGGGAAATTCGTAAAGATGAGTTGGAAAGCCGAGATCGAGCTTTTGCTAGATTGGTAGTGGATCAAATAAAGACATATGGCATTAACTTAGATGTGGAAGGGCTAGAAGATGATGGGAAAAATATGTATAGTAATACATATTTGACCAAATTGAGAAATACTCCAATTAGTTCTAAGCCATATGTTGATATGGAAGAAGACCTTGATGTTATGATGGCCTGGATCATCAAGAGAACTAGAAAATGGGTCAAGTGGACATCAGAAAATGGCCAGAGTAAGGGCAGGACTACTCAAGCTTCTCTAGCCACTGCTACTCCCACTTCTTCTCAGAGTGCGACACCAAGTGTTACAACTACAGCTACTCAAGGGCCTACTCAATCTACAGAAGGAGGTGACCAACCTTGGGAGAAAAACATTTCAATAGCTCTAACTTTCCAAGGTAGTCCTCCACTAGTTATTGGAGCCCAAGCTAGCACAGAAGAAAAGATGACTAAAGAGCCGAAAGATGGTGTTACTGCTCCAGTCTCACCTCCTCATGTTACTGTTCCATCTCATCTTCTCACGTTACCCCAACTCCATCTCCTCATCATAGCCCTAGTCCATCTATAAGCACTCCTCTTTTGAAGCCAACTGGTTCCCCCATTCAGATAGTAGAGATCGGGGATGAAAAGAGCAGTAGCAATGAGTCCACTAAATTTGATGAAGCTGTGGGGAAAACTCAAGAGGAAGAGAGAGCCTGAGTTCATCTAGGCTTCTTTTTCAAGATCCAAAGAATCCTTTTTCTACGGCTATAGTGGCAATGACTCCGATGATGAAGAAAATGTTTAGTATAGAGTCACTTAGGGCTGCTTCTAAGGTGATTAGTACAGAGTCTTGGCTAGAAGACACCTTAGAAAGGAAGTGAAAGAGGAAAGAGGATAGCATCCTTGCAAAAGATATTGTGTCTCAAGCAGTTCACTCTGGATCTACAATAGTGAAAGCTAAGAAGCAAAAGACTTTATCAATACTTGGGAAAGATCCAGAAATAGGACACTTAATAATGGAGATAGCAAAGCCAAAAAAAAGCAAGGAGAATTGAGGACATGACACCCGATGATTTCACTCTGCATTCAATTGATCGTGGAGAGGTTAGACATGATACAAAGGTAGGCCTATGGAGATCAAGTAATGAGGTGATAGAAGAACAATTGGAGAGCCTCAAATTGTCAAAAATCAAGATGAAGGCCAAGATTGAAGAATTGAAAAGATTTATCAGGTAGTTAGTTGTTCCATTGGCAACCATTACTGTTTTGCCTACTACTGAGAACCCCACAACAGAAGAAGTGCAAGCTTTTGTTAGAGTAAATAATTATTTATTTATTATTTATTCTATTACTTAAGCTTACTTAGGTAAATGTATTTCATTTATTAGTTGTAGTCTAGGAGTTTTTTATAAGTTGTTAACAATACAGGAGTTTGTTCTCACCTTGTTCGAGGACTTTCCACTTTATGTGGATGCATGCTTAGTTGTCACACTTATCTCTTAGCGTCTTCTAGCTTGTTCGAGGAGATTCCTTGAGCTCTTTATATTCAAGCTCCCTCATTGTATTTCACATCATCTCATTCTTGCATATTGCAAATACATATTTTTTTGTGTTGCAATATCTTCTTGTCTCTCATGTCTATTTAGGTTTTTTCCCTTGCTCCACACTCTTCCTTCCTTGGCTTCCCTTTGATAGGTTTTTGCATGTAGGTGATCTTAGGCATCTTCAGAGTTGGATTTCATCAACTCCAACAGCTTTCATCTCACAGCTTCAAAAAGATAGGCATTTTGGTTAGATCGAAAGAGAATGGATTGAGAAACTCAATGCAGATGGAATTTCTCTGATCGATCAAATTGGAAATTTTATCCTTCGATTGGAAACTGAGAAGGATAATATCATATCTAATCACAACACTTTGGTTGCAGAGAAGACAAGATGTGATGAATGCATTTCTCTCCTAAAAATGATAATCCAAATGAAGGCAAAAGAGGCAGTTGAAGCAAAGATTTTGAAGAAAGGGACCGAGCCTCTATTTGAATGGCTTCAAAGCATGCAATTTAAGTTGGAGATGATTCAAGAAGCTGAAGAGGGACTCAAAGAAACAAGGGAAAAAGTGAGGAAGACCCAAGACAGAGCATTCGAACTCATGTGAGGATTACACACTAACTCACAAACCAGTGGGCAAGGGAAAGCTCTTATTGGGATAGAAGTAATGAAGAAAAATTTCTCCACATACTTGAGTAATCTATCTAGAATGACTTCAATAAGTCAAAATAGAGTATCATAGTTGCAAACGATTGGTGGATGTGTACACGTGGTTGCTGAAGAATTGACAAGTCAGCTAAATGCAATATTAGAGTTGGCCCGAGAGCATTCAAAGTGGCTCTTAAGATCACTAATGTACATGTGCCTAGTCACAAAGAAATGATTCCAATTATAATTGATGCTAAGGCATATAGAGCAAAAAATGAAAAAGGAAAGAAGCTCAAATTATTTAGTTAAGGCCCCCTTTCCATTTTCTGTTGTAAACTTTTCAAATTTTATAAATTTTGTAATATGAAAAACCAGCATCTTGCCATTTGTCATCCTCAGAAGATGAACCAATTAAAATTCCTATTGTAATGGTCATCTCTCAAACTCTATATGTATGAAGTTGAATGATTAATGAAAGGTCAGCAAATTTTGGTGTAGGATACTTGATTTTGCAGAGTCAATTGAAGAATATTTTATGTCAATTATTTTCTATTCCAGTAAGTTGATATTTGTTAATTAGTTGATTCTTTCTCTTAAACTAAGTTATAGTAGGAAGGAAAGGAGGCTTCATTCCTATGTTTCGAGGTTGTGAATAAACCCAATAGGATGTGTTGTGGAATATTCGAAGAGGGACTCATTAGACTTTTTTTTACTTCATTTATACCTCTGTTAATGGTTGTTGTAGATTAGTTTAGCGCTGAGTGTATGAATTCATAAGATGTGTGAGTTCTATCATTTGGTTCATAGACTAGAAAATTTCCCCTACCTGGATTAAGTCTTGCTTAGGCTTAATTCGATTAACCTCTTCTACTCTTGGGTTAAGAGCATACCCTGTGTTAGTTTTAGGATCAAAACATAATTCATTGCATACCATTCCATAAGGGAGTTGTACCTACCAATTTAGAGAAAAGACAATAATCAGGGAACGACTTTTCAATTGTTGTCATTAGATATTGTTCACAATTTAGGCACTAAAAGAGTCATATTTTTAAGAAACAAGAAAGGATAAATCTGTTCACCAACAAGCATAAAGCCCAAACCCAGGTTTTACAAGCACTTGGAACCTAAATAGGAGTAGACATACAAACTAAAGATGGAAGAAAATAATAGGAAAAAAAAACCAACAAATAGAGCCAAGACTAGAAATCTGGACCAACAACCAGAACCTATAGCAAAAAAGAAGGTAATTAGTCTAGCTCCTCTGCAATCTTAGTCAAATATTTAGCAGTAGAAGCAACCTCTTGAAGGATACCTTCAACATTTGAGATAGGAGCAGCTACAATGGACCTTTTTTGGCTCTGCCTAGTACTTCTACTTGGTCCACCAATCATCTATGCAGGCATAGGGGAAATAATTTCCTCATTGCTCCTTCTACTGATGCTAGTCGTTTCCACACACATACTAAAAGTTATCATGTCCATATGAAGGACACTATCCTTGATCAGTTGCCTTAGCCTAGCTTCATAGTTAATTAGTTTTTTGGTAGTTGTCTTAATGTTAGTACAAGTATAGAGGGGATTTACACTACAAAAAAAAAAAAAAATTGAAGTGTCCCAACAACTATTTTCAAACATAAATGCTCATAAGACACTAGAGTGGTATAAATGTGTCTTCATGTCATGTATGTGTCCCAAAGTAATATGGACCTTACTTTACTTGGGCACTAGACATGACAATGGGTAAGAACAACTTGTGGGTTAGGATTAAGCTCTAAGTTGGTTTGCATTTATTTTTATTTCAACTAAAGAGAAATCTCATGTGACATGAAATTAATAAGATGCAATTTATTATGTTACAATATGATACTTTATCAAGAATTAACTATGTATTTTTTCCAAACTCATTTCATTAGATTTCATAAATAATGGTTTAGATTGACTCATATCCCATTAGAATGAATGTTTCACGTATCATTCATTGTATCTTTTCGATACTCATCTAGCGAAGCATTATAAATTCCCTAAATGCCACCAATCTTGTTGCCATTGTTAATCAAATATTCTTAACATTGAAGTATTTAACAAGATCAAGTGTAATTTACTTGCTAAATTATTTATAAAACATTCAACAAGTGGTGTGCCTTGTGAATTTTATACAAAAAAGTAAAGCATATAAGTTCATAGATCACGAAAGATAACAAATTTAAGAAAAAAATGATTGTTAAGTTGAGTTTAGAGCTCAAGTAGTAATATTTGACAAAAACTTTTTCTTAGAACCATGAACCTATCCTTTGATAAAGAAAAGACACAATATATAATTCTTAGCAATTTGTTGACAAATATGTCTTATTCCCATAAGGAAGCTAAGGTGGCCTCACAACTTCATACACTAACCTTGAGAGAAGAATTATGAAAAAAAAGATTTTTATAACAATTTTTAAAAAATAACAAAAATAAATATAAATAACATGAGACCACAACACAATGACTTACATGGGAAAAGCCCCATACTTCCAAGGCTTCCAAGTATATTATTTAGAAATCAATAATAGATTACAATATAATTGTAGAGAAAACTTCTAATAGGAGTATCACTGGTTAAGATCCAAATGCAAATCAACAACTATCCGACTCTCAAAATACATCACAATGCTCAATTGTAATATAATGCTCTCATAATATAAGATTTCCTTCTATGGAAAATAAAACACACAATATCTAAGGCTAGATCGATGATCTAATGATAAAAAGTTAGGATTCATAGTACGTAATTATAAGTGAAATTTCTTTTCAAACTGTTGCCCTCGACCCATAGCTAGTTAGAGAATTGTATCCCCTAAGGTGGGTACATCTTTTTCTTGTCTTTCACTCACACATCAACAATAAACTTTTTATCAATAATACATTTTTATTATAGGAAGTTTGAAGTACTGTGTTTCCTAACAATTTCCCAGATAGAAAGTTAGATAAACTATAGAGTTTTATTCATTTGATATTATTTCATATGTTATTGAACTAGAGACCACCATCCTTCACACTTAATTTTATAACATCATTTAGTTATCCAATTATTTAGTCATCGATATCCCTTGATTTACTATAGATTAATTTAAGTATGCTCATACATTTTATTAGAGTGCTCAAGATTATATTTTCTTTGAAAAGATTGATTTCAAAACTTTACTCTAGTATATTCTTCCAAATCGTATCACTAACTTCTCGTTATTTATAATATGCAAGACAAACAAAATATTGTTTACTGATGAGAACTTCAAATAAGCCAACAAAATAAAAATAAAAATAATAAAAAATAAAAAATATATAATATCTTAACATAATCTATACAAATCTCATGAAAATACGAGATCTAATCATGATGTCTTCGATAGATTTCTATTATTTTATAGTTTGATACACGTACAATTATACTTTATTAAACATTGATTTCCCCCTACTTTTATAACTACTTTCTTTATTCTAACTTAATTAGCCCAAAGAAAGAAACCTTATTTTCTTTTAGAATAGTAGGGGGAGCTTGTGATTTGTTATCCTACCACATAGTAAAGAGTAGTATATGCCATTGTACAGTATATATTATCCTCGGATTGGTTGAATTACTAAATTATTTTTCCTATTCACGTGGTCATGTTTGTGTTGTTCCTTTACAATAAATGCCTATACCAAGTCATGAGAAGAGAGAATACCAAGTGTTCGAATCAAATAAAGAAAAAAGGAAGCCTCAGATCCATCCAAGACAAGATAAAAGAAATCTATGTAATGAAATACTTATTCTCATCGCCTTCCACACCCCTTTGAATTATTGAGAAAGTGCTAATGTCTACTTTCTTCATAAGTAAGGAAGACAATTTATATCCGAATCCCTCATAATTCAAAGTGGACGCATCTTCAAAGAATAATAACCATTTTCTTCATTACTTGGGAAACTTAGACTACACTTCTCGCATGATTCATTCATTGGATTACTTTTGCTTAACTGAGAGAAACTTATTGTTACAATCAATTATATAAAGATAAATTATACATTTCTATACATTTCTAATTAATTAATAAATTTTATATATTATTTATTTAAAAATAGTAATTATACTTTCTTTACACATCTAATAGTCTTTAAAAAAAAATCAAATAATAATAATAACTTGAAGTGAAGAGTGAAGAGGAGATGTGAGGATATATTCCCTTGCAGTGAACAACAAGAGTCTACTTTTGCATACACAAAAAATGTAGCTTTTATGAGAAAATGAAAGAAAAGTGGTGTGCCTTTAAAATGGGGCATCTCAACTTAGTATTGTGGAGATATCAAGCAAAAAAATATTCTACTTTCCAAGTGGAGGGAGGGAAAATGCCAAATGATAAAATGAACATTTTAACATTATTCTCAATGAATGAATGACTTAGGAGTTAAGATTGCAATGCATAGATTTATGGATTCAAATAACTTTATTAAGGAAGGATTCTTAATTGATTTTATATGAAAAATCACAGTGGAGTACCTTTGAATAATAGTCAAATCCCCTTGAGAATCTTTGCTACATGTTTATTTCAGAGCATATGTTCGGACAAAGTCTTTACTATAAATGTGTAGGTTTATACATACCCTAACTATTTACTTGTTTTAGACTATGGTACTTCTTTAATCATTTGAAGTGTTATATTTAGAGTAAAATGTTACAAATACAATGAGTAGCTTGGTCTTTCGAGTACAAATCAAACCATAATCAGTAGTTTATAGACTTAGGACAGTTCATGATCAAAGTCTTTAGTTCATAATGAAAAACAATTGCATTTTCAAACCAAGTATAGTGATCTAACTGCAAATGTATGTTATGTTTTTCAAATATTATATTATTTTTTTTTTTTTTATAAATAGTATGGTTGTTTTCATTTATATAAATATTATTTTAGAAAAAATGGAGGATACAAGATACCCTTTCAAGGTCATCTTGTTTGAACATGGAGATCATAATGCAAATAGGTTGGGAATAGAAAAGTGAGTAGAGTCAACGGATCGAACTACATAAATAAAAGTCACTTAAGCATATTGGTTTGTTCTTGTTATATAATTTTTTAAAATGGACAACACCTCCATACTACAAATTAAGTTATCCATTTTCTATTTTAGAATATGATGGTCTATAGTAAGATCTATTGCTTGTGTTTAAAAATAGATTTCAAGTTCCAGATTGCTTTGAAGTACTTATATCAACATTTTATTTGGAATTAGTCACATATAAAATTGTAAGAATTTGCTTAAGGCAATAATTCAACACCAAGATCAAGAAGCTCAATAGATAGCACAAGAGAGACTAATGCTGATCAAATGAGAATCTTAATAATGACCAAAATGATAATGCATATTAGATGAATACACACTAGAAGTGCCTATATATAAAGGCAAGTAAATTACTAAGAGTCAACAAAGAGATAAACATCACAACTAAGCACATGTCCACCAAGAGTGGATTATCCTCCATTGAGCACAGGTGTTTGTGCGATGATGAGAGGATAAGTTTACATAGGTGTATCTCATAAAGAGATTTTGTGGACACCATGTGCTCAAATAAGTTGCTAACTCCTGCATTGTCAACAAGACAACTCATATGTCTATGTATATTCCTAAGTAAACTTAAGTAAAGTGCAATAATAATTAATTATTTACACTAACACCCTCCCCCCTTAAGTGCAACTTACGAAAATGCACTTAAGCTCACAAAGCTAAATGCAAGATGCAATGTGGGTCCTGGCTACTAGGCCATGTTAGGTACCCATGTACAAATGCAATGCTCTACATATAATGCAATGCAATGCAATCTCTCTAAAAATAGAGAAAGAGGGAAAACCTCATGGGAAAAATATCCTCCAAAAAGAGAGATAAGTACAATAAAGAAGAGAAGAGTCATGTGACCCCCCTGTAAAAAATCTCACACCCCAAGAGATCTCACAAATGAAGATACTTGACCTCAGTGAAGGGCTTGGTGAAGATATCTACAATCTGTTGCTCTATAGGACAATACTGCAATGCAATGACCTGCTCATGAATTAGCTCTCTCATGTAGTGCATATGAACCTCAATGTGTTTTGTGCATTGATGTTGCACTAGATGTTTTGAGATTTCAATGGCACTCTGATTATCACAATGTGTGATTGTGGTTCTAGGTATGTCAAAACCAAACTCCTTCGAAATATGTTGTAACCAAATAGCCTTTGTAACTGCAGTGACAACTCCTCGATACTTAGCCTTAGTAGATGAAAGAGAAATAGTGTTATGTTTTTTACTCTACCAAAAAATGGGGTCGAAACCAATATGAAACATGTATCCTAAAGTTCTTTTGCAAGAATCAAGATCCCTTGCATAGTCTGAGTTTGTATAACCCACTAATTGTAGTCCAATACTAGTTGCATAGGATATCCCATATGTATGTGTACCCTAGATATAGTGTAAGATGCATTTAGCTACCTTCCAAAGAAGTTCATGTGGCTCTTACATGAAGTGAGAAACCATGCCAACTATGGATATGTCAGGGTGTGTATGTGTCAAGCAGATGAGACTTCTAACCAACTATCTATACAAAGTAGCATCAACAAGTCAAGTGGAACATTTTACTTCTAACATAACACCTAAAAGAAATGGAGTAGATGCAACCTTGCAATCACTCATGTGAAATCAAGAAAGTAGATCAAGAGTATACTTGGGTTGAGATAATGTGATCCCTGATGAAGATTGTTGTATCTCAATACCAAGGAAATAATGAAGTAGACCAAAATTTGTCATGGAAAATTTGTCCTACAAGGTAGACTTGACACTATCAATGATGGATGTTGTACTCCCTATAATGATTAAGTCATCAACATAAAGCACAAGTAGCAAGTGAGAATCATCTCGGTGAAGAATGTAGACATTCGAATCTGAATGACATCTAGTGAACCCTGTTGAGAGAAGGAAAGAATCCATCTTGGCATACCAAGCTTTTGGAGCTTGTTTTAATCCATAGATAGACTTTTCAACTTGAAAACCAAAGTAGAATCCTGAATAAAACCCTATGGCTTCTCCATATAAATCTCCTCATAAAGATCACCATTCAAGAATGCACTTTTCACATCCATCTAATGAGCAACCCATCTCTAAACTGTAGCTATAGCTAGTATTGAACAAATGGAGTTCATTTTTGCAACTAGGGCAAAGGTCTTAGTGTAGTCAATACCAAGCACCTATGAGAAACCTTTTGCAACAAGTCTAGTTGTATACTTATCAATACTTCCATCTACTACAAATTTGGTTCAATAGATCCACTTACATCAAACCAATTTTCTTCCCTTAGGAAGAGAGACCAAGTCCCATGTGTTGTTTCTAATAAGAGAATTGTATTCTTACTCCATTGTTGTATCCCATTTTGGAATTCCTAAAGCTTCTTTGAATGTTTGAGGATCAAAAGCAACTACAATATGAGCATGAGGGAGTGAGTTATGTTGTGATCTTCTCCTCCTTGTATCTGAAGGATTCCCTACCAATGGTCTTGCTGCATCCAATATCTATTGAGCCCATTTAGGTCTAGTGGAAGAAGATGTAGAAATAGAAGGGATTTCCTCAGCCTAATTTATCGATTACCTCTATTTGGGTTATGGATGAACATTTTCCAAGTCACTATCATCATTGTCACTCTCTTCAATGAAGGAGGAAGGAGGAGTTAAAGAAGCAAAGCTTGGACAACTTTCTTCAAAGTGTACACTCCTCTCACAGAAAATTTCATGTGTTTGTGGATCCATCAATTTGTAGGCTTTATGAGAGTCTGCATAACCAATAAAGATGCAAGGTTTACTTTGAGGTTACAATGCCTTGCATTCCTGTGGAGGTATTTGTGCCCATGCTGGACAACCAAAGACTCTAAAGTGCTTTACAGTAGGCTTCCTTCCATTCCAAGCTTCAAAAGGAGTTAAACCATCCAAAGCTTTATGAGGACTCGTATTTTGGATGGAGTTTGCACAATTCATTACTTCAACCCAAAAACTTGATCAAGAGGCTTATGTAGTAGCATGCAAGTGGTCATCTCCTTGAGGGTTCTATTCTTCCTTTCTACAACATCATTTTTATGTGGAGTGTATGGTACTGAATGCTAAAGGTTAATTCCCTCTTAAGTACAAAAATCTATAAGTCTTGAGTTCACATACTCCCTTCCATTATCTATTTGAAGAACCTTGATTTCTTTCTCTAATTTCTTTTCTACTTGAGCCTTGAAGGTGAGAAATTTTTTAAACACTTCACTCTTATGAGCCATGAAGAATACCCAAGTATAGCAAGAATAGTCATCAATGAAGGTGAGTGCATATCGAGGCTCTCCAAATGATGGCACTGGAACTATGAACTAGGTCAATAACACTTTGTGCTCTCCAAGACTTCCCCTTATCAAACATTTTTCTTGGATGCTTCCCAAGTGTGCAACCTGAACAAACAGCATATGAGAACCGGACTTGAGGTAGACCATGAACCATGTTCTTGCTGCTAAGCTATTGAAGATACTTGTAGTTGAGATGTCCAAACCTCTCATGCCACAATTTTCTTTCTATATTTGAATGAATTAATAAGGTTTGTGCATTAGATTTAGGCACAAAGAAAGATAAAGTGTAAAGCCTTGAATTATGATTAGCTTCACCTATTGCAACTATAGAATCATCTTTGATTCTTTTCACAACAACTGAATCTGGAAGAAATTCAACCTTGTTGCCACCTCCATAGTGAGTGATTTTTTAGATTGAAATACGGTTGGAGGTAAGATTAGGAACATAGAGAACATCCTTGAACATTCCACTTTCCATCCCAACTTCATCTTTTCCTTTAACGTCTACTTTAGTATCATCCCCTACAAATATGTGAGGTACCTCTGAAGGTGTCATTGAAGAAAAATCTCTCTTTGAAGCCCCCATGTGATGTGTGGCACCTAATTCAATAATCCATTCCCTTTGACTGATAGTGTTTGTGAGTAAAGCTTACCCTTTGCTCTTAGAATCTGAAGATGAAGACACCTTTTCCTTATAAGCATTAGGCAAGGAACATTATGCTTCTTCATGATGTTTTTCAATTCATCAATCTGCTTGTGATAACACTCGTGTTCATCATGACCAATTCTTTTACAATAGGCACACTTCTTTTCCTGATTATTATCCCCCTTTTTGTTGGTATTAAGAGAAGACTTTCCTTGTTGTTTATTTGATTTAGGTGGTGACTTCTCTATGTCCCCTTGTTTGTTATCTTTCCTCTTCTTCTTTTTACCCTTGCCTTTGTTTGAACTTTCACCAGTTGAATTTTTAGAGCTCTCATTGTTAGCCACCAATGCCTTAAACTTTGAAGACTTAAGAATCCCCATTTTTATCAACTTAGCTTGTTCATTTTCTAACAACTAGGCATATTCATCAAAAGTGAGTTTATGATAAGAAGCCCCTAAGGTTGCCTTTGAGGTATTGAAAGTAGAGACAAATGTGGAGTATTCTGATGGTAGCTTATTCTGAATTAGATAAATCAACCTGTCATCCTTAATGGGACTACCATAATCATCAAGTTTTGTTCTCAACTCATTCACCTTAATGATAAAATCTTGGATGGAATCAAAGTTCTTAGGATCCAGGGAGATAAGTTCATCTTCAATCTTGTAGATATCCTCCTCAAGCACTTTTCCATATACATTTTTAAGGGCATCCCAATTTTCCTTGGATGTATCATATTTTATGATCTGATAAAGGATCTTGTCATCAACACCTAACCTAAGGATTCCTAAGGCTTTTCTATCTACTAATTCCCAATCACAGATATCAATTTGAGTTTCTTTATTAGATGTGGGTTTAGGAAGAGATTCATCTGCATATTGAGAAACTTCTTCATTCATTAATTCACACCATTTTTTAACTAACCATGTGGCATAATTATGTGGTGTTAATTTGGGAACCTTAATGTTTCCCATAACGCAAGGAAAGAAAGATAACAAGAAGAAGAAAGGAACACAACACCAAGAGACACCCCCTCCCATTTTCACTCAATCAAATAACCACCCACCCCCCCCCCACCCCCCCCCCCCCCCCCCGCCCCCCCCCACAAAATGAATGCTTTAGGCACTTTATACTTAGTGCGATTACAATAGCCACTTGCCAATTTAGGGTGTAAGTGGACTTCTAATTCTATTTTTTACAATCTCCTCTTAGAGTTCAAATCTGGTACTTAGTAATGTTGCTCAGATATACAACAATTTTGAAGTTTGATCAAAGCAATACATAGCAAAAAGGGACTAATTTTTGAAACTGGTGTTTTTGTCCACACAAGCCAATAATTTGATTGTTGATCTAGAAATTAGACAAAAAATTATGCTCTTTAAAAAAAAGCACCTAACTATGTGTCCAAATGAGCCCGTATGGAGCATTTGAAGTTGCAAAATGTAGGATTGGATAGGTACAATCACTAAAAATTTGATTTTTTCAACAAATTCGTGCACCAAAATTAGAAAATAACACCACTACTAAAAATTTCAAGAAATTCTAGCACAAATTTAAAAAAATTGCACCTAATTTGGAGTTAGAATGACAAGATAGGGCTCTTTAAAGTCAAACTATCAAATTAAAAATGCATATGAAGAGGGGTCCCATTCTCCAATGGATGATGGTGTCAACAAATTTCAATGCTAAATTTAATAGTTTGAAATAAAATAAAAGCTTGACCACACCTATACAAGCATCAAATTAACATGGTTGACTCTAAAATTGTAAATTTTTAATAAATTTTACCAAATGTGTGGTATTCACTAGATGTAAACCCTATCACCTCAATGTCTTAATACCTAATCAATGAGTGTTGCATTCCATGTGCTAAGAGATTTATCAGAATGAGCTAGATCAGGATTGAGGAGTGGCTATCTATCGTGAATTAATGGTGTGTCCCCTTAGATTAGGGATCTCTGTTAGACCACTACGATGCCAATGATAGGTCATAGCACTACAAATTACTATGTCTAGATTGTTGGATCAATGGCCAAAACATTTGTTGTCCCAATTTGCTATCACTCTATGTCAATGCTGCAATGATGGGTGTAATTGAGGGCTCGAGCTCGTTTGCCTACAATGGAGGTCAATGTTGGATCAAATGGTCAATCAGACTACAGAAGGGCAATGCGGGATGGTGCTATCCTACAATATCAAAAACTAATGCAATAGATAATATCCCATATCCACAAAAGCAACAATCTCTATTAATGATGCAAAATTGGATCGAATCATGAGGCTTGTTGTGTTCAAATTCAATAGATCAAATTGAGGTGAGATTTTTCTTAGGAAGCCGAACAAAATAGTATGTACGTGGCTTGGGAATGAGCTTAGATCATGGGTGCACCATCTCTTCATAGATCCGATGAATGTGGCTCAAGTTTGTGTGATGCTGACCACTTAAATCCACTATGACACCTACAAATATTGTACTAATACAAGCCTCTGACCACAATATTTTCTCATAACGAATATTTGAAAATATGCACAAAATAATGCCAAATTTCTAAATCTTCAAATAATGATAGAATATATGTAGCTCTAAGAAAAGAATTGAAAATAATTTTTTTTTTATTAAAAAAAAAAACTCAAATCTATTCCGCCAAGATATTGCCTCAGATTTGACTTTTTTTCCCAACATAGAAAAATTTATGGAAATAACCACCCAGACGCAATGGCGAGGTCAAATCTTGCTCAAAATGCTCCCAATTTCTATAGATACTTCGGATCTGAATTGTGGCCCTCCGAGAGGTGAAGCAAAAATGGTCTCCAATGGCTATGTAAAAAGATCTCTTATGGCTCTAATACCATGTAAGAATTTGCCTAAGGCAATAATTCAACATCAAGATCAAGAAGCTCAATAAATAGCATAAGAGAGACTAATGATGATCAAATGAGAATCTCAATAATTATCAAAATGATAATGGATATCAGAGGAATACACAATAGAAATGCTTGTATATAAAGGAAACTAGAATGACTAGGAGTCAGCAAAGAGATAAACATCATAACTAAGCACATGTCCACCAAGAGTGGATTATCCTCCATTGAGCACAAGATTTTTGTACGATGATGAGAGGATACGTTTACATAGATTTATCTCATAAAGAGATGTTGTAGACACCATGTGCTCAAATAAGTTGCTAACTCTTGTGTTGTCAACAAGATAACTCATATGTCTATGCATATTCCTAAGTAAACTTAAGTAAAGTGTAATAATAATTAATTATTTACACTAACAAAAATAATAATATAACATTTTGTTGTGTGAATACAAGAAAAAATAGTATTATGTATTAAAAGAAAAATGAACTTCATTTTAATCGCTTGTTTAAATAATTTAATACAAATTTTTATTAAAGTGTTGGATTCTAGAGGGTTTTTTTAAATGTATATTTCTTAAAACAAGTGGGAGGGAGCTAAGAACAAAATTAAAAATATCTTGAACGTTTCTTTAAAACTCTATGAGAATGTTCGATCATATTGGTTTTTGAATAAAAGGGGTGTTTAATATATTTGGGTGGGCATTAAGTAGAGTCATTCCTCTATAGAATTTTTTTCAGTGAAACACATTCCATGTAAGGAATTGCAATTGATATTTTTTCTTAGAATTTTATACTAAAATGCTAAGAATGTGTCATCCAGACTCAACATAGTGAAAATTTGACTTGAGTTAGGGAGAAGAGATTGAGATAGACATTCTTAAGGGAAAATATAAGAAGAGGAGAGAAATGAACTCAATGTGAAGAAAATAAAGATATCAAGTCTAAGATGCTAGTGTGTTGTAGAAACATCCATGCATAATGCTATAGTCCTATATCAATAAAATATTAAAAGATTTAGTTTGCATAAAATAATGTCACATGTATGCATGAACTAGGAAATTGAGAGTAAAAAAATTACTTGAAATAATAGTAAAATAATAATATTGGAATTAAATAATCCATTGTAAAAAAATCATAAATTGAAAAGGATATAAAAAGATGAATAGATCGCCAAATTTTCAAGAGGATGGATTTTTCTAAAATCTTTGCTTCTTTACATCTTGAGGTTTTGATAGATTGGATTAATGAACTAGAAGATTACTTTAAGCTTGAAGATGTTAAGGATCCACAAAGGTTTAGGTTAGCATAGACTAGGTTGAAGGGTCATGCTACCTTGTGGTGGAAAGAGTTATAAGAAGATCTAGGGAAGATGATAGTGAAGCTAAGATCACTAGGTGGAGAGTTGTGATTTCTAAATATAAGGCCAAGTTCATACTAGAGGATTATACATTATATTTATTCAAGAATTTATATAATATAAAGCAAAAGGATTTGAGTGTGAAATAGTATACTAGGTTATATGAAGAAAAAGGATTATACTTTAAGCTTGAAGATGTTAAGGATCGACAAAGTTTTAGGTTAGCATAGACTAGGTTGAAGGGTCATGCTAACTTGTGGTGGAAAGATTGATAATAAAATCTAGAGAAGATGATAGTGAAGCTAATATCACTAGGTGGAGAGTTGTGGTTTTTAAATATAAGAGCAAGTTCATACTAGAGGATTATACATTATATTTAATCAAGAATTTGTATAATATGAAGCAAAATGATTTGAGTGTGAAATAGTATACTAGTTTATATGAAGCAAAAGGATTATACTTTAAGCTTGAAGATGTTAAGGATCCACAAAGGTTTAGGTTAGCATAGACTAGGTTGAAGGGTCATGCTACCTTGTGGTGGAAAGAGTTATAAGAAGATCTAGAGAAGATGATAGTGAAGCTAAGATTACTAGGTGGAGAGTTGTGCTTTCTAAACATGAGACTAAGTTCATAATAGAGGATTATACATTAGATTTATTCAAGAATTTAAAAAATATGAAGCAAAAGGATTTGAGTGTGAAATAGTATACTAAGGAGTTCTACAAGATCATAATCAGGTCTAGACATTGAGATTCACCTAAGGAGAAGGTGGCTAGGTAGATTAATGGTTTAAGACAAGTAACACTCAAGCTAAGCTGTATAAGTTGAGTATCAATGCAATTAAAGATGCTTATCAATATACACTAAAGGTAGAATATAAGTTAAAAATAAAAAAAGGTCACTCTAGAGGAAAGGATAAGCAAGTTGTGGACATAAACATAGAGAATTTAGTAATTTAGGAAGAACCTGGTAAGGGAATTCTTAGGAGAGGTAGTGCAAACAAAGAATTAACATGTACTTGTTTCAAGTGTAGGAGTTTTGGATAAAGAGATTACCAATGTTCATAAGATTCTAGAAAAAGGGAAAGGAAAACATATATAGTGGCACATGAGGTGCAAGTTAATGATGAAATTGTTGAAGTAATGGTTGCATCAAAGAAGGGAGAATTTATAATGTTTCATAGAGTGATGTTGAGAAAGAAGGAATTTAAACCTATTCAAAGAAGGCAATTATTATTTTGAACTATTTGCAAATTGGGAGGCAAATATTATAAGGTTATAATGGAAAATGGTAGCAATGATAACCTTGCATCAGAGGAGATGGTATAGAATCTTGTATTGAGGAGATTTAAATACCCTTATCCTTATGGAAATAAGTTGGTTTCAAGATGATCATATGGTTGAAGTTAAAGAACAATGTTCCATGAAGTTTAGCATTGGACATCACAAGGATTAAGTTTTATGTGATGTGGTTAACATGAGTGTTTTTCATATTTTATTGGCTATACCTTGGCAATATAATGTTGGATCTATTCATTATTTTTGAAGGAACTTAGTATTTATTATGAAGGATAGCATGAAGTTCACATTTATTCCTTTGAAGAAGGAAGAATGAATGAATTCTAAGAAATTGAGTGCTCTAAGGACTTTCACTTTTAGAACATCAAGCTGATACTGATCAAAGAATGGAAAGTGATATATAGAAGGTGCTTGAAAATGCATTTGAGGTTGTGAAATTACAAATGATTGCATTTTAAAACCACTATAGTTGGCAAAGGCTGTTGTCAGTTGGATTGGG
Organism: Cupressus sempervirens; assembly: GCA_028749045.1. NCBI lineage: Eukaryota > Viridiplantae > Streptophyta > Pinopsida > Cupressales > Cupressaceae > Cupressus > Cupressus sempervirens. The sequence continues at coordinate 859,196,362 of CM053793.1, forward strand.
TTGTAACATTAGAGTATAAGACTGAAATTAGATGATTTTAAGGATCTTGTGATCAGATTGGAGAAAATAAAGTTTTTGAACAATGATAGTGGTAAAGGGAAGAAGATAGTAATTACTTGCCGATTGAGTGAAAAGGCACAAGTAATTTAAATAAGTTTCTCAATCAAAGCAAGGTATGTGGAAGGAGTAGAAAATTGTGTAATGTCCTCATTTTTGGCAATTCTATGCAATTGATGGAGTTAGCTCATCATAGCGACCCTCGTGAGCTGACAAGGTGTTTTGGGGGTCTCAACTGTGGATTTTTTATTTTTAGTAGGTCTATTTTTGGTAGTTGCTATTTTTGGCAGAGTAGTGGGTGGCTTCTATAGTTGGTCATCACTTTAGTAAACTAAGTTAATAATTGCATGAGCTCTTATTTATTCATTAATTGTTAAGTTGAATTATTATAATAATGTTTATATTATTATAATAATGGCATTAAGTGATATTTTTAAAAAATGTGTTGGAAAGTTTCTAGTGTTGATTTCTTTTGGAAAACTTCCACAATTTCTGAAGTGGATTTTTTTAGGATACTTTGGGCCAACAGAAAATTATAAATGAGATCTCATTTCATGGGAAAAATCACGCTTGAAGATATGTTTTCTTTTGTTGTCTTTGAGACTTTTTCCTAAGTTCTAAGTTATTTGCCCTTGCTGAGGTATAAAGGTTTGAAGCTGAGAAGTAATTCAAATCACTGTTGAGGTATAGTGATTCAATTTTTGTTTTGTTATATCTTCCCTACTATCTTTACTGTGACTGGGAGGTACTTCTTGTTTGGAAATTTAATTGCATTTCGATATGCACAACTGTGAAGTGTTTTTTTAATTTGTGGTGATTGCACCTGTGATTTACTGGAGGGTTTGTTTGTATGTGAGGAACAAATCAAATTTGGAGGAGATTGATTCTATGATTAATTATCCAAACCTATGATTTTACATTAAATTATTTGGAGACGCATGTGTGACTGTCGTAATCATTGTGATGCAACACTTTGAGTCTATACGTCACCTACCAAATATTCTTGTTGGGGATTAGAATTGGAGGTTGTGGCTAGGGGTTTGGGTGTTTATTACTAAGGTCTGCATTTTTTCCTATGCCTTGTGGATTGGAAGATAAGGCTATATTTGATCTTATGTAGACCTACAGTCACATTTGCTGGGTCTACACAATTGTCTTGGATCCGTGACTCATGTTGGAGGGTCTGCAATCAATCCATATTGTCTACCATTTAAATTTGGAGAGCAGCATCAAGTGTTAAGGATGCAATAGTATCAATTGAGGTTGTGATCTGTTCACAGGTGGTTGGCATTAATTCTAGTGAGCTATAGACGATTTGGGGGTTTTGGAAGTTGAGTTAGAAGAATCTCTAGTTAGCTCTGAAGTTGTGTTTGTTATTTCCAGCCTTTGCAAATATAGTGAATTTTTGCACAATCATGAAGATCTGATTAATATCCCAAGGCTACAATTTAAGTGTGAGTCAAAGCAAATTCATATTACCAAGTTCTTATGAACAAGATGATGTTCATGATATATTTGCAAAATTGAATATTGTATTTCAATTTTTGTGATAATGCATTAGATTTTATCCAAGTTCATGGTGCAAAATTGTATTTGGTATTCCTTTATGCAAAAATTAAAACAAAATTGGCCTAGCAGTTGGTAAGCACTTCCCTTGCATTCTCTAGTGATGTTGGGAAGTTGGCCAAGTGTTTGACAAGCTAGCTAACTATCTGCTTGGTGTGATAAAATAGGAAATTCAGAGTAATTCAAGTTATATCTTAGAGAGGGTTTTTACAAATTGTTACTTGATGATGGACAATATGATACTAAGTTAGTGACTTTTAGGCCCCATCATGATGAAATAAAAATAATAGATCAGAAAAGAAACCAAGTCTAAGAAAATATTATAACTTATGAGTACTAACATCTCACTACCTGTTTAAAAAAATCTACTAAATATATTGATATCTTCATGAAGTGAACATAATAACTCCTTGAATTATACTCCAAATGACCTACAGCATCTAGTAGGATAAACAAATTGTACATAAACTATCTAGTAACTTTAAATAATTTGTTTTTAAAAATTTTTGGATTGAGTTAGGTGGAAGATAAATTGTAATTTGAATTTAATAATAAATTTTTAATGTTACTATAAGTCCCTTCTAACTTATAATATTGTATCCTTAATTCACACCCTTGGAAAACCTTTTAAAAATTAATATTTTTTCCACAACACTAGAATTATTCACTTCCTAACAAGAACTCCAAAAGTTGAAAACAAATATTCTGCCTCCATGATTGTAAGATCATTTTTTAACACTACTTGTACTAAAACAATTTACATAATAGTAAATATAATGCAAATAATTATTTATAGTACACAAATTAGAGTGTGAAACCTCCTAATTCATTTTTAAAGGGGTAGCTACAATATCCTTAAAATAGAATATAAAAATTTAATTTTATGATACTAAGAATGTGTGCTAGCTTGTGCTTGCATATACACCTATTTATAACTTGGCTACCACTCAATTCAAGATAGATACATAACTATAACTTTCATGATAAGCTAACTAGCAATACATAATTATAACACTGATTATATAACTTATGTAAGAATTATAAAAAAAAATTAAAATAATAGAAATTTTTTAGAATAATAATAAAATAAATCATTCTACATGTCATCTTTTAATTTAAAAAAATAGATGTGAAATCTATTATAATAAAAAAACTAGATCAAAATTTAATTTTAATACTAAAAGAAAATATAATAAATACAAATAAAAAATCAATAAAAATTATTCAAAACTATCTACTAAAATTGAGATTGATGATCTAATTTTAATAGATTATAGTTATTCTAATTAAATTAATAATTATAATAAATTTAAAAACATTAAAATTGAATATACATATTTGAAAAATTATAAAGAAAATTCACATGGGAAATGCAACAACTCATTAGTTTAAATCATTCTTAAATTTTTAACATTTTAATTAATTTTTTTTTTTTAAATAATTTTTTTGACCCAATAATATGGGACATTATACAATGTTGTCAACCTCACATGCCTTTTTTTTCATATTCATTAATATGTGAACACTCAAATGTAAAAATGGTACAAAAACTATTTCACACTTCATTTGTACTACACTTTTGAACTTCTAAAATTTAACTTTTATGAAATTAAGGTGACACAAAGCCTCTCTCATTAGTTGGAGTGGTATGGTCAATAATAACTAGTTCTAGTTCTATGCATTCCTGGTATTTAACACTTTGAATATGAACTATTTTAAAATGTTCTTAGAATTTTAACAACTAAATCTAGGCTATTATAATTAATTTTCTTATTACATCTACAAAATTGAACCTAGACATACCAAATTACTTGTCAACTTTAGCTTTTGTAGATTTAAATAAGAAGTTGTTATTTTCAACCTTCTTTTTGTCTACATTTTTATGCACATATTCTATCATGAGCCAATCCTGAAAAATACATACAAAATTGAAAGACAATAAGCAAGGGCCCTAAAATGATTTATGTAAATTTGAGGCTTCATTGAAGAGTAGAATAGAAAAGTGTGTGATTGATTGTTCCGTTATGCTTTAGAATGAGAGAGAGCATATATAAGTTCTAGATTGTTTTAGAATGAATACATGAAATATCTTCTAATACTAGCACATACAATTGAATTATGCAAAGTATGTGCTTAGTTGGTTTGGAGTTGGAAATAATGGTCAAATTTGTTGAATTTAAAATATAAATTTTGAACAAGGAAGGTGTCGAGTTTGTGATTCTCTAACAAGCAAATAATCAATATTTGAGTGGATGACAAATAGATAACAGATGTATGAATAAGCATCAAAGTTAGACAACAAAACATCATTTAAATATTATAAAAAATATAATCACTCATTCGAACAATGCTATAAACATATGTTATCTAATTAATCAACATGTCACTCATCCCTAATAAATCAATTAACAAATTACTTTACATTGTAAATTCCATTTATCATAGACTTTTCTTTGAATTTCTTTGAAAAGAAGCTAATACTTTTAATTAAGATGGTGAAATAAAGTAGCTTGTACTTTAAATTAACCATGTAGCTATGCAAGGGTTAAAGATGGATAATGGAAAGTAGTTAAAGAAAACATGAAAAAGCGGTGGGCTTAGTCAATGGGAGAAAGAAAACATTGAACTTACCACATGTCCGAGTGTTGTTGAGCTCTTAATTTCCGGTTTGAGACAAAATATTTATTTGTTTATATGAGAGATTAAACTTGTCCCATCGTAAAATGTAATCCACCATCAACAAAATGCAGGCTTCATAGAAGTCAAAGACATAATTACCATCTTGCAAAATAACGTACGCTGTGAGAGGGCAGAGTAGCTCCATAACTGGGCCAAACTTTCAGTGATTAATTAGCCCCCATTTGTGCAAACAAATATGTAATCATAACCAGCTTGACAAAAGTAAGAAGCGTTTAACATTTGAGTAACTTGTTATGTTGTAAGCTTTCTCTTTTCAGCACCTCACTGCTGCTTCATTATTATCTTTTAATTTATCCATATCCTAATGATATGAGGATGAGATGGGATGAAGTGAAATGATGGGAATGTTTAAAATTCATGTAGAAAATGTTGAGAGATCATAAACTAATGATTTATAGTGAAAGGAGAGCTAAGAAGAAAACAATAGGGGTTTATAGTTAAAAGCGAGCTGTCATTTTTGTGAACGAAGAAGAAAACAATAGTGTTATGTTTTTTTACATTGCATGAATAAAAAAAATCTGGTAAATGAGCTTTGTCATACAAGAGACGAGGAAAGATTGTTGTATAGTTAGAAGATGTTGAGAGATAACGAAAACAAGTCTATGATAAAATCTAATTGTTGTCATAGTTGATTGGTTTAGGAAGGAGATAACACTTTTTTTTTTTCAGTTTTTATGACATGAAATAAGAATTGTAGTATCATTGTGAAATTACCATCACTGATTTCTATATAGAAGATGTTGAGAGATATCAAAACAATAAATTTACAATAAAAGAATTGTTGTCATATCTGATTGGATAAAGAAAGAGATTAGGGTCTTATCTTTTTCAATTTGATAACATGAATAAGAACCACATAATACCATGATATAATTATTCCTCTCAATTAAAAATCTCAAAAATATAAATCTAATATGACAAATAGACTTTGCCATATTTGTTTAATTAAATAAAGAAATTCCACCTTTTTAACCTTGAATTTTAGATATAAATGCAAAACCTTTTCTTTTACTATGTTTGTAAAGAAGTCAAAGGCCGCATGGGTGCATCAGGAATGGATAGCTTGTGCAGGAGAAGATTGAAAATTGAAGGAAGAAAATGAGAAAAAAGAATTGTTAAAGCAAAGAGGGTCCCTAATTATCCCCCGCTTTTCTCCTTGGAAACCTTTGTTTTGGGATAATCAATTAACCTTTTTCGTATTCTATTGAGTGTGAATTCTTTATCTTTGGTAAACTTAAACAAAAGGTGTGTCTCCGCACGTATCCACTAGAAAATATATGTCTGCATTTGGTTGATTTCCTTGTTAAACTTGCCTTGAATGAAACATGCCTTAGTCATGTAAATAAATACATAAATAAATAAATAGAAGGAATCTCTCTTTTTGTGTCTGTATGGGTATATATATTAATATGTTGATGTCCTTGTTGGGCAATGAAGAGGAGGCTCCACACCACAGCTCTTCTGTCTGCAAATCCTAATCCTGGTTTGTTGTAAATCTATTTTCTCCAGTGGCAGGTGGAAGAGAAAAGAAAACAGCACTTTGGTTGAGGTACCAACATCTGTCACCACTGCCCTTTACTATTCCTTGCATTGTTTTTATGCACCAAAACAATCATGGGGGGCTTTGTTTTCCCTTGAGGAATGTTTGACTGTACTCATTCTCTCCCTACCTGCTTAGGATATTGTGTTTTTATGGTCATTTGGTTATGGATCCAAAGAAGATCTCTACCTAGTTAGGTGAGCTCATTCTCTCTTATATCTCTCCCTCTTTCTCTTATTCTCCTTCCACCTTTGTTTTTCTTGCAGTGGTGTGACCATTATTGGGATGTTTGTTTTGCAGGAGGAAAAGGAAGAGGTCCTAGAAAAGGAATTGGGTATGATGAATATGAGAACATTATATCAGGCCCCTCAATATGGTAGCAATAGTGATCATGGGTATCCCATTTCCTTCACAGAATGGCTCAAACCCAAACCCTCCTCTGGTCTACTGACCACCTCTCAGCTTCCCATAGCCATCCCTTACCAAAATGAGTACCACCCGTACTCTCCTTACCCTCAACATGACCACCATATTCATATTGATAGGTGTGAATCCCCTCCCTTGAAAGAAGCCCTCCCTTTGCTCACCCTTAGCCCTCCAAGGAACAGGAACCCCAACAGCAATGGCAATAGTATACATGTTTACATGGAGGATCAGGAGGATGAGGATCAGGATCTGGAAGCGCTTGATAATAGTGTAACGGTGGCCTTGCATATTGGTCCCCCTATTCCTAACAAGAACAGTCATAGTAACAATGGTGGTTTGAGCTCATGTAAGGCAGATGATTTCACCGACACAACAAGAGAGAAGGCGTTGGGAGAAAATGGAGGAAGAGTCCATGATGGGCAGTATTGGATTCCCACTTCAGCTCAGATTCTCATCGGTCCTACTCAGTTCTCTTGCCCGGTCTGTGCCAAAACATTCAATAGATACAATAACATGCAGGTATGCTCATATATATTGCTTATATTGTTTATGATTTATCCTTTTTAACTCTATGAGAAACTATATTAGTTGCTTACATCTATGATAAACAGCCAAGGTCTCTTGATCTAGAATCTCTATGCAGGAATACTTGAAGAAATTAGATGTAGTATGCTGAGCTTGCAAAACAAATAGGCAGCCATATTAGGTGTATTGAATACAACATGGGAAAAAGATCCCAGCAGTGTTTTTCTTCTCATAATTGTTTTTTGTGCCCATTTTATTAATAGGAAACAAATTTGCAGATTAGGGTTGAGTTGTCCTAAATTTTATTGAATGGATTCCATGTGGTCTTGTGATGGAGGAAATTCAAGTGTTTCTCCAACGTGTCATAAAATGTTGCAGGAAAATTTGAGATCTGTGGCGGCTGAGGCCATAGCTAATACTGTCCCTTTCCTTCCCACAGATCTCATAACTTTATTCACAAATAACTGAGATCATTAAACTGTGACATTTGCCACGCTTGTTGTTCACATGCAACCACCCAAAGGTTGACGATGAGTTGCATTGGATGTGATAAAAGTATGGCCAAGACTGAAACATTGTGTAAGATTTGTTCCAAGTTTGAAAAACATACTGACTAGGCAGGTACATTATATGAATACCTTGTTAGAAGATTGTAGAACATCCTTAACTGGCTCTAGATCTTAGCTTTATGTTTCTTAAATTGCATTATCTATGGTGGAATGAAAATTTTGCAAAGTTGGGCCTTGAGAAATAGTTTGATACAGATGTACACTCACAGAGAAAAGAAGAAGAGATAGTCCGGTTTAGACACATGTATTTTTCCTTTTGTTTGTTTGTTTTCTTGTTTAAGCGTGTAAGGATATACTTATTGCTGGTTACTGTACTTGTGTTTTGTTTGTTTCATGGTGTGAAAAGGGAAAAAGGGAAAGAAGGTGGTGTTGAGATCTAGTGTTTTGATCTTGTGACAACTTTTTTGTGTTGGTGGAACAGATGCACATGTGGGGGCATGGATCACAGTACAGGAAGGGACCAGAGTCACTGAGAGGAACACAGCCCACAGCAATGCTGAGGCTGCCATGTTACTGTTGTGCGGAGGGATGTAAGAACAACATTGACCATCCTCGTGCAAAGCCTCTCAAGGACTTCCGCACCCTTCAAACTCACTACAAGCGCAAGCATGGAATCAAGCCTTTCTCCTGCAGAAAGTGTAGCAAATCTTTTGCTGTCAGAGGGGACTGGCGAACACATGAGAAAAACTGTGGAAAGCTTTGGTTTTGCATTTGTGGGTCAGATTTCAAGCACAAGAGGTCACTCAAGGACCACATTAGAGCCTTTGGCCATGGCCATGCTTCTACTCAGCAGCAACCTGATAATAATGTCTCTTTTGAAGATGAAGAAGACCAGCCCACGGAAGACGATCTCTCCGGCGCATCGCTCTGATCGATCGTCGCCTTATGGGGTTCGAACTCTCATGTGGTGGCTTGAACGTGACTTAGTTTTTCATGCTTCGGACTCTCATGTGGTGGCTTGAACGTGACTTAGTTGTTCATGCTTCAGATCACTCTCATGTGGTGGCTTGAACATGACTTAGTTGTCCATGCTTCAGATCACTCTCATGTGGTGGCTTGAACACGGTCTACTCATTCATACTTCGGATCACTCTCATGTGGTGGCTTGACCGTGGCTTAGTCATTCATGCTTATCTTGGAGTTGTCTTGGAACCCTTGGAACTTTCACCAATAAACTAGGTCTAGCTCTAGATGCTTTTCTTATATCTCATGTTAGTTTTGTTTGGTTTGTGTATGTAGCGAAAGCGTGCTCATTAACAAAACACTCTTACGTGTGTTAACAAAAAACTGTGCACGGCTAAGAGTGGTTTGCTAAGAAGCACATGATAAAAATACAGTTGTTAGATGGTTATATGTATACAAATGACATTTATGGGTTGCCTGTAGTCTAGGCGCTGTGAAGTAGAAGAATTTCCAGTACCCACATTGTTTTCTCGTCCTATAAGACAGTCATACACGTGAAGTGTTGTTAGATGTATATGGGCTCTTGGATTAAAAACAAGCCCTTTTGTGGTCGAACTATCTGCCATCTTAAGGAGATCGACCACTGCTGTCTTATATGAAGAGAAAATAATGTGACCTATTGTTTGTAACTGTTACAGTGGTGGGGATCATAGAGGAGGAAATTCGGCTACTTCATAGACTTGATGACCATAATAGCTAGACCTTATAGCTATTCTACTATGAAATAATATTTATAAAAAACAGTCTCAGGCTGCTTTTTTGTTTTTCAAATGTTCTACAGTGTTGTATTTCTGAGAATATAAAATGAAA